>JAESUZ010001016.1:0-1469037 GCA_017311185.1 Proteles cristata cristata | reverse complement strand
GCCTGGTGAGGACTCACTCTGGCCTGAATGGAGAGTATGCTGTGGGGACACTCGGGCAGTGAGGCTGGATGTGTGGTCACAACCACATGACTGTGACGGCAATAGTGATGGCCAATGACCATCACCCACATGCTTCGTGCCATGCACGTTTCCAGTGCTTTCTTTCCACATAGGAGCTCATTCAGCCGTGTGCCTTAGGTCCTGTGTTCGTGCCTGTGTTCAGACCAGCACACCACAGCCGTGCAGGGCTCGGGCCCGGCTGAGGGTGCTCGGCCCCGGAGCTCAGAGGTCAGACCAGGATGGATCTCCCGGCCACTCGGCCTGCTTTCGCCTCAAACCCCAGCCCAAAGTGCTTCAGCCCAAACCTCAGAGAAAGGAAGTCATCAAGAGGAAGCATAATTTCCTAATCTCTTGAAAACGATTTCCTTCCCAAGAACTCATCAGGAGGCCCTTGGGGCACCCCTGGGGGCCGGAAAGGAGCAGTGTGTCTGGGCCATGCTTTAGGGGTTTGTGCGGCCCAGCTTGGCCCTGGGCCCGAGGCTGGGGACCCATCTAGCTGGGGGGACTCTGGGGACTGAGCAGGTGCTCCAGGTGGGAGCAAGGAAGGTCCAGGGGAGGGGGCGGGAATGGAGGGGAAAACGGGGAACGGAGGGGGAGAAGGTGGGAATGGCAGCGGAGTTGTGGTCCCGGCCCTGGGAGAAGCGTGGAGTTGGGAGGAGCTCATCTTGAGAAGATGATGCCTCTGGTCTGAGGACACGTAGACTTTGGAGATGCCCAGCAGGCATTGAGGATAGAGGGCGCAGCTGGGGTTCTGGAAGCAGTTGTTGTGATCTGCGTTCGTGGTCCATACAGGAGCCCGCAGGAGGGCAGGGGCCTGTATCTGAATCCCAGCGACACTCCCATGACCTTGGGCACGTCCTAGAGCGTCTCTGTGCCTGGGGAGTGTTCAGAGAAGTGGGTGGGGTGCTAGGGAGGTGCAGGGGTGCTGGGGGCAGCTGGTGGACTCTGCAGGGGTAGAGGGGTGTGGGCGCCTGTGTTAGCTTGCTGGTGGTCACTGGTGATCCCAGTGCCCCTCAGAGTGGCTGGCGTCCCTGGTGCGACCTCAGCTCACAGCCCTTTCCTGGACGGCGGCCGACGGAGTTATGAACGGGTGGACGAAATGGGGTTCTGTCTGCACAGCGGGGCGCAGCCGTGAGTTTTCTGGCTGCTTGGTAGAAATCTGAGGTTTTCTTCAAGTGTAGTATGCCCTTGTTTAGTTTTATTTTCCTGAAGATGGATCATTGGGCCTGGAGGTGGTGGGACAGAGGAGGGTTTGGCACGGAGCCCGTGGGCCGTGTTCTCTTTCTTTGTGCCAAGGGAGTCAGTCTGGTGGGTGGACAAGGAGCGTCCGGGGTTAGGGATCGCCAGGGACCCTGTGGGTTAGAGATTTTAACCTTTCCCCTGTAGCCAAGGGGTCACATGTGGTGTGTATACACTGTTGAGATTTTAAAGAGAATTTAGAGAAGAAAACTAAGGAACTAAATGTTACATGAACTCTCTGTTGAAAGTGAGATGCAGGCATCTTTTCTACTGTGTGCTCGTTTTCCCCCAAATGGGACTATACACAGGGTTTTGTGACCTGCTTTTGTTGCTTAACAATAAATCATGGTGTCTTTTGTAGTCTCTTAAAAACTAATCTCTTATAAATAATTTTAACTCACGTTGTAGTGTTCTACCTTATGCATATCATAGAATTTATTTAACCCATGTGCTGCATATCCAGTGCTTGAAAAACAGGGCACTTTTATTTCCAGGGTGGCAAACAGTCGATGATCACAAAAAATGAAGCTGTAATCACTGGCTGTAAAAAGTGCCCTGAGGGGAACTGGTCGGTGTTGACCGTGCTCGCTGGCTGGGGGCTCCTGAGCTCCGGTTGGCACGTGTCAGAGACAGCGTTCCTGGGAGGGTGGTGCTGAGCAGAAGGGAGGGTCCACCTGCATGCAAGTGTAGGCGGGCTTCCTGGAGGAGGAGTCATTGTGGGGGGAGGGGTAGTCCTGTGTCACCCAGCCTGGTATCTTTATTGGCTGTTTGCATTGACTCATTCCTGTCATTTGGTTTCACACTTAGAAAGTTCTTTGCCAACCCAAAGTGACTTATATATCCTCCTATATTTTCTGTATTGTATTTGTTACATTTAAACTGTTAGCCAGTCTGGAAGTTCATGTCTGTATGTTTGGGGAAGTAAGGATATCGTTTATTTTCGTCCAGATGGTCAGGCAGTGGAAAGAACGTTATTTACTGAGTGCACTGTGCTTCTTGCACTGGGTGGAAACACCACCCGCATAACATCCTAGCATTGTTTAGATATTTGGCTTTTTTTGGACCTTCTACTACAGTCCATCGATTTGACGTCTCTTCATCATTACCACACCGTGTGGCTGCTTGTACCTTCTAAACCTGAGAGAACAAATGCCCGGTCATTACTTTTCTTTTTCAAAATGTTCTCAGCTGGTCCCATAAATTATCCTTCCAGATACATTTTAGAGTCATTTTGTGAATTACCTGGATTAATTTGGGGACAAGTGACATCTATTCAATACTAGTATTGTCCGGAAAATGGCCACCCTCCCTTCCCTCCCCCTGGGTTCTTAGGTAGAATGTGCAGAGACAACATGGGCCCCAAGGGCACTGCTGTTTCCTGCGGAAAATATCACCGACCTGGAGAACGTGCCTGACGTGAAAGCCGGTGGTTTTCTCTGTCCCCTGTGTCCAGGGCCCTGCCTGCGCTCCTGACTCTGGCTTCATAGTGACGGTGGTCCCCGAGGCCAGGCGTCAGCCCTGAGTATGAGGGGGTGCCAGTTCCCCTACCCGTGTGCGCATTACCTTGTTTCCTCGTGATGTGACAGGCACATTAGGGACCGTTAGTGTTGTTGGACCCCTGAGTCTGAGGCCCTGAGCAGTGACAGAATGTGGCCCAGACAGGGCAGGGGAGTGATGGTGAGCAGGAGGCAGGTGGCAGGTGCTGTCAGCAGACGGTTGCAGTGGGTTTGCACTGGGCCTTTTTGCACACACAGCCCTCCTGTTTCCACCAGACCCAGAGCGGGACGCCTGCCCCTCCTTCAGGCCTGGGATAGCCCTGCACTGGCCATTAGCTGCAAGGGAAGGGAGCTGGGAATGCCCCTGTGGGTGTTAGCGGGTGGGATGTGGGGAAGAGGGCTGGTGCTCTCTCTGCCCATGTGTTCAACCCGAAACCTGCACCTGTGGCTCCGGGATGCTGTGCAGCTGTGCGCCTGGTGATCTGGGTGGGGGGGTGCACTGGGTCATTGCTGGGGGTGCACCGGTGATCTGGGGTTCGCCTGGTGATCTGAGGGTTTCCTGGGTGAGCCTGGTGATCTGGGGGGGCTGCACTGGGTGATCTGGGGGTTCACCAGGTGATCTGGGGTGCACCGGGTGATCTGGGGGTTCGTAGGGGTGATCTGGGGGAGTTTGCCAGGTGATCTGGAGGGGTGAGCCTGGTGATCTGAGGGGAGTGTGCCGGGTGATCTGGGGGGTGTGTTGGGTAATCTGTGGGGGGGCTCCCGTGCTCGGACAGTGGGCTCTTCCTCAGGAATGGGCCTAGCGCAGACACTGTCCCAGGATTGGGCTGTGGGTCATCCCCAGGGAGCATGATCCCTGCAGGATGCTTGGGGGCTGTGGCCCACGCTGTGGGGTATGCACCCCGCGTGAGGGCGGCCGTGGCAGGCGGGTTCCACACTGTGCTTCCCGGGGCGCTGTGGCTGCATCGCTCACAGGCCACAAAGCTCCTGGCGTCCCAGGTGGCGCTATCACCCGGGCCTTCTCTATCGCTGCTGTGACGACTCCCTTTCTCGCGGCTCCTGTCAGCTGGATACAGGCGACCCCAGATTCCAGATCCTGTCTCCTCATTCCATTTATCCCCTTTCCTGAGAGATTTCCATAACTTTTCCTGTAGTGTTTTGTAGAGTTTTTTTAGCTGCCGTGTTTTAACTACTAGGATCCCTTCCTTTTTATCTAATTGTTTTTAGAGCTGCGCTCTGCTCTCGTTTTCTGTCCTGTCACACCTGTGAGGCTATTGGTGTCATATTTTTCTCTCCTCGGAGTGTCCTATTGCTTCACACGTCGCTTCTCCAAGTGGAGGCTGTGACTGTTCACGATGATGACCCACACTCGCAGGAGCCGTGTGCACAGGTGTGGCTGGTCCTTCCTGGACCCACTGGGCTGGAATTCAGCCACCTCCCCAGGGCCGGCGGTCCCCGGCCATGCACGTCTGCTCCACTTCTCCAGGGCAGAGCCTCTGATTTCTCTCCCGGGTCGGGATGAAGGAATGGCCTGGAGCCACCATTCTCACAGAGTCGGGAGGGCAGCGGGCAGCGGTATTGGTCCAGACTGAGACTTTCCCTGAAGCCCCTGCTTTGGATACGGTGCCTTGTCCCTGCTCTCTGCTCTGTCCCTGGATCTCTGAGGTGGGGCGTCCTGAGAACCAGCCTCTGCACCTGCCATGGGGGTCGGCTCACCTGGGGTCCCAGCCAGGAGAGCACCTGGGTCAAACTCTTCCTGCAAGTGTTTCTTCCCTGCACCACCCCGACATCTACAGGACCTTCTGGGGCTCCGCGGCCTGGGCCCTCATGTGAGGCTTCATGGCTCTGCCAACTCCTCGGTTCACCTTCCAGTTTTTATAAATGAGACACTTTCTACATTATCACTTCCCCTGTTTTCTATGTGGTTGGGGGTTTATGCCCTTTGTGAATCCTTTGTTCTCATTTTAGTGGAATTTGGGGAAAGAGAAAAATTATCCATGTGTTAAGTCTGACAAGTTCAGGAAGCCCTGATGTCACCTTAACTTATTTCAGAATAATTTTTTTTGACATGGGTAATAGTACGAGGTGCCGTTTGGAGTGGCTTATGCGTGCGACCTTGCCAAGGCCTCAGGCCCACCCTGGAAGGAGGCGCTGCCAGTGGCGGGTCTGGGTTGAGTGCATGTGGCCCCACTGTGTGCTCTTGGGGAGGAGGGCGTGTGCATGCGTGCATGAACCAGGACAGCTCACGGTGAGGGTGCAGTCGGCACCTGGGTGGATGGGCTGTTGTCACAGGGCTGAGGAAGAAAGGCCACGCCAGGTCCTGGGAGGGGAGAGGAGAGCGAGTTGGCCAAGAGCTGTGATTGGCCCTGTGGTGGTGCTGAGGCCTGTCTCCCAGGACAGTGGGGTGTGTGGGGTAGGCGTGCTGGGCAGGGCTAGGGCAGGGCTAGGGCAGGGCTGGGGCAGGGCTGGGGCAGGATCTGCCCAGGGTGCCAGCAGCATGTGGCCAGGGACGGTCTTCGGGGTGAGAGCAGAGCAGGGGATGCTGCTGGGAGGCCCCCCCACCCCGAACAGCCTCTTCCCTGAAGGAAGTACAAGGGGAAGGAGTGAGGGACCCAGCTTCAGAGCACCGGCCAGGGGAGGATGTTGTAACTGTGGCTCTGTTTCCCTGCGGCCTGTCTGGGGGTCCCTCCTATACCACCTCCCTCACCGGGGACTGCAGAATAAGTCACTTGGTACCCAGGATGTGTGTCTTAAAGTCTCGGATCCATATTATAGCCTTGAAAATAACTAACGACCTGTGGCTGAAGGGGACCGGTCCTGAGGAACCATGTGCAGCTCCATGTGATGAGGGGGAGGGCAGGCGTCAGGTAGTGTGGGGGCCTGGACGTTGTTAAGGATGCCAGGAGCCGTAAATACAGCATTCGCAAGAGCTCCCCAGAGTCATTTAATCCGGCTGCCACCTGTTGGAGTTCAGGTGCCATGTCTGAGTACAGATGTGTTGTTTCCTGCAGACATGGGTATGTGACGTGTCCTGCAGACATGGGTACATGGTCACGTATGGCACAAGTGGCTTTGGGGTAACCTGGCCACACTTGCTAATTGCAGCCTTGAATGTTTTATGAGCCGTATCTCATGTGTTTTGTGGCTGTGCATCCCCAATATGCCCACCTGCCCATGGCTTCGCTTCGTCATCGGCACCTGAGCAGGAGCAGCAGTGCTCGGGGAAGGCCACACAGGTGCCTCTGTCCCCGCGGCTCAGCCCCATGTGCGGGTTTGAGGACGCCTCTGCAGCTCCCGGCCGGGTTTCTGTGGGGCAGGATGCAGGCGGGCCCACACGGCTGTGACGAGGGGCCATGGCTGCTCTGTGGCTCTTGCACATGAGACCCGCCCATGCTGCATGACTGTGCGTGCAGTCTGCCTGCCTGGGCTAGTGCCCCCGCACAGCCCCGTGGCTCCTGTGGCCAGGGTACAGCGGCACGGTGGCCACACAAGGCAGGGAATGCACACTTTTATCTGTTAGTGCAGTTCCGGGAGAGCGGAAGCAGTAACCACGGTCAATGGCGTTATTGGCAGACACACCCCTTGCTGTCAGCTGACCTGCTGTATTTTTTGTAGCAGGGGTTTTATTTTTTCCTTTGTTGCTCTCTGATTCTTTGTTTAAACTTAAAATTTGATGAAGACCAGCAGTGAGAGTCTCAGGAAGGGGTCGAGATATTTCAGGGGCTCTTGGGATGCACACTAAGAGGTGGGAGAGGGCAGGTCTGGGGATTTTGCCATCGGAAAAACTTTCCTAAAATCGAAGCGAGAACAGCGATCTGTTGGTTGTGCTTCTGTCAGAAATCTGGCCTCTCATGTCTGGGGACTTCATAGCCTTCCCGTGCTGCCAGGGCACTTCTGGTCCAGTAGGGGCAGTGGACACATTGCACGGCCCCCGACTGAGAGCCTGCTCAGGGGCCAGTGGGCACGATTATGAGGGTGGATCTGGGCTGCTTTTCCAAGAAATATGGAGTCATGGTGGCCTCCACAGAGGAAGAGTGTCTCTTCTCTGCCTTCCTTCCATCCAACTATCTATCCATCCATCCACTGACCATCTGTCTGTCCATCTGTCCACCCATCTATGCCCATTTGTCAATCCATCTATCCATCCACTCATTCATGCCCATCTGTCCATCCATCTATCTGTCTGTCTCACCCATTGATCATCCATCTGTCAACTGTCTATCCACCCATCTATGTCTGTCCATCCATCTATCCATCCATCCATCCTCCTGTCAACTGTCTGTCTACCTGTCTACACCTGTCTGTCCATCCATCCACCAATCATCCATTCATTCATCTGTCCATCTGTCCATCAGCTGTCTACCCACTTGCTATACCCATCTGTCCATCCATCCATCAACTGTCCATCCATTAATCCATGTGTGTCTCCCATCTGTCAGTCTGTCTACCCATCCACTGACCATCTGTTAACCCATCTGTCCATCCATCCACTGATTGTCCATCCATCCACCGATCGTCCATCCATCCGCCAATCATCCATCTGTCCATCCATCCATCAACTGCCTGTCTACCCATCTATGCCTGTCTGTCCATCCATCCATCTATCTATCTGTCCATCCATCTGTCCATTCATTCATGCCTTTCTGTCATCTGTCTATCTGCCCACCCATCTATCCATCTGTCCATCAACTCTTTGCTTACCTGCCTATGCTTGTCTATCCATCCATCTATCTTTCTATTTGTCCATACCTGTCTGTCCATCCGTCCATCTGTCCATCCACTGATCATCCATCCACCTACCCATCTGTCCATCAACTGTCCATTCATCTGTGCCTTTCTTCATCTGTCAGTCTGTCCTCTGTCCATCTACCACATCTGTCATCCCGTCACTATGTCGGTTTCTGCTGGGCCTCTCTGGTATGAAAGGCCTGATGGGAGAACTTGGGGATCTGGGGGGCGGGGACAGGCGCAGCACAAAAGGCACAGAGCAGAAAATGCGGAAAGGGGAAAGGTCAGGTGTTGCTGCTCTGGGAGAAGGTGATATCAGGCAAAGCTGTTTCTAGGTTTTTAGAGTGAGATTATCTAAACTGTTATGTCAGAGCAGACAGCCCACAGTTATTCCTGTTCACTTCTTGACCGAGACTAGGAGAGTGGGGGTGAAGGCTCCCTGGTCAGAAGGGAAAGCTGGACCTAACCCCCTGCCTCTGTAGCCATGGATAAGGCTGCTGAAGTGAAACTCACCCCACGAGGCATGGTGGGCTGAGCGGATGGAGCAGGGGTGAGAGGAGGGAGGCCCTGAGTGAGTGCCATGGCAGGGGTGTGGGGAGGGAGGCCCTGGGTTCCGGGCAGGGATGCGGGGAGGGAGGCCCCAGGTGCCAGGGCAGGAGCTGGAGGTCAGAGCTGAGCTTAGCACCCGGTTTTTGCTTTCTTGGCACAGCCCAGTGACATGGTGATTTGGAACCCAGGAGCCCGGAGCCTCGTGCTCAATGTCACCAAACTTCGGCCAAAACAGGAGTCCGTGAAGGGGCGAGAGGGGCAGGACTCGCTGCATCTGCCTGAAGGGCAGGACCCCTGGTAGACAAGCCAGGGACACAGGGCCGGCCCCTGAGGTGCAGCCCCAGCTCATCAGTCTCACCTGGGATGGGGCTGGCAGATGACAGAGGCGCCGACACGGGCCCCTTTCCCTAATGGGTGCACTGACCCTGGGTGGTGTGGGCAGCCAGGTGCAAACAGCAAGCATGGAGGGCAGAGAGGAGGCCCTGGCAGGTTCTACCGGAGGGACCAGGAACTTTCTGAGAACAAATGGGTGGATTCCCTCAGAGGTATTCAGGCTAAGCACTGAATGGCTAGTGCGCAGGAGGGGCTGGTGGTAGCCTTGGTCCCCACTTTGCCCCCCAGGGCCCAGTGGCCTTATCCCTAAAATGGAGGATGTCCGGGCCCCTAGGAAGGACGGCGTATGACACGGCGCCTGGGAAACCTTCGTGAATGGTCCAGAAACTGTGGGGCATTTGTAAGAGTCGTACCTGGACATCTTGTCATCATCACGTCCACTAGCAGGTGAGAACGGCAGTTTTCTTCAAAGATTTTAGGGGAACTCTGATGACTGATGACAGGTGACATTAGGCCTGCAGTGTCTTGTCTCCATCCTGTCTTCAGTTCAAAAGGGAAGGTGGCCGCTGAGGCCAAAGAGCCGGAGGCGTGGCTGAGAACTCGCTCCCTGGAAGGCCCGGCCACAGAGGCCGTGTGTCACCACCTGTCTCACTGAGCCCTGGCATCCAGCCACGTCTGTCCAGGTCCCCGGCCCCACCCCCAGGGCCCTCCCTGCCCCCTGCAGTGGCCCCAGGCCCCTCCTGAGTGGCAGGATCACAGCCAAGCAGGTCTGGGTTGCACGGTTAGCATTAACCACGTTCCAGGAAAGCCGTTTGCTCTCATTTTCTTGGTGAAATCATAGGACGAGCCCCACGTGGAGTTTACAGGAAACTGCACGCTGATGAAGACGGGTATGAGTCTCGAGTTGCTTTCCTCAGAATGCTGTAGAAACACCGCATCTCACCGTCACCTCTCGATGTTTCTGTCGGAGTCTTGTCTGCTCTTGGAGTTTGTCTTATGGCTAAATTTGATAAAACGATAGCATTGTTTGGGAATTCTCTTCTGTTTTGAATTTGCTTCTTGATTTTTTTTTTAAATGGAGATCTCAGCCCGTGGGAGGGTTTCTCCTTCTGAGGAAGACAGGGGAGGGGGCGCCGGGGCCACACCACGTGACAAGCCGGCTGCCATCGCCGTCTGGTGGCATTCACGTTCCCAGATGCCGTGGCTCTTTCCCCCGCAGCAAAACGACGACAGAGGATTCACAGGCCCCTGGGCGCATTGAGGAAAGGTCAGCCTATGCTGACCTTGGGGCAGTGTGGGGTCGTGTGCGCAGGCCGGGCCACGGGCTCCTCGATCACGTGGAGGTCACGCTCCCTGCAGCCTCGTGTCCCAGGTGCTGACGCGGTGTCTGTCGGAGGGAGGGGAAGCCCGATGTCCTGGGGCAGGGTAGTGGGATGCTGGCCCCGAGCTCTCCTCCCGGGTCCTTGCCCTGCGGTCCCCAGGCGTCCTGCTGGCGTCCAGGCCCGAGTCTGCGGCTGGAGACCTCCCGGGTGTGAGGTCCCCTGGTACAGCCACCTGCTGCTCGTCTGTCCTGAGTCCCGTCCCGGCTCGTCCTCTCTCCACGGCAGCCCTAGCACACCTTACATGGCCCCAGCGGGTCCCTTCCTGCCACATAGGAGTCGAGAACCTACCTGTCACCAAGGTGTTTCCCTTCTGTGGCGGACATCTGGTGACGCTGAGCCGCCTGCAGGAGGTCTCCACCCTCAGTCTCAGGGGAGCAGGAAATGCATGCCCTCGGGACCCTGGTGCTGCCTTGGGCACGTCTGCTCTTCCCCAGAAGGGACGGCGGCTGTCCACTCCCCGGCCGTTGTCCTGATTCCCCCTTCCCTCTCCTGGTGCCCTTGCTCCTCGCCATGGGGACAGGCCTGGTGTGACTGTGTGACGACTGCCTGGATGTGATTATAAGGGAATGAAAATACACCCAGTCAGTATTTTCAAAATCTCATTCGTGTTGCACAAACATAAATAAAACGTGGGCTGTGTGCATGACAATATTGCTTCAGCCAAGGAGACAGGTCCATAACCATGGATTCTAGTCATGTGGTCCACGTACAGCTACCATTGCACACTACCCACACGTGCACACACGTACACATGCCACCCACACGTGCGCACATGCATTCACACATGCCACCCACATGTTCACACATGCCCAGGCCCTGCACTCCCTAACACACGCACACACTCCTGGCCACCTACTCTTTTTTTTGTTTTGTTTTAAGTTTACTTATTATTTTGAGAAAGAAAGAGAGTCACACAGAATCTTAGGCAGGCTCCAGGTTCTGAGCTGTCAGCACAGAGCCCAACATGGGGCTCAAAACCATGGACTGTGAGATCATGACCTGAGCCGAAGCAGGACAACTGACTGAGCCCCCAGGCTCCTGGCTACCCCTGTGGTGGCCTGCATGATGGCATTTCCCAGCTGTTCCCTGTATCACAGGTATTTATGGACAGATTTTAGCATCTATACGGCAGGAGCCTCCCCTGTTTTGTAGCAAAATGTCCTGAGTTCAATAATTTAAAGATGGGGGGCCATGGGAGGCTCAGTCAGTTAAGTGGTCGACTTCAGCTCAGGTCATGATCTCATAGTTCGTGGGTTCGTGCCCCACGTTGGGCTTTGTGCTGACAGCTCAGAGTCTGGAGCCTGTTTCGGATTCTGTGTCTCCCTCTCTCTGACCCTCCCCTGCTCATACTGTCTCTCTCTCTCAGAAAAAAAATTTTTAAAAAACATTAAAAATTAAAATAATAATGATAATAATAATTTAAAGACGTGAGCTAAGTCCTTCCTGTGTCCTGAGTACTAGAGGCCGAGGTTATGAAGACACACAGAACAGTGAACGCATAGAAACTCAGAGTCTAGGTCAAGGTTCTCAGTCCAAGTCAAGAGGTCTTAGATTAGGAAAAAAGTACCTTTTATTTCACTCATCTCCATGTGGAGAGCATTCCCTTTCCTCAGGAAGGTCAGGAATTGACCAGAGTGATGTTAGAAGTCCCTGTGACCTTGTCCACCACAGAAATCACAGACATTTTTACATCCTCACCATTTCTGTAAGCATTTCACAATATCACCTGTGTTCATCGTCCCTTCAAAATTAGGGTAATTAGGATAAATCTTGTCACTTGATGTGTTAATAAAGAAGCACACGTGTTACCATGTCACAGATCTGGTTTTAAAAATATTGGGACACCTGTGTTTCATCCCGATCGCTTTCCCTATAGCCCTTGCGCTTCCTGTCGCGTGTGGCAACATTGTACTGACAGGGATCCACCATCTTCGGTGGATTGTGGGGTGGGGTGGGGGACACACAGCACAAAAACAGCGCCTGGTCTGGCTGGATCAACAACCACTTGGCTAAGTAAGGCACAGGCGGGGCTGGTGACACAGGCACGGTGTTCGGAGGCCCGGAGGGAGGTGTCGGTCCGAGAAGCTTCCCAGAGGCCAGGAGCTGAGTGACGGTGAGGAGGACAGTGGGCGCGTGTGGGCTGCAGGGCTCTGAGCCGGTTATGTTCACCGTCTCTGAAACCTCCTGTCGGCCCTGGAGGCCAGCACTTTATCGTCTCCTTTGACAGAGTAGGAAACCGAGGCCCAGAGAGGTTCACTGACTTGCCCCGCCTCGCACAGCTGGAGGTGGGCTGATTCAGGGTTGATGGCAGGTTCTGGGGTCTGCTTCCCTCGGCCGCATGTGCATCGTCCCTGGGATGCGGGAGGAAGGCTGCGGCCAGACGGCTCCCAGTGGCTCTGGCACTGCCGTCCCTCTGTCCTCAGCCTCTGGCTCGGTCTGGAGAGGGGAGGCATGGGGCGCTCCCGGGTCCAAAGGTCGCTCCCTGTCCCATGTGCTGCCCCTGACTTGGGAGAGCTGGTCAGGACCTCACGGGAACCGCTGTACTCTGGAGCCAAAAGGCCTGGTGACAGGGTGGGGACAGACGCAGAGGAGACGGAAGGGACTCCCACGGAGGGCAGAGGAGGCCCCTCAGGGGCTGGTGGTGCCTGGAGGCCATGCCAGTGCCCACAGGACAGTCCCTATCCCGCCGTCACCCGGAAGCGGCAGAGCAGTATTGGCGCCCCGACGCGGCGACGCTTACCTTCCCCAGCGCCCACCCCCAGCACTAAGCATATTTATACCTTATTTTCTCTGTTAGCTGGAAGCATGCCAGCGGAACTCTTGATTTTAGTGAAGACTGAGAAGAAATGTGGATTAAAATTCACCGAGAGGAGACTTGCCCCTGGGAAGGACACTGATGCTGCGAAAGGCCCGCTTTCCCGGCACCCGTGACGGGTGGACCGTCCAGGCTCCTGCTGCCGCATGTGCGGGCTTGCTGTGAACTTCCCGGGTGTGTGTCCCGGGCTTGCCGGTGACGATGTCCCTCGGGGAGGTGGTTGCCTCATCTGGGGAAGGCCGAGCCTGCAGCCTGGGATCCTGCCGCCGGCTCAGGCCAAGGTCAGGGGCTCCGGGGGTTTAGGGCAGCCCTGGCCGAGCAGACCTGGGGGGCAAAGAGGCTGCTTGGCTTATGAGAAACAGACTTGAGTTTTAGGGAAATAAATGGGCAGCGTCCTGAGCACGGGAGGGAAGTACGTTGTTGGGTGAGCCCTTGTCCTCAGGCCTCCAGAAGGACGGGGTGATTTCAGAGTGGAATCTTTCCAGAACCAGGTTGAGGCCTGACACGTCCCTTGGGCATACTGCACCTGCTGCCCAACAGGCCACCTCCCAGGTCCCAGGCCGCCTGCCTCAGCACGCCCTTGCCCTCAGAGCCCAACCAGGTTCTGGGGTTCACAGTCCGGGTGGGGTCATGTAGGGACACAGCCTAGGCTGGACACGTCTGGAAGCTGTGTTTACTGGCCAGCAGCCTGGCCACGTGGTTAGACTGCATCTTCAACACCCTCTGCTCCCCCAAGGGCAGGCTGATGCCACAGGGCTCATCGCCTGCTTCTGACCACACCACTGGGGTTTCTGGCATGGCCTGTCCCCATCCTGGGGCATCTGGTCAGCTGTCCAGGGACCACAGATGGATAAGTAGGACACACATCACTTGGGAAACCCCACCTGGAGGGTTGTCTAGGAGCCAGGGGCCAGGCCAGCCAGATTCTCACTGCCCCCCTCCCCTCTACCCCTCCTCCCCTCCCCCACCACCTCAGCTTGTCTCCCCCTACCCCCTCCTTCCCCCAGCCCCTCCTCAATCCCAACCCCGTCCCCCTCAGCTGGCCTCTCCCCATGTCCCCCCTCAACAGGTCACTACCACCTGCCTCCTGGTAACATCACCCTGTTTCTGAGTTGAAATGACCCTGGAAACCTGCTCTTCCTCTCTCCAACCGCTTGGCTGCAGGGGGAGGGGAGAGCAAGCAGACGGGAAGATGAAGGGATTTTCCTAGGGTTTGATTGAGGACCAAGGGTCCTAGCCGCACCTCTGTGCTTCCAGTCAAATCCTCTGCCCTTGGGCCTCAGTTTACCAATCTAGGGCCTCCTCAAATTGCATTTGGATATTGCTTCAGAGTTTTCAAAGTGTTGGGGGGCCCTTCCTTCCCTGGGCGTCCCACAGGTCTGAGATGGACAAGGTCATTCCCAACCCCTCTTTTTCAGGTAAGGTAACGAGGCTCTGGAAACTAATGCAGTTCGCCGAGGTCACTTGTCACCAAGGCACTGCAGTGGCCGAGGGCCCCGTGCACACCTGCCCCCAGGTGGAGTGAGTGGTTTGACACAGAGCACGTTTTTCTCCCGTGCGAGTCGAGGCCAGGGCTGCTCCGGTGCCCAGGCTGTCCTATTTGCCGGCTAACGAGACAAATCGTAGGCTCCATAAAAGATTAAGCAGCAGCTGCTCCAGTTTCTTCCTGTCCGACTTGGAAATAGTGACGAGCGCACTTGCGCGGCTGCTCCAGGCGCGCCGTCTGGGCCTGCGGGGCCCAAGAGCCCCTGAACGCAGCCGGAATCCTGCGGTTTCTCAGGTTGACTGGTGTGAAGCCTTCCGAGCGCCACCACTCACGGACCGAATGGAGCATAGGATTCCTGCTCACCCTGTTGGCTCTAATTAATAATACCTTCCGGGGAGGCACAACCAGCAGCCTCTCGCTGGAGTAATACCAAAGAGATGAAATTAGCAGATGCTTTGAGCTGGGAGAAAATTAGCAGGCAGCTCAGCCCCAGACCCCGGCGCTGCTCTTTTAGCCACGAGGACAGAGAGGCAGCGTGGGCCTCAGGCTTACCCGCGTCCTGTTTTCTGGGCACTTAACGCGGGTCTAGGCTGCGCATGGCCAAAGAGAAAGGAAGGCTAATTTGCTTCTTTGGTGCGGAGGTTTGGGGACTTTATAAAATGTTGCAAGAAGGATAATAACAATAAAACCCTTGTGCCCATTTCTGGAGAACAAATGCCTACTTGCATTTTCCCTTTGCATTCACCTGAAGTTCATTCATTCCCACACTCCCTGCTCCCAGAGACCCTCCGTCCCCTTTGTGGTTCTGTGACGTGAGTGATGGTAGACATCTGTGACAGAAGGAAGTCTTTCAATGCCCCTTAGTGACTATGACTTTTTTTAAGCAAAGCTGTTCATGACTCCCCCAGCTGCACAGGGAACACCTCCCTCCATCCTCCATGCAGCGCTCAGCTGAGAGGGGAGAGAGGGGTGTTTGGGGAACTGGTGGTGTTTTGTCGAACTGTTTCTGACCCACCTCCTTTCTCTGCCAGTGAACTCCACGGACAGCGTGTTTATAACACAGTTTCAGGAATTAGGCAATTTCAGATAGGATGTAATGGTTCAGTATCTATCCCGACTGGAGGGCAGCTTCAGGGTGGCTTCATCCCCGGCAATCATCCCTTCTGCTCTGTCACATGTTTGTTCTCTGCATGCAGGGGACCCTCCAGGGAGGAGAGCCGCCAGCCTCACCTGCAGTGTCGCGGGCTGAAGACCCATGGGCCCCTCTGGCAGGGAGGGGATTCAGGGACAGCACCAAAGGGGTGTCAGTTATTTGCAGACGCCTCTGTGGACTTTATTTAATACCCGCCAGCACAGAGCTGTTCTCAGCCCCACGTTCCCTGGAGGAACCCGGTGCATTGTCTCCAGCCTCTGCGACCGAGTCTGTGAGCAGCCCCCCCTGGCCGTCTCTCACCCACCCCAGTGTGACACCATCGGGGATCATAAAAAAATAACGCGTGTTTCTTGATTGTAAATATTCGTCACAGAGAATCTGGAAAATACAGACACGTGTAAAGAAGAATAAAAAGTCAATCCTCAGTCCCAAGAGACACAGGTGATGTTTGGGCGTCTTTCCCTTTTTGTTCTACGCACCTGCGTCCTTTCTGTGTCTTAAAAACAAGGACCACGATGTATTCAGTGTTTTGTGCGTTGTTTTTTTCATCAACTGCATATGTGCGGAATTGTCCCAGAATCATTAACACTTAATGACTAGAAAGTCTTCGAAGCCTGACTTTAATGGTTTTAGAGCATTTTATCACAGGAACGGTCCCCTAGTGACTACCTTGGTTCAGGTGCCCGACGGACGTACAGGAGCCCCTGAGAAAGCGCCCTGTGACCGACCATCTGTAAGTCGGGGTCTCTGAGGCTGTGCGCGAGGCCCCGGTAGGAGAACAACGGGGCGCATGCGCTTGCACAGCCCAGGGCCCGCGAGGTTCGCCCCGGCATTCGGCCCTCCCAGCTGGGTTTGAGGCACCGGGCCGCGGGACTCCGTGAAATAAAATGTGCAGCCTTTTCACATCTGCACTTGAGAACCTTCTTGCACCCAAGGCCGACTCTTCCGACCCTGCTCTCGCGTGGACCCAGTGCTGCAGTGGTGACTCCAGGTGACTCCATGGTGACTCCAAGTCACCACGACAGCATGAATTAGTTCCAAGTGACTTGGATAAAGCCTGTCATTATCTCGTTCTTTCCTGACCATAAACGTGGAACATACTCCTGATGCTTGACGCCCTCTGCCAACCACGGGAGCCCGGCAGGCTGAGGCACCACTTCCTGCAACCGGCGGGCAGGGGCTTCAAAGGAGAGGTGAACCACGGGGGTGCTGGGGCTGCGGGTGTAATGGGTCATAAGCAACGGAGGTCATGCGGGGAAACCAGATGCCTGTGCTTTGTGGGTAGTAGAGTCAGTCCATGGGTGAACGCGCCTCTGTGGGGATGCCCTCCCCTGGGCCCCATGCGTTCTGGGGTGGCCGCTCCCAGGGCCGCCCCTCCCTGCAGGCCAGGCCGGCACAGCAGGGACGGGGCTCCGTGCGGAGACCCGGAAGCAGGAGGGGACACATCCTGTATTTTCTAAGTTAATGTGATGTCCTTGGAGCTCTACCTGCCTGGCTGATGAGCAGGTCAGTCAGAAGATAGGACTCTGTGTGTGTGTGTGTGTGTGTGTGTGTGTGTGTGATGGGAGTGTGTGTGTGTGTGATGGGAGTGTGTGTGTGTGTGTGTGTGTGTGTGATGGGAGTGTGGCCCCTCCTTCCCCAGGTCCTTCCAGGGTCATCGGGTCCTGGGCCCTGGCAGGGAAGGTGCTGGGTCCTCAGGTCTTGGCAGCTGCAGTGCTTCCTCTCCAGCTTCTGGCTCTCCAGCCAGCGTCTGGGGCCTGTCTCCCCGGGGGTGGCTCAGGTGCCCCTGCTTGCTGCCGCCTACACCCCTACCCCCCAGAGCACACCAGGCCCGCCTCCCTGGCCCTGCAGTGACCCCTGTCCCCCTGCTGCGCCGCGAGAAGCCCCAGGGACACGGGGACCCGATGGCAAATAGGTAGACGCAGAATGCATGCATGGAGGGGAGGCTGGTGCCTGTGCCACACGGAGCGCATTGTGGGGGGAGGTGATGCGGGTGCGGAGTGCGTGGGAGGGGAGGGATGCGGGCACGGACTGTACCCTGTCTGTGAGGCATCGAGAGCATGGTGCACTGTGTGCCCTCCGTGATTCAGATTCCCTTTGAAGCCCCCGCTGGCCGGTTGCAGGAAGTGGTGCCTCAGCCGGCCAGGCTCCGGTGGTTGGCAGAGGGCGTCAAGCATCAGGAGTATGTTCCACGTTTTATGGTCAGGAAAGAACAAGACAATGACAGGCTTTATCCAAGTCACTTGGAACGAATTTGTGCTGTCATAGTGACTTGGAGGAAACCCTCCACAGTTAGTGACCTGACCCCCTTGTGTTCCTCTTGAGGCACAGGTGGGTCGGATCAGGGTGCCCGTTGTGGGACACATGGGGCTGCCTCCCCCAGTAGGCAGAGACCTGGGTGGGGCTCTGGGCCCCCCTCTTCGGAGCTGTGTGAGTTTGTGCAGTTGGTTAAACTTTTTGGTCTTACAATTCTCAGCTACAAAACGAGGGATGTTATTTGGGGTGACTTAAGATTCCTTTCAGCAGGAACATTCTGTAATTTCTGTATGCCTGAGAAGTTTCAGTTGATACATACGTGCGTAGTATTTTATAGTTTTCAATGTTTTTATAAAGATCCATTTGATTTTAATAAGCTTGTAAAGGAGATGGGCGATAAACGAGGGGTAGAGCGCTCATTACTATTACCCCGCCCCCCAGTCAGATAAGGGATCTGCTGACAGGGAGCCCAACAGCGTGCCAGTGAGTGGTGTTGTGGCTTTGACCCACAACACCTGACTCCTAGGGGATGGAGGGGAAATGTGGGGACTTGCTGTGGGGACTCTGGTAGGTGGTGGCAGAAAGACTTCTCTCCAGCTAATCATCTTCGGAGAAATGAGCAAACCAAAACAGCCGCGAGCTCTTTGCTGCTGGACGAAGCAGGTGGTGGAGTCCCCGCAGACCTGGTGGGGAGAGGGCAGCACTCGAATTTCCATCTTGGTTCAGTGTCTTGCTCTTCCTCTCTGTCCCGAGCCCTGAAAGGTCCCGGTGGCCCTTGGGAAGGTAAACGGATTAGGAGCATCACAGGTGACCTGGACGGAGACTTCGGGCAGGCAGGGGGTGCCGACACGCGGTATTTCCGGAAAGACTGTGTAAAGCCAGTGCTGTCAGCAGCTGGATTTTTGTGAAGTGACCGTGGAAACCGATACCATGCGGATCAATCCCCCGGGTGTGGATGCGGATGGAATGAGGTAGTGTGTACGCTTTGTGAACTGTGAAGTCCTGCACACTGGAAGATGGCTTTAGTGTTGTCCTCCAGCCATTGCTCACAGAAATGAAAGACATTTGAAGTTTTAAAAACAAAAAGGGCCATGGGCACTTTGAGAATGTGTTCTAGAAATTTCTTCGTTTTCTAAACCTTGACTTGTCTCTTGGACTTCCGTCCGAGGACTTGTGCTTTGGGGGGTTGTTACCATTTTTTATGAAAAAGAGACCAGACATCCTGGAGTTTCCAGGCGGAAGGTGTGTGAGGCCATCTGCCCGCCCCCTCCAGTGACCAGACTGAGCTGCCACTCAGGGCCACAGCTTGTCAGACAGGCAGCCTCATTGTATTGGTCTAGACTCGCTTTAGAAAGAGCCACGCTTGTAGCTTACCGACCAGTTTTGTGATGTACCCATGTCTTCGTCAGATGTCATCGACTAGTCCTGGGTTTGCATCAGCTACGGGGTCCGGTGTCCCATCTCCTGTCACTGGGAGACCCTCGGCTTCTGCTGGGGGATGGGTCTGGGCGGCTTTATTTCAGATGTTTAAAGGCTTGTTCTGTGTTTCCGCATTGAGGTACCGCAGCCTGGGATAATTTGTCACGTTGTTGGGCAAGCGTTGTGGAGCGATATTGAGACCTGGGTGGTAACCGCGTCATAAGTTAGCACTGCTCTCTGTTTCACTGGGGCTGAACCCAGAGAAAGAGTTTAGGAATAATTGGGTAATCAAAGTGAATTAAATCAAGAGCGAGAAGATCCCACCAAACAGGGGAGTGCTACACTTCCACATCTGTGGTCTTTACACATTTTAATCAAGTCTAAATTAGGCTATTAAGACTTATTTTTGCTGCATTTCCTTGCCCAGATGCAGGAGACTTTGTATTCATCTCTGGATACTTCTGGAAACATTGATGTGTTTCCATGATTTCCAGGGAAGGGCCACTTGATGTGGCGGCCACCCAGCCGCTCAGAGCTGACGTTAGGTTCGCACCGGGCGTGGAATGCAGGCTGTGGCCCTGATGTGGGTGGGTGCAATGTGGACACCGTCGTGTGGTGTCAGTGGGGTCTGCTTGATGTTACTCTGCTGTAACAACAGGACGCAGACCCGAGGCCGCAGCAGCCTGCCTGGTCTTGTGTTTCCCGGGGGTCCTGCCTCTCCAGCAAGAAGTCTGTTTAGCCTGATTAGTGACAGTGATCAGCTACCCTTTTTTCCAGATGCCTCTTAAATGTGTAAAGCGATACATCTGGATTATGGGGTGACACAGCACCACATTCACAAACAAAATTAACTTAGAAGCCTTTGATTTCCTTCATTGAATTGTTGGTGTGTTGTATCTGAAAATTCATCTTAAACCTGTTTGTTTGCTCCGATCCCTTTCTCCGTGTTTTCTGTTTGGTTTTGGCTGGACTCTGGGGTCCCCAGGAACGTGGCCGTCCTTGTGCCGGGCGGAGGGGACAGCGCCAGATGGGCCTCCCCAGAACAGAGGTCAGCACCCAGAGTGCCCCCACAGCTCTCCCCTCTGGGCTCGGCTGCTAATTTACAGAAGTCAGACTCTGCCTGGTTAAGGCTTAGCCGTTTGGCCAAAGGCAGGACTGTTGTGCTCATGTTCAACAGTCATTTGCAAAGACTCTTTGTTCTAGCCCACGTGAGGAAACAGTCTTGGATATTTTTGGGAATTAAGGTGGTTCTAGGAAATTAGGAGGTCACCACTTGATGAAGCTCTGTGTTTGTTCTTTAGGGAACTGGTTGAATATTAATAATGTAACAGTTTGCCTTCACTTATTACCCACTTGCTGTGTGCTGGCCTATTTATACCTCTCTTAAACTGCACAATAGCCCTAGAAGTAAGCACTCATAACAGTCATGTTATATATGAAGAAACGTAAGACACAGAAAGGTTAAGTAACTTGGCCAAGATTACACAGCTAGAAAATGGCAAATTCAGGATTCAAAGCACACAGTCTCACCCCACAACCTGTGCTCTTAAGCATCAACTACGTTAGTTGAAGTAACTGTATGTTTTCAAATAGAATGAGAACAGGGTGTACTTAGAGCAATGATTTTTAAACCTTTTTGACTGTGAACTTCTGGAACAGACGTTTTATGTTGCAGACTACCAGCTGATTAAACCACATGCAATGGTCCCCCCTCACCCTATGAGATGCAGTCTGACTTTTCTATTTCATTTCCAAAAAGTGCCCGTTGTGACCCTTAAAATCCATGTCCTGATACCGTAAGGCCACAACTTGCAGATAAGCCACTCCTGACAGTCCCAGGTGTAGGCTCACTCTACAGGGGGCCTGGGCTCATGTGGTTTGTTGAGTGAATGCCCGTCGGCAGCTTGTCCCCAGTGCCCAGCGGTGTGCCATGACTCGGTGTATAAATAGAGTAAAAATCCCCTTTCTCTTTCTTCCCTTTTCTTTTTAAAAACAAAGCTAAAACTCAGCCAAACATGGAGATTATTTAGACTGGAACAGAGAAGGTCAAGAACCACTTAATAATGATCTTGTTAGGGAAACGTGGGTTACAAATCAATTTTTATAAAGCAAATTACGTTTTCCCGTAGATCTTAATTGTAACTGTAACAGTGTTAAATTGCTGTTTCTACGGCATTCCGATCCTGGGCCCTCCTCTCAGTGCTGCAAGGGTCCTCTGTGGCCCACCGGCTCCTGTGGAGGAGGCGGGCCTGGGCCTGGTGATCAGATACGTCTGCGGCAGCCTTTCCGGGCACACGTCTGGTAGCCCCCAGATGGGCTGTCATTGGGGACGGGATCCCGTGCGTGTTCGAGCCTGACCTTGCCGAGCACGGGCCCCCAGGAATTGAAGATGATGTCTGGGTGACTCTGAGGTGGCCGGAAGCTTCTGGCACGCCAGGTGGTTCTGTGTGATCAGACTGCCAGCAGTCTGGAGCACCATGTGTTCAAACCCTGGTGTGGGAGGGTTGGTGTGTCTGCCGGCCGGGCTCTGCTTCTTGTCGTTTCCGCAGGTTGCTCTTCCCTCTGTTGCTCATGCTGCAGACACAGCCCCGGTTCCCGTGCTCCCTGGATAAGACAGGCTGTCAGTCCATGCGTTCACTCAGAGGATGAGCTCAGGTGTCTGGGGGGTTCCGTCCGTTAAACGCCTGACTCTTGGTCTCGGCTCAGGTCATGATTTCACCATTGTGAGATCGAGCCTGGTGTCAGGCTCTGCTGGGATTCTTTGTCTCCCTCTCTCTCTCTCTGCCCCTTCCCACTCATTCTTTCTCTCTCTCTTTCTCAAAATAAATAAAAATAAAATAAAATAAACGGATAAGCAAAGGTCATTCTGAGAGAAAAGGAGTTTTGAGGCGGCGGGAAGCCCCAGGGGGCGTAGGCGCGGTGGGGAGGCAGGCCCAGGCCCTGCCCGATGGCTGGCTTGGTGCTGAGAACTCAACAAGCCAGACTAGACCTTCAGGGCCTTTAAAAGTAGGAGCGGTTGTGAAGGTTTTCCCTTCTAGTGAAGGGGCGTTCTTCTGGTGACATAGTCTCATAGAAACCATGTCTGCATCGCTGGTGAGGGGAGAAGGGATCAGCCCGGGCGAAGCTGGGTTTGTTCAGACCGACGGAGGGATTCTTTGGTGTTGTGGAGAAGGACTCCTCGGGCCCACGACCTTCCTGCCTTTACTCTTGGCCTCTGAGGACGCGTCCCCCACTGTCCAGGGCTGGGAGAGACTTTGGCACCAGAGTGTGGCACCGGCCACGCTGTGGTCAGGGGGTGCTCGGTGGCCGGCTCCCCAGGGTCCGGGTATTTCAGGTGAGGCATCTCTCTGACACCATGCAGTGGCACATGTCCGCACTGCGGGACCACGAGGGTTGTGTCCTGTGGAGGCACTAGCGTCTCACCACTGTGGTTTGCTTTGTCCTGTCCTGACAGCTAAGGAGACCCAAAAACGTTTACAAACGTTCTTTCCCTCAAAGACGTTGCAGAATCGTGAAGGTGTGAGCCACCCACACATGTGAGCCACACCAGGAGAGGCCCCGGGGGTGGCAATGGGAGTGGTTGGTGCTTGGGGACCCGTGGGGGCCCGTGGGGGCCAGGAGCTCGAGCCTGGGTGTGGTTCTGGCCCCTGCCCCCAGCCCGGACTCACCCCGGGACATCAGAGCTCCAACTCTGATCCCTGGGAGGGCTCGTGCCCAGTGATACTGGGGAGTGACCCTGACTGGGAGTGCTGGGAACAGGGCTCGGGGCTGCCCTGGATTCGAGCTCAAACATGAATGCAGACGCATCTGCTTAAACCTTGGCCGGAACGCCCTTCCCTCACTTGCCCCAGGACCCTCTCTCTAAACGAATGCATAAAAAATCAATTTTTGTGTGTGTATTCTGTTTTTTCCTCCAAAGACTCACACAGCAGTTTACGGAGAGCTGGAAAGCGGCCCTAGTTCTAAATTGATTTGGCTGCATTGGATATAGTCCTCCTTCCTCGAACATGACTCTTCAGTTATAATAAAGCCCAAAGATTGCTTTTCACGCCTCTTTCAGTTTTAGGATTCTTTTCAGAGACTTCTTACGTTGCTCACAGTTAAACTGCTTGATGGGTTTCAACAGACTCAGAAATAGCCAGAGGGAAGTGTCAGGACCTCACATGAGCCTGAGGTTTTGATCCATTTCTTTGTGTGTGAAGGACCCTTGGGTCCTGCCACTAACACAGCTCGGGCTGGAAGAAAAGGGAAGGAGGCCTTTTCCTCCCGCTCCGCCAAAGGCCAGAGCCCTAAGTACAGAGCTTCCCAGACGATTCCTGGGGTCACAGGCGCCGGGCAGGGATGTTCATGCCAGCAGAGGGGATGCCTCACCAAGGGGCTGTCACAGGTCGGGACTGCCCAGCAGGCTGCTTCCTGGGACTTGGTTCTGGAGAAAAACAATGTCTGTCATCCCCAGAGCATGGGTTCCCGGAGGAAACGGGGCCAGGAGGCGAGGTCTATTCCTCCCTCCATCCTGCTTTCTCACACACGTGTGTGCAGTGTGCACACCCCATTGCACACACACATGCACACTCACATGCACACATGCACACACTCTACAAGGAACTGGCTCATGTGGGTGTGCAGGTTGGGAGGTCCAGGATCCCCCTGGCAACCTGGACACAGGACGGCTGATGGTGTGGGCTCCAGTCCGAGTCCACATCTGAAGGCAGGAGGGGACTGATGTGCCAGCCTGAGGTGTCAGGCAGAGACAATTCTTGCTCACTTACCCTTTTGTTCTATCCAGGCCATCAACAGATTAGATGAGGCCCACCCACATCAGGGGGGGCCATCTACTATACTCGGTCTATGGACTCAAGTGGTGACTCATCCAGAATACCATGTGACCAAATGTCTGGGCGCCATGACTTGGTCACGTGGACATGCGAGGTGGACTGTCACGTGGATTGACGCTTGGGCATGCATGCAGCATTCTTAATTGAATTTAGGAGGAACAGCCAGGGGTGCCACCTCCCAGGACTTATTAAAATGGAGGTGTTTTGGGGCACCTGGGTGGCTCAGTCAGTTTAGCATCCAGCTTCGGCTCCAGTCATGATCTCACGGTTTGTGTGTTCGAGCCCTGTGTCGGGCTCTGTGCTGACAGCTAGCTCAGAGCCTGGAGCCTGTTTCAGATTGTCTGTCTCTCTCTCTCTCTCTCATCCTCCCCTGCTCATGCTGTCTCTATCTCTCTCTCAAAAATAAAAAAAAAAATTTTTAAACATTAAAATGGAGGTGTTTTCCCCTTCTTCCAGTTCTCCCAAAAGAAAGGTGTTAGAAATCATCTGTGAACTCTCTCTTCCCTAAGCCGTGGCCGCTCACTTCCAAAGCATATGCAGGATTTGTAGCCTGGAGGGCAGGCTCCCAGGACCTCCTGGGCAGGCGATGCCCCCGCCCCCAGTTAGTGTGCATTGGTGTGCCGACCCCCTCAATGCAGAGGACGGCTCTGTGGAGAAGAGGCCCAGGCTGGGGACTTTGGAAAGTGGCACCTTGACTCTGGCAGGCCGTGGGCAGCGACTGTCCTGCTTAATGGGGTCGGTTGTCCACGCCATCCCCCCAACCTGTCCCCCCAACCTGGGCCGGCGGCCCCCCCCGGGAGACCCTTCCAGCCCTGCACCTGCCTCAGCCACGCCCCCAGTGCCCTTCATCTTCTGCCAGTGGGTGCGTCTTGTGCCTTTGCCCAGCCGCCTGCCTGCCTCCTGCTACACCTTCCTGTGCTCTCCATCCCTTCTGTCCCTGAACTTAGGCATCTGCGAAGTTAGTATCTCCTGTGGCCTTTCCACACCACTCCTGCCTCTTGTGGCCCATCATTTCTCGCCAGGACGGCTGCAGTAGCTTGAGGCTCCACACACCTCAATTGCTGGCCCTCCCAGGTGCTGGACTGGCTGCCTCAGAGCTATTTGCAGAGCTTTGTAGACGGACAGCCCTTTGCCCCCCCCCTCCCCCGAGGCACCGGGGTCCACAGGTCTGCCTCTCACAAACTGTCCCCGGATCCTGGTGTAGCTGGTGTCTGGGACACATTTCTGGTGGTCTTCCTGCCTCCTGCCTGCTCTGTGCATGTCTGTCCTCTGCCTGGGTGAGGAGAAGCTGTTCCGAGGCACGAGTCTGGTCCCTGTCATGTCTTTGTTCATGCTCTCAGTCTCTGGGGTTAATATCCAAAGTATATGAAGAACTCATATAACACCAAAAAACAATCCAATTAAAAAATGAGCAGAAGATCTGAATGGACATTTCTCCAAAGAAGACTTCCAGATGACCAACAGACACATGAAAAGATGCTCAACATCACTCATCATCAGGGAAATGCAAATCAAATCACAATGAGAGACCACCTCACACCTGTCAGAATGGCTAAAATCAACAACACAAGAAACAACAGATGTTGGCAAGGATGTGGAGAAAGGGGAACCCTCTGCACTGTTGGTGGGAATGCAGACTAGTGAAGCCTCTGTGAAAAACAGTGTGGTGCTTCCTCAAAAAGCTACAGATAGAACTACCCTATGGCCCAGTAATCCCACTACTGGGTATTTACCCGTAGAAAATGAAGACACTAATTCAGGAGGATACACGCACCCCGGTGCTTATTTGCAGGGTTATTTATGGTAGTCAAGCTACGGGAAGAGCCCCAGTGTCCACTGACTGATGAATGGACGAAAAAGTATTATACCTACAATGGAATATTATGCAGCCATAAAAAGAATGAAATCTTGCCATCTGTGACAATGTAAATGGACTTTGAGGGTATTGTGCTCAGTGAAGAGAAACAAATACTCTATAGGCTAGTGGAATCAAAAGCAAAGGATCCGAAGAACTCACGTGGTTGCCGGAGGGGAGGGGTGCAGGGAGTGGTACAGGGAGGGGGGACCAGGGAGCCCCTGGTCATAGCACAGGGAGCACGGCAGTGGTGGTGTCAGTGATGTGTGGTGACGACGGCAGCTCCGCTCATGTGACCACATCATCACGTGCACACTGCCGGCTCACTGCGTTGTGTGGCTGACATTAATGTGACGCCACGTGCCAGTGGCCCCTAACAACACAGGACTCTGTTCTTGGTTTGACTCCCCGATGGCCACACCGTGTGCAAGCCCTGGGCTCACAGCGCTGCCCGCCCGGTCCCTGGCCTTCCCCCTCCCCCCAACTCCGCCTCCAGCGACGGCCCAGCTCACCTCCTGACTCCGCCCCCCACACTGCTTCCTTCAGGTCCCCCTGAACAGGCGAGCCCCTCCCCCACAGCGACCTCCCCAACAGGTCCATCCCCTCTGGCTGGCGGGCATCTGCTGGCCGGGGCCTCGCCTGCCCCTCACCACCCCTCCAGGGCCACCCCGAGGCTGCCGGACTGCAGGCAATGGACCACGAGCATCACTTAGAGGCACTCAACTGTCAGCTTTCCTTCCAAGCAGAGACATGACACCATCACTTAAGGACACTTTGCTGCCCTCCCCTCTGCTTGGACTTCTGCGCAGGCTCCCCCTCGAGTTATAACGTCTGCAGACCTCAGACACACGCCCTGCTCCGTGGCTCCCCGCTGCCTCCTCGCTTGGCCCCGCATTCTAGGGTCACCCCGGCAGGTTTCCCTCCCCCAACGCAGTTCAGTCATTCCTCAAACATCTGGGGAGCTCTTTCTGTGCAGGATGGGACAGACTGTGGGCCGAAAAGATGAAGGGCTCATGGCCCAGCACCGGCCATGCTGTTTCCACACTGTTCCCTGCAGGGCTGGGCTCACTGGTTAGGAAGGCACCAGGACCTCCGGAGCCTGGGGCAGGGGCGAGGGGCGGGGAGGAGAAGGGGCGTTCACTGCCCGGGCCAGCCCTGCCGGAAACCATCCCCGCCTCCCCAACATTGTTCTGTCCCCGGAATGTCGTCCGTGTGTCCTGCAGGGCCCGGCTCTGGTCCCACCACCTCCTTCCCGGCCAGCGCCCTGCTTCCGTTCCTCAAGCCTCCGCGAAGGGTGGGCCATGGGCAGAAGACTGTCCGAGTCACAGGCAGGGCGTCTGCTCCGGTCTCTCGTGTTGCATAGCCGCGTGGCCACAGCGTATGGACTGCAGAGCAGGCCCTCGGTGTGACGGGCGCATTCAGAGGCACCTTTTCTTCTCTCTGTCAATGTAGGGTTCGATGACCTTCAGGCGTGCCCGGACCCAGGCGTCCCCGAGAACGGCTTCAGGACGCCCAGCGGAGGCGCCTTCCCTGAAAGTTCTGTCACCCAGTTTCACTGTGAAGACGGGTTCAGGCTGAAGGGCCCCACAAAGAGACTGTGTGTGAGACACCCTAACGGAACCCTCGGCTGGATCCCCGGCGATAAGCCCGTCTGTGCGCAAGAAGGTAAAGTGTGCCCCCTGCCCGCGCCTGCCCGTGCCAGCCGCTACCCCGGGGCCGCGCGGAGGCCCAGCCGCCAGACGGGAAGGCAGTGTGCTGGGGCCGCAGGGGGAACCGGGTTCCTCCTCTGCCCCAGTTCCAGCCCCACTTATCACTGTGTTTGTCAGTGCAAGGGAGCAGCTCGGAGAACGTTAGAGCCACTCGGGCGGCCTACCCGCCACCAGCCTCTGTCTCGTGTCTGCGTCACTCAGGAGAAAGCGCCATAAATGACTTGGTCAAAATGGTACTTGTAGATGGCAATGAGAAAGAATGAAATCTGGCCATGTGTAGCAACATGGCTGGACCTTGAGGGTGTTATGCTGAGCGACATAAGTCAGGCAGAGAAGGACAGTTACCATATGTTTGCACATATAGGAGGATTGGGAGGAACTTAACGGAGGACCGTGGGGGAGAAGAAGGGGGGAAGTAGTGGGAGAGAGGGAGGGAGGCAAACCATGAGACTCTTGAATGCTGAGAACAAACTAAGGACTGATGGGTGTGGGGGGGAGGGGGGAGATGGACATGGACTTGTGGGGATGAGCACTGGGTGTTATATGGAAACCAACTTGACAATAAACTATTTGTAAAAAAAAAAAGTAGATACGGCGTCACAAGTCACTGATAAATTGTGTTTTAGACGTGGACCATTTAAACAGGGAGCATACAGGGCCCGCGGGACCAGATGGACGTTTATTTCTGGCAATTATCCTGCAGTCACTGGTGATGTGGCAGTCACTTACGCTAGCCTTGTGCCCACATCTGGTGTTGAGGCGACTTTGCTTGTAGGTGCGTAGAGTCCGTAAGAGAGCTCTGGGGGGCTGGTTGGGGGGTTGCATTTCGGTTTGTGTGTTGGGGCCAGCAGAGCCTCGGCATCTCAGTTCAGTGTACTGTGGTTGATTTGGTTTAGCATGGAGCTGTCATCGTACCGTGTGGGCTGTCACTCCAATGTAGCAGAGATGCTCCTTAGGAAAGTTTTCACATAACTGACTCAGGGATGCATTGGCAGGGCACCGGCTCAGCCCTCCTGGGGACTGTGACCTGCCGCCAGAGTTCCCGCTGCCTTTGCTTCGATTTTCAAGGTATTTTTTTAAAGAGCCAAAATTAGTGCAAAGAATGAAGGTAAAATGAGTCAGAGAAAGACGAACACTGCGGGATTTCACCTCTGTGTGGACACTAAAGAACAAAACTGACAAATAAACAGAACAGAAGAGAAACAGACCCACAGACAGAGGGAACAAGCTGGAGACTGTGGGAGAGAGAATCCTAGGCAGGCGCTGAACCCTGGAATCATGGCCTGAGCCAAAAGGAAGAGTCAGACGCCTAAGTGAGCCACCCAGGCGCCCCATAAATTCATATTTTCTGCTTATATGCAGCCCGTGCAAGCTACAGTTTCCATAAGGTTCTATTAATTAAAAGTGTGTTTGGGGCGCCTGGTGGCTCAGTCTGTTAAGCTTCCAACTTCAGCTCAGGTCATGATCTCACAGTTTGTGGGTTCGAGCCCCACATCAGGCTTTGTGGTAACAGCTCAGAGCCTGGAGCCTGCTTCACATTCTGTGTCTCCCTCTCACTCTGCCCAACTCATGCTTTATCTTTCTTTGTCTCAAAAATAAATTATTTTAAAAAAAGTGTGTTTGCTTTGCAAATACAGACTTTCCTGCTAAAACCAATGGCCTAAGATACTCAGTGTTTAAAATCTGGATAAGTTCAGGAATGTCAGAGGATGAAGAAGACACGTGGGCTTTGAGGATGGTCTCCTCGAAGGATGGAGACCTTTTCTTATTTCCTTGTCTGCCCTGGAAAAAAGAAAGAAAAAGAAAGCTTACCTAAAGATGGCCTTTTTGCAGCGCTCCATGACCACATAGCTTGCGGTAATTCCAGAGGGAAGGGGCGTCTGCCGTGGAGAGCCCCAGGTGCACCGGAAAATAAGGCCACTCCTTCCAGAGAGTTCCAGGTTTAGGATGGGTGTAGGAAGTCCGGAAGGACAGAGACCACCTTTCTAAGTAGCAGCCGTTTTTAATATTAATGGTAACTTTGTTGGGCTTTGGAAGATCTGCGTGAAGGGTGGCCTGTCTGCCCTGATAGCGGAGACAGGCGTCACTGTTCGTGGACCCCAGGAACGGGGGCGCTGTGGGCGTCCCACAGAGGTGAGAACTCGGAACCCTTCTCCCCTGCTGTGGCCCAGACAGTGCCGTGCAGACTCCGGGGCTGCTGAATTCATTGGCTCCCCCTCCATCTGGGTGCTGAATTTTGGGGCTGTAGTAATAGTCAGTTATCACATTCAGATAAGCCCTTGACACTTAGAAGTACTTTCCTGTTCGTCCCCTCCTTGGTGAGGCAGCCTCCCAGATTAGGAAAGTGACGTTAGAGAGGTTTGTGGCTTTGTTGGGGTCACACAGCCATGCAGTGGGCTCGGAACCGAGTGTTTTCCTCTGTGAGGTGGTGTCTGACCTCCTTCCTGTCACCAAGGCCACTCCCAAGGACACGTGGTTATGGCAGACAGCAGGGATGGCACTCAGGGTGGAGGAAACCAGAGAACGTGTGGTCCAGACCCTCCTTCTGATCAAGGTTTTGTCTGACCCATAGAGAGACCGAGTCCCAGAGAAACTGAGAGACTTCCCGGAGTTAAATGGCAATTTAGGGACAGACCTGGTCCAGGCAGGCCCTGGTCTTGTCACTGTCACAGGCTCTCACACTGGTGGCCAGTTCCGCCTGAGATGCAGATTTTTGAAAAGTGAGTTTATGTGCATGAAAATGCATTGTAGCGCTTGAGGGAGGTGGCACATCACTCACTCGCTGGCACACACAACCGCTGTCTCTGACTCTCCACCCTCTCCACCGCGCTCCACCTCAGCTTGGCTACCTCCCCTCCCCTGCGGCCCCGGACTCCAGTCGTAGTCATTTGTTCCTAGTAAACGATCCAGCACAGGTTTGGACTCACGGAGATGGATTCGTTTTATGCACCGAGACCTTCCATCCTGGAGACGCAGAGACATCTGCTGCAGGCTGGTTCTGCGAGACCAGAGTCCACAGGGCCCTCAGTCGGGCCCAGGACAGTCACTGTTCCGGGAGCAGGGGAGGCCACTGGTGTGGCGGAGGGGACCGAAAATACGCCCTGTGGGTGCAGGTCAGTGATGTGGTGAGTCCAGAGCCCAGGGGCCAGGGTGACAGCCACCGCTGGGCCTCTGCTCAGGTCTGCTTGGGGGGACATCTGCCCCAGTACACACCCCTCCCCCACCTCTCCCTGGAGGCAAAGCCACCTGATGAACGTTTATTGGACGCAAGTCAAACCAGCACGGAGAAGCCGTGCCTCCCCTGAGGGTCAGTGTTTTAACTCAGATAATGGTTTGCACATACAAGGAAGTGGTGTATTTAAAAGATAAATACCCAAATGAGATGACAATAAGATGAATGCAAATCCATTTATATTCTGAGGAAACAGTGTATGGGGGCTGGAGTGGGGGTGGGAGGGCACTTGTCTCTGTCTTGCTGAAATGGACGAGTCCTCGGTCCTCGTGGAAAAAACTGGCCGCCAGGCACAGCGAGCACCCTGGCCTGGGTTAAACTGGCTGCTAGCTGTGTGGTCCTCCCCCACCATGGGGGCAGCCCCAGGTTACGAGGCCACAATCTACGACCTTCTATCCTGAGGGCCCTTGTTCCAGGAGGGTGTTTGGGACGTTGGCTTCCGAGTGGACCCAGCTTTGAGTTCAGACAAGCTGCTCCTCTTGCAAAGCCATAGCCTCCGCTCTCCCTACTGCCCTTTCTCTCCTGGAGGCTTTGGAGGCGGATGGACCGTGTGTGCAGGCTTTGGATACTGAAGGAGCTGTGGTCTGCGTGCGGCTGACACAGCTCTCACCCCTGCAGCAGCTCCATGAATGGTCACCGTCACACCAAAGTCGATCTCAGGCAGATGCACGGTGAGCAAACCAGAGGGGCATCTGGCAGAGCCAGGACGTCACAGGTCTCAGACAGCTGCCCACGGGGGTTCCCAGACGGCACCTCTGGGGTGCTTTCCCAACCGGGTGTGGCCGGCGGAGGCGCTGTGACCTGAACAGGGGCGGGGGGACCCTACCTCGGTGCCAGTAGGAGTGGGGAGTGTATGGGGGACAAAGGGCTTGTTGAGGCCGCTTGTGCACGCACCCTGAAAGCACCACCCCTGTCAGGAGACCCCAGCGTCTTCCTGGCCATGTGAACGACTCCCTGGAATGGCCAGGGGGGAGGGGAGCCTCGCCTCGCCCAGCCTCGCCGCCCTTGTAGGAGGGAGGTGCAAGCCCAGGGGCAGGTCTGCATGCTGGCCAGTCTCCTGATGCGGTTTGTCTGATGGTTTGCAGGGGCCCAAGGGCCTCCTCCTTCGCCGGTGCCACCAGATCGGTCGCTGGCCCACGGACCCCTCCCCTCCCCACTAGGCTGCCCCTCTCCTGGGTCAGGAGCTCATGTGGTTATCACGCAGCCCAGGTGTGTGCATTCCCAAATACGACACCACTTCAATTTACTTTTGCCTTATTTTTGAATTTATATACATGGATTTATACAGTGAGTATTTTAAGTTAGACTTTTTTACTTGTTTGTGAAATTCACACCTACTTTCCATGCAGCTGTAGTTGGTACATTTGCATAGTGTTCTGTTATAAATAGACCAGAATTTGAACATTCTGACGTTAATGGACATTCAGGATTTTTCTAACTGGGTCTGTTACAAGTGCAGGCGTCCCCCCTTATCCATGGAGGATGGGTTCGGAGGCCCCCAGTGGACATCTGAAACCGTGGATGATACCAAACCCTGTGTAACTGTGTGTTACACAGTTACCTATGACAAAGTGTAACTTAAAAATTAGATATAGGTGGAGATAAATAATAATCAGTAATTATAAAATGGAATAATTAGGGGCGCCTGGGTGGCTTAGTCGGTTAAGCGTCCGACTTTTGCTTAGGTCATGATCTCGTGGTTCATGGGTTCGAGCCCCGCGTTGGGCTCTGTGCTGACTGCCAGCTCAGAGCCTGGAGCCTGTTTCCGAGTCTGTGACTCCCTCTCTCTGTGACCCTCCCCTGCTCATGCTGTCTCTCTTTCTCTCTCTCCTAGAAATAAATAAAACATTAAAAAATTTTTTTAAAAAAAATGGAATAATTATATGGAGCACCTGGGTGGCTCAGTTGGTTAAGTGTGCGACTTTGGCTCAGGTCATGATCTCACGGTTCGTGGGTTCAAGCCCCGTGTCGGGCTCTGTGCTGACAGCTCAGAGCCTGGAGCCTGCGTCAGATTCTGTGTCTCCCTCTCTCTCTGTCCCTCCCTGTGTGTGCTCTTTCTCTTTCTCTGTCTCAAAAACCGTTTAAAAAGTAGGATACTCATAACAATACACCATAATAACAGTACATGAACGTGGTCTGTCTCTCCCTAAACATTTTGCTGTCCTGCCCTTACCTTCTGTGAGGGTCAGCGAGGATGAGATGCCCACGTGGGGAGACCATGTGAGGTGAGTGACACGGCCAGGTGACATAGTGTATGGTCAGCAGAGGACCGTCTGCTGGCCGGCCGTGGGCGCTGAGGGGAGCGCTGCGGTGCTGCTGCAAACACTCTTGAACACGCCTCTGGCGCCCGTTCCCCACTTGTCACGTGGCAGTGGCACGGTGTGGACGGTGCCCATTTCTCCCAGCAGCGACATGTGACAGCCCCATGAATGCTGACACCGAGGAAGCTCCCCTGAACTGCAGTGTCCAGCACTGTCCCTGGGGCCCAGCCACATGGGCGGGGTCAGCCCCGCACACGGCTCAGCCTCCAGCTCCCCAGAAGCAGAGCGGGTCCCCCGCAGGACCTAGGCTCCGTGGCCTCAGTCACAGCATCAGCACAGAGCGTCTGCTGTGGCCTGGAGGCTCCCGATGAACAGACACTCAGCCTGGGGAGGGCATCCTAGGGAGGTCATGACCCACAGCCTGAGGGCAAAGACCAGGCCTCTCTTTGGGCCAGGTAATCCCTCAGAGCATGTGTGGCAGTCTTCAAGAACCAGAGTCCTAGCGGGGCGCCTGGGTGGCTTAGTCGGTTAAGCGTCCGACTTTCGCTTAGGTCATGATCTCGCGGTTCGTGGGTTCGAGCCCCGCGTCGGGCTCTGTGCTGACTGCCAGCTCAGAGCCTGGAGCCTGTTTCAGTCTGTGACTCCCTCTCTCTCTGACCCTCCCCTGCTCTCGCTGTCTCTCTCTCTCATAGAAATAAATAAAACATTAAAAAAAAATTAAAAAAAAAAAAAAAAAAAGAACCAGAGTCCTAGCGTGTCATAGCCCATGCTTCACAAGCTCCAGGAGCTGCACGTCGCACAGAGTCAACCCCAGATCCCTGCCCTGCTCTGCAAGGCGCTGTGGAGACTGGCCTGGCCTCCCTCTTGCCCACTGTGTTTCAGACCCACGACACACAGCTGTTCCCTGTGCCCGAAACCTTCTTCTCCCGAATCTGCGTTGGGCTCCGTTAACAAATGTCATCTCCTGGGGGCTCCTGTCCCATCTTCCCAAATCCAAGGGGCCCTTGGTTAGTGTCTGTGCATGACCTTGGGCCCTGCTCGTCAGAGCTTCGATCGCGGCCCGTCTCTCTAGCTCACCTGTCTGCTCACTCTGCACGCAGCTCCATAAGGTGCTGTTCCCAACTGTCTGTCTGTGCTCAGCACTAGGAGCGATGCTCAGTGGCCCACTGATGAGTGCGTGAGCAAGCCAGTGAACGGGACAGACAGATGAGTAAATAATGAACCTCGCAGATGCTGGTCTACACAAAATCCAGAGGCCTTTACAGCAGGACTACAGAGCCTGTGATGTGCAGCTATGAACTGGGGATCTCAAGTGTGGATTACGAACTTGAGTTCCTGGAAATGCCTTCTGGCATTGATGTCAGAAGCTGGCATTTTAGGGAATTGGATTCGTTTTCACGTATAACACTTAAAAAGGGAAGTAAATCTTGTGCGTGGTACATATTCTTAAAACTTCTTTTTGCCTTTTCTGCTCCATTCGTCAGGACCCTGCTGTGTGCTAGCTGCTGTGATCAGTTCATCTGTTCTTCGGCATAAATGCGTTAACACTGCTTTAATGTCCCTTCCTTTGTCTGTTTATGATATTAAATCCTGTGCTAAAGCAGGGCCACTGGCAGCGATGGCGGGCAGGTGAATTTCTAGGAGGGAAGCCTTTGATAATCTCGGTTACATCCCCAAAGTGCCCATTTGAGCGCCATCTACCGAGGATTGGATCGTTGACCCCGTTCTGCACGACCGAATCGATACTGATGGACCTGTGTTCACAGCCCTCGGTAGTGGTGGTTTTTACAGTGGCTTTTAAGACTTCTTGCTGCTGACTAGATGCATTTGTGCTATAGAAAACCTGAGTTACTTCCATTTGAAACTTCAGAATTGACAAAGATTACATTATTTTCTGACTCTACAGATTGTGGCTTATCTGTTTCCACAGAAATAATGTCCGTAGCTATTTATGGCTCCAGGCAGCTGGGTGGGGCACACTCGATTCTTCCTACCCCCTCCCCCGGAGGGGACACTGGGCACCAGACACTGTGGTTCCACGTGCCATTCGCTCCTGTCCAGGTGTGACTTAGGGTTTATTACAGCTTGTCTGTTTCAGTTCTGTCCTTTGTCCGGGCACAGCTTACAGGAGCTCAGAGTCTAGCCTCCTGCCCTCAGGTCGGTGCGCACCCCTGTCCCCCAGCAGACGGTCCTCCGCCACTCCCTGTGGTGACCCTGACCCCTCTCTGAGCAGAGGCTGCGAGGCTGTGGTTCCCTGTGACCTTTGTGTCACATGCCTGCCTGTGTCCCCAGCTCCTGCCCGTGGACACGGGCTTGTAGGTGGGAGTTCAGAGCCCTCTGTGTTACCTCGACCACGGGCGAGGCTTCTGTCCGTGCCGGGCCGGTGTTGGCATGCCCTCGGTGGCCGTGGACTTGACTCCCTGAAGCTGGCAGCCTCCTGAGCACACGGGCCACTTACTAGACAAGTCCCAAGTCAGCCGTGGAAATGGCTGTTTGGTCACGTAGATTCCTGCCCCAGGGTCAATTTACAGCGAGGTTTTATAGACGGGGGACTTAATAAATGTGTTTGTATCTGCTGCGAGTAGTTCCTGCATCGTGATATTGAAAAATGTGACTCATGTTTTCCATTGAGAAGGTCAGGATTCTTCCAGCACCAATTCTGGGGGACACGGCTGTTGTGGTGGGAGACTGTAGGTTGGTTAAATGTGAGCAGGTGGAAATGCCCTCCCACCGTCCAAAGCCCAAAACCAAGAGGTTGACTTAGAGGCAGGACCACGTTTCCAGCCAGGACAGCCGCTGTGGAAATCCTCAGGCCAAGGGAAGGCCTGGAGGGAGGGGACCCGGGGCTGTCGGGGTCCCGTGCCCGGGTGGCATTTCTTCTCTGCTCCCGGTAAACCCAGCCCCATATCAGAGCTCCAGGCCACCTTCCCTCTGCCGCCTCAGGCCTCCCAGGCTCAGGCCTCAGGGCTGATGGTTCAGAGCTTCGGGGACCTGGAAGGTCAGGACCTGCTCCAGCCATGGGGGTTCAGCAAGAATTCTCTTAAAACTTTCGAATCCTGGAGCACAGCCCACCTTAAGGGGGGCCTCCTCACTCGGACAGCGGGAATAAACCTCTTAGGCTTCTGCGCATGTGAGTCAGAGATGCGGATGGAGAGGGGGCGGCTGTGCGGTGAGCAGGGGGGAGACGGCACTGGAGGCAGCGGGTTAGACTCCACTCACTTTATCTTATCTCTTGATCATTTGCTGTGTGGACTTCTTGTTCCTCGGACCCTCGTCCGGACGGCTGTGCCCTCCTTACCTCTGCACCTGCTCCAGCTGCGCTTTCGGGAGGCCGTACAGCCTCTTGCCCCGAACCCTTGGGAAATGCTAGCAGGTGCAGTCCCGCCTTGGCCCCCTCTGTCCCCACAGGCCGAGGCGGTGGGCCACACAGGACCCCACTCCATGCGTGGCATCACGAACCCCCAGCTCTTGTGTTCCTTCACTCGTTTCCAGAATCACCGAGAGCTCACCCCTGGGGTATCAAGTGTCACAGGCAGGAGATGAAGTTATTTTCGTGACTGAATCTTCCCGTGTCCCTCCCTGTGTCCCTCCATCCCTTCCTGTATCCCTCCCCATGTCCCTCCCCGTGTCCCTTCCCATGTCCCTTCCCATGTCCCTTCCTGTGACCCTCCTGGTGTCCCTGAGAAGAAGGCTGTGCTGCTCGCGGGCAGAACCTGAGCCCAGAGTGGAGCCTGAGGCCAGGTCTGGGAATAGGAGTGAAGCTGGGAACCACCACCAGTTTGAGTCGGGATAATAACGCGTCCTGTCCCTGCCATTGCAGATTGCCGCGTCCCTCAGGTGGAAGACGCTGACATCCATAACAAGACCTACAGACACGGAGATAGGCTGGTCGTCACCTGTCACGAAGGGTTCAAGATCCGTTACCCCGACCTGTACAACATGGTTTCGCTGTGTCGCGATGACGGGACCTGGGACAACCTGCCCCTGTGTCAAGGTGGGTGCGGAGTGCGTGTCCCTGACAGGCAGAGGGTGTGGAGCGCGTGTCCCTGACAGGTGGTGGGGTGCGGAGCGTGTGTCCCTGACAGGTGGGGGGGCCAGGTCTGGCCCTGCTCCCCCTGCGCTGGTGTCGGAGTCCCCACACCCTCCTGGCAAAAGCGGTGGCAGGAATATCTCATTGCTCAGCACGTTGGATTCTCCTTCACACTAAGAAACAGAAGTAGTTTAGCAGGTAGGAGGCCAGTGACTGGGCCGTGAGCACGATGACAAATTATTGTATATTTAACGAAAATAACAGCATTTATACTCATTTCAGTGGTGGTGAGAATATACATAAAGCTAGCTAATATCACAGAGACTGTTTTTTCCTCAATAACGTGATCCCTTTTTATAATGCATGAGGATCAGAAGAATAATCAAATTCAAATTTTCTCCAAACTGCACGATGAATATTTCTTGCATTTTTAAAATTTGCCTGGGCCAACGTTGAGGGCCCCCGTTTATGAAAACAAGTCCCCACATTCACATCAGCTCTGATTCTGTTTTCTGACGCGTGACCTGGAGCGAAGGCCTGAGAAGCCCGTGTGTAATTGGTAATTTGGGGGAGGGAGGCTGGCTTTCCGCCAGAGCCGGCCCGGGCCCCTGACGACCAGCGCGAGCCCCGCGCATGGGGGGTCCCAGCTGTCAGGCTCTGTGAGCCGAGCCGTGGTTGGAGAGAAGTGATTTCCTCCTGTGAATGCTGGAGTGGGGGGCGGGGGGCGGGGGGCACCCACCACTGTGGCCTCGGAAACTCCGCGCACCTGCCCTGCTGCTCCCCCACTGTCTGAAGGCTCCCTTTCACGTCACTGGAGCACCCCCTGCCCCTTTACGAACTCTTTTGGTCCCAGGTATTTTTATAAAAACACCTGATGGTGGGTCCTTATCAAGGGCTCAGGTGTGGCTCTCCTCATGCCCCCCTCCGTCCACTGCCCCACACTTGGATCTCGGCGCAGGAGGGAAGAGTCTTGCTTCCTCCGTCAGCTCTGCAGCCCTCATCCCTCCTGTGGCCCCGTCTGGGCCCTGCCCCCCTCCACTGGGGCCCCTGCCCTGCTCCCACTCCATTGAGCCCCTGCCCTCCCCACCTCCACTAGGGCCACAGTCTGCACCCCCTCTTCCCTTCCCCTCCCCCCAGGGCCTTGCCCTGCCCTCCCCTCCACCTGCCTGGCTGCTTAAAGGCACTGCCCCTGCCCCAGCACTTGCCTGTGCCCTGCCCTGTGGGCGTGAGGAGTCGGGCTGCCCAAGACAGCCCGACTCCTCCTCCTCCTCAGAGCCCTGGGGAGAAGATAATTGGCCTTAGAATGACATTCCACCCGGTGGTGGCTTTCATTTGCACCTACAGATCCAGGGGCTGAAGCCCAAGGAGGAGCTGCCGTCTGTTATCTGGAGGTGCAAATAGGCATCCCACTGACTGTGGAGTCAAAGGCCGTCTTCTCCTGCTGCGTTTAGAACCTGCCGCCTCCAACCACACAGCATCTTTCTTTCTCTGACTTACTACTCACCTTCTGTCTGCTTGCAGGCAGGTGGGCTGTGGGGGAGCACTGTCCCAAGGCCCCTTTTTCCTTAGGGGAGGCCAGCTTAGCCGTCGGGGCGGCTCAGAACTGCACTCCTTCCGGGAGGAGGCCAGGGTCCCCGTGTCGGCACGTTTGAACTGTGCTCGGGGTTCAGATGCATCACGTGTTCACACTGACATGCCTGTCCTTTCTTCTCAACTATTCTCTTCGTTCCTGATTCCCAACCTGCCCCTGCTCTCTGACGTTTCACTTTTGTGACAAACACTGTCAGTGTTCATTTAAGGCCGTGGAGAGGTCACGTGGCAGTGTGTATCAGCTGTGGTCCACCCTGGGTGTTAGCTGCTCTGGGAAGTGGGCTGTTGGGTCCCCAGATCTCTGTGGCAGCAGCACACAGCCGTGCAGGGTCAGCCCCAGAGCAGGTCTCCCAAAATTCTGCTGCAGGGGGGAAGGGGTGGAGGGCCCTTTGGCCACACGCTGCTCTCGCCCTTGTGTACAGACATTGCCTACCGGTTTGCTGACCAAAGCAGTTTCCGAAGACCAAGCTCTCTGAAGCTTCTGACATGTAACACAGTCTCCTAGAAGGAGGGCTCGGTCCCCTGCTGTGGTGGCTGCAGTGTCATTTGTACTTGCTGATTGGAAGGGACAGGAGGGATTTCCATCATACATTCTTTACTGCTCTCACAGCTAGTTCTCCCCGGGAAGAGCATGGGCTCGGCAAGGCTGTTAGCCCCGCCAGCGAAACCACTGAAGGCAATAGAGACCCTGTGGTCACCGTGGATGCCACAGAGCGGGTCTGTGCCGCTGGGGATGTCCCACCAGGCTGCAGAGGTGTGGGAGTGCAGGCTGCAGCTCCACTACCTGGGGTGTGCTGCACGGACTCCCCTCGCAGGCGCTCCGCACCGGCCCCAGTCTGCACCGGCACCGGGGAGCCTTAGCGCCCGTCCTTGGGCTCCACGCGGACCCAAACCTGAGGCCAGGGGAGGCCCCACCAGTCTGTCCTATGACACCCTCTGTCCAGGTCACTGTCAAGGCTGAGAGTGGGGGCCCCACACCCATGACACATAAAACACAGCTGGGACTTCGGGTTGAATGACGCCGGATCAGGCACAGCAGAAGGGGGTTTGTGTGACAGCCGTCTCGAGCCCCCCGGGCTCCCCACCCCGCAACTTTGAAACAATCGGGGTGTTCGTTCTCCCCACAGAGGGTCTCAACCCGGCAGCACATTTGAATTTCTGGGGGAGCATCCAGGCTGTCCGTGGACCTGGGGCATGGGGCCAGGCAGTGGTGTTTGTTGAAAGTTCCTCGGGTGATTCTAAGGTGCAGTCAGGGCTGCGACCACCTGCCAGAGCCTCCCAGCCATGCCCTCCCCACCCCCCAACCCCACTGCCCTGACCCTGCCTGCCATGTGCAGCTGTAAAACCTAACATCCACGTCACGAATACAGTAGGTGAGCGGTTGGGGAGGTCTGGTCACGGTGCTCAGTCCTCAGAGGCCAGGCCACACTTCCAGTGGACGAATCCGCGGGAGGGGTGGTCTTGAAGGTGGCACAGAGGTGACCGAGCAAGACTGTCCCCTTCCCTCCCCATCCCAGGCTGCCTGAGGCCACTCTCGTCTTCCAACGGCTATGTGAACATCTCCGAGCTCCAGACCTCCTTCCCCGTGGGGACTGTCATCTCCTACCACTGCTTTCCTGGGTTTAAGCTGGAGGGGTCGGAGTATCTCGAGTGTTTACACACCCTCATCTGGTCGTCCAGCCCACCCCGGTGCCTTGCTCTGGAAGGTAAGCAGGTTGGATCTGGGGTTACTGAAGCGGACGTTGCACTAGGAGAGCTGAGCCTTACGGCCTACGCAGTAGCTCCTGTTCCCCGAGGCACGTGGCCCAAGTCGAGGCGGCGAGGCTGGCCCTTGGCCGAGAGGCAGAACTTAACAAGACCGGCCTCCCCCGTCCTAGGCTTAACGGGGATAAAAGAGAAAAGTTCCAAGCGTCAGAGGTTAAACTGCATAATATTGCAGAGTTAAATGAAATGTCTTCAAAAATTAATTTTCTCGGCACTAAATGAAAACAGGTTGTGTTATGGCACCATTAATCTCATCCCTCGTTTTATTGTTGTGTCAATGTTTCTTCCTATTTCTGAGCACTTAATGGCTTGGCTGTAAATGCTTTGCTGGGAGCACACACTTGGAAGCCTGAAACCCAGGTCCTCTTCCCAGTGGTTTCCCTTCCCAGTGGTCTGTCATTGTTCTAGAGTGTGGTTCATGAAGGGGCCCTGATCAGCGGGGGGTCGAGCCATACAGACTTCTGCCAGGAAAGGTAGGCACCCTGGCTCTGCCCTCCCTTTCATGCAGGGCTTGAAATTATGATCGAAGAACAAACACCAGGTTGCTTCTGGGCGTCTGAGCCCGGCGGGCGGGATGGGGAAGAGAGCTCCAGCCAGGAGCCCATCCGCAGCCCGCAGCCCCTGTGGCCTCTCCTGGGAAACAAGACACCAGAGCTGCAGCGCGGGAAGAGGCCCAGGGAGTCTGGGAAGTGCCTCCCCAGGGACTTGGACTTGGTGTGGGCGGGGGCTGGAGCTTTGGCAGGGAGTGGGGCAGAGGGGCTGCCAGAGCACCAGCGGCAGGGGTGTCCTTGGAGCCCAGCCCCCCCTGCCCACCCTCCCCAAATCCCCCCAGGGGACACATCAGATGACATGTGGGTGCACAGTTAAATCTGAGTTTCAGATAAACTGCAAATGATTTTTTAAAAATTTTTAATGTTTATTTATTTTTGAGAGTGAGAGAGAGAGAGAGAAACAGCGTGAGCAGAGGAGGGGCAGAGAGAGAGGGAGACACAGAATCCAAAGCAGGCTCCAGGCTCTGAGCTGTCAGCAGAGCCCAACACGGGGCTTGAACCCATGAACTGAGATTATGGCCTGAGCTGGAGTTGGACACTCAACCAACTGAGCCCCCCAGGTGCCCCAACAGCAAGCCATTTCTTACTATGAATGTGCCCTTAACTCATGGTGGAAAATCACTCTGTTAAATCTGAAACTGATACACAACTGAGCATGTGGGATTTCCCTTGTTAAACTGGAGACCCTAACCTCAGGGGGGGGCGTCTGTGTCCCCCCGTCTGGCCCGCAGGCTGAGGTGAGCGTGGGCCCAAGAGAGGGGACTCTGAGGTCCGGAAGGGACTCCCTGCACAGACGACCAGAAACAGAGACTCCATTGAGGGAGTTGTTGTTGGGATTCTGTCAGTTCAAAATGCCTGTTTTCACACCTTTTCAACTTTGGTTTGAATGTTTTCAAGTGGTTGCTTTCTGATCGGCCCCATTTTGAAACCTGGAACGCTGGTTTTGTGGAACCTGGAGACCACGATGTAAACAAGTACAGTGAACGTGGAGGTTTGAACCGGGAGGTGGGATGCCTGCCCGCCCCAGCGAGGGCCGTCCCTTCCCCCAGTGGGCCGACCCCCCCCTCCCCACAGTGTGCCGCCAGCATCCCGAATGATGCCCAATAACGTGTCTTTCCTGGGATTTTGTTGTGGGTGTTTAGATCATCTTCACTCCCCCGGCACGACTCCTTACCTCACCTGCGGGACCCAGGTGGGGGACCTTGCACTGCTCACCCGCTAGAGATGATCCTGGACCCCGAGACATGGTGCAGACTTGTCTAAAGACTTGATAGAAATGGGGCTGAATTAAACGATGAGTCAAAGCAACACTTTATGAGAGATTAGCCAGACGGGCCCTGGCGTTGGTGTTTCCTCGGCTTCCTGGAATCATGTGCAGCATTTGTGGGAGGCGGGACCTAATTCGTATGACATAGTCACTGGGCGTCCATCATCACTGAGCCGTCCCGAGGGACTCTGCCTCTTCCATGTTACTGTGTTCCCCTCAGTGTCTTCCTCCTGAGCACACGATCTGGTTTTTCCTGATGGCCCAGTGAAAATCCGTGCACACTGCCAGGGAAGAAGGATGCTCTCAGGGACCTTAAATATGGGGGTGACCTGGCTCCCCGAGTGCCTGGGCCTGGATGGCTGTGGCAAGGAGGCCTCTCTCCATGGTGCTTTATCCCCTCCCCTTCTGGGCTCACTGTGACCCCCCACCCCATCGGCTATCAGTGTCCCTGCAGCTCCCCCAGCCTCAGCTTTTCCAGACCTGTCAAGGCCTGAAGGGGTCACCAAGAAGACCAGGAGGCAGTGAGGCACACTGAGCAAGGGAGTGGACCGGCATCAGATGGGCTGTGTGGGCTCCCATCCCGGATCCCCCCCTTAATTGCTCTGTCCTGAGGTGGGTCACTCAGCGTGTCAGTCTCCATCCTCGCATCTGCAAAATGGGACAGATCTGTTCCTCCTGAGGCCATGAGGACCCAGCATATAATCCAGCACCTGGGGAGGAGCCGCCCAGTGTCCGCTGTTATCACTGCTCTCAGAGTTTAGATAAGTCGGTGTGTCTGGGCGTGGCTGTGTGAATAGAGTACCTGGGCTTTTATGCTTGTACTTTGTGACGCTGCTCTGGCTGCTCTGGTGTTTGCCGATAACATGAATCCTGGGTAATGGGAACCCTGAACCACAGCAACTGCCATTAATCTTGAGAGGTTACTACGTGTCAGAATGTTGGACACAGTAACTCAGTCTTCCTAGCAAAGCAGGTGCTGTTTGAACCCACTTCAATGATGGGCAGGCCCAGGCTTGTAAAATTCCAGAAACTCACCATATCACAGCACCAGTAAGCAGGTGAGAGCTAGGACTCAGGCGTGAGTCTCTGTCACCTCAAAGCTTCCATTCTTATTCGTCAAGGCACATTATCCACTTGTTCTGACTGCTTTCCAGTCCAACAGGGAAACAATGGGATGTTTTTATAGCCCTTTTTTAAAAAGTCAAAAATTTTGAAAGAACACATACAGGAAGGGACTCGTCTGTCTAGTTGTTTGTCCTGTGGGAATCCCAGCGCAGGGGACGTGAGGCCCGACGGAGGCCACTTGCTGCTGCCCTCAGAGCCCGCCGTCTCCCCGTCGCGACGAAGAGCGCGTCTGGGTGGTGTCTGCATTCACAGACCAGCCCTGACACCCTGAAGGATGGCCTGACTCGTCCAGCCCCTCCGCCCCTGGGTCCTGGCTCTTCTGCCACGTGGTACCTCCTGCCCTCACTCCGCTGGAGGGAGCCCCGTGAGGTTAGGATTCTGGGGCCCCAACATCCAGTGGCCACACCCACGTGTCTGCCATCCCAGAATGGATGCCCGGCCTCATGAAGGAGCTCATGCTTTGGAAGGAGAAGCTCCCCCAGCTTCACTGAAGGTACAGGCTGTATGTCCTTGAGGTCTGGATACTTGTCACACTGAGAGCTGATGGTCCTGGAGCACATGTTCCCACAGTTGTGCTGTGGGAGGGGATAAGGCACCTGAAATCACAGTCTTGAACCAGAAAGTCACTCCATCATTTAAAAATAGATGTGTGTGTATAAGTACACTTGAAAGGGTCCCTGGTACACGGGTCCCTGGGTGCCAGCTGGCTCGTCGTGAGCGCCTGTGCTTTCTGTCTCCATGTACTTTAACGTCATCCACTGTCAGTCTACCCACATCCCTGAGGCATTCCTCCCTCTCTGTGTCTTTCACACACACACACACACACACACACACACACACACACACACACACACACAGAGAGAATCCAATAAATCTTAAAAAAAAAAAAAACACACTAAAACCCAACCTTTGACAATGAATGTGGGCGTTTTCTTATTCATGAGGGCTAAGGACTCAGTTCATGTTGCTGGTGGTGTTTACTGAACACCTGCCCGACACAGAGCAGCACGAGACTGGGCACAGGAATTACCCAGAAAAAAACAGGAATAATTGGTTACCCTGCAAAGTTTATAGTCTAATGGGAAGAACCAGATGAGTCCCATTATCAAGAGGCCAGCTTCACTACAGATGCACTGGCACCCACACGCAACTGCCTCTCCCAAGGCTCATGCATTTGGGAAGGGTGCCAGGACACTTCTAGTAGGTGATGACACAAAAGTAAAATGAAAGTGTCTCCCCGGGGATTTGCAAGGTTTGGTTTCTTTCTCCTGGAGACCAAACAGAAGCATGTTTTCTATCTCCGTGAGCTTTGGGAGAAGAGAAAGAATCTGAACGTCTCACTTGCATGGAAGATGTGCGTTTTGATGCTGGGTAGGGCACGTTAGCCCAGGCAGTGTGCTGGTGTGTGTGAGGGTGCAGCCCAGTCGTGTGAGGGTGGAGCATGGAAGGATGTTGAGAGACATGAAAATAAGTAAACGAACCACCCTTGGGCAGACACCCCTGGGCTGCCTAGAAGGAGGTGCTAACTGCCCAGAATCCCCTCGGTCCCATGCTTGGGGGCCACAAGAGATGCTGTCTACTGTGGCTACAGAAAAGGGCTACATAGGGAAGAGCCTATGTGTCTACATAGGGAAGAGCCTATGTGTCTACATAGGGAAGAGCCATCCAAAACCCTGAAGTATCGAGAACATTCCTCTCACATGTGTCTACATAGGGAAGAGCCATCCAAAACCCTGAAGTATCCAGAACATTCCTTTCACATTCTGGTTTTCTAATGACTGGAAGTAGTTGAGGGTGGTGGACATCTGGTGACAGGTATTCCTGGGAGCAGGCTAACAACAGAGGTCACATGGCTGCATCTCTGAGACAGGTGACAAGGCCTAGGAAGACCGATGGGTGAAGCCCAAACTTGTAATTTGGAGTCCTTGGTTGTGACCCTCCCCTAGAGATTCTTTTGTTTGCCCACTGTTGAATAAGAGGACTAGATCCTTGAATCAGAAGTCTTTCTTTCAGTAGATTCTATGGGAAGAGGAGAGATCCGATCTAGAAAGACCAAGTTCTGCAGTTGTCATCCAGAAGACACCTCCCCATCTCCTGGCTAGAGACCAGCGAGGATTCTGATTGTGGTCCCACAGGACTGTATATATTTGCATACTTTAAAAGCTGCTGCCCCAGGGTCTGACTTTGAGTAAGCCTAAAAGGAGGTATGAATGAGATCCCTCCCCTTGGGACACTGACAGGTCTTAACACACGTTCCACAAGGGGGACACACCAAGATGAGATCAGGAAGTTTAAACAATCACAAAGGTTCAAGAGACAGCCAAGAGTTAGGGCAGGTGAAAGAAGTTTCATCACCTACAAAAAGCCACTTCTTCAAGAGTGAGGTAACTATTTCACCAAACACATAGAAACAAACAGAGAGTCAAGCAAAATGAGGAAACAGAAAGATATGTTCCATAGAAAAGAATAAGACAAAACCTTAGAAAAAACCTTAATGATATGGAGATAAGGCATCTATCTGCCTGTCAGAGAACTCCAAGTAATGGTCATAAAGATATTCACCAAACTCAGGAAAAGAATGGATGAACACAGTGAAAACTCTAACAAACAGACAGAAAACAAGAAAGTACCAAACATAAGTCACAGAGCACAAGAATACAGTAACTGAACTGAGAAAACACTGGAAGGGTTCAGCAGCTGCAGAGGACAGAAGAATGGATCAGTGATCTGGGAGAGAAAGCAATGAAACTCACCCAGACAGAGTAGCAAAAAGAAAAAAAACAGGTTTTACAAATGAAGGTAACAGAAAGGACCTCTGGGCCAACATCAAATGGAATAACATTTTCATCGCCGGGGTCCCAAGAGAAGAGTGAGTAAGGCATAGAAAATTATTTGCAGAAATAATGGTGAGAAACCACTCTACCTAGGGAGGAAAACAGACATCTGTGTCCAGAAAACCCCAAGAATTGAAAATTAGATGAATTGAAAGAGATCCACACCAAGACACATTATAATTAAAATGTCAAAAGTTAAAGAGAGAATCTTAAAAGTAACAAGGGAGGAACAGCTTGTTACATACAAGGGAAACCCATAAGGCTATCAGCAGATTTCTCAGCAGAAACTGCAGGCCAGAAGGCAGTAACAGGACATATTCAAAGTGCTGTAAGGAGAAACCTCCCCACCAAGAAAAGTCTGCCTGGCAAGGTTATCATTCAGAATTGAAGGAGAGACAAAGGGTTTTCCAGACAAATAAAAGCTAACAGAGTTCATTGCTACTAAACTGGCCTTACTTGAAATGTAACAGAACATTTTTAACCTGAAAAGAAATGGCATCAATTAATAGCAAAAAAAAGTGAAAGTAAAAAAAAACCTCACTCAAAAAGGTAAATATATAGTAAAGTTATTGGCTTAATCGCTTGCAAAACTACTTTGAAAGTTAAAAGAAATTAGCAAAATAACTGTGACTACATTAATTAGTTAAGAGATACATAAAATAAAAAGATGTAAAGTGTGACATAATGAACATAAAATGTGAGGGAAGGAATAAAAATGTAGAGTCCTGGAATGGGTTCAAATTTAAGCTGCTATGAACTTAAAATAGACTGTTATAGATATACGATGATATATGTGAACCTCACAATAACTACAAAGCAAAACCATTTAGTAAATACACAAAAGAAAATGAGAAAGGGATCTAAACATAAAACTAAAGAAAGTTATCAAACCACAAGGGAGGAGAGGAAGGGAAAAGAAAGGAACAGAGAGGAACTACAAAAATAGCCAGAAGACAATTAACAAAGTGGCAATAAGTATGTAACTATCAATAATTATTTTAAATGTAAATGGACTAAATTCTCCAATCAAAAGGCATGGAGTGGCTCAATGGATTGAAGAGACTCACCTATATGCTGCCTACAGAAGACTCATTTCAGAGGTAAGGACACAGATGGAAAGTGAAGGAATGGAAAAAGACAAGACATTTCATGCACATGGAAGTGAACAAAAAAGCTGGGACAGCAGTACCTCTACCAGAGGTAGAACTAAGGTACAACTAAGGTTGTAATAAAGAACAACAAACAGCACTGTATAATAATATGGGTGTCAATCCAGCAAGAAGATATAGCATTTATAAATGCATATGTACTCCATATCAACACAGGAAACAACAGGTGTTGGCAAGGATGCTGAGAAAGGGGAACCCTCTGCATGGTTGTTGGGAATGCAGACTGCTGCGGCCGCTGTGGGAAACAGTATGGAGGTTCCTCAAAAAAGTTAGAAATAGAACTACCATATGATGCGGTAATTCCACCTCTGGGTATTTACCCAAAGAATACAAGAACACTAATTCAAAGGGCTACATGCACCCTAGTGTTTACTGGAACATTATTTACAGTAGCCAAGAAATAGAAAGAACCTAATTGTCCACCAGTAGATGAATGGAAGATGTGGTTTATATGCGCAATGGAATATCACTCAACCATAAAATTAGAAATGAGATCTTGCTATTTGCAACAGCATGGATGGGTTTTAAGTGAAATGTCAGACAAAGACAGGTACTGCATGGTTTTACTTATATATGGAATCTAAAAAACAAATCCCAGACTCCTACATTGAGAGAACATATTGGTGGTTGGTAGGGGTCAGGCAGGTGAAATGGTGGGGGAGGGAATCAAGAAATATAAACTTCCAGTTACAAAATGACACAGCGTGGGGAATATAGCCAGTGGTGTTGTATTAACGGTGTGTGGTGACACATGTCACCAGACTTATGGCAGTGGCCGTTTCACCATGTATACAAACGTCAAAGCAGTGTGTTGCACAGGTAATGTAATACTGTGTGTCACTTGGACCTCAGTGAAAGGAAGAGAAGTAGGCAGGGAACATGGGCATCTGGGAAAGTGGAGAGCATGGACCCAAGGTCCAGGGGTTGTGCTTGTGTTAGTTTTTCCCAAACAGGGACTAAATCACAGCAGGATCAGCAGGAATGAAGGACTTGGGCAGTGGGTTCGCCAGTGCAGCCTCGGGGCTGGCATTTCTCCTGGGAACCAGCCAAGCTGACCCTATTAGCTGCTGAACATCAGACAGTTTCTGTTTTTAAATCTGACCAGTCCCACCACTCAAAATGCCCGAAGCGATTTTTCCCTTCCGTTCACTTCAGAGCGCACGGGGTTGGGGATGTGAGTTTAACCCACAGTTTCAGACTCAATTACAGGAACGCAGTGTTCGATTTCCTGAGAACCTGCTAGTGCCCAAGGGTCCGCTCAGGTCTGCATCCTTTTACAAGAGAAAGAGCAAAACTAAGAACCTGAAAAACCCTGTTTGGCCAAATGTGAAATAACTGGAAAAGCTCCAACTTAGGATCAAAGCTGAAAGCCAGCGTGGATGTGGGGGGTTGGCTGCGGCAGAGCAGTCAGGACCCATGGTGTCCGAGAGCACCTGGTGAGATTTCCCTGTAGGACCTGGGCGTCACGCAGAAGCACCTCATGGCTCTGAGGCGACCCTGTGCCAGGAACAGCAGACATGCAGCAGGGAGTGTGCACATCTTGGATGAGACCCACCCTGAGCCACTCGGGGATCCGGGTCACACTCAAGGGCACCCACCCTGCACCAGCATCATCCCGTCTTATAGAAGGAGCACTCCAGCCCACCAAGGGGTCGTTCTGAAGAAGGATGCTGTACACTCTTGTCTGTGAGATTACATGTCGCTGTGTCCCAGGTGAGACCCTCCATGTCACCAGACCAGCCAGCAAGGGAGAGACGGGTCTCTATGGCCTTCCCTCCCTCGGTCCTTGAAAAGGCAGTGGAGAATGGGGTCCCTTGGTTAACTGGCAACTCTTCTGTGCCAGATTTTATGTAGCTCGGCAGAACCACATCTCAGCGGGGCTTCCTGGTGCTGGGTTTGGACCATCCAGCTGGAATTCAGAGTGTGGGAAGCCTTAGACACCCACTTACCTTTCTGCACCTCCCTATGCCCCCCTGCGCCTCCTTGGCAGAAATGGGTGTGTCCCCACCAGGTGAGGGTGTGCCAGTCCCTGCATCTGCACCTGTGCCAGCACCCCGGCTGTGACACCATCTCTCTTGTGAGGAGCATCCCTGCCACTCTGTCCCCCTCCTCACCTTCATGTGAGGAGCACCCCCGCCACTCTGTCCCCCCTCCTCTGGGCTCCGAGCTTTCCATTTTCTAGGATGTTCTCGAGGGGGAGGACAGGCTCTGTGATTGGCGGGAGCCACCTTGCCCGTGACCCCAGCAGGGTTTTCATCAGATGGAAATGCAGAAGATGGAGCAGTCTTGTTAATGTGCCAGAGAAGGTGATGGGGACGCTGTTCCCACGTGGGGCCCCCACACCGTAGCCACGCGATCATAGGAACACAGAACCTCCCGCCATTGCTGTGCTCACGTGTCTCTACTTCTCACAGTGATGCTGCTACCGCAGCCCCCCTCCGACACCCCCTCCAGGCTACATATCTCGTGCTTGAGAGCTGGTTGTGCTCTAGCTTCAGGAAACTTCATTCTTCTTTCTGTGCGGCATCCAGAAGCTCTGACCTTTCTGTCCTAAGAAACCCAAAGACCTTGTAGAACGGGGCTCTTGGGCCCCCTGTCCAGGTCCCTGTAGGCGGCCTGAGCCCCGCAGCCCTGTCTGGGCGTCTTGCCTGTCTGGTGGCCTCGACAGAAATCCATGGCCATCCGCTCTCCAGCCTTCCTTGTTTCCCACCCCATCCAGATGGAGAGATTTAGACCAGAGGGACTGGCCGAGGCCAGGAGCTGGGGCACTCTGGACTGGTTTCTCCCACCAAGTCTGAGAACGAGGGGGCCGCGTCCCTGCAGGCTCCCCTCCAGAGAGCGGATCCCCTAGGCTCCAGCCCTACGCCCCAAGGCCCCCGCCCGCAGGCATCCCGGCCCCAGGGCTCGCTCTTCTGAGCTGGTCTGATCCCCACCCCTTCCAGAGCACCAGAGATCTGGTGACCCAAGCTCAGTGTGTTGTTAGGACGTGAGTGGGGACCAGTCCCTCCCTTTCACCATCTGTGGCTCCCACCAACAGCGTTATTTCTGTGCACTCAAGGATGTGCAAGCTGAGGTCTCATCTTGTGTTCAGATGTTGGTCTGAAAGGATGTGGAGCTGAGCAGTAGCACAGTGGTGCCCAGTGAGTGGAGCCACGAGCAGCTGCGTCGTGCCCAGAAAATGGGTGGCCGGGACAAATGGGAAAATCTCGCTGTTCGTCCCTAAACTCCAGAATATCCTGTCTGTCGCTGTTACGGGCAGAATTTCTTTCCTTCCTTCCTCTCTGCGGAGTTAGGCGACTGTATTTCCTGGTAATTAAGCCCTGGCAGTGTCAGGTCCACCACACACAGTAACAGGTCCCTCGGGTCTGTCCCGGCCTCTTCAGCCGGGACATCACAGAGCATGCATCAGGGTGACTTGGGGCCATTCTTCCCCGGCTGCAGTCCTGCCCCCGCCACCCCACCGCTTGTCACCACAGGTGGTCACCAGGAGTGTCAGTAGACATCTGGGTGACAGGCCGGTAAGCCTTGCACACGTTTTCACGTCTATTTTGGGGTCTCAGATTGTTCGTTGTTTTTGAGAGCCTGTAACCGTGATGGCTGTGTCCATAATTATGTCCCCTCTCAGTGTGGGAGAAAGCATGCTTGTCCTTCGTTTTGTTTTTGCGCAAAGATGGATTGTGCCTGGATTTCCATCAAAGTGACAGCTCCCCCTCCCTCCTGTGGCCCCTGAAAATACTGCAGGATCGGCACGTGCCAGCTGGCTCAATCTGACAGCTGCAGCCAAATGCGGTTCGAGCACTGTCTCTTCCGCTCATGGGGAGGGACATGGTGGGTGCAGGCGTCGGGAAGGTAGGGCCATAGCCCCGATTCTAGCCGAGAAGGCAATTATATTGGGATTTGAATTCTTAACCTGGTCCCCCGTGCAGGTGGTGACGTGTGTGTCTTCGTCAGTTTTCATACCGCAGGTTGAACTGGGAAGGAAGGTAGAATGTAGACAGTGGCAGCCAGGAATTCTGTAGGAGTCATGAGGGGGACCTCGCTCCACCTCCGCTTGACATTTCAGGGCCCTGGCCCCTTGGTTAACTGCGGGCAACCCTGCACTGTCCCCAGCCTCGTTGTGTGGGTGCTGCCCTGAGAGGTGTGACAGTGATGTCCACTGGGGCCCCCAGGGCTTGGGGTCTGTGTCACTTCCCCCATGCCGCTGTGGCCTGTCTCAGCCTGCCCACTGGGACGTTCACGGCTTGTTGACTGTCCCTTTGAGGGGACCTCGGGGTCCAGCTGACCCAGGAAACCCTCTGAGTTCAGCTGGCTGCTTCACAGGACTCAGGACTCAGTCTCACTTCTAGGCCAAGGCCTAGAGCCACTATCACAAAGTGCCACATATGGGGTGACTTAGAACAGCAGGATCCGATTTTCTCTTCGTTCTGGGGGCTGGAAATCTCGGGTCTGAGTGTCCACAGGGCCATGCTCCTTCTGGGGCCTTCCTTGGCCGGTCTGGCTTCCAGGGAGGCCGCCAAGTCCCTTGTTGGTTGTCACACATGGTCATGTCCCTTCTACCTCTCCTGTAGGCACACCAGTCCCCATGGACTAAGGGCTGACCCCCCAGCAGCAGAACCTCGTCGTACTTGATTTCACCTGCCACACACCCATGTTCATGGGTCCCTGGCGTCACGACCCCAGTGTCACCATCCAGCCCACACCTCGAGCTCTCCCTTGGCTGAGGGGAAAACAGGCGTCCTCAGTTTTCCCTCCACCTGCTTCCAGTGTGGAAGGGCTCACTCTCCTTAGGGCATCTCAGCCCCACGGCCTCCTCTGGACTCTATCCACAGCCCTGTCCCAGGCTAGGGTCCCCTCTGGCCAGCGCACCACCTGCCACGCCTCTGAGCCCAGGGGGCTCCCTGACCGCCTCTCCCTCTGCCTCTTTCCGACCTCTGACCTGCCCGAGCTCAGCTCAGCAGATAAATCACTGCTCGTGCGTCTGTCCTCGGGGGTCTGCACCCCGTGCCCCACGTAGGACTCGGGAGGGAGCGTGGCTTCAGGGTGACCTCACTTACGGTCAGACCCCAGCTGGGCAGTTTATTACCTGGGTGACCTTGGGCAAGTGACTTCACCCCTCTAAGCCTCAATTCCCTTATCTGCAAGGGCACACCTGCCCTGGAAAGTGGTTGTGAAGGTCAGGTGTGCGGCATGTGGGCAGCCCCCACGGTGGTGTCCGGTGGGCTGTGGCTGTATTTACCTCTCTGCCCACAGCGTAGCCGACAGTGACCCTGACTGCTCATCAGGGTCGGGGTTTCATGCTAACGGGCAGGTCTTGTCCTTCACTTAGACAAGCCTGTGCAGGTTACGACCTCTGTTTCACAGGCCACAGGAGCCCAGACGCAGAGCCAGGCCCCATGCACGCCGGGCAGCTGAGCAGGATTCAAACCCTGGAGAGTGTGCTTTGCACTTCTTAGAGCTGCAGTGGGGTCAGCTCTCAGCCCTGGCTTGCGCTCACTGATCTGCTGGCTGGCCGGCCTCGCCTGTCTTCTCTGTCCTCACACGGTGGCTTCTAACCCAGTTCTGATTGGCTCACGGAACAGCAGTTTGTTTTCCAGAACAGGAAACATGTGCAAACCTTAGAGGCCATTTTGCCAACAGAAAACGTGGTTGTTTATTTTCTGTGTGTGATGTACAGCCATGCCCAGTGGGTGCACACGCACACACACACACACATGCACACTCTTACACACGCACACTCACACACAAGCTCACACACATACCCACACTCGCGTGTGCACTTGCACAAGTGCTGACGCTCATACATGCGCTCACATGCCTGCACACATGTGCACTTGCACAAATGCTAATATACTCACATGGACATGACCTGTGTGTGCACACACACACATGTACACACATGCATGCACTCACATGCACATGTACTTGCACACACTTCACATGCATGCACGTGCACACATATGCTTATGCATGCGCACGTGCGCTTGCACACTTACACATGTGCACTCCCATGTGCCCTTCACCTGCACTCACACACTGGCACACGTACATGTGCACACAGGCATGCACACAGCTTGGCACAGAGTGTGACCGACGCTTCCCACTGTCACAAACAGACTATTCAAGACTTCTTATCTGCTAGGATTTGCTAACAGATGAGAATGAACAAGCACCAAAAATCAAAGGAGATACTGACAGGAGGAAATTTGGATTCAGAAATTCAGGACATTGGCTCTGTCACGGCAGCGCCATGTCCAGGGTGTGGAAGGAGAATTTGAGACGCGCTGTGATGCCTTGGAGCATCGAACTTGGGCGGGACCCCAGGCAAGAGGGAGACTCAGGAAGAACCGGCTCCAAGCTCCTGGACCTGGGCTTCCTGCATAGACATGTGCAACATGCTCTGTTTTCCGTCTCATGCCTCTGATTATTTCCCTGTTAGAAAATTTAAGATGCACCAAGTCCAGCAGGAATTCCAGCCAGAGGGCAGTGAATTCTCCCTCAGAAGAGCCCCCCTGACGCAAGGGCACTGACACACACGTCTCCCGCTCTGCTCCTGCCCCACGGTGATGGAGGCCAGGCCCCACTTGGCCGTCGGCGCCCAGTCGCCGTGAACAGGGACCAGCAGCCTTGTCAGAGCCATGCCTGCCGGCCATGCCTGCCACGGGGACTGTGGGAGTGACCACAGCTGTGCTCCCGTGGCCTTGCCCGCGCTGCTCCGTGGCTTGGCGGTGTCTGCAGACCCAGCCCACCCCGACCCCTGCCGTGGAGCCGCGTTTCTGTGCCCCGACACTGCAAGCTGTAGTTGGATGCACTCTGTGTCCCTTGAGGGTCACCCCGACTGGGCGGCTCCAAAGTGCAGAGCAAACCATAGCCCCTCTCAGGGCTGCCGGATAGGATTGATCTCAACTTTGATCTGTCAGCACGTCTCTGAGCACAGAGACACCAGGCTCCCTCCGGCCTCATCACCATTTGCTTCCTGGGGTGGACACATTTATTGGCCTTCTGTGTTGTTAACTCGAGCAAAATTGGAAAATATAATGTGCTGGGTAACATTTATGGATTTTCCCTGAGCTAGAAGCAAAGTTTCAGGCGTCGCCTTGGAAACAGCTCTGACTTTGACCTGGAGGGGTTTCGTCTGCTTCCAGGAATCATTACCCAGATGCAGACGGGGCTGGGAGCAGCTGGCATGCTGATGGCGGAGGTTAGGGACTGTTTCCTGGGCAGAGTGAGGCCTGTGTCCCCCCGCTGCTCTGGGAGCCGCTCAGACAATGTGCCAGGTTGTCTGCACCACCACCCCCGGTGCTGCCAGCCCCCCTCCCCACCCCTTGCAGGGCAGCCAGGTCCAGACTCCCGCCTTCCCTCCTCACCTCACTGCACTTGGCCTGGGCAGTGCCTCCCAGACCGTCTGACTCACCCGAGAATTCTGCTCAGATGAAGGCTCCACTCAGGTCCGGGCTGGGCTGAAACATGCATTTCTGACAGACTCGCAGCCAAGACCACAGCTGCCGGCCAGGGACTGCGGGTGGAAGCCAGGGTCTGGTGGGAGCTAAAGACGCAGACTGGGTGCCACGGTCACTTGGATCTCACGCTGGCTCCCTTGGACATTGTGAGCTGGTGACCCTATGCCCTGCCCAGCCGCTGAGCCCGTGCCCTCAGCTGGACCACCCGTTAGACTAGCCTGGGGCCCGGAGGACCTCGCTACGCCCAGGGCCCACCCCGGCCCAGCCCAGTGGTTCTCCCCAGTGACGCCAAGGCGTGGCCAGGGCTGGGGAACCGCTGAGCATCATTCAGCCCAGGAAGGAGGGTCCTTGAGCCCCCCCACCCCTGCCCCCTACCCCGCCTTGACCCTGAGCCTCACTGGGGTCACTCTCTTTAGACACTCAGGTCCTGGCTGTATACCCACATTCTGTCGGATCAGCCCTCAAACTCTCCCGTTTCACAGGTGAGGATGCTGAGGCCCAGAGGTGAGAAGCAGCTGGCTCGGGTTCACTCGACAGGCCAGGCGCTGGGCCAGAGCTCAGACCGGGGCTGGGTGCTTCCAGAGAGCCTGAGCTCTGAGCCCCTGCTTCCCCACCCCTGCGAGGAGCCCGTGGGATCCTGCAGCGGTTGTTGGCAGAGTCAGAGGAGTGAGTGTAGGGGGCCCCTTGCCCGGCACCTCTGGATGCCTCTGCGCGCGGCGGCCCCTCTTGCTCTCACACGGCCTGCGTGTGCGGGGTCTCGCTGGAGGGCATGGGGTTGTCCGACGTGTGGCCGTGAGCTGGCCGTGGTAGAGTCTGTGCCTGGATCATGTCCAGGGACTGGTTACAGGACACTAGCGGTTCTGTCCAGAGAGGACACTGAAAAAGCTCTTTTTCTTCCCCTTAAGTCAAAGACTGTTAGGGTCAGAGCAACTGTAAATCATGGGGGGTGGGATAAGCTTCCATTCTGCAGGGGAGAACATCGAGGCCTGGAGAGGCTGCGTGATGTGCGTGAGGCCATGGCGTGCGGGACTCCCCGCCATGTCGGCTGCTTGCTCGCCTACCAGGCACCTGCCTGGGGCTGCGCCTCCATCAGTGGAGCATTTGTCTGTAAACATCTTCATCACACGTGCTGGGGTGTCCGGCCCGATATAACACGCTGTCATAAAGGGGCACACACTTGGCCACATAACATGAACGTCTCTGACGAGATACTCAACAGCCTGTGCCCAGGGTGCTGCAGGGGCCCCCGTCCCCCTGCGGGTTCTGAAGCCCCTCTTCTCCCCGCTGCTCCAGTGTGTCCGCTGCCTCCCACCGTGAGTCACGGGGATTTCGTCTGCCACCCACGGCCTTGTGAGCGCTACAACCACGGGACCGTGGTGGAGTTCTACTGCGACCCCGGCTACAGCCTCACCAGTGACTACAAGTACATCACCTGCCAGTATGGGGAGTGGTTTCCCTCCTACCAGGTTTACTGCATCAAGTCAGGTGAGCAGCTCAGGTCACGGCCTCCTCCCCGGCTCCAGCGCCAGGAACAGATGTGACGGGAACCTCCTCGCTGTGACCACAGATGCCTCCAGACCCCGGGGCAGGAGGTCCTCTGGGCTCTGGGCACAGGGGTCTCCCCCCAGCCCCATCCCTCCCTCTGACGAGGTCCCAGACCCATGGGTGTCACCGATACGGTGCAGGGCCCAGCCTTTGGCTTCCAGCCGAGGACGCGAATAGAACACAGAGGGTAAAATTGTTGGTAAGACCTGTGCTCGCTTATAACACGGCAGGCCGTTCGCAAGCCTGGGGACCTCTTAGTTACTATCAAGATACTAGCAAACCAACCACTGGCCCCAGAGTGTAGGGCAGTGACCGCATGCCACGGACAGTCTCCCGAGCACGGTTTCTCGCACACCTGGTTCTGCCCAGTCGCCCTGGGGCTCCCTGCCAGCGCACCTGTCCCCTGGCCTCCGTATGTGGGGGAAGCGCTACTAACCAGGGACATAGGGCGACGCTCGGATAGGAACCCGTTACATAGGAAGGAGGTGGCCCCAAGGGAGGATGGCGAGTGACAGGACAACCTGGGCCCCAGGGATGGGACACGGCAGGTGACAGACGGGATGGCCTGGGCCCTGGGATGGGACACGCAGGTGACAGGACAACCTGGGCCCCAGGGATGGGACACAGCAGGTGACAGATGGGATGGCCTGGGCCCTGGGATGGGACACGCAGGTGACAGTACAACCTGGGCCCCAGGGATGGGACACAGCAGGTGACAGATGGGATGGCCTGGGCCCTGGGATGGGACACACAGGTGACAACAACCTGGGCCCCAGGGATGGGACATGGTGGGTGACAGACAGGATGACCTGGGCCCCAGAGATCGGACACAGTGGGTGACAGACGGGAGGACCTGGGCCCCAGGGATGGGACACAGTGGGTGACAGACAGGACAACTTGGGCCTCAGGGATGGGACACAGCGGGTGACAGACGGAGGACCTGGGCTCGGGGGATGGGACACAGCGGGTGACAGATGGGACAGCCTGGGCCCCGGGGATGAGGACTCCCCTGGAAAGCCTGCTCCTGAGTCTTCTCCTGGCAGGCATGTTGGAGGTCAGAGGCGGATGGGAGACAGGGGCCATGGAAGACACATCCCTTCGCCCCCCTCGTCCCTTCCTTCAGCACGGCTGAGAGCCCCAGCCCCGTCCCCCTGCCCTGGGTGCTCAGAAAGAGCAGCCCCCATTCTCTGCCAGAGAAGCAGGTGCATTTCTCGCTGTGCACCGTGCTGTCTGCCCTGCGTGCACCTGCCAGCCGCCTCACAGAGGCCGCACTGGGGATGGACTTCGGGGCGCTGGGGCCTGAGCTGGGGCGCACCAGCCTGCCCGCGGGGCCCTGCAGGTCCGATCCAGCAGACGCATATGTATCCTGCTCTCTCTGTCCTCTACCCACAGAGCAAACGTGGCCCGGCACTCACGAGACCCTCCTGACCACGTGGAAGATCGTGGCGTTCACGGCCACCAGCGTACTGCTGGTGCTGCTGCTCGTCATCCTGGCCAGACTGTTCCAGACAAAGTTCAAGGCCCATTTCCCCGCCAGGTCAGTGCTGAGGCCTGGCACCCTGCGTGGGCTTCGAGCAGCCGAGAGGAGGAGGAGGGAGCACAGGTCAGGCCAGCAGATGGGGGGCGCCATGGGGTCCGGGGTCCAAGTACGGAGCTGGGCAGAGCTCGCCTCCTTTCCCCATGTCCTTGTGTGCCCTGGTGGACAGCTCCAGGTGGGCGCCGCGGGGTGTGGAGATGGGTGTAGAGTCAGGGCTGTGGCCATGCAGGGGCCCCGGGACCCAGTTCCCATCGCCCCCGTGCATGTGTGCCCCCAGGGAGGGTGGAAAATTCACAGAACTCAGTAGGAGATGTGGGCACACGTGTGAGACCCAGCAGCGGTTCCAAACCAGCGTGCCAGGGAAGTCTCTGGAAGCAGACAGGGCTGTGGACAGGGAGTGTGGGGGGCGGGGCAGGACCCACTAGCCCTATCCTGGCCGGTGCACACATGGGCTCACGCTGGCACCTCCATCCTCACGGTGGTCATCTCAGGAACGTGCTCAGAACACAGAACGTCAGCCTCTCCGACAACCTAGCTGTGCTGCTGGCTGCTGGCCGACCCCCATTCCTGGGGGAGGCATCACTGACAAAGTTGAGGGATGGGTTTGTGACTGTCAGGAGGCAGAGGTCTGAGCACTGGCCAGCCTCACCCAAAGGAATCTCAAGTGTCCTCAAGGCCCTTGTGCCCATGTCGGACCCTTTGGGACCCTGTGCATCTAGAACGGGCATTTGTCCTGCCCACAGGGCCGGTGTGAGCCCGATGTGTGCGTGCCTTCCTGGAAAGGAGGGTTGTAGCAGAGCAGGAAGCTCCTGGAATGAACCCCTTCCTGCTCTTGCCTCCAGGAAAGTCCAGTCTCAACTTCCTGGCCACACGAGGACCGAGGGAGGCCTGAGGCCCCCTGGCTGGCCCCATGTTGCTGAGCCCCTCTCTTGCTGGGCCGCAGGGGTCCCAGCTTCACAGGCTCCCCCACTCCTGCCCTGGCGCATGGAGGTGCCCCAGTCATGCCCCTGCTGAGATGCCAGGACCTTCTTTGCTCTGTGGCCCCAGTCTTCGTGTCTATGGCTTACTAACCAAGGGACCGTGACCTGTCATGAGCAATCATAGCATCTACAGACTTCGGGGCTCAAAGGGGGCTGACCCACATGTAATTCATGGTGCATCAGGTGCTTGAAAATGGAGCCATTTCCTCATGTCTGCTTGGGAGAGAACCTTCCAGAACATCCACCGAATGAGGTGTTTTTAAAATGTGCCCCAAAGCCCTTCACGTGGTATTTTCTACTCTAGAGTATTTTCACCCTAGATGCCCTGAAGTCATTTTGGAAAAGCTGCTCTCCATCATCTGCACAGATGACAGCTTTTTCAGGACAAGCCCATGGTGGACTTTTCTCCGGGGGACACCGGGGAGCCGGTGGCTCGATGGCAGCACGGGGGGACTGAGCGCAGTCAGCGGGCGAGACTGGAGAACAGACAGGCGCAGGCTGGGGGAAGGGGACCCACAGCCTCTCGCAGGGGGAGCCTCCTGGCCAGCTCGCCAGCCCTCCCTGCCTGCCTCCCTCGTCTCTGGGATTGTGCCCTGGTGTCCATGTGCTTGGGCAGCCCCCGGGCGGCCCCTCCACCCAGTGTCCACATCCACGCATGGCACTTCCCAAGGTTTTGGAGCCGTGGCCGCCAGTGGTCTGTGCTTGGGGTCTGCCCACCAGCTGGGCCATCTCCTCCTTTGGACCTTTATTCTCCGGCTGCCTCACTCAGCACCAAGGCCCAGCAGAGAACTAGGAAACCGAGTTCACCAGCCACTAGGGCCCTTTGGGGGACAGATGCACGCAGTGGTCAGACCCCCATCAGGGCGACTGGGCGTGCAGGGGGGAGGCCCGAAGAGACAGCGACCACACTGGCGACTGCTGGGCAGGGGGTGAAGGGGGCCTGTGTAACGAGTAAGGGATGAGACGGGTTTGCTCCTTTCTGCCTTGACACTTAGTGGTTCTCATGCTGGAGCAGAAAACAGAAACGGAGCCTAAGATGCGCAGGGTCTAACCTTTCCTCGTACACTTAGGGTTGAGGTCTCCTTCTGGTTCACAGAGCTTTTCTGTTTACAGTGGGCTTCCTGAGCGTCCCTGAGGAAGCACGGTGGGAGGGGCCAAGGATGAGGAGGAGAAAGGCTGAGGGGCAAGTGAGGCCCAGACAGAGGAGGGACACTGCTGTGGGGGGGCTGCCGTGGTGCTCGGTGACACCATCTGCCCACGAGGCGGGGGAGGCCCCACGTGGACTCCACTGCCACATAGAGCCTTGGAGGGCCTCAGTCCTCAGGGGGCCTCCCCTGCACAGGGTGGGGGCTTCAGTCCTGGGGGGTTCTGGGGGGACCTTAGTCCTGGGGAAGGGTGCTGTGGACCTCAGTCTTGGGGGGCCTCTGCTGCACAGGGTGCTGGGGGGCTCAGTTCTGGGGGTCCTGCCACTCTGACCTGTCGGCGCTGCTCTCCTCGGCACAGGGGGCCTCCCCGGAGCTCCAGCAGCGACCCAGACTTCGTGGTGGTGGACGGGGTTCCCGTCATGCTTCCATCCTATGACGAGGCTGTGAGTGGCAGCTTGAGGGCCTCAGGCCCCGGGTACTTGGCCTCCGTGGGCCAGGGCTGCCCCTTGCCTGTGGACGACCAGAGCCCCCCGGCATACCCCGGCTCAGGGGACACGGACACAGACCCAGGGGGATCAGAACCCTGTGATGGTGTCTCAGGCTCCTCCGAGCTGCTCCAGAGTCTGTACTCACCTTCTGCGAGCCAAGGAGGCCCCCGCCCTGACAGTGCTGACACGGGGGCTGACACGGCAGGGGAGACAGCGTCCAGCAGCCCAGGCATCGACATCGCAGACGGTGAGTGTCCACCCTGTGCGCGGCACCTGCCCTCTCCTGCAGCTTAAACAGCTCGTTGCCCACCCCCACCCCCCCCCGCGTGAGGCCTCAAGAGAGGCCTTCATCTCACACGTGAAGAGTGGAGATTTCAGGAGGCACCGAGCTGTCTGGAGCAGGAAGCCTACGGTGCACCCATGCGTGTTTCATAGCATCCGTGTGAGCCAGGGAGACTTCTGCCTGGTCCGTCCGTTAGGCATGGCTGGGAAGAGCTTAGCGCCGGGGTCAGCACGCACGTGGGAGAACAGGGGTGGCCGGCACAGGGAAAGGCCAGTTGTAGCTCACGGAGAAGTGGGAGTAACACGGCGGGGTGGGGGGGGGGTTCTCCCCGGGAGACGCATCAGCACTGCAGTGCACGCTAGGGCCCCAGCCCCAGCGTGCAGTGGCTGTGATGGCCGAGACGGCACAGAGACTGGCCTCCTTCCTGCCCACCCGCTGCCTCCCTACGCGGCCTCTCACCCTCTGGCTGCTCTGACCACCAGTACACGGGGTTAGAGTCTCAGCACTTTATTTTTTGTGAGCCGGGTGTGAGATTTTCCAGCAAAGATGGAAAAACCACACGGTTTACGTGGTCAGGTTATGAGGGACTTCTGTTTTCTTCTGACACCAGGACTTATAGATATTTTAATAAAGCTTTCATTCCCAGCTCCTTGCAGCTAAGCTGGTAATGGGCCCTCCTTTCACAGAGATCCCTCTGATGGAAGAAGACGCGTGACCAGCAGAGCTCCGACGATTCTCCTGCCCCTGGGGGTGTGAACTGTCCACCCCGGGGTGAGGCCTCACAGGGACAGAGCTCAGGGGCCTGGGGGGTTCCAGCTTTGGGGGCAGTGACTCATGTCATCCATTGCAGACCTGACTGCGGCTGGCAGGCTGGTGGCAGCGGTGTTCATGACACTCGAAGGGAGCGGGGGCCCAGGGGCCCCGGATGTTCCTGGAGAAGGTGTCCCGCGTGTCCCCGCTTCGGAGCATCCCGTGATGTGCGCTATGGGCACTGCCTGCCTGCTATGAGCATGTCCCTCACCGATGCACCCCAAGGTCCACTGCACCCATCGCAGGCTCCGTCCGGGGGCTCAGCCTTCAGGAGGCCCCCGGCGGAGGCTCCCGGGCGCTTTGGGGCAACCTCCTTGACCGACACTGTACTCAAAGTGGGTGCGGCTGTTGCAGCGAGGGAGGAAAGAAAAGAGCAGGGCGGACCCTGCCTTCTGGAAGTTTGTCCAGAAGCGAAGTTTCTGCCCTCCAGGCTGCCCTCTGGGGAAGCATGATCAGCATCTGTCCACGGACTGGCCCACGGACGGTGCATCGGGTCAGTCTGGTGACTTCGTGGCCAGCCGGATGTGGTCAGATGCAACGCCTGGCAGCAAACGTTATGAGGTAACGTTTCATTTGGCGTTTTAAGGAGTTGCAGAACCACGTGTCTCAAGGGTCGCGAGCCCCCTCATTACCCATTACGGGGTCACCCCCGTGCAGCCATACAGTTTATTTTCCGAAACAGAAATTGTTTCTGTAAACGTGGTCCTCCTCCACATAAAGTATGAGGTTGGATTTTCTTCTTTCTATTTTGTCTGCAAAGTAGACCAGCCACCCAGCCCAGACGGCTGCCCCCTCCCTCCCGGGGGCCACAGCCACCCCCCTGCCTGTGCACCTGCTGTGTGGGCCTCCCTGGGCCCACAGGGTGCTATACCTAAGAAACTGATGGATGAAAAAGTCTCCCGAGTCCTGAAATGTCTCCTCAAATACATGTTCATCTGTGGATTCGATTTCTTTCTTCCTCTGGGCTTTAGACAAATAGAAACAAAACTCTGATCCATAAAATTGCTACATGGAGATCTGGGAGCTTGGTCAAATCCTGGTTTATCTCTACGCAGACAGATTAAAAATTAAAAACAAAATGACAGCTTGCAGTGTGACTTTAATATCCAAGTGGGGTCGGGCAGGCAGTGGAGGTGCAGCGACCTCTCTCGGTGGGTGGGGCTGAAGGCGGCGGGTGGGAGAGGCTCTAGGGGCCACGGGGGAGGGGGGGCAGTGAGGGCGCATGGGGAGCTGTGTTTGCTCACTAGACCTTTGTTGGGCACAACTTTGTATCACAAGCCACAGGGAAGGAGCTCAATTTTCACCAGTGTCCACACTTAAATGCCACCTGGCTGTCCAGAGACAGGGGTGATGGCAGCTGAGGGGGTCCAGGGCCCACCATGGAGCCCGGGCAGGCCAGGTGTTCCCCATGCCTGCACTGTGCTGCCTCCCAGGCCACCAAGCGGTGGGGCACGTCAGAGACCTCTGGGTAAGTGCCTCATTTCCTGCAGGGCAGCTGGGAGGGGGCGCTCCTGGCCTCCGCTCCTTCTGGGAAAGTGCTCTCCCTCCCGAAGTAGAGAGCAGCCCCCTCACCCATGAGCCGAGTGCAGGGGCGCTGCTCCAGCCCCACACCTGGGAGACGGTAGTGCCGGTAGTGCCGTGGACACCAGGTCATAGTGGCAGCAGTGGTGTCAGCATCGAGGCTGGTTAGGAGGAGGTGCCGCTTCTCTGCGTCAGGGTCTAAATGAGTCCCCTGGACTCCCTCAGTCCCTCTAGTTTCTGGCCACGTCAGAGTCTCGCCCACAAATGCTGTTCCCTATGATTTTTTATATAGTGAGCCTTTGTGTCTGGAAAGGATGTTCGTAATGTCCCCAGCACGTCCCAATCCTGTCCTGGATCCTGGCACTGCCCTGGGGCGTGGTCAGCAGGCAGGCTGGTGCCCTCCCTGGGACGCCCCTACCCTGGGGCTTCAGAGCCCCCCGACCCGCCTCCTGGCCCCAGTCCCAGTAGCTACATGAGAACGCAGGCCCAGGACAGATAGGAGTCCTAGGCTCTGGGTCCAGATGCTCCTCCTGCCCCCGTGCCCCAGGGCCTGGTGCCGGGTGTCCCCGCAAGGGCAGCATAGGGACACGGGAGAGCAAGGCTTTGCCATGGCCACCACCTGGCTTCAGATCCTGCCTCTGCCACCAACGGGCTGTGTGTTCAGACGAGGTGTTGCCGCCTGGATCTCCTCCTGGAGAAACGAGGGCCGGCTCCCCTCGGCCTTCCTCGCTGGCTTGCGGTGAGCAGGAGAGCAAACCTGGACTCACACGCAGCACCCAGCAGGCATTGACAGACGGTGGCTCTTCTCCCCTTGTGGCCGAGCGTGTGTGAGGGGTCATGTGGGTGATTTCCAGGCACCTTCGCCTGCCTAGGCCCCTGCCGCCCTGGGGGTGCTTGCTGGAGGCTGCCCCCAGCAGATGGGCGGGAAGGTGATGCCCGTTCCCCTGGCCTCTCCCCTGGAGCCCCTCCCTGAGCTCTCTGTGCAGAGACACGTGTCCAGTCCTCTGAATGCTCCAGAAGCTTCTGCTCATGGAGGGCAGGACAACCTCCAGAATTTCCTACACAGCTGCCCTGCTCCCTAATTTAATAGTCTGTCTTGGATCGAAAGCATAAAAGTTAATGCCTGTGTGTTTCCAGGTGATAAAGGGGAGACCCCACAGTAAAGATGCCTGATCTGGCAGACAGAACAGGGCCCCGGAGAGAGCACTGGGGAGGCTGGGTCCTGGGCACAGTGGCCTTGAAATCATAAAACTTAATGCAGAGTGAGTGGCGTCAACACAGCTACATTTACGAGCCATGACAGGCAGCACACCGTCTCCACGCTGGGCGAGGAATCAGCCCCTGGGTACCTTCGATGCACAGTTTTTAGGGCCAGAGGTATGGCCCAACCACCTTCGTAGGAGCCGTGGGCCTGCCGAGGAGGTGGGGACCCTGGTCCTCGGTTCCCCAGGCCACGGGATAAACCCACACCCCAGGGACATGGGACAGAGCCTGAGTGGATGAGTATCCGCTGAGCACCTGCCGTGCGCGAGGCCCCGCGTGAGCTCTCCGGGCTGGGCCTTGCAGAGGGGTGGTAAATGGGCAGCCGCAGACTGCGACACACAGGATGCCCACCCAGGCCCAGGTGCTCAGGGAAGCCGAGGCTGCACGCTAACGGGGGGGGGGAGGGGTGGTCCCCCAAGGCAGGAGGAACAGGTTTGTGGCAGAGGGGTGCTGGGGGCCCAGAGGCCAGGGGGTGGGAGCCTGGAGAGGGGAGGGAGGGCAGGTAGGCACAGGTGTGACGGCAGGATGGCCGGGTCAGGCCCATATCCCGGGGGCCCCTCGAGGGTGACAGTGGCTCCTCAGGGGTCTTGAAACCGGGAAGCAACTGGTCGAGACAGGAGCACAGGTCTGAAAGGTCCATGCAGCCCTCAGTGTGTGGAGCCCATCTCAGGACTTCCCTCCCCGTCAGCGCCTCTCCCCTGCACACGCGGGCTCAGTCGGAAGCATCTACCCTGAGCAACTCTGAGCCACCTGCCTCGGGAGAGAGCATGTGGGGACGGGGGGTGGGGGGGGGGGCGGGGGGGTGCCGCCCTGGGTCAGGACGAGCTCCCTCCTGTGGCAGCGACCGGCCCAGACCAGTGACCAGGTAGCTGCTTCACAATCAGGTAGTGTTTCCTGCTCCATGAGGCGTGTGGGGAGCCGGGGGGAGCCCAGAGGAGCCCGGGTGTCAGGTGCACGTCCCGCAGCTTTACTGGTACGTCAGCCCTGCTCCCCGGTTAGGCTCGTGTGCACGGACATTTCGTAGTTTTATAACAGACTTTTTTCCAGAGCAGCTTGAGTTACAAGAAAATAGAGCAGAGAGTACAAAACCCCACATCCCCCTCCCCCGCACCTAGTTTCTCCTGTTATTACCGCCTAGAGTTTGCTTGTGATGATGGACAAGCCAGTGTTGACACATGGTGGCACCCCCCCATCTGAAACTTTCTTGAGCCGAAATGGCAAAAGTCAAAGAGTGTCCCCTGCTTTACAACAGTTCGCGTTTGGCCGCTTAGCTTTCACTGAGGGCCCATTCCCACCGTCCACTAACTGAAGGAGCGCCAAGGGGATTTTTGCTTTGATGAAAAAGCCGTTGGCGCTAATGCAGAGCGTGAGCTTCTGGAAAGCAGGGTTTCCAGGTTAGGAGCTGGAGTGCTGGGTTTACTGTAGGAGACGCACCTTCCCTCGGTGTGGACAACAGTATGGTGACATGGCTCCACCGTGACCGTGTCACACAGTCTGCCTGCTCACACCTACCATCTCCCCTCTGGCCACGCGCTCCGTCCCTCGGTGCTCAAGGACCCCTGGCTGTGCGGAGCAATGTCAGCTTCAGGTTTCTCCGGGGGCCTGAGGGTGCTGGGCTGCGCTATGCACCCATTAGCTCCTGGTTCAGGTCCTGGCCCAGTGCTTATAGGAGCCAGCAGCCAGGAGCACAGGCATTCAGCCTTGCGTCCCTCGCCATCAGGGGACACTGTGAATGGCACCTGCCTCCCAGTGTCCCCTCAGGACTGAATCCAGCTACGACGGCTCAGCGGCCTGGCCTGGAGGAGGAGACTCTCAGACGTGGGGGCTTCCCTCGGTCGGGCATCCTTCCTCCTCTGTGCTCTGAAGGAGCTGAGAAATGCACCCTTTCTCCGGGTCTCCTGTCCTCCCTGCACCAAGCACCCAGGGCAGCAGGTGGCCCTGATGCCCACTCTCCGGCTATTACAGGAACTAGGGATCCTCTAGGGTCAGTGAGGCCACAGCTGCCGTCCCAAGGGGATCCAGCAACCTGGCCTCATCTGTTCCCCTCAGGCATCCCCACCCTGCCCCTCTACCTGGGCCCCTGTCAGTCACCACGGTGAGGCCACCAGCCTCTGTCTACCCGGAACTCACTAAGGAGAACAGGAGTTTGCAAACAGCCTCACTGACCGAGAGCTCGGCATGGAGGTATTCTGGCAGCGAGCCCTCCCAGCGCCCTCCGGTGTAGACGGTGTGCCTGGCATGGTGGCTTCGGCCAGGCATCTTGCACCCCAGGGCATGTTTAGCAGTGTCCACAGGCACAGCACAGCCCTCTCGCCCAGGATCACCCCGAGTACCAGCAGTGCTGACGTGAGAAGCTGTGGTTTGGACACATTCCGTGGCACTGATGAGCCCACGCAACTGACACAGGTAAGCCTCAGTGCGGCCACTCCCCATCTGGGTCGGGATCGTGGCCGTCCACGCTGGCGTGCCACCGTCTGCCGAGGAGTGTGGAACTTCTCTCCGGATATTTTTAAATGCATAACATCAACAAAGCCAATGAATTCTGTGGAAGCACAATCATCAAGACATTTTTAAAACCGACATATAACAGCCACGTGTTGTTGCTTGGTTAGCACATTGAATAACAAGGCCTAACAGCAGCTGCTCTCATGGCCACAGCGCGAAGCAGCGAAGGGCTGTGCGGACCACATCCCGATGTGTCTGTGAGCACTGTAACGCACAGGTGCGGCTGTAACGTGGCTTTAGCAGGATGCGCCAGATTCTGCAAGAGGTCAGTAAGAATGGGCTGGACCCCAAGAGTGCTGCCCCCCGACCTGGAATTAAAGCCCTTACCCTAAAGCTTGTACTGCTGAGGCTGATGTTCCCATCCATACTGGAACAACTTCTCCTCTGCAACAGGTGTGAGCTCAAGACCCAGAGAAAATCCCACGGGGTCTTGTGAGCCCCAGAGAAGCTCTGGTCGTTTACCCAGTGGTCCCGTGAAGAAAGCACAGGGTTGGGGCACCTGGGTGGCTCAGTCGGTTGAGCCTCTGACTTCAGCTCAGGTCATCATCTCACAGTTCGTGAGTTCCAGTCCCATGTCAGGCTCTGTGCTGACAGCTCAGCAGCTGGAGCCTGCTTCATATTCTATGTCTCCCTCTCTCTCTGACCCTGCCCACTCATGCTCTGTCTCTCTCTGTTTCGCAATAATAAATAAATGTTTTTTAAAAAACCCCACAGGATTTGGAACAAGAAAACTTAAATTTATACCCCAGCTCCAGGCGGGGGGTGGGGTGGGGGGGTGGGGGAGCTCAGAGAGTAGGGTGTGGGATGGAGCTGCAGAGCCCGAGGCCACAGACGATGCGGGCGGGGGAGGGGTTGCGGGGGGTGACTCCTCATGTGGGGGCTGAGACCATGTCTGCCATGGCTCGGTGGTTACCGTGCCTTGTGCCTGCGGGCTCGCTCCTGGGAAGATCTTCCCGGCATCTGGCCCTTCCCAGCCCCACTACCTGGGTGGGAAGGAGGACACCCGGGTCCTGTGCCTCCTCAGCCACTTACTCCCTGAGGTCTGCACCCCACTGCCCCCAGCTAGGTCCTCATTGGGCTCCAGGTCAGAATGACCACCGCTTGTCCAGTGTCCCTTTGTGCTATTTCTGATCCCTGTCAGGAGACACTTCTAAAGCACAAACAAAACAAAACCCCTGCAAGGCTTCCATCTTCTGGGACAAAGGCCATCCTCTTGGGGACTTGCGGGTCCCCCTGTTGAGATCCCTGCCGGCCCCTCCATGGCACTGACCCGCAGCACAACACCCAGCACAACATCCTCTGGTTGGGAGTCAGTGGGGGCCTCGCACCCCAGCACCCTTCCCGGAGCAGCCCCACAGGCCCCCCGGCTGACCCCCTCCTCCTAGCCCCCCTCCCGATGCCCTGTGCGCTGCCACCCGCATCTTCAGGCCAGTGCCCGCCTGGCTGTAGGAGGGGACCTGGGGTCTGGCCTGCTGGTTGTGAGCTATCAGCCCCCGGGCTCACCCCGTGCCAATGCATAGCTTCCCCTGACACCCCAAGTTCCAGCAAAGTCCCCTGTGAGGAACACTCACCTGCTGGGGACACAGATGGCTTTAATGTATGTGGACAGCCTCCTTCAGGTGTTTAGGGTTCAGGTTTTTAGCCTTCCACATACACAGTAAAAATATATTCTCTGCACTTCCCGTAGAAGAACCATCCGCTGCCCCTCAGCCCTTAGTTCACCGTGGCAAAGCCCACCTTCTAGGACTTTGTGTGTTGTGCATGTGCGAGCCCACGGGGTGGGTGGGGGGAGGCTGACACAGCTGAGCTGGCCCTACTGACCCCATCAGCCCTGGGTCTCAGCCCAAAACCCCGGAAGATGCAGGGTCACAGGGACGCTGCCCCTGGCAGGCCTGGTCGTCAGGTGTGGCCAGTCAGAACCCCCAGAATTCCACCTGCTTCCACATCTCAGCCTCCATTTGGCTGTGTCCCCATGGCCCCACCTCCAGCCCCCCCCGAGAGGCAGCTCTGCGTGCATCCCAGCCATCGCCCTGGGGCCAGAGCTGGGCCTCCCACCTGGTGGACAGCGGATGCTCTCTGACCAGGCGCTTGTGGGCACTGCTTGTAGCCCACATTGTCTGCTTGGCCGTAGACAGTGTTTGGGGACTGATTCTGGTTTCCTATCAGCAAGCTGGACGTTCTCGAGATCAGCCTGTCCTCCCCAAAGGGGGTGTGTCCCTGCCCCAGAGTGGGGAGCTGGCACCCTGGGATCCAAGGACCCCAGCACCTGCGTGACTCCGACCCAAGCAGCTGAGCGTCTCTGGTCATCCCCCGTGTCAGGCTGGGAGCTCCTGGCAGGCCCCCTCCTCACTTGCTGTCTCATAAGCTAGGAGACTGGCTTCCTGCTCCCAGGGCCGTGCAGACCCCGGGCAGAGACGGGCCGTGCAGACCCCGGGCAGAGACGGAAGACGTGCTCTCTCCCAGGAAGTCCCCTGACGTTGCCCGTGGCATCCGCCAGGTTCATCTGCGTGGCAGCGAGTGGCAGAAATTCCTTCTCTGGTAAGTCACAAAATCCCATCCTCTGTTTGCACCACACTGTGTTTATCCATCAGCCATCGACGGACGTGGCTGCTGGCTCCTTTTGGCTGCGGTGACAGGTGCTGCTGTGGTGGGAGGGGGTGTGGGTATTGCCCCCTGAGGGGACACCCCAGGTGGGACCAGGTGGGGGATGAGGGCATCGCCCCCGAGGGAACCCCCCAGGCAGGACTGCTGCATCCTACGACTGTGGTTTTAGTTCCACGAGAACAGCCACGGCGGTTTCCACAGCAGGGCATGAAGTGCCCCGTCCCCAGTGTGTCCCACCGTCTGCCCCCTGTTGTGGCTGGTGCCCTCTGGCCACACGGCGGGCGCCGGCCCAGCACTGGCTCTGTGTTTGCCCTCCCCGCCAGCCTGTGTGCAGCACGTGCCTCCTTCGGCCCGAAACAGGCTTGTTTGCAGGTGGTTGGTTTGGGCAGGGACGCCAAGGAGCAGGAACGGCGGCTTGGAAGAATGAAGCAGAAGAGATTGAGCAGAGGTGACATGAGGGGACATCACCGCCGGGGTGCAGGGAGCTGGATCCCACTGCCTGGGAACCCCCCCTCATTGGCCTGTCACCTCGGGTCCAGTGTGGTCCCCAGGGCTCATGGAGGTCGTGTGTCGCCAGCGTCTGGCAGTTCCCTCGAGAGATGGGTACTGGCCTCAGCCGCGGCCGGAAAGGCAGGTGGGTCCCAGGCATTAGTGCCGGGACCTCGCCTGCATGTGATGCTAACCATCGCATGAGTCACGGCAGCCGGCTCGTCACGGCTCTCACCGCGGGTCTGGCTCAGGATGCTATGCATCCTGTGCTCGCCCCAACTTAGGCAATGAAGTGGAGGCAGACACAGTCAGCTTTGCACCCAAGGTCACCCTGCTGGTCAAAGCAAAGCAGGGCTCAGAGCCCCTCTGCAGACCCCACCCTGATGCACACACTCCCAGAGCCCACAGAGCACACGCACGGGAGCCCCAGGCTGGGGAAGCCAAGACTCTGGGCTCTGCCATCTGACAGACCTGGCTGGGTTCAGGTCATGGCCCTGCCCTCATTGGCAGCATCACATACACACTGTCACATACATAGCAAGTCACATACACAGTCACCCCCAGGAGCCAAAATTGGGAAGCCTCTCAGGAGGAGGGCGGGATATTCGCGTAGTAGGGGCTTCTCAGCCCTGAAAAGGAAGGACATACTGATACATACAACATCATTCATTCCAAGCGCATGAATCTTAAAAACATCCTCGGAGGTTAGGAGGACGGGATGGATGGGGACAGGCAGCAGGAACGATCTGGACTGATGGCAGTGTTCTCTCGTTTCACAGGGGTTAGGCTTACACCGCTGTTTCCTTTTTTCAAAACTCGATTTCACTATAAGTACATTTACCTCAAAAGAAAAATCCTCAAAAAAAAACCCTCCTCACCTCTAGTTGATGACTGGGTGCTTAGCTAGGAGTGTACTGACACAATGTTCAAACCCCGCTAGGTAGGGCCCCCAGAGAACAGCGCCTCCGCCTCAGGGGGGCGGCTCTGTCCCCGCTTTGTTCGAATCTGTTCATCAGGCCTTGTCCTCAAGCGCCCTTCATCCAGGTGTCCCCCGAGCCCAGCTGCTGGGTGACAAGGCCTCACACAGCACCAGGCTCACCTGGCCGAGGAGAAGCATCAGGACCAGGGCCCCTCAGCCCATCGGTGAGGAGGACACAGGTCCCCAACTCCACCCCTGGCCAGGTCTGTGCTGGGCACAGAGGCAGTCGTGGGCACCCCCCTCCCCAGGAAAGTGATGTGGACAGAGGGTGGGAACTTGCAACAGGCGCTTGGCTGGAGCCAAGGCCCCAACCATGCTTCGTGGCTCCAAACACTAACAACACCTTCACTGTCACGTCTGGCGGTTCTGGGGTCGGCTGGGCTCAGCTGGTGGTCTTCACGGTCACATGGTGGCCTTCCTCCTCTCCTGGCTGTTGGCTCTGACCTCAGGCGCCCGCACGTGCAGAACCCGCCCGCTATGGGCGTAGTAGTCAAACGGGGGAGATGTCCCTAATCAGGAGCCAGCTCGTGCGGCGGTGGACACCTGCAGAGCCCGAGTTCCCGTTCGAGCCCGAAGGCTGCCAACCGCTGTGGGACCCGCGTGAGCCGTGCAGCACACCTCCCTGGTTAAACATGGCTGGAGACCTTGTGTGGTTTCGTTGTGTCGTGAATGGGATCTGAGTGTGTGCCCACGTACCTCACTGAACACCACGATTTAATTAAAATCTAACACATTGTATAGGTGTGCCCGCCGCCTGTGAATAAAGAGATTTTCTCTCCTTCTCCATCCTCATTGCCTTGGGCTCGCTCTCCTGTCTCACAAGATTTGCTAGCGTTGATCCTGGCAGGGCCTGGGCCTTGTTCTCGAATTCACAGAAATGACTCCCACATTTTTCCATTTAGTCAAATGTTTGATCTGGGGTTTTAGCAGTGAGTCTTTATCATGTTTAAGCAGTTTCTATCCACACTCAACAACTTCTTAGGGGAGAAAATAATACATAGCTATCAAATTCGTGATGGAAACACCAAATGTATATGAAACTGGGTCCATAAATTGTGAGCGTAAATCATATTTCCATTTTCTCTGCAACAGTATGAAACTCATAAATTTTTGTGGTTAGGAAATTTAAAACAACGGACCGTGTTTTGGAAACCCCACTCCGTCACCTCCCGGGGACCTCCACGCCTGTGGTCACCAGGCCACGGGGCCCAGCTGCCCAAAGAGAACATGGCGGCTTCAGTCCGGGGAGTGGAGTGCAGAGGTCAGGGACGCAGATGGGGCGAGATGGAAAGCGTGGAAGAGGAGGGCGCCCCAGGCAGGGTGGAGGGTCAGAGGAGGGGTGGAGGAGGCATCACTGTGGCAGAAATGAGATAAACCTGGTGTGTGCGGGGCCACTAGGTCGTAGATGAACCCTCTCCCTCCTGGTCCCCTCTCCTCTGCCTCCCCTTTCCCTCAATCTTTTTTTTCCCCTGCTCGCTCCACCCCTCCACACCGCTTTCCGGATTGACAGCTGCTTCCTCTCCATGCAGCCACCCAAGGGCTTTCCCGGTGGATCCTCACTCAGCACACGGGCCATACTGGGCACTGTTCTGGACGCAGGAGATGGGACACGGCAGATGTGGCCTTGGTCCACACGTTGCCGACACCCAGGCTCAGCCACCACTCTGTCCTGAGAGAAGAGCCCAGGCCACATGGGCCACGGGGAAGGATCAGGGTGAGTGCACCTCCCCTTCCGTCTCTCAGGGATTCTGTGGGAGGTGGAGCTCAATCACTGACAGGAGCCTCATTCTGTCTTCTAAGGGGTGGGGGGCTTGAATGCTGTGACCTGGGACACCTGGGGGGCTCAGTCGGTTAAGCGTCCGACTTCAGCTCAGGTCATGATCTCACGATTCGTGGGTTCAAGCCCCGCGTCAGGCTCTGTGCTGACAGTTCAGATCCTGGAGCCTACTTCAGATTCTGTGTCTCCCTCTCTTTCTCTACCCCTCCCTCACTCATGCTTTATCTCTCTGTGTCTCAAAAATAAATAAACTATATATAAAAAAAATCTCCTTGAACACTGTGACCTTCCTGCCGAGCAGTCCCAGTGGCTCCTTATGGCCCATATGCTGCGTCTTCATGTCATTCCCTGCAAGGGCTTCCTAAAATCTCCCTCGAGACGTCCTCCCTGGGCCATCAATTATTCACAAGTACGTTGTTTAGCTTCGGAACATTTGGTGACTTTTATCTCTCGGTCCTTGATTTCTATTCTACTGCCACTGTGGTCTGTGGACGCACTGAGCACTTGGCTCAACACTTACATTCTCAGAGGCTGATTGTCCGTCCTGGGGAGAACACGTGTGGTGCTGCTGGGGTCATGGCTGCATCCTCGCTGGCTTCTGTCCCGAGTCCCGGCAGCTGCCGTCTCCAGTTGTGGCTGTGGCCTGTCCTCTCTTCTCCTGGTGCCTCTGTTTTTGTCCCCCGCCCCCTGCAGCTCTGACGTTGACTTTGCCCCCTCACTGGGTGCCCCCGCCCCCCACGACTCTGACGTCGACTCTGCCCCCTCATCCAGAGCAAGAAGCAGAACTCCCCGGGAGTCTGAGTGACAGAAGGGATGCAGTGCTGGGTGTGTCTCACCCACGTGGCTGCCATGGCCAGTGGGCAAGCCGATTCATTTGGGAGCTCAGCTCACACAATGTCACTCGGCATGGTCACCGTGGGAGCTCTTGGAGAAGCTGGCCAGACTGTGGCCTCCTCTGTTTTCCTTCCCGATGTAGCCGCGCGGCTGTGCTACTGAGGAATGAGGCCGGGGGGAGGCGAGGAGCCTGCCTGCTGGGGACAGGTGTCCTTGAGTGGGTCCTGGGTGCACGGCCTTGCTCCCACTCAGGAACCTTCTTACCTACGTGTCTCTCGTTGCCTCACAGTGAGTCTCAGGTGGCCAGCATCCTTTGGGACTGGGCTGCGTGAGCCAAGCGGCCTGAGAGTCACCCACAGCGTGGTCTAGTCTGCTTGGGTTGGGCAGCCGCCGTCGGTGTCACCCAGTTCTGGAAGCTGGCGGCCCCAGATCCCCGAGTCTGGTGAGCGCTGCTTCTTGGCCTTCTCCCTGTGTCCCCACCGGTGGGCAGGTCTTGTGTCTTGTCCTCTTCTCATGAAGCCACAGGTCCCTCAGGAGGACCCACCTTCATGACCCCGTCTGCTCCTGAGCACCTCCCCAGGCCCACGTCCTATAGGTGAGGGCTTCGGCATGTGGATCTGGGGGACACGACACAGTCACTAACACTGGGTCCCTGTGGTCAGCCTCTGGCCGGGGGCTTCTAGGGGTGGAGGGTCCCTTGGTTTCTCACCTGAGAAGGGGCCTGAGTGGAGCTGGTGCAGGGGATGTGGCCTTGTGGAGGGAGGCCCGGACTCCCATCTCTAACCCACGTGCCCCGAGCTCGTCTGCCGGCCCTGGGGCTCAGTGCCCGGAAGGGGGTGCCTGTGTCATTCTGACCTCCCGCGGCGGACGGGTGAGGGCGCTGGCCCCGTGCGGAGAGGCCTCCCTCCTCACATCCTGGTTTCACTGTTCCTGGTGCCCCTTTCGGGGCCAGGCCGCCCTTCACCCTCCTGCCCCCAGCCACGGGCTGCAGGGAGCTCCCAGTGAGAAGCCTTCACTGCAGACTCCCTAACAGAGACTCCAGGGATGAGAGTAGAGACAGGCTGGCAGGGAGAACGTGGGGCTAGGTCTGTGCAAGAGCAGGAACCACCGGATCCCAAGAAACTAAAAGGAGGGGCCATGTCTGTGTCTGTTTCACAGGTGCCCACGCAGGGCTCTCAGCCCCTCAGGGACCACCTGCTTTCCTGTGTCATACCTGACCTGCCCCTCCACACGGTCACCCACCTGCACCCCGTTCCTGACGCTGTGGCTCCCCGGGGCCCTGCCTGCCTCTCAGAGGCTGTGATTGCAGCCACAGGGAGGACAACCTTATTTATGAGGCGTCTCCCATCCGTGCAGCTCAGCCCTAGTCTCCGTGACCCTGAGGCTCACTACCGGCCCCCCGAGTCCCCCAGCCTATAGAGCCACATGCTTCTCTACATTAAGGCAAAGTCCTTGAGGGAAACCCACCTGCCTGAGCGAGAGCCCCCACTTCCTGCCTTCCTGCTGTGGGGCCGTTTCTACACTGGCCATTTTGAGGATGATGCACCAGTCTAGGGACTGAGGCCTTCGTCCTGGTGTCCCTCGGCCTGGCCGAGGCCCTGCTCTGTCTCCTCTGCCTGGCTGATGCCCCCCTCTGTCCACGTGTCTCCTCTGGTCTTGGGGCTTCCTTGAGAGCTGCCGGAATGCCCTTGGGTGTGAGCACTGGTCTCTTCCACTTCCCAGTTTGTTGTTTTTCAAATCCTGAACGCACTGTTTGGTGGTTTGGCGGTTTGGCTCTGGGGATGTTGGCTGTGTGACCTCAGGCAGGCTTCTTTCTGTCCCCGCCTCATGGTTTTCACTGACCTCCTGTTAGGTGGTGTCAGGTCAGCACCTGCCAAAGGCATCGAGCAATGAACGTGCAGAGCTTAGCTGTCACCCCGGGTGCCAGCAGTTACCATGATTACAATTTAGGAAAACGGGATTTGGTGGTAGGCGCTGACCTCTCGAGGCTTGTGGGACACCGAGGGCCCAGAACGTCACCACAGGGACATCTGTGGCTAAAGCTGACCTGCATGGCCTGGGCCTGGGAACCAGAGGGCCCACTGCGGGGGCAGGAGCAGGCAGGGGTGGCCGGGCCATGAGTAGGCAATCCGGGCTTTGACCCTTGTCTGACCTGGTGGCCATGGGCCAGTCTCTGTCCAGTTGTGGTCTCTGTCTCCTCAGCCGTAAGATGGGGATGACCTTTTCCAGATAAGGGTATTTAATAAGGTTTAGAGGCCATGTGTCTAAGATGTGCAGCACCAGCCTACCCCAGGGGAATGCCCAGTCCTTTATCTCCGCTGCGACCCCCATACCCTCTGTCTGTGATAACCATAGTTCCCAAACCTCTACAAGAAGGGGTGAGGGAGAGGGGCAAAAGCAGGAACAAGGTCTCATTCCCCCAACAGTACACGGCAGCTCCAGGGACTTTCACGATCTTGACTTTACCCTTGAGGGCCTCTTGTTTTTTTGTTTTTTTTTTTTTTTTTTTTTTTTAAATATTTTTTATTTATTTCTAGGAGAGAGAGAGACAGTGTGAGCAGGGGAGGGTCAGAGAGAGAGGGAGATACAGACTCTGAAATAGGCTCCAGGCTCTGAGCTGGCAGTCAGCACAGAGCCCAACGCGGGGCTCGAACCCACGAACCGTGAGATCATGACCTAAGCGAAAGTCGGACGCTTAACCGACTAAGCCACCCAGGCGCCCCCCTTGAGGGCCTCTTGGAGGAGAACATTTGGCAGGGGCGTCAGCCCACATGAGGAGGGGGCAGGGGCAGGAGGTAACGGGATTGCCTGAGGCCGTGTCCTGAGAGGCACCCTGTCCTTGACCTGGCGTTCCCCCAGCTTGGCCACCTCACAGCGATGTGAAGGGGTCAGAGAAATGGCCTTGGGCCAGGGAATACATTTACTGCTTAATGACCAGTTTGCAAGAGCAAGAGGAGGTGCTGGCTCATTTGTGTGCTTATGAGCATTGATGTGAGATGTTGTGTTTGGATGGGTAGCCATCAGGGAAGGTTTGAAAACCACTTGTAGGATCCTACAGTTCATACTGACCGCTGAGCGTGCTGTGAGGGCAGATACTGTTCCAAGCACTCCACTTCTTCTCGATCAGGAGCCAGCAGGTTTCCCCCATTTCTGGAGCAACAGTAAATTCTTCCAGATCTGCATCCGGGACGTGGCCACCTCCCTTCATCTCAAAAACTCTGCGCATTCCTTCCGCCTCCCCCGGCCAGTCCAAATTCTCCCTGGCTCCTAACGGCCAGCACCATCCTCCGGCCCCTCCCCTGTGCCATCTCTTCCCTCCAGGCCAGGCTTCCTTCCCTCCCTCTGTCAAAGCTCAGCATTTCCCGCGGGGGAGCCTCCTGGCCTGGTCATGTGCCCTGGGCGGTTGCTGAATTGCTGTACTTAAAACCACAGTCCTGATTTCAGTGCTTGGAGATTCATCTTGTGTCACGCCCATGGCAGTGGGTTCCTTTTTTCCATCACCGAGCACCGGTCCACCCACCACAACGGGTTCCCCATTTGCAATGAGTTTGCCAAACTGCAGAGTCGGAGGAAGCACTTCTTGAGTGAGTGGGCCTGCCCTCACCGAGTCTGGGAGTCCCCAGGGCCGCCCTCACCCCAGATAATCTGGCTGCAGATTTCAGAGTCCCCACAGCCAAAGAGTCCACTATGCTCAGCATTACCAGATAAGAACGCACGGCAATTTCCATCCATGGCACCAGGCAGGTTGGACATGACATCTCCGTGTCCTTGGGGATGTGTTACCCTCCTGGCATCAGGCTGTGGCCAAGTGCAGGGAGCACTGCTGATGAGGGAGCGTAAGGCAGGCTGAGGGCCCAGCACAAGCTAGCACGCCCTCCCTCCCCCGCCCCCCCCGCTGCCCAAGGACAAAGGAAAGGAAAGAAAACAAATGGTTAACTGACAGTCTCCATCAGTTTACAAATGTCTCAGTAAATTACAAGAAAAAGGCAATCTTATCAACAACTTAATCTCTAGAAACCTGTAGACTCAGTTTCCTGGAGCCCTGACATCACTATCAACTCCACAGTGATGTGGGAACCAGGCCAGAGGAAATGGCAGGTGAAATTGATTTCCTCATAACCTGCAGCCCACTGACAAATACTTGAGGCAAATACAGAGCATGACATTTCTCCAGGAACTCCCTACCCTAACATTAGTTAATGCTTCACTAGAGGGAAACAACCTTAGCTTGACAGTATCGAGACTTCAGGCATCGTTGGAGTCCTCTTTAGCACATCAAGTCCTTCTTCTTTTTTTTTTTTAATGTTTTATTTATTTCTAGGAGAGAGAGAGACAGCATGAGCAGGGGAGGGTCAGAGAGAGAGGGAGTGACAGTCTCCTAAACAGGCTCCAGGCTCTGAGCTGGCAGTCAGCACAGAGCCCGATGCAGGGCTCGAACCCATGAACCGTGAGATCATGACCTAAGCGAAAGTCAGACGCTTAACCGACTAAGCCACCCAGGCGCCCCGCACATCAAGTCCTTCTAGAAACCTCCCTTTTGCCTTTACCTCCCCCAACTCCATGTATAGAACCAGTCACTCTGCACAACCCCAGTGCAGCTCTTCCTGCCCACAGGTCTGTCCCTGTGCTTTAGTAAAATCACCTTTTTTGCACCAAAGATGTCGCAAGAATTCTTTCTTGGCCACTGGCCAAACCCCCCTCACTCCTTAACCCCATCACTGCCAGCCCAGGAGGCTCGACCACATGCGGTCTGCGGGGCTCCCCTTTGGTCTGCTCCCCTCCCCGAAGCTGGAGGTGATATTGGGGGCCCCGATGCCCACCACAGATCGCGCTGTTAGGCTCCTGGTCGCCGAGCCCCCAGACAAACAGAAACAGTCCTGTGCAGCAGGATGTGTCTTCTCTACGCCCCCTCTCCCCCTCAAGGGACACCCAGGGCATGGCCATCCTGGGGCTTTGGGAATCGAGCTGCGACACTGCAACCACAGAGGTAGCCCCGGAAGGACTGGGCCAAGGGAGACAGGTGTGTACGTAGGACTCCACATTTGCGAAGCTACAGAAAAGGCACGTCTCATCTCTGGTGGTGGGGTAGCTACGGCCACATGATCCACGGGGCCCGGTGCGTCTCATTGTGGGGAGACCACACCTCGGTAACATGGAGTTTGAAACGCCCCACCCCGAACGCAAATTGGTGCAGCCGCTCGGGAAAACAGTGAGGAGGTTCCTCAAAACGGTGAAAATAGAACCACCCTAGGACCCCGCAACCGCACTGCTAGGAATTTATCCAGAGGAGACAAACATGCTGATTCAAAAGGGCACATGCACCCCAGTGTTTACAGCAGTGCGATCGACAATAGCCAAAGTATGGAAAGAGTCCAAATGTCCATTGACTGACGGATGGATAAAGGAGATGTGGTATAAATATGCAATGGAGTACTACTCAGATGCCCAAGAGTATTAAATCCTGCCATTTGCAGCAACGTGGATGGAACTAGAGGGTATTATCCTAAGCAAAATAAGTCGGTTGGAGAAAGAAAAATCTATAATTTCACTCATAAGTGGAATTTGAGAAACGCGACAGATGAACACAGGGGAGGGGAAGGAAAAATAAGTTACAAACTGAAAGAGAGAGAGGGAAGCAGACCATAAGAGACTCTTAAATACAGAGAACAAACTGAGGGCTGATGGGGGTGGGGGGATGGGCTAGATGGGCGAGGGGCTTCGAGGAGGGCACTTGTTGGGACGAGCACTGGGTGCTGTACATAAGCGACGAACCACTGGATCCACTCCTGAAGCCAAGACTACACTATATGTTGCCAACTTGACAATGAATTATTAAAATAAATAAATGAAGTAAATCAAACACCCCACCTGCACGCACTGAGCCCTTGCTCCAGGCCGGCCATTTTGCTGAGCTCTTTCCGGTATCAATACTTTCACGCTCAGGTGTCGCTGAGTTTGAACCCAGGCCTTCAAATATCTGAGTTTGAACCCAGGCCTCCTGGCACTCAAATCACCTGTTCTCTGCTGTGCTGGCTTCTGGTTGGGGTTTCTCTGGCCCCATAGCCTCTCTCAGCCCCAAGGATAGAAACGGCATCAACAGGGAAGGAGGGCGCACCTGTGGGTGTCTCTCCAGACTTCCCACATCGGTGTCTTCAGTGTTCTGTGTTGTCATTTATCAGAACTTAATATACATATGTGCTGTAACATGAGTTTTTCTTTGATTTAATAATGTTTTATAATTAACATTTCCTCATCTCCTTGAGTTATTCGTTCGTTGAAATTTCAGAGCAAGAATGGAGATAAGGTTTAAGGTTTTCTTGGGGAGCCTGGGTGGCTCAGTCAGTTAAGCGTCTGACTTCAGCTCAGGTCATGATCTCTCAGTTCATGGGTTCGAGCCCCGCGTCGGGTTCTGTGCTGACAGCTCAGAGCCTGGAGCCTGTTTCGGATTCCATGCCTCTTTCTCTCTCTGTCCCTCCCCTGCTCATGCTCTGTCTCTCTCTGTCTCAAAAATAAATAAACTATTAAAAAAAAGGTTTAAGGTTTTCTTTTTTAAAGTTTTTTTTTTTTTTTTAATTTTAGAGAGAGGGAGTGCCAGTAGGGGAGAGGGACAGAGAGAGAGAGATTGAGGATTCTCTCTTTCTAACCAATAATCAAAGAACACGCTGAGACTGGAGCCTGACGTGGGGCTCTATCCCACGACCTTGAGGTCATGGCCTGAGCCAAAATCAAGAGTTGGACACTCGACCAACTGAGCCGCCCAGGCGCCTCGAGGTTTAAGGTTTTCTAAACCATCACTGGCAGGCCACTTGTCATGGACGCAGGAGCCGATGCCGTACCTGCACAAGGTCCCCTCAAGGGGATGGCTGTACCCTCCTGATGCTGATGCTGACGGAGGTCAACAACTCATAGAAAACACCCTTTGTCAAGTACATTCATCTCTGCTTCTAAGTAGTTATATTTCCTTAAGGACAACTCTAACAGGTAAAAATATGAACTGTTTGACCCTAATTCTACATATATAATATACTAATGAATATTTCTCCTTATATAGAGGTAGATCTGTATCTCAGGAACTTGAATATTCTCCAAGAACATCCTTAAAGTCTGCACGTATCCCAGGCCGCCAATGTGCCATAATTAACTCAGACAATGTCCCTTTGTCCAGCAGCTAACCCCCTCCTCTTCTCTGAGAATCATAGGTAAGGCTGCAGCGTCCACAGGCAAATGATGTGGTCAGTTTGAAGGACAACCAAAACCAGTGTGAAATCTGTCAGAAAAGACTAAGAATGTAGAACTTCACAGGAGAGTCTGGGGGAGGGGGTCTTGGGTCAGTCGGTGTCCGGGCTCTTTAAGAACGAAAATGTCCGGTGCTGTCACACTGACCGGGGAGAAGAGCAGCATGGCCCCGTTCCCGCACCGCGTTCTGGTCCAGGTCGGTGTTCTGTGCCCCGTAACCCTGCAGTGACGCCCCACTGGGCTCCCAGGCCCCTCAGCCAACATGGAGGTCTCATCGCACGGGAACTGCTAGTGTTTGGGGGTTTTGTTTTTCATTTTTGCCAGTTGGTGGGTGGGCTGTGGGACAACTTTTCTTGCCCGAAGTGAGCCAACTGGGAAATAAGATAGAATGTTCAGTAGACGGAGGAGCAACATGACCCTCACCAGCAGTACGGTCGGGATAGTGCGGGAGCCAGAAAGAGCACGCGTGGCCTCGAACAGCCTGCTCTCTGGCGTAACCGCACCTGCCAGAGCGGCTGGATCGTGTGGTCTGGGAGGAGAGGATGAGAGGCGCAACCTCCTTGCCCCCAGACGCCGGTGGACGTGAGTTCCACCCACAGGAAAACAAGAGCCAAAGGGGCCGACTTCCATGGAGAGGAAACATGAGAGGCCATGGACATGTGGGAGGGCCTCTTGGCCTCTTGAAGAAAGCATCAGGGTGGGGGAGAGACTTTTCCCCCAGCCAGTACGCAATGGCTTTAGTGGGATTCCCCCAATCGCTAGTGAGGTGGGGCACATCTGCATGACTTTATTATTGGCGGTCAAAGCTTCCTGTCCTGGGAATTTGCCCATTTCTCTATGGTGTTGTCTGTCTTCATTGTATGGTCTGTGGGCATTGCTTACATGTTCTGAACACCAAGCTTTTGTCAGCAATGCACGCCGCCAGCTCATTACCGCGGCTGTTCCGTGGAGTTTACTTATTTACGATGAAGTGGGAGTATATGAAAACTGAGGATTTTTATTTTAATGGAGACAAATCCCTTATCAGTTCTTCTCTTTAAGGTGCATGATTTTGGTACCTCGTTTAAGAAACCCTTATCTTCTTTTTATGGGCTCTTTTAGCATGAGTTTAGGGGTGTGTATGCTCTGAGCTGCTCTGAGCAGAAGTCCTGAGGGCGCCCAGGGGAAGATCGGCATGGAGGAGAGGCGGGGAGGCCAGCCTCCCTGTCAGGTGAGTCCTGAGCAGCCAACAGGCCAGATCGGCTGGGGCAACAGGAGACAGAAAGCCTGAGGTCCGCACGGTGGGGGCCCACCGGGGTCTGGATGTGCAGAGGCAGCTCTGAGCCTTGCCCACAATGCCCTTCTCTGCGGATGGAGTTTGTCCCACCCATGCTGGGAACTGGCCTGTCCCTAAGAGGTCTGGGGAGGGGACTGCCTGAGACCAGATGGACCCTGTGTCCACCCAGGCAAGAAGGGTCCGAGGGCTCCCGGGAGGGTTTGTGAATGCAGAGCTGACGCCCCGGAACACGGAGCTGGGTTGTGCCTCCGGCTCCTCCTCTCTGCGCCCCCGAGTGCCTCTGGTGCGGTTGCCTGGCTCCAACACGTCCCGGGCTGTGTCTGCAGCTCCCCATCTCCACATGGGGGAGCGCCCCCCAGCAGCTCCAGACTTGAACCGCTGGGACCCGAGGTTTCCCTCGAAGGTCTTCCCAGCCCAGCAGACTAGACGCCTGTTGGTGCTGGCTGCCCCGGCGCTCCAGCCCCTCCCTAACACATGACTTCACTCACACCCAGTCCAGGAGGGCTTTGCCGCGGGGGCAGGGCGTTGGTGGTGTCACCTCCCCAGTGCCCGTCCGCCTGCCAGCTGGCACTGACAGAGACTGGATTGTTTTTACCCCGCTGCTCAGAACGTCCAGGAAACAAAAATCTGCCATTCCAGTGCAGTGGTCCAGAGCGTCTGCAGTAACCAAGGCAGAGGAGGAAAGCAAGGGGTGGGGGGAGGGGGGTGGGGGGCACAGCGAGAGACAGAGACAGAGAGAGAGACAGAGAGAGAGAGCAGAGTGCACAGTGATCTCCAGGACAGACACCAGCAGGTATACATGTGCGCCGATCCCGCCAGGACAGCTCTGAGGCGTCCCCAGGGCGGATCCCACTCACTTCGGCACGCGCCCCCTCACATAATACTCACATCAGTTTTGGCATGAAGGCATTATTATTCTTTGTACTTTCCAGACAGTTAAATCAAAGCTTCAAGAAATAAGACTTGTTGGGTCTCCCAGCTGTGTGCCTGGGGAGGGTGTGCAGGAGCAGATGGGGTCGCGAGGGCGGATGGGGACACAGCGTGGGTGGCAGCTGCGGGGACGCAGCATTTGGTCACAAGAGGAGCATCGCTAGTGGCCGGAGCCCCACCCCCACCCTGCCCTTAAGGTGTCTCCCCATCTGCTGTTTCCCTCGCTGGCCACCGACACGCAAGACCAAGGCACAAACACCCAGCACTGGGCACTGAAGCCTCCCCTCACCCTCGGTGACCCAGCCGTGGCCACTCCCACAGCCCCCTCGGCAGACCCAGCCGGCAGGTGTCTCGGGCTCTGACGAGGCTGCTGGTCCCTGTTCACGGTGACTGGGGCACTGACGGCCAAGGGGGCCTGGCCTCCATCACCGCGGGGCAGGAGCAGAGCGGGAGACGTGTGTGTCAGTGCCCTCGCGTCTGGGGGGCTCTTCTGAGGGAGAATTCATTGCCCTCTGGCTGGAATTCCTGCTGGACTTGGTGCATCTTAAATTTTTGAAAGGGGAAGAAATCAGGGATTCAGGCTGGTCCGCAGACTAAGCTGGCACACACAAAGCAAAAGCCAGTATGGACGTCGAATAGAATGAGGGCCCAGACACCCTGTGCTACTGGGACCCAGAGGGACAGGGATGTGTAGGGGTTGAACCATCAAGAAGGCATTCATGGAGGAGCTCAGGACGCCTGAGGGGTTAGGGTGGTGGATGGAAGGGGCTCTGGGAGGGGGTGCGGAATGAAGGCAGAATAAGCCAGATTTGTCCCAACTGGAACCAGAGGGGCCTTGACCCCCAAGGGCCTTTGGGCCAGACAGATGGCCCGCGGCAGCCTGGGCGTCAGCCACTGACATAACTCTCTCTTCTTCCCATTAAAACATTGATGGACGGGAGGTGAGTCCTCGCCGAAAATTGGGTCTAATAGTCAGTCACCCTTATAACCACAGAGTTCATAAGCCTGGACTGAGGAGCCCAGAGGCAGATACAGAACATCTGCTCAACGCAGATACAGGGGCCCCATCGCTGCCCCCACTGCTGGGTATGGATTCCAAAACACAAAACCTGCATCGTCCAGAAAACCAGGCAGTCAGTCTCCCGGCAGCTCCCCCAGAAGCGGGAAGGAGCCGTGCTCCCTCTGGTCAGCCCTCCACCCCTCACCCCTCACCAACCCTGTCTTCATGCACCTGTTCACAGACTCCGCTTCCAAAGCGGATGGGGCAGGAAGGAGGGGTGGGGGAAAGGAGGCACCCAGGTCAGGACGCAGCTGGGAGTGGTGGCTCTGGGCAGCGGATTTTATATGTCAGAGAACAGGCTGGAGAAGACAGGCATTGTCCAGGGGAAGGGAGGCGTCGCAGCCGTTAGACACAGGAGTCGGGCTGGAGCTCCGCCCTGGATCTGGTGCCCAGAGAAGAATCTAGGAAGGGAATTTGACAGGTAGGTAAGTAAAGAGCGAGATGCCCTGACCAGTCATGTGTGGGTCCCCACCCCGAAGGCTCACACAAGGTCCCCACCTCTGCAGGTGGTTTTCTGCGAACCCGAAGCAAAGCTGAGAAATCATACTTGGCATTCTGTAAAGGATACGGAAGGATGCGGCCCTTGTGAAGTGGAGCAGAAGGCCTAGGATGAAGACAGGAGGGCTCGCAGGGACGGTAAGAAAACATGACAGCACCTTGGTGCCAAGTATCACCCCATGGATCGCCTGCTAATCTCAGAGGGGAAATATGTCCCCACAACAGAGGGCCCGATTCTTCCTGCCCTGACATGGTGACACACTTAGCATCGTGGACGACAGATATTCACCTGCGAACCTAGCTCCACTTTGCAACAAACTCAGGGACAAGGGAAAAAACTAAATACACCATGAGGCAAACAACCAGACAAATCCAGAATGTGCAGAGCGTACACGGAAACATCCAGAAAGTGTGGGGAGGGAGGGCCTGCTTTAGGTCAAGAAACCACACAGCAGAAAGCCATGTGCTTGCTAGCTGTGATTGGGCACTGAACTGGGGGGACAATTGAGGAAGTCTGAGTATGGACTGGCTATTAGATATTAGGAAATTAGTGTTATGTTTTTCAGGTCTGATGCGGTATTGAGATTAGAAAGAAGAAGTGTTCCTTTAAAGAGATGTGTGCTGAAGTCCTTCAAGGGGCGTGTTATAATATTCACAATGTAGTTCCAGACGGATCAGCATTTTAAATAAATATGCATTTTAAATGCATATATTACAAACAAAATATGGACAACTATTGAATCCATGTGATGATTATTGTATTGTACTTTCAGCTTTCCCATTTGGAAATGGGAAATTTTCATAATGAGACGTGAAGAGGTCATCTTGTGTCAGTAAAGAACAGAACAACTGTGATCTACTGTGTATTGTGAAGACCCCTCGAGAAGCCGTCCCAGAAAGCGAGAGCTAAGAGCGCAGACGGGAAAGCCAGGGGAGGGAGGCAGAGCCTGACAGGACAATCCAGACTCTAATCTCCTGAGAAGCAGACATGACCGTGAAGGGAGCCCCAGCGTGGGAAGGGCAGCTGTTCCTGGAGAAGACACTGAAGCAAACAGAAATAAAAATCAAGGGCATCATTAAAGAACACAACCCAAGTAGGAAGTATAAAAGCACAGTTCCGATTCTGGGCAAAAGCAATGACTCAACCCATTTCTAGGAATCTTCTGGAAGTAGTTTTCAATGATAAGGAAATGCAAGAAAGTACTCTAACCATTCCCAGAAAAGGGAAATTTCTGAGTTGCATTTTAAGCAAAGGAATGGATTTTAAGTTACAGACTTCTCAGCAGTGTTAAATGTTTTCTTTTTTTACATTATATCCAGAGCATTTTGAGTGAAGAAAGTAAGAATTCAAGAATATGATTTCCAGCCAAATTACTTGGGATATGTGGAAGCTGAATAAAACTATTCTTGTGTATGGGCGAGGAAAACATAACTTCTATGGGAAAAATCACATAAGCATACTGAACCAAGTGCTAAATTTGAAACAGGAGACTGATGAAATCACACACAAATGTATTTGTGGGTCTTGGTGGGTCCAGATCCCAGTTTTAGTAATGCGGTCAGATGATGGCTTTCCAGAGCAAAGCAACCACGTGGAGTCCCTGCACCCCTTCTTCCACCCCTTCCTCCCCTGCGTCTGTGTCTTTCCCAGTGCAGGCGGTGTGGCCTGCCCGCATCGCCCCTGTTGCTACGTTTCTCTGGCCCTGGGCCTGAAAGAACAATGTTGCTGTTCTGCTCCAGGGGCTGAGCTGCAGTGAGCACCATGCAGAGCTCTGCCAGGAGAATTACCTGACTGAGCATCTTTTCCCTTTGCAGATACAGCTACACGATACCAAGGAACTTTCATAGTGATTTTGCCACATCTGGAGTGAGAGTATTTTTGTTTTTATTTTTTAAAAATAATACCAGGAAGCAGAATTATGTTACTAGCTTCTGTTCATATCATCTTTTATCTGAGATGTGTGAATGTTCTTTTATGTTAATTATTCCTTAAAAAGATTATAAGCAGTGTGGCCCTGATAATGTTGTGTACACACACACACACACACGCACGCACACACATAAAGAGAGCTCAGGAGAGCAGGAGTGAGGAAATGAGACAAAGATGAACCTTATTTCCTGGACAGCAGAGATCCCCTCCAGGGGAATATTTGATTGTGTGGAAAGTTTGCTTTCATGGTGATGTGCACATGATCTCACACACACACACACACACATACACACACACACAGAGGCATACGTGCACACGTACATGTACAACACACATGCACACAGGTGGTAGTCGTAAATCTCCCACCCATGGGGCTTCTGGTTTGCTGAGTGGGGAATGCAAAAGGAGGTGGTAACTGAATTGTTCCAAAACACAGAAAGCTGTTGTGGGGCAGGAGGCTCTATGAGAATATTAGCTAACACCTGTGTGCCAGGTGCCATTCTGAGCATTTCTGTGAGTACAAGCAACTCTGAGAGGCAGGTACTATTATTATCCCCACTTTACAGATGAGGAAAAGTGAGGCACAGAGATGTTAAATAACTTACCCAGAACCCTACAGCCAGGAAGTCGCAGAACCTGGGGCTCAACCGAGGCAGTGCTGGCAGCAGAGTCTGTGACCATAGCTGTCACTGCCCTGCCCTCCAGATGTCAAGGCCTGGGCCGGGCAGAGAGGTGGCAGATGGCAATGCGGACACGTTTCTAACGGTGGCATTCTTCTTCCCATCTTCCAGCTAAGTATGTCATAAAATAGTTCTCTTTAATGCCTGGTTTTGTGGTTATAATGAAGTGCCATGTGTGACATGTACATGTTTGTGTGTGTGCACATGCATGTGTGTGCATGCTTGTGTACATGTGTTTGTGTGTGTGCCTGTTTGTGCATGCACGTTTTGTGTGCATGTGTGTTTGTGCACACATGGGCATATGTGTTGTGTGTGCACATGTGCGTGTGTGCATGCTTGTGTGTGCACATACATGCGCATGCCCAGAAAGAACGTAAGAATATACAAGAATCTGGGTAACTTTTCTTCATTACATTTTCATTTTCTGTAATATTCTACAGTGAATGTGTATACTTTTACAATCAGGAAAAAAGACTATTTCTTAAAAACAAGTTCATACAGCTCTATAGTTGCCGTGTGATGATTGCATAGCAAATAGCTCGGAAAGAAACTCATCTGAGTATTAGCAGTGATTATGACTAGATGGATGTCAAACCACACATGATCACTTTTGAAATGGAAAAAATCGTTTTAAATGAAATCAAGAATAATTTTATATGCAACAAGCCATGGGCCGTTATCGAAGAGGAAGGGCATGGAGGCAGCGGGTTGGGGGTTTGATCGTGGCTGGAGGTGAGAGGCCAGAATGGAGGTCGAGTGGGCCCGGCTGCAGAGAGACCCCTCCCCTAACTGGTGTGTTCACATCAGCCATGGGCCGACCACGGGCTGGGGTTAGAGTGAACGGGGAGCCCGCACACTAAACACGTACAGAGTAAACACACACTGGTGACTTCAGACTGTGATGGGGAAGGGAGTGAGTGAGTAACGTACTGACCAGGAGGCCTGGGAGAGGCGGCGAGGGAGGCCTCTGAGTCAAGGGAGGGTGGACTGAAGGGGAAGGCGGTCCAGGTGGCAGGTGCCCTGGGGACAAAGGCTGGGTGAGGGGGAAGGACAGGAAGGGCAGCGGGAGGGGCAGGGGACAGGAGTCGAGTCTGGAGGCCACGCAAAGTGGTCTTCACTGTATTCCAGGTACAAGGAGGGGCCATCGGAAGACCTCAGTAGTGGGACACCCTGCCCCTGGAGAGGGACCTGAGCAGAGCAGGGAGGGGTCAGCTGCTGGTGGCAGTGAAGGTGACGGTGACTGCCGGACCTCTCCAGAACCGGCCCAGCTGTGCCCCCACATGCCCTATGATGTCCTGTGCTGCACCTGCAGCGCTAAGCTGATGGGCTCTCTGCCTGTGGGCCTTGGTCTTCCGGGCAGAGCCACTGGTTTGTCGCCTTGGCGATAGCTGGAGGTGGGGGGTGGATGGGGGGGCAGGAAGGGAACTACTACATGCATGGCTGGGCGGTTTCAGGCCGCCTGCTGTTTTCTTCCTGATAACAGCCTGGTAAGGTGGCTATTATTCTCCCCATTTTACAGATAAGAAACTGAAGTTTAGAAAGACAGAAATTCATCCCAGGTCACAGAGCTGAGCTTTGCACGTGGGTCTGGCAGGCTTTGGAGCCCACGTCGCTGTCAAGTGGAGATTCATGGACCCGTGTTCACGGGTGACCAAGGAGAGGGGGGCCTGGCCTGCAGCACTGACAGGCCAGAGACGGGGAAGTGGCAGCAGGATCAAAGTCCCAGGGAACACAGGAAACCCCCTGTGCATGGGGGCAATGGGAGGCAGCTGTTGGCTCCTTCAAGGTCAGCAGGTGAGGCCCTGCAGTCCACTAAGACGAAGTGCGATAAACATGACCTGGTCAAGGGAGAGAACCCCAAGGTCGTCACAGGTCTCCCATGCGCAGGGGGTGGTGCATCAGGTGTGGACACCCACCACACGTGCCATGTCACATCCTCTGGAGAGACGTTCCCCATGGTGGCAGTTCATTCCCAGAGCCTCCACCTTTTTGAGATCCAGGTGACAACTTGGTTTTCCTATTTTTCTGTCCAGTCTCTTTGATTCTTCCTCTTTTATAATCCCCTACGTGAAGTGTAGCACACACGCGTGAAACTGCAGGTCATAACAACCGATCACACAGCGAACCTTCTGTACCCAGCACTCAGGTCCAGTCACAGAGCAGTGCCTCCACCCTGCAAGACCGGGCGCTCCCTGCCCCGCCCAAAGGGGCTGCCCCGACCTCCACAGGGATGCTGTCTTGACATTATAAAATAGCTTGTCTAGCAGCACAAGGTAGCCTGGCCAATTTCGAATTTTATACAAATGGAATAACATTGATCTATTCTCTTGGGTTGTGATGTATCTATATTATACTTTGTTTTCACTCACATGTTTTTATGTTTTAGCCACGTTGTTGGATATAATTACAGTTCATTCCTTTCTGACGATGTCGGACGCTCCATTTCATATTATTGATCTCCAGTTTATTTGTCAATCTTATTTGCGACAGACATTCAGGTGATTTCCAATTTGGTGATTGTATTGGTTACTGTTTTTTTCCTGTATGACAACTCCCCCCAAAACCCTAGTGGCTTAAAACAACAACTTGTATTGTGTCACAGACTCTGGGCATGGCCTGTCCAGGTCCTCTGGCTCCGGCCGCTCACAAGGCTACAATCCAGTCGCTGAGTGGGGCTGTGGTCTCATCTGCAGGTTCGACTGGATTGAATTCACTTCTAAGTTTACTCAGGGGTTAGTGGCAAGAGTGGTTTCTCATGGGCTGTTGGACTCAGACTTCAGATCCACACTGGCTGGTGGCAAGAGGGCCCCCTGCACCCCCACCACGTGGACCTGGTCACAGGGCAGCTGGAGGCTCTGCAGCAGGCTTCCTAAGAGAGGAAGGGAGAGGGCCAGAGAGCAGGTGTGGCCAGGCAGAAATCATGTTATTTTGTAACCTCATCTCAGAAGTGGCTGCTGGTCCCTGTACCACATTCCAATTGTTAGAGGCAAGTCACTGGGCCCGGCCCAAACCCAGAGGAAGGGTAACGAGGAGGTGAGGATGCCAGGAGGTGGAATCACTGGGAGCCATTCTAGGAAATGTTTGTCTCAGAGACAGCCCAATTATGCTGTCTTAGACACCTCCACGTGTGTCTTCCGGGTGTGTGAGGACCAGGCATGGACACCCCAGTCTTGGGGCATGTGGATCTTCAGCTGTCCAACATAACGCCCCACTTCCCCAAGCGCCCACACCAGTTCCCATTTCTGCTGGTGACATGGGCAAATTTGTGTTGCTTCATATCATCACCGACGCTTGTTATTATCAGACTTTTTATTTTGGTTCAATGTATGTGAAGTATGTGATATACTAGGGCTTTGATTTGCATTTCTCAGATTACTAAGGAGGTTTGGCACTTTTACACTCATTTCTTTATTGGTTGTCTTGGGTTTCATCTTTTGTGGATGTGCCTGCATCTTTTCTCTGTTTTCTTGTTCTTTTCTTACCGATTTGTGTGACTTCTTCGTATGACCTAGATTCTTACTCCAAATTGTAAACATCTTCCCCAGTTTTCTTTCCTGCCTTTTCACTCTTTAAATGATATCTTTGGATGAATAGAGGTCTTATTTGATCATAACTAAATCTAAGTCTTTTCTTAGATTAAATCTAAGGCCTTTCCTGGGCCTTGACTAGGTCAGTCACTTTTCTAACTCTGTTTTTCACCATTGTCTCCAGCTGTCACCTCTGTCCCTGATGCCTCCCCACCAGCCTCCATGCAGGTGTCACGTATGATGTGGACGCACGTCTTCAGCTGCTGGATGGGACCTCTCGCACGTCCCACATATGGCCCCACACCAGTGTACCCTAAAGCCACTTCAACCTACCCTTCCAAGCCTGCCTCCTGCTGGACCCCACATTTCCTCACTCCACACTGGCACCCGTCCATCACAGAGCCACAGTGGAACTACGTCGGCGGCTCTTTCCTTAGTGAGGATGATGTTTTTCTGATCCTACAGCCCAAGCCTATACTTGCCTGTCTTCTGGCACAAGAGTGTAAGTTCTACGAGACGGCCACCTTGTCCAGCTTGCTTACTACCGTGACACCCAGCATGGGAGTACGGTAGGGATTCTAGAGTCCAGTTATCTGAGTTCCCAACCCTGGCTCTGTTGCCGACTAGCTGTGTGAGCACCTGTGAATACGTAACCTCTTCTCTTCCAGTTTCCTCATTTGTAAAAGGGGGTGATAACGGTCCTGAGTCATAGGCTCATGTGAGGATTAAATCAGTCCATGCGTGTCTGGTGCTCGGAACAGAGCAGAGCACATGGTAAGCACTCAACAAACATCCGCTGTGGCTTCTGCCTCCTACCACTCGCATGGTGATTGCCTCATGAAAGCATACAAACACTTATTAACTAAAAGGAATGAATGTCGCTGCTCTAATTTACAATCATTATCTGTGCTTGGACAATAGCTGGAGCCTCCGAACAGGGCCTGTTTTCTACTAAGCACCTGTCCCTCACCCAGTCACTGCACACATTGCTGTCAGGGGTAATTATAACGTGCGGACGTGAAGGTGGGCTGTCCCTCCATCGCCAGCACGGTCTGATGGGTCTCCAGGGCCGCAGGTACCAGAACTCCATCCCAACTCCTGTGGGCACGGGCTCCGCGGACCTGATCCCCGCCCACTGCACACACACAAAGGGCACCCCACTAACACCAACCACGCAGTTTTCCAAACGAGCCACCTCCCTTCCATCCCCAGTACCTCTGCGGTTCTCCTGCCTGAGCAAACGCCCTCCCTGCTGCTCTGCCCAGCTGATAAGATTGCCTCCACCTTCTCAGCTGCAGCAAGGACATCAGATCCTGGGTGCAGGGACTTGCAGGCATACAGGAAGTTCTGTAGCACTTTATCAAATCACATCATAACCATCTGTGTCCACCGGCACCTTTCCCAGTGGGCTCTGAGTTCTTTGTCACTGATAGTCAGCTCAGGATTTATATTCCTGGCGAGAAGTACAGGGTCTACAGTGGAAGCTTAATATAGCTGCTGAATGGATGGTTAGGTTTCTTTTTTTAATATTGTTTATTTTGAGAGAGAGAGAGAGCGTGAATGGAGGGGGGCAGAGAGAGAGAGAGAGAGAGAGAGAGAGAAAGAGACTGAGAATCCCAAGCAGGCTCCACACTGTTAGTGCAGAGCACCATGCGGGGCTCAATCTCACAAAATGAAATGACCTGAGCTGAAACTTAACTGACAGAGCCACACAGGTGCCCCTGGATGGTTAGTTTTAAGACAAACCTAATAAATGTTGGTATTTGTATTTCCCGGGATCTTGATTTGGTTGTTACCTTTTTTTTCCTTTTCAAATTTTTATTTAAATTCTAGTTTGCTAATGTACAGTGCAATATTGGTTTCAGGAGTAGAAGCCAGTGATTCGTAACTTACATACAACACCCAGTGCTCATCCCAACAAGTCCCTCCTGACTCCCCTCACCCACCTCCCTTCTTCCACCCTCAGTTTGTTCACTATCCACAAGAGTCTTTTGTGGTTTTTTCCCCTCTCCTCTATTCATCACACCCTTCCCCTATGATCAACTGCTTTGTTTCTTAAATTCCACATATGAGTGAAATCATATGATTGTTACCTTTTTAAATAGAAAATAGTAAATACCAAAGCTTAAAAAGTAAACACAGAACCTTGTGTTTACAAGTTTATTGAGTTCTAATTTTTTCCTTTAAAATGAAGACTGCTAATACCATTCATTTGTTCATTCATTCGCCAACAAATATTTATTGGGGACACTTGTCAGACTCCAGATTTGAAGTGTACGGTCAGGCACGGCTCCTCCCCTCCTGAGGCTGACAGTCTTAAGTTTTAAGGGGGAGACAGACCTTTAACCAAGAAACACATCAACGCAACACCACAAAACGGAGTAAGAGATGTGACGGAAGGAACAGGATATAAAAAAGACAGGAGACCTAATTTGGAAAGAGGGTCTCAGGACCTTCCGCCTGAAGAAGTGACAGCAGGTGGAAGGGTGTACAGGAGGGAGCCGCGTGGAGCCAGGAGCAGGGCGCTGAGCAGGCTAAAGGAGGCTGGTGAGGCGGGAGCCTGGGAGGCGGGGACGGGGAGACAAGGGCTGCCGGCACCTGGTCTGGACTCTGGCCTGTATTCCCAGAACCCAGGAGGCCCCCGGAGGTTGCAACAAGGGTGTTGTGAGCTCTAAGAGCTCCCTGCCTGCACGCATCTTGTACTGCCCTGAGGGTGTGTGTGCTACTCTGGACTATCTGAGCAAAAGCTGGTGACAGTCCTCGGCTGGAGCAGCAAAGGCTTTAGTCACCAGCTCCTCCCCAGACACAAAATGGATAACGGAAGCTCAGGAAAGGGCCACATGCAAGAAGACCCTAGCTGCCCCAGCCACGCAGGTGGGACCTCATCTGCCCACAGACAGGGCCAGGGAGACAGGACCTGCGTCCCTTGGAGCCAGGAACGGCAGAGGAGAGGGCGCTGAGAGTCCCCGGAGGTGGTAACCCTGCCTGGGATGCCCCTTCCCCACCCCACATGTGGTGACGGCCCAGCCCCTGCAGGTCCCACGCCACAGGACAGAGCAGGGTCGCCTGTGCCACACACCAGGCCCTCCTCACTGTCCTCTGATGCACAGTCCGGTTCTGGGGCCCGGTGGGTGGGGGGCTCTTGCCCAGCATAAGTGCCCTGCTCCCACAGCCCCACAACGGGCTTCACCCTTGTTCACGCAGCCGTCAGGGACCTGCTGGGGGCACTGCTGGCTGGGGAGAGGGGCTAAGTGCCAGGCTGTTTTGGAACCTTCTCACTGAGCCCCGTGGACAGTGGGTAGGAGGTCAGCTGTCCACGATGCGGCTTGTTAGTGTGGACGCCCCCTTCACCTGCGGTCAGCACCCCACCCACAACCTTATCCAAGACAGGGCCAGGCTGGCCTTGAAGGGGGTTTCACCCCTTCTGCGGTGAAGGCGCCTCGCCTGAACTCCCAGCCGCGGGATCCGCGGACTTCAGCAGCATAGAAAGTGCGGCAGTTCAGAGAAGAGGACACATGGCCCTGTCCTCGCTGGCTTCCCTGTCCGGTCACCCAGGCCCCAAACAAAGATATTGGAAATTTGGGTCGTGGTTTGGCCAAGCGCAAGGAGCACTGCACGGGGATGGGGATGGGGGCTCAGAGCGCAGGGCCCTCCTCACCGGCTCGGCTACGCCTCTGGACGGTTTTTCCAGGTCTCCTCTGCAGCGGGAGGAGAGGGGGCCGTGCTGGCCTGGGTGACCTCAAGGACAGTCCAGGGGCAGCCCTTTCCCCTCAGATCCAGTCCAGGGCGCCCGTGTCCCAGCCTCCAGCTCCCAAGCGCACAGATGTCCCTACACGTTTCCTCGTCCATGCAGCTGCAAGGTCTCAGGGGCACGTGTGAGGGGCCAGGATGTTGGAGCAGGCGGTCGCGCCACTGGTCACAGAGCTTAAAGAGGTGACCCAGGCCGCCGGGCGGGGCCTGTCGGGGGCGGGCTGGCAGGTGGCCGGGGCCCTTGCGGGGCGGGGCCATGTGGGCGGGCCCTGGTCGGGGAGAGGCGGGGGAGGTGGGCGGGGCCTGGTCTGTGAACCAGAATGGGCGGGGGCAGGGTCTGGCACGTGAGCCGGGCCCGGAAGGGGTCGGGGTGGGGTGGAGGGTGGGCCGGGACATGGGGCGGGGCAGGTTCTGGGGGCGGGGCGGGACCTGCCGGGGTGGAGGCCTTCCCGAGAACAAGACAAGGGCTCCAGGCCCGGCTGCGAGGTGCGGGGAGCCTTCCCCGGAGGTAAGCGCCCCGCCGCGGACGGGGACATCGCCCCCCGCCCTGGCCCACCCCGGGCTGCCGGCGGGGTCCGACGCCAATCTCCCGGGGGAGTCCCGGGCGGCTTCTGGCTCTCCTCCCGGGAGGGGGCGGGCCGCGTGGCCGGCTGGTGTCCTGGGGGCGGGATATGAGAAGCCAGGGTTCTGTCAAGGTCCCTGGCGCCCCCACCTTTGAAGAGCTGTCATTTTCTCACTTTCTTTTCCGTCCGCACCTGGGAAGGGGCAGGTGGCCTCCAGACCCCAGAAAAGGGGCTCCTAATCCCGGCACCCAGCGCACACAGGGAAGCAGCCTGGCGGAGGCGGCATGGTTTACACGAATGGCCTTTACGTTGTAAACAGTCTGCCTGTGAAGATGCGGGCGCAGAGGCGGGGCGCCTGTAAAACTGCAGCCAGGACATCCTCGCAAGGCTCATCATCCCCATCGGGGTGAGTGTGCGGGGACGTAGGAAGCCTGGCTGCCGAGGCCACGGTGAGGGGCTTGCTCCTTCCGGTGGGTCAGCTTTGAGCACACCTACCCCGCGCCAGGTGACCCGCGAACAAGGCTGAACATCAGACCCCTTAGACACTGTTGCTGAGCAATGACGCAGTCCATAGGGTGTCCTGTGTGGAGATCAGGTGCATCCAGGGGTCGTCCTCTGGCTCAGTGCCCGGGGATAATGCTGATACGGGCGGTGGAGGTGCAGGCGTCGGTGCCCTGGGGTAGACGTACGTGGCGTAATCACTTTCCCCCACATTTTGTCAGCCTGGCTGAGCGTTGACAAATCTGCCCAGGACCCCCTGGGCTCCGTGACTTGCTTCACCTTGTTCTCGTGGGTAGAAGACAGCAACTTCTCAATGTGCCAGGCACAGCCCCTTGGGGGAGAAAAAAAATGGCGGGCAGGGCCCTGGGCGTCTGTGGTGCTGTGTAGTTCCTCGTGTTGGGGTTCTGGACAGGGTCTGTGGGGTTCCAGAAGAAGGGCCCAGGCCGAAGCTGATTAGCACGCCTGCTTTCTCAGTCCCCTGGGAGCGTCCCCGTCAGTTGTCCATCCTAAGTGGTGTCGGTCACAGGGTCACCTGCTTGGTCGGCTCAGCTCTGAGGGAAGCAGGAAGTGTTTGGAGTCCACGTTCTGAATGCAAACCTGACCCTACTACATTTTTGGCTTTGTTTGCACGGAAGACTTTTCAGGAAGTTGTATCCAGCCTCACAGACGTCCACTCTCAGTTTGCCTGCATTGGGAAGTTTCTCTTTTTGTCTGTTGAAATCAGAATAGGTCTGTTTGGGTGTTTCTGCATGCTCACAGACTCAGCAAAAAACAACCATGGGATGTGCAGTTACTGGGTCCAGATGTGTGTTCCCTTAGTTGTGTGAACAGAAATGGAGCCTGCAGATCCAGACCTCCGTCTCGCCTCCTGTTAGGGTGATTCCTTCTGCTGGCTTTGCATCCACCCCCTGGTGAGCTCTGCTCTGTGGGACCCGGCTCGTGTGAGGCATTGTCCCTGCCCCTCAGAGGCTCCCAGGTTCACATGGGAATGCAAAGCCAGCACTTGGGAAACAAGAGCAGTTAAGTGTGAAGTCATGTGCTGTATCATCTGCTAGTTCAAAAACGACAGCCAGTGTGGGCTGAAAAAGAGGGGGCTTTGGGGAACCACTGGTCTCCCTCTGGATTTAGAAATGGCAGCTAGGGACCAGGCCAGGCAAGTGGAAGGAGGCCCGAGGGTGACACTCTAAGACTTAGAATATGTAATGGCGCTCACCGCCCACCAGGTGTGGTCCAGACCCCCTGTCGCAGACTTTGAGTCTGGGGTTCTCTCTTGTCCAGCAAGAGAACAGACACAGAATTGAATACAAGAGAGTTGAGACAAAAGCCCCAAATAGGGGGTTTCGTCTTCATATTTATTCAGCGCTCAAGATCTTACACACATGGTGAGTATGAAGAAAACAAGACGTTACACACATGAGTAGAGAAAACAATCAGAGTAATCATTAACTTGTGTGTGTAAGAAGCAAAGGGTTTGGGGGACAAGTGGTGTTTGTGATCAAAGTACATTAGTATATTGGCGCCACCTGAAAGAAGTTTCCTGCAGGTGAAATAAAAAGTTTCTCGTGATCCCATTACAGTATCTCTCTAGCTAATCTTGGGTGCTTTCACCCCATGGGGGCAGCTTTCTGCCCTGACCCTTTTTTTAACCCATTTATGTAAGTAGAACCCATTTCCCCACAACCCCCCTCCTCCCTTTCCAGTTCTGGCCACTCTCTTCATGTCTCCTGACACACTGACCTTCCAGAAGTTTCTCATTAGGCCTTTTTTGCATGCCTCACTCCTTACACTCCCTCTTCTGCCCAGAATGCCCTGTTGGGGAATCCTCTACATCTTTCTTTTTTTTTTTTTTAAATGTTTTATTTATTTCTGAGAGAGACAGCGTGGGCAGGGGAGGGTCAGAGAGAGAAGGAGATACAGAATCTGAAACAGGCTCCAGGCTCTGAGCTGTCAGCACAGAGCCCGACGCGGGGCTCGAACCCATGAACCGTGAGATCATGACCTGAGCCGAAGTCGGACACTTAACTGACTGAGCCACCCAGGCGCCCCTCCTCTACATCTTTCTAAGCAGCATCTCAAACAGCCCCTCCTCTGACGAGTTCTCAGGGGCCGAGCTGGAGAGCCCCCTCGTCTGCCCTGCACTGCTCCTTGCACGCTCCTCTGTTGGAACGCTTATCCCTGGCAGTGCCCACTGAGGGGAGGGGTCTTTGCCCAACTCACGGAGGCAAGGCTGTGTCTCCCACATCTGGGGACCCTCTGAGCCAACGCTGGTGTCTGGCACATACATGATCCTTGGTAGCGATTCAGGCATATACAGGGCACAGGGAAGAGCCTCACCTACCTGGTGCGGAAGGTGCAGACTGTGAATCTAAGACTGCATACGTTTGAAAGAGTCACAAGCCAGAGGCCTTGAGGAGCTTGTGTCTAAAGGTGGCAGTCCTCAAGGCCCTCGCAGCCGCCACTGCCCCAGGATGGCAGGCGCGACCTTCTTGGCTGAAGAATAGCCTCTCCATCCTCACCCCCACCAGCGCCCACGCACTTATACTTGGACCTTCTGAGTCACTCCACCTGTGGGGGCTCCAGGCCTGGGCTCCTGCCTCTCCCTTGAGCACACTGCTTACTGCTCCTATGCCTGAGGTGCCAGTATCTATACCCCCTGGTCAGAGGTGCCCTCGGCTGGGGGGGTGCATCCTCCTCTGCCCTGAGGCACCATGTGTGGTCCTGTGACCACATCACGCCTCTGCCTTCCAGGGCTGCCTCCAGGCTCGCCCGAGGGGAGAGATTGGGTGTGTCTTGACCCCAGTGGCTAACATCCTCCCTAGGAGACCGCACCCAGTAAGTGTGTGGCGGACAGAAGACTGACCAGGGTGATGGGAAGGTAAAAGGACAGACAACTCAGCTCTAGAGACATTTGGGAAAGAAAAGCAGCCCCAGGAAGGCTGGCAGGTGTCGCGAGAGTTGTCCCCCCGCCCCCCCGAGATGCCCACGTCCATGCTGCTCGATCCCAGTACAGGTGATGTCAGGGCTGGAGAGGATCCTGGGCGCGTGAGTGGTGGGACAGTCCAACTCGTGAACCGTGACCCACAAGCCAGGGGGTGGGGGAGGGAAAAGGGACAGGTGGAGAAGAGGAGGACACAGGGGCCGAAGCTGTCGGCGCCACGAAAGTAAACGGGGAGATTCGGACAAGAACAGGTGAGGAGACGGTGAGCTCAGGAGGGGGCCCCCAAGGGAGGCCATGGGGCCAACTGGGGCCAGGCAGTGGGCGGCCCTTGTACTTCCTGTTGGAGGAGTTTGGCCATCAAGGGAAGGGCTGTCATGTGAAGAGATTTTGTTTGTGGTTTTATTAAAATTTATTTCTAGGAGAGAGAGAGGAGAGACAGCATGAGCAGGGGAGGATCAGAGAGAGAGGGAGTCACAGACTGAAACAGGCTCCAGGCTCTGAGCTGGCAGTCAGCACAGAGCCCAACGCAGGGCTCACGAAATGTGAGATCATGACCTAAGTGAAAGTCGGCCGCTTAACCAACTAAGCCACCCAGGCATCCCGAGATTTTGTTTGTTTTATGATAAGAGATCTGATCCCTGTTTGGGAAACTGAAGCCAGAACCACCTGCAAGCGATTTTGGGGTACAGTCTGGCCACGTACCTGGCTGCCAGGTCACACTCATGTGTGCACATTTAGAAACAGGACAGGGAAATTCAGCTCATCAAGGGTGAACCGACAGTGGCCACAGGATTCCCATCTCCTAGCCCAGGGCTTTGGCCACAGTCTTGGAAATTCCCGCCCACAGCAACTTGGCCTCTGGCCGGCTCTGCCCTACCCAGAATGGAACAGGGCTGTGGGGCTGCTGGCCCAGGGCGGATTTCACCCTTACGAACCTCCCTGGGGTGTGGTCGCTGGCACGAGGCAGAAACATGTGCTTCCAACGGCAGCCGCTTCCCCCCGCCCCTCCACGGCCACCGCCCCGCTCCCAAGTCCCTGGAGCCACCAGTGAACTCCTCCTCCACCCCCGCAAGGGAGATGCAGGACCCCCCCTTCCCGGCCTGATTCCCTCCCTCACCTCCCACCCAGGGCGGCTCTGTCAGCTGCGAGTGGACTTGGTTTCATCAGCCCATCAGCCCAGGGAGGTTTCTCTTTCTGTTTTCCTTAGCTCAGCCCAGATATCACCCTCCCCGGACGGTTCTCAAGTGCTTGTAATCTCCCTTCACATTTCCATTCTGTGTCCATAGTTTGTGAGGTTTTTCTTCACTGCGCCTCCCCCCACCGCTTCCATTTACATCATCCCAATCCAGGTTGTCACGACTTCCGGGGACGCAGAGTCGGGCTCTCCGTGGGCGCTGACACCTGACCTGACCGGGCACTCGGCTTGGCTGAGCTGCAGCTGGGAGGCTGTCAGAGCCTCCGATGTTAATTTTCTGAGTACTGGTGCTGTCTGAAGCTGGAGACAGAGATAGTCCTTGACGAGCTCCCTTTTCTCGAGGATTTTAAACGTGTGGTGTGTGTTGTTAGTCTTTAACCATCACCCAAGAGAAAAGATTTCTTTTTTCGGTCAGCTGTTTTAAAACGGTGCTACAGAATTTCTTAACAAACAGAGAAACCATTCCGTTGGGGTTTCAGCACACTGTGTTCAGAACACCAGCTCCTCTGGACGCTGGGGGGTGGGGGTGGGGGGCACCACCACCTGAACACGTTAAAGGCCATCGGGCAAGATGTACATAATTTCCCAGGAGTGCAGCAAAGGGAAGCTCCTCATCGCGGCGGCATGCTGGGAAATCCTGGTTCCTCCTCCGTGTTCCCCTTCAGTGGCTCGAGAGGGAGCGCTTTCCTGGTGAGGTGCGCTCGGACAAATGATGTCTGTACGTACGCAGTAAGAAACATCAGAGGGTGGCGCATTAGGAACCGGTTGCTCTGGACCAGGCCCCCGAGTGTCCCGGCCAGGAGAACCTTATTGTTGCTGCTGTGTAGACGGTCACGCTGGTGCTCAGAGAGGCTGGGCACTTGCTCGAGGTCACGCGTCCTTGGAACTAGGACTCAAATCCAGGTCCAAACTTAGTCCTCATTTTGATCTCCCTCCTCCAGTCAAAATCGTGTGCGCTGCAAAACAGATGCAGCGCTCAGAGCGTGCGTGGGGCGGGGGAGGGGCGGTGTGGATGATTATTTCCAAGCCATGCGCTGGGGAAAAAGATGCCACCGGCCTGGGCGAGCCCCCACCCGGGGCCCCTGTGCACCTGCGCGCCCAGCGCTGGCGCCTTGGCCTCGCCCGGGCCCGCCCTCTGCCACCCCCTGCCGGTCGGCGGGAGAAGCGCCCTCCCTGAAACCCTGGAGGCCCCGTGCACTTGTTTCCACGGCTAAGCAAGCCACCCCACGTGTCCTGTCCAGCCCAGGCCTCAGGACCCTCCGCTGATCCTCGTTAGCAACCATCTGATGCTTCACCCGCCTGGTCTGAGAAGAGTTGGGGCAAAGGTTTTAACGTGGCCCCTTCCAAGAAGTGACCGGGCAGCCTCTGGCCAGCCTTGGTCCCCAGGAGGACAGGCAGCCTGAGCAGTGAGCGCCGACCAATCACAGGTCTGGGGCCTTGTCACTCGGACTGTGAGGACCACCTGGAGGCTTGTGGAGAGCCAGAGCCTCAGGTCCCGGCCCTGCCTGCTGACCAGATCTGCATTTCAGCAACCTCCGCAGGTGATCCCTGGGCACCCTCCGCGGTGCCGTGTGCAGTATACTCCACTTTGAGTTATTTGAAAAGATCAAAACGACGACTAAGCTTGCAGCTGGATTCAAGCCACAGCTCCCAGTTGGATGGATGCACGACGCTCTGAGCTCAGCCTCTGTGAGCAGCAGTGTGATCATCGGCTCTTCAGCCGACAGGACCCCTCATTCTAAACCTGAGGCTTAATGATTCTGAGCCCATGTCCCCTAACTGGGCCCTAATTTAGCCAGCCGGGCTGCTCCAAACGCCAAGCTCTGATGGCAAACTTGGACATTTGCCGTAGAGCAGACAGTGCTTGTTTGCCCTCAACCCTGGGCTTAAGCCTTCACCACCAAGTGGCCATGGCAAGGTCGCGTGAAAGGGATGTTTTGGTCCAGCAAGACACTTCCTCACCACAGTGATTTGAAGAAGAATGCACTGGATCGTGAAAGTGTAGAGTTTCCCTCTGCGGAGTCCCAAGGAAGAAAGCTCCCATCTGACTGGCCCAGACACCAACCTTCTGAACCAGAGGCTGGGCCTACACGTCTCAAGAAGCCTTCAGCTCTGATGCTCCACATGCCCTGATTTACAAAATGGTCTTGATCTTTTCCAATTGAAATTCTGCCCCATAAGAGACACGTAAAGCTATAAATTCTTCTACAGAGAAAAGTGCTATATAGCAGAGAAAAACATGTACTTCGCGGTTTCTGTTTCTCTCTCTTAATTAGCTTTTCTCCTTTAAGAAAAGAAAAGCCCTTCCTCCTGATTCATCAAATCAACACTGACCACCTTCATCACTGTGATGAATTTCCTATGGTCTCAGGAACGGGAGCCCTGGACCAACCCAGGTGTGGGGGGCTGTGTCCCCAGAACAAGGACGTGTTAGGAGCTCTCTGTGTTAGGACTGGGAGGTGATTCTGACAATAATAAACCTTCAGAATATTAGTAGGGATAATATCACTGGGGTGTTAAGCTGTACTACCTCGGGGATACTGCGCAAATGAAGACAGTGTCTCTGCCCTCAAGGAATGTGCAGTCTAGGAAGAAGGTGTAATTTATTTTATTTTTTTTTTAATTTTATTTCTAGGAGAGAGAGACAGCGTGAGCAGGGGAGGGTCAGAGAGAGAGGGAGTCACAGGCTGAAACAGGCTCCAGGCTCTGAGCTGGCAGTCAGCACAGAGGCCGACGCGGGGCTCGAACCCACGAACCGCGAGATCATGACCCAAGCGAAAGTCGGAAAGTCGGACGCTTAACCGACCAAGCCACCCAGGCGCCCGTAGGAAGAAGGTGTAATTTAATAAAAATGCTGTCAGGGAGGTGTGGACACCTCCCTGAATATGTGGACAGAATATCAGGGTGCCAGGGTTGGGGGCAGGGCATGAGGACTGTGTCGTGGAGGAGCTGGGCTCCGAGGTGGCCTCTGAAGCGCGAGCTGGATATGCAGACATATCCCATCCCCGGGGTCCTGCCTAAGCAGGGAAATCAGGGAGGCCAAGTTCTGAGAAGGTGGCCTCCATCCGGAGCACAGGCCCAGACCACAGGTGTGGCTGGGAGGGGGCGTTGGCTTGGGATCCCCTCTGTCAGGTGAGAAGGTGAGAAGTTCCAGGTTAGACTACAGTCCACAGTGGACAGCCTAGAAGTCCTGTTCCCTTCGTGGGCAGAAGGAGCTGTGAAGGCTTCTGATCAGAGGTGTGCCTTGGGGCTCCCTGGGGTAGCTGGGTGAAAGGTGCGTGTGTCCGTGGGGGTCTGCTGGGAGGTCCCTGGGCAGGGGCAGGGCGGCCCCGGCCGGCAGAGAGGGAACGCCCCGGAGCGAACCTTGCAGAATTGGCCACCAAGAGCGTAGTGCTCACACTGGAGGCCTCTGCCAGGAGGAATTAAGGGAACCTGTTCAACCTCGCCCACCCAGTTAGGTTTTCAGAATATGTACACTGAAGACAGAAATGAGGGTCCAAGACCAAACATGAACAGGACACAGGGTTTGACCAGTGAGAAGAGACTTGAGGGGCCACAGCCCCAAATTCTCTGAACCTGGAGGAAGAGACACAGATGCCCAAAAGGACACGTCCAGCTGGTCCAGACGAGGAAGAAGAGGGAAGGGACAGTGTAGGGCTAACCTGCCAAGAGGGAGAGGCGAGGACTCAGGCTCCCATGCAGACCAGTCCATCCAGGGACTCAGAACCACAGAAGAGCCGTCAGCATGCCGGGAGCAGCCCCTGTGGGGCCATGGGCCAGACGGTGGCCCTGAGGGAGCTGCAAATCCATTCACTCAGAGCTTCTCGCACATGGAGCACATTCTGGGGGCTGGCAGGGACAGAGGACCAAAGAAGTGACCCCTGTCCCCAGGAATGAAATTCTGACTTATAAGAAGGGACACAGGTGACTCATAAACTACACACGAGAGAGCCTGACAGCAGCTGTGGACAGATTTCTGGAAGAGTTATTGCAAATAGTGAGTGTGGGGGAGGCTCTCTGAAGAAGTGTCCATGTGAGATCCAGACATATAAGGACCAGAGAGAAAGAAGCAGCATGTGCCAAGTCCCTGAGGTTGGAAAGAGTTTGGAATGGCAGGCAGGAGACCCATCTGGAACTCCCAGCCACCCAGGACTGGTGCTGACTGCTCCTCCCACCTCACATTAGGGCCTCTCCTTTTCCTTTCCTCCCTTCAGGCCTCTGCTCTGGTACAATTTCATCAGAGAGGGCTTTCCTGACCACTCTCCAAGTAGCAGCCAGCACCTGGCCCTGGCAGTCCCTGTCTCCATTTTTCCTTCTTTTGTTGGGTGTCCCCCCTCCCTTTGCTGCTTCCCTGCACCAGCACATGAGGACAGGTGTGGCCTGTGTGTTCAACACCCACTCTCCTGTGTCCCAAATGGTGCCCAGCACATAGTGGATGCTCTGTACATACTTGTCGAGGAAGCTGTTGGGAAGACAAAGCCAGAGCACAAAAGTCCTTGTGGCTGTCATACCCAGGGCAGCAGGAAGGGGACAGGCTCTGTGCAGGGAGGGGACAGCAGAGTCCCCAGCCCACTGGGAGGGCGAGCCACCCCTGGGAGGTGCAGGGACTCTTGGCTGCTGCCTTGGGCCTTGGTCAGAAATGGCGAGAAATGAACAGATTGGATCAGCATTCTTGCCGACTTCTTCCCGGTGACTATTAAACGCCCGGTTTTGATACTTGGAGTCAACTCGGAGTCGATACCTACTTGTGATTTGCTATAATCTGTGTGTCACAGCCTCAGGGTTTCCATGGAAACCAGCCCCCACATGGAGCAAAGCGTCTGCAGAGTTCACTATGAACTAGGGGTTAAGGCAGGTGCCCCCTTCTCCCTTCCACCACCCCTCCTTCTCCCTTCCACCACCCCTCCTTCTCCCTTCCACCACCCCTCCTTCTCCCTTCCACCACCCCTCCTTCTCCCGGCTCCTGAGCTGCATCAGTCTGTCCTTCCCTTTGGACGTTACAGTGAGAGCCCATTGAATCCACCATGGGCACCAGACGCGGGGGCTCCGAAGGCTGGTTTCCCGCGTTTTCTCCATCCCCACAGCCTGGCCCTGGGAACATGAGTGAGATGCTGCTGTGCCGCCGAGCAACCACACGGCCCCACATGCCGGGCTCAGCGGCGGCTGATAGTCTGCATTAGACCCATCCCGCCTGACACTTTGTGGAGAGTGGCATTAAGTGCCCGTGCTTGTGAGCTAAGGCATCCTGTACGTGGATGGAGGACTGAGGAGCCGACCGGCTGGCGGCCCTGCCAGGTCAGCTGCAGAGACACAACAGCGGAGCCCCAGGCCCAGGGGACACGCAAACGTATCTCTGCCTGCTGCCTTCTCCCGCTTCCTCCACAGATCTTGAATAACCAATTGTGTGAACTAATGGACAGTTATTGTAAAGATTGAGTGTTTCTGAAGGACTTAGAATAGTGCTTACCTTGTAGGCCTGCACCATGAATGATTGAGAGAGAACGGCTCTGTCTACACAGTCCGTCCATCACAGCTGCACCCACGGGCTGGAGGAACAAAGGGTCTGCGGCAGCAGGGACATCGTGGGGGAGCCCCCAGGTCCTCGGGGTCGTGCACAATGCCTGGGGCTCAGACTGCTGTGTCTTCATTCTCCCGTCTTCTCCGTGGGATCATGGGAGACCACCTTGACCTTCTCTTTGGAGTGGTGCTCATGGCCAGTCCTGTGCTCGAGATTTCTTCCTGCTCCTCAGATGGTCGGCTAGCCTTGTACCGATCTTGCAACCTCACCCAGGTGCCGTGGGTGCCCGGCACCACTGAGATCCTCCTGCTGAGCTTCAACTACATCGAGAACATCACCACCTCATCGTTTCCCTTCCTGGAGCAGCTGGGGCTGCTGGAGCTTGGAACTCAGCTTACCCCCATGAGTATTGACAGAGAGGCCTTCCGGAACCTGCCCAATCTTAGAGTCCTGGACCTGGGCAAGAGCCACATGCGTTTCCTGCATCCTGACGCTTTTCAGGGGCTGCCCCACCTGTTTGAACTTCGACTCTTCTACTGCACTCTCTCTGATGCTGTATTAAAAGATGGTTATTTCAGAAATTTAGAGTCTTTGGCTCGCCTGGACCTCTCCAAAAATCAGATCCGTAGCCTTTCCCTTCATCCTTCATTCTGGGAACTGAATTCCTTGAAGTCCGTTGATCTTTCCCTCAACCAAATACCCGTTGTCTGTGAACAGGAGCTCAAGCCTCTCCAAGGGAAGACGTTCTCCTTCATAAGCCTCGCTGCCAACAACTTGTACAACAGGGTCTCCATGGACTGGGAGGAATGTATGAACCCGTTCAGAGACATGGAGCTGGAAACCCTAGATGTTTCTAGCAATGGCTGGACCGCAGACATCACAGGGAACTTCAGCAAGGCCATCAATGGGAGCCAGATCTCCTCTCTGGTTCTTGCTCACCACATTATGGGGTCTGGGTTTGGCTTCCATAACATCAGGGACCCTGACCGGAGCACATTTGCTGGCCTGGCCAGGAGCTCAGTGGTGCATCTGGATCTTTCACACGGCTTTATCTTCTCCCTGAACTTTCGACTCTTTGAGTCTCTCCGGCACTTGAAAGTCCTGAACCTTGCCCACAACAAGATAAACAAGATTGCAGGGGAAGCATTTTATGGACTTGACAGACTACAGGTTCTCAACATGTCATATAACCTTCTGGGTGAGCTTTATAATTCTGATTTCCAGGGACTCACAGAGGTAGCCTATATTGACCTTCAAAACAACCACATTGGGATCATTCAGGACCAGACATTCCTATTGCTGAAAGCATTACAGACCTTGGATCTCCGTGATAATGCTCTTAAAACCATTTCTTTCATTCCGAGCATCCCTACTATCTTCTTGGGCAGCAATAAACTGGCGACCTTGCCGAACATGAGGTTTACAGCCAATTTCATCCACTTATCAGAGAACAGGTTGGAAAATCTGGACAGTCTTTACTTCCTTCTCCGGGTCCCTCACCTCCAGACCCTCATTCTGAATCAAAACCGCCTTTCTTCTTGCAACCCAGTTCATGCCCCAACGGGGAGCTTCAGCCTGGAGAAACTTTTCCTTGGAGGAAACATGTTGCAGCTTGCTTGGGAAGCCGGCTTCTGCTGGGATGTTTTTAAGGGGCTCTCCCGGCTCCAGATTCTGTATCTAAATAACAACTACCTGAATTTCCTTCCACCAGGAATATTTAGCGACCTAACTGCACTGAGGGGGCTCAGCCTCAGCTCCAACAGGCTGACTGTTCTTTCTCCCAGCGACTTGCCTGCTAATTTGGAGGTCCTTGATGTGTCCAGAAACGAGCTCCTGTTCCCTGACCCTGATCTGTTTGCGGCCCTCAGTGCCGTAGACATAAGGTACAACAAGTTCATCTGTGAGTGTGAACTCCGTCGCTTCATCAGCTGGCTCAACCAGACCAACGTCACTGTGCTTGGATCTCATGCAGACATCCTCTGCATGCACCCCGCCTCGCTTGCTGGGACCCCCCTCTCCTCTGTGTCTATGGAGGGTTGTGATGAAGAGGAAGTCTTAAAGTCCCTAAAGTTGTCCTTTTTCATTCTATCCAGTGTCACTGTGACTCTGTTCCTCACGACCGTCCTCACAGTCACCAAGTTCCGGGGGTTTTGTTTCATTTGCTACAAGGCAGCCTGCAGACTGCTGTCCATGGACCAGGCCAAGGGCAGTGGGTCTGATGTGTACAAATACGATGCGTATTTGTGCTTCAGCAACAAAGACTTTGAGTGGGTGCAAAACGCTCTGCTCAAGCACCTGGATGCTCAGTACAATGACCAAAACAGATTTAACCTGTGCTTCGAGGAGAGAGACTTTGTCCCGGGGCGAGACCACATTGCCAACATCCAGGACGCCGTGTGGAGCAGCAGGAAGGTGGTCTGTCTCGTGAGCAGACACTTCCTCCGAGACGGCTGGTGTCTCGAAGCCTTCAGTTACGCCCAGAGCAGGTGCGTGTCTGACCTCGACGGCGCCCTCATCCTGGTGGTCGTGGGGTCCCTGTCCCAGTACCAGCTGATGAAGCATCAGTCTCTCAGGGGATTTGTGCGGAAGCGGCAGTATTTGAGGTGGCCCGAAGATCTCCAGGATGTCAGCTGGTTTCTTAATAAACTCTCTCAGCACATTCTAAAGAAAGAAAAGGAAACGAAGAGAGACGGTGACATTCAGCTGCAAACCATAGCGACCGTCTCCTAGTCGGCTAATCCCAAACCACAGACAAGTGTGCATCTGTGCTAAGCTACCATTTTGGGGGTCCTTTTTTAGAGTTTGCCTTTCCCACTAGGAACACAATGAGCTGTTGAGTTTCATAGCGACACGATGCCTGGTCTTGCCAACCCCAATGTGGAAGGGAGTACTGTTCTCACCCGTTGGGCCAAGCAGGGGGGGTGCCCTAGTCATGGGACAGGCACTGGGAGACCCTTCCCTGGCACTCAGGCTGTCCCTGCAGAATGACACTAAATGGGACACATGGACAAAGAGGCATGTTTCCCCCCTGCCTGGGAACAGTGCTATTCCTGGGTTCTGTTCGTACTCCGCCTAGCTGTAGGGGTGACCCCCAGGAAGCCGGAACGTCTTGCAGCCATACCACACTTCCTGTACTGACCCTCGAGGTCTGACCTCTGTGAGCCATGAACATTCTTTTTCAGCTCTATTTCCTCCCACTCATCAACCGTTCAGGCAGCTGCAGGGAGACTTTGGGCTTTGGGCTCACATCCTGGTCTGAGTCCTGAGTCTGCACCCATGGGCTGTGTGACCTGGAGTGCATGATGTGCCCTCTGTGGGCCTGGTTTCTTGTGTGTGGGGGTGCTCATATCTACCAAGGATGTCAGGCTTCTCAGATCTTTCCTTGGTCACCCTGTAGGCCACAGGGGGTCCGCACACCGAGGCGCCTTTGCAGACAGTCAAAACTTCTTTGAGGTTGTATTTTTCTTTATCTCAAAAGAAATCTGTATATATTTTACATTGTGTCTTTTTCTGTGCTTATTTTAATACCAGAAATGTTCTTCTGCAATAGTGTTAAGAAAACCAAGGAAGGTGTGCCAAAGTCACCCCGTGGCTCACACACAGCCTCCCCCCAATCCAGCAGCCCCAGCGCTGCAGCCACGTGCGAGGAGCCCCTAGGCCTGGGCTCAGGGCTCACCCCCCTGTTTCTGTGCCCCCCACCCTGACTCCTCTAGAGCACACATCCCCCAGTACACCTCTTCCTTCTAGAATGTTCTCCCAGGGCCCTGGTAGGCCTCCAATTCAATGGCCTCCCTCCCTTTTGTGCAAACTCTTGTCACCTTACCCATTCTTCTAAGACAAGTACACACTACTTCCTTTGAGAGTTGTGAGCCTGTCCAGCTGCTCTCCACTCTGAGCTACAGGCTCCAAGCAAAGGCCTTTCTTCTATGTCCCACTGCCGCTGGCCCTCACAGGCCTCATAGGGTGTCAGGAAAGGATTCCTTCTCTCCATCCTCATCCCAATCTGCCTGCTGAATTTCCTAGCACAGCTGCCATTCCTTGTGACCCTACAGATTTTTGTCACCAATAGGTAGCCTTGTGTTGTGCCTGGACTGTGAGCCCCTGAGGGCAGGGACCTTGTCTTATTCATCATGGTCTCCTAAGCCCTGTTCAGTGCCTGGTCCCTAGTACATGCTCAACAAAGGCCTGGTAGACGGATGAAGTGCACTGTGCCAGCGCCCCTGGTGTCCATGTCTGCTCCTGGGGGGGAGATGGGAGGTTTGCCAGAGCAGGTGCTGAGTGGGGGCAGAGGGTTTCCAGCCCTAGGCTCATCAGACCATGTAGCATGGCTGGGGTCCCTGGGTCGGGGGACAGCCAGCCTCAGTGAGCAGCCAGGGGTTGGGCTAGAATGAGGGGATGGAGGGGTTGGTTGGAGGGATGAAGGGAAGGGGGATGGGAGGTGGGGAATGAGGAAGGAAGACAGAGTGAAGAAGCTTCTCTTGAGCCTTGGACTAAGAAATGCAGTGAAGCAAGCATCACAGTGGGGAATCGCTGCCAGTGAGAGTTTCCACCAGGGATCCAGAAGGCTGTAAGAGGCTGGTGCCCCAGGACAGTGTTCCTGCCCCCCAGGCTTGCTGCGGGAATGTGGCAGCACAGCCCTGACCTCATCCCTCACCAGGACGACCAGGCCAGGCACTCCCTTGTCCTGGGGGGTGGGAGTCTCGGGGGCAGCGCTGCCCCAGGTACCCCCTTGCTTTGGGCGCCCGTCACCATGACTGTTTTCCAAGCCAAGCCCAGGCCCTTAGAAGGACAAGGGAAAGCGTATTGTAGAGCCGGCAGGTTGGGGCGCAGATAGCGCTGGATTTGAGGAGGTCCGTCCCACCACCCTTCTAATCCTCACACCCCAAACACAAACAGCAGTAATTTTCCTAATGAAACACATTTAAAAAGCACCTTTGGACATTTCTGTCAGAGTTTATGAGGGGGCCCGTTCACATCAGACGTCCCGGCCACTGTGAACTCAATAGGCCACTCTAATTTATTCCAGAATTTCTCTTTTCTGACCAAGACCAGAATCTTTCTTAACTGCCTTCCCTCTCATCAGCAGAGCCAACGCTTGGAATTCTGTTTGAGGAGATTTTCCCAAGTCTCGCTTCACGAGGTTGGTGGGAGGCAGCCCTGGCTGCATCCTGGGGGGACGTGGGCACCAAGCGGTCAGCGGAGAAGCTCCTTGCTGGGCCAGGACACCTGTGTTCCAGTTCCCGGCATCGCCGTGGGTAGAGGGTCCCCCGGGGTCGGTCCCAGGTGGGAGGAGCTATAGCCTGTCTCAGAATGACGACATCTTGCTGTATTCGAGACCATTCTGGAAAATGCAAGACATTGTTTGGGGCAGCTGAGGCTTGGAAGGGAATCCCCCTCATCGCTCCAAATACACTTGACTTTGGAAGTTTCCTCTCAGCCACGCGAATCCTCAGTGAACTAGATTTCACACAGTCCTGATACGATGTGAAGTAGATGGGGCTGAGCAGAAATTATGAAAACGCTGTGGGGGGAAAGGAGAGGCAGGTAGGATGGATAAACACCATCCACCACCGCAACGAACGGGTACGAAGTGTAGCAAGGTCAAATCAAGGAATAGCATTCTAAGGCGAGGTCAGAAACCTGGAGATGCCGGGAGAAAGAACTTGACACATCACCGGTGCTTGTCTATGCGAGTTCCCCCGATTCTTCCGCTGGGGGGTGTCGAGAGGAGCTGGGGAAACTAGCTTTAAAACCTATCTGAAGGCATCGGAGAACCACACGGCCGTAAGTAGGGCCAACATTTACTGCAGGAGGCGGAAGACCGCAAGAGGAAGACCACATTTACATTCAGACCAATTAATAATCAAATGCAGACAGAATAAATAATCAGTACACATACACACAATGGAGACAACAAGTTCTGTCCTTGGCAGAAGACAGAGAAAATAGAATTAACTGGAATTTTAAGATCATACCACCCACAAAGAAAAACAACATTATTTCAGCAGAGAAATATACATGGGAATGGTGCAGTTAATATTAGGCTCAATTTTATCTTTTTCAGATTAAAGAAACTTTTCATCTGTTTCACTTAGCAATTAAAGATTTTATTTCTCCATGGCCACAATCACATCCATTTAGCTAGACCTTTGAGAAATTAAACATTTTTATTTTACAGACCGACCATGGAAGGAATTTGCTGGACTCCCTCTCGGCAGCGTGGTCTGGGCGGGCAGGACAAGGCGGCTTTATTCCTGGCTTCAGGACCTCATCCAACGGCTGGAAATCGTGTTTCTTTTCCTGGGGCGGGCACCTCCCCACCCCTCCCCGGGAAGGTTGCCTCCCCGAGACATGATAAGACTCCATGACATCATGTCTCATCGGGGCCCAGCGCCCCCCCCAGGAAGTAGGTGTCCCGGTGGAGTCTGCCTGCCGCCTTGACCTGAGTCTGCCACTCAGCAGCACTTAGGGCTTAGCACTTGAGGCTGCTTTCGTGGTTTTTCCAGTGACCTTGGCCATCAGCCGCTGCGGCTCTTCCCAGCTGCAGCTGCTACTGGGCCAGCATCCTGCAGGCCTGCCGGTCATACGTGGGGAGATTCACAAAAAGAAGTCACCAGTGTTTGTGTGCTGGTTGTGTGAAAACAATGACCCTTTCAGAGAGGGGACCAGGAGTTACCACCAGAGCCTGGAAGGAAGGTGTCAAACAGAGAGGGGGGAGCTGGGGTGCGGACTTGCTGACTGGCTCTGGCATCGCCCCAGGTGAGCCTGGGTCAGAGGTGGCCACACAGCGGCCACCCATCTTGGGTGTGGACTGGGAACCTGAGTCAGAGTCCTCGCTGCCCGTGTTGTCCAGCTGCTTGGAGCATCAGGTCTGGGGTTGTTCTTGTTGATTCCCCCACCTCGAGTGTGTGGAAGCAAGTAGCATGGTCCCAGCGTGAAATAGCTGCGTGTCACCACCGCGCGGTGCAGAGTGGGACCATGTCCCACACGCTGGCCACTAGCTTTCTAGGGCTGCCTCTGACCCTTGAACTCTGGTGTAAAACTGGCCCCTGGGGTGCCTGGGGGGCTCAGTCGGTTAAGTGTCCGACTTTGGCTCAGGTCATGATCTCACCGCTCATGGATTCAAGCCCTGTGTTGGGCTCTGTGCTGACAGCTCAGAGCCTGGAGCCTCCTTCAGATTCTGTGTCTCTCTCTGCCCCTTTATCACTAGTGCTCCGTCTCTCTCAAAAATTAATAAACAGTAAAAAAAAATTTTTTAAACCCCAGCCTCTCTCAAGGTCTAGGCAATGCCGCTGGGAATCGGAGAAGGAAATCTGTGAGCTGTTCTCTTTCTGACACAAAAGCAGGTCCTTAGTGTACACCTGGGTACCCGGGTAATGTCCTTCTCGGTCAGGACATAGAGCCCCGCCCCCCATCACCCTGAAGAGTGCCCACCCACACCTGCCTGGTTCCCATCCTCACAGGAGCTTCTAGAAGCTCATACAAATTTAATCACTCAATTCACCTGTATCAGGCTTCCTCCACTTACAGCTCGTGGTTCAGACTCCTCACAGTGTCGCATCTCCTGCGGGTTTGTTCAGCACATTTCACAGATTCATCACCGTGTATTTATTCCGTCTCCTGTTGGGGCTCACTGTCACGGAGAGAACCGCCCACGTCTGTCAGGGCTGCCGGCGGCCTGAGGCCCTGCTGTCCTCACTGGGCACTCAGCCTTTCCGGAGGACGTGACGCAGCGCTTCCCCACTGGCCCTGCTGTTGGACACCTTCCCCTGTGCGGGTTACCCGTTCACGCGCGTTCTGCCACCCGGTGTCTGTCTCGATGCCCGTCCTCGGCGCATGATTTCCTACAAGCTGTCGACCCGTGGGCATGTCTCCCACAGCACTTCCGGGGGACACGCAGGGCCCCGAGGACCCGCTCTGGCCTGGCACATGCTCTCCCTAAAGCCAGAGCCTCAGGACGTGACCTTACATGAGGCAGGGTTCTTGCAGACGGAATTACAGGGCTGCCCCCTTGTCTACAGGGGTGCATCCATGAACCCCAGCAGATGACCGAACCCAATGTGACTGCCTGTCTGTGCAGACACGCCCGTGGAAAGGTTTCATGTACGAGTGCCCGCAGGGGTTGACAGCAGTAACTACTAGTGATGGAGACGAGCTGTGGGTGTGGGCGCTGTGACGCAGTGTGGGCACCTCTGGGCTCCAGGCCTGCCTGTCAGACCGAGCATCAGCTGGACCAGCGCTGACCCCAGATAACAGGCGCAGAACATGACTCTGGAGGGGCTCCTGCAGTCAGAGAGCAGGGTGGGTGCTGGTCCAGGACCCGTGTCCCCAGGAAGGGGCCTTAGACACACTGCAGGCAGAGATCCTGGCAACCCGCCTATGGGCCAAAGATGCGGCAAAGCACCAGAGGCTTGGGAGAGACTGACACAGATTGTCCCTGGCCTGGGAGGAACCCAAGTGACTGCCACCACTGTGCTCTGGTGCCCAGCCTCCGGACTGAGGCCATAAGTGTGTCGTGTCAGCCGCCCAGTTTGACTTGCCGGCGACCTGAGGAAGCCGGTGCAGGAGGACGGGAAGGTGAGGCGCAGGTGGGCACGAGGCAGTCCTAGCTGGCCTGACGGCAGACAACAGGGCTTGGCTGTAGTAGGACGAGACTGGACGCTTCCCTTGATTTGTAGCCCTTGGCTCCCTCCTGTCACCGACCGTCAGTCCTGCAGGAACACAGGAGCCGTGGTCCAGGTGCTGCAGCCAGTGGCCGTGGGCAGTGAGGATCTCTCGGGGGGCGGCGGCCAAGCCTGACCCCAGGATGTGGTGTCACCAGGTCTGGCCCATGACTGAGGGGGACAGAGGGACACAACACAGCTCCCATGTGTGTCACCCATGCTGCACCCGGCACTTTCTCAGAACTGACGGCACATGGCATGTGGCGCAGGTGGAATTCTGCAACGGGCGAGGTGGTCAAAGTCATGCCAGGAGGATAGAGCTGCTTGGGGTCCCTGTTGGCGTCCAGACTGGATTCACCACTTTGGGGCAAATCAGTGAACTCTGCTGGGCCCCCTTGGCTTCTACAGGGGTAAGAACAGGCTTCGCAACATCCACGCCAGCCTGGGAACCTGGGACCTGGGACAAGTGCCTTGTTCGTTTTCTTGCTGCATCCCTGTCTCCCGAGAAGTGCGTCGGGAGACAGTCCCTGCTGGGTGGTATCTGCTGCCGGGGACAGCGAGGTCCCCTTCCCAAGCACACAGCCCCATGGGGACTGTCAGGGAACCAGCCCTCAGCCCACGGGGTCAGCAACAGAGCCAGTGAGGCACACGTGCTCACGCCTCTGGTCTGCAATTTAAAATGTGTTCATCTTTGCATTCAAGAAGCCAATGTTATTTCCCTCCGTTTTAGAACCTGCCGCGTGTATGAGGATTGATTTCTCAGTCCTCGTGTATATTTGTCTTTCAGTAAAAGCAGTGGCGTTTCGGTGATGTGCTCAGCCACATGTTTCACCTCTCGGTTCAGACTCTACTGAAGCCTCCTGGTAGGTCCACGTGTAAGATTAGGTGTCCCGCTCTGTTTCACAGAACACCCTGTGGGGACGCAGGGGTTGGGGCTGAAGGAGGAATAGGCCGCGACCACGAGATGGCGCTGGCGAGCAACAGGCCGGTTGGGGTGATGCTTGGACAGGTTCCCCGGGAGGGAAAGTCCTGGATCAGGGGACCCTCCAGAGACACTGGCTTGGGGTCACCACCGAGGTCTGGTTGGCTCTACCTGGTGTATTTGTATAGATGTGTGTGAGCTATGTTAAAGCACTTGAATATGTAAAGATTTGACTCTGGTGCCAGTGGGCTGGGCGCTAATGGTCCCAGCCCCCCATGAAGTGAACTCATACACAGCCCAGCCCAAAAGAAAACCGCAGGCAGTCACCTGGGTGGCTCAGTTGGTCAAGTATCTGGCTCCTGATTTCAGCTCAGCTCATGGTCTCAGGGTTCGTGGGATTGAGCCCCTCATCCGACTCTGCGCACAGGATCTCCTTGCCTGGCCCCCTTAGATTGCTCACATGCTCCGCCTCAAGGGCAAATTGGAGATACCCAGCGGCTACCCAGTGATGTCCCCAAACTGCAGCCCAACTAGCTCAGATCGCAGAGTGAAACCCGCTCGCAGTAGTGCGTGAGCCCCCCCAGAGTCTGGGAGCAGGCCTGCCACTGGGGTCATCCGGGGTCACCCTGTCCCTGACGCTTTTCAGGTAAGGACAGACTGCAGTTTCTTCAGTCTCTTGCAAATGTGCCTGCCACAGTCTCAGCGCACAAGGGACCCACTTGGTGCACGGACTTGTCACTATCTCAGTGAAGCCAGATGACAATGTCCTTGGGCACTGGGCCATCTTTTTCAATGAGATTCTGAGCTGGTTTATAATAACAAGAGAGAAACAATGCTGCCATATCCTAGATGCCATTCACTGCCCTTTTTCTGATCGACCACTGACCACTGACATGTTTCCAGCACTTACCACGTTAAGTAGTGACGATCCTGGTTATTCATGTTAGATGAAAACGTGCTCCAGAATGCGTAGAACGTGATAGTGAAACCCTGGGCTTGTGGAAGCAGCACCACCCTGTGTAGTCACAAGAAGGTCCCTTTCTGCTCCCACATCCTAGGGCTCCATCCAATTCCTCCCCTAGGCGAGGCTCACAGTGTTTCTCAGGGCCCAGACGCCCCCCCAGAAGGGGGTCCCTGGGCCTCACAGTTGCCCGGAAACCCAATACTTGACCTTCATAACAGCAGACACTCCTGGGCCCTTGTAATTCACGCACGACTGGGCTCAGCGCTTCTCGCTGCTGGGACTGCAGGAAGGGACGTGGGCCCCAGGCTGGAGGCGCTGCTCCTGGCCCCTTAGGGAAGGAAAAATAATGTGCCTCCACGCTTCTGAGCACCTGGCAGAGACCCCTGTGATAAGAGACTGATTAGCAACAAAAAACAAGCATGTGTTATAGACGTGTAGACCTCACACTTACCTGGAAGACGCCCAGGGAAAGTGAGTCACTCCTGAGATGGCACAAAATTAGGCCTAAATACCCGCTTTGGGAAAGGGGGGTGCAGGCCTCTGGGGGGAATTGAGTGATTTGGGGAAAGCTGAGTGGTCCCATGATGTCTGTGACAAGTCTGTGGGGTGACAGCGTCTGGTCTCCCCTCCTGTAGCCAGTGCTCCCTGGAGGGTGGAGCCCCTGGGGTCTGTGAAGCCTGTGGTCCCTTTGGGGATCCGTCCCCGGGCAGACAAGTGACACAGACAAGTGACGTTCAGAGAAGCCACTCCCTGCATCTGCTGTCTTCCAAGTGCCTACAACCCAAAGGAGCGAGTCAGCCAGAGTGGCATGTGTCGGGCAACGTGTCCTGTGGCCCTTTGCCCCTTGCTGGGGTCAGGGAAGGAGGACAGCTGTTGGCCTCAGACCCTCCTGAGCCATCTGTCAGCAGGCTCCATGCATGCTGCCTCCTAACGATCTCTGACCCTACTGCCCACTGTCCCCACCATCCCTGCTGTCCCCACCTGCCATCCCCACCTGCCATCCCCACCATCCCTGATGTCCCCACCACCCCCATGGTCCCCACCTTGTTCATTCACCTCGATCACTCGGTGGCTCTCGGCCCTGGGACCACAACACAGCCACCTGTGGGGCCTTTCAGAGCATCCACACCAGGCCCTGTCCCAACACTGACGTCAGGACCCCTGCAGGTAGAAGCCTGGTCTGCACATCCCCCAGGTGGGGGGACTGCGATGTGAAGGTTGCTGCTCTCACCTGCTGCTCTCAGCCTGGCTTGCACCGTGGGATCCCCTGGGAGCTTCAGGAAGTCCCGTGGCCACACTGTAGAGCAGGTGCTCTGGGAGGGTTAGGGTGGGACCCAGGCCTCCCCCCTTGTCAGCTCCCTGGGACTCCCAACAGGCTCCGGCCACTGCTCTGGGTGATCCTCCGTCCTCCCCATTCCTCCTCGCTCCTCCTCCACACAGCAGCCATAGACCCCATCCTGTCTCCTCCAGCTTAAAGTCCCTACATGAGGCCTTACTGCATTTAGAATGTAGTGACTCAGAATTTGTGCCTGGGCTTCTAAGGCCATTGCTGGGATGTGTCCAGGACTCCCCACAGACACCCTGGAGGGGAGCCCCCAGGCCTGAGCCCCTGGGTGCTGAAGACACACCAGGAGGCAGGCAGGGGGATGGGAGGACATTGGAGGCAAAGAGAGCAGAGCCTTTGGGAGGGAACCCACGAGGGACTGGGAGGATGCCCCCTTCCCTGGGATGCAGACTGCCCCCCCGGCCCATGCCTGCAAACGCCTTGAGAGCAGGGCTCCTGCCATCTGTCTGTCTCATCTCTACTCTCGGGTCAGCAGGGGCCTGTCTGGGACCCACAACAGATGTGTGTCAAGAGGACAGAAGTGGCAGGGGGGGTGGAGCAGACAGGCCGGAGCACAGAGGTGAATGTGCATCTGGGACTTCCTGGGGGGTGGGGGGGGCGGAGCAGGAGAAGCCTCTGTGGCCTTGGATTTGTCCTAAGAGCAAAGGGACATCACTGAAGGGTTTTAAGCCAGAGGGGATATGACCAGATCAGTACTTTGAAGAACTACTCCCATGGCAGTGAGGACGGTGGGTTGAGGGCAGTGATTTTAGTTAATAGAGTTTTTAAAATTATATTTTTAGGTGCTCGGGCCGAAAGAGATGGGGGCAAAGAAGATGAGGCCCCAGCAAGTGGAACCTAACAATTCTGACCTGGGCTGGGGCTCAGGGAGCGCAGGACAGGAGGCGCTGCTCTGGGCTGTCAAGTACAGGGTGGCTGACAGCCATGGGGACACCGCAGGCTGGAGAGCTGAGGAGGCCGCCCACATGAAGGGCCCAACCCAAACCACTGTGGGCCTCAGTGTTCCCATCTGTAAAACCGGGTTTATGAAGAGTCGGAGAGATGGAACCTACAAGGGGCTTATCTCTGTACTTGGTATACAGTAGGCACTCACTACATGTTGGCTGTTATTACTTCAAAGCAAAGGAGCTATAGCTGGGGTCAGTGAGAAGCTGGCAGTAGGGGTGAGTGGATAGGAGTTGGAGCGGGGAGAGCCCTGACTTTCTCACGGGATGCTGGGTTCTTCTCTCCAGGCTCAAGAGGGCTGTGAATGGATCCTGCTGTTTTGCCCAGAAGGGAGAGATTTTAAGCTGACCCACAGGAGAGAAAGGAGTCCAGGAGGCCCCCAGGATTCACTGATCACATAGTGAAGAGTGGGCTGCAGATAAAATGACAACTTAGGATCAGAGGCCCTGATACCAGAGGGGCCGGGGTGGGGGGGAGGATTGATTTCTGGAGACTTGGGAAGAGACTCAGCTGGAGATGCCACTTTGGGCATCATCAATACCAAGGGAGGAGTTGAGGCAAAGAGTGCAAGAGTCTGGAGAATGAGCAACACCAGGGTCAGGGACAGAGAATATTTAAGTGGCAAGTAGAAGAAGAGAGGGCACAGGGAGAGGACACTAGGGAAGAGGGACCAGGAGAGAGCAGGAGCACAGAAGCTAGGAGACTGGCCTCAAAAGAAGAGATACATCAGACAACTGTGTGGTGGGCGAATGAGTGGATGGATGGTTGGGTGGATAGAAGGATGGGTGAGTAGATGGGTAAGTGGGTGGATGGATTGTTGGGTAGATAGAAGGATGGGTGGGTAGATGGTTGGGTAGGTGGTGGATGGATGGAAGGAAGGAAGGAAGGAAGGAAGGAAGGAAGGAAGGAAGGAAGTGTGGGTGGAGGGATGGAGGGATGGAGGGATGAGTGGGTAGATGGTTGGGTAGGTGGTGGATGGATGGAAGGAAGGAAGGATTGGTGGATCATGAGTGGATGGAAGGATGAATGGGTAGATGGTTTAGGTGGGTGGATGGTCATTGTCCAAAGCTATGTGGCAATCCCATAAAAAAGGGCCTAACATTGGCTACGTGGAGGTCACTGATGCCTTCAGAGCCATGTCAGGACCCAGATGGTAGTTGTTTCGGGAATGACTGGTGCCGAAGAGTGAAGACAGCAAGTGGAGACGGCTCTAGGAAGCAGCTTGGCTCTCAAGGGCAGAAAAGACTAGTGTTTAGGAGGGAGATGCAGTGAAGGTTTTGGTTCTCCTGAAAGATGGAAGAGACTTGAGGGTGCTAATGTGCCCGTGAAGCACCCAGTAGGTGCAGAGCAGAGGACCCGGGAGGAAGAGGAGCTGGTTGGGGTGGGTAAGAAAACAGGCATGGACTGACCCAGGAGCAAATGTGCAGTGTGGGGGGGAGTCAGGACACCGTGGCTGTGCCGAGGCCACGGGACGTTCCTGAACTGCATATTCGAGCGGTTTCCTGTGGACGCCTCTCTCCCCTCCGCGCTCAGCACACAGATGTGCTCCTGGCCCCACCGATGCCTCGCTTCACGTGTTTTGAGGAAACTTTCTTCATAAATATCTTCAAAGACTAAGAATGCAGTGTGTGCACGCGTGCAATTTCATCTCGTTTAAAGTCTCAGTTGGGAAACCTAAGCGGTGTAGACTCGTCATGGAAAGAAATGCTCATGTCTCGTAACAATCTGGTGTGGGGGGTCCAGCCCAGGAGCGCCGAGGCTGTCTTTCTCCCGCGAGCTCCCTCCTCGGTAATTGCACTTAACTTTCATGGAAAACGTTTTCCTTGAAGGGCTCCACAGTCTGAGTCAGTCTTGACGTGAATCTTTGGGGGGAAAAGTGAGCTAAACTCGCTGCAACTGTTTCTGACTGACGGGATGTTGGGCACGCGCTCTCCCTCTCCTGTAAAAGAGAGGGAGGAAGAAACACTGACCTATTTTTACGCTTGCCATCAGCGGAGCCATAACCCCCAAGCCTGGCGGCCTGGCGGACACCTTTGAAGAGGCGAGGCCCGCTGGCTCCGGCGGAAGCGGCCGCAGACATCACAGAAGCTAAAACCCTGCCTCGCAGCCTGCAGGGAGAGCACTTCCCATCCAGAACTGAAGCAAACCTCATTAGAGGAGCCCCACCAAAAAGTTTCAGGGATGTTGCCAACTGCCATTTCTTTTCATTAAAAACAAGCCTGAAAAGAGGAAGAAAAAGCAGAAAGAAAGCAACATGCACGGCCGCGCAGCACGAAGGCAGGCGAGGCACCAGCGCGAGCTCCGCAGCCCGCAGCCGGCTCCCGAGGCCGCGGCAGGCGTCTTTCCAGGCCGAGGCGGGTGCTTTACGCCGGCGTCTGAGGGCGCGAACGGTGAGACCCCGGGCACGGGAGCCTGCGTGTCAAGCCCACGGGAGGCGTGAGGGGCCCGCGGACTTGATTCCCCAAAGCTCACCGGAAACTTCAAACGGCTCATCTCCCATCAGAACTCGGCTCGGCTGTGTCCCAGGACAAAGCGCGATGACAACAACTTGGGGTGAGGGGCTGCAGCGCCCTCCCCCCGGGCCCGGGGTCTGGCCTCAGCTACCCCCGGCCTGGGAGTACCCAGCACGTGGGGTTTGGAAGCAAGACACCTGGCTCAGAGCCTGACCCCGACAATTACGGACGTTTCTCTGCAGGGCCGGCGGGAGGCATCGGGTCAGCAGGAGTGAGGGGAGAAGATGGGAGTAGAGCCCCCCAAGCCACACACCTGCCTCGGCGGCCCCGGTGCCCTTGGGCCTCGGCCTCCCCATCTGGCTCCTGCCCCTCAACCACACCCTGGCAGACTCAAAGGGCACAGGCTGGAATGCGGGGGCCAGGATACAAACCGTTTGCGCCGCCGGCTCCTCACCTGCCACACGGCCAGGCGGCCCCACCGAAGCCCAGACTCCAGGGCCCACACAGCCCCCGCCTCCCAGGATCCACCTCCGCCCTACAATGACCCGATGACCAGTGACCAAGGCCGTGGGGCTGACCCCGCAGAAGCCGCTGCCGCTCCCCTCACGGCCCCCAGGTGGCGCTGCAGGACCTCCGCCCAGGAAACCAGGCTCCATAGCTTCCAGAGTTTTCCACCCGGCCACCCCCAGGGCATCTCACATCCCTGCCTCAGAGGACAGAGTGGGGAGCCTTAAGTTCCCAACCCAGTGCCTCCGGTCCTGTCCCCTCAGGAGCCTCCTCAGGAGCCAAATAATGCGCACGCAGGACACACCATGTGTACACACACACATCCACACACACCATGTGTACACACACACCAAGTTACATACACACACCCCACACACATACCCCATGTACACACACATCCCCCATGTACATACACACACATACGCACACTGCATCATGGGAGTGTGACCTCACAATGGTCCTGGGTAAAGTGCACGCTGATCGGGAGGGGTGGGGTGATGGTCTCTGCACTGGAGACGCCAGGTGCCAGGAGGAGCACCCCCCAACCCGAGCAGAATGGCTTCAGCCACCTGCAGAATTGGCTGTGGGTGGCTCACCTGGAGGCAGAGGAAGATTCCAGAATATTCTAGTAACTGACCTTACATTTGACAAGAGCTCTGGGCCACAGAAGGTAAAACACCAGTTATGAGGAAATGGAGAGGAAGGTCAAAGTTGATGGACAAACCATACCTTTAGCATGTGGAGTAGCCTTCCCCTCCCCAGGGTGGGAGTGAAGGCAGGTTTCTTCCGTTTTCTTACAGAAGAATGGCTCGTGGGACCCAGTTCCTTTCCTCCCAGTGCTCAAGGGTACACGCTGGGAGCAGCAGTGTGGCCCCTGGGGCCCAAGGCCAGAGATCCCGGACAGCAGGCTGCATTGGCGCTGCGTGGGGGCCGGGGTCAGCCCAGCTGGCCTGCAGCGTCTGCTGCCCCGGGTCACGAGGCCGCCCGAGGACAGCTGGGACGAGGGTAAATGTCGGTGTGAGCAGGACCTCCAGCCCATGTCACTGGGAAGCCCCAAGCAGAGAGAGGGTTCAGCGCCCCTGCCCAGACCCCTTTCACGGTTCACAAATCCCACCAGCACATCCGAGCCACTGGCACCCAGCTAACCAGCTGTTAACCCAGTTCCCGAGCAGGCCGGGTTCTGTCTGCCAGCCCCTGCTTCTCAATAGTGACCAGCAATTGTCCCCCAAAATGAGGACCGCCAGGACTTGCACAATGATAAGTGTCAGTGGCTCTGGTCTGGATGGTCAGAATAGGCTCTGCAGGAGGGGTCAGGGGTGGAGAGTTAAGGCGTCCATCTCTCCTCTTCCATGGGGACTCGTCCTGGCCCCCTGGCAGGGACGATCTAGTGGCTGCCTGACCCAGGTCGGAGCAGGAGCCCTCGCAAGTCGGTCACGGCGTGGTTGAAGAGCTCATTTTGCATTCTCACATCCATGCGAAAGCTGCCTCTGAGACCTTCTCCCGGATTCCACCTCCGTGAAGCTCTGAAAGGCTTCTCCTTCTCCACAGGTGGGGTGACCCAGACATGAGGGGCAGTGTGGCCCAGCAGCTGCAGGGTCACAGCACCCACCACGCTCGTGCCTCCAAGTCACTGGAAGGCGGAGGGCTGGGCTCCGTGGGCTGCACCATCATGTGGAAGAGCGGACGTTTCGCACCTCCTGAGGCAGGGCCTGGCGGCCCTCGATGGGGTGTACACAGTCCCCCAAACACCCTGGCCCCCCCACCTGCATACCTGTCCCCTGCTTTCTCCTTCCCCCAGCTCTGGGCTGGCTCAGGGCTCTGCGGGACCAACCTGGAGCCAAAGCAACTGCTCTGGTTCCAGAGTTTGAAAGACTCGGAGTTTTCTGCTCCGTCTGCGGGGACACCGGCCCCCACTCTGTGAGCATCTCTGCCCCGAGTGGTAAGAGCCCAGACAGACAGAGGCCTCTACTCTGTCCTCGCTGGGCACCCGCAGCCTGGTCCCTGTCCCCGTCCTGTAGGCCAGTCCTCAACCCCCCCCCCCATCCCGCAGCCCGCTCCCCTAACCCCTGTCTGTCAGCCTGGTCCCTGTCGCATCCCGCCGCAGCCGCCCAGCCCCGATGGAGAATCCAGGAGCAGGGGGGCATCCGAGTGAGCTCACAGACCAGTCTTGATGGACAGAGCCCAAGCTTCTGGAGGCCTCATAAATACCCTGCCTGCTCCCCTGTACCCTGTACAGCTTTGCTATGGGGCTGGCACTTTGGGGGCCTTCCAGAGGGTGAAACAGGTATGCAGCAGTGCCCGGGACAGCCTGATGGGGACACCACTGTGTGGGCCCCGTCTGCACTGCCAGGCAGCTGCAGACATTACCTAATCTCCTGGCGCGAGTCTCAGGTCTCCAGTTCAGGGGAAAGTGACTCCCACCCTCCCTCCCTCCTCCTCCCACCCCATCCCTGTGAGGACCCAGGAGGGCAGAGTGGGCGCCCGTGTGCTCATGAGGGAAAGAAAGCAAGGCTCCCTGGACCCCGTCCCCTGGAATCAGAGCTGGATCTGCTGCTGGGGACACGAGGTGTCCTTAGGGTATCCAGCACCACCTTGGGCCCAGATATTGTGGGGCCCACTTCTCCCTGAGCCTGGGCCTTTGTGTTCTGCTTAGCTCTGCATTGATGTGGCCCTCCCTGTCCTATATCTGTAGTTCTCTCTGCCTGTGATCCTCCCTCCCTGTGTCCGTGGTCCTCCTCACCTGTGTCCGTGGTCCTCCTCACCTGTGTCCGTGGTCCTCCCTCCCTGTGTCCATGATCCTCCCCACCCTGTGTCCGTGGTCCTCCCTCCCTGTGTCCATGGTCCTCCCTGCCCTGTGTCTATTGTCCTCCCTCCCTGTGTCTGTGGTCCTCCCTCCCTGTGTCCGTGGTCCTCCCCGCCCTGTGTCCATGATCCTCCCACTGTGGCTCCCTAGTCCTTCCTGCCTGGGTCCATAGTCCTCCCTGCCCTGTGTCTATGATCCTCCCTCCCTGTGTCTGTGGTCCTCCCTGCCCTGTCCATGGTCCTCCCTGCCCTGTGTCTATGGTCCTCCCTCCCTGTGTCCATGGTCCTCCCTCCCTGTGTCCGTGGTCCTCCCTGCCCTGTCCATAGTCCTCCCTCCCTGTGTCCGTGATCCTCCCTGCCCTGTCCATGGTCCTCCCCACCCTGTGTCTATGGTCCTCCCTCCCTGTGTCCATGATCCTCCCCACTCTATGTCCATGGTCCTCCTCAGGACAAAGACATATTCCCTTTAGTGTCTCAGAGACCCTCCTGGGGGGAAGGGCTTTTGCACAATAGTTGTTCAGCAAGTGATGAGTTAAATGAAATACAGCAAATTAGTTTCATGTTGTGCAGATAGTGAGGAAGGGTCTTGACCTCCCCAGGAAGCCAGAAGGTGGACGCTGGGCTGCAGGCCGTGCCCATGCCAGCCCCTTGTCCATGACTGTGACCAGCAGACACCGTGTGAGGCCCAAGTGCCAACAGAGGCGATGAAGCGCCAGGACCACGCCCCCACCCCCCCCCCCCGGCTGTGCACAGGGGTCCGTGTGCACCTGCAGCCCGTGGTGCTGAGCCTGCACGGCTGAATGGAGGGGAGGGATTCCTGGGAGGGAGCCCATCACGTGTCCACTGACTAGTCTGCTGGGGACGCCCTTCCTTCCTCAGGGGCTACTATGGGAATTTCCCTCTCATCTTCAAAACGGGAAAGCAATAGGGAGACAGAAGGAGGGAGGAGGGATGGGAGGAGCCCCGCCAGCCAACTGCTTCTGACAGCCACCCATCTCCACATAGGAAGGCTGGCTTTCCTGTTTGGACATCATACCTGGTAAAAGGAAATCAAGACTCAAGTAATAATAACAGTCACGTGCACCCATGGCGTGTCCACTTGGCTGTGGGCGACTGGGGCTCCAGGAAGACTTGGCCAGGGAGGGGATCCCTCGGGGACGCCGGTGGGCCTGCGGGGACCTGCAAGACTGGGGGTGGGAGTGGTGCTCCCAGCCCTGCCAGCTGGTGAGCCTTGGACTCAGCGTCCTCGACACTAACAGCGAGAGGACACCCAGTTCGCAGGTGCACGTCGCACATTTGGGCCCATCCCAGAATGTTTGTGTCACCTTGAAGGCACAGAGGCTGAAGGTGCGAGCTTCATTTAATCCTGAGAAGACAGTGGTCGTATCACCGAGGGACAAGGGGAGAAGAGAAGGGATTTCACAGGGCAATGTGTGCATGGCCCGGCTCAATCGCCTTGTGAGCTGATGGCCTCCCCGGTGAATCTCTCACCCCAGGTCCGCCTGGCACAGCACCCGTCCGCAGGCAGCCCCATGGCGTGTGCTGGAGGCATGCCCGACCCCACACGAGGCACAGTGGGCGAGGTGTGCACTGGCCATAGGAACCAGGAGAGAATGTGCGTGGTTCCCAGATCCGGCACCTGAGGGCCCCTCCCAGCCCCTCCGTGGGACAGAGGGGCGGTCGGCGGAGGTTAAGTTGTGCGGGAGGGAATTCTCGCAGCACACCAGGAGCCGCTGAGCGTGAGGGTCAGGCACCAAGACTTTGCTAGTGTCATCACTGTGCTGAAATTCTCTAGGATGTTACAACTCCAACCGTGTTTACGGGATGGGCCAACAAAGAGGGAAACGGAGGCACCGTGGCAGAAGTGTGTGCCCCGAGCTCACGCAGGGATTTTCAAATGTGGTCACTGCTCAGTGGATTTGAGTCCGTGCCTCCTGTCTGCCCATGGTCCTTCCTGCAGGGCTGCCCCGTTCTTTACTCTAATGCTCGTTTTTGCCGAACGGTGCCAGATACCTTCATGAAAGACCGTTAAGACATCAAAAATAGCGTTCACTCAACCCGACAGATCGTGAGCAAAAAATATACACACCAGAAGGCTGATTGTTGAGCCATGAATCTTTAACACGCTGCTGACAAACTACGAGCCTCAATGAGGACAGTGGCTGTGCTGTGCTCACAACAGAGGCACGCACCACGCGCACGCCCCTCCCTGCCAGCTGCTGGGGGACACCCGGCCCCACGGCACAGACGTGTCAGCAGGCCTCGCACAGCCCACAGCCACGTTGTCATTTGCTCCTTCCCAGGACCACAAAAAACAAACTGTCTCTTTCTAAAGAAAGAAGTGACCACCCAGAGGGGCGTGGGGCACTTGCCGCTCCTGGGGCTATGTGGCGCCCTGCCCCCAGGGTCGTGGTCACCTGTGCCCCCCCGGGTCCCCATCCGCCCACCCACACCAACCTCTCAGACCCAACGGCTCCATTCAACACACCAGCGACCCCTCCGAAGCCAGGAAGTTTGCTCTCTGTCCACTTCTATTTTGGGAGTTTGGACTCAGCCCTGGAATTTTACAGGCCTGGGAGGACCTGGCCGGGTCTCGGCACTTTCCTCTGCCCCCACGAGGCGCCATCCTCTCTGTCCCCGGACTCCGCGAGGCCAGCTTTCCCAGGCAGGCAGCAGGGGGCACGGGGAGAAGCAGAGGCCCCGTGCAGGAGGCTGAAGCCGTGATTTCTGCAGCAAGACTGTGTGGCCTGTGATGTCTCAACTGCAGTGTCTCTTAGCTGATGTCCGGGCAAAATACAGTGTCTGGCCTAAAGGTAAACTGCCCGTGATGACTTGTTTATGGCCCAGCTCCCGACGAGCACGCGCTTCCCGAGGACGCCAGGATGTTTGTCTTAGTCACTGTCCCTGCATCCGCTCCCCCCCTCCTGCGCGTGGGACAGAGCCCGTGGCCCCACAGCAGGTACTCGGCAAAGGTGGAGGGAGAAAAGAGGGGGAGGGGCCACGTCACAGCTGTGTGTCCACAGACACGGGGGGACACGGGGGACACGGGGGCACGGGGGACACGGGGTGGGAATGGGTGGCTCCAAGCAAACCATTCCTTCCACCGTGTCTTAGGGGACAAATGTCTGTTACCTGCTGACGGGAGATAAGTGCAAGGTCCCCACGTTCCTCACATTCCTGCTTCGATTGTATAAGACCCGTCAGAGAAAGGACATGAAGGAGAACCCGTGTTTGCTTCTGAAATGGCCGCCATGGCTGATGCACTCGGTCAGGTCCCTGCAGAGCCGTCGGGGACGTCTAACAGCAGACCCCTCGAGTACCACATGTCAGAAACCATGCATTTTGAGTGACCCCAGACTCACACTGGCAAAAATCATAGGATCACAAATCTCAGATGAGTGTTCTCGAACCCTTATCTGGGGCCAGATACCCCTGTCTGGGGCAGATACCCTTGTCTGGGGGGCAGATACCCCTTGTTTGCGGGGCAGATATCCCCTGTCTGGGGGGCAGATACCCCTTGTTTGGGAGGCAGATACCCCCTGTCTGGGAACAGATACCCCCCGTCTGGGGCTGTCTCAGGTGTTGCAGGACATCAGCCTCATCTTTAGCCTCTACTGACCAGAAGCCAGTGTAACAACCAAAACTGTCTCCAGACATTGCCAAACACCCCCTCGGGGGACAAAGTGCCCCCAGCTAAAGACCATTGAGCTGGGGGCGCCTGGAGTTTCAGCCATTTGGGTGTCAGACTCTTGATCTTGGCTCAGGTCATGATCTCACAGTTTCTTAGTTCAAGCCACACGTTGGGCTCTGTGCCAACAGTGAGGAGCCTGCTTGGGATTCTCTCTCTCCCTCTCCCTCTCTCTCTCTCTCTCTCTCCCCTCCTCCCCTGCTTGTGTACTTGTGTGCACGCTCTCTCTCTTCCGCTCTCTCTCTCAAGATAAATAAATAAACTTAAAACAACCCATTGAGCTAGAGGGAATTTACAGAAGAACTTTTACTGATGGGAAAGGCAGGGCTTGGAGAGGTCCTGGACCAGAGTGCAGGAATCTAGAAGCATCTTTCCTGAAAGTTACGCTTCACTGCCTGGGCCCCCAGGTGCCTCACTGAGCCCCCCAGGCATCCCAGATAAAGACAATTTTAACTAGTTTTAGAATAAGCCTCTTTGCCTCTGCTTTCAAGGGCTCAGAAAAAAGGCTCAATCTCAGAGCTGCTTGATAAAGCAAATGTTCTAATGACCAGGAAGGACACATTTGTCTCTGAAACTGTCACTTGCAGGAAGACGGGGAGCTCCTACCTCTGCTGATGTGGCAAAGCCAGACGCCTGGCCAACGGGCCGGGGCAGCAGTCGCCGGCCAGCTGGGGAGTCCCAGCTTCTGGGCTCTGAGCACCACATGGCCTGGCATCAGCGGCGTCTAGAGCTGCTTCCTCGGGGCAGACAGGCCAGCAGCTCATGAGAACGTGGGTCCCAGCAACGGAGACTGTGTCCCTGCATCCCGCACGCTGCCCGGAGCTCAGCAGGTACCTGTGGGTTATACTTGTCACCTAGTGCCAAGCCGATCCTGCCCACAGCGGCCACACTGCCTCCTTGAAGGCCAGTGACCGCCAGCATCCCCTGGGTTTGGGGCAACCGGTCTTCTGTACCTTAACCACCAACTTCTCATGATTTTACCATCTTTGGGGGCTACATGCACAGTTGTCAAATGGCCTGGCAGACCCACATGTCTGGTTCCAAGCTATCCAGGAATAATTTTTCATGACTTCTCGATACCTCTCCCACTAGCTTCCTTACCGCTCTCCCTCTCTATCTACACATCCTTCACCCATTTTACCCACTTCACCCACTTTGCCTATATGGCCCTCCCTAATCACTGTGAGGCCAGCGGTTCAGATCTGGATCGCCCTTTTGGGACATATTAGTTGATTTAACAAACGTTTATTGAGCACCCCCTGTGTGCTAAGTGCTAGAGATGAAGAATAAGTAAAGCAGGCGGCCCTACCTTCTTGGGGAGATCCCAGGCAGTATTCATAATCAAAGCTGCCCCTCCTTCTGACCTAGCCTGATGCTAGGAAACCTTCAAGTGCACCTCCCTTGACTCTGCCTCCAAACTTAAGGACCACTCTGTAATTATCACTTACCTTTTCAAGTGTCCTTGCTATAGGGAGAGAACTCAGCAGACCCTCTGTAGTAAAGGATTTGATTCTGGTCTATACATCAGCCTCTGAGAGTTTGGTTAATGTGAGTCTGCCCCAAGAAACAGAGCCGCTGTGGCTGTGCTGACAGCATGTTTCTGGGCTTATGAGGCTGGGAGCCAGATGAGGGAACTGTCAGTCATTGAGAGGTGTCCCCTGAGGGCCTTTTCTAAGCTCATTATTCTGTCACTTGGTACCTCCATAAACTGGTCACAGTAGTGTCATGACTGTGAGGAATACAGAGGACATGCGCTCACTGTGGCAGACAAGCCTGGGGCATTCACCCTCCGATGGACTCAACCCGCTCAGACATTGTCTGGTGTCTACCCTGAGGGGACTCAGTGGGTGTTCGCTGGAGAGCAAAGCCTGATAAATTCCGGCTTAAAGCTTTGAAAAATCCCAGAAGGTTAATTAAAAGGAGAACAAGCTTACAATGACTAGAAAACAGGGGGGACAAGACAATCAAGTTAATCAGTCTCACTGCCTCTCAATAAAAGTGTTTAAATTCAATTACTTCCAATTCTCTACTAACTCAATAGAGAGAGGTTTCTACAGTAACTAATTTGCTCTCTAAAAAAATAAAATTTCAGTCGAAAGCCTGAGCCAGAAACAGGTGAATCTGGGAAGAGTCCGCGGGGCCTGGTTCCCGCCCCCAGGTGCTCAGCCACAGAAGCTGCCAGGCAATGGCAGGGGGCCCTTTGTTCACGCAGATCCGCTTGTTCCCCGAGAGTGTGGGTTTTAGCCGGTGCCTGAGCCTTGGCCCGACTCCAGGGATAAATGAAACACTTGAAACACCATCATCAGGGGATGCCCAGGGGACTCAGTCTGGTAAGCATCAGACTTCAGCTCAGGTCACCATCTCAGGCTTGTGGGTTCAAGCCCCACGTCGGGCTCTGTGCTGCCAGCTCAGAGCCTGGTGCCTGCTTCAGATTCTGTGCCTCCCTCTCTCTCTGCCCCTCCCCTGCTCACACTGTCTCTCTCTCTCTCGGTGTGTGTCTCAAAACTGAATAAATGTTATTTAAAAAGAATTTAAAAAGCCCCGTCATCGTGGAAACTCCATTTCTTATGCAGCCTGCGGTGCTCCTGCTGACCCTTGGTGTTGTCCTCCCACTGCCTCCCGGAACCCCTACTTCCCCGGACCCCTCCCCTCACTCTCAGGACCCCAAACCAACCTCTTCCCCCCTGCCTCCCGGGACCCCCCCCCCCACTTCCCGGGACCCCCTCCCACTTCCTGGCAAACCCTCCCCCCCACCCTCGGAACCCCAAGCCAACCTCTGCCCCTACCTCTCAGGACTCCGCCCCCTACGTCCCTGGAAACCACCCCCGCTCCCCGGAGCCCCATCCCCGGCCTACTGAACCCCCAGCGTGGGTCACGCTCGTGCCTACGTTGCAGACGCTCCTCCAGCAAGAGGTAGATGGTGCCAGGAGGGGACGGGGCGGCTCCTGGCTGCCGCGTGGCCCACGGGTGGGTCTGCCTCTTTCCTCAGAGGTTGCTCCCCAGGGCAGGACTGGAGGCAGGCAGAGGGGCCCCGGCAGCCACAGCCGGTCCCCACGCGGCCAGAGCGTCTGCGAGGCGCAGGAGTCCGAGTCCCTAAGGGGATGAAATCGAAGGGGAGAAAATGGAGGCTCAAGGAGGCTTCGGGAAGCGGCCGGACTCTCCGGAGGTGAGCAGACACGTGCGGCACTGAGACCCACAGAGGATGCCTCTGTCCAAGTCTGGGCGAAAGGCTGACGGGGGTCTCCCGGGAGCGGGCGGGTGGATAGAGGGGCTGTGGTGTCTGAGGAGACAGACGTCCCCCGCCTCTGGCTGCCCGGCCACCCGGCCCTTCGGGACAAAGCTGGGGCGGTGGACTGGGTGCTGCATTTAGAACAACCCTCTGCTGTGAGTCTAACCCGCCCACCCAGGCAGGGACCCCCAGGGCATCACCCCTTCTCTCACGTGTCTGCACACAATCCGCCCACGTTCCGCGGCCCCATCCTAATGATCCCTGTCCCCACTTGTGCATTCAGAGCTCAGGTAAGACTGCAGAGCTGCCGGGGACAGAGGGACAGGCCCCCAGGGACCTGCCACGGGGGCCACGTCGACCCCCTGTGGACTCTTGTCTGCTTCCAGATCGAGCGCCCTGCACGGCCTCTCCGCGGTGGGCAGCCCGTAACCCTGGTGCTGCCTGGGAAACACCAGCTGCTCATTCAGTCCGTCATCGACTCACTCCAGGAAGATCTGTGGAGCGTGGTCTCCGTGGCAGGCCCTGAATTCAGTGTTGAGGTTTCAGAGGTGAATGAGACATGATGACCTGTGACAAGGAGCCGAACGCACAGCTATGACAAGAGCCGCGGTCTGCTGACCTCCCCGGGGTCTTGGGGCTCGGCTCTGCCTCCCCCTCCCTCCCGCCAACATCCACCACCTCCTGTGTCCCTGATGCTAACTCCCCACCCAGGGCAGGACTGGGAACCGCTGGGGGCCTGACATCGCCCACGACTGCTCATCTGCTCATCAGCACTGACGTCTCGGGCACCTGCCTTATGCCTGTTCAGGACGCAGAGTCACAGCCAGCAGCAGGTTCCTGAGCTCAAGGAGGGCACCTTCTAGAAAGACCTACAGCGATGGGATGCAGAGTCACAGCCAGCAGCGGGTTCCTGAGCTCATGGAGCACATCTTCTAGAAAGAACTATGGCAATGCTCGATGGTCTACACAACAGATGAAAACGAGTCTTGTGATGCCAGAGGACACACGGGGCGGTTCCAGGGGCTGATTCCACAAGGTGGTGGCTGATCTGATGTGGCGGTCACTCTGGAGCAGAAGGGAGGCACCTCCCAGTGCTGGTCACAGCACTCCAGGTGGGCGGGCATGCTGGGGCCATGGGAGCATGGAGGTTGGCGTGGTAGGGGGCGGCAGTGCAGGCGGCCGGGGAGGGGAGGGGGAGCTGGCATGCGGTCCTGGCAGAGTCGTGGGGGCACGGAGTGTGAATGCCTGACTTGCTCTCCACCTTCCAGGAAGGGATAGAAGTGACACAAACAGGCCCAGCTTCTCCCAGGTCAGCAGCCATCATCGCGAACGGGGCCTTGGAGATGCTTTGGAAGGACACCAACGATGTGATGTCTGATTTTACCGGGTGTCATAAGCGCCCCAGAAATGAGGGCATGTGTGCTGCTCCAGCAGGAATGATTTCCTCCGCGCCCAGCCCAGGACCAGCCAGAAGCCCTCAGCAGACTGGAGAAAATTACCCTGAAGGTCCGGCCCCGGCCCAAGGGCTCAGCTGCGAACGGGGTCCCAACCCTCCAGGTGCCACAGCAGAGACGCTGTCTCAAGAGTCTCAAGTCATCAACAGGACCATTTCCACTCAGAAGTTCTGGTCATAAAACTGGACTTTTAGGCCTAGAGCCAAGCGTAGCGCCAGCCCCGTCCCGCCCACACGGGGTCTCAGGACAGCCTGGCCCAGGGGGCTGTGCAGGGGCGGGGCAGGCGGTGTCAGTTCCGGCCCTGGTCACATCAGTTTCCCGTGTCTGCTGAGGTAATGGTGTCTTCTCTTTCCTTCCCTCCAGGAGGCCGTGGCCAACACTGTGAAGACACTGCGTGGCCTCCGTGGTGGGAGCCAGGCTGTGCCCTCGTGGTCAGACCACCTCTCGCCATTGCTGATGACGAAAGGCAGGGACACCAACTGTCACCACTTGTATTTTTAACTTGTCCCTGAAGGCGAAAGAAAGAAGAGATGGACAGAGTGAAGCTGTCCCCGTTAGCGGACGTGTGACGGCGTGTGCAGAAAGTCCGAAAGAGCCTACAGACAATTAGGATTAATAAGGTCACAGACAGAAGGTCAACAGACAAAAATTAAGTGTATTTCTATATCCGAGCAACAGAGAATTAGGAAAAATTTCTCAGTGTCATTGACAATGACATCAGAAAGGATCAGGTGTCCAGGGACAAAAGATGGGAGAGATTCTACGTGGAGTCTTCACACAGTGGAGAGGGAGGTAAAGGTCTCAACAGACAGAGTGTACAGTTCATGAACCGAGAGATGGCATTTACAACATGGATGCTTCTAGATCTACCATCACAATAAAAATCCCAGTAGAGTTTTGGTTTCTTGTTTGAGAACAGTAAGAAGCAGACTTAAAATCTGTGTGGAATCCCACTGGGCCTGGATTGTCTCCTTGGATGGAGAGCCACGTGGGAGAGCGAGCAGAAGGACCAGGGGAGTGTGCATTCGAGGGATGAGAGGCACAGAGACCCAGGGCTTGGAGCGGAGTCAACTGTGTGGTCCTGGGGCTGCTATTTGGGGGGTAGAGTGTCAGCCCCGCGTCCATGAGGAAACTATACACAAGCTAACTCCAGATCAACCCTAGACCTGATGTCAGGAAAAGACAAAAAAGAACCACAGGTCCAGAAGAAAACGTGGAGAATTTCTCCGTGACCTTGGAGCAAGCAGCGATCTCTTGAATTAGACACAGAAAGATCAACCCCAAAAGAAGGTCAGATAAATGGGGCTCCATTGAAATTAAAAACTTCTGTTCCTCAAAAGACCCCATAAGAGGGTGAACAGACCAGCCACCTCTCCCTCCCTCCCAGGGCTGCGAGCAACAGGGTGGGGGTCTGGGACCAGCTACCCCTTGTCCTTAGATGATGAATGATGACCCCTGTGACCTGAGAGAGAAGCAGACCCCGTCCTGCTGCCTCGAAGGTGTTTGGCACCGAAACACCAGAAATGTGGCAGGAAAAGCTGGCTGGAGGTAGGACCTGGGGCAGCCCATCCCTCAGGAGGAGCCTGGATGGTGGTGGCTACCCTCCTCCCGGCTCGGTGCTCACATTTGGCTGGACTCCCAGCCTGTGGGTCTCTGGGGCTCGCCACTGACGCCCCCAGAGCCGCCTGGGATCAAAGCCCACACCCACCACACATAATAACTAGGTGGTAAGAGGGCCGGGAACAAAGGAGCCCTGTGGACAGGGCAAGGCGCTGGCCGATGCCTCCGCTGACGTGTCAGGCCCTGAGCTGCGGGGACAGCCAGACGGGGAGGCCGGCGGGTCAGGAATACGGGAGCCAGGGCGCCTGGGCTGCCCACGGGAAGGAAGGGTGGGGAGACTAAATGGGGGCCTTCACGGGCATTGGGCTCAGGGGCTGTGTTTGTGTGGGACGTAGTCATAAATTAGCCCCACACGTAGGTGTTCCCAAGGGCCAACTGAGGAAAAACACTTCCATTTTTCCAGATGGAACCAGTGTCCTGGAGGTTCACAGGCCCCAGGAGACCTCTCTGTGTCCCCCAGCCCTGCTGCCCAGAGCTGCAGACCAGAGCTGCCAGGCCCTGGACGGGACGGGCTCGAGGCGAGAGTGCCCGTAAGCGGATGGTGCCTGATGGGACCAGCCCCCCAGCCCTCAGCTCCTCAGCCTGCAGCCCCCCAGCTCTCAGACCCCCAACCCACAGCCCCCCAGCCCTTAGCCCCCCAGCCTGCAGTCCCTGAACCCGCAGCCTCCCAGCTCGCTGAACCCTGCCCTCAGCTCCCCAGCCTGCAGCTCCCCAGCCCTCAGACCCCCAACCCACAGCCCCCTCAGTCCTCAGCCCCCCAACCATAGCCTCCCAGCCCACAGTCCCCCAACCTGCAGCCCCCCAGCCTGCAGCCCCCAGCCCTCAGACCCCCAATCCACAGCCCCCTCGGCCCTCAGCCCCCCAGCCCGTAGTCCCCCAACCTGCAGCTCCCCAGCCTGCAGCCCTCCAGACCTCAGCCCTCCTAGCCCTCAGCCCCCCAGCTGGCAGACCCCTCTGGGGTTGGTAACAGTGAGGCAGAAGAGTTTCAAGAGTCACAGTGGTTCAGGTCGTCTTGTGCCCAATGAGGCCCAGAGCCCCCCTCACCTTAGGCAGGTGGTCCTGCCCTGACACCTCTGCTTTCGGTGTCCCTCGGTCGCAGGCCTTCTCTCGGGGCAGATCAGTGGGATCAGCAGCTTGTCTGCCTGGAAAGCACACCCTGCTCGGTGGGCCCAGGACCCTCGATTCCCTGTGTCCCCGGACTCTGCCCCGGGCCCCTCTTGGAAGGGACATGCTGGTTCCTGGCTGCGGGGCGGGACGGGGCTGGAGTGGAGGGGGCACTCTTCCAGCACCTCCACCTGATGCTGAAACCCTAAACTGAAGGCGTATCCATCACGGTTGGGGAGCGGAACACGTGGTACTTAAGGCTTGTGAATATTTGGACGTCCAGTGTGTGGGCCTGGACGGCCCCTCACATCAGTGTCAGTCGGGCCAAAACCTAGCAAGACGTGGCTCCTGGGGTCGGTCAGGTGAGCTTTAGAGGAAGGAGATCATTCAAGCTTCGGTTTGTGCAGCGGCCAAGTGCCCATGGTAACGTTGACCCCCCGGGACCCCTTGCTCCCGGAAGACAGTCTGCCGTGGCACTTGGGCCATCCGTGTCCTCCCTGCCCTGCGGGTCACCTGGCCCCCGTGGGTGCCTGGTCTCACTCTCGCTCCAGATGCTGGCACTTCTGGAGGCCATGTGGTCGTTCCTGCCACCAGGGCTGGGCACTCAGAGGGGACGCCGACGGACAAGCCCACGCGTGCAGGAGAGGCTGGGACCTCCAAAATAGAGCAGCAGGGACAGTGTGGGAACGAGACCTCAGACCAGCGTCCCGGGAGCCCCACAGCAAGGTCCAGGTGAGGGGCGTCCGGGTGTAGACAGCGACCTTCATCCTGTAGCATTTGACGGCGAGGGGTCTGCAGAGAACAACTGTGCACAGAAGAGGCCTCAGCCACACATGGGGTTCTGGAATGCTCTTGGGTCCCCTGAAGGAACTTACGATCATAAGCACCAAAGCGACCTGAGCTGGCCAGTGTCCGCGGGCTTCACCCGCCAGCCAGGGCATGGAGCCCGGGGCATCGCGCTGCAGAGGCGGTCCGCCTGCGTCTCACCGCGACTCCGTGTTGACGTCTCCAAATGGAGTCTGGTTCTGAGGGAGGGACGGGGTAGGACTTCAACTCCCTTCTGAGGGAACACAGTCCAGCCACCCAATGCTCTTCCGCCCTCAGCACCCACGCCCCTTCTCACAGACCTAGAAGCTCACAGTCTCCTTTACGTTTCTGGGAAATTCCAAGGCCCCTGGCGGCAACAGCAGGTGTGTGTCCAGGGTTACTTCGCAAACAACAAACACCCGTAATACTCACATGCCACACTCCACTCCTGGCCGGAAACACCGGAAAACCACACGGGAGCCAGGCCCCAACCCATGGCTTCTGACCGACCGTCTATCTCCGGTTCCTGCAGCCCCGGCTGCTCCGAGGCCGTGCCGAAGCCCCGAGGACCGGAGGCAGGAGAGTGGCCGTGTAAGCAAAGTGGCTTCAGGGCTCGAACACAAGAATATGCATCTGTAAACCAGGCATTTCTTCCTGTTGTGTGTTTGCTTAACGATGGAAGCGCCAGGGACACACGTCCAAAGAGAAACTCCAGCCAGTGCAAACATTCAAAGTGCTTGGAGCCGTCCCCACAGAACACCTGTCACCTAACGGGCTCGCCGGCTGGTCTCCCATGGGTGCTGAGGATGGAGTGAAAGCAGACGCTGCCCCAGGCTGGCCCTCATGCCTCTCCCAGCAGCCTGTGTCCCCTCCGGCCTGGGTGCCTGGGCTGGTCCCTCCGGGGTGGCCGTGTGGCCATGGAGGGTTCTCCACACTGTAAGTTCCTGCAGGGGTGCTGGCGTGGTGCCCTCCTCCAGGGCCGGGCCGACCCTGACCTTGTCCAGCTCGGTCAGATGCCGGAAAAGACTGGGAACCAGTGGCAAGAAGGCACCGCCTCTGGGCCGGAAGCAGACGTGAGCCCTCCCCTGGGCAAGGGTGTTGGGGGGTCCGAACCGCAGGTCCCCGTGCCCCCACGCACCTTCGCTAATGAAGGTCTCTCAGGGCAACAGCTAAGGAAATGTAAAAATCGTCGTTTCACATGCAGATCCTCTGGTCCAGGCGTTTGTGGCGTTTGGACCTTCTGAAGGTCAGAGCTCCCCCACCATCGTCCCTCTGTTCCGCCTGCCACGTCCAACCCCTGCAGGGCCCTGTGCCCTCGGCCACACCACCTGCCTCCCCCGCCCCGGGTCCTCAGGTCCGCAGCGGCATTGACGCCCTACCAACGGCCTGAGAAGTCACTCTCCCTCCGTGGACCCCCTGAGGGCTCCCCCCAGACACTCAGCCCAAACCCAACTTGGCGGGTGTGCCCCGCCCCCAACAGCACCGGAGGGGAATCGTGTGCGGACCTCGTCACCTCCATCCCCGTTCAAGTCCCACGGCCACGTCTGAGCTTCGTGGGGAGGAAACGAGAGAGCCTCCTGGCTTCCCTCGCTCCCTGTTCATCACTGCCACAGCCAGGAGACAAAGTGTCTGAAGAATCCTGTGAAGGCGTCCCCACAGAGATGGGACAGGACACCCTGTCAGAGACATGCCCGGGGTGTGGAAAGGCCTCTCTGCCAGGCTGCAGACAGGGGTCAGGCAGGGACTGAGGAGGGTTCCAGCTGGATTCCTGCCTGGTCTTTACGTGGCCACCTGGATGGGCCGCTGCCCACTGACGCGGCCTCGCTGCTGCTGTGGCCTCCGCCACAATCACTGGCCAACGAAGGCCATTTGTGAGCGCCTTGGGAAGCGCTCGTGGGCTTGGGCATGGCTTTCATGCTGTCACTGCCTCAGTCCCCCAAGCAGGGGTGAAAGGAAGAGAGGGCCTCACAGTGTTTCCCTTGGTGCCACATGTCCACGGTGGGGCCACGGCCACCCCTGTTTGCTAGCTCTCGTCAGCAGCAGCGTCGGTAATTTTCCAACGTGGCGTCTGATTTGAAGTTACATGCGTATGCTCCCCTGAAGTGCCTAATTATCACGTTCTTCTGAAACACGGGAGCGCCTCTTCCGAGCCACCCGAAGTCCCCCTGGGAGGAAAGGACGGACCAGCAGTTAGTCCTTAAACCCAGATCTTTGACGGTCCACATGGGCCCCGGATGTGTGTGGCTGGCTCGGCCCAAGGGTACCTGTACCTTCACTTCTGACCCAGAGATGTGTTCTCTGGGTCCTGTGCTCCCAGCAGACATGCTGTGCTCAGATCTGCAGGAGGGAAGGCTGCAGGGAGGTGCCCCCAAGGGACGCTCCGCAGCGCGAGGCCCACACACCTGCAGACCCTGATGCTCCCAGGACCTCGCTCGCTGCTGCTCAGCCTGAGGGACCCAGTCCCTTCTCCACCCCTCCTGCAGCAAGACATGGTTTCCTGCACCGGGGAAGGGATCTGCCAGAGAGCTGCACCCAAAGAAGCAAGCCCATGGCTCCAGCCCGGTTCCCCCTTCCCATCTAGCCTGGAAGGGGGGGGGCACCGTCCAGTCCCCTGCCCCCACTCCCCAGGCCAGGTGCCCCCACACCCACCTGTCCACACGGACCTCCCTCCAGACCTCCTGCCGTGATGGTGCCGTGAAATCCATCACTGGCTTCTGATATCCAGACTTGCCGTGGCTCCATCCAGGCTGTGGTGTGGTCAATGAGCCCTGTGGCCCCTGCCAGGCTGGACTCCAGAATCACCCGTGGATATTCATGCCCTGGTGTCCAGGCCACATCCTGACTAGTGACACCAGAGCCTGTGGACCAGGCATCCCCCTAGGGCAGGAGGCCCCGAACAGTAGGCGGGGCTTCTCAAACACCATGTGCACCACGTGGGCAATATGGGGAGGACACAGGCCTGGGGCGCCACTGCTGCCCATCCACAGATCTCACCTTGGATGACGAGGCACTTGATTACATTTGGAACTTTCTGGAACTGCCCTCTGCCCAACCCCAGCTGAGCCCTCGCATATGTTTCGTGATGGCCAGTCGGCCCCCTAACTAGACCTGACCCCATAGCGCACAGGGCTGCTCCTGAGCAGGCGTGAGCATGAGGCACTGAGCGAAAAGTACCCAATGCCTGGTCCTTCAGATGCGCCCACAGCTCACAGACCCAAGTGTCTGTGACACCCACAGCCTCTCCGTTCGGGGACAGTACAGGTAGGGGTGCGGTGAGAAAGGGCAGGGTTGGGGGCTGCAGGGGGCCTCTCCTTCCTGCTAATCCAAAATCCTAACTGGGAACCTCTCGGGCTCCAGCTGTTTTCACCTCAAGACCCTGTCCCAGCCCCCACTGTATCCCTGCAGGATGAGGGGAGGGGCACCCCAGACCCAAGGTGCGTGGGAGCCATACCATCCCTTTCCCCCAGCCTCCTCCTGCCTCGGGGATCCCCAGTTCTGCCTCCCTGGGCAGTGGGGCCTGGGGAGATGGCAGCCCAGTGCCAGTGGGCCAGGCTGGGGACAGGCAGGGGACAGAGGACAGGCCAGGGACAGGGGGACAGGCAGGGGACAGGCCTCCAGTGTCAGGACGTCCCTTTACTCCAGTGGGAGAGAGGCTGCTCATTCTCCCGATTGTTTCTCTCCGCCTGCTCCACCCGCAGATACGGACAGTCCATTCTCTCGTGCCTCCTGCCCGGGTCCGGGCGCCGGCTCCCGGGGCAGGAGGAGGCCATGGCCTGTGGCCCATGAGAAGGCAGGAGCAGGTCCTGGGTGCTAATGGACAGCACTGTGGCGAGAAGGGGTCCTGACCCCCCTGAGGCAGGTGAACCCTTGCCCATGCGCCTCCAAGGACACAGAGAACCATTCCACTATCCACAGAGGTGAGGTCCTTCCTCTCCATCTGCGCCCCTCACCTCTGCCCCTGATGGGAACCTCAGCAAGACCTGGCTGGTGCAGGAGGCAGCAGGGGTCGGCCACACCGTGACCCTGTCACGCTCAGCGTCCCTCACAAGCAGCCACCAGCGCCAGCCCCCTGGCCCATGTTGCCAGGCAGCAGGCACCCTCAGTCCTCACTTTCTGTGGCTTGGAGATGGTCGTGTGCTGTTGGGTCAGGAGACCTACCCCTTCCTCCTCCTGTGATCCGGACCTGCAGAGGCCAGACTGAGGGGCTGGTCCCCTCAGGGACAGTGACACTTCCTATCCAACATTCAACTGCTGGTCTCTGTCTTTTTTTGGTTTAATGAGTTTGCTCATCACATAAGGAAAAGGAACTCTGCCTCTAACTCCAGAGAGGGCACAGATCGAGAGCAGGGTCTGCCCACGAGCTGGTCCCCCGCAGCCCCGGTGGGTTCACCCCACCTCAGGCCCAGCCCTAACCTCCCAACAGCCTGGCCGGGTGGGTGCTCACACCTCGTCCCTGGTGGGTGGGAGTCTGTCTCCCCTCATGCACAGCACCTGCAACACCTGGAACGTTCTCTCCATGGCAGACCTCCGAATCTACACCATCACCCACGTGGACAGAGAGCCATCGAGGTCCAGCCGACTTCTGCCCGGTGGTGCAATTCCCCAGTTCTTGCATTATCAGATCATCTTCCTTTATGGAAATTGAAGGACTCAACATGTCTTCTGGTCCCTCCATGTGTGCCCTAGCCCATGGCCCTCTTCTCCAGGGGGGCTGACTCCCAGGGAAGCCGCTGGGGGTCAGGCACAGCCCCTGCCTCTGCCCTGTCCAGTGTGCATTTCGTGGTGCATTTGCACCATTAGTATTTGCTGGGAAAGTGGAGGTCTCAGAGACTATGAGACCCAGACACGGTTACTAGAACATTTAGAACGGTCGTTATAAGTTGCAGCTTCTGTGTAGAACCCAAAACCCCAGGAAAAATCCTAAACCTGATAGGAAATCATGAATACAAGGTGTTAGCTGAGGCGCTGGTGCACCTGCCTGCCTCCTGCTGCTTCCATCCCTTCCATGAGATGGAGACTGTGACATTATAACGTCCCCCTTCCCGCAGGGTTCCCGTGTTGTGTTGAGCAAGGCTCTGAGCTGCAGAAGACAGAATCTATCCTAGTGGTGTTTACAGCACAGGATTCCTTGAGGGACATCAGGAAGGTCACTGAAATGCTGCTGGAGACACGGGCTCTGAGCTTCCAGAGCGACTCAGGCACCTCTCCGGAGTCACTCTGGTACGCGAGAGCCTGTCGCCCTCAAGCCCAGGAGCAGCTGCGTGTGCCCGTCCCTGCTGGCATGATCACCTTCATCCCGAGTCGGATGCGGCTCCACGGGGCTGGCAGAGCTGGTGCCTGCAGCCTCGAGGTAAGTGGGGTTCAGCATGGCTTCTGCATGTGACGGCAGGAAAGCAGGGTCACCACTGTGAGAAGCTTTCCAACTATGCACAGGCTGTTAAGTTTGGGGGTGCCTGTAAGGGGATGAAGCCCGGCTCACAGATTCCCTTTACTAGGCTCACGTCTTCATTTCCTGGTTCTGCAGAAGCCCCTGTTCAACCTTTCAGTTTAGAGCATCTGAAGAAGTCTATAGAACAAAGGATTTTGATTTTGTTGACTCGGTTTTGTCACCTTTTTACAGCCTTCCTGTATCAAGTAACAACGATTCTCAGCTATTAATGGCCCTGAACTCTTGCCTTTGTTTTCCCTGGCTGCTGCCCCCAGGACCTGCCCAGACAGGTGCACTGGATCTGGGACCCCGAGGGATGCCCCTGGCTTAAAGCCTGGCTCTGCCACTGTGTTTCCTGATCTTTCTTGCCCTCAGTTTGCACATTTATAAAGTAGGGTCATGTTATTGACTTCAACAGTTGAGAGCTGGATGACTGGTGGGTGAAACAGGGCCATATGGGCAGACAGTGAATACTTAGAATTCCTCACCCCCTTCCCTTCCTCTCTTTCACCTCAAGTAGAGCATTTCTGATAAACTGTGTCACTTGGACATTTAATGATTTTATTTAAAAACTATTTAAAGCAAATAAAGACAACCTATATTCCAGGCACATTGGGAAAGTATGTAAGTAATGTAAAACCACTCTCTTCTTGTAATGATCCCCTCACTGGACTCCACTCTCCACAGGAAGCCTCTGCTACAAGTTTTGTGTGTATGATATAAACATTTTATTTGAAACTCTTTTTTTCCCATTTAACAGGAAACCATTGTTATCTTTCCAGGTCAGCTTATAAATACCTGCATCATTTTTTTAAGGGTGACACAAAGTATTCCATAGTTTTACTGAACCACAGGTCCATTGGTGAACATCAGGTTGTTTTCAAATTCTTGTCACCAATATCCCCACACATGTGTCTGACTCTCTCTCACTGGCATTTCCAGAGGAACAGGTCCTAAAATGGGACTCTAGTATTACAGACTATAAACATTCACCATTGTTATTAAAACTGCCCTCTTGAAATGTTGTGATTTCTACTCATGCAAAACAGTGCCTCTTTCCCTCATTGTCCCCAATCTTACATTCTGGCCCATCTGCTAGGTTAGGATGTCAAGTCACTTAGTGGGTAGATTGCCCTGTACTCCTTCTGCCAAGTGCCTGTTCCTGCCACTTGCCCATTTTTTGACTCGGTGTCCTTTTCTTTCAGATTTGTATGATAGAGGTACTAATCCTTTGTCTGTTGTAGATGTTGTAAAATTGGTCTTCTTGCAGGTAGTCATTTGTCCTTTGTGATGATCTGTTTACTGTTCTGGGCTCTTGGGAGGCAGGGCACCTCCACCTGTAGATGGCTCAGGGCCACAATCAGCACTGGCTGCTGCATAAATGAGTGAATCAAAACATGGATGGCAGACCAATCAAGGGACAGTCTGCATTAGTGAACACTCTACATAAGGAAATTTTAAATTTTTTTAAATATTTATTTTTGAGAGAGAGAGAGACAGAGACAGACATGAGCAGGGGAGGGGCAGAGAGAGAGGGAGACACAGAATTGGAAGCAGGTTCCAGGCTCTGAGCTGTCAGCACAGAGCCCGACATGGGGCTTGAACTCATGAACAGCGAGATCATGACCTGAGCCGAAGTTGGATGCTCAATGGACAGAGCCACCCAGGAGCCCCATGGAGATTTTAAAAATAAAATGCATATTATGGAAATCATATCCTTTTGCTGAAAGATTCATCCTCAGGTCAGATCACTGCAGAAAAACCAGTGTGGGTCCTGAATATTGTTTTTCAATTCCTGGGCATTTTGAGGCCCTCAGAATGAATATGATACACACATATTATGCAGCAGTGGTCATATATGTAAATAACACATAGGGAACTAGAAAAATGTTCATCTACTTTGATTAAAAACTAAACAAAGATTAACAGATTAACATAATCACGTGATTGTGTCATGAGGGAACATACAGACTGCTAAACTCCACACAATATCAAGGAATCATTAACCATTTTTAAAAATGACTTGGTTTTGGTGGGTTTATATCATAGAAAAAACCCTGGGCTCCTAGCTTGGCATCTGTCAACTGACTGACCAAGTTAAGAGCCTCAACCTTGGTTTCATCATCTGTGAGCAGGGGAGATTTCTGCCCAGCTTACGTCCACCACTCATCACCCACTTAGCACCTGGCAGACATCTCACAGCGCCGGTCATGTAATTTAAATGAGGAGCACAGGGGCGTCTGCGGGGCTCAGTCAGTTGTGTCCGACTTGATTTTGTCTCAGGTCATGATCCCAGGGTCATGGGGTCGAGCCCCATGTCAGGCTCTGTGCTGACAGTGTGGAGCCTGATTGGGGTTCTCTCCCTCTCCCTCTCCCCTGCTCGCACTCTAAAACAAAAGAAATAAAAATTTTAAAAATATTAAGTGAGGATCACATACAGGTGACCCCAAGAATATAATGGATGAAAACATTGATACAACTTCTAGAACAGAAGCAAATGCAGCTTATTGAAAACACAGGGATGTTGCAGGGAGACAGACTGGAGAAGGATAAAGTCTTTGTTACTCTGAAGTGTTAGTGGAAATACCTGTACTGGAGCCGCCGCGTGTGCACACTCTCCACACCACATGCACCTGCCGCCGTGCACAGATGGCGTCTGAAGCCAACAGCCCGCAGACTGTGCTCCCCCGAGGAGAGTGACACGGCTGGGGCAGCACCTGCGCAGAGCGTGTCTTGTCAGTCGAGTCCTTGCCACCCTGAGCCCATTGCCAGCTTTAGTTTATGGATTCAGGAGGGGTCCTGTTCCTCAGGTTTGGTTTTTAACTGCAAATCTTTTTTTAAGGCCTTGCTGCTTTATCCCAGGCAATTCTAATATGCGTGAGACACGTGGACCCTCGTCCCAACACCCTCATGTCCCCATTTAAACACCTGGGGCACCTGGGTGGCTCAGTCTTGGGGCACCTGGGTGGCTCAGTCAGTTAAGCGTCCGACTTCGGCTCAGGTCATATCACAGTTCGTGGGTTCGAGCCCCCGTCGGGCTCTGTGCTGACAGCCAGCTCAGAGCCTGGAGCCTGCTTCAAATTCTGTATCTCTCTCTCTCTCTCTGACCCTTCCCTGCTCATGCTGTCTCTCTCTCGCTCTCTCTCTCAAAAATAAATTTAAAAAACATTAAAAAAATTTTTTTAATTAAAAAAATAAACAAGTCTTGTACAGTCACCTGATTTGCAGTCTTTTTTTCTTGGGGGCATCAGCTCTGCCTCTTAACGACTGAAGCTTTCCTGACAAGGACTCCCCCTCGTCAGATTCCCTCCTGGTGCCCTGCATGCGGCTTTCAGTGAGGCTGTTGCTTCGGCGCGGTGCCCCTCCGAAGAGCAAAGAGCACCATAGGGGCTTCGTCTCCCAAGGAATCAGTCTAGTGAGGGAGACAGATAATCAGGCAATCATTCATTAGCGCCTGCAGAGATGCCAAAGGGACCCTACACAAACAAGCCAGGGCGGTGTCCTGTGGTCACTCAGGACACCACACTGTGTCAAGGACCCATCGCCTGATTCTCCCCAGACCCAAAAAGGGCAACAAAACACAAAGAACAGAAGACCTTCCCTCCTGTCTGAAGGGGCTCAAGATTCAGGATGAGCTCTGCCTCCAGTACGGTTTGTAACAATCAATCTATAGATGAGAAAAATCACAGTTTTTGTTTCCAAGACATGATCTGTCTCTACGTGTTTTCTGAATCACAGTGATTTAGAGGAGGGATTGAATTTCATCTTAAACTTCGCTTTTCTAGCCTCCGCTTACTCTCCGACGGACAGGCGCTGTGTGGTCAGGCAGGACTGGCAGGGAAGGTCCCCACCTGACATTCACCACCTGGACTGTGTGACAAGAGATCTGCAACCGCACAAGAACCTTCCCCCCCCAACCCCCTCAGTGTGCACTCCTGAGAACACATCTGTGTAGCTGTTCTGCTTGAACTGCACACAGGATGTGTGGCATGTCACCGAGTCTCAGGGCGGGGCCACCATGCACTTCTGCCACCACATACCTTCTTACTCAAGTTAAAAGTCTATGGCTCTCAAGGTTACTGAAAACAAAGTCCCTGGAGGAAATCCAGGCCGGGAAGGGAAGAGCCCTTCTGAATGCAGGGCGTCACGGCTTTGCTATCTGCCCCACTCGAACCGCAAGCTGCCCCAGGTCTCAGGGGGGTTGTGATGTGCCGTGGACACCTGTCCCCGACAGCAAGCCATGGATGGATCTGTGCTGACCCTGGTCATTCGCTCAGCTGCTCCTGTGGGCACACACTGTGCTCTCTACACATTATGAGAATAGAAGTTATGCTCTTGGTTTTGTTTTTTTCATGAAAAATCCAAAATTTGGGCAATTAAAACATTGTTAAGAAAAAAAGGCAAAAAATTCTACTAATCAATCATAGATATTCATTACTTATCTTTTTTCTCATATTTTTAATGCAAAGATCTGAAACCTTGTAGTGTACAAAACCAAACATTAACGAAAGTGCCTGCTTTACAAAAAACCCCCACATAGATTAATATAGAATTGGAAATAACCAAATTAAATGCCAGTGAACATTCTGGAAAGATCCATGATCCATAAAGAGTATTTGAACATGACAGTTTCTTCTGCATTAAAAAAAAAAAAATGCCCTCATGATTTCGGCAAATTTCTATGTTCATGGTTGTGTCTGAATCTTATGAAAAAAAAATGCAATGGAATCTTTTGGATGTTTTTTTAACAGAGACTTAACTTTTTCTTCTAAAATGACTCTCTTTGTTAGAGAAAAGACAACTGTGTTCGGTCATTGTTTGCTCATGTTTCATTCTGAAAGTGTCGCGGCTCCTGGGGGAAGGTGGTTTCCATGTGAGGCGAGTGAATCAGGACCCCTTCCTCATCTTCTGCAAAACCCCACTTGTAAAACTAGCCTTCCGGTCACCTGTTGCAATAGTTTCAAAATTTAGAATGGTTACGGCCGCAGCACAGAGTATCATAATGAAATTTAATACCACAACAGCAAAGCCTAACTTTATCGTTTCAGGAGGCAGGATGTTTTACAATAATTCCCAGGAGAAACGAACAAACATGGATGAGGCAGGCAGCTTATTTCAATCAACACAGCTCTTCTCTGAAAAACTTTGTGCTCTTGGCCTATTGTACTTTTCAACCAAGTTGAGATTTAAGAAGTGAGCTTGGAGGGAAAAAGTCGGACAAATTTGGGAACGTGGACTCACAGCTGAAAGTACTTTGCTGTTGTAGTAACGGATGGCGTGCAAACAGTTCACAGGGAAAGGGCTCTTTTCCCCATGTGTAATTTGACTCCTTCTCTCCACCGGGACAGTGGATGAGCCTTCTTGGTGAGACAAAACTAGAAATAGGGGCCCTTTGCTGCCCAGTAATGAGGACTTAAAAAAAAGAAAAAGCTTTCTAGTCCCAGCTAACAAATTCTTTAAGAATTCCCTGCATGAAAACATAGTTCAAAGCCCAGAGTCCAGAGATGGACCCGCCACACTCAGGGTTCAGGGCAGCGATGGGGTGGAAAGCTGGAAATGTGTCTCCAGTCGGTGTCTGCGCCAGCAGGAAAGTGCTCGGGTCCCTGAACCTTCACTAGCCAACTTCATAGCTACACGTCCCAGGAGTAAAAATCCTATTTTCAAGTGTCCTGTCTTCTGCCACATCCAGACCTTCCTCACAGAGTCAAGCGCAACAGGGAAGGACACAGAGTCCTGAGCTTCAGGATAGAGCACTAACTGGCTCCACAGTGGCTCAGCCGCAGGCCACGTGACGCAGTGGCTCAGTGCCCCCACTGCCACCCGAGACCCGGCTGTGACGTCCTCGCCGTGCATTACTTCCGCCTGAGTGAACTAACAGGAGACCGTGCGGTCCCGGTTTCGGGGCCTACACGTGGCAGGGACTGTGCGGAGGCTACGACCGTGCAGCCGGTGTCTGATCCGCTCCAAACCTGGCGGGGGACAGTGGAGGGACGTGTTGTGGAGGCCATGCAGCAGAAGGATCAGAGACTGTGCTCTCACTTCAGAGAGCAGGAGGAGAATCAGCTGGGGACCAGACCTGGGGGCAGCCATGTGACGTGGTAGTGAGCCCCTCATCATGCAAGTAACAAAGAAGCTGGAAAGCTACTTAACAGACCTGTGTGCTGGAGCCAGGGAGCCGTAGGGTCCCTTCAGACTCTGACAGCTTTTCCAGGCCCTAACACACTAATTCAGAGCCAATTTGGACAATGATTCTCAGAAAACAAGCAACACGGTTTGGGGAAAGAACACGGTATTGAAAGCATTTCCCCTGCTCTCTTCAGAGGACCCAGCTAGAGGCAAGATGCGAGGGGCACAGGGGCAGCTGTGGGGGGCACTTCACAGGGGAAGCCCCCTCACCCCGAAAGCTTTGAGGGGCCGTGGTCTGTCTCACCCGAGTCTATCAAATGCACCCTATCACGTGCTCTCCGGGCTGGACATGTGGCCTGACCCGGATGCGGCCCTCACCCCCAGCTTATCAGGTGTAATAAGGGAACAATAGTACGTTTTGGTTAGTGTGGAGAAGACCCTGATTTGGACAGAAATGAGTTACTGGCTTCATGTACAGTCTACTCATGCAGATGGACAGAATGTGCCGTTAACATGACGGGGAAGTGACTTTTACGTGAGGCCTCACTGCTATGTAGTTCCTGGACCCCAGCCAAAGTGGCTCTCATAAAATCTTCTGTGGGGCAACCAGACGCCCCAGAATCAGTGGGGTGACCCTCGTGGCCAGGGAGACCTGAGCTCCTGGGCACCTTGGAACCCTGCTCTCTGGCTCACGGCTACGGGATGGCAGAAACTTGGACAGGTGCTCGTCAAGCCGGGTATTAAGGTAAAAAACAACTTTAAGCTGTTTGAAAATATAAAACCCAGTAATCTGACAACGCTCAATAGAAATGGGAGTTTGTTCATTTATCATAAAAAATATAGGGGCGCCTGGGTGGCTCAGTCGGTTAAGCGTCCAACTTCGGCTCAGGTCATTATCTCACAGTCTGTGGGTTGGAGCCCCACGTCAGGCTCTGTGCGGACAGCTCAGAGCCTGGAGCCTGCTTCTGATTCTGTGTCTCCCTTTCTCTCTGCCCCTCCCCTGCTCGCTCTCTGTCTCTCAAAATAAAGACATCAAAAACTTTTTTAAAAATAAAAAAACATAAAAATACTTCATGAGTTTTAACACAGTGGAACTTGCTCATGCATTTTGGGGCTCCCTTTCCAAACTTACAGACTTTACCTCCATTTCAAAGGAACAACTGAGAGACATCAGTTCTGAATTTAACACTATATTTATTAGAGGGTTTTTATTAACAAACTTTCACCAGAAAGTTCCGAGTATGTGAATGCAGAGGGCACACTGGCCTCACTGTCCACCGAGTTGCCCTCTGGGCAGGACCCAGGCTGTGCGTCCCCTGTTACGTGGTTAAACACCAAGCGTGGTTCACTCTGAGCTGACTGTTCCGGGTTCTGTGACAAGTGCAGCTCTGTGGTCCTGTCTGTCTTGTCCGTCTGACCCCCTGGGCCCGAGCCCTGGTTCCCAGCCCCTCCGCCACCCTCCCTGTGCCCGATGTCTCTGTTCCTAGCGAGTCCCCTTTGGCTGTTCTCAGGATCACAGTGCACTTTCTGTGGAGACCCAGGGCCTCTACAGACACAGGGCGACGGCCCCGCCATCTGGGGACTGTGCTCCATGCTCGGAAGACTGTGTGCACAGGTCTTCTCTGGGCCCTGAATATGCTGCACGGGGTGGAGGACAAAGCTTGTGGGCAGAGGATTCTGCGGTCCCGGTGGTTTCGCTCCACCTTGCAGGCAGGGACAGTGGCGGACGTGCTGGATGGCGCACATGAAGCCATCGGGGACCTGGTGTGTGCCCTTCTGCACATGCACGAAGCTGCTGGCAGGGGCGGCACACCAGGGACACAGGCTGTCACCTGCCTGCTGGCCGGTGTGCGGGCCAGGCGTCAAATGTCTGTAGGCATTTGGGCAAGAACATCTCTGATTCAGAGAGAAGTGACACAGGGCGTGCTGCTCGAGAGGGGGCGGAAACAAGGCACCGCTGCTGTCGTTCCCGGTGCCTCTGCTGTACGCTGCACGCACCGGCATCCCTGAGTTCTTCACGTGGCTGTTGAAAAATTCAGAGCAGATGTGGGTCTCCTCAGAGGCGCTACAGCTGTGGGACGCCAGAGGCTCCAACTCATAAAACTCATGCTCCATTTCAGATTTGGGGGCCCTGGGATCGAGATGATAAGCACTCACGGTATGTGTTTTGCTTTGTCCCTTGTCACCGGGGCTCGTGGACATGGCATGGGAGAAGGCACCACACTGGAGTCTTCTGGGTAAAGGAATCTGACCGCAGGTGCCCTGCGGCCCAAGGCAGCGGCACAGGCACTGGAAGAAGAAGGTGGCAAAAGCCCAGCTGATGCACATGATGAGCATCATGAAGGTCCCCAGCTGGGTGTATGCCAGAACCGTGGACGGCATCATCATGGCCCCGGCCACGAAGGTGGTCAGGGCAGCCATGGCCATTGCGGACCCCATGCGACTCAGGGAGAAGATCACCTTCCCCTCTCGGTCGGCATCTGGGGCCAGGCGGTAAGCCACCCCATAGTGGACGGCGAAGTCCACAGACAGGCCAACAGCCACGGAGATGGTCACGGACTCCAGAACGTTCAGCTCCCAGCCCAGCAGGACAAGTGAGCCCACGGTGACAAATATGGTTCCTGTGATGGAGACAATGGCAAAGAGGCTGATGAAGACATTCCAGGTGGTGAGCAGCATCACACTGAACGCCACAGCCACGGAGAGCCCCATCGCGATGAGGGTGCCATCGGAGAGGCTGTCTTGCAGGTCATAGAACTCCAGATTGCTGACAAACCAGCCATTGCTGAGGCCCTCGGGAGCCGAACTCAGCTCCCTGGAGATCCATGCATCCACCTCCTTGTAAAACTGGTGCATTTTCTCATAAGCCAGCGTGAAGAGGTAGGTGCTCTGGAACTCGAGCACGACGGCCCTGATGGTGTCGTTGATGTCAAACCTTGGCCCTGGGGTCTTACTATCCAGGTGGTACCCCGTGCTCCTCTCCAGTTCCATGATGGCTCTCTTGATGCACAGCTCGAAGATCTCCTGCTTGTAGGGGAAGCTCCAGCGCCTGCAGCACAGGTACAGAGCTGGCTCGTCACAGTCCTGGTTCTCCATCCACTGCTTGAATGTCTCGATGAAGCAGCTCGTGAAGTCCTGCTCATCTGTCTGGTGAAAGAAAGTCTGGTTTCTCAGTTTTTGACAGAAGTGCAAGATCCACACCTGGGACGCAGGGCTTGCAATGTTAAAGCTGCCGTCCAGGGCCAGCTTCCCTTTGCTCTTGGGGTTCAAGGGGTCGCCGTTGTCCTCTGGGGACACGCCCCAGACCACCGTGATGGGCATGTGCAGCTCTTCCCCGCGGTGCACGCGCTCAAACATGAAGAGCTTTTTGTACTCGGCGTCGTAGCGCTCAAAGGGGTGCGAGGCCCTGAAGAGTTGGAACTCATTCAGCTCCAGGGAAGGGAGCTTCATCTTGGGGTTCACGCACACAATGTAGGCCCCGCCCACGGTCAGGGCCAGGAACCAGAACAGCCAAAGGTAGCGAAACTTAATGACCACGCATGGCAACACCTTCTCAAAGAAAATTCGCGATGCTTCCGAGACGGCAAACAGCAGCCTGTGGCACTTCTGGCGAGCCGCCGTCCAGCAGCTCTTGCTAACGTAGGCCTGCTGCTGCGGCTTCCTGAAGCAGCTGAATATATTGAGAAGGTACCGCTCGTGCAGGACGACAACGGCCGGAAGCCACGTGACCATCAGCATGTAGTTCACCAGGACCGCCGTGCCCGCGTACACTCCGAAGCACCGGATGGCCGTGATGTTGCTCACGTAGTTGGCATAAAAGGCAGCGGCTGTGGTGAAGCTGGTGACGAACATGGACAGCGCTGCGTGCTGCAGGGTGACACCCACTGTCTCTGCCGTCCCCGCGCGGGGCTTGTCGAACTTGGCATAGCTCCAAACGTCACACAGGACGAACGCATCATCTGCACCAATCCCGACCAAGATGACAAGCGCAGTGAGGTTCATGAACGGGAAGAACTCAAAGTTGAACACCACGCGGTAGAGGAAATAGGAGACAATCAGGGAGCTGATGACGGCAAACATGGTCATCAGGGTGATGAACAGGGACCGGGTGTAGGCGCACATGACCAGCAGGACCAGGAGGACGGCAATGGCCGGGTACGCCGTGTCCGTCAGGAGATAGTCCTGGAACAGGCTGTGCTTGATGCCGAACTCGATCCCGGCGATGCTGGTGACACCATCCGAGCCATTCCAGTCCACGAAGTTGTCCAGGTAGATGTCCATCATGCTCTCCCCTTTCTCTGTGGGGGAGAAGAGCATGCTGTACTTCAAGGCGGGTGCGGCGGGGTCGGCGGTCTTTGGGGCCATGAAGTCTTTGTCCACCAAGTAGTGCAGGATCTGGTACACGGCGTTGTACTTGGTGCACTTGCGGGGCACGCCTGTGCACTTGAGCTGACCCTTCCTCCTGGCTGCCGCATCCCAGCAGTCGGGCCCCAGCGTGCCGTTGTGGTAGTGCCTGGCACAGGCCCGCAGCAGCTTCAGGGTGTGAGCCACGTCTCGCTCGACGATCTTCTGGCAGGATGACCGGTTATTGAGGATTGCGATGTAGTTCCCTATCGTCCAGCTCGGGCAGCAGGACGCAGCCGTGGTCCTCTGGCACAGGTCCCCGAACTGCGGGTGGGCTCTGATCTGCAGGGAGAGACACGCGGAGACCGGCGTTTAAAACTGCTTCCCCCATAGTCCGAGTTAAGGCGGCCTGGAGGGCAGGGGGCGTCGTACAGGCTAAGTAACATCCTCCTGGGACACAGGTGGACACCCCCAAGCCTGTGTTGCGGGGTGCCCGCCGGGCACTGCCCTCCGTGCAACAAACTGCTCAGCACGCGCTGACACGCCAGTGTGAAACCACTGGTGGTTTGGTTTTAAGGAGACAAAGTTAGCACCTTTTTAGGAAACAGGTCTTCCAGAGTCTTTTTAAAAAGCAACAGAAAGGATGGGCTGTGAGGCTTACATATACACATCAGCAGGATTAATTCAGAGAACAGAGAACAGTTGTCCAACTGATAGAGGGGCAAATTGGTGGCTTTGCCTAAAATTTCTGGTCATCGGCATGAAACCTTTGGTGACAAAGGTACTAGATCTCAACCAGCTTAGCTGGAAGCCAAGATGATATCCCCCAGAAAACTGCCAGTGAGCCTGGAAGTGACCCTGGTGATGTCAGGATCGATGTTCCTAAATTAAATATCCCACATTTCTGATTTTAAATAATATGCGTACAGTTAATAAAACAAAGAAGAAGGACTTTATTTCTTCCACATCCTTACAGGCTTATTCAAGATGGCTAAAACTCCTTTTGGGGTTTTGGTAAAGCGGGGTCTTCTGCGTATCAGCACCATGACAGTTCTGGATTTAGCACGGACAGTATCTCACTTAGAACACTGTCCCTGGGGCAGGCCTTCCTTCTTTTGGTTGTTGTTACAGCAAATTGAAACACTACTCTGGTGCCTGAGGTGGCACTGCCGGAACACAGTGACGCCTGCCCACAATCCCACCACCGCACAAACCTGTGAATTGCGTGAGTGGCCCCTCTTCCCTGAGGGCGAGTTTAGGAAATATCCTCTAATCGGGAACCTTTAGGGGCCTGCCAGAGACTTCTCTTTGGAAGGTGACCCACTCATCTCTATTTACCAAAGGCTGTTCCAAGGAGGAAACTGCAAAGTTCAAGAAGGGTGTGACTGTTTCTTCTACGGGGATTAAACCACTCCACCCTTATGCTTAATCAATCATACGCTGAAGTATCTTCGCAAAGCAAAGGGAACGCTGGCACAGATCATCTCTTTGGACCTTAGACTCACCCAAGAACTGGCTTCCCACGCCCCTGGCTGTCCAGAAGCGGGACCAGTCCTGGCAGAGGAAACAATACGGCACGTGTAACCCAAGCATCAGAGCCAGGTGACCCGCCATGGGGGTTCGTTATAACAGTTTGCTTCTGCATACATTTGATAATTTCCATAATAAAAAAGTTTTTAAAGGCTACTCTGTTGAAGGCAAAGAAAAATGAGCCCAAAGGGTTATGATTCAGGTGTACTAAAATAATGTTTATTTTAACAAAGTCTTAATTTTTAGGCTCATTTCTAAAGAGCAATAATTATTTGACATTTTATAAACAAGTAGAGTTAGTATTTAATTCTTTGTAGGTAAAAACATTCACATACAGTAACTCAGGGGAAACTCTGGGATAGCAGCTCTCTGGTTTTCACGGCAGATAACCAGTTTTGTTCTACTAAGAAGTATCACACCACCCCTAGAGTTGGCCTGGTGTCTCAGGAGAAAGGTAATGCAGCCCTGACGCCTGACAGTTTCAGACGGAGGAAAATGCATCCATCACGAAGCCTGTCAGCTGAGAGTTATATACTTGCAGGTGTTGAAATAACCACATGCCAGAGAGAAAGGAAACAGGGTTGCCAGCTAAAACTAGGAAAGAAATAACCTTCAATAACCTTTTCAAGTAATAACAGGGTTTGTGTGTGTGTGTCTGACTGGAGATTACAAAGTTAGACAAGATAAATGCAGACTGAAGAGAGTCATATTTTGATGGCTATTATCAAAAACACATGCCAGTGGGAGCCCTGGAGACCAGCTGTCAAATCCAAAGGTGGTGTTGGCTGATGTACAACCTTCCAGACAGTTCTTGAGGACCCTGACAGGGTTAGAAAGGACAGAGAAAAGATGTTGTGACTGATAATCTTTACCCCAAGTTGGATCCCAGCACCTGAATCTAAACGGATGGAGCCCGAGAGAATGTTTAGGCTTTCAGGAAGTAAGGCCATAAGTTCCTATTCATCTATCCATCCATCTATCCACCCACCCGTCCATGTCCATCCATCTACCCATCTATCCACCCACCCACCCATCCATATGTCCACGCATCTACCTACCAACCCATTCACCCAATGTCCATCTACCCACCCATCCATCTGCTTACCACCCATTCATCATCCGTCCATCCACCCATCTACCTACCCACCCATCCACTCATAAGAAAAATAATACTTATTGAGAAGGTACACATGAAGAATAAGGGACAGTGGTCCTTGCCCTTGAGTTGCACACAGTGAGGCAGAGAAATAAAAAGATCAGCCATTATAACTCAACACAGGAAACAGCATATACGTGTAAGGGTCTGTGTGAACTTGCAGAAGGGGCACCCAAGTCTAAAGGGTTTGGTTGTTCATGACGGGAATGGTGAGATTCACAGGCATTTATGGTACTGTGGGGCTTAAAGAGATTGCAAGGAGGCAATCTTCACGCAGAAGGCAGGTATGTTTTCTGCCAGGCTTTTGGGGAAAAGATTCACAGGAATGATTTCAAAATCTTTTAAATTCTCAAAATCAGAAGTTAGTGAAAGTAATTTCTTGTTACTTAAGAGAAGGTGGCCCTTTCTGTTCTCATCAGTCACAGATGGGACATTTTTAGGGAGTCATTTTGCTTCTGTGGCTGTAACAGGTCTGGGCACATGTCCATTGCCAGACAGCAGCAGGGGTAAGGCGAACTTAGAATGAGAGGAGGCAAGAGAAGAGAGAAAAGAAGAAACCAGCAGAGTTTGCAATGATGCCTTAACTTGTAAAGCTACTGGCTGGGCTGGGGACATTTTATTTTTATTTTTTATTAAAATTTTTAATGTTCTATTTATTTTTGAGAGAGACAGTGGAAGTGAGGGAGGGTCAGCGAGAGAGGGAGACACAGAATCTGAAGAGAGGCTCCAGGCTCTGAGCTAGCTGTCAGCACAAAGCCCGATGTGGGGCTTAAACCCATGAACCGTGAGATCATGACCTGAGCTGAAATCGGACGCTTAATCGACTGAGCCACCCGAGGCTGGAGACATTTTAAAAAGCTGAGAAAAGAATGACGATCAAGAATATGCCTTAGTACACGGTCTCATCCACTCTCCTTCCACGTGACAAAATCCCTCTCGTACTAAAAGCTCAAGGGACCCAGGGAGACGAGGCACAGGAGGGGCCCCGCCGTCCTCTGTAAAACAAGCACCCCAGGAAGCATATTTCTGGAGTCCGCAAAGTTACAGGGAGCTCGTGTGTCCACTAAACGTACCCAGTAAACAGGGTGTTTGGCACTAAATCCCACAACTCTTTGACAAGCTGGTTGCTTCAGTGCTAACTTCCATGATGGGCAAAGCCTAAGAATCAGGGTAAAGGGTTTCCAGCAGAGTCAGGACCCGAGAAACACTGGCTGCTAATGGCCATCTGCCAGTGTGTCCCTGGGGGCGTCAAGGCAAGAAAAGTAATGAAAATCTGGGGAGTTCGCTGAGGACGCGAGTGTTCTGTCAGTGGGTAGAGACAGCATCAGAAACAGGACCACTCGCTCTGGAAACCAAAGCCCATGGGAATCATGCACAAAAGGGGCACATAATTATTATGGAACCTGGGGTTGGGGCTCAGTGTGTTGCAAACACAGGCAGGTGACAAGGGACACACGTGGCCTGAGACTCTACCTCGATTACAGGCCATTTTCCAGTCGTCACACCCACAGTTAAGCCCTCTTGCTCGGTGCCACGTGGTGTGGATCCCATCAGCTTGGTGGCTACTTGAGCACAAGAGCTGGGTGTGAGGGGAGTAGAAGGGGCAGGCTGACAAGTAGCCTGTGCACATAGTTTACACGAACCAGTTACACGACCAGGACAAATAACACTCTGCAAAAGGTTCGGACCCAGGAGGCCTGGAAAGGGAACAGTAGTCATCTGCAGGCTGAGTTTTTACGTAGGATGTCAGGGATCTCTGCGAGAAATGTGTATTGTTCTGTACTCACTGCAGAGGCCGCATGTGCAACTACTATAAATAGTCGTTAACAAGGACAATTATAACCTGCCCTATCAGGTAGAATTCTGGGGCCCTGAGCCCCTATTTTCTCATGTGTCGCTGTGAATCTGTAACTGGCTTGAGCCTTCAGGCAGACACACTGTGGGTCAGCTCCTCAAAATTTCAGAAGACTACATGCTTGCCACGTTCTTGCAGGAATCATAAATTTGAACCCATGGCCATCTGGTCCTGATTACGAGTGTACATCAGGAAACAGACAAGAGACACTGCTCCTTCAATAGTCTAAATTTTGCAAATGCATCATATGCCAAACCATTGGGAAGCCACATATTCAGATTTTATTGCTTTTAATCCCTTGTAGAAATTGCTTTTGCCGTAACATTCCTCTGGCTGCCAGCCTAAGACACAGTTGGGTCTCCAATTCAACACTGTGCATCCCGTAAGCACGCTGGTAATTAAGGACTTCGTGTGGGACACCTCACTTGTTCTACTGAGGCCATGGGGATGGTGCTCCCCATATTAGTAGGAGGGGAAGTGGAGCATCTTCTAAAACACGTTTGTTAGGGCGCCTGGGTGGCTCAGTGGGTTAAATGTCAGACTTTGGCTCAGGTCATGATCTCATAGTTCGTGGGTCTGAGCCCCGCATCAGGCTCTGTGCTGACAGCAGCTCAGAACCTGGAGCCTATTTCAGATTCTGTTTCCCTCTCTCTCTGACCCTCCCCTGCTCACGCTCTCTCTCTCTCAGAAATAAACATTAACAATATTTATAAAACATGTTTGTTGCCCTATTTACATGACTTTTGTCACCAAATGCGAATTCCATTTTGCTCTGGCTGCCAGGGAAGGAGGAGGTGGAGTGCAGCTCACGGCCAGCCAGCGTGGAAGACCATGGGCATGCACCACTGCGTGTGGACCACACTGTTCCTATCCCTTTAATTCTACCTCATCAGCCTTTTTGTGAGCTACCTGCTCCTGCTGGTGTCTATCATCTGACCGCATCTGATACACACCCACATGTACACGGAACAGCATTGCTCCCATGCGGCTCTGGGTCTATTCAGCGCCCAGCAGTACTCACAGGATCAGCTGTTGCTCTTGTTAACAAAAGGTACTCATTCTAGGCCACAAGGGCTCTGTGAGGATCACTTTGGTGGGAAAGGGCCTGTGTGATAACACGAGACAAACAGAAGATGGGTGGTCGTCTTCTGCAGCGTGATGCATGGCAGGAAACAGACTAATGTTAGGCTGGGTTCAAATCCACATCTGCCACTTGACATCTGCGTGGACCATGCCCATCCACAAAACAGGCCAGTAATAGGACTGTAATTCACGACACTATCACAGAGACTTAACGAAATAGTCCAGTGTCTGGAACACATCCTGACAAATTCAACAAAACCCAACACACACAAGCTTTGAATCAGCTGCATGAATCCAGTCTCTTCCGAGTCTTTGGGGAGGGAAGGTTAAAGGTCAACAGCAAAGGTGGGAAAACAAGGACCAGCAGCTGTGGAGTCACCGCACTGTTCTCCTGAGAGGGTGGTTACCACACAACCATGTGTGAAAAGGAGCTGCGGGCACCAGGTCACGGGGCCGAGGGAAGGTGCCAGGCAGGAAGTCTAACACGTGTTAAGTAGGGCTGCGCGTTTACTCCTGGAGAGTTAGCTCTCCGTATGAGAAGGGCTGTAACTTGTTCAGTTTCCAAATAATGAGCCAATAGCTGGAGAAGAGAAGAAAATAAGGCAAATGAAAACCGACCACTGACTAAGACACTTCAGTTTGTTTACAGGTGGCTTGTGATTTTGGTCTGCTGGAGCTGGACAGACAGAAGACGGCACTCACAGAAATTCCTGACGGCCGACCAGCAGGAGAAGACGCACAGTCGTTCAGAATGAGGAGGAGAGTCATAGGGCCCAGGGGTGACCTGGACGAGCCACTCAGTTCCTGGGAGGTTCACGCATCAACACGGTGGGTGCTGGCCCCGTGGCCTCCCAGAGCCCTGTCTGCTTCCCTGAGAAGCCCCATGGCCAGGGTCCTGGGGTGTTGGGCTCGCTTTTCGGAGGGCACATGGTCAGATTTCCAGGGAACCAGGGGCTTTAGGCATTAAGAGTGATGCTAGGAGAGTGGTGTGCTCCTTCCCTGCCTGGGCACCTGCTGGGACAGGTGCACCAGTGACCCCGACGGCAGTCTCTACTCAGAGCATCTGCCTCTGAGCACACGGAGCTGAGCCTGGAGGCCGACTCCATGTTTTCTGGGGTGACATCCGCCGGCTCCAGACACTAAGAGCAGAGGGCATCTTGTGTTGTCCAGGGCAACCTGGACTGGAGCGCTCACCACTCACACACTTATGTGCACCTTGATGGCCCTTACCCAGCCTGTGCCCTGATCTGCCCCACAGACCCACGGCTGCCAGGCAGGCAGGCAGCCCACGGCCTGGTTGGGCCACTGACCCAAGGAAACACGGAAGTGGCTTAGGAAAGACCCAACACAACCACGAGAAGGAGATATGCTGTGAAATTAAAGACTGTGGACAGAGAACGAGGCGTAGGAAAGAAAGAGTTCTTTATTGAAGAACACGGGGGTGCAGAGGCACCTGGGTCTGGGGATGTAAGATCGTGGGGGACCAGCCTCTGGCGGGTGGTCCCCAGGGCTCAGGCACCAGGAACACTTTCATTCCAGCGGTCACCACATCAGCAGGGAAAGGACTTTCAAAAATACCTTATCTGTTCCAAACATATTTCAGTTTTGCTTACATACCCTTGAGTTGTCTACACTGCACATGGATTTAATTGCAGGTAAATTCCATAGTGTCCCCCCTCCAGCTGCCGTAAACACTACTCTGGAATATCGGTCACCTGGTGACATGAAAAAAGAAAAGAAAAAGGTTTATAATTGTCCATTTATTTCATCAGACTCAGCTTTCAGGAACAGCTTGAATGGGAAAACCCAAGTCATTAACAGCAAGGGATCCTTTCCTCATTTTCCGGGAGAAAAATGTAAAACAAAAAACAATGCTATAACAGTATTTTGATTCAAAGCCTTTGTCTACTCACTACATCTTAAAAATTGTAGGAGTCATATAACAAACCTATTTCTGATCAAAGTATGATCAGGAAGGGTGATCGGAATGAACTGCCTGCCTCCCTCTTAACTTCGAAACACATCACCATACGGGTGATAAAGCCCAGGACGGCGGTGCTGGACATCAGGAGTTGGTGTTCTCTGTGGCTGTGAACCAGGGATGGGGACGAACGATGCCAGGGGATCAACTCAAGAGCACCAGGAACAGTCCACCAAGTACTGAGGCTGCCCAGGGGCGCAGACATACGCCACGTTCTGGCTGGGTCCGCGATCTCTCTGCTACACCGGAGCCTAGAACAAACACTGGGGAAAACACACAGAGTGTGCTTCTGAATAGTCTGGCTGCGGGACAGACTGACGGAGCGCGGCCCTGGTGGCAGACCTGCTGTGACCAGGTCCCAGCTCTCGGGACGAACAGCTTCTCTGAGCCTGGGCTCTGGACCATAAGCACGTCTCTCCCAGTTACAAAAGTAAAGGAAAAACAGCTGCTTGTTAAGTGCTGTTTCTGCCTCCTCAGTCATTAGAACTTCATTCCATAAAACAGAGTGGATTCACTTCGCATTATCTAAAATGCTTAATTGTGCTAAAAAAGAAAACCAATCTGCAAATTTATGAATAAAGCTTTCCAACATACGCTGTGATTCATGATCATGAAGTTTTCTTTAGTAAACTCATCTCTTCATCAAATGGCCATTATCTTATGTTGATTGGTTTTAAAGAGCAAAATAAGCCCCTGGAAACAAACACCTCCTCCGGGGAGCCTGCTAGCTTTCCTCCAGGCGGAGCCATACTGGGGGCTCAAGTGTAGCGTGGGTGGGCCACACAGAGGGGCCACATCATGAGTTTGCTAATATCTGTCCTGGTTAATCAGAAACACATAGCACCACCTGATAGAGAGAAGCCAGGATGGTCAGCTGACCAGACTCGAGCTTTTCTAACAAGACACAGAAAACAACACACGTGTTCCTCCCTGGGACCAGATGCTGCTAGTGAATGTGCTGCCCACGCCTGGACACCTGGCGATTCTACGTTAAACTCTGGATTACTGACCTCAGGGAAGGTCTTACGTTTTTCAAAGTCACAGTCTGTGCAGCTAAGTGGCAGGTCTCCGTGCCTACGACACTGACATGTCCCGCAGCCTGCCACACTCACGTTATGGGCTGGCCCCACGGGGCTGTATTCTGCACATCCTTCTATCTCTAGTGCCTAACAAGGTGCAGAGAAGCTGTCGATAGATGCTTTCTGCACGGCACAAGGCTCAAAAAATGTATTTCTGATGACAGATCATTTCAGGGTTCAATCCAAAAATATGTACTTATTACCTGACTGAAAATATTTTTCCATAATATGAGAAATTTAAGATGACGTGAAGTTTAGGGCAAGGTCAAGAATTTTATTAGCTATTTTATCTTCCATAAGACTGAACTGAACTCAATAATCTCTTACTAATTTTTACTATAGGTGAATAAATTCAGATTAACAGTTGGCTGGTCCAGAGGAGGGAAACTACCGGTCCAGCCAATGCCGGCTTCAACATCAGCACGCCCTCCTCCCATCTTAGTTTAACCGCACTCGACTCGCGCACCGGAGGCCTGAGGGGCTGTTCACCTGCGAGGCCACTCACTCGGAACGTCGCAGAAGAAGCTGTCCCTGTGGAAGTTCCAGTCAACCTCTCTTTTCTCTCGTTCATAGTGATCATCAGACCACCTGTCATCCCGATGGCTGAAATGGAAGGACAATGTGAGTGAGCTTCAGGGGCATGTGGCCAACCATGATGCATGGCACTATGAATGCCAACCATGATGCAGCAGTAAGAATTTAAAAACAAAACAATAGCTATTTCAAGGCCAATACACACACCAGTAACAGCATGTCCTCAGTCACGGCCTACGTAGCGCTTGAAATTAGAAGGATTAATATAAGCAACTGACATTCATTTTCTCACTCCTGTAAAAGAAAAAAACCCCAAACCCTCACTTTCCACTTTTGGGCCACACACTTGGCATTTGATCGTTTTGCTCAGGCACTGCCTAAAAGTGGAATTCGTGAAGCAATGTTTTGTGTAAAAGTGAATAATTACCTTTTGGCTTGTTCATCTGCATACTTAAAAGGGTAATTTGCTAATGTCGCTTTGTATCCTGTATTTTTCACCATGTTATTCCATGTGACCAGTCTCTGGCCTATTGTAGTCCCTCGTGGTTCAAAACCCTGAGACAAAATTGCATAAACTCTCATTAGTGGACTTCATGTTACAGGCTCAGTGTAGTTTTGGGAGCTCGGGAGCCACGTCCACAGACATGTGGGCGCCCCCCAGGCGCTCCCCAAAGCTGCCCGTGGCCAACGGCACCAAACAAAGTGACCCGCCGTGGCAGTCTGGCTGGTTCTCTGCTGCATTAGCCGTCTCAGCTACGAGGAAAACCCGTATCTGAAGGTTCTCTTTCCAGTTCATACCTAAGGGTTTCAGTAAAGACTTTGGTGTTATGAAAATTACGGTCACATCAGATTACGTCCTGCACATTAGTGTTTTACAGGAATGTTTACTTAAAAACAGACTCTGCTCTTAATAATACTGAAGTTCCTCTAACTCCTTTGAGGGGAAAGAAGAGACACTGAGTCCTAAAGATTTCACAAATATACTCTTATAGAATGCAGATTCTCCATTTTATTGCTTTTTAGCTTAAATGTGGGAGCCAAGAACCAAAGTTTCCAGATCTGTAATGGAGAGCGAGTTCCTTGACCCTCTAAGAACCTGAAACCACGATGGGACAGCTTTACTCTTCAGAAGGAGAGCTGCACCCCTACCGATGGCTTAAGAAGGTTTTAAAAGAAATGTGATATAAATTACATAAGGTAACATGCAGTAAAATGCTGATTTTTCTGAGATAATTTTGGGCGAAAGAAGTTGGAGTGGCCGAGTTTTCCTTACCAGCAGTGGATCAGAGAAGTCAGGCAGCTCAGGCACTAACACCCCAACCAGGGCACAGACGACGATGAACGCGGTACACACGCCCAGGACCACGACGGGCCAGTCAGCGATGAGGGACGCGTAACTGCGGAGCAGAGAGGACACAGGAGGCTGCTTAGGAGCAGCAAGAGGCCTTGCTGCCGAAGAGAGCAGTACGTGCGACCCTCCTATTCCAGGCCTGGTCCAGGAGTTTATCAGGAACAGATGCAGGAGGGAAGACACTTCACACATCCATCTGCTCGTGGGGGAGAGCAGCTACCGTCCACACTCCGCGTGGGAGGGAGGCACATGGAGCAGAGGACCCAGCCCCACACCTCCTCCAGTGACTCCCTTTCTCCATCCTGTGCTCCGTCAGCTCTTGGAAAAGAACTCAGCCCACAAATAGGCTCATGGCTCTCAAGAATAACCAACCAGACCCTCCCCACACACCCGCCGCTGTCCTTCCAGCTAAAACTCTGACGAACGTATCACACTGAGTCCCACAAGGGCGGAGACGTGCATGTTCTTTACTCATTTAGCGCAGCAACAGCACCGTCGCCCACGCCCCTCTCTTCACTCTCCAGCCGTGGCAGCTTGGCTGTCTCCCCTTCTGTCTCCAACAAACCACCACGGAGCCGTGTCATCCAGGCACCCCTCCCTTCCGTAGGACGCTGGGCCTCCCCGTCCTGACACCTGCGGATCCTGATGTGAACTGTGTCCTCAACAGAAGTTGACTGAACGGACTTTTTCTAAAATTCAAGACATATCTTGCCAACTTGAGGTCTCTTGAATTTTTCTTAGAGAAAAAAGAAGCATTTCACTTGTGGACAGTTGCTCTCAAATCCTCAACAATGTTAGCTCGCTTGGCTGTGGTGATGGCTATTTCTGGCTCCTTACTCAGGTATTTGTGGGTTTTTCCTTCAAAATCAGACTAATGGTTTCATGACGCTGGTGGCTCTAAACGTCACTCTGAAAGAAGACGTTGTTTGTCTCTATTGAAAGGCTGCTAATGTTCACATTCCCATCCCTCAAGTCCATGGATCTGGCCTTCTGGGGAGATGGACTTCAAATTACATTTTAACAGGGAAATTAAAATACAACATGATCATGCTCTGCGCTGCCCCAGGCACTTCTCAGTCCTGCGCTCTTCAAGGTCACCTCACTCACCAGGAGCACTGGTGGTTCTCGGGCTTCACCTGCAGCGCCGCACTTAATTCTTCAGCTTTATGAGATGCAAGTTAAGTAACTGTCCAGGGTCACGACGCTGGCCCAACTATGAAGTATGCCAGCCCTAGGGGCGCAGCACAGCACGGTGGCTGTGGTAAGTAACGCTATGCGCATGTCCGGGAGATGCTAACAGAGCCCATCTTAGATGATCTCATCACAAGAAAACAGAACCCTGTCACTCCATGTGGTGGCGGGTACCAACTAGACTATTGTCATCACTGCACAATATATACAAATACTGGGTCATTATGTTGGGCAGCTGAAACTAATATAATGTCATGTGTCACTGACATCTCATAAACAGGTCACAAAATAGGAGCCCCGTAGTCTGGTTCCAGTCAGGCCTCCTAACCACTATGATATCACTTCTTGCTTCAAACACAAGGGATTAAGTCTACTTATCAGAAATGTACGCTCCCCCAAATTCGCATTTTAAATTACATTCCCAAGCCACACGAACATTAATTTCATGATGCAAAACCACATAGGTCCACATGCCTCTGATTCTGAATGTTATTTACAAGCCTGCAAATTCTCAATTTAAAAACCCACTAAAGAAAAATTATGCTAGGTAAGATGGAATGATCTTTTGAAAATAGATCTGAAAATATATTCTGGATGTAATGAAAACACAGAAATCACAGGTGCTGACTGCGGCTCTTCAAGCGTAAACACCATTTCAAGAACACGCCTGGTGCTGGCACCCTCCGCATTTATCTCCTGCTCCACCAAATGTAAACTTAGATCTTCGGAACTGGGTTCGAAGCAATAAAGTCCTTTGTCAGCAGCACATTTGAGACCTTCTGTTCATGGCTTCAGACTTAAAAAGGGTCCTTTACATTTTAGATCTTTAAAATATCAGCCCTGGGAAATGAGAACAGCCCAGGCTTAGACAGCTACTCACTATACTTTAAGGAGTTGTTCATTCTCACCTACAAACACGCTGCCAGTGCAGGCAGTGGGCCCCCAAGTGTGCTTGGTGCTCACACTGTGGGTTAATTTACCCACATAATGAATGACTTTTGTTTTGTGTTCTTGAGCAATCTGCACACACATGCACTGCAGCCTTAAAGCCCTCCCCAGTAACTGCTTTCCTTCCCTGTGGTTTGGGTCCCACAGTGCTGTCCCACACCAGGTATGGGCGCTGACTGTGCGTGTGACACCCCCAGGCATCCGTGACTCCCATCCCCGTCCCCTGGCATCCCAGAGCTCGCCCCCCCTCACATGGCACATGGTTCATGTGCTCACCCTGCCCACAGACCACTGCTCACACACCGTGAGCTCTGTGGGGGGAAAGCCCCAACTCTTCGGGGTAAAGTATACTCAAGACGAATGTTTCTCAGCAAGCCTATGCTAGCGCTGGGGGCACCTCTGCCACTCCTGTGGTCTGTGCTGGAGGCCAAATAGCCGTGGGCACCTCATGGGAAACAAAAGCTCATGTACAGCAGGAAACCCAGATGATGGCTATAATGTTAAGATAAAAACCTAAGAAAGCAGGAAAATTGGAGCAGGAAAAGAAATTAAATATGGCCTATAAATGTCACCGCTACATTTTCCACTAATTGTACTGCTGGTGAATCTGGGTTCAAGGTCTATGTTCTAACTATGTTAAAAGAACAAAGTACCCGTGCATTATGTTTCTGATGAGGGACACGTGTCCTCAGGAGAAGACCGTCAAAGGCACCCCTGGCTCGAATACAGACGTCCTCCTGCGTGGCACACAACAGTGTCTCGTGTCTGCCTGAATGCTGGGGCTCTGCACACAACACCCCAGCAAACTGCACACGCCATCCGCGTCCGTCCTGCTGCTAAGCAGGCCCCCACGTGAGGCCATGGTGATGCCCGGGCACCGTGCATAGGAGGGCTGGGAGTCAGAAGATACTTGTCCCTTCTACAGGACAGGAGCGGGGCACGAAAGGGCAGGGCGACCTACACGTGTTTGTGGCTGAGCTGTGCTCTGAGCGGACACAGCGCCCCGCAGTTTTCACGAGCAACCCTCACCACACTCCCAGACCTCAGCCACCGTACTGTGGGCCTCTCCAGGGAAGACCAGGTATTTCCGATCTGTCCAAACAAATGAACGAAGTGCCTCACAGGGTAACTTACGCTCTGGCGACACTGTGGGGGCCTGTCCTACCACAACGGGGCTTCCACACGGCACTTTCCTCCCTCGGCTCACGAAGATGCTTTCCTCTGCCCCTCCCTGCCGCTCTGGGAACAGTCTCTTCTCTCTCCCCTTCTCTCTGAGCAGACAGCATGAGCACCCTGGACCCAGGCCTCTCCCTACCGGGACCCCCAACCATCCCTCAAAGCCCGGCTTTGGTCCTGTGACTCTTCTGAACCTGCTGAAACTACGAACCAGTCCTGGTCCTCAGCCTCCCTGAACTGAGCAGTTACCCCTTTCTTCCGGAAAATCTCTTTTTCCTTGGTTTCTTCCCTTCTGTTCCCTTAATAACTGCTCCGTATTCCTCTTGTCCTTGGGGTTAGGATCAAAGTGTTTTTAATCAAATTTTTCCAGCAGCATGAACTATCAGTTTAGGGGGAAGAATGACAGAAGCTTGAGAAATTTTCCAAAAGCAAGGAGGAAACAGAACTTGTTCTTTGTTGGAAAGAAGTAAGTACAATGTACAGGTAACATCACAGATCAAGGGCACAGGCATCTGGGGAAACACGGCAGACACGAACCTTGCCCTTAAGGAACTTGGAACCTGATACTGAAAATGAGACAACTTGACAAATACTTACAAAATCAAGTAAAGAAATATGTCTTTTTAGAAGGGATACAGGTGAATGATTTGTGAAGTCAACAGAAGATTTCCAGCTACGGTGGGGAAGGGAAGGAGGAAAGGCTTTTCTGAAGAAGTTGTATTTGTGTGTATATATACTGAAATAAAGAAACTATTAGGACTTTTCAAAATACCAATCTAATAATGGAAAAATATGTATGAATCTTTTCAAAATTAAAAAGTCTTAGTCCTTAGAAACAGCTCTATTATTTGTGGAAAACTGGAAATTCATTCTCCTGACATGTCATATTTACTTGTATAACCTCTCTCCCTTATTTTCTGCCATAATTCTGTTTGCAAAAAGGGATAAACAAAATGCATATACACATATCACTCAGCCTTAAAAGGAGGGAAATTCTGACACCTGTGAGCATATAGACGAAACTGGAGGGTATCATCCTGAGATGAGCCAGTCCCAGCAGGACAAACTGTGTGACTCTACTCACAGGAGGGACGGCTGGTCTGTTCCACAGAGACGGAGACTAGAGCAGCAGGGGAGGGCGGACGTGGAGGACGTGTAGCGGGGACAGAGAGCCTGCCTTGCAGGACGGAGGAAGCTCTGTGGATGGCCGTGGCCTGGATGTGCCATAACGTGAAGCTAATGCAACAAAGCCGTGCACTTAAACACGGTTAAAATGGTAGATTTTATGCCATGAATATTTTACTGCAATTTTAAAAAATAATTTTTGAATGGAAAGGGAATCTCCTAATTGAAATCCATGTAGTAATTACACTTGAAAGAGAGGGTCTGGCTCTTGACCAGGATCCAGATGTCAAGGCCTCAGCTCCTCTAGCAGGCGGACTTCAGAAACCCCTGGTCCCCGCCGTGCAGCAGTGTGACCCCTGGTCCCCGCCGTGAAGCAGCATGACCCTTGGTCCCCACAGTGCAGCAGCGTGACCCCTGGTCCCCGCCGTGAAGCAGGGTGACCCCTGGTCCCCGTGGTGCGGCAGTGTGACCCCTGTCCCCGTGGTGCAGCACTGTGACATCTGGACCCCGCGGAGCGGCAGTGTGACCCCTGGTCCCCACAGCACAGCACTGTGACATCTGGACCCTGCGGAGCGACAGTGTGACATCTGGACATGCCACAGCAGGCACATCGCTGAGGAGGCCATGCTTTGGCTTTTACTTAGAAACACTGTTCCATCTAAAATTTTGCTTTTCTACTGAAAAGATAAAGTTCAAAATTTCCACCTAAAATACCACCTCCATTTTAATACAGTGACAACATTTTTAGGAGAAACACAGATAACTCATCAAAAATCAAGCACCACGAGCCCAGGTCAGGGCAGAACAGAGTTTTTCACCTCGACAAGGAAGACCAGGAAGGAAGGAGAGACAACTCAGCCAATATAAATAATGAACCACAAACAGAATCTAAACCTTGAGACCAATACCACCAGTTCTAGAGACAGAGGACTGCTCGAGCAGCCAGTTCAGGTAAATTTACTTTTCCTTCATGAAAATATGAATGAGGGAGGCCGAAGCAACAGCAAAACGTGAAGGAAATACTACAGGGAAAGCATACAACAACCTTATTACTTAATAAGATGATCAGATTACTTTACCTTTTTGGTAACTTGAAAGGTCTGCATGGTCTGAAAAAAAGCAAAGGAAAAACAGTCAGAAACAAGGCATCGGAATAAAGGTGTGCTCGTAGCATCCTCTTTGTTCTGGCTGCTGCGGGGGCTGCAGGGGCGAGGGGCGAGGGGCGAGTGACCCAGCAGCTACCTGGGCTGGGCCCGGGATAGTCCACACGCTCCATATGGGTCAGGGTCACGTCGTGCAGCATCCGAACTTGAGACTGGACTCCCTGGGGGCTCCTGCACCCATGCAGCTGCCCCGCTCTCCCAGGCCCCCACACCTCTTCTAACAAAAGGCAGACACCTTCTCGTGCCAGAACTGCTTTCTTCCCTTCCTCAAGACAGGAGCAGCCCCTACATCGTTCGGTGTCCTTGCATCCAACCCCACAGTCCACTCAGTGCCTGCTGGCTCTTCCCTCAGCCTCCAGCACAACTCCCTTCCCCAATGTGTGTGGACCAGGTGTCTGGAGAGCTCCAACGTGGATGCGGTCTCAACCTCCGAGCACTTTAGCCTCGCACATTAAGTTCCTCCTGGCTCCTGACACGTGGTGCACACTCAGCCAACATTAGGGGAACAAAATCCACCAGTCCTGTTGCACTATCCCGAGCACAGTGCTCTTCACGGTGGCGGCTCCTGAGATCCTCACTTTCCCGACTATATGACGGCGCAAGGCTGGACCCTTTTCCTGACTCTGTGCGCCTCACCATACAGCACAGGGCAGGCACACTGACTGCAGAAACAGACGTGAGAGTCCCATGTCTTCAGCCAGGCTGCACATCAGAGAGACTTACCTTATTAAACTGTTTTTTGTTTTGGAAACTAGAATGACTTTTCATTAAAAATGCTGTGTTAACATGTAAGGAGCCTATTACTGTTATTTTTAAATGAGTCAACAATTAATATTTTATTTTCTTTAATGTTTATTTATTGAGAGAGAGCGGGAAGGGCTGGGAAGAGGGAGACACAGAATCGAATTCAGGCTCCAGGCTCCAAGCTGTCAGCACAGAGCCTGATGAAAGGCTTGAACTCACAAACTGTGAACTCACCACCTGAGCCGAAATCAAGAGTTGGATCCTTAACCGGCTGAGCCACCCAGGTGGCCCATTGATCAATATTTTATAAGTTTTAATTCCAATGTGGTTGTAGCAGATATAACCTGAATAAACAAAAGCTCTTTGGGACCCTTAATGGTTTCTGAAAGCATAAAGGGGTCATGAAATCAGCAAGTTTGAAACCCAACACACTAACTCAGGGTAGGTACATGTCTGTTGAACAAACGAGTGAATTTCCTAGCTGTGCACCCTCTCCTAGCCCAAAATCTTTACCAAGCTTCCTGTACTGTGAGGACACAAAACAAAACAAACACAAAACTCTGTCTCCGACCCTCTCAGCTCCCAACTGTCACCTGACAAACAGGTGGACTCAGCTTCAGAATTTCTTTGAGATGGAAAGTGTCCTTTCTAATTTCTCCTCCATTTACATTTTTCACTAAGATAAATGCATCCATCTTTTTTTTTTTTAATGTTTTATTTATTTCTAGGAGAGAAAGAAAGAGACAGCGTGAGCAGGGGAGGGTCAGAGAGAGAGGGAGTCACAGACTGAAACAGGCTCCAGGCTCTGAGCTGGCAGTCAGCACAGAGCCCGACGCGGGGCCCGAACCCACGAACCGCGAGATCATGACCTAAGTGAAAGTCGGATGCTTAACCGACTAAGCCACTCAGGCGCCCCTAAATGCATCCATCTTAAAAAATATTTACCTCATCCCTGGCACAGCTGTGAGTGACACACACTCTGTACTGATCTGTTCGTGTGGAAGATGCGCATGTCCTCACATGGGATCCGAGCCCAGTACGCACATTAGAGTCACGGGGATGCAGTGACGTTAGAGGCAGCAACACCAGAAAGAATTTCAGAGAATAAACCTCTCATCCCACCCCAGGACACGTTTAGAGGCTGTAATGAGAACCCAAGTCTCCTCACGCCTCATCCCTGTCCCGTAGTCTATGAACCTGAGGCGGAAACAGCACTGGGATGAAGAATTCATCTATACAGAAGTACCCTTTCTACTGGGAGATGTAGAAGTTAAAGCCAGGGTTTCCCAGGGGAACAGCGCAAGAGAACTCTTTGCTTTAAGAACAGGATGGGAATGAATACTCCCAGTGTTACTAAATATGAAATATATGGTTTTATATATGCACAGTGAAGAGAATTCATTTTATTTTTTTTTTTTAAATTTTTTAATGTTTTATTTATTTCTAGGAGAGAGAGAGAGCATGAGCAGGGGAGGGTCAGAGAGAGAGAGTCACAGACTGAAACAGGCTCCAGGTTCTGAGCTGGCAGTCAGCACAGAGCCCAACGTGGGGTTCGAACCCACGAACCCACGAACCGTGAGATCATGACCTAAGCGAAAGTCAGACGCTTAACCGACTAAGCCACCCAGGCGCCCCAAGAGAATTCATTTTAAAAAAGTTTTTACATTTATTATTTTTGAGAGACAGAGCACAAGTAGGGGAGGGGTAGACAGAGGAGAAGACACAGACTCCAAAGCAGGCTCCAGGCTCTAAGCTGTCAGCACAGAGACCAATGTGGGGCTCCAACCCACGAACCATGAGATCATGACTTAAGCAGAAGTCAGACGCTTAACCAACTGAGCCACCCAGGTGCCCCCATATATATATTTCAATATAAGTTTTATTGAGATATAATCCCCAGACCATACAAATGATCCATTTAGAGTGTACGAGTCTGCCTCCACAGCCCGTGTATCCATCCCTACAACCACCCATTGGTCTTTAAAGAATGTGCTACCTGAACACCAGCAATGTAGCTATTCATGAGCTTGGAGAGAAAATTTACAGAGCGGGAGAGCGAGGCACCAAACAAAGAGCCAATCACTTGCACTCAAAACCTTAATGTTTCACCCTGTGTTTAGGTCATAAGTTGTCAAATCCATCTCTTGAATTTCCATGAGAACCAAACAGACTTTGTCTCTTCAGGTCTGAAGTGGCCTCAGAGCCACAACCTAGTGCAACTGCAAAGAAATGATACTCTATTATCTATGTTTTGGGTTGTAACAAACATAAATATTCTCCTTCCTCCTACTCACCCCACTAACTTCGTTTTTAAACAGATAAATTCATGGATCTATGACTAGTTTATTCCTTAGGGGCAGAAACAACCAGACTCACCACGTTCTTTCTGCTTAAATAAAGACTTCATTTTATGTTAAATTTGGGAAAGTAAGTGGATATTGTCACATCTGTTGAAAAAGAAAACTTGGGGTTACTACCAAGTAACCTCCTGGGAAGCCATGAAATCCCTCTGAAGCTTTTTTTTTTTTTTTAAATATTTTTATTTATTTCTATGAGAGACAGAGAAACAGCATGAGCAGGGGAGGGTCAGAGAGAGAGGGAGACACAGACTCTGAAATACGCTCCTGGCTCTGAACCGGCAGCCAGCACAGAGCCCGACGCGGGGCTCGAACCCACGAACCGCGAGATCATGACCCAAGCGAAAGCCGGACGCTTAACCGACTAAGCCACCCAGGTGCCCAAAATCCCTCTGAAGCTTTTATGCTAGTGGACACAGCAATTAGATGTCAGAAACACCCGAAATACACCTACAGGTGGAGCGGAAACCCGTTGGATCTGCGCTGTGCCCGCCTCCTCATCCATCAGGAGCAGCCTTACTCCACTTGCGGTATCTTTCCAATTGGCCACTTTTAATCCCCAGTAGAACCTGCAGGGTGATTTTTCACCTAAACTCAGCCTTGGGTTGATAAATAACAACTAGTAAAAACAAATCTAATCTCTTCTACAGAGTGAAAGTCTTTTTCCAGAGTTTGTTCACCTTTTAATACCATATGGTCAAAATACATGCCCCAAACCAAACATAATACATCTACCTGTTCTTTGGTTAGGTTTTCAGCCTTTTTCAACTGAGTAAAACCCCAAGGCAGGTGGCATTTGCTCGGTGACACGGTCACAGGGAAGCACTGGGGCTATGCACAATTCCCAAAGGGCTAGCTGGGGTCTCCCTCTCCTGCAGGAGAAAGTATTTCTGCACACAGTGGGCGACAGTGATGTTGCTATGGGGCGAAGCTCCCATCTGCTTAAGAAGCACTTACAACTCAGGTCGGGTACTGGGAATGAGGAGTAAGCTTCCCCTGCACCCCACCCTTAAGAACAGGTACAGCAGCGAGAACCTGGGCTCCAGGATACCATGGCCAGGAACCGTGCTGTGTGCACAACCCTCAGTCAAGGGCACAACATTCCCAGAAGGGGGGCCAGGAGGTGCAGAGCCGGATAATCACCATAATAGGATTGAGGCGGAAGGGAAGGGGCAAGGGAGGTTTTTTAAAAAGGTAATAGAAAAAAAGTATGAGAGAAAAGCTAACAAGAAACAAAAAATGTGGAGAAGCGATAAATGGTGTTTCCTTGTTTCCCTCACCTTTATCTCTTTTAATAACATTTGAGGAAAGAGTGGGAGACTGTAAAGTGAGGGAAATGAGATTAGGAAACCATAGACAGTAGAGAGCTCTTGTTGACCAAAGTGCAGAATTAGGACCACAACGTGGTCACATGAGTGGAGCTGCCGTCATCACCACACATCGCTGTGACAGCACCGCTGACCGTGCTCCCCGGACCCCTCCTCCCTGCATCCCTCCCCTCCAGCAACCCCGTGTGTGCTCTGGATCAGTGGATGTTTCTGCTTTTGTCTGTTTTGTATTTTAGAGTCCACGAAACTGTACAGCATTTGTCTTTCTCTGATTTACTTCACTGAGCATAATACCCTCTGGTCCATCCATGTTGTTGTGAGTGGCAAGATCTCACCTTTCTTATAGCCAGGTGTGTGCACATGCATGAGTACATATCACATCTTTTTTTTAATTATTTTTTTAAACTGCAGCGGGGCGCCTGGGTGGCCCAGTTGGTTAAATGTCCGACTTCAGCTCAGGTATGATCTCACGGTTCATGGGTTTGAGCCCCGCGTTGGGCTCTGTGCTGACAGCTAGCTCAGAGCCTGGAGCCTGCTTCAGATTCTGTTATCCCCCTCTCTCTCTGAGCCTCCCCTACTCAAGCTGCCTCTCTCTCTCAGAAATAAATAAAACATTTAAGAAAAATTTAAACTGTAGTATTTTATTTTTTTAAATTAATCTCCACACCCAACATGGGGCCTGAATACATGACCCCGAGATCAAGAGTCGCATGTTGGGGGCACCTGGCAGGCTCAGTTGGAAGAATATCTGACTCTTGGTCTCAGGGTTGTGAGTTCAAACCCCACATTCAGTGTAGAGGTTATTTAAAAATTTTTAAAAATCTTAAAAAAAAAAAATCACCTCTCTACTGACTGAGCCAGCCAGATACCTGCTACCATTTCTTTATCCACTTGTCTGTCAGTGGCCACTTGGGCTGCTTCCAAATCCTGGCTACTGTAGATCACACTGCCATAAACACGGGGGTCCACACATCCCTTTAAATTAATGTTTTCATTTGTTTTGGGTAAATACCCAGGAGTGTGATTACTAGGTTGTAGGGTCATCTATTTTTAAATTTTTGAGGAACCGCCATACTGTTTTCCACAGTGGCTGCACCAGTTTGCATTCCTACCATCCATGCCCGCAGGTTCCTCTTTCTCTGCATCCTCGCCAACACCTGTGGTTTCTTGTGTTGTTTTTTGGCCATTCTGACAGCTGTGAGGTGGTATCTCACTGTAGTTTTAATTTGTATTTCCCTGATAGTCAGTGATGTTGAGCATCTTTTTGTGTCTGTCGGCATCTGGATGTCTTCTTTGAAGAAATGTCTATTCATGTCTTCCATCCCCTTTTTTAATGGAATTACTTTGGATTTTCCTGGTATTGAGCTTGTATAAGTTCTTCATATATTTTGGACACTCATCCTTTATCAGATGTCACATTTGTGAATATTTTCTCCCATTCAGTAAGCTGCCTTGCCATTTTGTTGACAGTTTCCTTCACTGAGCAAATGCTTTTTTATGGGGAGGGGTGGCAAAAAAAAAAAATAAAAAGAGCTTTTTATTTTGGTGTAATCCTAATGGTTTATTTTGCTTTTGTTTCCCTTGTTCGGGAGACATATCTAGAAAAGTGCTGCTAAGGCAGGCAGGTGTCAAAGAGTTTACTGCTAATGGGTTCTTTCAGGACGTTTATGGTTTCAAGTCTCACTTTTAGGTCTTTAATCCATTTTGAGTCTATTTTTGCATATGGTGTAAGATAATGGTCCAGTTTTCCCAACATGATTTGTTGAAGAGACTCTCTTCCCCGTTGCATATTCTTGCACCCTCTGTTGGAAACGGACTCTACAAGCCTGGGTTTACTTCTGGACTTTCCATTCTGTTCCACTTTTTTTTTTTTTTAACTGAGGTATAACTGCCATAATATTATGTTAATTTCAGGAGCACAACCTAATGAGTCAATATTTGTATACATCAAAAATGACCACCAGAAGTCTGGTTAGCACTTATATGGCTTTGCATATTTCGGAACAATTAAAATCCTTTGAAGGAAATATACTCTCTGCTTCATAGCAGTCAACAAATTTCAGTAAGAAAGTGCCCTTTAAAGTGGCACATTTTGTCTCAACAGTCTCCCCTGGACTGTGCCTTTTTGTAAACAGGCAGTGTGCAAATCGTGACTCTTCAGTTCAGTGCCGTCAGTGCTGGAATGTCAAGAAGAACCCACGCTCTGAGGAGCATTCTTAGAAGTTTTCCAACAAGCACAAAACTGTTTCTCCTCATCATGTGTTTCCACGCATCAATGCAGGGACAGCTGGAGGCTCCCGTGAAGAGAACCCAGATGATGCCCTAGAGACAAGTCTTCAGTCTGTCTTTCATGCACCAAAGCTGATGTGCAGGTCTGTACTAAAGCATCTGGAGGGTAACGCCCACAGCTGACTGGGTCATGTACTTCCTGAAGGCTCACGGGACATCCACCAAGGAGCCCCACCCGCTACACAAAGTATAAAATAAACCAAGCAGGAGCAGGAAAGGGCCAGTTGTGGGGGACTCACATTTATAGAGCCTCTAGCAAATAGCAAGCACTTTATAAATGTTAAAGAAGACATTTACCATATTTTTTTCCTTAAATATAATTTATTGTCAAATTGGTTAACATACAATGTGTACAGTGTGCTCTTGGTTTTGGGGGTGGATTCCCGTGAATCGCTGCTTACATACGACACCCAATGCTCATCACAAGTGCCCTCCTCAATGCCCATCCCCCATTTTCTCTTCTCCCCCACCCCCATCAACCCTCAGGTTGTTCTCTGTATTAAAGAGTCTCTCGTGGTTTGCCTCCCTCCCTCTCTGTTTGTAACTATTTTTTCCTCTTCTCCTCCCCCATGGTCTTCTGTTAAGTTTCTCAAGATCAAGATGTTTATGAGTGAAAACATAATGGTATCTGTCTTTCTCTGACTGACTTATTTCACTTAGCATAATACCTTCCAGTTCCATCCACATTGCTGCAAATGGTAGGATTTCATTCCTTCTCATTGCCATGTTGTATTCCATTATATATATATAAACCACATCTTCTTGATCCACTTGTCAGTTGATGGACATTTAGGCTCTTTCCATAATTTGGCTATTGTTAAAAGTGCTGCTATGAACACTGGGGTACATGTGGCCCTGTGCATCAGCACTCCTGTATTCTTTGGAAGAATTCCTATTGCTGGGTCATTGGGTAGCTCTATTTTTAATTTTTTGAGGAATCTCCACACTGTTTTCCAGAGCATATTTTAAATAAATACTTGAGTATGAGTAAATTGTCTACAGGAAAGTAGGGAACCTAGTGGTAGAAAGACATGAGGTAAATCTGAGTGCAGAAATCTATCGGCTGATGATCCTGAGACCTTCAGTTTCCCAGTGTTTGTGAGAAACAAGAAAGAGCCACAAACAAGCTGACATGGGGAGCAGGTTTCTGTAAACCATGGAGCATTTACCCAAAACAGGGAAGGCAGCCCCACCACTCACTCCCAGCTCACCTGCAGATGCCATCAAACCTCATTTAAGACGACTCACAGGAGAAAAGTGCCCTATAATTCACAAGCACTGCAGACCTTTCTGGTTCACTTTACAAGATGCAAATGGCAACTGCTACCAGCTGAATATAATAAAAATAAATGGCATCACACAGGAGGCCTGATTAGAATGAGATTGTTAGGAACCCTAAAAGTTATCTCGTTAAATCTCTGTTTTCATTAGACAAAGAGAAAAAGGCCCAAGATCACAGAGCAAATCAATGGAGAGATCTCGAAGACACATTCCTCAACCTGATGCTGTGTTTTCCGGCCACGACCAGAAGAAGTGGGTGTTGGTCCCACAAGATCCTGCTTGTACACAGAAAGGAGGCCTGGCAGGAGGGGCTCACGTCAGAGCGTGTGTGTTCACAAGAGAGCACACCTGAGGATGCTCGCTGAGGGGTGGTCTATGGCAGCTTACACACGTACCTGCTAACAGAAGGTTGGACAAACCGTGGTGCTCCATATATGCAACCATGAGCAGGGAGTGCGCGCGCACACGCGCACACACACACACACACACACACACACACACACACACACACTGATACCGGAAGAACACCCAGGCAAACCAAGTGAGAAGTTTCACAACAATTCACACTGTATTTATAGGAAAAACTAAATACAAAATGTGTAAATGTATTTTTTAAATGTGGAAGGTATTTTAAAAATGTGGAAGGCAACATGGCAAATCAATAGCCCTGTTTACTCCAGGGGAAAGAATCAATACATTTTACTTTGTATTTCTGAATTCATGAGAATGTATTCATGAATTAGTTGTATAATTATAAAGAAGTGAAAGAATTTTTATAAAGGGAAATTGCATATGTACCTGTTTAGGTATGTGTCACTCAAGTATTTTATCTGAAAATTTCTCTCGATACAGAATCCTGAGTATCAACCAAATTAACAAGAAGTAACACTATACACAGATCACCATTTTTAAAGAACAAAATCCATTTCATATAAAATCGATAGTTAATTCTACTTGATTCAAATATTTACTGCACAGTTTAAGTGACTACAAGCAACTTCATCTCATTTTCAGAGCTGCTAGCTCAATAAAAACAGGGGATCTGGGCTCCTGATCAGGGATTGGGTTCAGGGGACTTTGGAACAGAACCTGTGCAGTCAGAGCCGGGGCCACTGCTCTGGACAATTTGCCAGGAAAATGTGATCGCCAGACAAAAGCAATTAGAGAATAATACAATAAAATAATCAGAACTTCAAGGTGTAATGCAAACATGAAGTGGTCAGGGAACAGGGAGCTGATGTCAGAACAGAGTAAGCCTAAGACTCGTGTTGAACTTGACATGAACAACAGAACTCGAGCGAGGTCTGGGGGTGAGGCAGGGCTCAGACAGGCAGACAGAGGCAGACGGAGAAGAGACACACATGGTGCAAGACACCTTCCCAAGCAGACTAAGCAATGTCCCAGAACAGGGGTTGTAGTGCGGGGAAGCAGGACACAGGACATGGTAGGTGCAAACCCTGAGGACACGGAACGTGGCAGGTGCAAACTCTATCCCAGGACACGGGGTGTGGTAGGTACAAACTCTGAGGACACAGGATATGGTAGGTACAAACTCTATCCCAGGACAGGGGGCGTGGTAGGTGCAAACTCTATCTGAGGATGAACAATCTGGGGTCAGGTGCCGGTGAGTGGATGGCAGCATTACTGACAAGCAGCCCAGGCTGGGAGCCAGTGCAGGGGTCTACACAGACAATGCTAAGGGGAAAATGGAATGACTTTGATCTTCCTTTAATGATCTAGAAAACCTCTTAAGAATATGGGAATAAAAATTATTGGTATGTATTTTCATAAATATATATGGTATGACCAGAAAAATGGTGAAATACTGAAAAAAACAGGTTGATAGATCCTATGTACCTTATAACGTATTTCCATACTCACTGTTGTTAAATATTTATGTAAAATAACGTACTTTTAAGTACAGTTAGAAATACCTACAACTACATTCAACGTATCTTTATATAATGAATTAAAAACAGTAGCGGTGCCAGCCGAAGTAAAGTTAGTGATAATCTGGATTATAAGAGAGAGGCTGTCCAAAAAGGGCACAGCTTTATAAGCACATTTTTGAGACTTACATGAAGACTGAGTCAACAAATATGTATTTCATTACTCTCATTAAGAAAGACACATAAGCCCTTCTCACTTTCTTTTTTTGTTAATTTTTAATTTTTTTTCATTTTATTTACATCCAAGTTAGTTACCACATACTAACCATGTAATTATGGTTTCAGGAGTAGAATCCAGTGATTCATCACTTACATACAACACCCAGTGCTCATTCCAACAAGTGCCTTCCTCAGTGCCCCTCACCCATCTAGCCCATCCCACCCCCACCCCCCAGGTCCCTCCATCAGCCCTCAGTTTGCTCTCTCTATATAAGAGTCTCTAACGGTTTGTCTCCCTCTGTTTTTATCCTATTTCTCACTTTCGAAAATTTACAGATCTTATCTAAAAAGGGAAAACATTTTGCATTTTCACTAGAGTATACAGACGATATAAACAAGAGTGTGTATGTCAATTACAACATCAGCGGTGGCATACCGCCGGGGATTACTGCTTGGACAAGGCCCTCCTCAGACCGGAGACCGAGGCAGAAGCATACTCGTCCTTCACAAACATGTTGGTTTCCTTCTCCTCCAAGTTCTTCTGGTTTCCAATTTTTAGTAAGCATGTCAGTATTCGGTCCAACGTAAAAGCTTGTTTCAGCTCCAAATTACAAAAAACATCATTACCTTTCTTAAATTCATTTCCCACATATTTTAGATTATTTTGCCCCCACAAAATCACTCAGTACGGCACCAGTTTAAGGGTAGAAGGTTAAAAGTCACACCTGCTACCAAAAAATAAATAAATAAACCCAAAACTTTGAGAGGAGTTGCAAAAATAGTAAGAATCCACTGTATCAAAAGGAATTGCAACAATGTAACCAATATCTGCAGCTGTTGGGACATCTTCATCTTTCTGGCCTGGAGGACAGGCTGGTCCCTCAGTATCTCCAGAAATCCTTTTAAGATTTCTCCAGAAATGCTTTTAAGAACAACAACGTAGAGTGAACCTGATTTTTCTTCCTTCACTATATTTGCTCGTACTTATTCTTTAACTTAAAAATTAAACTTATGTAATTCAATTGTCAAAGATCTAATAAAGATCAAAAGCAAAACCTGAACAAGGTCAGTTTTTATAAAAATAATACTGATGAAATGAGTTTTCATCAACTTGGCAAAAGTTCAAGGTTAAAAAAATCAACTAAGCTTAAAAGAATTCGACTGAGCACAAATGAGAATTTTCTGAGGAAAAGTGAGGAAAGCCCCAGCATGGCGGGACCCACCCGTTCCCAGGCCGCAGTGAGGGGCCACCCGTTCTAGTGCCAGTGTGGCTACATGAACACTTGAAGTTACTGTATTCGGTTCAAGGTGGTATAGATGCTATGCCAATGACACCAAACACCAGGAAACAGAAGCTTATTCTGAGGACAATGTATTACGAAGCCCACAAGGAAAGGTTAGAAAGCCTATTACCAACAGTGGATTAACTAATCTTGGGGCCAACCTCTCCCGCTTCAATCTCTTTATCTGTACAATAGAGAGTTGGATTAAATTAGTTCTTAGGTCCTTTCCTGCTATGAAATTCTACTGCATTCTGTGGAGTTTCCGATAATTCAAATCACCACCTACATGTTTTAACACCATGCCATGGCAACAGCTGAAAAGCCAGGCTCCCCTAATCAATATTCTGGGTTGACATACATCATGTGAATAATCTAGAGAAATGAGGCTCCACAGGGAGGTTAAGAACCAATGTTTTAGGATGCTTTGGGGGCCTCTGGGCGGCTCAGTGAGTTGAATGTTGACTCTTGATTCTGGCTCAGGTCGTGATCTCACTTTGTGAGTTCAAGCCCCACATCAGGCTCTGTGCTGACAGTGTAGAGCCTGCTTGGGATTCTCTCTCTGACTCTCTCTCTCTCAATAATAAATAAACTTTTAAAAATGCTTTGAAAAACAATGCTAGCTCTTCACATTAATAGTGACAGAGACGCTAATGGTTTAATGAAAAAAATGCTAAAGAGCTTGGGAGGAAAGCTCACCCCACCCTGCTGGCTTCGGAGGCACGGCCCGTGATGTCACAAGCATGGCAAAGGGTAACTGCAGGAGCCCAGCCACTGGAGAGGAGCCGCCCACCCCAGCCCACAGGTGTTGCCAGAGCGCTCAGGCCTTGCAGGGCAGTCACCTGTGTCTCCCATCCAGTACCACGAAAGGCAGCATAAAACCTTTTTTTTAATCTAAAAAATGTAACTTTGATGGGTTTTTTCACTTAATAAGGTTTGTCTGATCATAAATAGGAACTTTAAGTTTTGAAGGAGGAGCAAAGCTTTTGGAAGAGATAGATTTTCTATTTAAATGTTGCTTTTGTTTTCCGACTATAAAACGGACACATCCATTGTTTTCAAGTATGAAAATGCAGAAAATTATGCAGGAAAAACAATCACCCACAGTCTCACAAAAAGATCTAATCTCTATATTCTTTTTGATCTATTTCTGGTCAGATTTTGTGTCTAAATCTGCACACTGAACATGCACACAGCACACTGGACACATAAAGTGTCATCACTGTGGACCGTGAGTTTTTTCCATGTAACTAGAATCTTCTGAAACCATGACTTTTAGCAGCTGTATAAGGTATCTCCACTTTATCATAATTGAATACACGTACTCTGGGGCGCCTGGGTGGCTCAGTCAGTTAAGCATCTCACTTTGGCTCAGGTCATGATCTCACGGTTCGTGGGTTCGAGTCCCGCGTCAGGCTGTGCTGACTGCTTGCTCAGAGCCTGGAGTCTGCTTCAGATTCTGTGTCTCCCTCTCTCTCTGACCCTCCCCTGCTCACGCTGTCTTTCTCTCTCTCAGAAGTAAATAAAAAACATTGAAAAAATTTTTAAAAGAAAGAATATACATACTCGATTGTAATCACACAACACAGTACTCTGTCTCCTGTGTGTTCTGGTGTGTGCACACGCATCCTCCCTGCTCCCTAGGAGAACCTGTATCCCAACTTTAAACCACTGTGGCAACTATGTCCCCAATTTGTGGTATGTGCTTAACGTGATTTTTTTGGACACCCATCTTAGAATTTCCATATTGTAATTTTCCTGTGTAATTTCTGCCACTACCTATATAATGGAAGAGTCACCTCTGACCCCGGCGTCAAGTTTTCTTCCCAACTCCTCTGACTCACCGAGGCCGGGCTATTACTTGCAATGTCATCTGCTGCAAAGCCCTGTCAGGGGAAGCTATGGTCTAAACGTTCACTTTCATAAAGCACGTGGCATCTGACACTATGGAGACCTGCTGACATACCCAACCCCGTCCCGAAACAGGCTGTGACCAGCACCATCAGCACAGATGCTCATGTGGCTTGTACGTGTGACACACGTGGGTTCTGAGACTGGTCTTTCTAGGCTCAGGCAGGACAGTGGTGACGGTGCCTCGGCGAGCCGCACGCACACTGTTGGCCAGACGGCGGCAGGGAGGGGGGCTCTAGGCTGGGAAACACCTCCCACTCCCTCTGGGCTTTTGTCAAAGAAGCAAACGTTTGGCCCCATTTGAGAATGGGAGCCAGGTGGAGGTCAGGAGCCCACAGGTAATCAGGGTAATCAGGAGGTTTTATTTATCACTAAGCTTTGTTCCATTTGTCCTGGTGGGTCCACTGATCCAATTCTACTCGCAAAATCACACTGTTTTGGTTACTTTGCCTTCAGGATAGACCAGCCCCAGGATGGACCAGCCCCAGGATGGATCAGCCCCAGGCCAGAATGCACATAGAGAAGACCCTATTCCCTTTAGAGAAGCAATGGGCTCACAGTGTTATTCCTCATCAGCTACTGAAAACAACCGCACTTGGTACAAGACCTGCAGGGGTGACTGGATGGGCCCCAACCAGATATATGAACCTCAGTTCTCTAGGGATATGCACGTCCTGGATGACAGCCTGGAACAAAGTTCCTGAAGGAGATTTCAAAAGCCTTCCAGCTCATTCAGAACACCTCTCTAACAGGACAAGAGCATGAGTCCTAGAGGCACTATTACAGCAAGACTCCCTTACACTCACATTCGGGTCTAAGTCAGCTGAGCACAGTTCGCGTCCCATACCCTGACCTCTTTAATTGGAGGAGGTATTCTAGGAGAAAAGGCTTACATATGTAGACTCTCTCATGTCAGAAATATTAAAACACCGGGGCGCCTGGGTGGCTTAGTCGGTTAAGCATCCGACTTTCGCTTAGGTCATGATCTCGCGGTTCGTGAGTTCGAGCCCCGCATCGGGCTCTGTGCTGACTGCCAGCTCAGAGTCTGGAGCCTGTTTCAGAGTCTGTGACTCCCTCTCTCTCTGACCCTCCCCTGCTCACGCTGTCTCTCTCTCTCCTGGAAATAAATAAAAACATTTAAAAAAAATAAAAAAAAAAAAGAAATATTAAAACACCCTTTCTGTTCCTTCTCCCTGGCCCCTAAATCCTGACTCTTCCATATGGAAAACTTAAATCTTTTTATAAGACTGGCTTGCTTCTATCATGAGACCTTTGGCAGATGGGTGGAAAAGATGCATGACTGTCTGCCCAAGGACGGCCTTCATTCCCTCAGCCTTATTAAATATTCCTTTTATCTTCTCTTCTCCACCCTAAAAACTCCAATTCACCATGTCCTTGTTGAGCAGTAGGAAACAGAAGGCACGGTTTCTACTCTCAAGCACCAAAGCAGGGAGATAGGAGGCTGACAGAGACGCCAGGGGCAAGCAATCGTGGCAAGAATCCCATCACATCACAAAAGCCTCTACGTTTCAGGTTCCAAAATAAAAATGCAGCTGTTGAGTAAGTGGTTTGGAAAACACAGTTCTGTGCACACACAGCAGGGTGATGCCTCCGGGTGGGGCTGGATGATTCACAAACGCCCCCGGGACAGGAGCCCATGGGCCCCACACCTTCCTCCCCCGTGTAACCAGGAACATAACAACTAGTGCAATACCGTCTCTGTCTTCTGGGCGCATATGGACCAGCCAAAAAGAAGGAAGGAAATTTTTGCTTCTCAAGTCCATTACGTCATTCCTGCACAGCATTCTGATGTTACCAGCTCTTCCGTAAAAGGCACAAAGTGTAAGTTCTCAACCTGATGGATTTCCACACATACACACAGGTCAGGACACAGGGCGTTCCCAGCACCCTGAGGGCCCACTCATGCCCCTTCCCATCAATAACCACATCCTGCCCCCACTGGTAAACCACGTTCGGGCCTCTGTCACCACAGGTTAAGTTGTGCCCAAGGGACCGTCTTTTCAGTGAAAGAGAAAAGTTAAAGGAGAAACTTAGAATAAAATTCAGATTAGCTCAGATTTCTGAAAATAGTATATAACATTTAAATGGGTGGCTCACAGATGAACCTTCACTGTTCCTTTCTCTCAAAGGTTTACAAATATCTGTCCCAGTGACTTATGGGAGAGATCTTGTATTACCTATAAAAGGCCTCTGACAAGCAACACGATTCAGTGATGAAAGTGACTCTTGGTTAGGGTTTCTGTCATTACGTCACTTTTGAGCCGGTCATGTAAAAAATCCATACTGTTTTCCTTCCTGATGTTTTACTTTCTTCTAAAACTCATGTTCTTGCCGGAGTCAGCTGTCTCTGGGTATGGCAGGCAGTCATGTCTACGTGGGCACAGTGAGCACAGGTGTGTGGGCTGTGCTGAGGGCTCCTGAGCGGCCCCCCTCTGACACTGTTCGGCACAACATTCACAGGCAGGTGTCCTGCCACCAGGAACACAGGGATGCCTGTCACGTGGGAAATATGGGCAGGAAATGGAGATTCGAAATTCTAAACAGTTGGGAGGGGTACAGGAAAAACAAGGTCTGGAGAGACAATGGGCTGTGGGAAGGAGTGGAAGACAGCCCCATCAACAGTGCAGGGGCAGAACAGTCACATGACACGAAGGAAGGGAAGCACAGGGCTGTGGACACAGAAAGGACAAGATTGGGTGGTAACTGGGGACCGTGAGCCACAGAGCTTAACAGAAGACATGTGATGAGCTTGTCAGGGAGGTCAGTGATCTGCTGGTCACAAGGAAAGGGGGGAGGGTAAGACACTGCAGGTATCAAAAAGGAAAGAGGTCGTACACAGTGGAGGCATTAAGTGTGTAACTGCAGATTAAAAATACTATGAATGGTCAACGCTTACTGTCCTGAGCACCTGCCACGTTCACATATTTGCAATTCTGATGACTGTCCTGTGAGGCAGGCAAAGACTGTGCAGATGAGAAATGGAGGCTCAGAAAGGCTCACCACCCCCCCACGTGCATGGTCACTGGGGGCAGAGGCTGGATTCAGAGCCGGCCCCTGTGCTGCAGGTAGCCAAAGCCGGACTGTTCCCTCCAAGTAGCAGGTGAGCCACCCATCCAGGGGTGTGGAGGCGGAGTCACATGTGCGGAAAGCAGCGGAGAGAGAGAGAGGCATGTGCGGAAAGCAGCGGAGGAGGTGAGCTCAGGGGTCTGCAGCAACGATGAGTGTGGGGAAGGCCCACACCCCCCACCCCCTGTCACAGCAGAGCGGGGCACTGGGACCCTTGGGAGCGGGCACAGCCTGACATCTAAAGCAGCAGATCCCGTCAGGACATTCCTTAGGAAGGGTACATTACCTGTAAGTCTTGAAGATCTACTTATCAGCACTTGTGTCTGCAGCCACCCTGTGTCCTTAAGTGCAGTGAACAATGGCACAGACAGTGGGGAAATCAGCGGGAATCTCCCAGGGTCTGCGCTGAGGCATGAGGAGGCTGCCTCCCAGTCTGCAAATGCCTCCTGCAGCTCCAGGCCCATCGTCTGTTTGTCAGACCCTTTGTGTGATGTGTGCTCTCCAGAGCAGCCCCACATGGGCCTGCACGCAGCAAGCTGACACTAAAGAACATTCTCTGATGCAGGAGCACCACAGAGGAAAGGATATCTGATGTGGGAGCAGCAGAGGGGAGATGGGATCTGATGTGAGAGCAGAGCAGGGTTGGAGGGGATCTGATGTGGGAGCAGAGCAGGGGGGAGGGGATCTGATGTGGGAGCAGAGCAGGGGGAGGGGATCTGATGTGGGGAGCAGAGCAGGGTTGGAGGGATCTGATGTGGGAGCAGAGCAGGGGGAGGGGATCTGATGTGGGAGCAGAGCAGAGCAGGGGGAGGGGGGGACCTGATGTGGGAGCAGAGCAGGGTTGGAGGGGATCTGATGTGGAGCAGAGCAGGGGGAGGGGATCTGATGTGGGAGCAGAGCAGGGTTGGAGGGGATCTGATGTGGAATAGAGCAGGGAGAGGCGATCTGATGTGGGAGCAGAGCAGGGTTGGAGGGGATCTGATGTGGGAGCAGAGCAGGGGGGAGGGGATCTGATGTGGGAGCAGAGCAGGGGGGGAGGGGATCTGATGTGGGAATAGAGCAGGGGAGAGGCGATCTGATGTGGGAGAAGCTTGGGGCAAGAGTGAAAAGCTCTGCTCCGAGACTAGCCCCCATCCTCAGGCCCCCCCACTTTTAACCACCTATTCTCAAAAATGGTGCTTCATTCTTTCCAATCATGGCTTCTCCATCTGTAAATGGAGACGGGTAATAGCTCTGGATTCTCTGGGCTGTTTTCAAGATTAAATCAGAGAGCCGCGTGAAATGTAGCACAGTGTCTGGTATACAGGAAGGGTTCGATAAAACCATTAATACTGCTACTACAGATTGGAGACTTCTCACCATGAAAATCCATTTTCTTCACCAAAGACACAGGTACAATGCACAACCAAGTTCCATTTTATAATTCTGAAAGAATTTTAATCATGCATCCATTTACTATTTTGGAATACTTTAGAATACTATAGTAGTGATAAAACTTCTTATTAAAATTCTTAAAAAGATCATTTTGTTATGAAATTACATAAAGGAGATATTCATGTGGCAGCAGAATAAAGAATCACTTACATGTTTTATAACTAAATTGCAATATCAATAGAAAATTAAATATTCTTTTTTTAATTTTTTTAATGTTTATTTTTGAGGGAGAGAGAGACAGAACATGAGTGGGGGATGGGAGGAGAAAGAAGGAGATGCAGAATTTGAAGCAGGTTCCAGGCTCCAAGCTGTCAGCACAGAGCCTGATGCGAGGCTCAAACCCACAAACCGCGAGATCATAACCTGAGCTGAAGTTGGTTGCCCAACTGACTGAGCCCCCCAGGCGGCCCATGGAAAACTAAAAATTCTTTTTTTTTTTTTTTTTATTTATTTCTTGGAGGGAGAGAGAGAGAGAGAGAGATAGCGTGAACAGGGGAGGGTCACAAAGACAGGGAGTCACAGACTCCGAAACAGACTCAAGGCTCTGAGCTGGCAGTCAGCACAGAGCCCGACGCGGGGCTCGAACCCACGAACCGCGAGATCGTGACCTAAGCGAAAGTCGGACGCTCAACTGACTAAGCCACCCAGGCATCCCAAAACTAAAAATTCTTAATTGTGCACATGATCAGACAGAGTCAAGTATGTCATGAATACAGAAGCTGTTAGCAGCTGATCACACTTCCACTCAAAGCCCACGTGCAGAGGTGACAGGAGGGGACATCTCATCTCTTCCCATCTGCACACCCAGGTGCCACATGCAGAAGGCACATGAGCATACTCTACATTTCTGAGAATTAATTAACAATGATAAAGAATTGCTTTTTCTTTATATCATGATTTTTAAACAGAATGTCTTAGGGTAATTATTTCAACTGATGAAAAATAAATTATTTAGCTTGTAAACTATGTGACACTAAAATCATATTTAAAACATGTTGAATTTACATCTGGGTTATATATAACTAGACACCTAATAATGACCAGTTCTACCTTCAATAAGTAACGCCTACATTTTCAGCATACAAGCTTATATTCTCTTCAGAGTTGATGGGAAACATCAGAAATAAAGCAGAAAATAAAGAGAAAATAAAACCTGCTTTTTGAAATGGACAAACAGCAAAAAATGTCTATGGATTCTGGGCAATCCTCTGGGTGAATCTCCCTTGCTATCTTCCATTCCTACCCACTTTTAGGCCCAGGGGAGCATTGGGTGGCTACTGATCACTGAGAAAATCTCTTAGCTGTTACATATTTGCAGCTTTCCCCTGGAGACACTAAGAATTTTGCAGAGATGGGATTGTCTGGGGGGCGGGCTCAGTCAGTTAAGCGTGGGACTTCAGCTCAGGTCATGATATCACAGTTCATGAGTTCGAGCCCCACATCAGGCTCTGTGCTGACAGCTCGAAGCCTGGAGCCTGGAGCCTGCATCAGGTTCTGTGTCTCCCTCTCTCTCTGCCCCTCCTCTGCTTGCTCTCTGTCTCTCAAAAAATGAATGAACATTAAAAAAACTTAAAAAGAAATTTTGTAGAGATGCAATAAAAGATGCAGCACATACAATGACAGAAATGTGCGTTTTAAGCATATTTAAAACTCCCCACGCCAACTTAACCAAAACTTGCTGGCCAAAGAAAAACACGTGACACCTAGGGACGTCTGTTGAGTGGGGATGAGGAGGAGGGAAAACAACAGCCTCCACCAGCAGCTGAGCCTGGTGACCCTGGAGGCATTTCTACATGATGTTCCCAGAGAAAAGTGTATTTTGTGCATAATACACATGACCCTCTGTCCCACTCAGACTCAAAGCCCCGTAAAGCTAGAACCTACCAGACTTTCACGTAACAGCTCGTGTTCCAATTTAAGTCAAAAAGAAATTTCTCTTTTATTACTAGTGCCTGGTCCTAAGAAGCAAGCAAGAAATGATGCTGTTTTCTCCCCATTATTTCAGTAAAAAGAAAGGAACTGTGTTACACAAAACTGGGTGAGGATGAAGCAGAGGCGTCACTCCCTCTTCTGTTACTAACGAATTATCTCTTCCTGAGGCACCGCAAGTTAAATAGTGAGAAGGCAACTCCCGAGCTGCTCCCCAAAGTGAGGGAAGCAGGCATGGGAAATTTCGTTTTCAAGCCCATTTTCTCTCTGCCACTTGTATGGGGGAGGGGAGGGACTGTGACTAAGGTCACAATACTACAGGGCTCTGGTCCCATGCAATGCACATCCCAAAAGAGGAATCCAAGAATGCTTTCTGTTTTCAAAAAGGACCTGACATTAGACCACTGAAAAGGACACTCAGTTAATTAAAAATAGTTGTAAATAGCTGAAACGCAGCTTTAGTTAAAAGAAAACATTCTTCCTCAGCCTGTGAAGCTACATCTGCGGGGTTTAGTTGGAGGTTATAAAGCAATCTGCGGGGTTTAGTTGGAGGTTATAAAGCAAACAGCCCCATGTGTTACATTTAAAGTTACACTAAATTATAAAGCACTTGCCCTTAAACTCAAGCCTTTTCATGCCAGACTACCGCTGGGAGCCCTGCACCAAAGACGCTAAAGAAGAGTATAGAATATATTTTTCTTAATAAGACGTGAATCATAATCATGAATAAGAGATCCAAGAAAAGCTCACAGAAAGCCAGAAAAATCTTATTAAACTTAACTAACTTAAGAGCATGGAATGCTGGAACGAGGTCTCAAATTCTCAAGCCAAAACACTTGCCAGACACTAAAGCCGCTAGCACATAACGTGTTTTGGGAGAAGAAGGGTAGAGTAAGAAAGTAAAACCAGAAAAAAAAAACAAACCCATTACAATGTGGAGCTCAATGTAGGGTTTACCGCCCATGTCAGAGGGGGGCATTTTAACAATCAAATAATACAATTAAATGCATCTCTCCTAGGGACTGCTTTACAATAAAGTAGTTTTATTTTCTGGTAGTCATTTGGTGGCCAATGGCTGCAACTAAAACGTCCCAGGCTAATACCCAAAAAAATAAAGACCCAGAATATTTAGTGTTGGCTGGGACCATGAAGATTATCTAAGTCTCAATTATATATAAGCAAAAACAGAGACACAGTCCATCATTAACCGTATTTCTATTTAAACTGCTGAACTGAATGATCTGTTACAGTAATCTCACTGAGTGAGACCTGTAACCTCATTCTGGCCCAGGCTGGAAGATTCTTCTTCCCTGATACTCTTCTTTCTCCCCCAAAATACACTCCCTCCCGCACCGGGACCCCAACGCAAGGCCAAGGAGGGTGGGGAGCGCGCACAGGAACCCAGAGCCACGGAGAGGCCCAGCAGACCACAGACTTACAAACAGGGTCTGCAGGAACGAATGTGCTAACTGTCCACCCTTGCTTCTTACTTGACACACAAAACAGCACTCAGAAACAGCAGACCGCTCATATTTCTGCAGCATCCAGCCTGAATCTCAAACCCTGCACCAATCAAATGGGCAAAGACACTGATGGAGCTGAGCCGCCTAACTCAGCAAATCCACACAGAATAAGGTATCGAATCTGGCCTGGATCCTCTCATTTGGTCCCATTTACCACACTCATGAAATATGCATGAACTAAGAAAAGCCCGCATTCTTATTCAGGGGTTTGTGGTTCATCTACCAGTTTCATGATCTGCCAATTGCCCATAAAGTCACTCTTACAAGACGTGCAAATATCCTGGAGGTGGCTGGGGCGGGGCAGACAGAAAGGTTATTCCTGGCTGTCACCCCCCAGCCCCCTGGGCACAGGCTCCTGGCCCCACCTGACTTTCTCAAAGGGGTCCCACAGTCAAGTATGAAAGCAGCCTGGGTGCTCTGTGAGAAGCCAGCTCTCTACATGGCCTCCCTTCACTCTATATGAATGAGTCTTATGATCTTTTTTAAAAGTCAGAAACCAATGAATTTGGGGGGAGATTTAAAGAACAGAAGGTGGTATCTCCTCCCCTCAAATGTACTCAAATCACAGAAATAAGAGTGTTTTTAGGGAAACAAAACCTTCTGAGTCTTCTCCCACCATCTGGGAAATATCTTTATTACATTAAACCAATGGTTCCTGACTTTCATTATCAAATTATCACATCATAAAATTAAACTCTGCATAAGAAGGACTTGGTGGGTGTTCAATTATTTATTAGTTCATTCAACAATTAACTTCTGAGTATTTACTAAGTGCCAAGCAGCTTGCTAGGCCCTGGAGATACACAGTCATACCAGAAAATGGCTCAACACGCCCAAAGAAAGATCAACAGATCAAAGGTGTGAGAAGAATTAACTGCTGTGTGTGCGTATTTAGATAGTAAGTTCTTCTGTGGCTACACAACATTGGGCATCCAGCATTTAATAACCTCAGGGTGCAGTGTTCCAGGGCCTGTGAGATGCATGCACCAGGCACAATGTGCTGTGAGGCATCTTTGGGGCTTTTTCCAAATGAAGGAGGCTACGTGCAGCCCCACACATGGCTCCCCATCCCTCTTCCTTCCTCCAGCCTCCAGCTCCCGCATTCCGGGCTGTGGGCCCTGTGCCTCTGTGTCCCTCTCTGGGATTCATGTGACCCTCTAAACTCTGCCCCGTGCTCAGAGAGCACATGTTTCTGCACCCATCATCTCTATCCCACAACAAGGTGCAGCCGACAAACAATCACAGTTTTACTGAAAATGAGACCTAACTGATCCGTAATGATGCGTTTTGTTAGGGTTTACTGTTGGCCAAATAACTTACCTTTCTTTAAATTTTCCTTAGCCAAAAGGAAAAGGAGAAAATTTTAACCATTTTTTTCCCTGCACTCTCTGGTATCTGCCAAACAACTCACAGCGATACGGAAAGGGGGTGGAGAAAGAACATTCCAAAATGCTATGTTAATTTTATGAAACACAGGGAGCATTGTTTGCTGACATTTACTGTGAAAGTAAAAGATGACCAAGGCCCAAATTCTGAAGTGTGCATTCCAGAGCACACGGCACCCTGTGGGATCTGTTCATTTATAATGCACACAAGTCCCTAAAGGAAGTCATACTATAAAATAGGCCTTCACACCATCTGACTGCCAAATGACAGACTTTGGCAAGCAAGCTCGGAACATTTTAGACTTTACAAACGTTATCCTCTTTTAAAAGTTAACTCTGACTACTTTAAGGAATGTAAAAATAAACCCTGGTTTCAGTGAAATCAAGATTGAATCTTACCAGACTTCTAAAATTAACCACGGACTCCGATTCTATGCTAGAGTCAGGAGAGCGGGTCCGGGGCTCTGGGGCAGGAGGGGTCCCTTATTCTCAACAATTGTCTCCTTGTCCACACAGCAAATGAGTAACCATTCTTGGGGTGCGGGGGTGGGGTTGGCAGGATACAGTGCTCAATTTATATAGATCAAAGTGAAAAGTAACAGATCATGTATTTATTTCAACCCGGATTCAGTCACAGTTTGATTTCTGAAATGATGCTGACAAAGTGAACAACAATAGCAACCGTACTGGGGAGACAACAAAAGAAACGAAGAAGAACAGGAAGACTGGCTCCAGGCGCTGTGCAAAGGGAAACTATGGCTAAGCAGGTGGAATTACCCAGGACACGAAGCCGGCATGTGGTACGTCAGGACTGACAGGTGAGGACAGCTGAGGATGGGTGTGGATGGGTGAGGACGGGGGAACACTGTTGTGGAGAGGTGAAGATGGGTGTGGAGGGGTGAGGACGGGTGTGGAGGGGTGAGGACGGGAGAGGACAGCTGTGGAGGGGTGAGGACAGCTGTGGAGGGGTGAGGACAGCTGTGGAGGGATGAAGACGGGAGAGGACAGCTGTGGAGGTGAGGACAGCTGTGGAGGGGTAAGGACAGCTGTGGAGGGGTGAGGAATGGGGGAGGACAGCTGTGGAGGGGTGAGGTGAGGACAGCTGTGGAGGGTGAGGTGAGGACAGCTGTGGAGGGGTGAGGGAGTGAGGACAGCTGTGGAGGGGTGAGGACAGCTGTGGAGGAGGACAGCTGTGGAGAAGGACAGCTTGGAGGAGAGGACAGCTGTGGAGGAGCTGAGGGTGAGGACAGCTGTGGAGGACAGCAGCTGTGGAGGGCTGAGGACGGGAGAGGACAGCTGTGGAGGGGAGGAGGTGGGGAGAGGACAGCTGTGGAGGGGTGAGGACAGCTGTGGAGGGGAGAGGACAGCTGTGGAGGGGTGAGGACAGCTGTGGAGGAGAGGACAGCTGTGGAGGGGTGAGGACAGCTGTGGAGGGGTGAGGACAGTGTGAGGACAGCTGTGGAGGGGTGAGGACAGCTGTGGAGGGAAAACAGCTGTGGAGGGGAACAGCTGTGGAGGAGAGGACAGCTGTGGAGGGAGAGGACAGCTGTGGAGGGTGAGGACAGCTGTGGAGGGGAAGAGAGAACAGCTGTGGAGGGGGTGAGGACGGGTGAGGACAGCTGTGGAGGAGGAGGACAGCTGTGGAGGGAGAGGACAGCTGTGGAGGGAGAGGACAGCTGTGGAGGGAGAGGACAGCTGTGGAGGAGAGGACAGCTGTGGAGGCTGTGGAGAGAGGACAGCTGTGGAGGGAGAGAGGACAGCTGTGGAGGAGGACAGCTGTGGAGGGGAGGACAGCTGTGGAGGGGAGGACGGGGACAGCTGTGGAGGGAGGACAGCTGTGGAGGGGAGAGGACAGCTGTGGAGGGGGGAGAGGACAGCTGTGGAGGGGAGAGGACAGCTGTGGAGGGGAGAGGACAGTTGTGGAGGGGTGAGGACAGCTGTGGAGGGGAGAGGACAGCTGTGGAGGGGTGAGGACAGCTGTGGAGGGGAGAGGACAGCTGTGGAGGGGTGAGGACCGGTGCAGTCCTGGGAAGCCATGCTCGCCTCGCAGACCTGGGCAGCATGAGACGAAGGCGGCAGGAAAACACGGTCATGACGTCGCGCCAGTGGCACCTCCGCAGGCTGCGTCCCCACGGTGGAGAAATACTCTGTCTTCACGTTACCAGGTCTGCTGATGAAGAGCCCAGGCAGCTACAGAATAAATACACTGATACCTTTGCCTCCAGACCGATCTCCAGAACGTGCCAGTGGCTTCTGCGGGACGTTACTGGGGCCTCTGGGAGACACTGACCTGCTATTGATTGTTCCCTTTCATCCCTCAGATCATCTGACATTTCTCTGCTACACAAGACACAGGCAGTCAGACCCTGATTAGCTAGAGTTACATGGACGAAACGTCAACTGCTGCCGTTCCTCCGCGTCGCTGAGGAACAGCCTTGTCCAGGAAGACTTCCTGCCAGCGTGATGTGGCAGGATGGGGCCAGTGGCACCTGTGCATCCCAAGCACATGAACGGTGCCCAGTAGACTGAAGAACCGAAATCTGAAGTCTGCTGGATCCTGTGAACAGCACACGCCCTAAGAATGCAGTGTGACCGCTCCTTTCTGCTGCCTGCGGTTTATGGATTCATATCCATAAATACAGGCTCAGGACTCTGCAGCTAGTAGTAACCTTTGGTTGGTAAGAGAGAACAGGAGGGCAGAATTTATAAAGCTAGAGTCTGGCTCTCTTTCTGCATTAACACATGAACAGATACATGATGCTTAACTTCTGTAGCTCAGAGAACACAGTGGATGACCTGTCCAGAGTCTGCCCAGGGTTCTCCCCTTCCACAGCGCCTTGCACCTCTGAGGAGAGGACCATGCAGTTTTTACCGGTTTTCAGCACTTAGCACTAAGTACTCATAAATACTTGCTGAATAATAACTTTTCCACTCACTGCTCATCTTAGAAGAGCCACAGGTTTGAATCTAGTGGTTTGAGCAAATCGCAGTCCCTGGGGTGTCAATGCCAGATTCACGCCACATGGTATAAGTGTTCTGAGTGATTTCTGTCTCCCATTTCCCAGCTGAACAGAAATCACTCGACTGCCCAGGGTCAGGAAAGGGGGAAGGGGAGGAGGTGCTGCAGAGCACGTGCATACAAGGAAGACAGTTTGGGAAGCGATGCTCGCAGCCGTAGCCTGGCCCCCGGATGCCAAGACACCGTACGCGAAGGAGCAAGACTTCAGGTGGTAGATTCTTTCTTAACATAACACGAATTCTCATTTCCTACTTTTTTAAGAAAAAGTAGTTGAAATAACTGAGGAGAACAAACAGAAAACCTCGGAGGGAGGGGCCAGAAACTGGGAAAGTCATGGGCACACATGTCCCACGGCACAACATACAAGAGGGACAGTCTCCTCTGTGCCTAGACTCTCAGGCCTCCGGGCTTCTCATGCCTAGACCACTCTCACGCTACCATCTGTCCACGAAACCAGGGAGGCGAAGCTGCATGTGGCCACAAAGCAGAGTCTGCGACAGGCCAAGCATCCATGGAGCCCTCTGCCACAGCCAAGAACAGGTCTGTGCGAGGACCAAAGTACAAGGTAAGCAGTCTGGATTAGGAATCCATCTCCTCTTTGTGGATGCACAACTCCTTATTAATCGTGTCCTAACACCACTATCCTTCCGTTTCTGAACAGCAACAAAGATCCCACACGAGCAATTCCAGACTTGCTTCAACCTGGGCAGTGTGACAGGTTCCAGAGAGGCATTTTCTAGGCCTCAGAGGAGAAAGAACAGAGGACCAGGCCATGCTCCTGATGTCCCGGCAGGGGCTGCCCTCATGTCACCACACACACGACCCCTCTGCCCCGGCCACCCATTCCCTTTACTCGTCCTCAAACATGCTTCAGGTTTGCACGCGTTCCCCTCGGCCCTTCCCTCCAATCCCGACACCACGGCCTGGACGGTCACCCTTCCAGGCCATGCAAGCCCTCACCCCATCAACCCACAGGCCCCCTGCCCTCCTCTGACGGCCTAGAGTTGTGTATTTTTCTCTAGTGCAAAGGAAACATCATTATTATCATACTTGTTTATTGTGATTCTGATGCCCAGCTGGGTGGAGGCCTTGCCTCTCGGTAGGAAGACCTACTTCCGGCCTTTCTCAATTCCTGGGTGTTCCCCATTAGACACGTGAATGAAGGGGCAGACTGTGGGTATGACAATGGGAATCTACAAATGAAGAATCTACGTAAGCTACTTAATATTTGGTGATAAATGGGATTAAGATAGGATATACTGTGATCCTGGCAGTGATTTTATCAATCAAAACAGCAACAGATCATTCATAAAGCAACAAAGCCCAGCAGGTGACTGATAAAATGAATCTTTAGAAAAAAGTGCTGAGCCTAAAGAGCCAAGAAAGGATAGAACAGAACCTACCATTTACAGCAGAAGGTGAAGAAGGAGACAACTGCAAACGGGCCAGGACAAAATTACAGTTTCTACCTGACTCACTCTTGAAAACATTCTCTCTGGTTTAAATGTGTCATGAACAAATAAAACTCCAAAAAACAAAACACCCACCAGGCGGGCCCATCTGTGGCCTGGGTGCAGACAAGCACGTGTGACTTCTGTGTCAGGGGCGTAGCCTCCAGGACCCCTGCGAGGCCCTGCAAGCATGTACACCCTCACCAAGTCACAATACAACCTACACATTAACTGAGTCATCACAGACTATTTGAGATTATCGATAAAAAGGCAACACGCAATAAAGCACAAAAGGAAAAGGAAGAGGTTCCGAGTGCAAGTTCACGGTACAGACCGGCCGCTGTTCCAGCAGGTTTCCCGTGTCGGGCAGGGGACAAGGGAAGGCAGCAGGGCACCACGTGGCAGCCTCGTTTTCAGGATTTCCCAGTGAGGATGTCCTGCACACACTGTCTCCGACACAGAAGCTACAGCTGCACCTACACTCGCTTCATGGGCGTCTCCCGGGCTCGAGAGACATGGCACCTCTGTCAACACCCTGTCAGCACCTTGCCTGGAGCACAACTAGGCAAGTACGTAAGCGCTGAGCCTGGTCCAAGGGCTTTGGTCTTCCTCTGAAGACAGCCCCCAGCAGTGCTGCTGCCTCAGTGGGGGAGAAGCGTCACCCCGAGCATCTCTCTCGGTGCTGCCAACGCGCCTCAGCTCTGCCTGCTTCCAGCGGCTCCTGCTACGGTCTCACCACCCGCCCACCCAGCTGCTCCAGCCAGGGAACTGAGCACCAGCCACGATTCTTCTTCCCTTCCTGCCTCCACATCCGGTAGATTCTCCCTTGTAAGCCCTGCTAGCTGAAATTTTCTCTAAATCCTGCCATCTTTCACCTGAAATCCTTTGCTCTGTGAGGCAAAACCATCTCCCCTTATTTAGAATGACATCTTCTATGCCTGGCACATGGGAGTACCCAGTAAAAACTGATAATATAAATTAGCAAGTGTACGAAACAAGGCAGGAGCTTCAGCACCACACATCTTACAGTAAAGTGTGTCCCAGACACAACTGGAAACAGAATCCCTCCTTCACAGGCATCCTTGAAAGAATCTATGTCGGTGATAAGCAGTGGATCAAAAGGGTCAAGTTCTTGAGAAAAAAATTCTAAACAAATATGGCATTTTTATCTGTGTTTAACGCCATTCTACTTAAAGTTCCATGTACACAGAACTCCCCTCCCTTTAAAAACAGGTTTTTGAGAAATGCTGAGTCCTGACAACATTGTGCACCTTCCATATTACAAGATTGGTTCCCTGCCCATAGCTTTAATATTTTGTGAAGTTTTTTAAAGGAGGGGTCAGCTTCAAATGTAGAACTGTTTCCCCTTACACCCTGCAACCACATAACTGCTGGTTCTAAAGCATCAGTATCAACGACCATATAACTTCAAAGTCACCTACTTACACCGATTAACTCAAAGTAGAAAGCTGGTCACACAACACGATGCTGGCAGGACGTGTCTGGGAAATGGCTTCCAAGAGCCACCCCCCCCTCCCCGGGAAATGGCTTTGGCAAGTGTCCCCTACCCCCGTCTGTAGGCCCCTCACCCGGGATGTGGACAGTGTGTATAGAAACTGCAGGAACACGAGCAATGTTCCCCAGGCCCTGAGCCCTGTGGCCTCTCCCCATCTCTCTCTCCCCTCTTTTTAAAACACTGAAACCAGGTAATGTCAACAGGAACCAGAACCCAATAAAGGTGAAAAGTATTTATTACTTGATCCCCATTGGGATCTGACTCTCATTTTTACTTAGGTATAATTGACAAATAGCAATATATTAGTTTCGGGGCACAACCTAATTTGATATTTGTATACACTGTGAAATTAGCACCCCCCAAAAACCTAGTTATCATCTGTCACCACATACAGTCACAGAAAGTTTTCCTTGCCATGAGAATTTTTAAGCTCTACTCTATTAGCAACTTTCAAATATACGATACACGGGCACCTGGCTGGCTCAGTCGGGGGAGCATGTGACTCTTGATCTTGAGGGTTTTGAGTATGAGCCCCACATTGGGGGTAGAGATTACTTAAAAATAAAATCTTTCAAAAAACACAAAAATTGGGGCGCCTGGGTGGCTCAGTGAGTTAAGCATCCGGCTTCGGCTCAGGTCATGATCTCACAGTTCATGGGTTCGAGCCCCGCATCGGGCTCCGTGCTGACAGCTCAGAGCCTGGAGCCTGCTTCTAATTCTGTGTCTCCCTCTCTCTCTCTGACCCTCTCCTGTGCTTACACTATCTGTCTGTCTCTCTCTCAGAAATAAATAAAACATTAAAAAATTTTAAAAAACCACAAAAATCAAGTATATAATACAGTGTTATCAGCCATAGTCAGCATGCCGTATATTAGACCCCCAGGACTTATGACTGGAAGTCTGTACTGACTCTTTAAGTAAAAGTGCATTTGTCACACGTGGACAGTGGATAGCGGTCAGCAACAGAAAAGGAAACTAAGGCACTTAGCACTTTGGTGGGTCTCAGGAACACTACACTGAGCTGAAACTGCCCGATGTGAAACCCTTGCAGGATTCCAATCCCATGAGCCTCTGATCAGGCAAAACCAACATGTGGTCTCAACACAGAGCAGGAGCTGACGGCAGCAGGAGAGGCCTTTCCCAGTTGCCCCAGAAAGGAACGTGCCTCGTAGGCCAAGATGCAGATCACGCAGGGTCGGTGCTGGCCAGCCTGCATGCCAGGCCACTGCACCTCCGACAGCTGAACTGGACACGCAGCGGGAAAGGAGAGCGCGCTCCTGCTCCTGCAGCCCTGCTCGCCTGCAAATGGGAGGGGGTGCCTGGTCACTGCGAGGGCGTAGTGTTTCATCAGACCCGCTGACGTCGCCGCCCACGATGCCCGAGGTCAGGAACCACGTGCCAGGAATGGTGGGAGCCGGCGAGGACCCAGACGGCTGCAGCTTTTCAGTCTGCCAGACCCCAAAATGGTTCCCACCGCGCAGTGTCCAAGGCTCTGTGCTGCACACCTCGGGTTCCACGCACTTGGGAGGTCTGATCCCACACGCCGCAGGAAGCCGGTGGTTTCCTGCTCCTTTGTCATAAAGGCTGGTCACTATCAAGACTCGCGTGTGAGCAGTCACATCTCAAATGTGTCCACCACAAGGTAGCAGAAATGGTGAACGGTACAAGCTTGACTGACCTCTGGAAGCCAAGGCCACGGGGGCCATGGAACGGCCTCACCAGCAGGGAGGGAGGAAGGGTCTGGGTGGGACTGGGCAGACGGAATCAGGAGCTTATCTCAGCTCTGACAGTTGGTCCCCTCCTCTGACAGTTTCCCCTTGAGTGCAGAGCCGGACACTCACCTGGCGCTGACTGTGCACTGCGGCGCGGGCTGGTGCGGGAGGCGGCCGGGCCACGGGCGGTGTGGGCAGAAGCAGGCCGGGGGCTGCAGGCAGCAGGCGGGTGGGTAGGCGGGCGCGCGGTGTGGACAGAGGGGCGCCGGGAAGTCGGAGCATGGCCGCGGGCAGCAGGGGGCCGGGCCAGGGTCAGACTGGGGCTCCGGGGGACAGGGTGGGCACACAGGGCAGCGGCACATGGCGGGGACTCGCTGCGGGCTGTCGGTGGCCAGGAGGGATGACTTCACTGCACCGTTCACCCGAGGGCATCCGTTTACGCTCACTTTTGTTCCAGGTGCTTCTGCGGGGGACAGCTGGCAGGCAGCGAGGTCCCCGTTGCAGGTCGTGAGGGCGCCAGGGCCGCCACTGCTCAGAACCACAAAGTCGCAGTTCCCGCTGCTCACGGCCATGCTCCAGTTTCTCAGCCCTACAAGAGAAAGGACAGAAAACCATCCAGTGACGGGAGGGCAGACAGGCAGTCAGGGCGGGAAGCTGTCTATGGGGAGGAGACAGTGGGGGTAACAGACAGCACCATCTGCACAGGGACTGGGATGCTCCGTGTGTCTGGAGAGCCCATCCCGACTGCACCTCCCACCTCTGCTTTCAGACCCACTGCTCCTCCAGTCCTGCCCCGTCCCAGGCCTGTCTCCGTCCCCATCCTGTCCCTGTTCAGTCCTCTTCCCCATCCCAGTCCTGTGCCAGTCCCATCCCTGTCCCTGTCCCCATCTCAGTCCTGTCCCCACCCCCATCCCATCGCTGTCCAGTACTCATCTCCATCCCATCCTCATCCCCATCCCTGTCCCCAACCCAGTCTTATCCCCATCCTCTCCCAGTACTGTCCCCATCCCGTTCCTGTCCCCACGTGAAGTACAGGGGAGCAGTCAGAACGGTATAGGAGGGAAGAGAGGAGCACCCACACGGCCCCTGAACCCTCCCCCAGGCATGGGTGTGATGCCGCAGGCGTTATGGACAAACCAAAGTGCCACCCTGAGGGCAGTAAACTGTGCAGATTAAAATAATTTGAATAATCCTAAGAACACTGTATGCCAGGGTGGCTCAGCTGGTTAAGCTTTTGACTCAAGTCACGATCTCATGGTCTCACCCCGAGGCCACCTCAGGGAGGGTCTGTCACCTTAGTTTCCTTTTGCTGAAGAATGTATCCCCGTTTGCTATAACAACAACAAAAAAGCTGATGCAAATATTCCAGGAACAGTAAGACATACATCAGAGGATGTCGAAGGGGCGCCGGACTTTTATCAAAGCCAACTGAAACCTTAGATGCTTGTCTGTCTGCCGGAGCGCATGGAGGCCTGGCTGTGTGAGATCCATGCTCCCAGAATCAGACATTCCTCGGACAAACACTCCACAGGCAGTCACGGCTCCTCACCCTCCACCCGGGACCCTCCCTGCTCTGCAGGACTGGGCACAGCTGCCCCCACTGCTGGGGACCCAACAACTCCCTCCTCCCCAACAAGGGAATCCAAGGGGACAAGTTCTTTGTTTTTTTTGGTTTTTTTTCACCATCAGGTTCATTACTATCCTCAGAGAGTCTATTTGTCCATCAATCCTACGGATACTAGTCACAGCCAACTATCTAACAACAACCTGAATCCTCAAGGCTTAACAAGAAACTGGGCTTCAGACAGAATGTCATGGCCTGTGACAGCCCTCCCCCTGCCCTGACGTCCCTGCAGACCCTCGGATTCCACCTGTTTCCCTGTCTTGTAACTGGATGCTTCTCCTGAGAAAGAGCTTTGTAACAAGAATCACAACGATCATTTTCTCTTATTTTTGCTGCAAATGCATCATCTGCTACTTACATAAGAGCTAAATAGATTTCTGTAGGGCAGCCAGGGGCCTAATCATCCCTTAGAACATCTCCACTCCGCCTCCACTTTTGTAAAATGCAGTCCAAACACCAAATAACTGACTTACAAATTTCTGGAATGTAACCTGGTCCTTAACCTGGAGACTTCTTTTTAAAAAAATTTTTTTTAATGTTTGTTTATTTTTGAGAGAGAGGGAGACAGAGCATGAGCAGAGGAGGGGCAGAGGGGAAACAAAAACCAAAGCAGGCTCCAGGCTCTGAGCTGTCAGCACAGAGCCCAATGTGGGGCTTGAACCCACAAATCGTGAGATCATGACCTAAGCTGAAGTCGGACACTCAACAGAGTGAGCTCCCCAGGCATCCCTGAAGGCTTCTTCTGATGAAGTAAGAACCAGTGGAAAGTAAAGAATAATTTGAACTCTGACTGGCTTGTATTTGAAGGAAGTCATATGAGCATTCTATGCTTCAGTCTCTTTAATCATAAAATAGGAACAATCAAATTGACTTTATAAATAAATTGTGAATTTTAAGCAAAAAATAATTAAAAGCAAAAACAGAAAAGAAATTATTCTTTTTTTTTTAATTTTTTTTTATTTATTTCTAGGAGAGAGAGAGAGAGACAGCGTGAGCAGGGGAGGGTCAGAGTTAGAGGGAGACACAGACTCTGAAATATGCTCCAGGCTCTGAGCTGGCAGTCAGCACAGAGCCCGACGCGGGGCTCGAACCCACGAACCGCGAGATCATGACCTAAGCGAAAGTTGGACGCTTAACAGACTAAGCCACCCAGGCGCCCCAGAAAAGAAATTATTCTAAGAAATGTCCATGAACGAAGTTTGGTAGATGCATTTGTATAGGAATTCAGGTGGTCAGGAAGACAGCAAAGTTTCAATCTGAAGTCAAAGACGAACCCGATGTCTATACAGGGAAAGATCTGTCTTTAAAACTGAGACAGATGAGAAAAAAACTTGGTCTGAGCCGAAGACAGAGGTGACAGGAAAGCTGATGGGACAGAAGAGCCAACACAGTAAGATGACACTATGGTGACAAGTGTAATGCCACGAGATCACAAAAGCGGTAGTAACAGTAATTCCGGTGAAGTTTAAAGCCAGTGTTGGGTCAAACACAGTGAACGCCTGTGAACAATGACTCTGTAGTCATCGTCCACTTTCCCGGGGTTGCAAATGGAGGCAGCCAAGAGGAAACTTGAGGGACCAGCTTGGGGTGCGACAGCGGCCCCCCCACCAGCCTGTTTTAGTGTATCTTCCTGTATTTCATGAATAGAATATGCCTGTATCGATACAGTCAAAGCCACCAGTCCCACAGCCCTCAATTCACCTTTTCTACGAGCATCTTTACGTCTTTGTGCATCAGCAGTTTGGGGGTGATACGGTGTTTGATCAAGGACTATCTTCTGATTACTTTTTAAATTTTAATTTCTCTTTTCTTTGAGCCTCAGTTCTTCACATGTATTAATCAGGATAGTAACCAAGGTCCATCTTCTAGGACCACAATGAGCATATGAAAATGTTTTGAAAATAATTAAGGGGTTAGAAGAGGTAGAACAAGTCCAAGTTCATCTTATGGAGCCAGCATTATCCCAACAGTAAAACCAGACAAGGGCACTGCAAGGAAAGAGAATTACAGACCAACATCCCAGACGAACATGGACACAAAAATCTTCAATAAGATATTAATAAACTGAATTCAACAACACACTAAAAGATCATACATCATGATCCAGTGGGATTTATTTCAGGAATACAAGGGTGGTCCAACACTCACAAGCCAGACAACATGACCCACTACCATCCAGGCAAAGGGTAAGAATCATACAGTCATATCAGCAGATGTAGGAAAGGGTTTTGACAAAATCCAACATCCATTTGGACAAAAACTCTCAAGAAAGTGGGTATAAAGGGAACACATCTCAACATAATACAAGGCATATATGACAGACGCACAGCTAACATCATACTCCATGGTGAAAGGCTGAAAGCTTTTCCTTCACCAGGTGCAAAAAAAGGAAGTCTAGTCTCATCCCTTCTATCTAACACAGTCTTGGAAGTCCTGGCCACAGCAATTAGGCAAAGAAAAGGAAAGAAAGGCATCCAAATCAGAAGTTAACTGTCACTACTTATAGATTACATGATATATACAGAAAACTGAAAGATTTCACCAAAAAAAAGTTACAATAAATGAATTAGGTAAAGTTGCAGGATATAAAATCAATATACAAAACCATAAAGGGCTGGGTATTTATAACGGAAAAATTATCATAACAGCTTGAGTATTAAGAATATAAAAAGATATGGAGCGCCTGGGTGGCTTAGTCGGTTAAGCGTCCGACTTTCGCTTAGGTCATGATCTCGCGGTTCGTGGGTTCGAGCCCCGCGTCGGGCTCTGTGCTGACTGCCAGCTCAGAGCCTGGAGCCTGTTTCAGAGTCTGTGTCTCCCTCTCTCTCTGACCCTCCCCTGCTCACGCTGTCTCTCTCTCTCTCTCCTAGAAATAATAAATAAAACATTAAAAAAAAAGAATATAAAAAGATAAGGAATAATGCTTCCTGGCTTTAAAGCCAAATTACGCTTTAAAACGGCAGCTGAAGACATCTGTAGCTTAGAAGAAAAAGTGTGAGTGGATCTAAGTTTGAAACCTGACTCTAATAGTTTCTACCTTTGAGAAACTGGGTCAGATTGTTTACACTCTTACAGTCTCTAAGCCTTGGTTCTTCTTAGAGTTAAACTTGAAATGCAAATTAGCACACCCATCTAAGAGAGCAATGTGCTGCTACTAATGAGAATTTTAAACACCCTCATCCTTTGACCCACAATAGTACTAGGATCAAGTATATTTTTTGGATATACTTGAACAATGTGTAAAGACAGATGTACAGATAAGGTCGTTACAGACTGCAGCACTGTCTCTATCAGTGAAAACTGGAAATAATCTAAAATATCATCAGTAACAGACTCAAATTCTGTCATTATCTGTACCTTGGGCATTCTGCACAATAAAACTTTTTTTTATAGTTTATTTATTTTTGAGACAGAGAGAGACAGAGCATGAGCAAGGGAGAGGAAGAGAGAGAGGGAGACACAGAATCTGAAGCAGGCTCCAGGCTCTGAGCTGTCAGCACAGAGCCCAATGTGGGGCTCGAATCCACAAACTGCGAGATCATGACCTGAGCCGAAGCCGGACGCTCAACTGACTGAGTTACCCAGATACCCCCATTCTGCACAATAAAAAATGAATGAGTTAGATCAGGCTATACTGTGGAAAGAAATCCAAAGTACATCTTTATGTGTACATAAAAGCTACCCACAGAACAGGCTTTATGGTATGAATCTATCAATTTCATTAGAAAAGAGGAGAGATACACATGTGGTTAGGATACACAGATAGTTTCTAGAAGGACATAAGAAAATGCTCAACCCTGTTTCCTGCTGAAGAGCTGGACTGGGAATTTTGGAAGGTGGAGAAGACTTCACATTTCACTTTCTGTACAACAGACAACTTTTATGATAAGTGTGTCTTCTTTATAGTGGTAAAACACTAATAAAACAACACATAAAGTTTCTAGAACCCTCACTAATAATGAATAAAAGGTAGTTATGATTAAAATGTAAAAATGGAAACAAAGTTATTTTACCTTAAAAGATAACTAAACATCTATTCACTGGATGCATTTTATCTATTTTATCTTATTATATTTTTTATCTAGAGAGAGATGGTGCACATGAGCAGGGAAGGGGCAGAGGGAAAAGAGAGAGAATCTCAACCAGGCTCAGGCTTGCACAGAGTCCAACACGGGGCTCAATGCAGGGCTGGATCCCAGAACCCTGAGATCTTGACCCGAGCTGAAACCAAGAGTCGGACGCTCAATTGACCAAGCCGCCCAGGCTCCTCCATTCACTGGATGCATTTTAAATTGTTTACCTTCTGCACTCTTACAATAACACCCTACATGATATACTGAATAACTGGATAAAGCAAGAAATGAAAACGCAAGAAATGAAAACGAAGCTAAGGAGTAAATACAGACAGATGAGTACAAAGTATTCAGGAAAAGGTTTCAATGTATCTTATCTCATCACCTCTGCCAGGTTTCTGGAAACGTACATTTACTTGTCCAGCCAAAGCCATCTATGAAGGGAGAGTCCCGGCCCCACCGGCCGCAGGCAGACACTACAGACCCTTCAGTCGTGTTTCCATGCAGAGAAGAGATGTAGGAGTTCATGTGATTACAGGGATCACACAGTTACCCCCTTCATGTGGTCTGGGACTCAGAACACTTGCACCTTTAGAGTAACATGATACACAATCACATGACATATATCACTAAGAGAACTAAATACGACATATGCTATTACATATTTTTATAATAAATATAAATGACCGTATTAAAAGACAGAACAGGATCTCATTGGATATACTACTGTATGATCGGTTGTGCAAATATATTCAGTAGCACAGTCATAAAGGATGCAATCAAGCTATGAGGTGACAACCGGAGCACAAACACATGTCAAGAGCTGCTGTGAAAACTGGTGGCAGCTGCTGGCACCTGGAAGTTAGCATCGCTTGCAGGGTCCAAAAGCTGCCAGTCAGAATCTAACTGTAACGCTGGACAGCCCGCATGCACCTGCTCCGATCACCACAGTGACCATGTGGCACAGCCATCACCACGGCCACCAGGCGGAGCGAGTGTGGCTTTTCCCCAAACTTTCACACACACGATCCCATTTGACCTGATGCCCACAATGGCATGTCAGGCATCACCCTTCTATTTTGCTACAGAGAAAGCTGGATGCACACAGATCTGGGGGTGGGGGGGGGTGGGGGGCAAGTGCCGGGTAGCCTGATGACACTCTGCAAGCTCATGCAATGTGTTCCAGGCATCAGATTCTGAGGAGCAAATGTCCCAGTGGGTGGCGAGACGGGAGCGTGGGCGCAATCCCGTGCTGTCCGTGGTCACCTATTTTAGAAGAGTAATGTTCCCCATGGCACTTTCACTAAATAAAACACAAAACTCTAACCGAGGGCTTCTCACACAGAAGGATCACTTGGGAATATTGCTAAATTGCGGATCCTGATAGCGTCCATCTGGAGTGAGGCCACAGCTCTCAACACGTGCCCACACGGCTGGTCCCTGGGAGATGCCGTATGTAGCAAAACCAGGTGCAGAGGCTACCAGAGATCTAGGCCTCAGTTATGGCAATATATGCACAATTAAAGCACCATGGAGCAAACAAGTGGGTAAATGATGACAGGCAGAGAAATCAAGGCTGCTGTTCTGACTAGGGCAGAGAAAAGTAACACATTTTAACAGTAGGCGTTCTAGTTGGTAACTAAGAATAAGTATGGCTTGTTTCATAACCCATAAACTGTTACGTGCACAGAAACAACCAATCAGATTTTAATTGTTCTCGTGTAACTCATAAATATGGATTAAATTCCTGTGCCCAGTTAAATGGGTGAAACGAGCTTTTTCTCTCAAATGGTACCAGATTTAGAAGATGGGCAGATAAAGACACCAGGGGCCCCTTTTCCCACCAGGTCTAAAGGCATCCGGTCTGGGGAATACTTGTATCCATTATTTACCAAATTTGTTGAAACATGAAATGGTTCCTCTAACATTACTTGATGCTTCTCCCAAATAATGGCCTCACTTCTGATCACTGGCAGCAAGCCGACCTATTAATATCAGAGCTGTGGCCAGAGGATAAGTAGCTTCTGCGGGCGCTAACAAGGAATGCTGCTGCAGAGTTTGTCTGCAGCAGGGCTGTGGAAGGGCACCGGCCAGGTTTGCTCTCCAGGGATATTTTTCCCCTCTAAAGGGCTATTAAAACTATTTTTTGTCATCTCACTATGTCAAGCAGTTTCCTCCCAGTATCTCTGTGTCGATATTACAGAGAAAACTGAGGGTCAAAGTACTGAAATATTAACTCATCTAAATCACAGGACTGGGACTCAGCCTCAGACCAGTCTGCCTCTGAAAAGTGAGGCTCTCAGCTATGCCAACATGCCTCCAGGGCAGCACAAGTTCTAGGAGCTTTTACAGGACCGCCAGAGGCTACTGATACACAATTCCGTATGAAGGTCTGCATGAAAACTAGCCTCTGAATTCAGTGTTTCCCAAGATAGTTTTGGAAGGTACAATTCAGCATCCAAGAGCGCCAGAGGCCTATTTCAGGGAGTTCAGAAGTGCCTTCCACTCATGTGTCATGTGATGCAAACATGAAAAGCAAGCCAGGGAGCCGATCCCTGTGGACATGTAGTATTTGGACGATTTCAAAACATAACCGTGACCTGACAGCAAAATCTGTATCTTTAGTCAAAGAACCAGTTTTAAGGAACTGAAAAGATGGATCTTATGTAAGGAAATATGATCTTCTCTCCTTCTGAGACAAATTGAATTGTCTTATTTTTGTTTGAGTTCATGAATTTTCTACCAATAAACTCTTTCAATAAGAATGCTTAGCAGTATCTGCACTTAATTTTTTTAATGTTTTTTTATTTATTTCTGAGAGAGAGACAGCATGAGGAGGGGAGGGTCAGAGAGAGAGGGAGACAGAATCTGAAGCAAGCTCCAGGCTCTGAGCTGTCAGCACAGAGCCCAATGTGGGGCTTGACCCCACGAACCGTGAGATCAAGACCTGAGCAGAAGTCAGACGCTTAACCGACTGAGCCACCCAGGAGCCCTGCACTTAATCACCTATGGGAATTTTGCACGTTACAAAGAATTCTACAAAAATAAGGTAGCATTGCTATTGTTCTCTTGCTCATCACCTCCCAGAGAAACAATGGCAAACACCCAAGCGCCTGTCCACAGAGACTGTGCTCCAAAGTGCCCGGGGGGCACCGGTGTGCTCTCCCCACACCTTGAAGAAGCTCAGTGACTGAGTCCTGGCAAATCTGAGTCCCAGGTCACTATTCTTTTACAGTGAAGAGTACAACTCTTGGTCTATTAAATCTATATTACCAAGCAGGTGGTTGTGACTTATGTTAACAAACACCACCTTTGAAAATGAAATCTTGTTTATATAACCTACCCACACTCTACACTGATAGACTGTACATCCATAAACTGTAAATGTTAAGTGTTTCGGTTTTACAAAAGCTGTTCATGGTATTTACAAATAGCTTAATGATATGGGGGGAAATCAGCCTCATAATTTTCCCTCCTAGATTTACAACAAGGATCTATACAAATTAAGGAACTCAGGAAGATCTTATGGTGTGAGAGCAAATCTGAAAGCCCTGAATGCAGAAAGCAGTCCTATTGCCAGATTGGGGGGCTGGCTGTCAAAGCACAAGCGGGCAAGTGACAGTGCTTTCCAATCTCATTGTTCTCCTTTGTTCTATGTCCCCTGTGCCTTTGACAACAGGCCTACCTGGGAGGAGAAATGTAAAATGAAGCTTATCTTCTACAGTCTGGGATAAATGAGAGCCAAGAACACCTTATTACCGTAAACACTTACGTTCCTAAATCTGTATCTCAAGAACACTATTGCTGTGCTGAGGTTATTAGGACACTTTCCAGACATGTGTTTTCTGAGTTCATCCACAAAAATTTTCAGCCCGCACCATAACCGCCATGTCTCCTGACCCTCACCACACACACCCATCCATGGCCCTAAGAAACAGAGACTGCTTGTACCTTTGAGCTTCAAAGTCAGATGAACTCACTGGTGTAACTAAGAATATGCAAAATAAACCCAGAGGGGTTTTCTATATATTAGCATCAACCAATTGTCTTTCAAAAAACTTCTGGAAAGCCCTCCAGTTAAGTGGTCACCGTAACCTAGGAGCCAAGCCAAGATGTTCAGTTCCCCCAGGCCGCGCTGCAAGTGGTGCAGGGAATGTAAGAAATACATGTGTTCAGGGGCACCTGGGTGGCTCAGTCGGTTAAGCGTTTGACTTTGGTTCAGGTCATTAGCTCATGGTTTGTGGGTTCAAGCCCCACGTCAGGCTCTGTGCTGACAGCTCGGAGCCTGGAGCCTGCTTCAGATTCTGTGTCTCCCTCTCTCTCTGACCCTCCCCTGCTCACTCTGTCTCTCTCTCAGAAATAAATCAAAAACATTAAAAAAAATAGAAATACAAGTGTTCACAAAGTTACGGGCCTATTCCAGTGTCTCCACCTCTTCTGCACATTAAACCACTTAAGTAATACAAACGCCTTACAGACCCAGGGCCATGGCCCCAGCGGTTCTGATTTAATTCATGTTGTAATTGACTGTGGGTCATCAGTATTTTTTAAAAGCTCCTCAGATGATCCCAATGTGTGGCTAGGGCTGAGACTTTCAGATTCAGACTTTGTATAATTAATGCCGATCAAGTTATAACAGCAAGCAAAAAAAGTATTCAACTTTCGGAAAATACTGCTTAACATGCAAAATGGTGCTGCGTCCTCAACAGCATCTGGAACTGGTCCCTCATGTCAAACAAGCTTCAGAGTGTTTTGATGGTCCTTACTTCTCTTAGTAACAATGAAAGGAGTTATTTTTGAAGTTATAAGCGTGGGGGCGACGGTGCAGTAGGGAGAGAGCCTCAGTGAGACAGTCACATGGGTCAATGTGAGAATGTGGAACTAGGCATCACAGTTACCTCCAGACCCTGTGACTAAGGTTAGGATCCAGCCAATCTGACTAATGAGTTTATTTAACCCTCAAGAAAAATTAGGTCCTCTGACCCCTTGTAAATCTTGTCCCAAGCCTCTATATTAAAAGAGCATGTGAAAGAAAGAAAGGAAGGAAGGAAGGAAGGAAGGAAGGAAGGAAGGAAGGAAGGAAGGAAGGAAGGAAGAAAGAAAAGAAAAAGATTTCTGATGGGATGTTAAGCATCTTAAACCCTCCAATCTGTGGCTCAGACGCCTTCAGAGCCCAGGCCTGTATCTCCCCTCACATCCAGCCAAGTGAGAATTCCACAAGGCTCCAGTGACAAGTGAGACCCTCCCGATGGGACAGGTCCATGTTCAGGCCCTAAGATTTCCTCTGAAACCACTGCCTCAAATAAGATGGCAAAACAGGCAACCTCACAGTGGAGCAGCCCACCTGCACCCCTGGCCCCCTAGCAGAAACCTTGCCTGATGCACCCAGCACACCACCGGGAGGCCTGAGGACACCAGGACAGTGTTGACACCTCACACATCTCAGAAACCCAGGGAAAACACGTCCCTGGGATAAATCAAACCAAGGGAGTTCTATGCCCACATTGTCGGAGGCGAAAGAATGTGAGGAAACTCTTGAAATGTCTTCCATAACATTAAACACTGAGCTCGATCACCATAAAGGACTCGAGCTTGTTAGGTTTTGAAGGTGACGTGTTGTTTTCCCAGCAGCGCTCTTAGAAAGGTCTGCGCCTTCCCCACAAATCCCCACAAACCCAGTGTCTGAGAGCTGGGCTCCACCCCCTGCTGTTCTGTGAAGTCTGAGAAGCAGCAAATCCAATTTCAGAGCCGCTCTCCAAACGGGCTCTGTTCTCAGCGTCCAGGAAGCAGCGGCTCAACCTTCAGTCTATGCAGCAACCCCTCCACGTATCTGCATGAAACACAACTGAAGACACCCTTTTACTTAAAGGACCCTGAGATTTACCTCAAGCTTAGGAAAACATCAACTTCATAAAGACTTTCTTCTTTGTTGAACTAGATCTGCAGGTTCACTCTTAGTCAAAGCCTGGGTGCAAGTCTCCTAAACCCTTCTTGTCTCTATTCCCATCATCAATGCGAATGCCCGTGACCTCTCCCTGCCTGCCCACGTGTTGTGGATGAGCTGAAACCACACTGACCAGAGATGCCGGACCTCGTTTGCTCGCAAAGGTAATCAAATCATGTCTTTCAATTACAAAAGTGAATGTCCTTATTTAGCAAGCATATATTAAGCTCCGACTGTGTTCACCGTGAACGTTTTTCTTGGAATCTGCATGTGTGCCTGTTTGCTGGTGACGAGAACAATAAAGAACAGAAACCAAGACGGAGCGAACAAAGGCCACCCTCTTCCCAGTCCTGCTTCTCTAAGTTTTACTTTAAATGCTTTGCTTTGTGTTTTTCCCAAGAAGGCTGGCAGGCTAGGCAGCTTGTCCGTCCTGCCCTCCACACCCACGTTTACTTCCCGGGTTGGGGTGTGATCAGGACTTGCCAGTGTAAACAACAGAGGGGCACTCACAGAGCCCGTGTGCCAAGGCCACCGGCCACACTTGGGGTGATGGGCCAGCTGCTCTCACCCAGCTAGCCAACACGCACACGCACAGGACCAGTGTGCAAACCGCTGGCACACACGGCCACCAGGGGCTGGTTGGTTCAGTATCAACTATGAAGACGACGGGATCAAGTTAACACATTGGGTGGTTGGGTGGGTCAGTGCTGGGATACGGATTATCTTCCAGACGAGGCGAAGATAACAAGTGTTTTCTAAGCTGCTGTGTAGGTCTATCATTTCAGACACAAACATTTTTCATAATCAGTGCAAACAGTTCAAGCTCACAATCCTATAATTCACAGAAAATACATAAAAATACTCTGCCTTATTCTTGCACGCTAAAACAAAAAGTTACAGATGAAGTATAATCTAATAAAATACTCCAACATTCAAGACTGGGGATGAATGCATTTAGTCTATTAGAGGTGCAAAGTTTAAAACTAGATGACACAATGAGAAAAGACTATTTTAATGTTTTAAGAAGCAGAAACGTGTCAGCAGACATAAAACCACGGACAGTAGTAAATGCACTATCCACAACTGGTGCTTATTTACATACTTTAGTGACTTCTGAGGCTTCAAAGAGAACTAGAGTTTTCTTAATTATAAATACTATCACCTAAAAGAACCCTCTTGGGGGTAAAAGGGACATATTTCATTCTTTTCCTTTCAACAAGAATACCTGTGAGGAAGAGAGAGATCTAATGCCGTACAATGAATGCAGGAGACAACACTTAAGTGCAGTCCCCAAACTTGCGAAGTCACTAAGATTTAACTACCCCGAACACTAAAAAGAAAGGATAACTAGGTAATGTGATAGAAACACTAAATACCACTACAAGGGTATTCATGACTACAATATGCAAATATGCCAAATTAACACACGTTATATGTCAAATATATGCAATAGAAAAGAAAAAAAAGGAAATATGGCCAACATACACTGATTTCCGCTTTGACTAGTAAATCCAATTACAATGTAGTGGCCATTGCCACAATTCAAATGCACACTATGCAAAAACAAAAATGTAATCGACTCAAATACAACTGGAAGGTGTGCCCCAGTTTTTCAGATGCACACTGCTCAAAGAATTAATCTTGCTGTGGAAACTTCAATCCCAAACAGGGATTCAATCTTCACCAAGCTTCTATTTTTATAGTTTGGAAGATACTAAAATTTTACCATTTTTACAATATTTAATTCACAAAAGTGATTAAAGTAATTCCTAGGCTTCTACAACTATTTTTACACCAGCTACTAATGAGAGAAGCACGTATTTTCAAAATTCTCTCATTTAGACAGAGCCTACAAAGTCTCCCAAAGTATGAAACAACATAAACTACTTTAAATCTGACGTTCCCTCCCCACTTACTAAAGAAAGCACATTTTAATAAACCTAAGAAACAGCTAACCTTACCTTACAGTGCTAGACTCAAGTTCAAATAAACTGCATAACACTTTAATACGTTAACACGCCATTCAGAGTTCACACCGGAAAAAGAACCTAAGAGCCAAAATGTTAAAACCGGTCTTAGAAGCACAGAACAAAAATTCAGTTTTTAAATAAACGCTCAAAATAACAAATTCACAGATAAAGAGGCATGAGCGAATGCACTACCTTCACGGGCAAAGAGGAAGCGCGCCGGCTCCGTGGTTGTGGGCGAGCGCAGCACCGGCAGCCCACAGCGGCAGGCTGAGCGGCAGGCTGAGCGAGCGCGCAGGAGGTTCAGGGCTGGGCGGCGGCGGGTCAGGGGCTGGACTTGCAGTGCTCGCTCGGGGCTACGGCGCAGGAGAGGTCTCTCTTCCCCGACCCCTAGGGGCAGGGTCTCAGCACTGCTAACAGCTGGAACCCACCAGGGCTGGATCTGAGCACAAGGTCAGAGAGCCAGGATATGAAGGGGACATGTAATTTCTAGCCTTTTCCTGTTTCTATGGGGGAAATTGTTAACAAGGACTGTTTTTAGTTATAACTTCCTTTGATCTTTTGGACTGAAAGTTACTTAGTAGATTAAAGCCACGTTAGCTGATATTATTTGCTTGCTTAGGCTGACTTAAGTGTTACAGATTCAGTTTTCTGACATGTACATCTACAACATCTAAACTAACACAAATAAACACCAATCGTGTTTATTTCCAAGTTCCGGGATTCTGATGTTCTTTCACAAATGACTCGAGACACACCTTTTAGGGCAGAAAGTTCAGTTTTTAAAAGAGGCAGAGTCGTCTTTATTAAAGAGGAAAGTTATGTTTCAAACAGTTATGTGTTTCCCTTCCATTTTCCTAAAGAAAACAGCAGTTTGTTAAATGAATTTGACACTACTTTTTATAAATTTGTGGACCTGATGATGCCATTATTTTAAATACAACCACAATGTAAAAACCTTTTAAATACCTGGTATCTGCAAACAAATACTTTACATTTACATCCACTGGCAAACAAGTGATAACCTACTGAAACCGTGATATCTAACTCTTCAGACTTCTTTAATTAAAAATGTGTAAACTCTCTCAACAGCCTCTACTGATTAATTATATAAATATGGCACATTCAAAATTAAAGAAGATACAACCAAAAGCACAAGTAATCAGAGAAAAAAATAAAATTGGACTTCATTAAAATAATGAAACTTGAGTATATAAAAGAACATTATCAAGAAAATGAAAAGACCACCCACAGGAGGGGGAAATATGCACAAATCACATATCTAAGATGCTAGTAACCACAATATAGAAAAACTTAGTAACTCAACAATAAAAACCCAAATAATATAATCTAAAAACAGTAAAAATTTTGGAATAGGCATTTTCCAAAGTAAATGTATAAATGGTTAATATGCACATGGAAAGTTGCTCAATATCACTAATAATGATGGAAGGTGTGAGATAAGAGCATGAGATACCATTTCACATCCACTGGGATGGTTTAATGGGAAGGAAAGAAGGGAAGGAAGGAAGGGAGGGAGGGAGGGAGGGAAGTCAGAAAGGAAGGGAGAAAGGAAAGGGGGGAGGGGAAGGGGAGGGAGGAAGGGGGAGGAATGGAGGGGGAAGAAGGGCGGAGGAGGAAAGGGGAAGGAAGGGAGGAGGAAGAAGGAAGGTGGGGAGGAAGGGGAGAGAGGGAAGGCATGGAGGGAAGGAAGGAAGGGGGAGTGCGAGGGAAGGAACAGTGGAAGGAAGGGGGAAAGGAGGAGGGAGGGAAGGCGGGGAGGGAGAAAGGAGGAAGGAAGGGGAAAGGAAGGAAGAAAGGAGGCAAGGAAGTGAAGGAGGAAAGGAAGGAAGGGGGGAAGAAAGGGGGAAGAGAGGGAAGGGAGGGAGGGAAGGAAGGAGGGAAGGGGGAAGAGGGGAAAGAAGGGGGGCAGAAAGGGGGAAGGAAGGAAGGAAGGAAAGGGTCTCGCTGTCTGCACACAGACTAAGCAGCGGCATGCCAAGCAAGCACAGGGGGTTGTGGTGTCCTGGTCCCAAACTGCAAAGTCGTCTCCTCGCTCAAGCTGACCTGTAACCTCATATAGTCCTGGGGGTGCTCTCACAGTACTTCCAACATGCAGAAAATTCGAGTCCTGCAACATGCATGCTTCCAGGTGCACTGAACAAGGTGACGCCCGCCATGCATAACGTAACAAGCATCTTTTCTCTACCTAGTGCCATGATGTTCACGTTTCTGTACTTCTTGTTAGCAATTTCACCATTTAAATTTTTTAAAATTTATTTTGAGAGACAGAGAGAGCAGAGAAGGGACAGAGAGAGAGAGGGAGAGAAAGAATGTCAAGCAGGCTCTGTGCTGTCAGCGTGCAGCCCGATGCGGGGCTCAAACTCACAAACCGTGAGATCATGACCTGAGCTAAGTTCAAGAGTTGGATGCTAACCCACTGAGCCCTCACCCTTCCATGCCCCAGCAATTCCACCGTTTAAAGTGGCCCGGAGAGCAGTGGCTGTGGTACCTATCGTTCCTAAGCTCAAGGTGGGATGTGCTTTACAGAGAAGCACAGAGACACAGAGCCGCCCCATGTGAGCCTGACGTCAGTGTCAGCAACATGTGTTAGGTAAGGGGTCTTTCAAGAGAAGCACACACTAAACAACTTACGTACCAACTTGTTGTCCAAAACACAAGCAAGGCACCTAACCCCGCACTTCCTTGATTTGGTGTTTATGTGACCATGTGGAGCCAAAACACGCGCTTGTGGACATTTGCAGCAGCCTTGTTCACCACAGCGAGGACACAGCTCATGTGTCCAGTGACTAATGCACAGACGAGACGCACGCGCACAGCGGAGCACTCCTCAGCCTTAAAAAGACACACGAGGCAGACACGGCACTAGGTGAAAGTCCGACAGGAAAGGTCACAAGCCATATGATTCCACGTATGTGACATGTCCCAATACTCTCATGTACGAGACAGAGAGTACATGAGCAGCAGTGTGACTGCCAGCAGGTAGAGTTTCTTCCAGGGGATAAAATGTCCTGGAATTCAAGAGTGGTGACGGCACACAGTCTTTTCCGTACTCCACACCCAATGACTGGTACACCTGAAATGGTGAATCTTATGGAATATGGATTTTATCTCCATAAAAGGAATTTTAAGGAAAGTATGACATTGTGGCTATTAGACCAGTGGTCCTCAAAGTCCCATGTGTCAGAGCCCCCAGAAGGCTGGCGAGAAGGAGGCCGTGGGTCCCCATCCCCCATCAGTCTGATATGGGGTTGGGGCTAGAGCCTGAGAACCTGCCTTCCTACATGTCCCCAAGCAATGCCAATGCTGCTGATCTGAGACTCAGGTGCTGAGCCACCATGTTAAAGATATTGTATAACTGTCAAGTCACCATGTTGTACGTGTGAAGCCAACATTGTATGTCAACTATACTTCAATTAAAAATAAAACCATTTAAACATGGGGAAAAAATAAAGACAGTGTATGAGCTCCTCAAGGGTAGGAAGGTAACTTTTGTGCCCGTATCTTCTTCTTCTTTTTTTTAATGTATATTTTTGAGAGACAGAGTGTGAGTGCAGGAAGGGCAGAGAGAGAGAAAGGGAGACACAGGATCTGAAGCAGGCTCCAGACTCTGAGCTGACAGCACAGAGCCCAACACGGGGCTCAACCTCATGAGCTGTGAGATTATGACCTGAGCCGAAGTCGGAAGCTTAAACCAACTGAGCAGCCCACGTGCCCTTGTGTCTTCTAAATTTACATAGGAAAGAAAGGGGGAAAATAGACAACAGGGAAGAGAAGCGTTAACTCAAGTAAATACTTGAAAACATTAGTCTTAGAAATCACAGGGTATGGGGACACATTGTTATATGTATGCCAAACACCAGAATAACAAAAAAATCTCCAAAAAAGAAATACAGAGTTAAAGTGAAAATGAAGGGTTTTTTTTTATGTTGCAGTATTAATTTTTATTGATGAAAATTTGGTAGCAGGACTGAACATTTGAGGGTTTTTTTCCTTCATAGTTTATTGTCAAGTTGGTTTCCATACAACACCCAGTGCTCATCCCAACAAGTGCCCTCCTCCATGCCCATCACCCCCCTTCCCCGCCCCCACCCCCATCAGCTCTCAGTTGGTTCTCAGTACTCAAGAGTCTCTCATGGTTTGTCCCCCTCCCTCTCCCCAACTATTTTTCCCCTTCTCCTGCCCCATGGTATTTTTAAATCCCTACATCATTGAACGGGACTTTGGTTTAGTTTATTACAGCAGCCAATCCCACCTCATTGAGCTTGATGCTGGAAGAAATGCAAACACAGGGTCTAGAGTTGTTGACCCCATAAATTTACTCCGAGAAACCCGTTAAATTAGTTAAAGCGTCATAGAAGCCAAAGACCTGAACTCTCCCAACTCCTAAGCTTGCAAATTCTTATTTATATCTTTAACCAAGTCACTGATTTGTGTATTTAATTACTTCAAGAATGTTGTTTCAGGGAGGGGGGGAGGGTGCCTGGGGGGCTCAGTCAGTTAAGTGTCCAACTCTAGATTTTGGCTCATGTTATGATCTCACGGTTGGTGGATTTGAGCCCCGCATCGGGCTCTGTGCTCACAGCACGGAGCCTGCTTGGGATTCTCTCTCTCCCTCCCTCTGTACCCCTCCCCCATTCACTCGCTCTCAAAATAAAATAAAATAAATGACACTGAAATGTCAGCAAGTGTTCGGCAGACACACCTGAGTGCACAGAGCAGACGGAGCATCGTCCGGCAGCGGCAGGTGTCGGCTTGTGCAGGTGGCCCCCAGGCACCCACTGAGTCCTCCGCCCCCTCCCAGGACCACCTTTGTCCCTTCAGCTGTGCCAGCTGCTTCTTTATTCACTTGCAATACTGCGGAGTTTCTTCCAGCCCAGAAAAGTGACCCTTGTGTGGCCTGCTGGTGTTCAGGCTGCTAGGCTGTCTGTCCCCTCCTTGCCGGGACATCTGTCCCCTCCTTGCCGGGACACCCTTCTCGCTCCTTCTCAGTCTCACCCACTGTCTGATGAAACCGTTCCTTCAGAAATGGAAGCTGATGGTCCTCTGTCAATAGGCACTTTCTCCACTTCCTCACGTCCCTGCAAGAGTCTTCAGTCTCCATTACTCTAAGGTCCTCCACTTTCTGAGACCCTGAGTCCATTTTCTCGGGGGCCCTCATAATTCTCTTATTCTAAATCTTAGCAACACCTATGGCTCCTGTTAGCCCTGTGTCCTGCCAGCAGCTTAAACTCTAGAATTTGGGTGTATCTCAAATATACTCCCCCCCTCTTGTTGGTGGGGGATGAGGCCGAAACCCCCAGGGGCTTGGGAATCCACAGACAATACAACCCCCCACCCTGCACTTTTCTTCCCCCACAGACACGCCCCCGATGAGGGTCCCTTATAAATGGGCACAAGGTGGGGATGAACAGCAGGAACCAGGATGAGGCGGAGCGGACGCCACAACCACCTGTAATAACTGCTCCTGCAGGCCCCTCACCAAGCACCTCACAGTCCCGCCTCCTCACTGTGCGGATGGGTGAGGGGGACACGCCCATGCCAGGACAGGTGCCAGGTGTCTAGGGACAGGCGCCAGGCTGCAGGTGCCTGGAGCCAGGTGCAAGGGGACAGGCTCCAGGTGCCAGGGGGTAGGTGCCAGGCACCATGGAACAGGCACCAGGGGGTAGGCACCAGCCTCCAGGTGCCTAGGACAGATGCCTGGGGACAGGCACCAGGGGATGGATGCCTGGGACAGATCCTGGGGACAGGCGCCAGGGGACAAGTGCCAGGCACAAGGCTGTAGGTGCCTGGGGACTGGTGCCAGGCCACCTGTCAACAGGAGCATCACCTACAGCTGAGAGACGATAACAAACTGCAGAAAATGAAACGAAGGGACTTAAGCTGCTGTATAATCATGTCTCAACCCCAAGCGACATCTTGATTTCCTGTGTACGTTCACTCTCTCTCTCTCAGTCCCGTGAGCCCCAAATTTCACTCCATCTTCCCCGAGCCCCACCCCATGCTGCCCCTGCACCACCATCCACCCTTGATCATCTTTCCCGCAGCCGCACGCCTTCTTCTCCGGCTGTACTTTGTCCACATCCCCCACCCCCAACCCCCGCCGTGTGCCCTGATCCTGCAGCCAAGGCCTCCAGACTCCCTACCATCACCAGCCAACCTGACCATGCTGCCCCCTGCCAGGAGACCATGAGCAGTGGTCCCCGTTCATGGGTCGTGTTTAAACTCCCCACCGGCCACAGCAACCTGGGGTCTCTGCCCACAGGGTGCATGGCGCCCAGACATGTGGGCACTCCCATCTCAGTGATCGCACTTTCTTCCCCACAACAGCCTCTCCCCAGCTTTCCATTTACCTCATCCCATCCACTCTTGACAACAGGACCCCACCTCCATGAAGCCTTCTGGATTACCCAGGCCAGAAACCCTGTCCTCCTACTCTGAGTTACCCTGAGTCTCTTAGAGCACTTAGCTCGTGTTAGTTTCTTATCTTGGTCGTTTTACACCTCTTTTACCCCCTTAATCGACACTTAACCCCACAAACTCTATTATTATCATTTTAATACCCCTCAGGAAAATCTAGTACATAGATTTGACAAACATTTGTTGGAAAAAAAAAATTGATGTTTTACAATTTGTTACCACTGCATATTACTTTGTTATGTCACTATTTATTAAACTGAATAAACATGGTTTTAGTATTTAAATCTTATTTTCTTGCTGATTTCTATGGGCCCCAAAGACCACTTCCACTATGGTTGCAGGAAAGAAACAAGAGCTGATATTCAGTGTTATTTCAAGTACAACCACATATATTGCATTACTGTCTGCTTGTAAATTCCAGGTAGTACATTGCTGCTAAATAACAGGGAGTGTAAGGGAACTGGCCCTTCACACTTTTATCCAAACCAGCAGAGGTCACTACAGTAGCGAACATGCGAGTTTACCTTCAGAAGTTCTTTAAAGGTTTGTTTTTGTTTTGCTTCTAAGGTGGGCTTTTCCTTGGCATTAGCATAAATATTGTTAAACAATGAACATAAATAAAAGTCTTCTTTCACAGTGAGCCATTAAATTTAATAGACAATAGACTTTCTGCTTAAATGCAGACTGATCTCACACTAGCATTAGTGAAAGAGTCCTAGAAACAAGTGGGTCTGGGAAATCATTTTTATTACATCCTTTGCTTGATTTGATTAAAAACTAGGAAACTATATCCATTTTATCAATAATCCAGAAAGCATTTTGGTCATGAGGAATAAAATTTACTTATTAATCTATACACTTCTAAAAATTTTAGTGAATATCAGAAGCTATTTTTTTTTTAAGTTTATTTATTCATTTTGAGAGATGGGGGAGGAGGCAGAGGGAAAGGGAGAGAAAGAGAGAATCCCAAGTGGGCTCTGCACAGAGCCCAACACTGGAATCAAACTCACAAACCGTGAGATCATGACCTGAGCCGAAATCAAGAGTCAGATGCTCATCTGACCGAGCCACCTAGGTGCCCCAGAAGCTATTTTAAAGCAAAACACACAGAGATTAGCAACTTGCAAAGAAAAGGTAGTCTTTTATTTTTCTGTGGAGAAATAAAATATCTGACAATGCAATACTCAAAACAGACAAGCAGAAATTCCTTAACCTAAGCAAAAATTAAAACACCTTTTTCAATGTAAAAGCCAAGTCAAAGAGGTTAGTCTGTTACAGGCTTCAGGTGGGGGTTCTGGCACACATCGTGTCCGGTGGCAAGCAGCGTAAAGTGAGGGCAGCCTTCCTCCACTCGAAGCAGGAAGAATGTGTTATGCCTTGGGGAGCCTAGGTGGCTCAGTCGGTTAAGCATCCACCTTTGGCTCAGGTCATGATCATACAGTTCACGGGTTCAAGCCCCACATCGGGCTCTGTGCTGACAGGCTCCAGAGCCTGGAGCCTGCTTCTGATTCTGTATCTCCTTTCTCTAACCCTCCCCTGCCCACACTGTCTCTCTATCTCTCAGAAATAAATAAAACATTAAAAATTAAAAAACAAAACAAAACAAAAAAACAATGTGTTATGTCAGAGCAGGACAGGAGGCTCAGATTTGCTAGTTTTCTATCAAAAACAAGCTGGAACATTTCAGCCATAACAAAATAACCAGGCTGTAGATCATCTAAGAATATAATCTTGTCATGCATTATGATTCAAAGACAAAGCATAAGGTGCCCATGGGCCCTGGAGAGCTTCCAAAGTATTTCTGATTTGCAATATAGGGTTTCACAATAAGAGGTTTTATTTTACAATAGATGTTCCTGTTAGGAGATGGACTCCTAGAATGAAGACTCTTCTCCTTTCCCCCCTCAGAGAACAACCGTGAGGGCTTCAGGGGCACTGTGACCAAACCTTAGATACATCTAAATGGAAGTGGCATGTATAGACTAAGAGCAGAATTAGGACTAATAAACTGAAATTTTCTACATGTCAGACTTCTAATATTTATGGAGAAAGTTACACATACTTTCCTTATGTCACGAAATAAAAATACACACAAGTTAATTTTCCAAAGTCAGACTTTGTGGGAAAACACGTGTCACCTGCCCACAAACACCTGTCATCACTGCTGCAGGCTTCACTTAAGTGACGTTACAATACATCACATTCTCTGATATAAAATGAATTTCCACATTAGAAAGTAAATGAAAATCCTACTCCTCTTGATTTATACTTTTTGTAATATGTGGTAATATTATTTTTGGCAAGAAAAGAGCCTTAAACTACCCAAACTCTAAGACATCATTAGGGTTTGGTATTTCACAAATGCAGTGGGAGTAGTTTTCTATGTGGAAAACACATTCATTAGTTATTCAGAAGTTCAAATAGTCCCAAATTATGAAACTCCTGCCATGTCTGGCTTCAGAAAGTAGTATATACGAAATAAAAATGTGCGATGGCTCTAAAGAGATAAGAAATGAGGGAGGTAATAACAAATGAAAAAGAGCAAGGATATTTATTCGTGCCGGAATTCAAGACTGTGAGATACACACTAGAGTATTTTACTTAGGCTTCTTTAAAATCTTAAAATATTGCAGCATGTCAGTATTGTTAGACTCCAAACACAGGACTGGCTGAAAGAATACATTTATAATTGGGATACATCAGAAACCAGGACTAGGTCACGGAAGGTAAAGGGTATCTTAACATACTAAATATGCATGTCCCTGAGCTCAGCAAGCCACCCCAGAAACACTGAACCAAAAACCTTCGCGGTTGGTGGGCTCCACCACAAGGCTCCTCAAGAACAAGCCATCTTTTGCTGCAGAATGTAAAGCGGAGGCAGGTTCTAGCAGCCATTACTGTCCCTGAAAGGGGACCCTTCTGAACTGTCACCCAGAATGGACCTCCTGCATATGGGCCGGTAAATCCGCAGCCCTGGGGATGAGGGGGTGTGGGCACCACAAGGCAGGTGTCCCGCTGCCCATCCCAAGCCACCACGTACATGCCGTGACATGAGCATCCATGCAAGACTTGGAGTGCGGTGACTGGGGTCTGAAAAACTTACAGTAGCCACCTAGGGCATCCTTAACCTAAAGCATCTTTACAGAAGAGAAGCCCACAACTTTGTTAACCTGTACCAGGTTCTCAGGCCACAAAACTCTTGACAAAAATGTAGTGGGGAAAATACTTAAGGTGAATATAAGCATTTCTATTCCTTGACAACAAACCCCACAACCTAACGATATGAGGAAAACCAGTACAGACATGTGACAGGCCTGGGTTCAAACACTGCATCTGCAAAGAAACCCCGGAGACAGGCATTTGGTCACTTTGATTGCAAAGCAACCACAACAAAATAAGGGACACACTTTATTTACTAAGCAGCTCACTGTATCAGAGCTGTGAATTATGTTAACAACTGGCTACTACCAACAGGACCTTGGCCTTAAAAGGAAACAGAGAAGAAGTCATCACAATGTTATTAGTAACACCCAGTATTCAGATCTGCAAACATCTGTCAGAGGAGAATGAAAGAAGAAAAAAAAAATCAGGAACTGGGGAAATGAAACCAGGGGTGATTTGCTTTGTTCCCAAGTTAAGCCACCTGCCTTGTTCAGTCCCCGAACAGTCTTCGCATCCCTGGATAGTTCGTCTGGACAAGGAATTCCTAAGTACGCCCCCCACCTAATATTCTCAAGCCATGTTCCCATACACAGCACAGTCACACAGCCCCTCCCCCTCACCATCCCTGAGGGATCTGAGGCAATGCAGGGCCCCGTCCTTCCTGGGCCCGTGGCATGCCTGAGTAACACCTCCCGGCGTGGCAAGGAGTCAAGGATCAAGCTCAGAACCCTGTACAGAAACAAGTGGAAATGTCACAACTCTCTAAAACAATGCCTAATTTTGCATAAAGCTAATACATACTTTTTCTTTCCATCAAAGAACCCTAACTTTTGAGAATAACTGCTTTTCCTAATCTCTGATTGTATCTGCACCGATGGCTACCGCGGATGCTGACATCTGGCGACTGGGACTCAGAGACAGTGTCTAGGACAATGATAGGTGAGCTCAAACCCTGTGAAGCCAGGAGCACATGAAAGATGCTTGGTCTTCAGGTGCGTGGCTGGCTCAGTTGGAGGGGTGTGAGATTCCTGATCTAGAGGTCATGAGTTCAAGCCCCATGTTGGGTGTAGAGATTACTTAAAAATAAAATCTTAAAAAAAAAAAAAGGTGCTGAGCCTTTGCTATTATGATCTTAAGTTCCTCACATTTTTGACACTGAGACTAAATTTTACAAGATCTCCCAGGATTAACTCTTGGGGGGGTGGGGAGTAGTTACAGAGCTTGATCTCAGTTACAACTATGAGTCCTCATGAAACGGAGGGGAGAAAACAGAAAGAGGAGGTCCTGGTGCTCACATTGTCCCTTGTCCCTGCAGCAAAGCCCCTCGAGCTAGTCCAAAGAAACCTAAATCTAAATTAATGATAATGCACAGACTTCACAGGGCCACAAGAAAACTTATTTCTGATCCCAGCCTCAAGAATAAAACTAATAAAGGGGCGCCTGGGTGGCTTAGTCGGTTAAGCATCCGACTTTCACTTAGGTCATGATCTCACGGTTCGTAGGTTCGAGCCCCGCGTCGGGCTCTGTGCTGACTGCCAGCTCAGAGCCTGGAGCCTGTTTCAGTCTGTGACTCCCTCTCTCTCTGACCCTCCCCTGCTCATGCTGTCTCTCTCTCTTCTAGAAATAAATAAAAATATTAAAAAAAAAAAAAAAAAAAGAATAAAACTAATATGTCATTGGTGTAATACATTTCAAAAGGCAACTAAGTCTGCATACAGGAACACACTTGCATTTGGGGATTCTGGTACTATATTTGAAAAGTTCAATGCTGCATTTGTACGGTCTCCCTAAAGGAGCTTTTATTTTTTAAAGGTTCCTTTTAAAAACTTAAGTCCTAGCGCCTTTGATCATCAGGACTAACTTTAAATACACGGTCAAGCCTGAAGATTTTAACGATTTTCTTTGGGTCTCTGGCATCAGAGTAAGCCTATTCTGGGCTCGCAGAGGAGCACACAACAGTTTATACAACAGCAGACCTGACCCGTCTGTTGTTTAGATCATTTTTAAAAAGAAAATGAAGTACAAACGTGGGAACAAAACACGTTATCCCTGCTTGGCTCAGGAGCGGACCAATCACACAGAAACAGGGAGTGTACGTACAAATGTAAAATTTTATGAAAGTTATCTCAAGGACAAATGCTAGTAACAGATTCCTATTTTATTTTTCATGTACTCTTTCACTGAATGTTTAACGCTAATATAGGACTTCTTTTTTAAGACAAAAGGTTAAGTAACAAAAGCAGAGGAAAAGAGAAAATAGAAGCCTACAGGGTAAAATCTTATTGCTGAGCAGATAAAAAATGGACTTCGAGTAGTTTCAATATTTTGCGAACCAACTTCCTTTTCAAATAAACAAACTTGGAAGTTAACAACAGATTCTAGGGGTCTGATAGTGACACCTCCACTCTACATTGATACATTCAACTTAACAGATTGATATATGAAAGCTAATTATTTTATTCATGAAAAATAAGCTTAATCCATTATTTAATTCTTTAACATTTTATAAAAATGATCTAGTCTTAATTTTATGTTAGTTGTGACCTTTTCTTAGGTAACCCTTCTAAGAGAATACCAGTGACCACCAAGAATCAAGGAGACAGAGTGGGGCAACACTTCACAACATCGAAATAAATCTTCTTAAATAGCAAAGTAAGTTCCAATGACTCCTTTCTCCTTTATTCCATAACTTTAAAGTACAGTTCCAACTCTTAAGTACAGTGCTTTTCTTCATTCTCCCTGCTATAAACATCTAGTCATGCAGGGTGAGAGTCCTGAGGATGTAAGAGTCCAAGGTCATGGCTGCATCCGGCTTGTCCCCGTCCTGGCCTGTGTCAGTACTTGCGAACACATTTCCCCATCCCTGGGCTGTCTTTCTAGCTCACACGCTTTAGTGAAACCTCAAATTACCAAACAAGTTCAACAAATGTTTATTGGAGCTAATGACTCTAGTGCACTTGGCTTTACTCTTCTGCTGTCTAATGAGCCTAGGGAACAAAGTTAAAAAGAAGGGTTGACAAACACAGGAGGCCGCCCCTAAATGAAGTTTGAGACATCCTCCCTGCCTACTGGGACAGAGAAGACCAAGCCAAGCTCAGGCGTGGGGGGCGGGCGGGGGCGACGCGGGAGCAAGGGAGCGGGCAAGAGGGAGCAGCGGGAGCAGGAGCGGGCGGGGGGGCGACACGGGGAGCAGGAGCGGACGGGGGCGGCACAGGAGCAGGAGCGGACGGGGGAGCAGCGGGGAGCAGGAGCGGGCTGAGGGGCAGCCGGGAGCAGGAGCGGGCAGGGGGGGCGACTGCAGGGCAGGAGCGGACGGGGGACGACACGAGGAGCAAGGAGCGGACGGGAGGGCAGCCTTGAGGCTGGAGCGGACAGAGACGACACAGGGGAGCAGGAGCGGACGGGGGCGACACAGGGAGCGGACGGACGGGGGCAGCCCCGGGAGCAGGAGCGGACGGGGGCGGGCAGGAGCGGACGAGGGACGGCACACGGGAGCAGGGCGGGCGGGGGGGACGGCCACAGGGAGCAGGAGGCGGGCAGAGGGAGCAGCAGGAAACAGGAAGCGGGCCAGGGGCAGCAGCGGGAGCAAGGAAGCGGACGAGAGAGGACGGCCTGCAGAGCAAGGCGGGCCAGAGAGCGGCCTGCAGGAGCAGGAGCGGACGGGGGCAGCCCAGCGGGAGCAGGCCCAGACAGGGGAGCGACACAGGAGCAGGAGCGAGGCCGAGGGCAGCAGGGAGCAGGAGCGGACGGGGGCAGCCTTGGGAGCAGGAGCGGACGGGGGCGACACGGGAGCAGGAGCGGACGGGGGAGCGGCACAGGGAGCAGGAGTGGACGGGGGCGACACAGGGAGGCAGGGAGGAAGCGGACGGGGGGCAGCGGGAGCAGGAGCGGACGGGGGCGGCTGGGGAGCAGGAGTGGGCCAGGGGGCGACACAGGGGAGCAGGGACGCGGACGGGAGGCGACACACGGGAGCAGGAAGCGGGCAGGGAGGCGACACAGGGAGCAAGCGGACGAGAGAGGGGGCAGCACAGGAGCCCAGGAGCGGGCGGGGGAGCGGCCACAGGGAGCAGGGCGGGCAGGGAGCGGCACAGGGAGCAGGAGCGGACGAGGCAGCAGGAAACAGGAAGCGGGCAGAGAGGGGGCGACACAGAACAGGAAGCGGACAGAGGTGTTTCTGCGGGGAGCAGGGAGCGAGCCGGGGGGCAGCGAAGGAGCAGGAGCGGGCAGAGGACGACACAGGGAGCAGGAGCGGGCAGAGGGACGACACAGGGAGCAGGAGCGGAGCAGAGGGAGCGACACAGGAGCAGAGGAGCGGACGGGGGGCAGCAGAGCAGGAGCGGACGGGGGGCGACACAGGGGAGCAGGAGCGGACGGGGGGGCCCTACGGGAGCAGGAGCGGGGCCAGAGGGCAGCAGGGGGCAGGAGCGGACGGGGGCAGCGGGAGCAGGAAGCGGGCGGGGGGGCAGCGGGAGCAGGAAGTGGAGGCCAGCGAAGGCAGCAGGAGCAGGAGCGGACGGGAGGACGACACGGGAGCAGGAAGCGGAGCGGGGCAGCGGGAGCAAGGGCGGAGCAGGGAGCGGCCTGCAGAGGCAAGGAGCGGACGGGGAGCGGCCACAGGAGCAAGGCGGGCAGGGGCGACACGGGAGCAAGGCGGGCCAGAGGGGCAACAGGAGACCCAAGGCGGGCAAAGGGGCAGCCTGCAGGAGCAGGAGCGGACGGAGGGGGCGAGCACAGGAGCAGGAGCGGACGGGGGCAGCGGGAGCAGGGCGGGCGGGGGGACGACACGGGAGCAGGAGGCGGGCGAGGGGCGACACAGGGAGCAGGAGCGGACGGGGGCAAGCAGGGAGCAGGAGCGGGTGGGGGGGCGACACACGGGAGCAGGAGCGGACGGGGGGGCGGCCTGCAGGGCAGGAGCGGACGGGGGCGGCAGCGGGAGCAAGGAAGCGGGCAGAGGGAGCGACACAGGAAACAGGAGCGGGCAGAGGGACGGCCTAGGGAGCAGGAGCGGGCCAGGGGGCAACAGAGAGCAAGGCCCAGGCCAGAGAGGGCGGCTTTGCAGGAGCAAGGAGGAAGCGAACAGAGGCGCTACAGGAGGCAGGAAGCGGGGCAGAGGAGCGGCTGCAGGAGCAAGGAGCGGACGAGAGGGAGCGACACAGGGAGCAGGAGCGGACGGGGACGACACAGGAGCAGGAGTGGACGCGGAGGGGCAGCGAGGGGAGCAGGGCGGGTGAGGGGCGACACGGGAGCAGGAGGCGGACGGGGCGGCTCTGGGGAGCAGGAGCGGACGGGGGGACGACACAGGGGAGCAGGAGCGGACGGGGGCGACAGGAGCAGGAGCGGGCTGGGGGCGACACGGGAAACAGGAGCGGACGGGGGGCGACACACGGGAGCAGGAAGCGGAGACGCGGGGGCAGCCCGGGGAGCAGGAGCGGACGGGGGAGCGGCTCTGGGGAGCAGGGCGGGCGGGGGGGACGGCACAGGAGCAGGGCGGGCAGAGGACGACCACAGGAGCAAGGCGGGCAAGGGAGCAGCACGAAACAGGAAGCGGGCAAGAGGGCAGCCTGAGAGCAAGGGAGCGGACGGGGGAGCAGCGGGAGCAGGAGCGGACAGAGGACGACACAGAGCAGGAGCGGACGGGGGAGCGACACGGGAGCAGGAGACGGACGAAGCGGCCACGGGAGCAGGAGCGGGTGAGGGGAACGGCTCTGAGAACAGGGCGCGGACGGGGGGCGGCCACAGAGGTAGGAGCGGACGGGGACGACACCGCAGGAGCAAGGAGACGGGCAAGGGCAGCCACAGGAAACCCAGGACGGACGGGAGCGACACAGGGAGCAGGAGCGGGCGGGGGCAGCATACGGGAGCAGAGGCGGACGGAGGACGACGGGAGCAGGAAGCGAGGCCAGAGGGGGCGGCAAGGAGCAGGAGCGGGCAGAGGGACGACACAGGGAGCAGAAGCGCGGGCCGGGGGCGACACAGGGCAGGGCGGACGGGGGCGACACGGGAGCAGCGGACGGGGGCGACGCGGGAGCAGGGCGGACGGGGGGACGACACAGGGGAGCAGGAGCGGACGGGGGGACGACACGGGAGCAGGAGCGGACGGGGGGACGACACAGGGGAGCAGGAGCGGACGGGCGGGAGGACGACACGGGAGGAGTGGAATGGAGGGAACACTACCGGAGCAGAAGGGACACCAGGGATCCATGCTGTAATCAGCTCACCCTCCACAACTTACTGGCACAAGAAATGCGAGTGGAAAACACTGTGACCTTGGGCTGACCGAAGAGTCTCCACAAAGGTGTAACGAAGCGGCCTCGCGCACCATGTTCTCAAGATTCCAACCTAGTTGTTTTCTTATAGCCTCATCACATCTGGTTTAATCCCGGACACAGGGGGCTGCGGGAAGTCCCATCCCTGCTGTCCTCAGGGGACAGTCTCTTCCACCTGCAGGACAGACTCGCCCTCCTCCCAACACCTCCTTAGCCCCTGCTCCACCCAGTGCTGTCCCTGAGCAAAGTGAATGCAAGTTATCTCCCTCCCTTTGCTCCTGGGCTCCGACATGTATCTTCCGGACAATTCAAAGAAAACAGCAACAGTCCTGGCTCTGCTGCCATCACACCCTTAGTGTGTACGAATCCCTAAGCAGCCTGAGGATCACCTAAAAATAGGGTTTACCTTTAAGTTAGAATAACACAAAGAGATGGTGGCTTTCAAACTACCTAATCACGAGGAAAGAAAACACAACTTGAAAACATGGAATTAAAAAAAAAAAAAGTTCCTAGTTCAGTTCCTCTTAAATTTTGAAGAAAGGTATAGTGCTCATTTATAGCAGATCTCCTCTCTCTCCAGGTGGCAGGCTCACAGAGACCCTCTCCCCTTTCCCTGCCCAACGCCCAGTGTCTACACCGGAACTGGAGATCCGCAGGACTGCGAGAGCTTCTGTTTTTAGAGGTGGAGCAATTAAACTCATGCTGTTGTTGAAGGGATCATGTCCACACATTCTCAGAGACGTGAAGGACTCCTACGCTCTGACCCATTTCATCCTCTTCAGTATGGTTTTCTCATTTCCCCACAGAGTCCTCTCTGGGAAAACCAATCTTCCTGTTGATTCCATTTTTTAGCATTTCCTCTGGGAGGTTATGTGAATGGTGAACACTCTTATTTTATCAATTTTAAATTTTCTTAATTTTGTTCTCATCCTGGAATGATAGTTGAGGAGGGCACGAAACCCTACACACTGTTCTTCCTCCCCGACACAGTCCAGTTACTACCTCCCCGTCTCCTGGCATGGGTGCTGCTAACGACCAGTGCACTCAGTCTTCCCTGTCAGTGAACGCTTCCCCTGGTCGTTCTAATATTCTCTGTCTGACCTCATCCTACAGAGGGTCACATCTTGAACGCACCTGCATTAGCCGCTCGTACCTGGAGTGCACTGCTGATCTGCTGACTCCTGTCCTTCATCAGTTCTGGAAGGCACGCGGTGATGTGCCATCCCGGACACGCTTCCCTTCCAATCTTGGAGAGACAGGCTGCAGAGCAGTGGACTCGCTGGTCCAGAACACACGCTGTGGCAGTCAGCGCTGCAGGACCCTTCTGTATTTTGCTTTGGCCATGTTTCCCTTCTTCCCCTCCTGCTGTGTGCTCCGTGGTGGCCGGCACTTACTTCCTCCCCCGGCCCGATTCTGTTCACATATTTGCTCTGCCGCATTTTAAAGCCCCAGTTCTGCAGTGGCATCAGGCACAGTGCAGCCAGCAGACAATGACCTTGGTTTCTGGTCACTAAACTCTGTGTTTACCCCCACATTCTTCCCCTGGTTCACGACTTCCAGTAACGCCATGGCCCCAACACATAGCCAGAGCCACGCAGCGTCTGCGTGGGAAGGGCTGTGGCTTGCACTCTTTCTTGCAAGCAGTGAGCCCGGCCGGGCTCCGGCCCCCGTGCGGCAGTCAAGGAGCAGTCCAGCACCGTCCTGCTTCTGGCCAGGAGGCTGGCCGGATCACAACTTCCTGTCCCTGATCACTTTATGGTCTCTGAGGTATTTGTCTTGATTTTGAGGCTGGCCTGGTCACTTCAGTTTTCTCTTTTGTGTTCTGTCATTGCCACGTGGGGGACGGTGCCCTGCTGACCAGGGCTCTCCTGTCCGCCAGCACGGTGCCTATTACACAACAGGGTTTCGATAAATAGCTTTCACAAGATAAGCGCAAGTAAATGTGCTTGCATCCAAACATGTCCATGGAATATTGAATCATAAAAGGAGAGCATTAGCACAATCCTTGTAGCATACACATTTTATTTGCTGGACTAAAAACAGCCATGTCTATGCCAGCCCAGTGAACAGGACAACACCCTGTATAATCCACAATGAGTTTGAAACAGTTACAATTCTAAGAACAGGAGCAAACTAATGGGTGTAGAGCACGCTGCACAGTTCCTGACCCATCTCCTCCTGACTTCTTGGTTTTCTACATGTATCACGGGTGACATAATCCTAAGGAAAACTTATCTTGGATCAGAAACTGAAACTAACAGGAAACGACTCAAACTCGTTTATCCCACATCATTCTCAGGCGTAACCCATCCCAAGGACTTTTCTGTTGGAGGAGAATACTATGAGGAAAAACAGGGTCTCCCAACCAGCATGAGGCCATCAGGACACAGTATATTTGTAAAGCGTGGTATGTTAACACCACAAAAGTAAGAGTAATAATCCCCAGAATCCTCAAAAAAAGAAAGAAGAAAGAAAGAAAAAGAAAAGGTCAAAGAAAAATTCTTCAGAGGTCTTTAGCAATGACCAGGAGAAAATGGTCATTGATTTTGGAAAAGGCTTCTATTTATTTTACATTGAAATATTTTTGGTACGGAGAAATTAAATTTGTTACATTATCGATTTCAAAATAAATAATGCTGGGGCGCCCGGGTGGCTCAGTCGGTTAAGCGTCCGACTTTGGCTCAGGTCATGATCTCACGGTTCGGGAGTTCAAGCCCCACGTCGGGCTCTGTGCTGACAGCTAGCTCAGAGCCTGGAGCCTGTTTTGGATTCTGTGTCTCCCTCTCTCTCTGATCCTCCCCTGCTCATGCTACCTCTCTCTCTCTCTCTCAGAAATAAATAAAAACATTTTTAAAAATTCAAAATAAATAATGCTTAAGAATATCCAACTGCCAAAAAAAAAAAAAAGAATATCCAACTGCCGTTGATTTAATTCTCTGGGCATCACACAGCACTTTGATGTGAAGATGCTTGGGTGTGGAGCAAACCATCAAGAAAGAATTCTTAAGAAGGGCACCTGGTGGCTCAGTCAGTTAAGCGTCCGAATCTTAGTTTCAGCTCAGGTCATGATCTCACTGTTTGTGAGTTCAAGACCCATGTCAGGTTCTGTGCTGACAGTGCAGAGCCTGCTTGGGATTCTCTCCCCCTCGCTCTCCATCTGCCCCTCCCCGGCTTGGGCTGTCTGTCTCTCAAAATATCTTTTAAAAAAAAGAGAGAGAGAGGAGAGAGAGAGAGAGAGAGAGAATTCCTGATCCTTGGCCATGCCCCAACAAGCCTGCTGATCTCAGATTCCTGGATGGCCCATTCAGAACACAGGCTGCCTCACTCCTCACGAGGAGTCTCATTTCGGGACATGCTTTTCTAACAAGCTTCCAGACGATGCTGGTTGGGGAACCGTGGCTCTGGCTTCTTTCCCCTTTTGCTAAGTCTGACAGAGCTTAACTAATCCTCCTCAGGCCAGACATCCGTGTAATAACCAGGGGTGTCACGTTAGAGCCAAGTCAATTCCCTTCTGTATGTGAGCCCCTCTGTTGATCAGACCTCTCGTCTATTCCAACCTCCTCTCTTGTCCAACCAAGCAAAACCTTTCAGAACCCTGGCCACCTCGGCTCTCACTCTGCTAGAAGGTTCCCCTCATCTGCCAATAAACAGTCACTACTTTATCAATACTTAATTATTCACTCAGTAAGTCAATGACTATTTATGAGGTAGCTCAGTCACCATGATACGTCAGTCATCATGCTCAGTGCTGTGAAAAATACTGAGGTGAAAACCTTCCATAACTAACCTCAAATCAAACACTCTGTGTCTCCACATCCATCTTAGAAATTAAATTATTTAAACAAGCAAAAAATAAGTCCTCCCAAAGCATTTTGAACTGGTTTTTCCAGGAGTGGAAACAGATACATAGTGTATCTGCTACAGTCTCTTTCCTGGTCTTCTTATAACTTCATATCCATTTTAAAGAGCTCTTCAAAGAGTTGAGGGAATAATAAAGATGGCACTAGGTACATGCTAAAAAGAACTGCAGTCTCACCCAGTAGGCTTAAGTAATTACAAACTGATGCTGGGTATTCTCTCTTGACAGAAGGAAATGAAAATATTTGAGCACAGAAAATAAACCTTCCATTTTGATATTCCTGGAGTTTAATGGCACAAGACAGCTCAAAAGTTAGACAAAAGGATGAAACCACTCACTGCCTGTTAAATTCTTCAGAGGATAGATTTTTACAGGTAATACCATAGCAATATACTTAGTGGGAACAATTTACTCTTCTGAATCATATATGTATTTTTTAATCCACAAAGTCCTATGTGTACATTTTAAAATTTGCTTTTACTCATGCTTTATTTTTAAATAATATTCATATTCTAGTGCAGATCTTAATGAACTCATTCAAGTTATCCAAAACTAATAAGCCAGTGGAATAAATGGAATTATTAATGATAAAGGAAGCTTTCACACAGACCCAATTAAGTCAATTTTATAATTTTATTAAAGCATGACAGAAGAGCCCATGTAAATGCAATAAAGTTTAATGGAAACTCAGGCTGGTACTAAGAGCAGACAGCATATGCAATGAAAGCATAACTTATAAATAAATAAGAAATGGTCTTAGAGAAAGTCTCTATTTCCTCAGAAATAAGCCAACATCTACTCATGATCAAATTTATGTACTCGGAGCTTGCAGATAGCTAAAACGATGCTATATGTTGTTTATACAGTCTGCATTTGAAAAATGAAGTTATTCTTTAATTGGCATTTCCAAGCCAAAGTTAATGTCTGTGTGAAAATGAAGCTCATTACATGATTCTGTAAATGTACTCCGTCATAAGTGACATTACCACACAGCTGTGTAAACATATTTACCATGCCATATTCTGCCACAGGTGTCGATTTTCTACTGGGAGCATTAGTAATACGTATCCCAGACTAGCCTGGTTTAGTATTAACATTGAAGGGAAAAAATATTTCTTAAATGATTTAACTATTTATAAAATATAAAATGTTAACCCAACAGAATACTTCATATGTCATAACACAACTTATTTTTGTATTTTATGCTCCAACTTATCCCTAAAAGGGTTTATGGCAGCTACTTAATTCCTTTTTTATTTTAGATATGTTACAATAAAATCTTCATCTAAAAAGTCAATAAAATCAGTCTTTAAATAATCTGATTTGTTTTACCAGCAAACATCACTTGCAACATGATTATATTTTGTTTTTCTAGTAAATTATAATTAAAAAGAGGTAAAATATTCCAATAATATAATCAAATAACTAGGAATCACTTTATTAGGTAAAACATAAGTCCCTGAATAAGCTAGAGATAAACAATCCTTTCTAAATGTAATATAAAGTATCATATTAAGAGGAAAAGATTAAGAAGTGAACCTCTAGCCTTTCTGCACATCAAGAATGATAATGCATTACATGATAAACATCAAGTACTTAGTGTACAAACAGTACATTTGGTACCGTTCAGACCAAACGGCTCAGTGAGGAACAACTTCTTACAACGATCTCTCAAGAGCAGAGCTTTAGGGAGCTCAAACAAAACTATATTTTCGATCTGACAATTCAGAAACTTCAATCTTGGAGATTACTTTTTACTTTTGGAAAAATGAAACAGGTTAAAAACTTCACACTGCCAGGTAACCAAATACCTTCTACGTTTCAAGTGATTTCTAAAGACGTGTAACCCTTCAATAAAGGGCATGAGAATATTTCTCAGCTGTGGCCCAACACCTATTGGCTTTACCCTTTCTGATCAGGGGAAGAAAGAGGCAGACTTTCCTTTTCCATAAAAGGGGTCTGAATTGTAGGAGTAAACAGCACATATGCCAGGTTTTATTTGAGCTGGACACAAGCTGTGGAGGAGACAAGGATAATGAGAACTGTATTTAGGCACAAAATCCATGTTTATTCACACGCTGTCAGGTCTGTGGAGTGCCCAAACACACATTTTCCAAGGCCCAGGGGTGGCCCTCTCCCCAGCCTCGGAGCAAACATCTCAGAGCCTGGGAATGTCTCCGGTGCCTGAAAAGTCTAGGATTTGGAGTATTAATGGTTAGAATACTTGGAAGGTAATGCCAAATATCTCCGGCACCTGCTAATTTCACATAGTGCAGTGAAGGTTACACCACACCTAAGATCTCCCCCCGGTGACCAACCAGCCAGGCCGCTGAAGGGAGACGAGCTCACAGGGCCTTGCGTGTCCTCACCGGTCCCGGAAGGACAGCACAGCAACTTCAGCAGTTCGTTTCATTAACACATGTGCCCCAAATTCTTCACACTATTAGCAAATATACTTAAGTCTATAATGTTACATTTTAATATTTACTTTTCACAATGAATGCTTATTTAAATAGACCAAAATATTTGCTCATTTCTTTGCTCGTATTGATTCTTGCCTCTGGCAATTGCATCTGGGTTCAAGTTCGCTACAGTCTGTCTGTAGCTCTTTTGGCAGAAATCTAAGGAGGGTACACATGCTCCGTCTCTGCAGATCTCCAAATGTCTCATGTTTACTCTTAAATTATCTCTCTCGTGCTCTGTAGGGGTTATCCCACGGCCCTCGGCATCTGTTAGGACGTCTGCTGCCAGTCTTAGGAAGGAGACCTACTTCCTCTCTCATCGTTGTTGCTATTTCCTTCTTTTCTCTCAGAGCCCTGGCTCTTCAAACCTCGCACAGATCTTCCCCCCTCCTCATGTTGGGCTGATGGCCTGGGCTTCTAGTTTATTGGGAATAACAAGCAATCAGCAGCAACATCTTGGCCCCCAGCACCTGCATTCAGGCCAGCTCTCTGACATCCTGCCTGTTTCTAGAGATAAACCATCATCATGTCTAAACATGTCTAAAACTAACCATACACTTGTGCACCAGTTACCATTTCCTGTCACCAGTACAGAACTGTTGAACGACCCTCAGAAACTTCTCTCTCTCTGCTGGGTCATTCTCACCCATTCACAAATATGCTATTACTTTTTCCATTTTAAAAATAACAAGACAAATATAAAACCTCCCTTGAGCTAATTCTCAGATTCCCAGACAAAGCCCCTAACGTTAGCCCCTACTCATCACTCTGTTCTTACAATATTAGCTTTGATCATAAGTGAGATCACAGTTAACTTTGTTGGGATCACCCTGGGACCACTTGAGATCATGGTTCACCACTTTCATATTGATCTAACTTTTCAAGTGAGTGACTACCCTGCCTTAAAAGCCTCTTCTAGAAGGAACCAAGATGTATTTCAGTAGATGAATAGACAAATGAACTGCGGTCCCTGCAGACAAGGGGACATTATTCAGCGCTAAAAAGAAATGACCTTTCAGGCCATGAAAAGACATGGAGGAATCTTAAATGCATACTGCTAAGTCAAAGAAGCCAGTCTGAGAGGCAACATACTGTACACTTCCAACTATACGACATTCTGGAAAAGGAAGAACTATGGAGACAGTAAAAAGATCAGTAGCTGAGGAGTAAGAGAAAGAGGCATTCAGTGAAGGACGCAGGTTTCGGGGCCAATGAGAATACTCTGTGACACTGTAATAACAGAGATGCACTTGTCCAAATTCACAGAATGGAGAACACCAGGAACAGACCCTAGTGTATACACTATGGCCTCTGAGGGGTGATGTGTCAGTGCAGGTCCATCCACAGTCCTGTCTGATGAGGACAGTCCACAGTGGGGGAGGTTGTGCCTGTGTCAGGGTGGGGGGCATGCGGGAGGTCTCTGTACCTCCCTCTCAAGTTTGCTAGGAAACTACATCTGCTCTAGAATAGTATTTTTTATTTAGCTAAGTTCTGGGCCTTTCTGGTTATCACTGTTTTCATTTAAGTGTAACTACAGTCAAGTTCTGGTCTCTCAGACTACTTAGTTACCTACCATCCAGTTGGCAAACCTGACGAAGGGCACTGCTTTCCGTGTTCTGGTTAATTCATTATTCAACAGGATCTCCAACAGAAGAAAGCAGAAGCCAAGAAAAACAACCAATGAAGGGTGCGATGAACTGAAAACCATTTGCTGACTAGATTTGCTTTTTATGTCTCATCTACTCATGTGGACAATCAAATGACCTGCATCATGTGACTGTGTATGGATGACGTCAGTAATGCTTCAATAAATAACACCTTGTTTATGCCTCACACTTCCCTTAAGAAGCAAGTGCCATGATTATCCTCCTGTCATGAATGCGAGAATGAAGGTTTACAAAAGTGGTCCCCAGTCACACAATGACAATGTGGCAGAATTGACTTAAACCGAGACACGGGAGCCCAAAGCCCAGACACAACCACTGCAGAGTCCGTCTCCACACTAAGGGTTAATATTTGAAAGGACTTATGCTATTCAACATGTGGGCCCTGTTAAGATTTTAGGAACCAGGGGCGCCTGGGTGGCTTAGTCGGTTAAGCATACGACTTTCGCTTAGGTCATGATCTCGCGGTTCATGGGTTCGAGCCCCGCGTCGGGATCTGTGCTGACTGCCAGCTCAGAGCCTGGAGCCTGTTTCAGTCTGTGACTCCCTCTCTCTCTGACCCTCCCCTGCTCACGCTGTCTCTCTCTCTCTCTCTCCTAGAAATAAATAAAACATTAAAAAAAAATTAAAAAAAAAAAGACTTTAGGAACCAAATTACTTGAATTTTTATTCTTTTTAATGTCTATTTTTGAGAGAGATAGAGTACAAGCAGCGGAGGGGCAGAGAGAGAGGGAGACACAGAATCAGAAGCAGGCTCCAGGTTCCAAGCTGTCAGCACAGAGCCTGACATGGGGCTTGAACTCACAAACTGTGAGATCATGACCTGAGCTGAAGTCAGATGCTTAATGGACTGAGCCACCCAGATGCCCCCCAAACTACCTGAATTTTACTTGCGTTAATTGGTCTTACTAATTTACCTAATGACACGGCATATACTGAACTTGTTATTAAACCCTATAGTAAAAGTATCTGAAATCTTCAAGTCAGAAACCTTTCGGGTATGAAAAACTAAAGTAACTAACCCAACAGAAAGATGTAGTACCTACATTAAATGTCTTCTTGCTCCAGTTAGATACACTTGCTCCTTTATTTATTTATTTTTTTTTTTTACAAATAGTTTATTGTCAAATTAGTTTCCACATAACACCCAATGCTCATCCCCACAAGTGCCCTCCTCCATGCCCACCCCTCCTCCCCCCCACATCCACCAGTCCTCAGTTTTTGTCAGCATTCAAGAGTCTCTCATGGTTTGCCTCTCCCTTTCCCCCACCATTTCCACCCTTCTTCTCCCCCTTGGTCCTCTGTTAAGTTCCTCCTAATCCTCCTATACGTGCACACATATGATATTTGTCCTTCTCTGCCTGACTTATTTCGCTCAGCATAACACCCTCAAGGTCCATCCATGTTGCTACACATGGCCAGATTTCATTGTTTCTCATTGCCATGTAGTATTCCATGGTATAGATAAACCACATCTTCTTGATCCATTCATCTGTTGATGGACACTTAGGCTCTTTCCATGTTTTAGCTATTGTGGAGAGTGCTGCTAGGAACATTGGGGTCCATGTGCTCCTATGCCTCAGCATTTCTGTATCCCTTGGGTAAATTCCTAGCAGTGCTATTGCTGGGTCCTAGGGGAGTTCTATTGTTAGTTTCCTGAGGAACCTCCACACTGTTTTCCAGAGGGGCTGTACCAGTTTACATTCCCACCAACAGTGTAGGAGGGTGCCCGTTTCTCCACATCCTCGCCAGCATCTAGAGTTCTCTGATTGGCTCATTTTAGCCACTCTGACTGGCGTGAGGTGGTATCTCAGTGTGGTTTTGATTTGTATTTCCCTGTTGAGGAGCGATGCTGAGCATCGTTTCATGTGTCTGTTGGCCATCTGGATGTCCTCTTTGGAGATACACTTGCTCCTTTAAACCAGACAATATAAAATAAGACCCTCACCCTTTGTGAGGAGGACATCATTAAAATGGAGATTTTATTACTGAAAATTTGATCAACATAGAAACTAGAATTGAATGTCCACAACTCAAAAATCACAGATGAGAATTCATCAACTAAGAAGACATGGTCTGATTTTCTCAGGCAGATACAGAAAGAAAACAAGTACTTTCAAAACTTTTAAATATCCTCTTGCCATTAGAATCTGAGACACTATTTTCTTAAGTTTTCCCCCTAAAATCAACAGGTTGAAAATTTCAGGGGACAATACAATGTTGTGGAAAGACTATTAAACATAATTTCTAGGGAACCTATGTAACTCAGTCAGTTAAACATCTGACTCTTGACTTCGGCTCAGGTCATGATCTCACATAAGGAGTTCAAATCCCATGTCAGGCTCTGTGCTGACAGCTCGGAGCCTGGAGCCTGCTTGGGATTCTGTGTCTCCCTCTCTCTCTGCCCCTCCTCTGCTCTCTCTCAAAACTAAATAAACATTAAAAGAAAAAGAACTACAAACTAGGTAATAATTTTCATTTGTTTTTCAACAAAATCACTTAGTTCCTCTTTCAAGAACAGTTTACGTCACATAAACACAAAGTTAACACTTCAGTAACACAAAGTTAATACTTAGTAATGGTGTCCCTCCCTCAACTGCCCTGTGAGCTCAGTCTCTGAAATATAACGTCCCTCCTGGGAGGCTCAGTCTGTTGAGTGTCCGACTCTTGATATCACCTCAGGTCATGATCCCAGGGTTGTGAGATTGGGCCTCACATCAGGCTCTGTGCTGAGCGTGGAGCCTGCTTGGGGTCGGTCCTCTCTCCCTCTGCCCCTCTCCCCCACTCGTACTCTCTCTCTCTCTCAAATAATACATAAGTAAGTAATGAATAAAAGAATTAATTAAGTAAGTAAATGCCCTTTAGAACCTCTAAAAAAGACATTATGATATAAGACATCCAGACACAAAGCAGAAGAGAAACATGACAGTAAACATGCACTGTGGACTGAAGACACATAGGGAGGAGGGTTTGCTCTCAGGACTCAGATGAGACAGGAAATACTTTCTGGAAAGTAAATCCAAAATAAGCACATTCATGTTTTTTAAGGTACATGCATGTAGTTTAAGACACCAAGTACGTCAGCCTCTGAAAACACAGAAAAGTAATATAATAAAACTGGTCCATGTGTTAAACACAGAAACCAGTGGGCTGAAAGTGAAGGCTGCAGGTGTTAGGAAGTGTATCCTGGAGAGAACAGGGCGGCCTTCGTTATTTCTGCATTTTACCATAAATTCAAGTAACTGCCTCCTGAAGGTTTACTACAAAGCCTTAGAAATACAGGACAACGCTCCTCATAAATTTGACCGAACTCTTAATACGTAAAGCTAAACACTAACAATGTTTTAATTATTTAAAACACAATTTCATGCTTTTAGTGCTAAACAACTTTATTGAGGTATAATATACACACAATAAAATGTATAAGTTTCAAGCATAAAGTTCAATGAGTTATGGCAAATGGGTGGACATGTCCTTGTAACTACTAAGGATCAAGCTACAGTGTATTTTTTTTTTTAATTTTTTTCATAGTTTATTATCAAGTTGGTTTCCATATAACACCCAGTGCTCATCCCTACAAGTGCCCTCCTCCATGCCCATCACCCCCTTTCCCCCTCCCCCGACCCCATTTGCCCTCATTTTGTTCTCAGCATTCAAGAGTCTTTCATGGTTTGCCTCCCTCCCTCTCCTCAACTATTTTTCCCCTTCTTCTCCCCCATGGTCCTTCATTAAGTTCCTCCTAATCCTCCCATATGTGCAAACATATGGTATCTGTCCTTCTCTGCCTGACTTATTTCTCTCAGCATAACACTCTTAAGGCCCATCCATGTTGCTACACATGGCCAGATTTCATTCTTTCTTATTGCCATCTAGTATTCCATTGTATAGATGAACCATATCTTCTTGATCCATTCGTCCAGTTATGGACACTTAGGCTCTTTCCATGTTTTGGCTATTGCTGAGAGTGCTATGAACATTAGGGTCCCTGTGCCCCTATGCATCCTAACTCCTGTATCCCTTGGGTAAATTCCTAGCAGTGCTACTGCTGGGTCATAGGGGAGTTCTATCGTTAATTTTTTGAGGAATCTCCACACTGTTTTCAGAGGGGCTACACCAGGTTACATTCCCACCAACAGTGTAGGAGGGTGCCCGTTTCTCCACATCCTTGCCAACATCTAGAGTCTCCTGATTTGCTCATTTTAGCCACTCTGACCGGCGTGAGGTGGTATCTCAGGGTGGTTTTGATTTGTATTTCCCTGATGAGGAGCGATGCTGAGCATCGTTTCATGTGTCTGTTGACCATCTGGATGTCCTCTTTGGAGACGTGTCTGTTCATGTCTTCTGCCCATTTCTTCACTGGATTGTTTGTTTTTTGGGTGTGGAGTTTGGTGAGTTCCTTATAGATTTTGGATACTAGCCCTTTATCTGATATGTCATTTACAACTATCTTTTCCCATTCCATTGGTTGTCTATTAGTTTTATGGATTGTTTCCTTTGCCATGCAGAAGCTTTTAATCTTGATGAGGCCCAATAGTTCATTTTTGCTCTTGATTCTCTTGCCTTTGGGGATGTGTCAAGTAAGAAATTGCTGCAGTGGAGGTCAAGGAGGTTGTTTCCTGCTTTCTCCTCTAGGGTTTTGATGGTTTCCTGTCTCACGTTCAGGTCCTTTATCCATTTTGAGTTTATTTTTGTGCATGGTGTGAGAAAATGATCTAGTTTCATTCTTCTGCATGTTGCTGTCCAGTTCTCCCAACACCATCTGTTAAAGAGGCTGTCTTTTTTCCATTGGATACTCTTTCCTGCTTTGTCAAAAATTAGTTGGCTGTACACTTTTGGGTCCACTTCTGAGTTCTCAATTCTGTTCCATTGGTCTCTGTGTCTGTTTTTGTGCCAATACCATACTGTCTTGATGATGACAGCTTTGTAGTAGAGGCTAAAGTCTGGGATGGTGATCCCTCCCGTTTTGGTTTTATTTTTCAGGATTACTTTGGCTATTCGGGGTCTTTTGTGGTTCCATACAAATTTTAGGATAGTTTGTTCTAGTTTTGAGAAGAATGCTGGTGCAATTTTGATTGGGATTGCATTGAAGGTGTAGATTGCTTTGGGTAGTAATGACATTTTAACAATATTCTTCCAGTCCATGAGCATGGAATGTTTTTCCATTTCTTTGTGTCTTCTTCAATTTCCTTCATAAGTTTTCTATAGTTTTCATCATACAGATCTCTTATACCTTCGGTTAGGTTTATTCCTAGGTATTTTATGGGTTTTTTGTGCAATTTTGAATAGGATCAGTTTCTTGATTTCTTTTTCTGTTGCTTTATTGGTGGTGTAGAAAAATGCAACCCAGAGATACTACCACAAGCATAAACCCCACAAAGGACACGATGACTCTAAACCCATATTTTTCAATAATAACACTGAATGTAAAGGGACTAAACACCCCAATCAAAAGACATAGGGTAGCAGAATGGATAAAAAACCAAAATCCATCTATTTGCTGTCTACAAGAAACTCATTTTAGACTGGAGAACACCTTGCGATTATAAGGAAAGGGATGGAGAATTATCTATCAGACTACTGGAAGTCAAAAGAAAGCTGGATTAGCTATACTTATATCAGACAAACTGGAGTTTAAAGACAGTAACAAGTGATGAAGAAGGGCAGTATATAATAATCCATCAGAAAAGCTAACAATGATAAATGTCTACACACCAAATATGGGAGCACCTAAATATGTAAAACAACTAATCACAAACAGAAACACCCTTATCGATAAGAATGTGCTAATAGCAGGGGATTTTAATACTCCACTTAGAGCAATGGATAGATCAACTAGACAGAAAATCACTAAAGAAACAATGGACTTGAATGACACACTGGACCAGATGGATTTGACAGATATATTTAGAACTCTACATCCTGAGGCCATGGAATTCACTTTCTTCTCAAGTGCGCATGGCACATTCTCCAAGATAGATCACATACTGGGACATAAAGCAGCCCTCAATAAATATAAAAGAACTGAGATCATCCCATGCATACTTTCAGATCACAATGCTATGAAACTCAAAATCAATCACAGGAAGAAGTTTGGAAAACCTCCAAAAACATGGAGGTTAAAGAACAGCCTGCTAAAGAATGAATGGGCCAATCAGGCAACTAGAGAATAAATTTAAAAATATACGGAAACAAATGAAATGAAAGTACAACCCAAACTGTATGGGATGCGGCGAAGGCAGTCCTAAGAGGAAAGTACACTGCACTCCAGGCCTACTTCAAGAAATTAGAAAAAGCGCAAGTGCAAAATGTAACAGTGCACCTAAAGGAACTAGAGGGAGAGCAACAAGAGAACCCCAAAGCCAGTAGGAGAAGAGAAATAATAAAAATCAGAGCAGAAATAAACAATATAGAAACCAAACAGTTGAACAGATCAATGAAACCAAGAGTTGGTTTTTTGAAAAAATAAACAAAATTGACAAACCTCTAGCCAGGCTTCTCAAAAAGAAAAGAGAGAGCACCCAAATAGACAAAATCATGAATGAAAATGGACTTATTACACCAACCCCTCAGAAATACAAGCAATTATCAGGGAATACTATGAAAAATTATATGCCGACAAACTGGACAACTTAGAAGAAGTGGAAAAATTCCTAAAGACACACTCACTACCAAAATTCACATGGGAAGAGACAGAAAACCTGAACAGACCCATAACTAGTGAGGAAATTGAATCAGTTATCAAAAATCTCCTAACAAATAAGGGCCCTGGACCTGATGGCTTCCCTGGGGAAATCTACCAGACATTTAAAACAGAATTAATACCCATTCTTCTCAAACTATTCCAAAAAATAGAAATAGAAAGAAAACTTCCAGACTCATTTTATGAAGCCAGCATCACTTTGATTCCCAAGCCAGAAAGAAACCCAGCAAAAAAAAGAGAACTACACGCCAATATCCTTGATGAATACAGATGCAAAAATCCTCAACAAGATACTTGCAAATCGAATGCAACAGCACATAAATAGAATTATCCACCAAGATCAAGTGGGATTCATTCTAGGGTTACAGGGCTGGTTCAATATTCGCAAATCAATCAATGTGATACATCACATCAACAAAAGAAAAGATAAAAACCATATGATCCTGTAGATAGATGCAGAAAAAGCATTTGAAAAATATAGCATCCTTATTAATAAAGACCCTCGAGAAAGTTGGGATAGAAGGAACGTACTTAAACATCATAAAAGCCATCTATGAGAAGCCCTCAGCTAACAACATCCTCAATGGGGAAAAACTGAGAGCTTTCCCCCTGAGATCAGGAACACGACAGGGATGTCCACTCTCACCACTGTTGTTTAACACAGTGCTGGAAGTCCTAGCATCAGCCATCAGACAACAAAAGGAAATCAAAGGCATCAGAATTGGCAAAGAAGAAGTCAAACTTTCACTTTTCGCAGATGACATGAGACTCTACATAGAAAACCTGACAGACTCCACCACCCCTGACTCTATTCCACTCAAGGCAACCGCCGATGTAATTCCTGCATTCACAGATTACTCTTCCCTGTTCTAGGACTTTGTAAATGGATCCCTAGAAAACATCCTCTGTGCGAAGTCACCTTCATTCAACACATCTCTGGAGACCTGTCCACACTTAAGGAGAGCTGTGCTGCGTCCCTGTTCCCAATGTGTTCATTCTCCTACTGACAGGCATTTAGATTGTTCCCAGCTTTTGTCTACTACAAAGAGCGCTGATACCAACATTCACGAACAAGTCTTTCTATGGGCACATTTTCACTTCTTTTGGGTGAATGTGTAGGAGTAGAACCACGTGTGTTTACTAAGAAACTGCCTGTTTTGCACGTGGTTATGCTGTGTACAACCCCATCAAAAATGTCCCCCTTGTTCTGCTTTCTCTCCCATACTTGTTCTTCTCAGTCTTTTTAACGTCAGCCATTCTGGAGGCTATGTCTCTCTGTGAATTTGATTTTTGATTTTAGATTTCATTTTTAAGTAATCTCGACACCCAATGTGGGGCTCGAATTTACAATCCCAAGATCAAGAGTCGCATGCTCTGCCAACTGAGCCAGCCCAGCGCCCTCTCACTATGAATTTTAAATAACAAAAGTATCTCAAGTCTGCCCATTTTTAAAAAATTGTCTTATAACTCTATTATTAAAGTTCTTTAAATATTCTAGATACAAGCTCTTTGTCAGACATTGACAAATGTTGTCCCACTTTGTGCCCTGTTTTCTCATCCTTTAAATAAATTTTGAAGGACAGAAACTTGTACAGTCTTGAAATCCAATTTATCAAAACATTTTTTATCATATGAATAGTGATTTTCTTTGTCCTAAGAAGCTGTTATGGTCTGAATGTTTGCGTCCACTCCCCCCCAATTTCAGATGTTAAATCCTAATGTAATGATACCAGGAGGTGAGCCCTTAGGAGGTGATCAGGGCACATGGAAGAGGCCCTCACAGATGGGGTCAGTGCCCTCACAGAAGTGCACCCAGGGAGAACAATAGCCCCTTCTGCCACATGAGGACACAATGAGAATTTTGTCACCAAAACACGGTTCGACCACACATGTACCCTTATCTTGGACTTCCAGTCTCCAGAATCGTGAGAAATACAATTTGTTGGTAAGCCACCCCAATCTGCCCTGTTTTGTTACAGCAGCTTGAATGGACTAAGACAGAAACCTCTGCCTACTCTAAGTTCACAAAGACTTTCTATGTTTTGTTCTGTAAGTTTGGTTTTAGGTTTTATAACATTCAGGTCTATGATCTGCTTCTCAAAACATGTTGGTATTTGCTGTGAGACAGAGATCAAGGACTTTTCTACCCTCTCCCAGTAGATCCAGTTAATCCAGCATCACAGGAGGTTGAAAAGACTAATCTTTCTCCACGGAATGACTCTGGCACTTTTGTTGAAAAATCAGTTGGCCATATATCTATGGGTCTACTTCTGGACACTGTATTCTATTTATCTATTTGTCTATCAGTCATGTTCTTTTAAAGAGCTGAATTGTACATAATTTCCACTGTCTTGGTCTAAGGAGTCAGAACCAGGGCAACTACTGGTGCTGAAGTATTCCCAGCAGTCTTTCAAAAAGGAATAGTAACAGACTCAGAAAATTGGCAAAAAGTGTGTATTTCAGTATTCTTTTAAAAAATGATCACTGATTTTTAAAACAATAAATATAAGCCAAGGGAACACTAAAATGTGTTGCACTAGTTTTCTAAGTTGACTATTACTCAGTTAACTACTTGGAATGAGTACAGAAGCGAAAAAGCACCAAGGGAGCTCACTCCATAAAGGGTCAATAACTCTTTCACAATTTCCCCAAAATGCTTCCCCTGGCCTTCAGCTGGACCGTGCTCCCTCAGGCTCCTCCCTGGCCAGCTGTCCCCAACCATAAGCACAACCATAAGCTTGGCCCACCACAACAAGAGTAGGAGTTCACTCCTTTTTTTTTTTTTAATGTTTAATTTTTGAGAGAGACAGAGTACAAACTGGGGAGGGGCAGAGAGAGAGAGAGACACACACAACACACACACACACAGAATCTGAAACAGGCTCCAGGCTCCAAGGTGTCAGCATAGAGCCCAACGCAGGGCTTGAACTCGAACCATGAGATCATTACCTGAGCTTAACTGACCTCATGAGCCACCCAGGTGCCCCTAGAAAGTCATATTTTTAATGAAAATCTCAAAATACACAAAACAGTGACAATCGTAACCTTTATTTCATGACAAATGATCCAGATATAGAAACATTCCTTTCATTTTACACAGATGGTATGATCTCTAAATTGGGCATTTGGGTACATTTTGCTTCATTTAAAACCGTCTCCTTTTTTGTTTTCTTAAAACTTTCAGTTAGTTGATCTACAGTGAATACTAGTTTTGGGTGTACAGCACAGTGATCCAACACGTCCACACGTCAACCGTGATGGTGCTCATCACAGTAAGTGCATGCCTTCATTTCCGTCATCTGTTTCCCCCCTCCTGCCCCACCCCCCCACCCCAGCTTCTGATGACCACCAGTGTGTTCTCTGTAATTAAGAGTCTGTTTCTGGGGCACCTGGGTGGCTTAGTCAATTAAGCGTCCAACTTCGGCTCGGGTCATAATCTCACTGTTCGTGGGATAGAGGCCCACATCAGGCTCTGTGCTGACAGCTCGGAGCCTGAAGCCTGCTTCAGATTCTATGTCTCCCCCTCTCTCTGTCCCTCCCCCGCTTACACTCATGTCTCTCTCTCTCAGAAATAAATAAAACAAAAAAAAAGACAGTTTCTTCGATTATCTTTTTTTCTGTGTTCACTTATTTTGTTTCTTAAATTCCACATCCGTTTCATTTTTTTTTTTTTTTTACAGTGAAATTATTTTGTCTGCTTGCCCTGATTTTGGTCTTGCCAGTTAGGTCAATCTTGCTTTGCTAATTCAGACTATAGATCAGTTTCCTTTTCCTGTTGGAGTACTCTACAGCCACACTCATACCTTCCCCTTGCCTTTGTTCTCTGAGAGCATTTATAGTAATCACAGTAATCATAGCCTGCAGCAAGTGCCAAGCCCTGGAAACCATCAGCAGACATAATAATGTAACGTTTGAATCTCCTAGAAAGGGGAACATTACACAGAACTGCACGTCCAGTCTGCCAGTTTAAGAACTTCCTTTGCTGTGAACATCTGTTATTTCTTAAAACACCACTCACTGGAATCACACAGAGTACATTACATGAGTGCACTTATTGATGTTTGTTTTGTTTGCAAAATGACTCACTGTTAGCAACAGACACGGCTAATGCGCGCCACACTCCCCTACACACTCCGATCTGTGTTCCTGGGAACGAGTCCTGCCCATGGCACCTGGACCCCCCATGTTTCCTCCTCCTGCTCTGGGCTTGCTGTCAGTGGGTCCCCTCAAATCAACAATCTCTGCCTTGACTGCTAACCCTTCCTACAGGAGAGAAAGAATATTTCCCCCATTTTCCCGATTTCTCCATCCTAGAACGAAGGACGTAAACCGTGCACGGAACAATTCTCGGTGTCTCCATCTCCCACCACGACTGACTTTCTGTTCTCAGCCTTCCCCAGGCCTCCCCCGCTAGGTCTCTGTACATCTGCTGTGTGTCTGTGTGCTGTGCAAGTGTGTAAATGTGCACTTTACACTTAACACTTACTCACTTGTACTCCTCCTGCTTCACCATCGGCTCTTTCCTCCCCAACACACAGAGCCTGGTTTCCACTCTCATCTCCTAAGCAGCCTGGTCTTTGACTCAAATCTCTTCTCAGCTACCCTACTCGATCTCCATCTGGCATCTGATGCCACTGGCCAGTCCCTCCTTCCCAGTACACCTTGAACTCGGTTTTCTGAGCAGGATTCCACCCAAGTTTTTCTTTTTCTTTTTTAAGTTTATGTATTTATTTTTGAGAGAGAGAGAGAGAGAGAGAGAGAATCAAAAGCAGGATCTGGGCTGTCAGCAAAGAACCTGATGTGGGGTTCGACCTCATGAACCAAGAGATCATGACCTGAGCCAAAACCAAGAGTTAGATGCCCAGCAACCGGGTATTTCTACTGCATGTCACTCTCTCTGTCATGTCATGGGCTTCCTGTTCTGACGCCTTCCTCACAGTTGGGTTCTCCTCACGTGTCGGTCCCAGGCCTCCCACCTGAGACACTGTTCCTGAGTAAGTTTAGCCAAGTTTGATCCTGAACACCCTGACCCCAGGTCCTTCTCTGGAGCCTCAGCCTCTCTCCTGATCGACACACACAAATTTCTGTCTACTGGGTGTTGCCACCTGGAAGTGGCAATCACACTTTCCTTCAGGCCATCCTCAGGACCCACGTGGCCTCCATACACCTGTCCCACCTTCAGAATGTTCTGGGGCCACCTCACTGAACTTGCTCTCAAGTCCGTCCTTAAGTGAGCAACGCTTCTTTCCAACACAAGACACTCACATGCTGTCCTCATTTCCTAAGAAAAAGGTTTCCCCCTCCCCTCTTCACTTTGCAAACTCCTGGCTCTGTGGTTTGAACTATATACCCCAAATTCATACACTGAAGCCCTAACCCCCAATATCTCAGAATGTGACTTTATTTGGAACAGGGCTAATACAGAGTAATTTCTTAACATGAGGTCCTACAATTGGTATCCTTATTAAAAAGGGAAGTTTGGACACAGAACACGCACAGGGAGAATGCTGGTGTGAGGATGAAGGCGGAGATAGGATGACATATGCCTACAAGCCAGAGACACTAAAGACTGCAAGCAAATCACTACAGGCTAGAAAAGAGGCGGGGAGACATTCTCCTTCAAACCCTGGTCGCAGACTTACAGTCTCCAGACTAAGACAGTAACCCATAGTGCTGGCCCTCTATCCGGCGGCCCCTGGAAACTAACACACCTTGTCAACACTCAAATCCAAGCTCATGTTACCTTCCCCAGGAAATCTTTCCTGTCTCCCTCAGAATGGATTAGTCCTCACCTCTCTCATTAATATGGTCTCACAGGACTCTACTTTTCCCGCATGGCATTCATTTTTCTGTATGATTAATTGTACAAGCATCTTCTATAACACAGATCAGGCCAACAGAACTAACAAATTAGTTCTCCCCATCTGTGAAGCACTGATCCCTATCTGAAATTAGCTTAATCATCTATTACTTATGTACTTATTTACTGACTGCTTCTTGCTCCATAGAGTGTAACCCCAGCCTACAGAATTATTACTAAATAATGTACTATTCATCAATTTACTTCTGCTTTCCAGCTGACATTTAATATTTAAGAAAACTTGCCAACAGGGGCACCTGGGTGGCTCAGTCAGTTAAGCGTCTGCCTTCAGCTCAGGTCATGATCTCATGGACGGTTTATGAGTTCAAGCCTTGCATCAGGCTCTGTGTTGACAGCTCAGAGCCTGTAGTCTGCTTCAGATTCTGTGTCTCCCTCTCTTGCTCTGCCCTTCCCCTGCTCGCACTCTGTCTGTCTCTCTCTCTCTCTCTCTCAAAAAGAAATAAACATAAAGAAATTAAAAAAAATTTTTTTCACCCATTATCCTTTTCTCTATGTTTCTTAGGCTTTGCCCAAAGCACATATATTTCACATTGTTGTGATAACATGTGGCTGTGCCTATGAGAAAGATAGTCATCTGGGGAAAATGATAAACCAATGCAAAACTACATTTGGAAGAAAAACGGAATCACACAAGCCGAGAGATGGCATCCCAAGTGCTAGTGTGTGCATTCTGTCATCCTTCATCAGAAAATCCTGAAAGAGTTCCTTTCACACCAGAATCTGCAGGGACAGCAGAAAAGCACTTACTGGGGGAAAACAGACTCACCTGTCATCAATCGTGTCAGCAGACAACGCATACAAGGTAACCGGATGCCACACACAATCCTGGCTTTAAAGGGATTAGACAGCAATTTATTTAATACTAGCTTTCCTGGATTTGGACGTTTCTTCTTCCCTCATTCTTAAGTTAAAAAATCTTGACCTCAAAGAGGATCCCAATAGTCTTTTCCAAAATATACCATAATCGGCAAAACATGACTCAAAGTATAAAATGTGTTTTTAACAACGGGTAGAATCTCGAAGAAAGGAACTATTTATCTAAAAGGTTGCAAGGCTAAAAACAAGAAAGTAAATAAACCAAGAAAACTCTTAGAAGTCTTTCCAACACAACAAATCCCACTGAGAAAATGAACAGAAGCAGCGACTCAAGAGAAGACTGTTGACTAAAATAACATAACAAGAAACTTTTAAATTTTTGTAGTTCTGATAAAAGCGCCATGGATGCTCAGGAAGACACTCTGTCTCCCCCAGTCTGTGGGCGAGAGTGTGGACTCTGCTCGGGCCCCTGCTGGGGTGTCTCAATCCTCAACACACCGCAGTGACACAGACACAGAGACACTGAAGACTGAAGAGCCCTTCCCTCCAGTGGACGCTCTAATATCACCTCCCCCTCGGCGCACTCTTGCTTCAGAAAAACTTAACTGAGGGGCGCCTGGGTAGCTCAGTCAGTTGAGCATCTGACTTTGGCTCAGGTCATTATCTCATAGTCCACAGTCTGAGTCCGAGCCCCACATTGGGCTCTGGGCTGACAGCTCAGAGCCTGGAGGTTGCTTTGAATTCTGGGTCTCCCTCTCTCTCTGCCCCTCCTCTGCTCACGCTCTGTCCCTCTCTCAAAAATAAATAAACATTAAAAAACATTTTTTTAAAGAAAAACTAAAAGTAGAGCTTTTCACTCTTTTCATTAAATAAATGGCCACAAAAAATTGGCTTGTGCAATATATGTGACAGCTTGAAATTTTTCACTTTAGAAGACGGTGTATTCCACACACATGTGCATACGGTACACGTCCACAGAGACACTGGCTCCATCTCGCTCACACTGAGTAGCAGCCGGCACGTAACACGTGAGGCACACCATACACTAGACACTCCCAGCAGCCTCCCTCCACCACGCACACATCACTTAGCAGTGAGTACTACTTGGGGGCAGTCCAGAAAGCTAAGCCTTTACTAGGGATGGTCTCAAATGAAACAGGTATGAAATACTAGCTTGTTCCACACTCAGGCAGACCCACTCTGACCTACTTTGCTGGTCCTCCCACAACCATGACACTGTCAAGTTCCACGATCGACATTTCAGACCAAGTGGCCCAGGACCCAGAATCAGTGGCTGAAATAATCAGAGGGAGAAGGGCCAGCCCACTCCAACCTGCTAAGTTAGGACAAATGCTCTGTTTCCATCCTCAAAGGCACCATTATTTTGAACATGAAAATATTAAACACAAAAATAATATGATATTTTTAAGTAATAAAGCAAAGGAAACCATCAACAAAGCAAAAAGGCAGCCTACTGAATGGGAGAAGATATTTGCAACTCATGCATCTGATAAGGGCCTAATATTCAAAATATACAAAGAACGCATACAATACAATAGAAAAAAATGTGATTTTAAAATGGGCAGACAACCCAAACTGCCACTTTTCCAAGAGGACACACAGGTGGCAACAACGGGAAACAACAGGTGTTGGTGAGGGTGTAGAGAAAGGGGGACTGCTGGTGGGAAAGCAGACTGCTGTGGCCGCTGAGGGAAACAGTGTGGAGCTTCCTCAGAAAGTTAAAAATAGAACTTACCCTACCACCCAGCAATGCCACTTTGGGATATTTACCTGAAGAAAATGAAGAAGCTAACTTGAAAAGACACATGCATTCCCATGTTTGCTGCAGCACTATTTACAGCCACCCAGGTGTCCCCTGACAGATGAATGGATAAAGAAGCTGTGCTACGTGTGTATACATATAATGTGGAATATTACTCAGCCAGAAAGACGTATGAAACCTTGTCATCTGCAACAACATGGATGGACCCTGGTGCTATGCTAACTGAAATAAGTCAGAGAAACAGAAATATTGTATGATCTCTCTTATTTGTGGGGTCTAAAACAAACACCCCAAGCTCAAGCATACAGAGAATAGACTGGTAGTTGCCAGGGTGTGGGGGGAGGGAGTGGGGGGTGAGAGGAAGAGGGTAGGAGAAATGTAGTTGTTGTTTTTAAATAAATTAAATTTAATAAAAAAACAAGATTGGGGCGCCTGGGTGGCTTAGTCGGTTAAGCGTCCGACTTTCGCTTGGGTCATGATCTCGCGGTTCGTGGGTTCGAGCCCCGCGTCGGGCTCTGTGCTGACTGCCAGCTCAGAGCCTGGAGCCTGTTTCAGTCTGTGACACCCTCTCTCTCTGACCCTCCCTGCTCACGCTATCTCTCTCTCTCTCCTAGAAATAAATAAAACATTAAAAAAAAAAAAAAAACAAGATTAAAGGTTTTAAAAAGCAGTGTGATATTTATAAACAATTACTTAGTTCAAGAAACTATTATCCCTGAAATCAGTACATATTCTGACCCTCAGATATAAGAGCAACAGGAAAAGAAAATAGTTTGACAAGCTTCTTTTAATCTGGTTGAGAAATGTCCAGATGCTCGGTCGTAATCAGAACAGCCATTCGGAAGGATGAGAAGTCGGCAGGAAAATAAGGCTTGTAATTCAGGTATTTAAACAAGTATTCAAAAAATGTGCCTGTCTTGACAAGCAATGTTTTAAGGTGTAAGAAGGTAACACAAACCAGCTTTCAGTATCCAATTTCCCATTAATCTGACATCAGGGAAAAGAAACTTGATAACTCGGTATCTCTGAACCGAACGTTCAGCCTCTGTGATTATTTTTTCCAACTCAAAACCCTTTATCGAAAACATCTTGACTACACACTACGTGTCTATGCAGAATTCGGCACTCACCCATACACCGGCCCCACCCAGATACATCTACACACTGGAGCCCAGAGAATCCCGAGGGGACGCCTAACAGCCAATCGTAACTTCCCATAAGGAATCATTTTGAACAACTAATCCTGTGCCTTTAGGGAAACTACATTAACTCCAAATAATCTCTCTTGACACTCTAAGTAAACATGATGTTTCAAATAACCTGTAGCTATTTTCAACTCCCTTTTGGCAAGGGATTTTTCTTTCTAGGCTTTTCTAGGTCAACTGATTGGCCCTATGTACGCAGAGATCGCCTTGAGTTACGATGCTTCAAAGGAAACGCAACCTAAGATGGTCTCCAAACAGTTCTGACATCAAAGTTCCTCCACCTCTGGGCTGACAGGCTGAGCCCATGCAAGTCCAGGAGCTTCAAAGAGCAGCCTCCGCACTAGTTAATCCTCCTGGAGGAAGAAAGGCAGGTAATATTTACCAGGGAGACACAAACATGGTCTTCTTAGAGTCAGTGAAGCTTTCTCTGAACACCAGCATTAGTGTGTTTTGACTTCTTCAGTGCCACTCTAAGGCACATGGTAGGGTCCTCAGCACACATCTGGATGCGCGAATGCCTGAATCAGTCGGCGGACAAAACAAGTGCTAACGGTCAGGTGTGGCAGCTGCCCCTGCTGCTGGGAGCGTCATCTAACAGCCCCCAGAATGGAGTTGGGCGCCCTGGCTCTCCACACCTAATACTCAGGGTCCCTGCTCCTCAACCTGTCTGCCATCAGCATCAAGAAAACGTGGAGTGGAGGAGAAACATAGGAGAGGCCTGAGCGTCAGCCCCATCATGTGAGCAGGCGAGACATCACCAAGCCTCTGCCCTGGCCTCCCCACCACCCGAGCAGAGGAGGGATCACTGAGCCTCTGCCCTGGCCTCCCCACCACCCGAGCAGAAGAGGGATCGCTGAGCCTCTACCCTGGCCTCCCCATCACCCAAGCAGAGGAGGGATCGCTGAGTCTCTGCCCTGGCCTCCCCACCACCCAAGCAGAGGAGGGATCGCTGAGTCTCTGCCCTGGCCTACCCATCACCGGAGCAGAGGAGGGATCAACCGAGGCTCTGCCCTGGTCTCCCCATGGCCGAGATGGAAGGGCTCTGGACGCTTCATCACATACAGCAACTTAGACCTAAACATCACTTCCCAAGTCGCCCTCTGCAGGGTTTTCAAACCTCTTCACAGAGCAGGACACCAGAATGTCACGGTGCTCTGTATGAAATACCACGCTGACTCTCTGTGACATGGCACGAAACAGGATATATTTAATTCTAGAACATAAATTAGGAGTGATTTCATTGCAGAAAATATTACTCTGTATATACAGTTTTAACAGAACTGAACCAAGGACCTATATATCACAACAAAAAACGAGCTTATGAATTTTGTATGATCATTTCAAGGTCCTGCATTAATAATAATACAACTTTTCATTTGTCTTTCCAGCTAACGTTTACTAACAAAAAGAACAGATATGAATAATTTATAAGAGAAAATCTAAAAACCGAGCAAATTCTGTCTCTTTATTTTTCAGTCAACCTGGAAGAGACCACCTTTACTGGGCTCAGGAGACACACACCCTGGTGGCTTGTGAGGTGTCAGAGTGCTGCAGAAGCTTGATTTGAGACCACGACACAGCCGGGGGGCTGAGACAGGGGCTGGAGCACCCAAATGGCATGGAGCCGAGCCCCCGGAGCCTTCCAGAGAAGCAGATCCAGACCCTGGCCCTGTGCAGGCCACAAACAGCCAGGAAGAAGGGAAAGCCTGGATTCCCACAGGCCTTTCCAGGCTGCCGGCAAGGTCAGATCTATGTGACGTCAGTCCCCTTTTCACTGGCCGTGAGTGTCCAATAGCCTCCCAGAGGCCACATGATGTGCAACACTATGACAGTACGAGTGGAATAAGCATGAAAGCCACAGTCTTCTAGTGAACCAGACATTAAAGAGACCTATAAACAAACAATGTGCAATGCCATTCTTCTCATTTTTATTTTGGGAAATACAGTTATTTTTTCATGAAATGTTATTTATGTTAACATGCAATAGTTTTATATGAATCAATGACTATTTTAAAATTGTTTTAATTCCTGCTGTGGTAGCGACTGATGCCTGGAACTCCTATCAACAGAAGCTCCTTGAGATCCTTCACCAATTTTAAGACAGTGAAAAGTGCCAGAGATCACAAAGTCTGGGCACTTGGTCTCAGAGACCGAGACTATACAGGGCTCCAAGCAGGCCACTCACATTACACAGCGCCAGGGTGGGTTAATCCGTGCACGCTCACCACCACACACCTGGAATAATTACTTTCTCTTGAAGATCCTTAGAACCCTCATGAAATGGGACTAGGTCAATTCCATTTAATGTAATATACTAGCCGGTCACCTCAACTCTAGGGTCCCTTGCCCTGGAGAGGAGGGACACTTTGTTGCCACAAACATTTAGTTCCAAGTGAAGGGTCCCCAATTCCAACTACACTGTACTGAGCGATCCCAGTTTCTCAGGGTCTGATGTCCTGCAAACACCCTAAGGAGACCCTCATTTAGTCCACCTGGCAAACCATTAACATCTGTCTTCAATATTTTTTCAAAAGACAGTCATATTTTTCTCTGCTACATGGCAGTGAAATCTAAACTTTTTTCTTCCACCCCTCATGGGTAAAGTACCCTTGAGTATATACCCTCAATTTACAATATAAATGATGGAAATGTACTTGTATACCAAAAAATTCATTAAATTAAAAAAATTAGAAATTTTAATAGGACAATGTAAATAACATATCATTCTGTTTTATTTATTGATGGTTCAAAAACTGTTTCGCTAAAACATTTTTTATTATTTATACATGAATATAGTGAGAACAGTGTTAATATATGTAATATATTTTTTAAAACACCTGGCCGGCTCAGTTAGTACGGTGTGCAACTAGTGCAGTTGAGTCGTGAGTTCAAACCCCCACATTGGGCATAGAGCTTACTTAAAAAAAAAGAAAGAAAGAAAGAAAGAAAAGAAAACTCTGGTCCTAATTTCCATTTATTTAGGTATCAGTTTCAGTGGCTGTCACAAGGGGGGGAATCTCACAGATAAAATGTGGACCAAATGGAAGTACATCTTTAGCTGTGATACCGAATCATGACACTCATTTGTCGATTCTACCAATTACCTGTTGGAGATTTGTCTTCATGTTGTTAATTTAAAATGTTATCATGTTATACATGGTGACTTCGAGAGCTAATAGCAACAAGGTACAACGTGCACAGAGTGAAATTAATCACTCCTAACGGGTACATGTCTATTAAGTAGAAGAACTTAGGACCAAAGGCCAGAAAATACAATTTCAAAGTTGTGCAATAACCGTCTCTAATAACATTTTTAACTTCTCTGCATGTATTAATTTCTGAATATTCACAGACACCCTGTGCTGACATTTAACACACTCTCAGTTGTGGTGTCCTCATTTGTTTGCAGCCCCATCACAGGAAGGTAAGTTTATACGATACCATCATAAAATGTCTTCTTTGTTCACTCAAATTCCAGGGAAAACCAAGTCAGACAAATGGGAAATGGCCTAAAAGTGAAATATTTACGAAGTTTTGAAACTAGAACAAAGGAAACATATAGAGAATATTTTTCTCCATTTACAAAGTTACAAAGAGAAGACTTTAGTCCCTTTATATTAACCTGCAAATTTGCAATATTTCCTCTTCCCTCTCTGGACAAAGATACTTTTAAATGTAATGCAGATAAGACAAGAGCCCACGCAACTCAAATCTCCTCCTTCTGCCTCTGCCACAGAATTCGTCCAAATTCCTGCCATCTCCACAGTTCTACACTAGAGAGAGAAAAAGCTGCTTTGTGGCGCCAGTGACTAGAACAGCTGTCTAGAAGTGAAGGAAAATTCACACACCTGCAAGGAGGAATTAAATTTAGAGGCTAATCTTAAAAGATGAGGAAAAACCAGTGAAAAATAACGTTATTATATTTGTAATCTTCCATGATTTGCAGTGTACGAGTATTTTATCTCACAACAGGAACACATATGGTAAAGAGATCACGATGGGAAACATTAAGAAATCCTGAAACTTCTCCACATCAGTCTCCGAAAGAAATCAGACAAGTTCCTCGTATGCTCACATAGCAAGTTCCTTTAAAGATTTGTCAAGATTCTAATTCTATAGAAAAGAATGTATTTGCTGTTTGCCTAAATACTAATTGTTAAAGTCCTTACCTCAAAAAAAAAAAATTTTTTTTTTTAAAGATTTTACTTCTAAGCAATCTCTATACCCAGCGTGGGGCTTGAACTCACACCACCATGATCAAGAGTCTCACGCTCCACTGACAGGGCCAGCCAGGCACCTGTCAAAATTTCCTTTTTAACTGCCTTCTTAAATGTTTTAATTTGGTAAGATATTCTCATTTCATATGTACAAGTTGGAGACACAAACTCACGTAAGCATATATGAAGGTCTCACCCAAAAATCTGTTCCACTCTACTCTTTCCAAAATAGGAATATTTTTTGTGTCCCTTCTAAAGTCTAGAATTAAAGATTGTCAAAGCAGTGTTTTTCCTTTAAACCAAAACCAAAAGTACAAATGACCATATGTACAAACCTTCAAGCATAACAACTGAAAATACTGTGTTGCTAATTTTATAGTCTCAAACTATAACCCTGATGCCAGTCACCTCTGTCAATAACTCCACCCTGGAGTGGCAAGCCCAGCTCTCACCTCACCACTGTAAGAACTTAAAGAAGAAAAATAAAAGTGCTTTTCTGAACATCCTGTTCCTTCATTAAAATCCATTAACGTGAAAAACCAAGATGTTTCTTTTTCACCGACACCAGAGCTTACTGACAAGTTCAGTCTTCTCAAAGTCAGACAAGTTCAAACCGACCTTGCTGCATGTAACACCTTCCTATAACTCTTCTAGACGCTGAACTTTTAGGATGAGCACCCCCGAGTCAAAGGCAGCTCTCTCCACACTCAGGAAGGCTGCACTTTCAGCAGAATTGTCTTCATTCTGAGTACAAAGAGGAACATGTTGCTCTCTCTTGAGAAAACCTAAGGTCTTGCCCGTGAAAAGCAGTCTATTCCTGCTACAAAGGCGAAGGTGGGATGCATTCGCTGGCATGGAAAGGTCATCTCGGAAGTGATGTCAGGGAAGTAGTATTTGCTCTCATTCTGCTCAGAGAAGTAGCACATGCTACTGAAGAAAAACGGGACTGCACGGAAAAACATGAACAGTAAAATCACCACACCTGTGACCCCAAAGCCCAAATTCACTCTAACATCCTGGCACATAGATTTCCAGTCCTGTTTATATGCCCATGTTTCTCTCTTGAAAGTACAACAGAGATTGTGCCCCCTGCTTTCTCCCCACTTACTATAACCGAATTGTCAAGTTCAATTTCATAAGTATAAACTGTAACGGTTGGATAATACTCTTATCACATAGATACCTCATAATTTACTCAAACATCTCCTAATAATCATTTAGTTTCTGATTTTTATTATTAAAAAACCTCAATGAATTACCTTTATGCATGACTTTTTTGCATATATATTATCATTTCTTTAAAACTTCCAGAAGTGGAGTCTTGATACATATTATAAGGCTGCTTTCTTTTTTTAAAGAATTTTTTTGATGTTTTATTTATTTTTGAGAGAGAGAGAGAGAGAGACAGCATGAGCAGAGGAGGGTCAGAAAGAGAGGGAGACACAGAATCTGAAGACAGGCTCCAGGTTCTGAGCTAGCTGTCAGCACAGAGCCTGACATGCGGCTTGAACCCACGAACTGTGAGATGATAACCTGAGCTGAAGTCGGACACTTAACCCACCCAGGCACCCCTAAAGCTGCTTTCTTAAACATTCTGCCCACCTATACCCCACAAGCAATGCATGACTGTTTACTTCCACAAATCTTCAACAACATGAAGTGTTAAAATATATTTTATTAAATCTTAACAGTTGAAAATAGTATCTCATTTCTTTGCTTACCAGGGGAAGTAAATCTTTATGTTCTCTTTTGTGAATTGGTCTTTTGTCTACTAAAAATTTTGTCTTTGAGGTGCCTGGAAGGCTCAGTCAGTTAAGCGTCAGACCCTTGAGTTCGGCTCAGGTCATGACCTCATGGTTCGGGAGATGGAACACCACATCATGCTCAGTATGGAGTCTGTTTGGGATTCTCTCTCCCTCTCTCTGCCTCTTCACCACTCACACTTACATATGTGCTCTCTCTCAAAATAAATAAACTTAAAAAAATAATTTGGTCTTACTATTAATCTCTATTTTTATATTTCATGGATATCAATCTCATCATTTTTAATGAAATTACAGTATTACTAGTTTGCTTTTTGTCTTCTTCTTTTGTTGATAAGTTTTACGTCCTAAAAAAAATGACTATATGTTTAAAATATATTCTTCGTTACCTATAGGGGAAAATGTAGACAACTACATTTCAGAGAAATTAACTATTTTATAATATATGAATACTCCTTATATAATTTCCAAAATTTTTTTATCAGTCATTCCAGTCGTCACTCATGAGGTCACTAAAACACAGGATGCATTTCACTCATGTCTTTATTACAACCTCCTCCAGCAATCCGGCAATCCTCAGTCCTCAACAACCAATGTCACTTGTACTGAGGTACGACTCACAGACATCAAAGGTACTTGCTTGGGCTTAAAGCACTTGATTTTTTTTTTTTTTTTTTTTTTAGGAGAGAAAGAGTGAGCACAGGCAAGCAGGGGAGAGAGGCAGAAGGAGAGAGAATCCCAAGCAGGCTTCACACTCAGTGAGGAGCCTGATGCAGGGCTGAATCCCACAACCCTGGGTTCACAACCTGAGTGGAAATCAAGAGTCGGGCACTCAACCAACTGGGACACCCAGGCATCCCTCCCTTAAAGATCTTTTTAAGAATTAAAAAGACAAGGGACGCCTGGGTGGCTTAGTCGGTTAAGCACCCGACTTTCGCTTAGTTCATGATCTCGCGGTTCGTGGGTTCAGGCCCCGCGTCAGGCTCTGCTGACTGCCAGCTCAGAGCCTGGAGCCTGTTTCAGTCTGTGACTCCTTCTCTCTCTGACCCTCCCCTGCTCACGCTGTCTCTCTCTCTCTCTCTCCTAGAAATAAATAAAACATTAAAAAATTTAAAAAAAAAAGAATTAAAAAGACGATTAAAGGTTTTGCTTTCAAAAGTAAGTAAACTTCTAAAACGTGTAACATTATATTTCCACACAACTTTAGAGTCTACAAAACTGCTATATCCGTAACCTACTCATTAGAAACCCTCCGTCTCCTTTCCGGTCTCTGTGCTGAGAAGATCAGGATGCACCAGTCAGCTGCTCCCCTAGACACCTTCCTGCCACAGCAACTGTGCCTCCTTGTGAAGCCACATGGCCATAAGCAGAACGGAAGCCAGAGTGCACCCTGGAGCCAACCAAAGCATTATATTTAAGGACTCTGGATTAGAAATGAATAAAATGCATTAGCCAAAAAATGTGACATTAAAAAAAATTGGAGGTGCCTGGCTGGCTCAGTTGGTTAATTGTCTGACTTTGGCTCAGGTCATGATCTCACGGTTCATGGGTTCGAGCCCCGCGTCGTGCTCTGTGCTGACAGCTCAGAGCCTAGAGCCCGTTTGAGATTCTGTATCTCCCTCTCTCTCTGACCCTCCCCTGCTCATGCTGTCTCTCTCTCTCTCAGAAATACATTTAAAAAAAATTGATGCAAATTAACTTACTCAAAACTAAATTACATTCAGGTCACAACACTGAGATGCTGCTCTAACTTGTGCCTAGGTTAGCTCTAAGACTGTGACACTCCTGAGACAAAGGTGTGTGGGGTGACAGGGTGGGGCGACCTTTCCAGAGGACAACACATCAGGAGGTTATTAATATTTTTACTACACCTGTAAAAATACCTTCTAACCCAGAAGTCCCATTGCCACAGTTTTCCCTATGACTAACCTAAAAGTTTGTCAAAATAACAGAAACGAGGACATCTGTTGCACCATCTGTGTATCTGAAGAGGTGGAAGAGAAGGAGAAAACAAATTCTCCATCAACAGGGAACCAGTTAAATAAAGGTCCATTCCTATAATAGAAGTTTATGGTAAATGTTAACTTAAAAATGTTTATCTTTGTACTTCTCTGTTTTTTTTAATTTACACTTGAAGTCCTTGGTTCTTTCCTTTCCCTGACGGTTTTCAGAATGAGTTGGCTCCTTAGCAGCCTTTAAATGTGACCACTGAGGAATGAGATTTATTTCTCTTGTTAACCAGTTTCTTAATCCAAAGCCCCCACCTTTCCTCCTTCTGCTCAATCTCTGGCCACCTCTTTATTGTTGAAGAGACACCTGAAGTGTCTCAGAAACCAAGGGGAGCAGGTCCACCTTGGGGGGGACCCTGACCCTGAGGAGCAGGAACCACCACACCAACAAAGCCACTTACTGATCACCCACCACGGGACACACTGCATGGTGCTCTGGGAGTACCAGTCAGCCTCAGCAAGCACCTGTGTAACTCCGTATTGTGTGGAAAACACAGAACATTAATGTATCAAACATTTCATCTGGCGGTGAGAATGGGTCACCATATCCTTGGTCATTTTGGTAACAAAGGACTCCATTCAAAATACTGTTAAGTTCCTTGATATTTTTCACTATTTTAGGCTTTAACTTTGTGTTTGTAGAACACTGTAAACTGAAGCATCTATACAACAGTGCACTCTTATTATATTTAAAGATGGTGACCTTTAAGATGAACAGCTATCGGCAAAAAGGACTAACAGAGGACCAGAACTCTGCCAATTGCACCGATGTTGGAAAAAAACTACCCACTGGTTTGTGAATGCAGCTTCTGCCTCTCAACTCTCGTCTTGTTTTCAGCAGCGATGTGAACTCGACTCTGGGCCACCCAGCTATCAATCAGTAAGACCTCCTAACAACGTCCCGTTGTTTACAGTTGTTTCCAAACCATCCTTTAAGAATTTCTTCTGTTCACTCTGATTTTAAGGGACCCCAGTTTACCCATCAGTATCTTGCACATACTGCTCTTCTCATGCCCCAAGTTACCCAGGTATTCAGGGTGCTGCAGACGTGCCTGGACCTTCGTCCCCTGGCCTGTTGGGCATTGGCCCCTTCCCCTGGGGCTACCACTCCGTCCCCCCACCTCCTCACAGCAACTCCTAAAGGCCAGTGCCCTCCTGCAGCACTTCCGGGCTCTTCCTTCGGGCTGGACCATTCTACCCTCTTCTTCACTGAGCTCCTGCTCTTTCTGCAAAGCCCAGCCCTAAGGCACTTCACAGGGAAGCCTATCATGACCTCCCCCACCAGCTCACATCCCCCCCATCCTAGTCAGTTTGGGGGACTGGAACATCCTAGTCTGTAGGGCTTACACAACAAACACCGATTTCTCACATTCTGGAGGCCAGTAAGTCTGAGACCAGGGTGCCAGAGTGGAGGTCTGGTGAGAACCCCCTTCTCGGCTTCCTCACACAGGAAGAGGGGGTGAAGCAAGATCTCCCCTGTCTCTTACTGGAGCACGAATCTCATGAAGAGGACTCCCCCCTCAAGACAGAATAAGGCCCCATCTTCAGACAGCATCCCACTGGGGGTTAGAGTTTCAACCTATGAATATGGGGGCATGGGGCACAAATACGCAGTCCATAATAACCCCCGTTAGAGGGATTCACAGTACCTTGCACTTGACAGATTACAGGTGTCATAAACATGTGTCTGGCTGATGAGCTGACCTCTTTCTCCTCCACTAGGCTCTAAAGTTACGTGAGGGCACAGACAACATCTGCTGCTGCTCAGACTTTATTCCCAGCACTTCTGCACCAACCACTAGAAGGCACTTTAGGTAAGCTACTAATTCCTAACAAACTGTCAGGAGACTGCAGTAAGGGTCTCATCTCTCTCAGAGCCATGACCACCGCAGGTCCACCTGATGAAGGGCTCTTGTAACAACTGCATCTGAAAAGCTACTTATGGATTGACTTACTTGCATCTCTACAATCGTAGAAAGATCAAGGAGATGAGACCTCTGTGTTTTTCTCTCTATATCTGTTTCACCCTGTGTAACATAGCCTAAATCAACTAACCCTTCAAGTTAGGAGCATTTAGATCAGCTGGTCATGGTTTCCGCAGGCTTTTCCAGCTCCTTGGAGAGAAAGAACTCCTTGCTGACATGCAATGCTTGAATCAGGGCTTGGTTACACTCTCGTGGTCTTTCAAGATACTAATTTTGTGATACTTTAATGAAAAAATAAAAGCCTGTCACAAGACCAACTGATGATACCACACAGACCTTAGCCAAGAAAAGCATTAATATTTTCTCTGTCCCAGATACACTCAAATTGCTACTGGTATGTTTCTTAGAGTTCTTAAATTGACTAGTGTTTAAGTTTTATGTGAATAATGGCTTTGTTAGTACTACATAAAACCTATGACTAACAAACCTCCAGAAAATATTTAGATTCAAAAATATATTTCTTTTATTAGTAACTGTGACTTAAAACAAACAAACATCTTAGGAACTAAGGCATCCCTGGTGTTGGAAAATTACAAGGGCATCTGCACTTATCTGGGGTTGTTGAAGGCTCAGAGCCTTAGAATTTAAGAAAACCTGAAAAATGCAAAGAGTTTATTTTGTTCTCTTTTTAAATAAAAATTGTAATTGCACTAGGCAATTCATTTCTTGAAAAAAGGAAGGTCTGAGTCTTAATTAAATCATGGGTGTGAGAATTTATTAGCCTTGGTTTCACATGGAAACAATATTCATCTTTCATTAGCAAATATACCACCTGAATCAGCTTACTGCTAAATACAACAGATTATGAAGTAAAATAAGATGAAAATGCATAGAATCAAAAATATAAGTATTTGGAGACTTTGATCTTAGGGAAAGCACATCTGAAAATTAGACTCACGATGTTCCTTTCTAACTGTGCTATTACTGAAGAATTTTGGTGCGTTAGAAACCATCCAAGCTGAGTCAATCAGGACCCAGGTAATCTGTGTATTTCTTCCATGGGAAATTCCACTAACTGACTTAAAAAAAAAACCCCGCTACCAACAAAATAACTTTGCTCCAGCAGCTCATACACTAAACTTGGAACAACACAGAAAAGATTCGATGGCCCCTGTATACAGATGGCATACAAATTCATGAAATATCCCTTATCTTTTTTTTTTTTTAATGTTTTATTTATTTTTAGGAGAGAGAGAGAGACAGCGTGAGCAGGGGAGGGTCAGAGAGAGAGAGGGAGTCACAGGCTGAAACAGGCTCCAGGCTCTGAGCTGGCAGTCAGCACAGAGCCCGACGCGGGGCTCGAACCCACGAACTGCGAGATCATGACCCAAGCGAAAGTCGGACGCTTAACCGACTAAGCCACCCAGGCGCCCCGAAATATCCCTTATCTTTTAAAGACTCATAAATACACCAAAACTATCAGTTGATTTTAACGTGTATTTATTAGGTATTTTTAATAACAAAAGTAACAGATGTTTCTTGTAACAAATTAAGCAATATAACCATAAAGAAACAGTTAACGGTGTTTCCAAATCCCACTCCATGAGACCATTAATGCTAACTGCCTGGCTAGTCCTCCAGGCTCCTTCACATCATAGAAACACCTCATACACAACGTGTGTGTACATCCCCACATTCTTCATATACAGACATTATATGTCATATACAAATATACACATGCAAGGTTTTCTCTAATTTTTGATAACATAATACATGTTACTCTGCATTTTCACCACTAATCTCGCTATGTCTTTCATCAGCAGATGCAGAGCTCACACCATCTTTTTAATGCCTGCAAAACTACTCAGTGTAGACGTAGCCTCCTGTATTCCCTGCATTTTTCATTCACCCTTCTCTTGATAGACATGTTCACACCTTCAAGTAACTATTTGCCAACCCCTAACCCTTTCCCCGTAGGCTCCCTCTCATTAACCCCTCTGTGACAGACATACCATGAGCGAGCCGCTAGGGGGAGGGAAAAGCTGCATGTGTGTGTGTGTGTGTGTGTGTGTGTGTGTGTGTGTGTGTGTGTGCGCGTGTGTGTGTGTGTGTGTTGATTTTTTTTTTAAATAGTTTATTGTCAAGTTGGTTTCCATATGCTTGTGTGTGTGTGTGTGTGTGTGTGTTGATAGATTTTTTTTTAAATAGTTTATTGTCAAGTTGGTTTCCATATAACACCCAGTGCTCATCCCCACAAGTGCCCCTCTCCGTGCCCATCCCCCCTCCCCCCCCACATCCATCAGTCCTCAGTTTTTGTCAGCATTCAAGAGGCTCTCATGGTTTGCCTCTCTCCCTCTCCCCCACTATTTCCCCCATTCTTTTCCCCCTTGGTCCTCTGTTAAGTTCCTCCTAATCCTCCTATACGTGCAAACATGATATTTGTACTTCTCTGCCTGACTTATTTCGCTCAGCATAACACCCTCAAGGTCCATCCATGCTTTTCTAACCCAATGTTACATGTAAGGCTGCCCCTCAATGTCCCATTTTGTAGCACTTCTAACACACTGGCCAGATGAAGCTGTGCGTCAAGACACTAAATTCTGTTCCCTGGTGGTTAGAGGTCAAGGGTTTACAAGAAAGGTACACAGGACAGGGAACCACAAATCCCAGGCTCTACATGCATGCAGCTTTGACATGAACCACCTACAGGACACTAGGAAGTTAGGTCACTACTTGGATGTATGCTTCCTCCTCTAAACAATGAGCTGTTTGAACTCAATAATGTCTAGTCCCTTCACACTATTCTCAATGATCCTATGTTGCTCAATGAGTGAAGACTTTCTGACAGGGCAGAGACAATAACTTACTAAAAGAACTTCTGTAAAACTTCCACAAAAGGATTTACTAACAAATTAACTGTGCAAACAATATTGGAAGAAAAAATATTTTAACCACTCAAGAAAGCAAAACGTTTAAGTACTTCCATAAGACCATTATAATTAGCTATTTATAAATAATATGCTAAATCACAACTATAATGGTCATTTTATTGAAGCAATATAACTAAAAATCTCACAGTATACATATTTGGCTCAGTTCCAATTATTACATATCTTGAAAATAATAAAATTAATGTTTTAAAAAGTGTAGTAAGGGGCTGAGCCTGGGGGTACTCAGTTGGTTAAGCATCTGACTCTTGATTTCGGCTCAGGTCATGATCTTATGGTTCATGAGATCGGGCTCCACATTAGGCTCTGTGCTGACAGTGTGGAGCCTGCTTGGGATTCTCTCTGTCCCTCTCTCTCTGCCCTACCCCCTCTCAAAATAAATAAACTTTTTAAAAAAAGTTTATCTCAGGGGAGCCTGGGTGGCTCAGTTGGTTAAGCGTCGACTTCGGCTCAGGTCATAGTCTCACAGTTTGTGGGTACGAGCCCCACGTCAGGCTCTATGCGGACAGCCAGCTCAGAGCCTGTTTCAGATTCTGTGTCTTCCTCTCTCTGACCCTCCCCTGCTCATGCTGTCTCTCTCTCTCTCTCTCTCTCTCAGAAATAAATAAAAAACATTTAAAAAAAATAAAATGTATATCTCATCGTGGTTTTGATTTGTATTTCCTTGAGGATGAATGATGGTGAGCATCTTCTCACGTGTCAGAATGACTAAAATTCACAACTCAGGCAACAATAGATGCTGGCGAGGATGTGGAGAAACAGGAACCCTCTTGCACTGTTGGTGGGAATGAAAACTGGTGCAGTCACTCTGGAAAACAGTATGGAGGTTCCTCAAAAAATTAACAATAGAACTCCCCTATGACCCAGCAATTATACTATTAGGTATTTATCCAGAGGACACAAAAATGTTAATTTGAAGGGGCACATGCACCCCAATGTTTATAGCATCACTATCAACAATAGCCAAATTATGTAAAGAGCTGAAATGACCATCGACTGATGAATGGATAAAGAAGATGGGGTACATATATGATATGGGGTATATCATATATATATATGATGGAGTACTACTCAGCGATAAAAAAAGAATGAAATCTTGCAATTTGCAACAACGTGGATAGAACTAGAGAGTATTATGCTAAGCGAAATAAGTGAGTTGGAGAAAGACAAAAATATAATTTTGCTCATATGTGGAATTTGAGAAACACAAAAGATGAACACAGGGGAAGGGAAGGAAAAATACAGAAGGAGGCAAAGCATGAGACTCTCAAATACAGGGAACTGAGGGTTGCTGGAAGGGAGGGTGAGGGATGGGCTAGATGGGTGATGGGCATCAAGGAGGACGAGCGCTGGGTGTTATATGTAAGTGATGAATCACTGGGTTCTACTCCTGAAACCAACACTACACTGTATGCTAACTAACTAGAATTTAAATTTTTTTTTAAAAGTGTAGTAAGTGTTGAACAGCTATGGAGAAACTTGGCTCCATTTCCACCTCAGTCATTCAGTTTTTAGATTAAGGTTCTTCGTTTATAAAATTAAAAAGTAACCCCAAAGCTTTAGGGTCCACTCATTTATTAAATGATCTTTATCAAATGTGAACAGTGTGTGAGGTGGGCACCGCTCTATCCCTGGGTTACAGATGTAGGAGAGACACCCGGCTGCCCAGGCGCCCCCCACCCACATCCCCAGTGCCGGGACCCAGGTGCCCCCCACCACCCTATGCACAGATGGCCTAGGCCTACAGTTCTGCACCCCAGATGGTTTTCTTTTTTTTTTTTTTAATATTTTTATTTCTAGGAGAGAGAGACAGCATGAGCAGGGGAGAGTCAGAGAGAAGAGGGAGTCACAGACTGAAACAGGCTCCAGGTTCTGAGCTGGCAGTCAGCACAGAGCCCGACGCGGGGCTTGAACCCACGAACCGCGAGATCATGACCTAAGCGAAAGTCGGACGCTTAACCGACTAAGCCACCCAGGCGCCCCTCCAGATGGTTTTCTGATTCAAACCAGCCTGCTCCATAACTGGGCTTAATTCAGTTATATTTTAACATATTTCTGTTACAAGATTCATGTCTCATTTTTACGAATTCAGTTATATTTTAACATATTTCTGTTACAAGATTCATGTCTCATTTTTACGAATACTCTGCGCTTACGGAACCAGCAGATATACAGGGATGGTGACAAGGAGTTACTTCCCAGCCACAAGTGACCCTGCCTTCCTGAGTGATGTGAACACGTACCTGCATTTTAATCTGCTTGATCTCTGTCCAAAACATGCATGACAGAAGGAGATACAAAACCCCAAATACCATGTATGGACCCCACACCTTGGAGGCCACACTGTCCTGTAAAAGAAAGGATTGAAGACAAAAGCCACCACCGCTAAGGATGGAGGTGCATCTGCAGAGAGTGAGGGGAGAACATGCACCAGACAACCCAGCAGATGACCAACCTGGAGAAAGACCCCACTGGCCCCTCTGCTCAACCCTTCCTCCAGTCCTCTGCTTTCAAGACAAGGAAGAGGTGGGCAGGCGGAGCCGGACACGTACTCACCCAGGTAAACACGGGTGGGGGAGAGGGGCCTTCCCTGCAGTAACCCCGCCACTGGAGCTGGGTGGGGCTCCAAGTTCGGCTCCTTGGGAGACACAATGGCATTACCATAAATCAAGTAGGGGACCCCAAGTGCAAATTCAAAGAGAAAATTAAAAAGTAATTTTGGGTAAAAGTACAAAGGCACTTTTGGAAATAGATCAAATGCACTGGCCTGTAAAAGTGAGCACCGCAGTTGTGTGGAAATCATCACTGCAGGCTGATGCCTGAGCAACTTCCGTTTATAGAGACCAACCAGAAGAGGCGATCGGAAGTCCTCACTGCCCACTAAGTATCTTTTAAACAACAATTTTGGGATTTTAGCTTTGTATATCTATACTTTAAAGACAGAAATCCATAAAAATTTACCTTTAAAATTGAATCCCAGAACAGACTATGTAAACTGCTATTTAGTTTCTCTCGGGCTTTCAAGAACAAAGTGTTAATTAAAATGTCTTGATTTTTCTTAGTTTTAAGACATGTAGACTCCTGGCACTCCTCCTGATGAGCATGGAAAACTGAAATAAATGTTTAAACATTTAACAAACAAAAAACTTAAATGTTTCTATAAAGGGTTAAAGAAACTGCTGGAAGACAACTTCTTTAAAACAAAAAATAATCAATTCCCAGGCAAGTGTATGGAAGAGTCTTCCTGAACAAAAACTCACCCCGTTTCTTTCCTACTTTTCTGGTATTACGACTCCTGAGAAATGTCACGGTGAATTCTGTGCCAGGAGTTACAATGCACAAGCCACATTTAACATAGTTTGGGTAAACAGAAAAATCAGAAAAGGATAAAGCAGTTTTCAAAACAAGTTTCTAAAAGGGATAAAATAAGAGCTTATGGGCTGTGAAACTGTTAGTTTTAATTATAACAAGAGAAAAACAGACTACGTTTCCTGAGGTTTAAGAAAAAAAAGTCCACCTCAAGAGGGAACGTCATTAATGGCTGTCCAAAACTGTAAATCTACAACCTTTGCGGGCATAGGTGAATGAAACTGTTTTCCACCTCAGATCGCTCACAGTTAATATAATTTGGCAATGAGTCTGAAGGTTATCAGAAGTTTCTAATCACTTGCTCAAAAGTTATCCTCAAGCATCCTTTTTCATAGCAGGCAGCAGTGACGTGGAAATTCTTTTTGTCTGGCAGCAGGGGGTTCAGGAAGAGAATTCAGATGAAGAACATATTTCATGTCGCCAGAGCTGACAAATGTGAAAAAGTGCCAAACTCTGCTAGCTACCATTTCTGTTAATTAGAGAAATGGAAATCTTTTCAACAATGCTGCAAACAAATTCAACAAATCTGAGGTTTTTCAAACAAAAGAACTGTTTTTCTTTAAAAAATTTGTTTAACATTTATTCATTTTTGAGACAGAGAGACATAGAGCGTGAGCAGAGGAGGTGCAGAAAGAGAGAGAGACACAGAATCTGAAGCAGCCTCAAGGCTCTGAGCGGTCAGCACAGAGCCCGACGCAGGGTTTGAACCCACAAATCATGAGATCACGACCTGACCCAAAGTCGGACGTTTAACTGACTGAGCCACCCAGGCGCCCCTAAAGAACTGTTTTTCTTACAGAGCAATTTTATTTTTATTTATGATTTTTCTTATTGGAAAAAGACTGTTCATATTAATTGAATAATTTATCTGAGCTCTAAATGGTAAAAAATAAGAATACTTATATGGAGTCCTATCTCATCTGGTTTGAAAATACAACATGAAGATACTGGAAAGAACCACTGTTCACATAGTTTTATTTAACATCCACATCATGCCAAATATTGGTCACAGCAGTGAGGATATATTTAGAGAGAACACTGTAACTATTTTATTTACTCATTCATTCATCCAAATCCTTAAAACATGGATTTGCCACTCAATGCCAAGTCTTCAACAAGATACTAGGGACACAAAACATTGTGAGGAGCCAAGTTTCCCACTGTTGGAGACTAGAATGAATCCTGGGCTGCTGGACGTGATGCAGAGTGATGTAAACCCTTCATTTAGATAGAGACCTTGAATTCAGACAGAGATGTGGGTATAGACACATACACATATTTCCTGGCTCAGTCTGAGAGAATCTGAGACCTAATAGGGTCTAGAACCAACAACACATTAGTAGCGCTGGGCACACCCAGACCTTCGTTTCAAAATACTTTTCTCCACAAAAAGGAACCAAACCACCCTGGAAAAGGCTGGGGCAAAGAAGTACATGAAGAACTTACCATATCTTGTTACACTAAAAGTAAGAAATCCTTGAAGAATTATGGAAACATATCCAAAGGACAGAGGAACAGTTTGTAGCTAGGAGCTCCCCCAGACCAAAGCTGCAATAATTCAAGCATCAAATAATTAATGACAATAAGGAATATAATTCCTTGAATAAGAGTCTATGAGTCTGAACTAATATAAATTTTAAAAAGGACAAAAGTGAAGTTCTTTTGTAGAGCATAACACCAACTAATAAACATGGAAGTCTGGAAGGAGGGAGTGAAAGTCCAAGGAGGAACAAGATACTTAGAGCTTCAAAGTATCTCCCACAAATCACCTATTAACTACAATAGGAAAGCAGCAATTTTATAGTGGAGAAACTTGGTGGATAACTCAGTAATGTTCGCACCGACATCACCGCTTGCAGAAAGGATGCACGGAAAAGACACGACACCCTCTGGTGGCTTTCCCACCAAAATGATGACACTTCAATCTAATCATGAGAACACATTAGACAAACCCAAATTGAGGTCAATTCTACAATATAATTGACCTCTCCTCTTCCAAATATGTTAATTAAGATCAAGGAAGTAAAGAAAGACTCCAGAACTATTCCAGATTTAACAGAAGAAGACAGGAAACTTACAGGCAATGTGTGACCCTGGACTGGACACCAGTTGGGAAGAAAGAGCTGTAACAGATACTATTGAGACAGTGGAAAAATTTGTATGTGAACTGCAGATTAGCAAATAGTATTATATCCAGGTTAAATTTCCAGATTTCAGTAAGTGTACTATGTCTTAGAAGAGGCCGTATCCTTGGGAACTGTGTATGGAAGTGAACAGGGGTAAAGGGGCATGACGTGGACAACTCATTCTCGAAAGATTCAGAAAAACATTAGGCACATACAAATAAATGAAACCTTAGTTTACTTAAGTTACATAGTAAATCTAGGTAAACAGTATATGACAGTTCCCTGTACTAATTTTGTAACTCTTCTTTCAGTTCAAAATTATATCAAAATAAAAAGTTATAAACAATAGTTAATCCACTCAAGAATGTGGTCATTTAGTTAACAGATTTAACTAAATGTCAGTGGACAAAGATAGAGCACAGATTCCTACCTTTGAGGACATCTCCATCTTGAAAGGGTTGCATAAATAAACAAACAAACAAACAAACAAACAAATAAAGGGGGGGCACCTGGGTGGCTCAGTTGGTTGGGCGTCCGACTTTGGCTCAGGTCATGATCTCACAGTTTGTGGGTTTGAGCCCCACATGGGGCTCTGTGCAGACAGCGCAGAACCTGGAGCCTATCTTCGGATTCTGTGTCTCCCTCTTTCTCTAACTCTCCCCTTCTCAACCTGTGTGTTTGTCTCTCTCTCTCAAAAAATAAAACAAAACATTAAAAAAAAAGAGAGCATTGCTCAAACTTTCAGAAAAACAAATTTTAACATTATCTTATTACCACTCTCTTTAAAATGCATCCAAAAGACCTCATGAGGAAAATGTATTGTGAAGGATATGAACATTTTTCCACTGTACTAGAAGTTAAATAATAAACATTCCTAAAAATAAAGAAATCTATCTCCCAAGAAGCAGAATTTTTGCTTTAAAAGTATTTCTACTGTACCATGATCCATATTATAATAACATTACTAGAGAATTCAGGGCGTGTGGCTTTATTAACACCACATATTATTCTTTTTAAGATTTTAAATAATCTCTACACCTGACGTGGTGCTTGAACTCACCACCCTGAGATCTAGAGCCGCAAGCCCCTGAGCCAGCCACACGTTGCACCAGACAAGTACTATTTTTAAGTGCCACTTTAATCATTCACAGTGGCAAATGGATTTTGAAAGAACAGTAAGACGATGCCCAAGAACAACAAATGATGAGAAGGTGGAATATGTGTTAACTGGTGTTAACTGGAGGCCAAGCGTGAGAACACGTCCAAAAGACATGAGCTGAAGAAATGCACTCAAATCATGGGCACAGGACCGACTCCTACTTCCGAAGCAGGGTGGACGCTGTGGAAGGACAGAGCACAGGGCCGTGGCAGCCCCACGATCCAGCAGACATGCACCACGGACAGTCTCTGGCACAGGTCCCAGCCTCACCCCATCCATTCCTCACACCCATGAGGACACGAGCTCTAGGAAGAGGCTGAGCGACCAGCCAGGAAGGACAGAGATGGGATTCAAACCCAGGCTGATCTAACTCAGAAGCCATGCTCTCAAACACTATGTAATCTGCTCTTCCTGACACAGGAGGATAAATTTAGTCAAGCACCAGAGTGTCCACGATTTGCACATACGTGACAGACACTGAGGAGTAGACAAAACAACTTAATCCCTGAAACTGCAGAACTTCCAGCCTAGAATACATACATAAACGACTGGAATGACAAAGCCTTAGCAGGCTTCTCTATAGTGAAAAGTGTTATCTGTAATTAGAAGTTACAATAAAATAACCACCAATGGCTTTAAAGTCAGTAGTGATGGGGGTGCCCAGGGATTAAAACGCAAAGTCAACACAAAACAGACCAAGAATGTAGATGCAGAATGTTCCCAGCCACTTGGCTGTGACTAGACTGACTGTACTAACATCTCTAAAGAAACGTGTTAATTCAGAAAACAGGACATCAACAACGGGCTGATAAAAAGAGATGGGCTGTCCCACAGGGAAGGCCCGTTGGCCCAGGGACAGCCTCGCTCCGGTGACAAGTGTGGTCTTACTGCAGAAAAGGATGTAGCCTGGTTCCTTTAAACATCTGAAATTTAATTTTTATTTTTATCAAAATAACCTATTTACTTAACCTTAAAAGTAGTTCTATAAGGCACTAAATGGGGAGAAAATAGGCTCCTGCCCCTCCTTTCTTCAGCTACGCTTTCTCCTCTTTCAATATTTGCAGATCACATGCTCATAACTGCTTTCTAAATTTTTTAAGTAGGCCACACACCCAACATGGGGCTTGAATCCACAACCCTGCGATCAACAGTCGCACGTTCCCCTGAATGGGCCAGCCGGGCACCCTGGGCTTTTTTAAGTTTTTCTATTTCAAGCATGAAGTTTTGACGTGCACATAGACGCCGTGGAGGTAGCTGTCAGAGCACCCCGTCCCTGCTCAGGACACTACACCACGCCTGTTAGCTCCATCAGTACTGAGTGCTTGACGTCATTAGGACTAAGTAGTCCCGACGTATCATTCCGAGGGGAATCCCTTACAAAATGGCCATTTCATTCCTTTCTCAAAATCATTTGCAGCCTCTTACTTATCTATGCATCTTCTCAACATGAGGGTGATTCAGTGAAAACACGTCCAGGCCAGGACATGGGCACACTGGACAGTGAACAGCTCCCAACCTCGCCGATTTAGTACAGAGTACCTGTGCGCTCAGACATTAGTCCCCTCCCTGCTGCCCCAAGCCCCCTCGTGCCCTGCAAACACCAGCCCAGGTCCCTGTGGCTACACCTGCCCTCCACCTGCTGACCCCTACTTTATGTCCCAGCCCTTCCACAGAATTGATAATTTCTCAGTACCAAGCCTTTATTCATTCTGTGAGCATCTGCTGTTCCCCAGATACAGTGTCTGCTCTTATCCAAGGTTTTAATTACAGTTTCTTTGAAATATTTATTGCTGCTTTATTGTTTCTGTCCCTTTGACGTGATTTTCTTAATCCTCCTGTTTGTTTTGGCTTCTTTCCTGGGAGAGACTCTCCTCCCGCTCCCGTGTCCTGTGTGTGTGTTAAGGTTCCACTGGGAACCCTGCTCTCTCTCCAGCTGCTTCTTTTCTCCTAGAGAGAGACTCCTGTTCTGCTGTATATCTGCCTGGTGGGTGGGGTGGAGGGGGATGCAGGCAGCCAGCTGTGGGCCCGCAACTCAGACCCGGTTCGAGTCTGTTAGAGCAAGTCTGACTCTGTTACTCAAAATCCTTCTGAGAAAAAGCAAGTCCTCAGGACCGCAGGTAAGGCCCCACATCATCTCCACTGCCCGTCCCGCGTCCCCTCATGTGCCCTCGCTACGCTTGACCCTCCCCTCCTCTCCCCTCCCAGCCATCTACCCTCCTCGCTGCTTCAGTCTCGCTTCCACATCAGAACCTTTGCGAAGGCTGTTCTTCCGCCTGGGACACTGAGCCCTGCAGTCCCCACAGCTCCCTGCCTTTCCCTGGTCCTCGAGGGACCCTTGTCCTGAACTACAGCCCTTCCCCCCAGCACTCACAGTTTCTTCCAATACCCTACTATCACTTTACTACCTTACTGTTTATTATCTGACTCCTTCGCAGGGACAGGGATGCTCTGGCCTGTTTAGATCATTAATCCATACCCAGCACCTGTAACAGCCTTCACCCCCGTCCTGAACTGTGTCCAACTCAGGTTCTAGAAAACATACCTCCAGTCCTCTGCTAGCATGGAGAACAGCAGTCTGCTGGCCACAGGAGCAGAGACAGGAGCCAGGAAACCTAGACCTGCTCATCCAATTTTCAAATACTTCTGTTCCAGGCTCCCATAGCACATCTGCGATCCACGTCTCTGCCTTTCCAGGCTCTTCTTTCACCTGCTTGCTTCTTATCTGCTTCCACCCTGTCCCATCTCCTCTGCTCTGCTGAGTTGGCCAGCAATGGTCCCTCAACAGTCCAGGCCTCCAAAGTCCTGCTCAAGTTTCTTCTACGGTCGTCGCCTCTCTGCTCCATTACAGTCAACTCTGTTAGATTTCAGTCCAGGCAGAAAACAGAGCATGTGGCCAGTTTACCACACTGACCTGTATTGCTAAATAGCTGAATCCCACAACTAGCTTGCTTTTTTTCACACTCCCTTGTTGGCCAAGGAAAGTCCTGATGATGACGGCTCCTCAGCTGCTGCTCCAGTGCTGGCTAGAGAGCTCGTCCACCGTAGACACCCCTCAGCAGGCAATGACTGTACACACACAGGTCTCTGACCTTGATAAAGCCTCCCCAGGAGAGATACCTGCTCTTAGGAGGCTGACGCACCTGCAGACTGAAAGTCACACTAAGATAATGTCATCTTAGAAGCCTCTTGGGAGATAACCATCAAACCTTTTGTTTTTCATACATTTATCCATTATATGGAACATCTTCATATTTTAAATTTCAGCAGAATACAGCTGGATTAACAAAAAAGGGGAAGCCTAAGAAAGGTAGGCAGGTGGATGGGTGGGAGGTAGACAGACCAGACAGAGATAGATAATTAATAACAGATATATAATGTACCATTTGTTGAATACCAAAAATGCTCTAGGCCTATATAGGCCCTTTATACCCACCATAGTGTTAATTCTCACACCAACTCTGTAATCTGTTGTCCTATTTAAAAAAATTTTTTTTAATATTTCTTTACTTTTGAGAGAAAGAGAGAGACAGAAGGGTGAGCAGGAGTGGGAGACACAGAATCCAAAGCAGGCTCCAGGCTCTGAGCTGTCAGCACAGAGCCCAACGCGGGGCTTGAACTCACAGACAGCAAGAACATGACCTGAGCTGAAGTCGGATGCTTAACCAACTGAGCCATCCAGGCGCCCCTGTTATCCTACTTTATAAATAAGATTAAGACTCGGAGGTCATATGTCACTAGCCTAAGGGCACAGAGCCAGCTGAGATAAAGCCAGAACTGTCCAATTCCAAATTCCATGATTTTTATCCTATACACACTGCTTTTTTAAGTATTCACTAATACAGTTTAAAATGCAAAATGGGTACATTCTGATCTGATTTTAACAGAATGTTAAATAGTGTAACATTCTGAATGTTTCCCAAAGTTCTATCATTTTTTTAACAAGACTTATATAATAAACATTAAAACCTACTGTCCATCCAATTCAACATTCTGTTCCCAAATGACAAGTGACATCAACAGATACCCTGTGGCAGGAAACAACTGCCTTCCATGATACCAACTTCAGAATCTCAGAGGCAAATCCCTGGTACAGTCTAATTTCCCTCAAAGGCCCTACCATGCGCTGATCGCGCATTGTATTGTGTCCACCAGCACAACGACAAAGCCCAGCTATGTCCGTGGAGAAAAGGCCCACCCCCTCCAGTTGCTGGAATTTCAGGCACATTATCACTGTCTTCTCATGGGAAAAGGCAAGCACCGCCTTTCGGTTCAGAAAAAGAAAATTAAAAACAGTAAGCAGCCATACCTGGATTAGAAATGAATGACAGCAACACAGCCGGGAGTTATTAGTTTCCTCTGGGCCGGAAGGAATCTCAGCAGAGGGGTTCCTGGCTGCAGCTCTGCTATTTGCCGAGAATTTTGGAAATTAAACACTGATGCACTCAGAGTGGAATGTGCCCGTGCAGATCACAGGAGTGCGCAGGCAGCTGCAGCCAGAGGTCTATACGCCATTTAATGAAAAGCTCCACATCTGAATACAGTTTTCAATTTTTCCATGCAAACTCAATAAAAAATAAATGAGAGCAATGGCGCTCAAAATATTCACACTCTGCAGCTGCCAAGCTAAATAATTCAGTATCTTTTTGAAGAGAAAGTCTTTTCCTCCAGGACATATTTTTCAAAATATTAAATGATCTGCTAGCTCAGCCCTCCTTCTGCAGCCAGCTGCATTCTGTTTTTGAAACTGGAGAACGATGGTCTGCCTCTCCCATAATTGGAGAAAAATTCCAGTCCCATTAGGTAGGAAGCATTCAAATCACACACACTTATAGCTTATAAATTATGGTATTTTTAATATTATGCAAAATCTGAATGGATCAAAATATCTTAAAAGGTAAGGGGGAAAACATGTTTTGAAATTCAAAAAAGGAAGCATTTCATGCTGCAAAATTAAGCTAGTCAACTCTGTTTCATGAGGCATGAGAAGCACTTAGCAACCTAGGAAGATGAACTGCAGGACGCAGAACGCCCTGGAGTGACGAGACTTGGCCCCTGCCTGCAGAAGCACGGGATGCGCATTTCTCCGCTGGCGCACATTTCCAAGTGCTGATCTTGTAAGGGTTAAGACTCATTACTGGCTAAAATATGCCCCTTTCCAAACAGTTCGATGGGTTGGTTACTTCTACCTATAATGAAGATAATACAGTTTTCCTTTAGTTAGAACACTGAAGAATATCTTTCAAACAGTAATGAGCTGCTTCAATCCACCATTTGCAACAGGTCTTTCGTCGCCCCCACCATGTGGACTTCAACGGCTCCACTTCCTGTCCCTACTTTCTACAGGCGGGCTCATGTGAGGGGGAACAGGAGGGACAGCAGGGCAGAACAGAACACGGAAACCCAGATGGAAAGGTCACCCACAAGGGACTCTTCAGGACCTGGCACACATGCTCTAACTCAGGAAGGGTCCATGACAAGCAAGAATTCACTGTCTGCAAGTTCTCTGGCTTTGCAGGCTCCCTAATTAAGGGGAGTGGGGTGGTAGAGGCCCCACCGCCTGTGCAAACTGACTCCCAGCAGCCCCCAGGGTCCTCCAAGGGGCCCCTAAGCTCCCTAGACAAATCTGAAAATGACTGAAACTGAACTGCATCAGTTCCTCAGGACACAGATTCATTAGTGATCTAGAGAAGCCAGTCAACCATTCCCCAAAATTTTGTTTGGCAAAAGCAGTTTGGCAGCACTATTTACCTCCTTAATGCTCAGGCTTCAAAGTACAGCCTCCTGGGTAAGCAAAATATGAGCTAAATACAAAGAAAAGGAAGAAGGAGAAGGAAAAGAAAAAGAAGGAGGAGGAGGAGGAGAAAAAGAAAAAGAAAAGAAAAACAGTGAATCAGAAAAGAAAAAAAAGAAAAAGAAAAACGGTGAATCAGAAAAGCTGGGCTGGACAACAAGACCCTCCTCTGGTGAACTGAAGCCCCCAGAATGTGAAGGGGCTCAGACTAGACCAGTTAGTTTGAACTACACCACAGGAACCAGGTTCAGGCTCCGCAGGGACTGCCTCTGGAACCCCAGCCCCTGGGGCATCAGTCAGGGAGATGGCAGCGGAGAAACACACGGTCACGGCCTCACCCCTGCAGGGGCTATGGCCAATACCTCTTGCGTACGCATATGCATGTTTTTTATCTCCAGGGAAATGTTTCTGTTTCAAGGCACAAACATTGTTGGACGACCAAAGCCTCTTCTTTTCTGAACAGCCACAAATCATGGCCTGCTACCAACTTTATTATTCAAACACAAAAGCACATTAATCATCAAGACCAGATGAAGGACTCTACTTTTTCTGCCAAATAACTAATTGCAGATGGCATTTTAAAGCCAAAATGATCCTGTCCTGGGCCCTATTCATTTTACAGCACTGCACGCTATCTGTATATGGACATGTGTAGGACACGTATGTACACATGAACATACACACATATATGTTTTTCTCAAGGGCAAGGACCTTCAGTGCTGCACTCACTATCACATACCCAGAGCTAGCACATGCCACACTCGGTGAACTCTGACTTTGTGAAGTGTGTATGTGGCACTCTGTTAGCTAAGCCCCACACGCAAAGCCAGGATTGGACACTAGTATTTTCTAAAAAGGGGAGGTTGGGGGGGCTTGTGTTTGTTAATCTGGTCTGATTGCTCCCCGGCAAAATTAAGATCCTTGAAAGTGGCTATTTTATTTTTGAGGTCAGAACTATCCATGCAGAGATGAAAGCAGCAATATTTTCAAAGAAATAGTTTTCTTCTCTCAACTCTGGACACACGGTAAGATGTGTGCAGGCTGTGTGAGACAGTCACCTCCCCCAGCAGGAGTCTAACTTTTCCATGCTACCATTACAATCCATGTGAATGACAATTTTAGGCAAGAAGACAACTTTGGGTCTGAAAGCCTACATTACTGTTTTCTTAGAGTTGACACGCCTGCCTTCAAAGGCCTAATTAGAAACCCAAAATGCTGTCAATCTGGCATTTTTTCCTAATGAATTTGTAAGTGATGCTGATTACGCTGTTCTCCCACTGCACCATTAATTTCTGAAATAATGAATGCTCTGTTTCTGAGTTGGAAAAGATACCATTAAAATGAGAAGCATCTATTTTACCTTGAACTGGCCATTTGTTAGGAATATTTAAAATGGGGAACATAACCATGGAATGTCTGTTGTATCCCTAAAACCAGTAAAAATTTTAAAAGCAAAGCTGCTGCATCAGGTATTGAAGCACACATGGCAACGTAACAACGAATGCACTACCGGCGAACCCGTAAGTCCCTTCTGTGACTCTTGTGGAGCAGACGCCCCGGCCTCCCTGAGCCCAGAGAACAGAGTGGTGGGCACCATCTGGGTCCAGAGAGGTCCTCTGACACCTGAGGGGCAGATAGAAAGAGGCCCAACAATCAGCTGGGAGGGGAGAGCTCCTGTAATCCTCAGAAACTCTGGGAAAGAAGGATGGAAACCCTCCCTTAAGAAACACATCTTCGTGCCATCTAGTGAACAAGTCCAGGGTCCTACCCGCCCCTACCCCCCTCATCCCCCCTCACACTGAAGAGCCGGCCAGGAGCCCTGAGGCAGAGACACAGGCCCACAGAAGGAGGACGAGAGGTCGGCCCAGGGGCCCGTGGACAAAGGAAGGGGAGAAACAGAAGAGAAGGGAAGCAGAGGCAGGAGGGGACGTGCAGAAGCACCCAATGGAGGGGCTGCTGACCTGCAAATCCCCACACCTCTTTCATGTGACCGCCACCTCGGTGTCACTACCAGTGCGGGAGACCCTCTCGTATAGGCCACAGCTCCAACCACAGGGCACAGCTCTTATTCTCTCTGTAAATCTTACTGTTTAACAGAAGGCAACATGTGCCCAAACAGGCTCAAGAAACAATAGAAAATTACAGAAGTTATCACTAGGATGATAACAAAAATTATTCAAACTGAGGCTCCTGAGTAGCTTAGTCGGTTGAGTGTGAGACTGGATTTCGGCTCAGGTCATGATCCTAGGGCCGTGGGATCAAGCCCCATGTCGGGTTCTGCACTAAGCATGGAGCCTGCTTAAGATTCTCTCTCCCTCTGACCATCTCCCCCACTCACTCTCTGTCTCTCTAAAATTAAAAAAAAAAAAAAAAAAGAATTACTCAAATCTATTTGGAGTTAATGACATTTTATTCTATATGAGCAACATTCTACAATGGGCCATCTGGAACAAAATAATAAGCCAAAACACATAAAAACAAGTTAATAAACTAAAAATTTTAATTTTCTTTTTAATTGAATCAAATTGTTTCAAAATCACTATCATCAATACAAATCCCAAGGTACTGTTCCATTTGCTTCTTTGCCACATGGCACAGTGCCACATACTTCATTTTTTTGCATTCGGAAAAATTCAATGTCTTACTTAGAAACAGCTTTGAAACTTGGCTCATGGCCTATTTGTAATTGATACTACAACTTAAATACCTTTCCAGCAAAGTTACACTAACTTCAAAATACTCTGGGATCAACCATTAAAATGTTTTGTTTCGGTTACAACACTAATGAGCACCAAATGTTACGATTTGTTTTAACGATCTAATACATCAAGGATTTTCTTAAAAGGCTAGATCAGCTATCCATTATATAATGAAAAGCAGATTAGTCAGTGTGATACAGATAATACTTGAAAGATTTAATACTTAAGTATAGAATCAAGCATAAAAGAGTTAAATTCAGAAAGCCTGCTCAATCAGCGATCATATTTTTCCCTGTAAAAACACCAAACTCCTACTCTTGAAAGCCTCCTTCCCTTCACTCTTTCTATAAGCCACTCAATCGTCACCTTAATTTCCTTCATCATATCAAAGACATGATGCTACCATGCTTTACTATGCCTTCCTGTCCTACAAAGGACTATAAAGTACCCAAGACGTAAAACGTAGTTAAAGGAAATCTCAACATATCAGGTTTCTTAAAGCCTGGTAAGAACCACTGATATGACAAGATTTTAGAAACAAACGTGTAAATGCTCTTTTAAAAATAAAGAAACAAAGAACAGAGAATGAACTATTCTGGATGTATTCTAGAAATAAATACCTTGCACTTTAGGGACCAGGCATGCGGAGTGGCCATCATGACCGTGACACACCTATCTGCCTTTGCTGCTGCTCTTCCGTGGCGGGGCCCCTGCTTTCAGACCTCCTCCACATCTAACCATCACGGTCACTACAACCTCCATAATTAATTTCATCTTTCTTTTCCAGCATCTTCTCATTTTTTCTTTTTCTCATTTTTTCATTCTATTGTGACTTAATACTTCTTGACATTCAGTCTGGACTTTTACAGAACTGAACAGACGCCTTTCCTTTTGATTTAGCAATTACTAATCATTCCTCTTAGCTGCAATGGTCAAGTCTTAGGTTCTTGTTTAAATTTTTTTTAATGTTTTTGAGAGAGACAGAGTGTGAGTAGGGGAGAGTCAGAGAGAGGGGGAGACACAGAATCTGAAGCAGGCTCCAGGTTCTGAGTGGTCAGCACAGAGCCCAACGTAGGGCTCAAACCACGAACCCTGAGATCATGACCTGAGCCAGAGCTGAATGCTCGACTGACTGAGCCACCCAAGTGCCACCCAGGCGCCCCATCCATGGCCAATTTTGAATACTGAGTAGATTTTTTCTCTTCTACAAAGGATGCTTCCAGAACTTCCCCATCTGTACCTTTTAAAGAACAGAAATTAAGATAAATTTCAAAATAATTTTTTCTCCAAAATTATTACATAACCCAAAATAAAGTATGAATGCTTGAAGCTCTTTGTTTCTCCCAGTATAAAGGTTTGACTACCCCCAACTTTAAAGCACATATACCAAACAGTCAGCAAGGTGACCAATCCTCTTACCTGAGTAAAAATGCTAAAAGCTGAAAATGTTCTGCAAGAAGCCAACTGGCAACCACTAAAACTAAAAATGAAAACTTTACTAGAATAGAAATGGAAAACCCTGAATGTACATACACACTCTAACAGGAAACAACGTGGTGGACTTTTAGGAGTAGAAAGCCTAAATGGAGCTGTATTATACACAAACCAAGGCCTAAGGGCTTGATGCACAGCAGAGTAGTGAAGGACTAAGGCCCCGAGACCAGGATGCCCAGGTCCAGTTACTGGGTAACACGGGCAAGCTACCTACCTTCCACATACCTCAGTGTCCGTAACAGTGAGGCTGGCATAATAGCCCTTAATAGGACTGCAGTAAGGGTTAAATCAGATATAAGAGATACAAAGCCCTTAGCACAATAATCGGCATTTAGTAAATATTTAATGATTGCTAGCTAGCCATGGAATTACTATCCCATTCCTAATATTATTTTACAATATCACACTATCCGAAGTGTCAAAAAGCACCTGAAGCAGTGGTTAAATAAAGAAATTATGTTTTAGTTAATGATTCCCTGATAGAAATAGATAATCCTAATGCCCATCATTCAGCATTCAGCAAACGCAATGACCAGATCCAATTCCAAACAGAAATCATTAATAACTATTAAAGCGCAACAGTGACTACCGATCTGCTCACCTGAGCCCAGAGATCTAATTACTAATAATCAGGTTACAGTATTAAGGGACTAATGATATTTTCCTAGAATATACTGCTGCAGTGATCTTGAGAGGCAACCATAAAAAACTGAAATAAAGTCAAAAATAATCAAGAACCACCAATCATTCTGCAACCACGATTCAACATGCGCCCTCATAGCCTTAGCAGCTGGGGGACGGAATGGGAGACGTGGGGCTATTTAAAACAGTTTGGTTCCTCCGTGTATGCGTTCCAGGGGTACGAAGACCCACAGCAGGTAATTCTAAAGGTCTGGTTTGCATTTGACCTTGACTGCCTAAGAAACCCTAAGCAGTCTGAGGGAAGGTAACACCTGTATCTAAAACCTCCAACTCGGGGATGGAAAGAAATGGCAGAAACTATTTGAGACTGAATTGTGACCAGGCAGCTACCTCAGGTCAACATCACCTGAGCTGACTTCTGGGGCAGGCATCTGATAACTATTTACTTGGTAGCCACTACTTTACTCTTCATTTCAAAGCAGCCTTTTTATCTCTAAAATTTTCTATGCAGCAAATGGAAATGCATTCATCATTACTCTCCATTATCCTTTTCAGCTGACAATAACTTGTGGTTGTAAAGCAAAAAAACACAAAAGAGCCTGGTGATGTTTATCAAAGCTGGGATTCCGGCCCTGCCCTGGAGCATGCTGTAACACAAGAAAACTTCCTGCCTCACCTTCCAAAGGAAATTAATTCTACTGTGAACAGCCCCCTGCATTAATGGCACCTCTCATTCTGTCAATGTTCTTATCCACACAGCAATTATTTTGTAAGCATTTACTGTTTTGTGCCAGATGCTACATTTATTACGGTCCCATCCTTGGGAGAAAAATGTATTCATAACACACAGATGCATTTCAGAAAAGTTCAGAGCAAATGGGTCAGAAACATTACTGTGAGTGCGTGAATATTAAAAAGAATTCTAGAATCACCATGCTGCTCACACACTCATAGAAAGGGCTTTAGGGTAGACACTGAATTTAAGGCACTTTTGAAAGGGAGAGGAAAACAGTGGACAATCAAAAGTAGACAGGCTTTAGAATTCGCTCCACCGTGTTATAAACTTAGACAAATTATTTAATCTCTCCAAACTTTGGTTTCCTCATCTATAAAAGGGAAATATAAATATCTACCACAAATAAGGTTGCTGTGAGGACTGAATACAATGGACAGTAAACGGCGGGCACGGTGCGTGGCATACAGTATATGATCAAAGATAGAAGCCAGTATTAGCAGAGGCATTTTCAACAAAGAGGAACATGCTTAGTGGTGACTTGATGGAGAAAATGCATTGTCAACAGAACTCATTATCACTGTTTTCAAAGGACAAAGTGAGAGCACAAGCTTCATGGGAGAGGGTGTGACCTGATAATGTGTAAATCAGGAGCATCCACCTCATGACAAGCTGGAAGACAGGAACCTGCAGTTAACAAGCAAGTTACATTTCATAACAAGAGTTTTTAAACAAAACAAATGTAGTGAGATTACAGAGGAAGGTCCTGAAGAAGAAAAGTCAAGAAGCAACTATACAATTTGTCAAGTTGGAAAAGGGCTGTCTCTCCCCATTATTCTGTCTCCTCTCCTCCACTCCTCTGGGGAAGAAATGCGTTCTCTGAGAAACTGGGAATCCAAAAAAAGAAAGTCTGAAGAAACAAGCAATCACTATATATTAAACCACTTACCAACATTTTGGATTGACAGGTTTTTGTTCGGTTTTACAAATTCCAGTTTAAAACATACAATTTATATAACCGTGTATGATATGTAGATCTATCAGCCATCCCACACTTTCCTCTGAGTTAACATCTTCCAATAATTACAGATTAGCTATTGGCGACGAGGGAAATGGAGACGTGGGGGACAGGTTCAGGACACAAGGGGAGGACGGGGAGATGCTGACGTGTGCAGCACTGTGAGAGGAGACAACGGAGCAGGGAGAGGAGGGGACAGCGGGACGGTGCAAAGCGGCAGCTCGGGAGCACACACAACTGTCCACAAACTCACTCCAGCTTTTTAGGGCAAGAACTGCCAGCGCATCTCACTGAAAATCAACTGCTACTATAAACTGCCAACATTTAACAACTCTAGGGCTGTGAAACAGGACACCACATAACCTGAAACACTGGGGCCTGATAATATAAAACTGTTCAACCTTATGACCAAACTATGGGACATTCATCATTCAAGAATTAATGTTCATTTAATTGCATCATTTCTTTTAAAAAGCAGGTAGAGGTTGCTAAAAAGAAACTTTTTTTTTTAAGTTTATTTATTTTTAGAGAGAGGGAGGGTACAAGCAGGGAAGGGCCAGAGAGGGAGAGAGGGAAAGAGAGAGAATTCCAAGCAGGTTCTGTACTGACAGCACAGAGCCCAATGTATGGTTCGAATTCACAAATCATGAGATAACGACCTGAGCCCAAACCAAGAAGTCAGACGTTTAACCAACTTAGCCACTCAGGTGCCCCAAAGAAACTTTTTCAAATGTACTTCCTTCACCGATGGATCTCTTTCAACCTTTCCAAACTCTGCTTGCAAATGTAGACACACCAAACATCAATTTAAATTTAACCCAGCCTACAAACTTGTGCTGGAAGGTCTCTTCCAGCCCCAGGGGTTGCAGAGAGAGCGCTTATCAACAGATCTCCAAGTGTCACAAAGGCTCCTTGGAATTAAACACATCAAGTTACTGAGTCAAAAGCATATCCTACCAATGTTCTGAACACAAGTGAAATGTTCCAAGGTCCAGTTCAAAGATAATTATACAATAAAACTGGGGCAGATACTCTATTCAGATCTAGTAATCTCATATTTGATCACATACAGTGAAAAAAAATCTGTTAATTACTGCTGAGCCTATATCTTGAAGTGCTCTTACATCTTAAGATGCAATTATCACAGAAAATGTCTTTTTAAATCCCTTCTCTTTGGAGTTGGCATCCTTGAAATATTTCATTTTGTTTTTTTACTTAAAACCTGAAGGAAATGACCCTTTGAAAAGGAAAGGGAAAAGTTACTTCAAAATCCTGTACCTTCCATTCCCTTTTCCAACTGTTACCTTTGTAGTTATATTCTAAAATGTAAATAATAATAATAATAATTGGAAATAGTGCCATATTTAAGTACATCTTTTCAATCTAATTAAATGAAATTTGCAATTGAAGTACAACTCCCCACAAAGTGCATAGCTTATTCAAAAAGACCAGGGCTGCTGATCACAGAGGTGAAAAAAGTACTCTACATAGTCAGAGATACATACACCTGCCTAAAAATAAGAAACCTGAGAGGAGAAACCACACTGAAGAACTGTAAGGTGGCATAAAGTAGCTAGAATAAATGACAGGGGAATTTTAAAAAGGGGGAAAAAAGGATCTCACTCTAAGCATACCTTCTGATAAGACCCTCAGCCAGCTGCCATGATGTAGTATAAAAAATGCTATCACTTTTGAGTACTACGTGCCAAGCGTATAACCACATTACATACATCATCTCCTTCACTCCCTCTAGGGACTTTGTGCAATGGGAATTATTATGCTTATTTTGCAGGTAAGGGAGTAAACTCAGATCATGCCTCAAACCAGGCAACCTTTAAAGGATCCATTTTCATCCTATAATCTTATCTCTATGCCCCATGGAAAACTTAAAATTCCCTTCTAGGGGATTTCCAACAGCTCCCTGTTCCTCTATCCTCTGTTCCTCCTCGCTAAAGAAAGCTCTCCCAGTAGCGGTCTTTTAGACCACATGTTCTGTCTACTTTAGGTCTCTGGACTATCCCCTGTGAATCAACCAATGGCTAGCTTGCACTGGTAAAATCTCTTCGAGCCTCATGGGTAGCACAAGTCAATGTGTGCCCACCGTACACACCTTATGACACACCCACTTCTCTCCACCCACCCTCCCCCCAGGGCCAGCGAATGGTCTGAGTATCACCTCCATTCTCTTAACTATCAGTTCATAATCAGTCCCTTAAGTACAGACTCAAAATCACCCTCTCTTCAGAAAATCCCTTTACTAGTTTTACTTGTAATCATTCTCAAAGCAGAAAAAGCACTGGATTGGAAACCAGATCCGGCTTTTAATGATGGTTCTTTTATATTCACTGTATTACCTGGGCAAAATCACTCCATCTTCCTGGGACCAGTTTCCCAACCACAAATGAAGAGAATTTGACTAAATAAGCTCAAAACTAATTCCCAACTCTTAAGAATTTTTTTATACAAGAAGGTTAACACCAACATTAACTTATTAAAAGAATTGCCATAAAATTTTTAAATTATTCAAGGCACCCTAAATTTAAATAAACATATAAAAACCACACAAAAAAAAGGAACTTTCAAATTTCAAAGGGTGACAATACTGATTAAACTGTCCATTTTTTGTTTTTATTTGACACATGAATGAAGACCCATGTAATTCCTTAGAGACTACTGGTTTACAAATACAGTAATTAGTACTCACTACGCAGTACTTTATATACCACATATACAATATACCAAAATGTGTTTTAAATACCGATAGCTGGTCTTATGGGCCAACTTGGTTGGGATATAGTAAGTTAACCAAACATTAATCTAGATGTTGCAGTTCAGGTATTGTGTAGACGTGGTTAATATCTACACTAAACTGACTTTAAATACAGGAGATTACCCTCGATTGTGTGGGTAGGACTCATCTAATCAGCTGTAGGATTTAAGACCAAAAACAGGTTTCCCAGAGAAAAAAGAATTCTGCCTCAAGACTGCAGCATCAACTCTTGCCTGACCTTCCTTCCAGCCTCTCAGTCTGCCCTACAGATTCTGGATTTACTAATCCCCACAATTTCATGAGCCAATTCCTTAAAATAAATCTCTTTTAAAACACACACACACACACACACACACACACACACACACACACACACACACACACATATCCCATACTGGCTGTTTCTCTGGAGAACCCCAATACATCAACATACCAAAAGACTCAAAACAGGCACCTTTCTTTCCTTCCTTCCTTCCTTTTCTTTCTTTCTTTCTTTTTTAAAGTTTATTTCTGAGAGAGAGACAGAGCACGAGTGGGGGAAAGCAGAGAGAGAGGGAGACACAGGGTCCAAAGCAGGCTCCAGGCTCCCAGCTGTCAGCACAGAGCCCAACGCAGGGCTTGAACCCTCACACCATGAGATCATGACCTGAGCCATACTTGGACACTCAACCGACTGAGCCACCTAGGCACACCTTTTTTGTCTTTTTAGAGTAAGGGTTAACAGATGTCCTTTTCTTCTAACATCCTTAAAGTACTTGAAGTATCTTAATTAAGTGCTCAGAAGGTTATTTTGTTAAGTTAGTACTTTCCGCACGATGCCAACTTTTCTTTATTAAAATCCATAGGAGGGAAAAGAACAGTGACGTTCCCTATGTGGAATTTTTAAGCTCCAAAACTGATTTCACGAGATTGTGAGATGCAATTTATTTCTCACTGTCATGGCTTTGAAAGTATTTAAGTACCAGTTAGCATATCACCACGGTGACAAAACCAAAAACCAGCCTGATCCCAAAAGCTGAGGAACCACATGAAACTGGCATAGACCTTGGACTACTTACTGACGTGCCAATTCAAGCTGAGAATTGCTCCAGGTTTTACTGTTGGTCCATCTGGTGGCTAGTCTTCAGTGTCACAGGGACGCAGAAAAGACCTCAGAATCACTACACACAGAAAACTACTAGGATCTGAGAACCACATATGTAGTAACATCAATTCACACACTGGTGCCATTCAAACACCATTTCTGACACGTGGTATCTATAAACTTTTCCTGTAAAGAGGCCAGAAGAATTTAGGCTTTGCAGGCCATAACGTCTCCAAGGCAACTACTCAGCTCCAAAGCAGCCAACGACAGTATACAAATGAATGAGCAGAACTGAGTTCTAATAAAACTTTATTTACTGAAACAGGCCATATTTAGCCCGAGGGGTGTAGTTTGCTGACCCCTGACTTAACTTAGGTGATCAGAGAGCTGGAAAAAACCCTGGAGATAGTATGGTACAATACCCCACTCAATCCCAAGATACCTACAACAATATCCCTGACAAACAGAGATCTGGTCTCTGTTTAAGTCCCAGTGCCCATCCTGCGCAGGACAGTTACCATAATTAGACTCTTCTCCAAGCTAAACAGTGTTCCTCAATGAGGGACAGCAGGATTTCTGGTTGGGATATTTTCCCATTGTGTACAGCTGTCTAAAGCACTGGTGGCTCCTTCAGCATCCCGGTTCCCAAACATTAAGTGTAAACTACACACACACACACACACACACACACACACACACACACACACGTCACTCTGACAACCAAAACCTTTCCTGCATTATTTCCAAACCCCCTGGGGCGGAGGTGTCACGACCCACTGAACAGAGATGGAGTATGTGGCAAGTCCTACGCAGACATTCCCCCTTCTACCCATGGCAGATATGATTAATAAATCACAACATTCTTTAATACTGAGGCTGGACTCTGTCTCTTTTTTTTTTTTTTTTTAATTTGAGAGAAAGAGCGCACACAAGTGGGGGAGAGGGGCAGAGAAAGAAAGAAAGAAACACAGCATGGGGCCCGAGTCAGAGCTCGATCCTATGACCCCGGGATCATGACCTGAGCCAAAATCAAGAGTCAGATGCTCAACCAACTAAGCCACCCAGGCGCCCCTCTGTGTTTTTAACATCGCACCAGAAATACATGTGGGTGGAAAACATGTTTAAATTTCTAAGCCTGGAGTGTAACTCCACTTAACATAAAAATGCAAATGATCTTTCTCACACTTTTAGTAATCACCAAATTTTCTCCAAATGAAACTGCTTTGAAGCCAAGACAAGACCATACCTAACTATTCTCTGAATTTTACCAAGTTGTTCACCATTTTGGAAAATCACCTCAACGGCAGCACATATGTTAAGTACAACTTAGCACAGGTCTGCATCTGTAACCGTCTCATTCACGGTAATGCCAGATATAGGCAGAACACACTGACCATTTGGAATGTTTCGAACACACACATACTAAAAATATATTTTTTAATTATTTTATTTTTATTCCTCCTTTATATCTAGTTAGAAATTACATTCATTTATTTCTTTGCCATCAGGTTCATAAGTAGTTACACTGTACCTATGAATTCATTTCAGGTTTGTAAAGGAGGAATTATGAAATATTTGTTATAAAAAGAGTGTTGGCTCTGACAAGTTAAAAATCACTGGTCTAAACTAAAGATACCTGTTTGGCCAAATTCCCTGAACACAGACACCACTCTTGTCCACTCTGGACACAGATGTGATGCATTTCAAAAGTTCAAAGCTACTGTACCTGGCTCTCCGAAGCCATTTTTCAATTACACAGATCTCACGATACAGGTGCAGTTTCTGCTGTATAACAGGCACAAGAAAGGGCTGTGAAAACCAAGTGCTTAGGATGTCTAGACCCTCCAGCACACCGTGTCTATCTCTGCGACTACTCCGAGATGCTGGGGAAGTGACTTGCAGTGTCACTGAGGCAACTGTCCCTGTGCACCAAACACAAAGTCTCTCCTAATGAGTCCATTTTCCACATTAAAATTGTGTTACCAGGATCTGTCCCTGGCTTTATACAGAGCAGGTGTAGAACAGCATACACCAGGACATTTCCCACACCGTCTGATGTAACCACCACCACATGTGGCATCTGGGCACGTGTAGTAAGGCTCCATGTAGCCGCATGAGGCTGGTGACGGCCAGACGAGACAGCTATAGAATGTCAGAGCTGGAAAGGGGCCTGGAGGCCACAGATCACAGCCATTTCTAGTTTCAGAAAAGGACCTACCACAGCGGGAATTAAGCAACGGAAGCTGAGAGGGATCTGTCCACCATGTCTGCCGTCTGCTGGAACAAGCCCCTCACCGAGCCACAGCGCATGCGTGACACCACTTCTGAAAGCCAGGTATCCTGAACTACTCCTCTGCAGCCATGCTGCTGACTCAATAAAATCTCAGTTAATTCATGTCTCACTCCCCATTTGCCATCTAATACATACAGAATTAATCTCACAAATGATAGACTTTCCTCAAATCTAGACTTAGCTATAAACCACCTTAATGTTAAAAATACGGAGATAAAAAACTAAGATTTGAACTAAAGCTTAAAAATGTGTCTATGAGAGATTACTGGTTTGTGATTTAAAGGTTTCACATTGACTAAAAATGAAAATAATCTCTACATACAATCTCTGTCGATCTACACATAATCCATGGATATAATTGTATTATCTCTATTACAATAATGGACTGAGGCCATTGGCAAGCGTAGTTTCCAAGAACATCTATTATCATTTCCCTCTATAAGTCTTTTTTAAAATCTTTTTTATAGCTCACGGCAGTTGGGTAAGAGTTCATACATAGTTCAAAGATGAACTTCAAGCAAAATCGTTAACATAAGATATGGCAGATCTCAGATGCTTTTTTAAATCAAGGCTTCAACTATTCTAGGTTTAAGTAGCAACATTCTGTCTGGAAGGCTAAGAAAGAGTCAGGTATGGCAGAACACAATTCCAATGATTGTTTTTCTCCATTCTTTAGAGACACACGTGTAAAAGTGAATGGTAGGGAACAGAAAATCCAACACACACTCTGGGATGGACTGTAATTCTTGGGTCTTCCAGGGAATAAGGGTACCAGATCCAGAGAACTATTACTTGTCACACTTCTCCACAGAAAACCTGGTACAAAATTACCTGTAGGTGACCTACCTCCAAGCCTTACAAGGAGCATTAGATACTTAATTATAATCAAAGCCAGCCCTGACTCAACACAAGCATTAAGAAATAAGTATTATAAACATAAAAGACAAAGCTGAAAAGGATAAGTGAGACCAAAACAGATCACTACAGGCTGAAATGCTGGACTTCTGAAAACTAGCCAGGATAAAATTTAACAGGAATAAACATAAAGTCTTTTTTTTTTTTTTTTTCTAGGGAGACAGAGAGAGAGACAGCGTGAGCAGAGGGGGTCAGAGAGAGGGGATCACAGACTGAAATAGGGTCCAGGCTCTGAGCTGGCAGTCAGCACAGAGCCCGACGCGGGGCTCGAACCCACGAACCGTGAGATCATGACCTAAGCGAAAGTCGGACGCTTAACCGACTAAGCCACCCAGGCGCCCCGTAAACGTAAAGTCTTGTAGATCAGTTCAAAAACCAGCTGTACAGGTAGAGGGAGCAGACTAACAGATTTCCCATAAAAATTTTGAGAGCTATGGTTTACCAAATGCTTAATATAAGAGCAAGATGTACCCACTTAAGTGTTAATGTAATTTTGGGCTTCAATAATATTGAATGTGCAATAATATGATAGTAGGTGTCCACTTTAGAGGAAGGAATAGTCCCCATAGTTGCTGCCTTGATTGGACATCTAAAATAGTGTAGCCAGGGGTCCCTGGGTGGTTCAGTCAGTTAAGTCTCTGACTCTGGCTCAGGTCATGCGTGATCTCACAGGTCATGGGTTCGAGCCCCACATCGGGCTCTGAGCTAACAGTTCAGAGCCTGGAGCATCCTTCAGATTCTGTGTTTCCCTCTCTCTCTGTCTCTCCCCCACTTGTGCTCTCTCTCTCTCTCTCTCTTAAAAATAAACATTTAAAAAATAAAATAAAATAGTGTAGACAATTAGGGAAGCCATATTTTCAAGATATAGACAACTTAGTGGGGCCAGAATAAGATGATCAAGATGGTGAGATATGGAGGCATTGGCATTATTTAACCTGGAGAAGAGACAGTTATCCTTAAATATATGAAAAAATTTTACATTGCAAAGAGAAAACAGATCTTCAGTGTTGCTCTGGATGATATAACACATATTACCACAACTGGTAATTTGGATCTAAGTAAAAGAATAACCCAACAATGAACCACCAGAAAGAAGTGAACACCTTGTTACTTTAAGTATTCCTGCAAGGGCCATAAAAACTCTGGGAAGGAAAGGGTTATGAGAGTATCCCGATTAGGCAGAAGACTGCATTAAACAGCTGCCACAGGTTCATGCTAATCCTGCAAAGACAGTATTTTAAGTGCAGAAGAAAACAATTAAGCTGAGTCAGCAACTTATCTCCCTAGGGACAAGTTAGTTTGGTGAAAAGGGAGAAGAAATGAGAAAGCCAAAGGGGCTCCAAGATACATTTATAAATACCTGATATATAAGGACCTAAGAGTGAGACACAGTTGAATAGGTGAGTCCGGATAACGGCCTGGGGCTGCATCGCAGGTCCAACACCTCATTCCAGAAATCATCATCGGGCTGGTCACCTAAACTTACTGTAGCTCAGGGCTTCTGTCTCTGGCATGCGGATACTACCTGTCCTGCCTAAGGACCAAGTGACTACATAAGAAAAGCACTCTGTATATATTTACACACAAATGATTGTGTAGAAGAGTCAGACTCTTCTAAGCTTTGCTCACCACACTTGAGAAACCTAGCATCTTGAAAGATCAATCAACATAAGGCCCTGTGAACAGACCAAAGAGAAAGTATTTTTTAAGTAGGAATCCTAAAGGTATAGACAGTCTTACCCAAGGGGTTAACAAGGTATTTATTACAGAACAGGTAAAGTGTTCTTAAAAAGGATGCTGTCCAGCTTTTTTCAATAAGCAAGGACTGCAAGTTAAGAAGAGGTGACTTGAATGGACGCAAGCCGAGTTCAGGCAGGTCTAAGGAAGAACCCTGCTTGTTCTGAGATCAAATGAGAACATGTAACAGACAGACACAGGAATTATAACCCCTGTCAGGACGATAAGAGGCTGCTGAGCCTGCAGAGGTCTGGAAATTGAAGACTGCCACTCGTGGACTGGTCAACATTCACCACCCTTCAAGGTGTCATGTCAGAGTATCTCCCACGGTACTTTCCAGCTCAAGCACTGAGCGAACTGGAACCAATAACTGTTTGCTGGGAAAGAAAGATCAACGTAGCAGGTGTACTCGGGAACAGATTTGATAGGAGCATTCTACTTTAATCAGAAGTGTTCTTTTCTCTCACTGCCCCTCCCCCACTCAGTAAAGGAGTGCATTGTCTGCAGGTTTTAAAACAATAATAAAGCCAACTACATCTTTCTGCTTTTTACTATCACCAAGCACTGATAACTGCAAACAATGTGAGATACAACCAGTGCAGAAAGCCCCCACCATCACCTCCTAACATCCCTCCCCCACATCTCTTACTCCTAATATCCCCTCCCCCTCATCTCTTACTCCTAACATCCCCTCCCCCACAGCTCTTACTCCTAACATCTCCTCCTCCACATCTCTTACTCCTAACATCCCCTTCCCCACACCTCTTACTTATCCCCTCCCCCACCTCAGGTTTTCTTTTCATGAGGATCTCAAACTAAAACCAACAAACAAAACTCATAACAAGAAAAAGATTAATGACAATCAGTGTATTTTCTGTAGTATTTGTAACTGTATCACTTAAATAGAATGGTTCCTGTATAATTTAATCTGATGCCTCCCTCCAAGCAAAATTAAGTGGAGTCCATTTATATAATCCAACCAATCACGATTTAATATTGAAACTGTGTTTTAAACAATAACAACGGAAACAAATGGTTCACAGCCATAACTATATGTCAAGAGGGTAGAAAATCTGCCAAGATTTATGGGATCAAACTCAGCAGAACAAAGGAGGCTATACCAAGAGCCTTTTTGCCTGACGCCAAGGTCACCTCAGTCCCTGAGAGGAAAGGTCTAAATCAGCAGCGCAAAAGGGGCAGAAAGTCCTACTGAAAGAAGGGGTACACGATGCCTCAGCTAATCTTGGCAACAGCCATGCTTGCATTACAGGCACTGCAGCTGGACAAGTCGGCAGATCAGCGCTCTCCTTGGTATCCATAGCATCATTCTAACAGGGTATGTGGTGATGGAGAGTGGACTATGTAATTATAAAGCTGACAGAGACACGGAGCCAAAAAACCCAATACAGCAAAGTACTGCATATATTACAAACAGGCGATTCTGGAAAACAGAATGTGTAAATACACGAATACGAGTGCCGTCTGGGCCATCGCCATCTCAGCGGGTATCCTGTCGCACAGCTACATATTTTGCCACAGCAGAAACAAATATAAGTCATAAATCTGTTAAGAATAACTAGTAGTTTACCTGATCCTATTAAAACATTTCCACTATTGGTTGAGCTGTAAAATGAATTTAAATCCTATAGAATCCCACATAGGATAACTCAGCAATTAAAACAAAGAAAAATCCCAAAGACTATCCAGAACACAGAGCAAATTTCAAACATATTCAGACCTGTGACCAGAAACTGGCCATAGAGGGCGGGCTCTTGTGCTTCAATTATAAGCACTTCCTCCACTGCGACTAAAGACTAAAGATCTGCATACTTTCTCAAGTGTTTTACCTCCCTAAAACCATGGGAAGGGAGGAAGAATACATTTTTTTTAAATTTTTAATGTTTTTTATTTATTTCTGAGAGAGAGAGACACACACACAGAACATAAGTGGGGGAGGGTCAGATAGAGAGAGAGACACAGAATCTGAAGCAGCTCCAGGCTGAGCTAGCTGTCAGCACAGAGCCTGACGCAGGGCTTGAACCCACAAACCGTGAGATCATGACCTGAGCCGAAGTCAGATGCTCAACCAACCGAGCCACCCAGGCGCTCCAAGAATATATTTTTTTAAACCAAGGTTTTGTGGAAAATTCAGAACAAGCCTTCTCAGAAAAGGAATGCTGTCTAACCTAAAGAAAAGGACTAAATTAAGATATACAGAGAAATCCACGTGCAATCAACACAGTAACTACAAAGCTCACGCCTTTCTTTCATTCTCCAGTTTGAAACTTACTCTGCTTGATGTTCATTCGTAGACACTGCTTTCCACTTGGAAACATCAGCTGTGTCCCGAAATACAAGGAACTTACAGCTAACTCAAGTACCAATGAATTTCAAGTCCATCAGGAGTTCATAAGCATGACTAACACATAGTCTGAAATCTGGACCCGGACAGACCTTAAGTGCTGTCGCCACAGGGAAAAAGGTGGTTACACATGTGAGGTGACAAAGTGTCGTCGGCCTGACCTGACTGCAGCAGTCCTCTCACAACATGTATCAGAAGGTGTATCACATAGTGCACCTTAAGAACACAGTTCTTATCTGTCAATTACACCCCGATAAAATGGGGGGGTAGATAAGGAATCTATAAGCCAGAAGACACTGAGGCCCCAATGACCATGGACGTTCTAGCACCATTGATTAGTGCCCGTCAGGCCACTTGACAAACAAGCTGCCGCGCCCCTCCCCTGTCACTGGAAAAACCACCTGTGTTTACTGCAAGTGTGACACCATCCTTCAGGTCAGGGTCATTTACTGCGAGTGTGACACCACTCCTCTGATCAAGGTCATTTACTGCTAGTGTGACCCCACCCCTCGGGTCAGGGACATTTACTGCGAGTGTGACACCACCTCTTGGGTCCGTGACATTTACTGCAAGTGTGACACCACCACACCACCCCTCGGGTCAGGGACATGTACTGAGAGTGTGACACCACTCCTCTGATCAAGGTCATTTACTGCTAGTGTGATCCCACCCCTCGGGTCAGGGACATTTACTGCGAGTGTGACACCACCTCTTGGTTCGTGACACTTATTGCAACTGTGACACCACCCCTCGGTCAGGGACATTTACTGTGAAATGTGACACTATCCTTCGGGTCAGGGACATTTACTGCGAGTGTGACACCACCTCTTGGGTTCGTGACACTTATTGCAACTGTGACACCACCCCTCGGTCAGGGACATTTACTGTGAATGTGACACCATCCTTCGGGTCAGGGACATTTACTGCGAGTGTGACACCACCACCCCTCAGGTCAGTTACATTTACTGTGAGTGTGACACCACCCCTGGGGTCAGGGACATTTACTGCGAATGTGACACCACCCCTCAGGTCACAAACATTTACTGGAAATGTGACATCACCCTTCGGGTCAGGGACATGTACTGCAAGTGTGACACCACGCCTCGGGTCTGTGACATTTATTGCCAGTGTGACACCACCCCTCGGGTCACAAGCATTTACTCCAAGTGTGACACCAACCCTCGGGTCACAAACACTGCAAGTGTGACACCACCCCTTGGGTCAGGGACACTTACTGCAAGTGTGACACCACCCCTAGGTTCAGTGACATTTACTGTGAGTGTGACACCACCCCTCGGGTCACAAACATTTACTGCGTGACACCACCACCCCTCAGATCAGTGACATTTACTGCGAGTGTTGACACCACTCCTCGGGTCTGTGACATTTATTGCCAGTGTGACACCACCCCTTGGGTCACAGGCATTTACTGCAAGTGTGACACCATCTCTTGGGTCACAAACATTTACTGCGAGTGTGACATCACCCCTTGGGTCAGGGACACTTACTGCAAGTGTGACACCACCCCTCGGGTCAGTGACATTTATTGCGAGTGTGACACCACCCCTCAGGTCAGTGACATTTACTGCGAGTGTGATACCACTCCTCGGGTCACAAACATTTACTGCGAGTGTTGACACCACCCCTTGGGTCAGTGACATTTGGCACAGTCGGTGGCCGTGTGGCAGCGAACCCTAGGAGCCGGACGTGATTGGCTGCACCTTTATCTAGTGTCCTCACTGGTTAAACCGGGTAACTGAACCCGAAGAGCTTGAGCACAGAAGCGGCGGTCAGCACCCATGCGACCCTCTTGGATCCAAGCGCGTTCACGAGTTCGCTCGGGGCAGCGGAAACTGCGCGACCTAAACTCTGCGGGCAGAGTTCCAGTAGGAGAGCCGCGGGCGGCTTCCAAGCGCTGCGGTCGTCGGGGGCGCGGGCGACTGTCCACGTGGGGCCTGGAGTCCGAGCCCCCGACGGGAGGAAGGTGACTAAATTCCTCTGACAAAGAAACCATCCCAAGGTGGACTCGGCTAACGGAGACTTCAACTGTCCCCGTAACGTCAGGTGTCCTACCCGAACCCACACACACGTCAGGAAGCCAGCCCTGACCCGCGGCGAGGCTACGCGGGCTGGGCGCCCAGACCCCTCCCAACCCGCTACCCCCGCCCCAGGCGCTCCCCGCCCCTCACGGCACCCCCTCCCGCGTCCCAACCGTGCTCGGTCGTCCTCTGCCCGCGCGAGGCGCCCCGGCGCCCCCGTCCCTACCCGATCTCCCCGTCCCGCAGCGCGGGGCGCGGTGGCGGCGGCGGCGGCAGCAGGGCCGAGACGCGTCCACTGAAGGGACCCGCACCCGGGACGCTCTAGCCCCGGGGCTCTCTCGGAGCCGGCTTCCGCCTCGCGCCGGAAGGCGTCCGCGCGCGGGAACGGAAGTCCCGCCCCCGGGCTCCGGCTGGAGCGTGGAGGGAGGCTGCGGGTCGGTTGCTGGTTTTCTGGGCTGCAGGCTGGTGGGCTGGCGGCAGCAGTGGCACCCCGCGGGGCCCAGACGAGGAACGCCGTTTGCCCGGTGGAAGGTGACGCACAGCACAGAGCGGCCGGGGCCGGGGCCGTGCTGGGCAGGGAGCGCGGCGCTGGGGAAGAGGGGCCGGTGAGGCGAGGGCAGGAGGTGATGGCCGAGAGCGACTAGTGCGAGCTGGAGATCGGAAGAAGTGGGAGGACCTGCTGGACAGAGGAACGTCGGAGAGAGCCCGGCCGCATGGGGGAGCCGCGGGGTGGGGGAGCTGCACCGGGCGCCGGCGAAGGTCAGCTGCACCGGGGGCTGTTGGGAGGAGCTGGTGGACTGCATCAGGAAGCTGGGGAGAGGGGAGGGTGCTGCATGGGAGGGGGGTTGTATGGAGGAGCCAAGGGACTGCATCGAGGATGCAGAAAAATACTGATCGGGTCCTTTAAGGCAGGACTGCCAGGGCTCTTACCCCTCAGATCACCACATTGGGCAAATCACCCCCAACCAACCGAAATGCCACCTGAAACTCCAGAGCCCCGTAGAATGCGCTGAGGAGGAGGAAGCTTCATTACCAGCCACTGATGAGGATGGTCACCTCTATGGCTGTTTTACTTGCTACTAGTGTTTAATATTAGTTTCTTATACACCAAGTCCTCTTTTTCCTTTTAAGGAAAAATAAGTATGACAATTTTTTTTTTTTTTTTTTTGCTTTTGTCAGCAGCAGGGTATGTTGCGATATGTACAGATAGGATTGTCACAGAAGAGAAGAAACAATGGACAGCATGTAGAAAGTATATACCTACAGGGCACGCATAAGCTCTGGATGGAGTAGAAGGGCACAAATTCTCGTTTGCCCACCTCAGGGAGGTGAGCAATCCCTTTGTGGTGGTGTGTGAAATAACCAAATCATGGAGCAGAGAGGTGTGTCCTTGAAAGAATGAGAAGTTGTGTGTGTGTGTGTGTGTGTGTGTGTGTACCCACATATGTGCTCCCCCCCACCCCCCATCCATCAAGAAGTGGAATGTAACAGGGACTCAATGAAATGTTTCCATATAGCTCACCACAGTTGTTTGTTTGTTGTAGGAATGCCCCTAATATATAGGGCAATCCTTAAAGGGTCATATACCATGTACATGTGACCATGTTCTTAGGTAACCTGGTTTGCCCAGACTGAGATGGATGCCAGGACACTAGAATTTTGACACTTACACTGGGATAGTCCTGGGAAAAGGGGGACAGGTTGCTCATACTATTTTGTCCCCTGTAAAACAGATTAGTCCAGAACTGGACACATCCTAAACCAGGCCCTCTATAGTCTTCCCCCACCTCCAGGAATTTAAAATATGGCACAGGAAAACACAGAAGATAGCCCTTAGAATAGTCACATAAGTGGCTGTGCCCTAAAGAAAGGATCTATTAACACCATTTGCTGAGGACCAGGACCTGCCCTGTCTCCTTTGATTACAGGAGATAATCCTTGTGTATTTTCAAAACATTCTTTTGACTAGCCATTCTTTTGACTAGCTTCTGCTTGCAACCAAAATACCCTTGAGGACTGCACCCATAGCACATCCTTGTGCAAGACCATCTGCTCCCAGAGCCCCTGCTGAGTGGGCACTGAGCCCCATGCTCCATACTCATTAGCATAGCAAACTGAAGTAGATCTATCTCAAACCCAAACAGGCTGAGAGTCTCTCATGCATGGATTTTGGTCACAAATGGAGCTCCAATTGGTCTCTTTCATGTCGAGCTAGAAATGGCTTGTAAAAACCTACAATTAGGTTAGGCATGTGAGCAGGATGTTGAAGCTGGTAGTGCAAAAGTGGGAGATACTTGAGGGAAGAGGGGGGAGAAGGGATAAGAGAAGACAGAATTATGGGAGCAGTGTTCATCTTTGTGCCCAGCTTTCCAGTGTTTGATTTCCAGTCCCTTGTGAGGTCCAGCTCAACTCCCGTCCTGAAATTCTATGAAAATTCTGTGTCCTTCCAGTAAAGTCCCCATCTTACTTGGGTTAGTGGTAGTCAGTTTCTGTTCCCAGTGATGAAATGACATCACTACCCACGATGCTGGTCACCAGCTCACTCTACAGCATTCATTTCTGGTCACCAGAACTCTGGAGCCAGCATGTCCTTCAAGGCCAAGGACAGGAGGGCCACTGTTGCCTGGTCCCATCAGGAAAGCTGCCCCAGATACCATAAGGCTGGCAGGTGGGACAAAGGCTACAATCAACATATAAATCTGGAGGGAGACTGGAAATGGTATATTCCAAATTCCTTGTCACACACAGGGGGAGGGGGGTGGAGAGCCCACCTGGATAGAATTCAGTGGTCCCAGAGACAGGACTGTTGATCCTCTCCCTCCCAATGGGCTCCCCGATTTTTCTGGTGTGGAGGTACCCCTGGGAGACCACCTCCCCCCACCCCCTGCCCATGTGCTGCTGAGCTCCCTCCCACCCACCACGTGGCCTTGGGCTTCAGCCTGTGCAAAATCATGACCGCTCTTTAGTCGTCAGTGACCGTGGGAAACAGACATGTTCTTCAGAACCGGGAGGGAACATTTTAAGAAAAAAGAGCTTTTTGTTTCTCCGTACTCACCAACTGGCTCAGACAGATCAATGGGTTAATTAATAGAGCTAATAAATTTAAAAGTTTACTTAAGACTTCCTACACTCCCGTTTATACACGGGTGTTCTTATCCATATTTGTTCATAAACATAAATGTAAACAACCAGCATCCTCGAGGTCCTCAGCAGTCGGCAAGTCCACAAGTGTGCCTTCCACCTAGTGATGTAGACACTTGCTGCACAATGAACTGCCCTAGTTGGAGGCAATCACAGCAGCATGTTCCTTGGAAAACTAAGTACTTAGTGTGAAGTTGTATTAATTAAAGATTATGTATTGAGTGATAATTAAGGTCAGCCGGTGCTCTCCAATTAATAATTCCCAACTGTTGCAAGGACCCATAGGCAAAGTATTTTTATGATGATCTCAATCTGTGATCCAATAGCATCACTGAACATGAAAGATGACTCTTCCTACATTTAAGGTGATGCTTTCTGCCTAAAAGGGTAGCCTGGGGAGCTGCCCCAGAAATGTTTCATTTTAACTGGAATATTTAAAAATTTAACTTTTTTATATTCTGGTCTAATTTTTTATTGTGGTAAAATATATAGAACAGAACACTTGCCGTTTTGGCCACGTTCAAATGTACGTTGTGGGGCATTACTGCGTCTGCAGTGTTGTGTGCCCACCACGCCCAGTCATCCCCAGAACTTCCTCATCTTCCCAGACTGCAGCTTCCTACCCACAAAACAATAACTCTCCATTCCCCCCCCTCCCCGAAATCTAATTTTGGTCTAGGTTTATACGTTTTATGTCCCATGGAAACATGTTCAACACAGATTGATATCCTCTGGAAGTTAAACATTTATAAACAGAAATAAAATAGGACCTTGGTCACCTCTTTTCTCCAGTGGAATTCAAATGAAATGTGATTTCCACAGGGACACATTGTATAATGTTCAGATATTTCTACTTCAGACCTCTCTAAGACCTACACCAATGAAAATTCCACCTGTGAAACACAACAGGAAAGTTAGCATGGTACTCATTAACTGAGAAGTTTGTGTGGGTGTGTTTTGAAGGACTTTTACACAAGCTAATGACTACAAATGCCAAACCTCTTTTGTCTTTCTGCAAAAACCAACAAGCAATCCACACATCTGGTTGGTGCACAAGGCTCCCTTAGTTAACATCACAGCTGACCAAAAATGCTTGTACCACAGAGAAAGCTTCACCTGCTAAACCCCAACGAATGGGACGAGTGGGGGAAGCAAGCCTTTCCTCCTGAAAAAAGGTTTCACTCCAAGCGAGGTTGAGTACCTGAAATAGACAGGCAGCGCTCCTCCTGACTTGAAAATCTAACCACTAAGTGAATGATAAAATAAAATTACAGCTCTGAGTCTCAGCGATACAAACTTATTTCCTATAAAGAAATTAGCTACAGACTGAGAAGGTCAAGGCAAAACCTTCCCGTAAAAACAGTGGATACAAGCCTTAAAGAGGAGGAATACGCCTTCTCTGTAACAGGACCCTCGTTACTTACCAAGAAGTCACTCCGTGTACAGTTAGCACACTCTTAAAAACGTTTGAAATCAAGCAATACGGGTTGGTTATATCTGCCTTGAGTAGACATGACAGAAGCCTTGAGTTTTTTCTGATTCTTCTGCATTTTTGTCCTGAGACAGATCTCCACACTGCAAATACTCACTGCATGCAGAGTTCCAGATAAAATGCAGGGTGCTCAGTTAAATTGTAATGTTTTTAGTACATTTAGTTTTTAGTACGAGTAAGGTAGAGAAGCTGAACAGACTCCACTTTAGAAAGGCTCCGTCTCTGCTGTTTTTCCACAAGGCCCCATTTATTCATACTTCATATTTCACCTTGTATCTGAGTAAACCAGAGAAGTTATGCTCCCGCCCCAAGGGGGGAAGCAAGAAAGTTCATCGTTCTCTGCGTTTTGTCCTAGGCCCCCGACACCTGATAGCATGTAAGAGACCCAGTCCCCAAGGCTGTTCCGGCACTGGGTCTTCGAACTCCACTGAACTGGCATCAATACCCCCTACCTTCGGTGATTTATGTTATAACACCTGTCATTCACCTGTCACTCACTTTCAATCGGACCCCACCCTGGATTCCTGAAAGAATGTTTACCCTGGACTCCTTTCCTAACCCCTTACCCTAATCCCAAGTGATGGGAGACCCCCTTCTGTCCGAGTCTCCCAGATGCTCCGCCTACTACACTCTGTCACTTAGATTATTCAGTAGGCTCTGCCCTCACTTCCTCCTGGCTGCCATGTGATTTCCATCCTGCATGAAGCCAAGGGCCCTCTTGGCTGCATCTGTGGGGGCCCCTCTAGGTCCTTGGACATGGCCCACCTACATCATAAGTATGTCCCAAACATTGCATGGGACATCGTTATAATAAGAAGGTATTTACTGTTTATCTGAACTCCAAATGTAACTGACCATCCTTTGCTAAATCTGCCAACGCCATTGCACATAAGCAATATTCCTTAAATATTCTAAAAGAAAGCTTCCTTAAGCATAGCAATACAATTTTTTTTGCCTACAGATGTGTGCATAGAACATTGGACTGTCAATAGTATAGAAACTGTCCACCTTTGTACACTTTCCTTAACATGTTACAATGAAAAACAGAAGCAAGACCACAGATGTGTGAAAAGTGTTAAGAATTAAATGGACGGTATATAAGACTGAATATGACACTGATATGTCTGCATGGTTGTAGGGAATAACTCACAGGTGGATGTTACTAGGTGCGGGAGTCTGGGATTTTACCTGAGAGCACAGTAGGTGGATGCTGTTGAAGCCACACCGCTCGCTGCGCCACTTTTACTTTTGAAGTACTTTTCTGCAGTGGGGTTTTTTGGTTCGTTTGTCTGTTTGTTTTAGGATCATGTTCTGTATCTTTTATTCTTTTTTTTTTCTCGCGGTAGTCAAGTAGAATTTTTGTTATTAATGGCGTACAGCCCAGAGAATGCTGGAGGAGTCTCTGGCGAATGGAACATCGACTCTGCCTTTATAAAGACAAGTGGCATCTGCTGGCCCCTCTCTTCACACCTCTATCGTCCACACCAACAAAACCCAGCTGCACACAGTTTGTGAGACCGCACTGCTGCCCTGTGTACCTACGACGCCCGAGCTCCCAACACCCGAGGCATCGATGTGGAGGTGCCTGCAGATTGCCTTGTCCCCAGCCCTGGTCCTGCTTTGTCACCGGAGCTCATCTTGTAGCTGTTTGTAAAACATCTCCTTCACCTTCCTGCGGCTCCTCCCTGTGCGGAAGAGCCACCAGTTGCCTAGACAGACGCAGTAATTTCCTTATTAGTCTTTTCTTATTAGTTTTATTAGCCTTTTGCCCCACATGACCTTCTTATTCTTCCTCAACTGAGCACTCCAGTTTTCATTCAACAGCTACCCAGATGGCATCGGCTGCTCTGGGCCCGTTGGGAAAGGAGAAACAGTTCCCACCCAGGAGCCCAGGAGGAGTTTGTGCTCTAAGTAGGGGGGGGGGAGGGGATAAACAAGAAAGCAATAAATCAATATGTTAAGTTGTAACACAATGTTAAATGTTTATTTATTATAACTTGACATGTTTATTTTCCACTATGATAAATATTTTAGGGAAAAAATAGGGCAAGATAAAAGACATGGGGCAGTGGTAGAGTTTCAGTGACAATCATCAAGATGTGACTTTGGGGCAGAGGCTTGAAAATGTGAAAACAAAAGGGTGTGTCTGGGGAAAAGCATTCCAGACAGAAGCAATCTCCCAGACAAAGGCCCTGAGGCAGCAGCATGAGAATCAAATTATGGAAGTTCCAACTCACACCTGCAGCTCAGGCATGTTCTCGGTTCCAGCTCACATCAGACTGGACCCCCTTCCAGAATGACTGATTTGCTTGCATTTCTGTCTCCCCGCCTGAGCCCTGCAGACTCCTCCCCTCTGCCTACTGCCCACTGGAGGTTGCGGGAGGGGTCCTGAGGGGAGATTGCCGCCTGGAGGCTGACGACACATGCTTCCTGCTTCTGTCAGCATCACCTGGGATGACCCTTGGCCTTGGGAATGGCTGTTGGGATGGGTTCCCAGGTTCGACCCCCCCTCACCAGCCTCATGCTTCAGCCATGTTGCCTGGTGTCCCAGCCCTGCCCCTTTCCCCCCCACATGCCCATCGCCTGGGAAACCAACCCCCTGCACAAATTTCTTTGTTAGGATAACTGGCGTTGCTTCTTATTCCTGGCTGGAACTTGACTGATAGAGGGGCCAGAGCGAACTTTCCTAAGTCACCAACCGTGTTTTATTCATCTCTGACTGCAAGCACACAGCACAACCCCAGTAGGTGACAGTGCGCAAGCAAGTGTTGTTGAATGAATATGGCAAAAATATCCTTTCTACTCACTAGCTAAGTAAATTGAGACCAGTGCCTGAAGGCGAGACATCTGACCCCAACTTTCTCATTACGCTTTCAGGAAGCTCGCTTCTCCCGCAGAGCAAACGCATGGTCTCCGTGTGAGCACAACCCATCCCTGGTGGGGGGTGGGGGGGGAGCTCATGCCGAATGAACAGGGCGGGCGTGAAGACCACGGCCAGGAACCGTCAGTCCTCAGGCACATGGTTGTTAGTCCACAGGGGTTTTGAAACTAGAAGACAGTGTTTAGATTTAAATTATTTTCTAAAGTCATTACCATTTGGCCCACTGCCCACCAAAAGTCTGCCAAAATATTGTTACTTACTGACTAGCAAGACACTGAGCTGCTTATTCTAGTTTTCTCAGAAAATATAAAACAACAACTTTTATATTCATGCACTAAGGAAATACCACACCCCATTTTATTTTATTACTTTATTATTATTTATTTATTTATTTATTTTTAGAGAGAGACAGTGTGTGCAAGCAGGGGAGCAGGGCAGCGGGGGAGAGAGAGAGAGAGAGAGAGAATCCAAAGCAGGGTCCATGCTCAGCAAGGAGCCCAACTCGGGGCTCAACGCCACAACCCTGGGATCACGGGCTGAGCCGAAATCAAGAGTCAGATGCTCAGCTAACCCAACCACCTAGGTTCAGTAGACATTCTTTATCAAAGGCTTAATCTATGATGAAATCATTTTTGAAAAGTGACTGCTTTGGATCCTATAACAAGCAGATAAGAGACAGGATTTTGACACAGAATACTTTTTTTTAATGTTGATTTATTTTTGAGAGAGAGACAGACAGACAGAGCGTGAGCAGGGGACGGGCAGAGAGAGAGGGAGACACAGAATCCAAAGCAGGCTCCAGGCTCCCAGCTGTCAGCACAGAGCCCTCGCAGGGCTCAACTCATGGACCACAAGATCATGACCTGAGCCAATGTTGAGTGCTTAACCTACTGAGCCACCCAGGTGCCCCAACACAGAATGCTTTTGATGCACTTTTCCATCCCAGCACTGTCTCCATATAAGATCCCGTTTTTGGATTGCTATAACAGCCTCCAGACTGTACTTCTTGCTACCAACTTGGGACACACTGCACATTGCTCTCAGGTATTTTTCCCAATCCCCCTTAGTTCACACAGCTTTGTCACTTACTAGCTGTGTGGCCTCGTAATTTGGTTAACCTCTCTGTGCTTTGGTTTCATTATCTTAAAATAGGGATAATCATAGCACCTATCTCATAAAATTGGTATAAGATCTAAATAAGTTAATGTAGATAAGTACTTAGAACAATGCCTGGTACACTGAAACTGAAGCATAAGTGATGGCCACCATTGCTGCACTTGAAAACGCTATTATCATCATGTTGCTTTGGGGATAAAATGCAATTCTTCAGGAGACATGGGTTTTCCTACTCAGAATCTCCAGTTATCTTTGTAGACTCATGCTCTACTTTTTCCCTCTCCACTTTTACGCAGCATTATCTGTCTCCTCACCCCTCTGACAAAATCTACTTTCTTGCTAGAAGGTTCTGTGGGATGGACTTTCTAACACCACTGCCTTTCCAGTGTTTTCTCATTGAGGGTCTTGCATGCGTTTTTCTTGGTACTTGGAAGGTTCTCCTTCTGCCCCTTCCTCCATGATACATCCCTACTCAACCTTCAAGCCCCTCCCAGAAGTGAGTTCATAAAGAGGAAACGGATCATGTCCTCTAGGCCAACAAAAGACTTCATATCTGACGTGTCAATAACCACTCTGTACACCACCTCACACAGTTACATGCTTGTCTCTCCTTACAGGAATCTACCATCCCTGGAAGGCAAGAAATATACCCCAAAAAGAGGACCTTAGTGCCTAGTGAATGTTCAGTTAGTGGACAAGGAAATGAACTGATCACATAAGAGCAACTCAGAACTGACAGAGGCGTCTGGCCATTGTTAGAGGCCTTCACCCGCCGCCATTGCCCACTGCTCACCGACAGTAGGTGAGCCTTTGGGCCACGTCACTTGTGATGCAAATAAACTCTAACTGGACCCCAATGTTGTCAGTTCATCCTACTACTTTTTTGACAAAATATGCTAGGGGTACCTGGGTGGCTCAGTCAGTTAAGCATCCAAATTTGGCTCAGGTCATGATCTCACAGTTTGTGGGTTAGAGCCCCGCGTCAAGCTCTGTGCTGACAGCTAGCTCAGAGCCTGGAGCCTGCTTTGGATTCTATGTCTCCCTCTCTCTCTGACCCTCCCCTGCTCACGCTGTATCTCTCTATCTCTCAGAAATTTTTTTTAAAATTTAAAAAATTATGCTAAAAAGATGTGTAAATGCACAGGACATACCAGAAGTTGGTCCTCAGGGTGATGAGTTTTGTAGAAGTTCACAGCTGGGAAGCTCAGCTACACTAGTGTTTCACATGAGGGTCGTTCCTTCTATGGGAGGCTCTGAAAAATGCAAAAGTAATCGATTCCTATTACTACAAAAGTCAAACTTGGGGGAAGAATGATAGGATGGTGACAGAAAAAAAGCAAGTGCTACAAGGTCAGGGCTATGGAAATGCCAGGAGAACCAGAAACGAGACACAATCAGCAGTGAGGTGCAGGGCGATCATCTCTGACCCTGTGAAGAGCTAAATGTCCAAGAGGCTCCATGTCCACAGTCAGCATGTTTATGTCAGTGACATGTGAAATGAACAAAGTTAAGCAGTGAAAACACTAGTGGTTTTTCCTGGATAAGTACACAGCATATGTAGCCTGGAAAATACCTCTTTTCATCTATGAAGTTTCTCCTTTTTTCAGACGTGACTACTTGGCAGGCAAGCACAACACAGATTGTTTTGTCAAAGTAGAGGTGACAGAAGAAGGCTGCAAGTAAAAATCCTTCCTACTTACTTTATGTTTTTAATTTTTTTTAAAGATTATTAATTTATTTTTGAAAGAGCGAGCACAGGTGCGAATTGGGGAGGAGCAGAGAGAAGGAGACAATCCCAAGCAGGCTCTGAGCGGTCAGCACAGAGCCCACAAACCGTGAGATCATGACCTGAGCCAAAATCAAGCATCAGATGCTCAGGTGACAACAGAGTCACCCAGGCACCTCTTTTCCTACTTACTTAAAAAAAAACAAGTGAATGTTAAGAATATTAAAATCGTTTAGTCATAAGAACTAACAAGTGTTGGCTAAGATGTAGAGAAAGGGGACTCCTCTGCACTATTGGTGGGAATACAGACTGGTGCAGCCTCTGTGGAAAACAGTGTGGACTTCCTCAAAAAGCTACAGACAGAACTACCCATGACCCCGTAATTCCACTACTGGGTATTTACCTGTAGAAAATGAAGACCCTAATTCAAGAGGATGCACGCACCCGGGTGCTTATTTGCAGGGTTATTTACGGTAGTCAAGCTACGGAAAGAGCCCCAGTGTCCACTGACTGATGAATGGACGAAGAAGTGTTATACCTACAATGGAATATTATGCAGACATAAAAAAAAGAATGAAATCTTGCCATTTTTAACAATATAAATGGACCTTGAGGGTATTGTGATCAGTGAAATAAATCAGAAAGAGAAACAAATACTCTTAAGGTTTCATGGAATCAAAACACAAAGGAACGATCCAGAGAACTCACATGGTTGCTGGACGGGAGGGGTGCAGGAAGAGGGGGCCCTGGGAGGGCAGTCACCGCACAGGGACCACGTCAGTGGTGCTGTCCCAGCGATGCGTGGTGGACAGCAGCTCGGCTCGTGGGACAGCAGCAGCCCGTGGTCACTGCAGGCTCACCGCTTTGTGCGCCCGACACTAATGTGACGTGTGCCAAATGCACTGTAATTAAAAAATAGTTTTTTAAAGAAAAGAAGGAAGAGGCCCGTAATACTGAGAGTCTCTGCAGTGTGAGTGGGGCTCGGAAATAGCTGCAGGCAAGAAGCGTGTTATATCGCGCTCGGAGTCCCCGGCAGTGACTCCACCTGAGGCCGGGAGTCAGGACCAGAGCGGTTCCATCAGGGCGGCGGCAATGCTCATGGGCTCTGCAACGGTAGCTCATAGAGTTGTCCTAAAATACTTGAATAATAAAACATAAATGAACTTTAAACATGAGATCGTTCAGCCAGGATGTGAAACGTGTTTTTTTTTAATTAATAAGAATAATGAACTGATTTGGCCAAATCATCATGAAACATTTTAAATAATGGGTCAACCAGCTAATTCCATTTTCACCTTTCTGTTTTGGTTTATTCCTAGAAGAAAAGAAAAATAAATCTTCCTGTTTTTTTCTTTCCAGGCTCCCAAGGAGATCTGTTTACGGGGGCAGCGACAATCTTTCCATACCTCAGAGAGCTGGGCTGCCTCACTTTCCCCTGGAGTGTAGACCCTGCCCAGGAACAGTCAACCACAAGGTTATGTGAGCTGCCAGGACCCACAACTTTTCTTTGAAACTTAACATATATGAAAATCAATCCAGTAGAGGCTTTTAAAAATAGAAGTCTTCCAACAAGTGCCCAGGTGAAAAGTATAATATTACCCCAAATTTTTAAGCAGCTATTTTTCTACAATTTTCATCCTGTCTTACGGAGCACATGCGTCCAGGTACAAGTGCAAGGTTAGGAGGGTCTGCAAACCACAGGGGAGGCTGCCACCTCTGCCGAAGTCCACTGGAGTCTCAGAGAGCCTGTCCCAGTAACCCAAGTCAAAACACACACTTGTCCGCTCATGGTAGAAAATTTGCTTTTAAAAATTGTGGTCACTGGGGTGCCTGGGGGGCTCAGTCAGTTAGTCGGCTCAGGTTTGTGAGTTTGAGCCCCATGTGGGGCTCTGTGCTGACAGCTCAAGTCTGGAGCCTGCTTTGGATTCTGTGTCTCCCTCTCTCTCTGCTCCTCTCCTGCTCATGTTCTGTCTCTCTCTGTCTCTTAAAAATAATAAATAAACATTAAAAATTTAAAAAAATCATGGTCATTGAACCTTTGACATTTAAGCCACGAGTAACTTTTAATGCTGCTGCAACACGAATGCAGAAAGACAGGGTTCCTCTGGCAAAATCGTGACACATGATCCCAGCTCCCCAAGTTTCTCCCCTGCTCCCGGTCCTTGTATTAGCTAATAATCAAGGTCTCTGCTGAAGGCGTCTTAGGCAATGATCTTCCCAGGCATATTTTTTTCTTCCAAATCTTCATTTAAATTCTAGTGTACATACAATGTAATGTCGGCTTCGGGAGTAGAACCCAGTGATTCACCTCTTCCATACAATACCCAGTAAGGATATTTTTATTTCCTTGAAAAATAGTCTTTTAAAAGAGAGCAAGGAGGGGCTTTCAAAACTTAAGGACATGAAGCAATAACAGTGAAGTGCTGTCCTGGAGGGACAGGGTCTCAGTTTACCTACCAGCACTGTAGCCCCAGCCTTTCCACCTCTTCCAAGGGGAGGTGAATCCAGGGAGGCCTATACCCTCTGCCTTCTCCTCTCCTTCCCCCTCCAGGTTCCTGAGACCCATCCCACAAGAAAGGGCGTGCCAGTTTGGGAAAGGATGGCCTCTAGCCAAACCACAAAGAAACTGAAAAGCCCTCAAATGATCCATCTAAACAATGGGGACCCTGCCCCATCTCCCTAATAAGGTCGAGGCCCAGCCTTCAGCCAGGCTGTGTCCCTCCAGCAACCTCTCCCTGCTGGCTGGACTGTTTTCCCACCTGCGGTCCATGTGGGCTTCCTCCTTTTCTCCAAGGGCTTGGGAGGAGAGTCTTGATCTGAATGATTTGTGACCCTGACTCAAAAAGATCAATTCTGGCAAATTGATCTCAGAGCATCTACAATATGCAAACCCTGTCTTGTGGGGACGGATGGCTATCTCTGTGCTTGCACAGCTATTTGCTAGTTTAATGCTTTAGCACCTTAATTGTCCGGTTCCCTCCACCCACCCTGTGACTGTCTTGGTGTGAACTGTGGGCTTTGCTTTTAGGCTCTCAGGTTTTGTTTTGTTTTCTTTTCTTTTAAAAATATTTTAAATGTTTCTTATTTATTTCTGAGAGAGAGAGAGAGAGAGAGAGTGAGCACAGGAGGGTCAGAGAGAGAGGGAGACACAGAATCCGAAGCAGGCTCCAGGCTCTGAGCTGTCAGCACAGAGCTCAACGCGGGGCTATAACCCACTAGCCACGAGATCATGACCTGAGTTGAGGTCAGACGCTCAACCGACTGAGCCACCCAGGCGCCCGTTTTGTTTTGTTTTTTTGAACCTCACCTGGAAGTCAGTGATTCTTAACCTTATGTCAGTTGTGACTCCTTTTGAAAACATGATGAAGGATACTCATCCATCCGCACAAGACAAAGCACGCACATGCGTGTGCACCAACACAATTTTACGTACAATTTCAGTACGCTCATGGACAATATCTGGGTTTGGGCCTTAACATAAAAAACTTCAACTATATAGACAAAGTTGACCAGGTATATCAGAGACAAAGTAGGCTCTATGTTTTTAAGGTCTTTGTGATAAATGTTCAGGAGTTCACTGGGGGTCAGGTTTTTTGAGACTGTTTTTCAGAAACACACACCGTTGGAGCCAACCCAATGTGTCTCCTCACCTTAGGCAATTTTCAATGGTTGCAGAGTGAAAGATCCAGGGCTCATCGATTTATCTAGAGGAATGCCAACCAGTCTGCAAGTTTTGCCTAAGCTTCCACTTTTCTATTACCAAAACATAATCTGAGTTAGTTCTTTCTTTTGAAAAATTTCACGAATAGTTTATCGTTAATCCTCCGTGCTCACGCCTTCCCTGCATCATCTTTCTCTTATCTGGAGATGAAAAAGAAACACGATCAAGGATAAGAACATCAGGGGTGCCTGGGTGGCTTAGTCGGTTAAGCGTCCGACTTTCGCTTAGGTCATGATCTCGCGGTTCGTGGGTTCGAGCCCAGCGTCGGGCTCTGTGCTGACTGCCAGCTCAGAGCCTGGAGCCTGTTTCAGTCTGTGACTCCCTCTCTCTCTGACCCTCCCCTGCTCACGCTGTCTCTCTCTCTCTCCTAGAAATAAATAAAACATTTAAAAAAAAAAAAAAAGGATAAGAACATCAAATAGTATTTGTGAAATATCTATGGTATTACCTGTCACGAGTTTCACAGTGGAGTTGTGTAATGAACCACATTATTGAAACAATCATTATTATGTGGAACAAATCCTGAGCAGTGAAGAACTTAATGGTGCCGTTATAATTACTGAGGATTATAATTACTTTTTCATTATGATAGTCCATTAATTTGACAATGACAGTTTAAGTGCAGTTGGGCACTTTATGGAGACATTTTTACATTTATATATGGAAAGATAAATCTAAAGGAAACAGTACTTTAAAAAGCAATTTCAAAGCCTTCTTGATAATATCTGCTATAAACTCCCAAACCACTCCTGAAGTCTCTTTGAATCAGAGAATACCTGAGTAAAAGGAGAGTAGGTGGAAAAGAACAGTAAGTGAAAAGAAATATTCCAACATTTTAAAACAAATTCAGCATTTCTGAGCATGTGTACATTCTTCCTGGAGAATACGAAGTGAGGCCGGAGCGTGAAGTCGTGTTTGCAGCCAGGCCGCCGGCACAGCCTCATCGGAGTGTCCACAGCAGGATGGGTGGGTGTGCAGATGCCTGGGGGAATGAGGGAGCAGAGACCCAGCGGCTGTTCCTGAGTCTTCCTGAGGGAGGGAGGCTCTGGCAGTGATCTGCTTGGGACAGGCTGGGGGGTTATTCCTGGAGCTATTTCCAAAGCAAGCCTGTGGCTTTCTTCTTAAACCATAAAGTGCTGGCCCTAGATTTTACTTATTCGAGGTGGCTGAGGCAGCCTGATGGGGTGTGCGTGTCCCCGAAATCCCTCTCTGGAGCTTCTGCTACACATGCTTTTCAGCTCCTTCCGTCCCCATTCTTCTCTCAGAAATAAGTTGCCAACCACCTCCTGCCCCCATCCCACCCCTTGCCTGAGCGACACAATAGTTCCTATTGATCTTTATCCCCAACCCCTCTGCCTCCTGCCCTTCAGGGAGCCCGTTTCCCTGCTAACATCACCTCTGCCTGCAAGTCCAGGGGCCTGATTGCCCTGAGCCGAGTTCCTTAGTGAGGCTCCAGTGCTGCTCTCTCATAGGGTCACTTCAAGGCTCTTCATTAAGACCATTTAAAGTGTACAATTTATTTCAGAGAGTTTTCACTGAATGTCTCTCATTCTAACAAAAGTGGTCACACTTATCGATTCATTTCCAGTCATTTACTTTTTCAAGGACTTCATGTGAATCTACTCATTTACTCCTCCTCATCATCGGAGAACCCCTTTGCCTGTTCTTGAACTTGGTAATAATGAAATAGTATAGAATGAGAGCAGCTTCTTGCATTTGATGTTACGTCCGTGAGATTCGTTGACACTGTAGGAAGTGACTGGTTCACGTTTTCACGGTGCTGCAGAATTCTGATGAGTCAACGAACACAGGGTCTCCTAGCTTCAGCGTACACCAAGACAGCTATGTTACAAGCACAACAGAGCAATACCGCTTCTGTTCCTATTTAACTCCAGGATTACTCATGCTTGACTTCTTGACATTCCTTAGAGATATTTTTTTAATTTTTTAAAATGTTTTTTTTTTTTAATTTTTGAGAAAGACAGAGAGACAGCGTGAGCAGGGGAGGGTCAGAGAGAGAGGGAGACACAGAATCTGAAACAGGTTCTAGGTTCTGAGCTGTCAGCACAGAGCCCTATGTGGGGCTCAAACCCATGAACTGTGAGATCATGACCTGAGCCGAAGTCTGACGCTTAACTGACTGCGCTACCCAGGCACCCCACCTTAGAGATATTTTAATTACAGTTTTAAAATAAAGGTTTAGCTAACAGGGAAGAAAAGGAGAAAATTTATGGGTGAACTTATTTGTTTATGACTGATAACAAGTGGGCGACTTCTGAAGCTGTTCTCTGGACTCCCTCAGGTTTGAAGGTGGAGCCAGACCTTGGGAAAGTTCAGTAAAAGAGAAGGAAAATCGCCTTTGGAAGAAGAGGTTGTGCTTCCAGAGGTCAGAAAACGTTAGACTTGTCAATAATAGTTTTCATTCTCTACAAGTTACACATCCGAGTTTGCTCCTCAATAGACTATTCTTAGATCCTACGGGTTTGCTCATGGCCAGTGTGCCCATTTAATCCAAACCTCATCTAGATTCATATAAACTGACATTTGAAGACTTAGAAAACTTGAATAGTCAACTTCTCCTGATTATCCCCATTCAATCTAAAGTCTTACTTCTGTATATTAGAAATCTTATGGCTTTGGGGCACCTGGGTGGCTCAGTCAGTTAAATGTCTGAGTCTTTTTTTTTTTTTTTAAAGAGAGAGAGAGCAGGGGAGGGGCAGAGATGAGGGGGTGAGAAAGAGAATCCCAAGCAGGCTCCACACTGTCGCACAGAGCCCAACGTAGGGCTTGAACCCACAAACTGTGAGATCATGACCTGAGCCCAAATCAAGAGTCAGTCGCTTAACTGACTGAGCCACCCAGGCACCCCAAATGTCTGAGTCTTGATTTCAGCTCGGGTCATGATCCCAGGCTCGTGGGTTTAAGCCCTATGTCAGGTTCTGCACTGGGCATGGAGCATGCTTGGGGTTCTCTCTCTCTCTGCCCCTCCTCTGCTTGTGCTCTCTCTCAAAAATAAATAAAAATACATAAAATAGAATCTTACACTTTGACTACCAAGATGTGGCCAAATACTTGGTTCACTAATACCATCAGGAGAGGAAACTTTGAGAACATGATGAAGCTGCAGAATCATGAGGGAGCTGAGCCAGGATATCAAGAGAATAGAAAAAAAACCCAGTAGTTTTTGCCTTTGTTTTACAGGAAAGAATAAACAACTATATTCTCATTAAAATTTCAGGTAAAAATTAACAGTTTCCTTTATTCTAGCAGAGTTTCCCCTGTGCTCCAATTAGATAAATATTTACTGAGTATCTTCTGTGTATAAGTCCTGGTAATCGGTACCATAAGGGATATGAAAGGAAGTGAGAGACATTTTCTTGTATTGAAGCATTTATAATTGGGAAGAGTTGGTAAGTCAAAATACAAAGATGCAGCAATAAATCTGAGGAGGATGAGAACTATAGGAAAGGCACCCAAAAAATGGTACAAGATCAAAAAGGAAAGACAAATGAATTCAAGTCAGAACAGAGCAAAGACTGTAGTGATGTTGTCCTTGGCCTTGAAGGTGAATTTTGACTACAGAGGTGGAGCAGGAAGGAGACTGTACAAGTGAAGAAAACAGAGCAAAGCCATGGATACTGGAGAAAACAGGACATATTAGGAGAACAATACGTAAGAATGCACCACTGGGTTTACAGAGGAGAGATGAGTTAACCACTCCTTTTGTGGTCCCAGTGTAGGGGCTAACACCCTTCCTCCAAAGACTTTTTGTGTTTACTTATTGCCTTAGTTTGCTAGGTCAGGTGTAATAAAATTCCTCAGAAAAGGTTGCTTAAACAACAGTCGTTTATTTCCGCAGTTCTGGAGATTTGAAAGCCCAAGTTCAAGGTATTGGCAGGTTCAGTTCCTTCAGAGGCCACTCTCCCTGGTTTTGCCCCCTTTTCTTTCTTTTTTTTCTTTTTTTTTTCTTTTTAGGAGAGAGAGAGAGCGTGAGCAGGAGAGGGTCAGAGAGAGAGGGAGTCACAGGTTGAAACAGGCTCCAGGCTCTGAGCTAGCAGTCAGCACAGAGCCCGACGCGGGGCTCAAACCCACGAACTGCGAGATCATGACCTAAGCGAAAGTCGGACGCTTAACCAACTAAGCCACCCAGGCGCCCCATCGCCCCCTTTTCTTAAAAGGACACCAATCATACTGAATTAGGGCCCCCTCCATATAGGTTTGAATATTCTAGAATAAAGAATTGAGGTGGGATCCATGGTGGGAAGCACTCTTCAGAGGAAGCACCCTGTCACCAGAGCAAGGCATTAGTGGGAGAGAAGAAATGGAGGCACGAAGGCCAGTCCAGGGTCCCTCACCATGCCCAGGCCAAGGGCACTGAGGACCTGATTGTTGGTGGTTGCTTTGGGGAAGGAGATAAGGACAAAACCTGGTGCAAAGTTTGGGTGTGGTCATCGGTTGGCAGTGGGGAGGAAGGAGGGTGTCCTGGGAAGTGAGATTTGTGAGTCTGATGACTCGAGAGAGCTTCATTCACGTCAAGAGACGGTGGTCAAGGTGAATACACAGAGGCGAGATGCAGGTGAACTGCAGGGAAGCCACCTTGGGGGCTTGCAGTGTAGGGACAGACAGACATGTGAGTTTTCTTAGTTCATTTCCCAGCAGATCCTTGGAAACAGGGTCTGTTGTCCAAGGATGAGCATCAGAGTAAGCTGCGTGATGGATGCAGCTTTGTTTTTTCTTTCTGGTATCTGCAGCCCCAGGTCCAATTCCTAGCCCATATATAATGACCCACAAATATTCCTGAATGGATGATTGGGGAGTGAGCTGCACTGAAGGGAGGCGGGTGATTGTTAAAATCAGGGGCACATAAGGAGGGGAAACAAAAGCGAAGTCTCGGGGGGCACCTGCGTGGCTCAGTCGGTTAAGCCTCCGACTTCGGCTCAGGTCATGATCTCACAGTTCGTGGGTTCAAGCCCCGTGTCGGGCTCTGTGCTGACAGCTAGCTCAGAGCCTGGAGCCTGTTTCAGATTCTGTGTCTCCCTCTCTCTCTGACCCTCCCCTGTTCACACTGTCTCTCTCTCTCAGAAATAATTAAAAATATTAAAAAAAAAAAAAGAAGCGAAGTCTCAGGAAATATAGTCTCCCTTACTTACTATAAATTATGGGAAACACAATGGGTAATCCTCAAAATCAAATAGAGAAGAAACATCTCCAGATCTACAAAAAATGTATATAGGCATTCTGGAGTCACTGGGAAAGATTAACGATACGTTATCCTAACAAATAGCAACACCTAGTGACCAGTCCTAAAACAACATGGGGACTTTTTGGTAAGTTTCTTAGCATTTTCACAGCACTCATATAATGAAGGAAAGTGATGAAACTGGCCAGTTCTGCTAGTGACAGTGATATTTGTATGATGATAATTTACCAAACACTCTCCTCTACCCTATTTTGTTTGGTGACTAAGATAGGTATGGTTGAACGAAGTCAAGGCTGATGTATCAAACAGGGTTTGGGTTTGGGCTGCCTGCCTTTGCTCTGTCACAGAAATGGTGCGTGACAGGGAGGGGCAGACAGGAGAAGGCAATCCCTCACCACTGATGTAAAACAAAGATCTATGGAGGGCAGAGCAGCCACATGCGGACATGCACACACGCTTTCCCTCTTGAACCTCAGGTGGAAACCTAATCCAGTTTGTAGATACCTCCATTGATCCCCACCAGGATTCCCCTTAGCAATGTTTTTTTTCCCTTTTTTAAACGTTATTTATTTGTTTGTTTGTTTGTTTGTTTAATTTTATTTACATCCAAGTTAGTTAGCATCTAGTGCAATAATGATTTCAGGAGAAGATCCAGTGATTCATCCCAAAACCCCTCCAGCAACCTCAGTTTGTTCTCTGTATTTAAGAGTCTCTTATGGTTTGTCCCTCTCCCTGTTTTTATCTTATTTTTCTTCTTTTCCCTTCTGTCCTTCTGGTTTTTTACCTTATATTCCACATATGAGTGAAGTCATATGATATTTATCTTTCTCTGATTAATTTTGCTTAGCATAATACACTCTAGTTCCATTAACATTGTTCCAAATGGCAAGATTTCATTCTTTTTGATTGCCAAGTAATATCTTATTGAATATTCTATAAATATTGGACTGCATGTGCACCTTTGAATCAGCACGACTATATCTTTTGGGTAAATACCCAGTAGGACAACTCCTGGGTCATAAGGTAGTTCTATTTTTAATTTTTTGAGAACCCCCTTACTGTTTTCCAGAGTAGTTGCACCAGTTTGCATTCCCAACAGCAGTGCAAAAGGGTTCCTCTTTTTCTACATTCTCACCAATACCTGTTGTTTCCTGAGGTGTTAATTTTAGCCATTCTGATAGGTGTGAAGTGGTATCTCAGTGTGGTTTTGATTTGTATTTCCCTGATGATGAGGGATGTTGAGCATTTTTTCATGTCTGTTAGTCATCTGGATGTCTTCTTCGGAAAAGTGTCTATTCATGTCTTTTGCCTATTTCTTCACTTGACTATTTGTTTTTTGGGTGTTGAGTTTGTTAAGTTTTTTTTTTTTAATTTTTAATGTTATTTACTTTTGAGAAAGAGATAGAGACAGAGAATGAGTGGTGGATGGACCAAGAGAGAGGGAGACACAGAATTTGAAGCAGGCTCCAGGCTCTTAGCTGTCAGCACAGAGCCTGACGCAGGGCTCCAACTCAAGAACCACAAGATCGTGACCTGAGCTGAACTCAGATGCTCAACTGACTGAGCCACCCAGGTGCCCCAGGTTCTTTATAGATTTTGGATTCTAACCCTTTATCTAATATATCATTTGCAAATATCTTCTCCCATTCCATCGGTTGCCTTTAGTTTTGCTGATTGTTTCCTTCACCATGCAGACACTTTTTATCCTGATGAGGACCCAATACTTCATTCTTGTATTTGTTTCCCTTGCCTCCAGAGACATGTTGAGTAAGAAGTTATGGTGGCCAAGGTCAAAGAGGTTGTTGCCTGCTTTATTCTCTAGGATTTTGATAGCTTCCTGTCTTACGTTTAGGTCTTTCATCCATTTTGAGCTTATTTTTGTGTATGGTATAAGAAAGTGGTCCAGACTCATTCTTCTGCATGTCGCTGTCCAGTTTTCCCAATACCTTTGCTGAAGAGACTGTCTTTATTCCATTGGATATTCTTTCCTATTTTGTCAAATTTAGTTGGACGTATGCTTATGGGTCCATTTCTGGGTTCTCTGTTCTGTTCCATTCATCTGAGTGTCTGTTTCTGTTGCCGGTACCATACTGTACTGGCAACAGATGATTACAACTTTGTAATACATGTTGAAGTTCAGAATTGTGATGCCTCCAGGGTTGGTTTTCTCTTTCAGGGTTGTATTGGCTATTTGCGGTCTTTTCTGGTTTCATACAAATCTTAGGGTTGTTTGTTCTAGTTCTGTGATGAATGCTGGAGTTATGTTAATAGGGATTACACTGAGTATATAGATTGCTTTGGTCAGTATTGACATTTTAACAATATTTGTTCTTCCAATCCAAGAGCATGGAATATTTTTCCATTTTTTGTGTGTCTTCTTCAATTTCTTTCATAAACTTTCTATAGTTTTCAGTGTGTAGGTTTTTCACTTCTTTGGTTAGGTTTAATCCTAGGTATTTTATGGGGTTTGGTGCAATTGTAAATGGAATTGATTCCTTGATTTCTCTTTCTGCTGCTTCATTATTGTTGTATATGAATATAACCAATTTTTGTGCATTGATTTTATATCATGGATCAGTTCTAGCAGTTTTTGGTGGAATCTTTTGGGTTTTCTATATAGAGTATCATGTTGTCTGCTGAGAGTGAAAATTTGACTTCCTTCTTGCCTATTCATATGCCTTTTATTTCTTTGTGTTGTCTGATTGCTGAGGCTAGGACTTCCAACACGATGTTGAATAACAGTGGTGAGTGTGAACATCCTTGTTGTGTCCTTGACCTTAGGGGGAAAGCTCTCATTTTCCCCCCAATAAGGATGATATTAGCTGTGGGTCTTTCATATATGACTTTCATGATCTTGAGGTATGATCCTTCTAGTCCTACTTCTTGAGGGTTTTTATCAAGAAAGAATGTTTTATTTTGTCAAATGCTTTCTCTGCATCTATTGAGAGGATTATGTGGTTCTTATTCTTTCTTTTATTAATGTGATGTATCACATTGATTACATTGTGGCTATTGAACCAGCTTTGCATCCCAGGTATAAATCCTACTTGATTGTGGTGAATAATTATTTTAATGTATTGTTGGATCTGGTTGGCTACTATCTTGTTGAGAATTTTTGCACCCATGTTCATCAGGAAAATTGTTCTGTAGTTCTCCTTTCTAGTGGGGTCTTTGTCTGGTTTTGGAATCAAGGTAATGCTGGCCTCATAGAATGAATTTGGAAGCCTTCCTTCCATTTCTATTTTTTGGACTAGCTTCAAAAGAGTAGGTGTTAATTCTTCTTTAAATGTTTCATAGAATTTCTCTGGAAAGCCATATGGCCTGGACTCTTGTTTTTTGGGAGATTTTTGATTACTAATTTAATTTTTTTTAACTGACTATGGGTCTGTTCAAATTTTCTAGGAATTTGTCCATTCCTTCCAGATTGACCAATTAACTGGCATATAATTGCTTTTAATATTCTCTTATTATTGCTTGTATTTCTGCTGTGTTGGTTGTGATCTCTTCTCTTTCATTCTTGATTTTATTTACTTGGGTCTTTTCCTTTTTCATTTTGATCAATCTTACTAGAAGTTTACCAATTTTGTTTATTCTTTCAAAGAACCAACTTCTGGTTTCACTGATCTGTCTTACTGTTTTTTAGTTTCAATAGCATTGATTTCTGCTCTAATCTTTATTATTTTCCATCTTCTGCTGGGATTTATTTGCTGTTCTTTTTCCAGGTCTTAAAGGTGTAAGGTTAAACTGTATCTAAGGCCTTTCTTCCTTCTTTAGGAAGGCCTGGATTGCTATATACTTCCCTTCTTTGCCTGCCTTTGCTGCATTCCAGAGGTTTGTGGCTGTTGTGTTATCATTTTCATTGGTTTCCATGTACTTTTTAACTTCCTCTTTAACTTCTTGGTTAACCCATTCATTCTTTAGTAGGATGTTCTTTAATCTCCAACTGTTCCTGGTCTTTCCAAGTTTTTTCTCTTGGTTGATTTTGAGTTTCATAGCATTGTGGTCTGAAAATATGTACAGTATGACCTCGATTTCTTTGTATTGTTGAGGGCTAATTTGTGTCCCAGTATGTGATCTATACTGGAGAATATTCCATGTGCTCTCAAGAATTGTGTATTCTGCTGTTCTAGGATGAAATGTTTCCAGTGTATCTACTAAGTCCATCATGTCCAGAGTGTCATTCAAAGCCATTATTTTCTTGTTGATTTTTTGCTTAGATGATCTGTCCATTGCTGTAAGTGGAGTATTGAAGTCCCCTACTATTATGATATTATTATCAATGAGTTTCTTTATGTTTGATTCATTGGTTTATTATTTGGGTGTTTATGTTGGGGGCATAAACGTTTATAATGCCCTTCTTCATCTCTTGTTACAGTCTTTATTTTAAAACCTGGTTTATCTTGTGTAAGTATGGCTACTTCAGCCTTCTTTTGGCAACCATTAGCATGATAGATAGTTCTCCATCCCCTTACTTCCAATCGGAAGGTGTCTTAAGGTGTAAAATGGATATCTTGTAAACAGCATATAGACACATCTTGTTTTCTTATCCATTCTGATACCTTATGTCTTTTGACTGGAGTGTTTAGTCCATTGACATTTAGAGTGAGATGGGAATTTAGTGACACTGTCTTGTCTGGAGAGCTGGTATTTCTGGTGATGTTCTCTGGTCCTTTCTAGTCTGTTGTTTTTGGTCTTTTTTGTTTTGTTTTGCCTTTTCTCCACTCAAAGATTCCCCCTTTAAATTTCTCGCAGAGCTGGTTTAGTGGCCACGAACACCTTTAGTGTTTGTTTGTCTGGGAAACTCTATCTCTCCTTCTATTTTGAATGACAGCCTTGCTAGATAAAGAATTCTTGGTTGCATATTTTTCCAATTCAGCACATTGAATATATCCTGCCACTCCTTTATGGACTGCCAAGTTTATGGGGATAGGTCTACTGCAGACCTGATCTGTCCTCCCTTCTAGGTTAAGGGCTGTTTTTCCCTTGCCGCTTTCATAATTCTTTCCTTATCTGTGTATTTTGTGAATTTGACTATAATATGCTTGTTGATGATTGGTTTTTGTTGAATCTAATGGGTGTTCTCTACTTCCTGGATTTTGATGTCTCTGTTTTCCCCCAGATTAGTAATGTTTCCCAATATAATTTGCTCACATAAACTTTCTACCCCTTTTTCTCCCTCTTCATCTTATGGGATGTTTATGATTTAGATGCTGTTCCTTTTTAATAAGCCACTTAGTTCTCTAATTCTTGCATTGTGTTCTTTTGCCTTAGTTTCTCCCTTTTTTCTGCCTCATTATTCTCCATAATTTTGTCTTCTATATCACTGATTCACTGCTCTGCTTCTTCTATCCTTGCCTTCATGGCATCCATTCAAAGTTGCACCTTGGTTATAACATTTTAAATTCTGTCCTGACTAGATTTTACTTCTTTTATCTCTGCAGCAAAGGATTCCATGCTTTTTCAATCCCAGGTAGTCTTCTTATTGTTCTGATTCTAAATTCTCATTCAGACATCTTGCTTATATCTGTGATGATTAATCCTCTGGCTATCAATTCTTTCTATTCTTTCTTTTGGGGGTGAATTCCTGCCAAGTCTGTGGCTTAAGTTATGCATATTGTTGTGTTAATCCTCAGATCAATTTCTTAGGTGTGCAAAATGGTTTGATGCTGATCTAGTTGCATTTCAGAATGAGAGAAGCTGATAACTTCCATGCTGTTCTGCCATCTTGGCCTCACCCCTCCTCAGCAACGTTTTAACCCCTTTCCCATGGAAGCCCAGGACCCCAGGGCCAGGCTCCTGGGAGCTTAGTGCCAGTGACACAGCCTTGCAATCATGAACATGTTGTGGTTCTTCTGTCACAGAATGTACTGGGCAGGTTTGTTGTGAGGCTTACATGCACTACTGTGTCCTGAGCACTTGAAAATGCCTACTCTATACTAAATGCTAGCCAATATTTTCCTATCGTTGTATTGGAATGATTTACTGACTTTTTCTTTTTCTTTTTTTTTTTTTTTACAAATAGTTTATTGTCAAGTTGGTTTCAATATAACACCCAGTGCTCATCCCCACAAGTGCCCCTCTCTGTGCTCATTCCTCCCTCCCCCCCACATCCATCAGTCCTCAGTTTTTGTCAGCATTCAAGAGTCTCTCATGGTTTGCCTCTCTCCCTTTCCCCCACTATTTCCGCCCTTCTTCTCCCCCTTGGTCCTCTGTTAAGTTCCTCCTAATCCTCCTATACGTGCACACATATGATATTTGTCCTTCTCTGCCTGACTTATTTCGCTCAGCATAACACCCTCAAGGTCCATCCATGTTGCTACACAAGGCCAGATTTCATTTTTTCTCATTGCCATGTAGTATTCCATGGTATAGATAAACCACATCTTGATCCATTCATCCATTGATGGACACTTAGGCTCTTTCCATGTTTTGGCTATTGTTGAGAGTGCTGCTGTGAACATTGGGGTACATGTGCTCCTACACCTCAGCATTTCTATATTGCTTGGGTAAATTCCTAGCAGTGCTATTGCTGGGTCATAGGGGAGTTCTACTGCTAATTTTTTGAGGAACCTCCACACTGTTTTCCAGAGGGGCTGTACCAGTTTACATTCCCACCAACAGTGTAGGAGGGTGCCCGTTTCTCCACATCCTTCCAGCATCTCGTGTTCTCTGATTTGCTCATTTTAGCCACTCTGACTGATGTGAGGTGGTATCTCAGTGTGGTTTTGATTTGTATTTCCCTGATGAGGAGGGATGCTGAGCATCGTTTCATGTGTTTGTTGGCCATCTGGATGTTACTGACTTTTTCTTTCTCTTCTCTCAGACTCTGGGTTCCTTGAGTGCAGAGTCTTATTCATCTCTGAAACCCCAGTGCACACAGTAGGTCCAGGTAAGGAGTTAGCTCTGTGTTAGCAATTTTCTGGAACATGATGACATTGATTGAAGGCAATCGAGAAAAAGCAGATACAAGGAAAGGTTCTTGTTCTCCTTCTATTTACCTAAAGGCAGGACATGTATCCCTCCTCCCCTCTCTATCAGAAGGGATAAAAGGAAATCACCAGAAACAACTTTAGACTCTTACAGTCTGGAGGAGGCACGGGAGGGATCTACTGATGATCCTTTCTGACTAGTGTGTGTCTACCATTACTGCCCTCATGTGCATGTCCCTTCCTGCAGTCCCTGCCCTTGGAGGCCTGAACTGCTGTCTTTGTCTGTCATTTCTCCATGACTTTACTGTCCTTTGTTACACATACTGTAGAAGCCTGAGTTTCTTCTATGGATACATGAGACACACATTACTGTTAGTAAACTTCTGTTTTTCTCTTGCTAATCAGTGTTTATTACTGAGCCCCAGCCAAGAACCTGAGATGGGTAGAAGGAAATGGTTTCTTCTCTTACAGTACTTGAAGCAAGTCATGTTAGGGAACCCAGGCTGCCTGTCACGTCCATGTTTCTGAGCTGTCCCCAACCTTTGGGCAACCTCAAAAGTCAGGAGCAGCAACAGGATCCATTTATTAGAACTAAGAATAGAGTGAGGAGTAGGATTCAAGATTCAGGAATAGGGCAGAAACCTTGGTGTCAGGACTGGAGAAATCCCGAGGCTGGGCTCTCAGGGTCTTTTACAGACAGACTCAGTTTTCAAAAATCCTGATTGTGCCACTTGCTTGCTCAGAAACATTGTGTGACCCATAGTGCCAGCCATGGTCTTGTCCTCAAAGCTACCCCATTGCACTTGGCTTGTGCTGCAGGACTCTGGACTTGGCAAACTGCTTCTATTTGTTGGCCAGGTGGCTCTGATCTAGGCTCTGCTGAGCAGAAACAGCAGCAGAAGACTGGATGCCTAGAAGAAAGAAGGGATTTCCTCTCTCCCTCTGCATCCGGTCCTGATGGTATGGCTCTAGCAGCCTTTCTTCCTCAGCTCCCAGCCCCAGGGCTTCCCTGTGATTCAGGGACCCCAGCACCCAGGATCTGAGTCTCAATTCTACAAGACTCCTTTTCCAAGCCTCTTGTTTTTCTATAATTGGTAAAATACACACAACATGGAATTTATCATTGTAACCATTTTTAAGTGTATAGTTTAGTATTGTTAAGAGCATTAACATTGTTGGTGCAACCAATTTCCATAACTCTTTTCATCTTGTACAACTGAAGCTTTATCCCCATTCAACTACAATCCCTATTTGTCTTCCTTCCTAGCCCCTGGCTCCCAACGTTTTACTTTGTATCTATGAGTTTGATCCCTCTGGGTACTTCATATAAGTGGCATCATACAATATTTACCCTTTTGTAACAAACTTATTTCCCTTAGCATCATATCCTGAAGGTTCATGCAAGTTGAAGCATGTGTCAGAGTTCCTTTCTTTTTAACTCTGAATAGCATCCTATCATGTGTACACACAACACTTTGTTCATCCAATTATCCATTGATGGACACCTGGGCTGCTTCCACCTTTTGGCTCCTGTGAATAATGCTTCTGTGAGCACAGGTGTACAAATATTCCTTTGAGACCCTGCTCTCAGTTCTGCTGGGTGTATACTCAGAAGTTGAATTGTGGTATCATACTGTAATTCCAGTTTTAGTTTTTCAAGGAACTTCTAAGTTTTAATAACTCCAAGTTTTTCCCTTTGTTCTCAGTGCCAGAGTGGTGGGAGCTTCTCCCTTGTGTTGTTTCAGTTATTTTAAATTCTTTAATAATTCTTTCTATTTCATCATTTTGGTGAAGATCCATTTTTGGAAGATGAACTTTACAACTCAATTTTTAGTCACAGGATATTCAGATTGGGTTGGGATTGGACTTGAGTAATTCAGTGTTGTGACTGGGTCCTGAGACTATGCCCACACCGCTTGGTGAATGAAGAACACATATATATGAGTAACATATGTGTGACATGTGAAGGACACTCAGCACCTCATCCAAGGGTGTCTCATGCCCTGGATTCCTCTTGCTTAGGTCCAGAACTGCTTTATAACCATGTTCTCCACTCATTCTGCCTTGCTTTCAAATGGTTCCCATTCTCCCCAAAAGTTCAGCTCACTCACCTGATTTCCACCTCTGAATGAAGGGTCAGCAGAATGGATGGTGGGGGCGCCTGTTCAGTGCCCGCAAGCACTGTGAGAGCACTGAGCTGGGTGCTCTCATGAGCATCATTTCAACTTTTACCCACAACAGATTTGTGCCACCATTTTCCTAATTTAATAATGAGGAAATGAAAACTTAGGTCAGGTGGCTTACTCAAGGTCACACAGGTAACTGATCACAGAGCCAAGGTTCCAGTAGCCTTAATGTCTTTTCCAGCCTATTTACCTGTCAAGTCTTACCCATTTTTCACTGCTCAGGGTAAGTTCCACTCACTCCATTAAGTATGTTTATCTCTTTTTCTGTTAACCAAGAACACAGTGTTTGAACCTTTATTGGAGTTGCTAGCTTATCATCTTCCTTATGTGGAGTTATCTCTTTACTGTATTTTTTCTAACAGGGTGAGCACTGGGACTAACTTATCATTATAGTCCACCACCAGAGTCGAACATCGTGCCTTGTACACCATAGGTGCCCAGTAAGTGCTGGTGATCTTAAGCATCTAGGGAATGTATAAGGAGCTTTGTAACCCTAGGGTACTTGTTTGGAAGTGGCTAGTTGGCTTCCCTGTGTCTTAATCCCTTCCGAGTGATGTAACAAAACACCATAGACAAATTTATAAACAGTAGGAATTTACTTATTAGTCCTGGCAGCTGGTGAGTCCAAGATCAGGATGTTAGCACATTTGATGTCTAGTGAGGGCCTCCTGGTACATAGAGCCTGTCTTGCTGCTGTGGCCTCAGGTGGAAAGAGGGGTGAGAGAGCTCTCTGGGGTCTCTTTTGTACATGCACTGATCCCATTCATGAGGCCTCCTCCTCATAAACTGATCACCTTCTGAAGGCCCCACTTCCTCATAGCACCACACTGGGGTTAGGTTTCAACACATGCATTGAGGACTGGGGTCCAAATATTTTGTCTATGGTACCCTGTGACTCAAGTTTGACACCTGGGGCCTCATAGAAATTCACATCAGCCCAGATTCTCTTTTATCAGTGCCTCAAATTTGTGCTGCCCCTGAAGCTAATTGGAGGATTTCACAACCAGAATAGTCTCCCTAGGTTGGGTGGCCATAACCCAGGGTGTGGCTACCTAAAAGTGGAAAGCAAGTAATAGTGCTTAACTCATTTATTTTGTGTGGTTTCCATGTGTTTTGAGATTCACTTGAAAGTCCAATGTTCTCAGGATGCTGAGACACACTGTAATGATCTCCTATGTGTAGACATGGAACACTTTGAAGAGATGTGAACCGGTGCTTACACACATCCAGAACAAGGCAATGATTAATATCAAAGGATCATGCTCTAGCCTTGGATTTTTATCATTTGTACATTCACATGAGAATCCCTTACCTGCATAAACTGGAACGTGATGTGACACTACTTGGCTCAGTTCCCTTCAAAGGCTCCCCACCTGCCCAGTGCACTTAGAATAAAACCCAAGCTCTTTCCCACGGGCTGTGGCCCCAGATCATCAGGTGCCACCCTGCTTGTTTACATGCTTCCCAGTTTGCCCGGGACAGTCCTTACTTACAGCTACTACCTTGAAGTAACTGTTAACAGCACACGCATTCGTGGTCAGAAGGGTCCCTAGCGGACTCCGGATTGTGTGGTTACTCTCCATACTGCCCCTTGCTGTAGCCATACTTTCAAGGTCTTGATTTCCCTCACTTTGCAATGCTGTTCCCTCTGCCTGAAAAGATGTCCTCCTCCACTTCCACAGGTAATAACCGCTGTGTTATCAGATACTTACACATTGTTTTCATCAGGTAATGGTCCTGTTCAAAATCCTTGGAAGACGCCTTATTACCTGTGACATTAAGTGCTCACAGCATGGACTGGCATTCAAATGGAACAATAGGCTTTCTGTGTTGCCTTCACCCCATCTTCTCCACTCAGTGTGTACCACTTCGATGCTGTTCTTGGACTCACTGGGACCAGTCACCATATTGGCTTTTACAGTTGTGTCCTCTGCAAGCATCCAGCCAAGGGTCAAACAGAAGCAGGTGTGGGCAGTCCAGCCTCACACCAGGCCACACACTTTGGTTGGTATATTTTCCAGGGGGTGTCTTTGTCTTACTCACATAAAGGCACCAAAGGATCTGGTGGGGAGGTCCTGCCTGTGACCACTCATCTTAGGAAGTCTTAACCCTTAATTGCTAGTGATCCTAAAGGCCATCCCATTGTCCAGCCCCTCAGAATCTCCTGGGTCACTTACATCATGACATCCCTGGAGCTTCTCAGTGTGGAGGCCAAGAATGTGTGTTTTCAGCAAGTCTCCTTGGATGTTTCTGGTCTGGAATGCACCTGAGTCAACCATTTATTTACCCAGTTTTGTTGGATTATTGTTTGGCCTTTTGTGCTCACACTTGCTTCCCCAGCTCTGTGAGGATGCAGATTTAATCTAATAATACTTATCATGCACTGAGCACCTAGCATGAGACAGAGTGTGAAATAAGGCAAACTGCAAGGGCCCTAATTCCTCAACTAGGAAAGTTGACTCCACATATAATGAATCTGTTCAGTAAAGATTGGTTGAGGGGCGCCTGCGTGGCTCAGTCGGTTAAGCATCCGACTTCGGCTCAGGTCAGATCTCACGGTTGGTGGGTTTGGCCCTGCATTAGGCTCTGTGCTGACAGCTCAGAGCCTGGAGCCTGTTTTGGATTCTGTGTCTCCCTCTCTCTCTGCCCCTCCCCCACTCATGCTTTGTCTCTCTCTGTCTCAAAAATAAAAAACTACAAACAAACAAACAAAAAAAAGATTGGTTGAGCACTTGCTACTGGCTGATCCTGAAACAGGGACTGAAGAGACTCAACTCTGTCCATATGGAGCCTGTAGTTGTGAGTCCACAGGCAATCACATCAGTGTCTGGCTCTGCAGAAAGGTGAAGGGAGGGGAGCCCGGGGGGCTCAGTCGGTTAAGCATCTGACTTCTGCTCAGTTCATGATCTTGCGGTTCATGGGTTTGAGCCCTGCATTGGGCTCTGTGCTGACAGCTGAGAGCCTGGAGCCTGCTTTGGATTCTGTGTCTTCTCCCTCTCTGCCCCTCCCCTATAAAGAGAGCATTAATAAATAAAAATAAAGCATTAAAAAAAAATAAAGCCCCTGCTTGTCCTCACAGTTTTCCCTCCAGCCCAGCAAGAGCCCCTCCACTGTGTTGGCCATGTTCCTCCCATCCCTCCATGCTGATGGGGTTGCACTGTTGAGCATTCGTGTGTCGTTTGGGCCTGGGGGCTTGGGACCACCCATGGGGTAAGGAGGAGACACTTATTCTAGGGCTTGGAAGTGCACAGGATCAAGAATACCAGGGGCTGGGGGGCTGGGCTCAGTCGTAGGAGACACTATGGATTCAACATGAAACACTAGTTCTACAGGGCGGTGTTCTTGCTCTTTGCTGGCAGTTGCTGAAGCATTTGGCTGGGTTTGTTATGATGTCTGCAGCTTCCATGGTATCTCTCTCTCTCTCTTTATGTCTATCTGTCTATCATCTATATATATGAAAAAGGAAGCATATGGCAAAATATTAATGATTGGTGAAATAAGATACATGAAGACTATATGGATCTTTGTTGTGCTATTTTTTGAATTTTTCTGTAGGTTTGATATATTTTCAAATTAAAAGTTAGGAGAAGAAGAGAGAGGGGAAAAAAAACGTCAGATACCTGCCCAAATCAGTTCTGTCTGTTTCTCTGACGGCAGGACCTTCCACTCTCTTTACTGATGGCCTCTCCTCAGCTTCTTGGAGCTCCAGACTAAGATCTTGAAAACATGTTTGGAAGGTTTTACTGTTATTCAAAATCAGAAGGCACATGTCCAAAGACTAAGAAGTTGTTTTGCACACTGTGCAAGATTCTGTTGCTTCCCGTATTAGAAAATGATTTATATAAGCAGTGGTCAACACTATATTTGAAAATACCATGTACAGGAATTGCCTCATTCCTCATGTTTTACCTTTCTTTCAACTATCAATTGAATTCTCTTTTCAGGCACTTGCGATGCCTTAAATAATACTTCATTACCCAACTCTGGTGTCTTCTACCACTGCACTCCTCACTATAGACATTTATAAACGTACTGTCAGATGATTGAAGAGATACAGTGAGGGTGTGTTTTGAGAAAAGAGGAGGAAAATTATTTGTAACTAGTGAACATGACAAATGGCACAAGTTTGGGCATGATTAGTGAAGGAAAGGAAAGTATATGCTTGAACAGGGGACCCTGAGCAACAGGCACATGATGAGCACCATCCAGGAAAGTGATCATTCTGGAAAACTCAGTCTGATCCGAGCCCCTTCACTCAACTTAATTGTCTACCATCAATGTGTTCTGTGAACACGTTTGACAATATTCCTAAAGAAATGTAGCAAATGATCCTTTTATTAAACAAGATTTTATTACACACAATTCACTCTTGATATGTCCACTGGGTGGAAACCATTGTATGTTTCAGTGCAATGAAATAGATCATGGTCTTTTAAAAAATTTTTTTTAAATTTTTATCTATTTTATTTTTATTTGTTTTGTTTATTTCTGAGAGAGAAAGAGAGAATAGGGGCAAGTCACAGAGAGAGGAAGACACAGAATCCGAAACAGGCTCCAGGCTCTGAGCTGGCTGTCAGCACAGAGCCCCACCCAGTACTTGAAACTCACGAACTGCGAGATCATGACCTGAGCCAAAGTCGGTCGCTTAACCGACTGAGCCACCCAGCTGCCCCTAAAGATTTTTTTAAATGTTTTATTTATTTCTGAGAGAGAGAGAGGGACAGCGTGAGCAGGGGAGGGTCAGAGAGAGGGAGACACAGAATCTGAAACAGTTTCCAGGCTCTGAGCTGGCTGTCAGCACAGAGCCCAACCCCGGGCTTGAAACCCACGAACTGCGAGATCATGACCTGAGCCGAAGTCGGACGCTTAACCAACTGAGCCACCCAGGTGCCCCAGGTCATGTTCTTCAAACATTTTAACCATGATCCATAAGAGAAAAATACATTTCCCATGGAGATCTGGTATCTACACATATCTAAAAAATGGAAACAAAAATTTCATGAAACTACCTATCTTTCCTACCTGCTTTCTGATCATTTATTTTTTAGTCCACGTCATTTTGTAACAAGTTGCTTGAGACTCACTTAATCAATCTGACAAATTGTTGGTTCCTGACCCTGATGCTGAGGAGCTGCAACAGAGATGCCCATCCTTTCAGATGCATTAAATTTTTTTTAATGCTTATTTATTTTTGAGAGAGAGCGAGAGAGCGAGCACAAGCAGGGGAGGAGCAGAGTGAAAGGGAGACACAGAATCTGAAGCAGGCTCCAGGCTCCCAGCTGTCAGCACAGAGCCCGACCTGAGGCTCGAACCCATGAACCATGAGATCATGACCTGAGCCAAAGTTGGATGCTCAACCAACTGAGCCACCCAGGAGCCCCTCAGATGCAATTTTTTTTATTTTTTATTTTTTATTTATTTTTTAATTTTTTAAAAATGTTTTATTTATTTCTAGGAGGGAGAGGGAGACAGCACGAGCAGGGGAGGGTCAGAGAGAGAGGGAGACACAGACTCTGAAATAGGCTCCAGGCTCTGAGCTGGCAGTCAGCACAGAGCCCGACGCGGGGCTCGAACCCACGAACCGCGAGATCATGACCTAAGTGAAAGTCGAATGCTTAACCGACTAAGCCACTCAGACTCCCCAAATGCAATTTTTTTTAAATGGAGAACCGGGATCCTGAAACGGAAAGGAACAGCACACATGCACATTGTCTGCTCCATAGAGGCACAGACAATGGGCTTGGGGTGACAGTGTGAAGATGCAGCAGCGAGGGCGACCAGCACTGTGCCACTCTGCCTGCACGAGGTGGGCGCGCCGCTGGAGCCAGCTCCACAGCCGGTGTCTGCAGAGACATGCTGCCCCGTGGTGTTCAGTGCACACGCCCTGACGGCAGCTTCCCCTGTAGCTCTCACTCAGTCTTCCCTCCCGGCCATCACCGTGAAGCACCACCACGGCAGCAGCCTGGTTCTAGATTTTTGTCTGCACAGTCAAGGGTTGTAGAACTGAGATTTAAAATCAAAAGGATCTGCTGGTTTATAAGCCAAGAAACAGTCTCTCTTTGGTTTTCAGGAGGAAAGCATTGTCACCCTCTATTCCCAATGTAATCTCACATAGTTGACTGGAAACTAGGATCTAGCCAGAAAAACTCAAATATACTGTTTTACTGCCAGTTCTCTCTTCCTCCTGCAGAGGAAGGGCTCCTGTGGAGAAGGGTTGCCCTAGGACCTAGGTGTGGCATCTGACACTCTGGGAAGACCGTCCTGAGATCCTGAAGTAATCAAAATGACATCAAAGACCTGTGCCAATCCCTGTGCTTTCCTGACATCAACCCCACCTGCGATGACAGATTGGGTCTGTCTGCATTTTAGCAGCACAGCAGATCGGCAATCCCCGATCTATCCTGGCAAGAGTCCAGTTGGTTAGTCATCCACTAGCTTTCCTTGGGTGCCTACAGTTGCTCCACCTGTCCCCCACCCTGGAGGCCCTCAAAAGAAGGATAAAACCTATTTGGTTGGAGATTCCTATTCCATCTTGTTGCTGTCAGCCTCAATTCCTGGGGACCACGACTTGTGGTCCCTACCGTGCGTCGGATGGAGGAGATTCTGCTCTCTGTCTGGCATTGTCCCCGTCTATACTCAGCACTGCCAGAGCTGGGAGAGTCTTAACTATCAGCGTCAACCTAGGGTTAAGTACTTTTCTTGAGAAAAACCTGTGGAAATGAATCATTTTTATGTTCTTCAGTATTTTGTTACGGGTCCCCATCAGTGTTCCTTAATGTAGCTCTCTTGAATGGTTTATTGTAAGTATAAGCATTAAATAACAAAAAATGAAAATAATTAAAAACTATACAATGGCATAATTATTTGCTTAATTGAAGACAGTCATAGAACTGAAGGGGGTCTTCGTCCAAAGGTTGCAAACTGCCAACCTCTGCGAACAAACTCTGATCACAGAAGTGTTTTGATTGACAGGCACAATGTTACCAGAAAAGTGAATGTGGATGACTCTAGCCAGGTCTAGTTGTCTCTAGATTAGCATGTTCTCCTCACATGTGGTTGTTACACTAGCCTAACTCACATAGCGATCTTCCTCGACTTATAGCGGGGTTACGTCCTGATAAACTCATCATATGTTGAAAACATCTTAGGTCAAACATGCATGTAATGTGCCCAGCCTACTGAACATCATAGCTTGGTCTCGCCCACCTTAAATGTGCTCAGAACGCTCTTATTAGCTTATGGTTGGGCAATATCATCTATCAAAAAGTCTATCTTATAATAAAGTGTTGCATATATCATACATCTTATTAGATACTGTACCAAAATGAAAACCAGGATGGTTGTCCGTGTACCGGGTGTTGACCTTCGTGACCCCATGGCTGACAGGGGCTGTCATTTGTTACGAGCATCACCAGAGACTATTGTACTGCATAGTCCTGGCCTAAGAGAAGATCAAACTTCAGAAACCAAACTATGGTTGATACGGAATGAGTATCACTTTTGCACCATTGTAAAGTGGAAAAATCATGAGTTGAATTCATCATAAGTCTAGGGCCATCTTTATGTATGTTACAAATCTGGATCCTTGTAGATATTTGAACTCACATCTCTGATAGTCCTGGGAATTAAGACCCACAGGTGAAGTTCACACTCTTGAGCCCATAGTAACTGTTCCTGTCCTACGTAGGATGAATTCATGCTACTTGATAGTTATTATCAAGTAGTTATTTCTCAACACAGGTATTGTTGGCCCAAAGGAAGCAAAAATTGGTTCAGGGTTAGGGAAAGAAATCTTACTCTTCGTAAAGAGATCATTACACCCAACATGGGGCTTGAACTCATGACTGTGAGATCAAGAGTTGCGTGTTCTACCCACTGAGTCAGCCAGGTGCCCTGGAATCTTACTCTTTTGATGTGTAAAGTACAGATTTACATATAGTATGTAAATATATATAAAGTATATATATAGAGAGAGTATATAAAGTAAATATAAATAAAATAAAGTATTAAGATTTCATGGTGGAGATGATTAGGTAAACAAATTTTGAGGGGCAATAAGGTAAAATTTGAGAAACACTGTGTCGTACACTCAATCAATGTTCATGAATATTTTTTTTGTGTAAACACTGCAGATACAGCATCGTATACAGCAAAAATATTCATGTTCAGGCAAGAGAGAGATAGAGAGACTATGAATTCACATCCCTATGTTTGGATCTTAAATCTGTGACTCACTGGGTCTATGACTTGGGCAAGTGATTTACTTTTTATTTTCCTTGTTTTTCTTATATGCAAAATAGTTGTTGGGCACTAAGTAATTTTTACATGATTTGAATGAGAATTAAACGGGCTGATGTAGTCAGTGCCTGGTGCACAAGAAATGGCCAGCGATCATTTTTATGTTCTTCATTATTTGGTAACAATAAATTTTGTTAAGTAATAACTGAATGTATAATTTCAAATTGCTACAACCATGCCTGTTATCAATTTGTCTCTCTATTTCTATATTCACCCCTCCTCACCTGCTCTGTAGAAATGCTGAGCCCTTTGAACATTTTCTTCTACCAGCTGGCAGAATCTTTGTTAGTACAGAGAACTAGAGATACATTGAAGGGGGAGGTTTTTCTTCCCAGTTTTTCCACAACCACTGTTCTGGTTTTTTCCCACCATAGATTAGTTTTTCCTCTTTTAGGACCTTATTAAAAAGGAATAATATGGTATTTACTCTGTTGTTTAAGGCTTCTTTCACTCAGCATAATGTTTTGGAGATTTATTTTTGTCATGTGTATCAGTAATTCATTCCTTTTAGTTGCTAGTTTATATTCTGTTTTATGAATGTACCAGTTTGTTTTTTTTCATTTTTCTATTGTTGTAGTATCATGTGTTCTTGAGTAAGTAATCCCTGGTGTCAGATGGTATTTGTGAGAAATGCTGTTGCCCTGTGCTGGGGTCTGTCTTGTAAATGTTCCACGTAGTCACCTTCCACGAAGACTTTGAGTCTTAGAACATTGATGAGGAGTCAACTGTGGGACACAGACTCTAGAGACCATTAAAAGGATGGAGATGGAATACTTTTTTTTTTTTTCTGAGAGAGAGAGAAACAGCATGAGCAGGGGAGGGTCAGAGAGAGAGGGAGACACAGAATCGAAGCAGGCTCCAGGCTCTGAGCTGTCAGTACAGAGGCTGACATGGGGCTCGAACTCACGAACTGTGAGTTCATGACCTGACCTGAAGTCGGACGCTTAATTGACTGAGCTACCCAGGTGCCCCGGAGATGGAATACTTTGAATAGTCTTCTAAGTTAGTTTATTTTCAAAGAAGGCTTGTCCCCCCTGGGCATCGTATTCTACTGATTCTATCATTGCTGTAACCACATTTTAGCATGATGAACTTTTTATACATGAGCCTCTCCACTGAACTAGAAGCTCATTGATGACAGAGACCATCTCTGGCATTGCCAGCACACAGCGCAGAACCTGGCATATTGTAGGTATTTAGCAACTGTTTCTTAAGTGCATGACTGAATGACCAGATGGAAAAAAATATTCAATGAATGACTCCTTTACCCAACCTTCAGTCTCAATACTTCTTTGTATAATGTAGGTAATATTTTCTTACATCTGCTTATCTATAGCTGTGGAATATTTCAAATGTTGCTTCAACCATGTGTGCTTTTATTTTTAACTGGACTAAAAGCTGAGGGCAGGGGCAGGGATGTGTCTTCCATATCCTCCAGCGGGAGGTGTGATGGATGGAGAGCATTCCACCTGAATGCGGCTGGAAGAAAGTCCACATTTGGAATGACAGAGAGCTACGTCCTGAAGTGCTGAGATCGGACAGTCCCACCTCCTGTTCTTCACACAGACCAGGAGCATTCAGAGGACCAGGAGTGTCTTTTGTGTTTTTGTGTCTCCAGGACCCAGCACATCCCCTGGCAGTAGTGGACACACAATAAATATTCGGGAGATGACAAGGAGGGAGGAGAGAAGGTAGGCGGATGGGAGGAAGCAGGGCACCAAAGCCAGAGTTGTAAAGTGATCTTTGCAAAAACTTACCACAGAGCCCAGTTCTCTTCTTTCCCAGGCTAGCTCTGTTTCCACTAGATTATTCACATTTTTAACATTACTAATGTTGCCAAAAATGCCCGTCTTTCTGTTGCTGATGACAATTTAACTCTGTGAGCAGCTGCTGTGTTTCCCTGCAGCTGCTGCCTCACATACCTGGGATGACAGGGCTCCAGCTGTTATGATTGAGAGGCCTCTTTTGCAAGAAAACAAGACAAAATACTCTGCTGCCTTAATTCTGGTGGGAATTTAATGTAATTAGCATCTGATTTACACAATGTGCTTCTGACAGCTGTGTTTGTGGAATATCTGTGGAAGCAAGAAATTATCATCATTGAAATCAGAATCTCAGTCTATTTAGCTTCCTGCTGCATCTCTACAGCCTTTAGCTTTGGGGACTTCTGTGGGCTCACTGTGCACTCCAGGGAGGTCACAGCCAATAACACACCAGTAAGCACACCAGGGTTTATGGGGTGTTTAGTGCACCCTTGTTGCAGAGACTTAATTAGATAAATCTGAAAATGGATCTTTGGAGGTTTGATCAAAGGACAGGTGTCTTTTAACGTTGGGATTTAAGGAACATTAAATATCTCAAATCTTACCACCGGGGCCAAAGGAATAATCACAGCAGTGACATTTGGGGCTTGCACAGTGCACACCACTCATACTTCTCAGGAAGGACACAGTGATCTGGGGTGGATTGCTCGCAGAGGCCTCTCCTTAAGCACCTGGGGTTGTGTGGGAAGACCTAGGGATTATCCATGCTTGTATCCCCATTGCCTGGGACAGAAGCAGTGGTAGGTGACAGCGTGAGCAAATGGATGGCATCTGATGTGATGGGGCTGGCAGCCGAGATTTTCAGTCCAGTGCCCAACGAATCCATTGCCTGCAGAACAATTAAGTGAGTTTACAAGTCGCTGTAGTACCAGCAGGCGGCACATTCTAACTAAGTACACAGAAGGGAGAGACCCCATCTGAATATGAGCACAGGGGAAGTGTCCAGGAAGAGATGGGTCTTGAATGACACAAATGCTTTATTGGAGACAAACGTTTTAATAATATAAGATAGGAGGTGGTAATCCCAAAGAGAGAAAATTATATTAACAGAAATTATATTAATAGAGATGAAAATGCATGGAATAAGATTTCTTCAGGAGTAGGTAGGATGGCTCACAGAGGCTTCACAGAGAGAGGAATGATAGGGCAAGCTAGGACTAGACCATGAATGGCCTTGAATCAGAGTCCCAAATTTTATTTATTTTTTAAATTAAAATTTAATTTTTAATCTTTTAAATGTTTATTTTTGAGAGACAGAGAGAGACAGTGCATGCGTGGGGGAGGGGCAGAGAGAGAGAGAGAGCAAGAGAGAGAGAGACACACACACACAATCTGGAGTGGGCTCCAGGCTCTGAGCTGTCAGCCTCGAACCCATGGACCATGAAATCATGACCTAAGCCGAAGTCAGCCACTCAACTGACTGAGCCATCCAAGCTCCCAACCAAATTTTATTTTGTAATAGTGTGGTACCTTTGAAGATCATTGAGAAGGGGATGACCTGATGAGATTCATGATTTAGGAGAAAAGCCTCCAACATAAGGTGAAGAATACACAAGTTGAGAGATGGCCTCACTCGTTAGAGAAATTTTCAGCATTTCCAGTGGAAAAACAAGAATGAGGAAATAGGTCTGCCCCCAAGGCCTGCAAGCAGGGTTACTGATGTGGAAGTCAGTTTTCAGAGATAATGTGAAGGATGGATTGTCAGGTTCTAGTGATACACTCCCAGCTGAGAGTCAAGGGGGCCCCTGAAGTATAGAAATTCCCAGATGGGTGGACAGCAAAAATGTGATGCCATTAGAAAGAAGGGAAAGTTGGGGCGTCTGGGTGGCTCAGTCCACTAAGTGTCTGACTTTGGCTCCGGTCATGATCTCAAGGTCCTTGAGTTCAAGTTCCATGTCGGGCTCTGTGCTGACAGCTCAGAGCCTGGAGCCTGCTTTGGATTCTATGTCTCTCTCTCTCTCTGCCCCTCCCCTGCTTCTGCTCTGTCTCTCTCTCTCAAAAATAAATAAATGTTTAAAAAAAAGAAAGAGGGGGAAGTCTAAAGCAGATGTTGGTAAAAATAAAAAGCACATCACTTTAGCACATCATTCATGTACTTGACACACATCTATTTCCTTGGTACCATTCCGGAGTGATAGAACACAAATATTAGAAATACGTGGTGTGTTGGGGCGCCTGGGTGGCTTAGTCGGTTGAGCGTCCGACTTTCGCTTGGGTCATGATCTCGCGGTTCGTGGGTTCGGGCCCGCGTCGGGCTCTGTGCTGACTGCCAGCTCAGAGCCTGGAGCCTGTTTCAGTCTGTGACTCCCTCTCTCTCTGACCCTCCCCTGCTCACGCTGTCTCTCTCTGTCTCCTAAAAATAAATAAAACATTAAAAAAAATTTTTTTTAAATAAATTTTAAAAAAAGAAAGAATTCAAAAGTTTTCCTTCCATTTCTATTTTTTGTAACAACTTCAAGAGGATAGGTGTTAATTCTTCTTTAAATATTTGGTAGAATTCCCCTGGAAAGCCATCTGGCCCTGAACTCTTGTTTTCTTTTGGAAGATTTTTGAATGACTACCTCAATTTCTTTACTGGTTATGGGTCTGTTCCAATTTCTTCCTCTTCCAGTTTTGATAGTTTCTATGTTTCTAGGAATTAGACCATTTCTTCCAGATTGCCCATTTTACTGGTGTATAATTGCTCATAATATTCTCTTATTATTGTTTGTATTTCTGCTGTGTTGGCTGTGATCTCTCCTCTTTCATTCTTGATTTTATTTATTTGGATCCTTTCCTTTTAAAAAAATTTTTTTAACGTTTATTTATTTTTGAGACAGAGAGAGACAGAGCATGATCTGGGGAGGGGCAGAGAGAGAGAGGGAGACACACCTTTTCTTTTTGATCAAACTGGCTAGTGGTTTATTGATTTTGTTAATTCTTTCAAATAATCAACTTATGGTTTCATTGATCTGTTCAATGTTTTTTTTTTATTTCGATAGCCTTGATTTCTGCTCTAATCTTTATTATTTCCTGTCTTCTGCTAGTTTTGGGCTTTATTTGCTGTTCTTTTTCCAGTTCTTTGAAGTGTAAGGTTAGGTTGTTTATCTGAGATCTTTCTTCCTTCTTTAGGAAAGCCTGGATTACTATATATTTTTCTCTTATGACCACCTTTGTTGTGTCTCACAGATTCTGAGCTGTGGTGTTATCATTTTTGTTGGCTTCCATTTACTTCCTTAACTTTTTGGTTAGCCCACTTATTCTTTAGTAGGATGTTCTTTAGTCTCCAAGTATTTGTTACATTTCCAAATTTTTTCTTGTGATTGATTTTGAGTTTCATAGCATTGTGATCTGAAAATATGCACAGAATGATCTCTATCTTTTTGTACTTGTTGAGGGCTGATTTGAGTCCCAGTATGTGATCTATTTTGGAGAACGTTTTGTGTGCCTTAGAGAAGAATGTTTACTCCATTTCTTTAGGATAAAATGTTCTGAATAGAACTGTTAAGTCCATCTGGTCCAGTGTGTCATGCAAAACTGTTGTTTCCTTGTTGATTTGCTGTTTAAATGATCTGTCCATTGTCATAAGTGGGGTGTTGAAGTTCCCTACTATTATTATATTATTATCAATTTGTTTCTTTATGTTTGTGATTAATTGATTTATATACTTGGGTGCTTCACATTTGGAGGATAAATGTTTACAATTGTTAAGTCTTCTTGGTGGCTAGACCCCTTAATTATGATATGATACCCTTCTTCATTTCTTGTTGCAGTCTTTATTTTAAAATCTAGATTGTCTGATATAAGTATGGCTACTCTGGCTTTCTTTTGTTGACCATTAGCATGATAGACAATTTTCCATCCCCTTACTTTCCATCTGAAGGTGTCTTTAGGTCTAAAATGGGTCTCTTGTAAACAGCATATAGATGGATCTCGTTTTCTTATCAATTCTGTTACCCCATGTCTTTTGATTGCAGCATTTAGTCCACTGATGTTTAGAGTGAGTATTGAAAAATATGAATTTATTGTCATTATATTTCTTGTAGAGTTGGAGTTTCTGGTGGTGTTTTCTGGTCCTTTCTAGTCTTTTTTGCTTTGGGTCATTTTTTTTTTTCATCTTTTCTCCCCTCAGAGAGTCCCCCTTAAAATTTCTTCAGGGCTGGTTTAGTGGTCATTAACTCCTTTAGTTTTTGTTTGTCTTGGAAATTTTTTAATCTTTCCTTTTATTTTGACTGACAGCCTTGCTGGGTAAAGAATTCTTGGCTGCTTATTTTTCTGATTCAGCACATTGACTATACCCTGCCACTCTTTTCTGGCCTGCAAAGTTTCTGTAGATAGGCCTCCTGCAAACCTGATCTGTCCTCCCTTGTAGGTTAAGAATTTTTGTCCCTTGCTGCTTTCATGATTCTTTCTTTACCTGAGCATTTTGTGAATTTGACTATTCTATGCCTTGTTGATGGTCGGTTTTTGTTGAATTAATGGGGGTCTTCTGTGCCTCCTGGATTTTTATGTTTGTGTCTTTCCCAAGGCTAGGAAAGTTTTCCGCTAGGATTTGCTCACATAACCCTTCTATCCCTTTTTCTCTCACTTCATGTTCTGGGACCCCTATGATTCTGATGTTGTTCCTTTTTACTGAGTCATTGATTTCTCTAATTCTTAAATCGTGCTCTTTTGCCTTATTCTTCCTCTTTTTTTCTGCTTCATTATTCTCCAGTTTGTCCTCTATATTGCTGATTCACTGCTCTGTTTCATCCATCCTTGCTGCCATGGCATCCATTTGAGATTGCAGCTTAGTTGTAGCATTTTTTATTTCATCCTAACTAGCTTTTACTTCTTTGATCTCTGCAGAAAGGGATTCTAATCTGTTTTCAACCCCAGCTAGTATTCTTATTATTGTGATTCTAAATTCTGGTTCAGACATCCTGCTTGTATCTGTGTTGATTAAGTCCTGGCTGTCATTTCTTCCTGCTCTTTCTTTTGGAGTGAATTCTTTTGGTTTGTCATTTTGAAGGAAGAAAAAGAATTAATAAGGTAAAAAAAATTAACATAAAAAAATTAAAAACCACAACAACACACACAGAAATCAAATAAATGGTCCTAGATGCTACGTGTGTTTTGGTCTGGGTGTTGAAAGGAGCTTGATAGATTAGATGAAAAAGAAAATTTAAAAAAGAAAAAACATTTGAAATTTTGAAAAAATGAATACAATGAAATAGAATAAAATGAAATGATGGACGTGAAACAGAATTTGAAAAATTTACAAGAGAAGCGCTTGGGTGGTTCAGTCAATTAAGCGTCTGACTTTGGCTCAGGTCATGATCTCACGCAGTTAGTGGGTTCAAGCCCCGTGTTGGGCTCTGTGCTGACAGCTCAGAGCCTGGAGCCTGTTTCAGATTCTGTGCCTCCTTCTCTCTCTCTACCCCTCCCCCACTTGTGCTTTGCCTCTCTGTCTCAAAAATAAATAAACTATAAAAATTTTTTTTTAAAGTACATGAAAAATTTACAGGAAAGTAAAAATAAAGTAGAAAAAAGTTAAAGAAATATATTTTAATAAAAATTGAAGCTAAAAATAATATTTTCTCTTACTGTATTCAAGAAAAAGGAAAAAATGAAAAAGAAAAAGAATTGAAAAGATGGGCCAGTGAACAGACTCAAATACGATTGAAATTACCTCATTTTCCCCTAGAAGTCAAACGATGGAGCAATAATGTCTTTTCCTCTGCTTTACACACAAATAACAGCTTGCCTGGGTGTCAATTGTAACTCATGGCTTCTCTCAAAATCCTTCAGATTTTTATGTTATTGTTAATTTTTCTTGGAGAAAACCCTGTGGTTTATTGTGGTTAGCCTTTATGTTATCTTCCTGGATGTTCCCAGACTTTAGCCTTCTAACCTAGAAACTTGAAGAACACTTTCGATGCCAAATAATTGCCTCAGCTAGTAGTATTTTAGTTTCTTGGGAAAACCATCCATTCTAGGACCCATCTAATTTCTTCTCTTCCTTGTTATCTTCTTTGCTTTCTGGCCTTTGGCCATTTGCTCTTTGTTGGATAAATGAACAGTCTAACACCAACTCTGATGGTGACCATGATGCTATGGGTTCACTGAACCCCTTCAATTCCCCTCTGCTGTAATGAGGAGCTCTCCAGGCATGGCTCTATTTAGGCAAGAAATATTGAAGGTCTTCTTCATTGCCACAAACTTTAAAAAACTAAGATTGAGGACTGACTGTAGAGTCTATTTGTACAACTCTAATGGTTTGAGGGCTCTGTGCTACATCTGCCAAGTCACCATGGTCCTACATTGAAGGAGTCCCCTCTCTGTTTACAGGAGGTGAACTAAGGATCGTCTGTAGTGTCTGGAGATGTGACTACTCCAAGGTGAAGGCAGAGGCTAGGTTTCTTAACTCCTGGTTCTCAAATCGGCTGATCACTTAGGAAAGTGCCCGGACTTTTCAAAGTATCCTTACTGGGGAACATTCCTCCAGTGTGCTTACAGGAAGCGCACTGGTACCAGGGGAAGGCAGGATTACCTGGCAGTCAGGAGCACTGGCTCTGGACCCTGAGTACCCACTGTGTACCCCAAGCCTCCACTTCCATATCTCTGAGACATAAAATAATAATCCCTCCCCATGAGATGGTGAGGAGTAGATGAATCCATGTGCTGTGGACCTAACAGTCTTCCCCACAACACAAATTCTTAACCCCCCATGTGACCATATTTGGAGACAGACCTTTAAGGGGGTACTTACAGTTATGTGAGGTCCTGAAGGTGTGGCCCCAATCAATACAACTGCTGTCTCTCTAAGAATAAAGTAGGACCACACCACAATGCACAAGGGAAGGGCCATGTGAGCACACAGTGCTTCTCTAGGAAGCAGCTCTCTGGCACCTTGATCTTAGCCTTGCAGCCTCCAGGACAATGAGAACCTGAATACTGTAGGTGCCTAATACATTTGGGCCACTTTTAGTTATTCTATCTATTGTCATTATTTATTCCATCTTTCAGGCCAAAAATAAGTAAATCATGTTTGGACCACTTACCCCCTTTTTCCAGTCCTTCTCTGTTGAGTAACTTGCGTATCTCCCATTGGATAACCTCCCACATGGATTGTGTGAAGTTACTTATCTGTGTTAGATAACTTGGTTTGTTGGTGATGAATACCGTGGTTGTGGACTGTTTCTTAATAGAAGGAGGCAAAGTTGGCCAGGAAATGTGCACTGTGTCCCCGAGAAACTGGGGCTCACACATCGGCAGATCTTAATCCACGCTGTTAAACACACATGAGATTTCAGAATCTGGGTTCTCGTGCATCTACAGTTACAGACTGGTATTTCACAAGCTTGCCACAACCCATGTGTGTGCCCCAGAAGAAAACTGCTGAGTGCGGCTGCACCTTTGCTCCTGAGGCACCACGATGCTTTGAAGTCTCTCTGTGGATCGGGTACACCAGATACAGTGGCCACAGGGAAGTTTCTCATGAGCCAGCAGCAGTGTGGGCTGTAGAAAGAACATGAGCAAGGATCCTGTCTGTCCTCGAGGTCAAGGGCACAGGCACCCAAGAGTGTGCTAGGCTACAGAACAAACCCCTGCTGGTTTACACTGTTCCCCTTGGGAGAATGACATTCCTGGTTTCCTGCATCTCTGGCTTCCCTTGATCTTCACCAAAAGGCCCAGAAGCAATCTTGCCTCTCTGACATAAGGGTGATGTTGATCTAAGTTACAACTTGTATTCTAATGATCAAATCTCACGATTAAGAGACTTGAACCCCAAGCATCATCTAGTCAGTGACTTTTGGGGGAGCTCCCTGAGTCTGTCCATTCCCACCTCCACTACACATACCCCCTTGTCAACCCAAATATTGTGGCGTGGACCCTGAAGTCAGCTGGAGGTCTTCTTGCCTTCTAAGATCTAGACAAGATGGATTTTTTAAAAACCCCTGTTCTATGTTTGGAAGTTCAAATTACCATACAAAGTCAAAAGACAGCTGGAGTAGCCATACTTCTATCAGACCAGGTTTTAAACTAAAAGGCTGTAACAAGAGATGCAAGGCATTATATAATAATTATGGGGTCTATCCAAGAAGAGCTAATGATCATAAATGTTTATGCACCAAATTCGATGGCACCCAAAAAACAATCATAACTGAAGCAATCTGATTGGTAAGAATACACTAACCACAGAGAACTTGAATACTCCACTCACAGCAATGGACAGATCATGTAGACAGAAAATCAATAAGGAACCAATGACTCTGAATGATACACTGGACCAGATGGACTTGGCGGTATATGTAGAACTTTTGGTCCTAAAGCAGCAGAATACACATTCTTTTCCAGTAAGAAAAGAATGAATTCATGCCACTTGTAACAACGTGGATGGAACTGGAAGTTCCTGAGTGAAATAAGTCAGTCAGAGAAAGACAGATATCATATGTTTTCACTCATACGTGGATCTTGAGAAACTTAACAGAAGACCATAGGGGAGGAGAAGGGGAAAAATAGTTTCAAACGGTGGGAGGGAGGCAAACCACAAGAGACTCTTCAATACAAAGAATAAAATGAGGGTGAATGGAGGGGCCGGGGGAGGTAAAATGGGTGATGGGCGCTACGAAGGGCACTTGTTGGGAGGAGCACTGGGTGTTGCATGTAAACCAATTTGACAATAAATTATCTTAAAAATGAAACAACAAAAAAAGTACCCTACAAAGCTTCCCTACACCTCCAGAGGTTTCCTATGGGTGCATGATGGCCTCTTCTGATTCTTGAGTCTCTATCCCAGCCTTACTGGGCTGACTTGTTCAGCAGCCAGCGGGGGCTACCTCATGTTTCCTGTTCTAGTGGGTTTGTGCCCTCACTGGCCAGCAGAGACCTTCCAGGTTTGTCTCCATGCTATGTAATCATGGGCAGATTCTTCCTGAGCCTCTTTTCTTCTAACCTGGAAAATAGGAGTTAAAACCTTCCCGAGTGACTTGGACCCCAGGTTAAAGGTAGACTGTCTTCCTTCTCCTGTCTTCACAGAGTTTGTTTTTTACAGGAAGGAGGAAGAATGTGAGCCACCTCCTCTGGCATCTGCTATCCACCCCCAAGCCTATAGCTGTCTTCCAGTAAATTGTTTATAGCATGTGGGGATCAGCAAACTTCTGCCTGTAGCCCCAATCTGGTCTGCCTCCTGTTGTGTAAATTTTAATTTGAACACAGCCATGGCCCGGCACCAGAGGGGAGTAGCTGAAGTGAAGATCGGTCCTGTGAGGCCAAGAATATTTCCTAACCGGTCCTGTAGAGGAAAAGCTTGCCAACCACTGGCCAATGACCATTTCTTTGTGAGGTGGGATTTGTGCGATGGGCCTATTCAATCTGAGCTGGAACAATTTCAATGGACCAACTTGGCCAACAAGGATTAAATGCTGTGGGCTCAGCGTTCAGGGAGAAGGTGCACATGTGGGTTGTCCTGGAACTGTTACCCGCAGCTCTGCTCCCAGAAAGCTTGCAGTCTGTGTGGGTAAGCCATGCATGAGCCACAGCCTGGAACTTGAGTTTGGGTTTGTATGTGGACTGGTTCTGACCTTTTGATCTCCCTGGGCCTCGGTTTCCCCATCTTCCAAATGGCCATAATAGAACTTCTACCTTCATAGCATTATTAAAGACTGAAATGAGCTACAAGAGTGAACTTCTACAGTGTTGGGGATACATGAGCCCTTTCCTCCCAACTGTGGCTGGAAATGGTGTTCATCTTCTGAAGCCTCCCCTTCCTGAATCCATGTGACCTGGGGCCAGCTTCCCCTCCTTCACTTCCTCATACATACTGTCTTCTCTAGCCAGCAGACACCTTGTTGCACTGACATACCCCTCCTTGATCAAGGTCCCTGCCCAGAAGCCCTTCCTTTGGCCCCCCAGTGTAGACAGACCATGGCAGGTAGCCTTGCTCGGTGAGCGGGCCCAAGGCAGTTTTCCAGGTGGGGACCACAAGCTGACAGCATAAGGGCATTGCCAAAGATACTGGGGTCCCTTAAGCTCCATCCTCATGACTGCTCTTCTTCCAACTAATTCGGGGTCACCAAGTCCATGTCCTCGTCCTTGCCCTGCCCCTTCCCAAAAGCACCAGAGCAGATGGTGGTCTTTTTCTCCCTCACCTGTGCCCCTCCTAATGAACATACCTCTTCCCTCACTGGTGCCTCACTCCACAGATGGTAAATGACAACCCCTCTGCCCTGTCATATGTGCCTCTGGGGACAGTGACATGCAGCAGCTTTAAGGAGTACAGAACAGCTTTTGGAGGCTCTGGGTAGGACCTGGTAAAGCAACTGTGGTGAAAGGGATGTGCCAAGAACCTCAAACAAGACCCCGCCTGCCTCTTTCATTCCTCCAAAGCCTTTTGTGAGAAGCCACCACAACTGCCGTGAATCGACACTGTCAGCTGTCAATCATAGTATATTTCCCAAGTTCCAGTCATTCCCCTACTGTCTAGATGACAGCTCACACCATTCCCTCTCTCCTCAGACTTCCAGTATCTTCTTCCCTGCCCTCAGTCTTAACTGATAACATTGTTTGCTATTTCACTGAAAAAATAGAAGCCATCAAATGAAGATTTCTACAAAGTCCCACCTCTTGATCTTCCTCTTACCGTATACTTTTCATTTCCTTTTATTACCATGGATGCACTGTGTGTCTGTGTTCTAAGACCAGCCCTTTCACATGGCTTTGAATATAATCTGCTCTTGTCAACCAGGGCCATTACTCTAGCAATTCCCCCTTCTTTTCTTCTCTTCTATCAAGTCCTCCATCTTAGAGGAATCAGTCTATCATCATTTAAACATCCTGTGTTTCATTTTTTCCCCAGCTTAGGAAACCATTCCCCAAATCCCACCTCTCCCAGCTATCACCTTATTTCTCCATTCCTCAGACTAGTCGTATAGTTGCTCTCCTCTTGATTTCTTTTGAACATACTCCATTTATGCTTTCATTTCAATCACAGTCATTCCACCAAAACTGCTCCTATTAACATCACCGCTGACCTCCATGTTGCTAAATTCAGTGGCACTTATCTTACTTGGCCAACCTACAGCATTTGACACTGGCAATCTCTCTCTCCACTCACCTGTCCATTTCCAAGATATATTACCCTGCTTTCCCACTAACCTCTCTAACATACTCTCCCAATCTCAGGCTTTTTTATAGGCTTGAAGGTGGTGTATTACATTTTGCTGCCTAGTGAATGATGACAGGCAATGGTCACTTAAGACAATAAGTGGTCAGTTCCTTTTTAGCATAAAGGTGATTTCTTTCCCAACACATGGCGTATTTGTATTTCCAATGTGATTCTCCTATGTCATCCTTCATATTCTTGGCTGTTTCCTTTACATCAGTTGGTCTACCATGAAAGAAAGTGGACAAACATTGGCATTGGTATAAACAAACATAGTTGGACTTTTGGCCCGAGTCTTAACTGGATTCACCACAAGACAACTATGAAGGACTGAGGAGTCCCTTGGGAGTAGGTTTATTAGAAGTAGCAAGTATAAACACAGGACGTACAGTTAAATTTAAATATCAGATAAACAATAAATTCTTTTTTAGTGTATATATGTCCAGTATAATACTTGTATTTTATCTGACAAGTCTACCTGGGATAGGACTAGTCCATTTTCAAGAAAGAGCTTGATTCTGTAGCAAACCCTTAGGTGATGGGAAGAAGATTTGTTTTCTCATTATGACAACTTCCTCACAGTTTTGTACCTGCCCATATCTGTAATGAACTCGTAACAGAGTCCAGAAGAAGTGGAGGTGAATGCCTTGCTAGAGGAAAGAAAAAATTCTAAATACACCCGAAGAAGCTTTTGCACTAACAGAATATAGTCAAAAAGTGGGGGCAGGGCAGAAAGTTCTGTGTGGATTCACATAAGAACAGCTTTGGTATCTTGGAACTGTGCCCTGTGGAAAGCATTGGTGCTTGTTAAGAGATATTAGAACCAGTGGTGCCCACTGGGCACTGTCAGTACCCACTAAGGAGAGCAAGGCTTAAAGGAAACAATGGTGCCTAGTAAGTGATGGCAGCTCCTTAAAAAGGCAGGGTTTTATTTGATTCAGCATAAAATAACAGTAAAGGGACATCATGAAGAATAGGCCAGATGTCCTTTGTTTCAAGTTTGGAAATATCTTCTGAGAACTGACAGTGAAAAGAGCGTGTGGATGGTCTTTATCAAGCACAACTGACTAATCTGAGGGTATATACATATGAAGGAAACAAAATCACTATGTCAGAGAGATATCTGTACCCACATATTTGCTGCAGCATTATTTACAATAGCTAAGATATGGAAACAACTTAAGTGTCCATCAACAGATAATAGAAGAAAATGTGCTGTCTGCGCTGCATATGTGGGTGTGCACACGCGCGCGCGCACACACACACACACACACACACACACATGCAATGGAATATTATGCAGCCACAAAATAGAAAGGAAATCCTTCTATTATGACAACATGGATGGACCTTAAGGGCATCATGCTAAGGGAAATAAGTTAGACAGGAAAATGCAAGTACTATATGATATCATATGTGGAATCAAAAAAATACCTCATAGAAAAACAGATCAGATTTGTAGGGAGTGAGAGAATTGGATGAAGAAGGTTGAAAGGTACAAATTTCTAGTTATAAGATAAATAAATACTGGGTATGTCATATACAACATGATACTATAGTTAATTCTGATATATGGTATGTTTAAAAGTTGCTAAGAGCATAAATCCTAAAAGTTCTCATCACAAGAAAAATACGCTTTTTCTTTTTTTCTTCCTTTTCTTGTATCTATGTGAGATGATGAATGTTAACTATACTTGTGACAATCATTTTACAAGGCATGTGAGTCAAGTCATACTGTATACCTTAAACTTACGCAGTGCTTTATGTCAATTATATCTCAATAAAAAGAAAAAATAAAATTAATAAGAGTGAAAAGAAGAGCAGGTAGTCACAATGGGGTGAGTAAACTTTGATAATGAAAGATTGCTTTGGGTGGAAAAATTATATCAATATTTTAGAGACAGGATAGAAATGGTAGTTTTGACTACATTAAGGAGAGTCTTGAATGCAGACTAAGTGATTAGAACTCTATCCTTGAGATAATAGAGACCTACTAAAATTTTTTAGTTAAAGGGGTGATGTAATAATACACTGGCTCCCTTTACAGGCAATCAGATCTTTTTCCAGAAGTCTGTTGGGCAGGCTGCCCTGGGAATAATCAGTGGTACCATGGCAAGTCATTCTTAAAATTTCCCCTGGAAAGTCTTTTGTGATGACCTCACTTTTATTCTTCTTTATGAAGATTTCATGAGTCCTCTTTCTTATAGACATCGTCTTCATGGTCCTAATGTTTTATAAAGACAGAGACAGTTATTAGGGGAGTATTCAGAGATGGCACTAACCTCCTGGTGTTTCTTATGCCATGGAGACATATCAAGAATTAATTTCTTCTTGTGTTTTAGATAAAGAAACAAATATAAGTGTATGGTCCAGTATTTCCTCTACATTAAATTTTAGTTTCTTATATCCCCCCTTTGGAGATCAGGTCTTTGAAAATGGGAAGCTATTAAGGATTTTAATCAAGGAAGAGATGAGATGAAATTTGTGTGCTATGAAAACTATTGTGTTGTGGTAGGGGTTGAAAGGATTAGCATTGGTTGAATATGTGTTAGGTGAAGTGGGGAATCCTTGATTACAGAGAGAGATAAAGGAAGCAATTAACTAGATAAAGGCAGTGGCAGCACTAGAAGGGCTTGTTTTAGTCAAATATGAGAACAATAAGGAAACATGAATCAAGACCAGACCTTTTAAAGAAGATGAAGGTTACAAATTTACAGGAAATTTTAATATGCAATATTACATTTGAAACTCATAACTCAGTGGGGATAAACAGAACAAATACCAGTATCTGATTGAGGAGAGAAATATTAGAAAGCTCTTAGTCATTTGATGAAGGGCATGCCCACCATTACCAAGGGCACGAGTCAGGCCTAGGACTCAGGTCTGTCTGACTTCAATTCCAGTGGCCTTTCTAACCACACTACATAACCTGCTCTTTCTTGGATACTTATCTTGGCTCTGTGCTGCTGGTTCTGAGATGTGCTTAGTGATTAAGAAACAATAGATTCACAACACCCTTGTGTGAAGATGTCAGCAAGGTTTCTGTTGCTTTCCCTGAGAGTTTTATAGACATAGCAACCTCTCAGTCAACCAGACTAAAATAAGAGCCTGAGCCTAAGTTTCACTCAGAATACATCACAGTCACCTCCTTGCAGGAAATAAACACATTCTACAGACTGATCATTACTTGTGGTAAATGAAACCCAAAGGTTTATGATCAGAGATCTGTTATTGTCTTAACAGATAGGAAGGGTGGCATTTTCCTTGAATGTTGGGTGTAGGTTTTTAAAAGACTGAACTCACTCTTTAGAAAATTCATTCTTAATCATACAATTTAAAACTAAAGTACTAACCTGTGTGAGGTTATTTTAAAAGGATGCCATCTTTTAAAAGTGCCCATAGAACATATGGTCTACATTGGTAAGATGAAGTTTCAAAGAAATTTAATTGATGACAAATTTTAACAGGAAAAAAATGGACTTTAGAAGCTTTTATCAGTTTTTGAGCCAGCTTCACATCTGGCTAAATCACGTAGCTCCATGATTTGGAGTTCTGCTTCTTGGGGTACCATCCACAATCTAGCAGCATCAGCATCACCTGAGGCTTGTTAGAAATGCAGACCCTTGGGGTGCCTACGTGGCTCAGTCGGTTAAGCATCCGACTTTGGCTCAGGTCATGATTTCACGGTTCATGGGTTTGAGCCCAGCATCAGGCTTTGTGCTGACAGCTCAAAGCCTAAAGCCTGCTTCAGATTCTGTGTCTCCCTCTCTCTCTGCCCCTCCCTGACTCATGCTCTGTTTATGTCTGTCTCAATAATAAATAAACATAAAAAATTTCTATAAAGGAAATGCAGACTCTTCTCCTGCCCCAGCACGTAGAAACGACAGAGCAGGTGCTCAATAAATATTCAACGAATTAATGAATTAATATGCTCCCAGTGCTTTTTCACAGACTAGTCCTGCCTGTTAGCACTCAGCTTTCTGCAATTCCATCCCCATTCTTCTATCAGTCTGATGAAAATCCACTTATATTTGAGTCTGAGGTCAAATGTTATCTCTTATGAGAAGCTTTACCTCACTAGGCCAAAAGAATTTCTCCACTATGCTGGCACTATCTCAACACCAACTGTCATGATTGCTATTCTCCTGTGGCATGTGAATAGTATGCTTGCATATTTATGTAAGGGAACTAGTAATTCCCCCTAATAAAATAAAACCCCTAGCCTTTATGATTGGCAGTGAGAGGAAGACTCTAACTAGAGAGAGGAGGAGAGTGTTGTCCTTGCATTCTCCTTATTAGATATATAGGTTACTCATCTTCTGCCTGTGGTTCCCCATAGCCTACCTCGACTTGGCAGAGGTCATCTGTCCCTTCAGGACTATCTTATTCCTGAAGTTCAGAGTCAAAAGAAGAAAAGACAAATTTTCTAGCTCTGTGATCAATGTTCCAACTTCTGCTTCCATCTGAAAATCTACCAAGTTGCCACCAACTTGCCAACCAATGATTGATAGTGAGAAATAACCAGTATCCATCCTCTTCTGGTTCCATCGTCTCCCGTGTACACCTCATTACAGACATACGGTCTTCCTCGATAGCTCAAAGGACAACACGTGTAGAAGGACTACACGGAATGTATAACATCTACACAAGAGGTTCAGTAATTGTGTCACTATTTTCACCCTAGATTGGAAGCTCGCTAAAAGCATGTAACATGTCATTTTAACTCATTTTCAAGCTCAGTGCCATTTTCAAGCTTAATGCCTAACACATAATTGGAGGTTCATACTTACTGAGTGATTTTTCCTTCAATTTCAACTTATTCCACATAACTGTAAAGTTAAGGACAGTGTTGCAGTGGGTTGAAATGAATGGGCTCACCATATAATTATCATCCAAATTGGTAAACTTTTGAGAGTGCTGGAATTTTAAGCCAGACAGGACAATAGGCATAACCCAGGTCTGCCTCAAACATCCTGGAATGTATGGTCATTCTGTGTATAAAGCTCAGCAGTGTAATCCCATAAACCAACAGTGACTATGATGAAATGCTATGGTCACTGCAAGGTCATTTGGGCTGGCACTCAATGCTTTTCATTGGCTTCTAACCGTAGTCTCACAACTTTGTCCCTTGAGTGGCTCCTCTGCCATGAGTAACTAGCAATTGCTCCTCTAGTCATTCATTTAAAAGTTCAGCTACTGAGCAAATTCCAGGCAACTCTTGATTCTCTGATTGTCTGGTCTTTTTCCTTGAGTTCCGCCATCTTAACTTCACCAGAACTCTTTTGGCTACTCTAAATTTTTATTAATATAATTCCCTGTGTGTCTCATTATCATTCTTAATTTCTCTCCTCTCCTTCCTACCTTCCCAGGCTTTGTTTGCTTATTTGCTTGCCTGCTGTCATACATCTCTTCTTCTGAGGCTTGAGTCCAAAGCTATCAGTTATCTTTTGCTCTGTGTCCTGTTAGCTAATCTCTGACCCCTTATTAAGTAAATTTGACAAAGCCCTTCAATTAACAAAGGAAATGCACAAGTCACGGTAAAGGGGTACACAGAAGTCAAACATATTTCATCACATCACTTCTATAAAGATCCAGGAGAAATGGGGTGTAAACTGGAATGTGTTCAGTTACTATACAACATAACATGAAACTTTTCTTACAAGTATTGCATTTCTTGAACAGGGATTATTAAAGACACAAATTGTCTCCTCTATACAAAGTAAGTACTTGGTGAATTCTTGTTGGAATGAGAACATATTCAGGCTTTAGAGTTTAGGGCAGAATTCTCTGTGATATGCAAGTGTGGGAGAAAATTCAACATGAAGGGATTGGCACCAGGGAGGAGCTCAATTCTTCCTATTACTAAAATATTTCCAAGAGATAGAAAACTTTTGCATGAATGTTTATATATGACCAAATAATGGGCCCATCCAGGATGTCTCTTTAAACCATTTTGGGTAAACTAATTTATCTTTAGGCTCTCACTTTTGGCTTTGTCATTTATTTTAAGCAATTGAGTAAAATGTCTATGTGATAAAATGGATGATAGCAAGGTAAAATTACTAGAGCCATAAAAATCTCTAAATGATTTTCACTTTAACTCAGGTTATTTCTCTTTATGCTAAACTTCAGGGATACAGGAGACAGGGAGGAAGAGTTTCTGAAGTATTTTGTTGGGAGGTCACAGAATATGATCTTTTTCCCACTCTGGAAAAATAAAGGACAATCACAAAATGAAGAGAGTGGTGGCTTTGTGTTTAAAATACAGGTTTGAGGGGCGCCTGGGTGGCTCAGTTGGTTAAGCGTCCGGCTTCGGCTCAGGTCATGATCTCACAGTTCGTGGGTTCGAGCCCCCATCGGGCTCTGTGCTGACAGCTCGGAGCCTGGAGCTGTTTCAGATTCTGTGTCCCCCTCTCTCTCTGACCCTCCCCTGCTCACGCTGTCTCTCTCTCTCTCAGAAATAAATAAAACATTTAAAAAAATAAAATACAGGTTTGAACATATTCCCTATTAAAGGAACTAAAATTGAGAGCAATAGAAACATCTGTACCACTCCTCCTAGAAAATGTTCTCTGAGGTAGTTTCCTTAGAACAGAGAATCTTTCTGGTTCTTACTGTAAAAATCCTGGAGAAGCTTGAAAACAGCAAAGGAAACAGGAAACACAGTTCAATTTGTGGAAAGCTCTGGAGAGAAAATCAAATCACTGAAAATGCGACTCTATCTGAAGATTCTTAAAACACAGCGGCTGGGTTAAAAAAAAAAAAAAAAGCTGGCATAGGGATGAGTTAATGAGAATGTGGTGTGCCAGTGACCAACTGGGTATGTTTTGAATTTGTAGGCTTTATTCTATCTTTTCACACAAATTCTCCCAAAAAATGCCCCCTACCCTGAACAGTCTTCTTCATGCTATTTAAAACAAGTTCAGAATCAAGTTGAGAGAAATCCACTAGAAGTTATTTAGCATAGGCTAGCAGGGACCTAGAAAAATTTTGAGTTCTAGGACATTTTATTTTATTTTTTAATTTTTAAAAATGTTTATTATTTTGGTTTTGAGAGAGGGAGACAGAGGGTGAGAGGGGGAGGGGCAGAGAGAGAGGGAGACACAGATCAGAGGCAGGCTCCAGGCTCTGATCTGTCAGCATACAGGGCTCCAACTCACCAATGGTGAGATCATGACCTGAGCTGAAGTCAGACGCTTAGTCAACTGAGCCACCCAGGTGCCCCAAGTTCTAGGACATTTTAGACACAAATAAAGAATTTGAATGAGCCTAGACCTTTCCTGCCTCAGATTTCCACAAACAGAATGAGGATAATATTTTTTTCTATGTATCTCATTGACTAAGTAAATTTCTCAGAGCAGTGAGTTTATTGTCTTGTTCTAAGGCATGTGACTTGTTCTTATAGCCTCAGATTGAGAGATGGCCGAATAATGAATATCTATTATATTGGGAGCAGGAGTTGTCCCTCCCTGGTGGGAGCCTGATGGAGATGTCCATTGCTAGAGCTATTGCTCTTTTCGGCTAGCTGGAGATATTAGGTTTCCAGAATTGTGCTGTAGGGCAACAGGGACGGGTTTTAGTAGCCACCTGACTGCAATGCCCCTTTGATGCCCAGAGCACTGCGGTGTCCAGTGAAACAGGGGTGGGTGTGGGGGGTTAAATGGGAATACTTGCCTCTGTAATACTAACCGCCAGTTCAAACATTTCAGATTCTGAGCATGGGCTGAAAGCCATCTGTGCCATTATGGGAATGGAGCTGAGGGTCCAGGCACATCTGAGAAATGGGAAATTTAAAGGCAGACACAAATTATGTGGATCTGAGTTTTTAGAAACAACTGTACAAAATGTATTTTTCTTTATCCTTAAAGATCTGTAGTGCCAAAGCATCCAAAGACAGGAACTTGGAAACTGCGAGGTGAAGGGAGTGAGGGGGTAAAGGGAGGGAATGGAGGTTGGAGCTGGGCAGTGTCAGGTCTGGAGTTTTCTTGTTTCTCCAAGTTCTGAACTGGGATTTGTAAACTGTAAAGGCACAAACTCAGTTTAAAAAAAAGAACAAGGCCTCATATTTGAGAAAACAGGATGACTAAATATTATGAGAATTCTTGGAAATAATGGTCTCCATTTATACAAAGGAACCATTTGGAAGGAACCATGATAAGGGCTCAATATTAACTGTTGTTTTTATTTTTTATTTTTTTAAAAAATATTTCTATTTATTTCTAGGAGAGAGAGAGAGCGTGAGCAGGGGAAGGTCAGAGAGAGAGGGAGACACAGACTCCGAAATAGGCTCCAGGCTCTGAGCTGACAGTCAGCACAGAGCCCGACGCGGGGCTCGAACCCACAAACCGTGAGATCGTGACCTAAGCGAAAGTCGGACGCTTAACCGACTAAGCCACCCAGGCGCCCCAACTGTTGTTTTTAAAAAGAACTCTGTTAGGGAGACACTATTATTAACTCTGTTTTACAGATGGGGAAACTGAATTTTAGCCCAAGGTATTGGACTCCAAAACTCATTGGTTTAACATATATTCCTCTTTAAATGGTTAAGTTAAACTATTTACATGAGAAAGTTTATTATGCATCCTTCTCCTGGATTTGTAGCCATAACCCATATCTTAAGTCTTTTTGTTGTGGTATTTACAGTAATGGTACCCGAGGCACCAGTACTATTGTCTACTACAATGGTACTTCTGTAGTAGAAGATAATGTCTACTACATGTCTTCTCTGTCACTACATCTGTGCATTGACCTGGTAAGATAAAAATCATTTATGACTTCCTTCACTATTGTTTTATATACATACATATGTATATATATATGATAGACATATGATTACATATACGTAGTGATTTACATACAATTTATTTGTTTGTTTATTTATTTATTTATTTATATACATTCAAGTTAGGTAACATATAGTGTAGTATTGGTTTCAGGAGTAGATACAGTGATTCAGTGATTCAGCTCTTACATATGACACCCAGCACTCATCCTTAACGCCCTCCTTAATGCCCATCAGCCATCTAGCCCATCCCCCATCCAACAGTCTTCCAGCAACCCTATTTATTCTCTGTATTTGAGAGTCTTAATTTTTCATGATGTGTGTAATATGTTTCTTTAACTATGACTTCTGTTTCAGAATAATACAAGGGTACTAAGGAATATTTGTAATGAAAAACAGACATTGGGAAGGTTAAGAGCACTGGGCTGGGGACAAGAGAAAAGCTTTGAAGAAGATTTTAGTTTGGGGGTGCCTGGGTGGCTTAGTTGGTTGAGTGACAAACTCTTGATTTCAGCTCAGGTCATGATCTCAGGGTTGTGAGATCAAGCTTCCAGTTGGGCTCTGTGCTGAGCATGGAACCTGCTTAAGATTCTCTCTCTCCCTCTCTCTCTGCCCCTCCCTTGCTTGTGCTGTCTCTAGCTCTTTCAAAAAAAATAAATAAATAAAAATAAAAATAAAAAGATTTAAGTTCAGATTCTGGTTCAAGGTGAGGAATAATTGGGATCAAATCACCTACTTCCTTGAGTCTTGATTTCTTTATAAAATGCAGATAGTAATTATAACCTAATTCAAGGACTTTATGAATACTAAGTGTTGGTCCATGTAAAGCTCTCCAGCTCAGCCTACAGTAAGTGCTGAAAACTGTTCGCTCTTATGATCTTACCAAACTGGGGATGGTAATACACTTTACAAGGATATATGAAGCAAGATGCTATATAAAGTGCCTATCCGATGTCCAGTAAATATCAGGCTTCATTGAATCCAAGTTGTAGTGTTATTTTAGGTACCTCTAAGAAAAAAAAAATCCAATTATGGTATAGTTATAGATAGGAAGGCAGATCCCAACTTCAGGAATGTCAAATATGAAAATTTTCACACTACAAACAAAACATGTTTCTCTCTTCTTTCCTATTTAACAAGTAAGGAGACTATGCTCCCCAGAATCTGGGGATTTCCTTTGCTAGTCTTTTTCCCTAGGGTCTCCTGCTTATTTGGCTATAATGGGTTAATCATAAGCATTATAAGGTTTTTTTTTTTCTAAAACACTATTCAACAACAAAAAGGAAAAGAAAGGAACAAATTATTGATGCATGCAGCGGCCTGCATGAATCTATAGAGTATTATATTGGTTGAAATAAAGCCAGTTCTAAAAGGTTACATACTGTGTGGTTCTATTTGCATGACATTATTTAAATGACAAGTTACACAGATGGACAAGAGGTCAGTGGTTTCAAGAAGTTGAAGGAACCAGAGAGGAAAGTGGGTGTGGCTTAGAAAGGGCAAACAGAAGGAATCTCTGTGGTGATGATACTCTTTTATATCTTGACAATATCAATATCAATTTTCTAGTTTCAATATTGTACTATAGTTTTGCAAGATGTTACTACTGGGAGAAAATGGGTGAACAGGTGAAGGTTCTACATGATCTCTTTGTATTATTTTTCACATGTATTTCTTGCATATGGATACATAGTTATCAAAATTAAAAAGTTTGATTTTCAAAATCTTGCTTTAACACTGTGATACAGAGATACAAAGGCCTAATTCCAAGTTCAATATATCTCTTTTTTTAATGTTTATTTATTTTTGAGAGAGAACGAGAGAGCAAGGGGGGAAGAGGTAGAGACAGAGGGGGACAGAGGATCTGAAGTGGGCTCAGTGCTGACAACAGAGAGCGGGATGTGGGGCTTGAACGCACAAACTGTGAGATCATGACCTGAGCTGAAGTTGGACACTTAACCAACTGAACCACCCAGGTACCCCTCTAAGTTCAGTATATTTCAATATGTATTTTTATTCCTTTTAAGGTTTAAAGATACTTTGCAAATGTATGGATGCTCACATGTTAGAGTGGCTATCATGAAAAAGGCAAGAGATAACAAAAGGTGGTAAGTGTGTTGGTGAGTGTTTGTTAGTGATTATATTGAATTGTATTGATCAATTTGGGGAATTAACAATAGTATGTCTCCCAACCCTGAACACAGTGTTTTTTTTTTTCAGTTAGATCTTGTGTAATTTCTTTAAAAACTATTTCATTTCTAGAAGGTCATTAGTAATGTCCCTTAATTATGGATTTTTTTTAAACGTTATTTATTTCTAGGAGAGAGAGAGACAGCATGAACAGGGGAGGGTCAGAGAGAGAGGGAGTCACAGACTGAAACAGGCTCCAGGCTCTGAGCTGGCAGTCAGCACAGAGCCCGACGCGGGGCTCGAACCCACGAACCGCGAGATCATGACCTAAGTGAAAGTCGGACGCTTAACCAACTAAGCCACCCAGGCGCCCCTTAATTATGGATTTTAATACTTTGAGACTTCTTTTTCTTGATCAGTCTAGCTACATTTACCCAGTGCATTGATCTTTTCAAAGACCCCACTTTTGGCCTTGTTGATTTTTTCCTATTGTTTTTCTATTCTCTACTTCATTATCTCTGTTCTAATCTTTATTTTCTTATTTCTTCCTTTGTTGGGTTGTTTGTTCTTCTTTTTCTGGTTTCTTAAGGTGAAAATTTTGGTTATCAACTTGTGATTTTTGTGTTTTTAATTTTTTTTGAGTTTTCTGTATCACTTTTATACTACCATGATTCCCCTTTATTTCCTCCACATTAGCGTAAATTCAACTGCTCAGCATTGTTACTCTTGTTATATGAGATAAATGAATACAAAAATAAAACAAAACAAAAACTTCTTCCTAGTTACCTAAGGCCTTCAATCTAATATTTAGGTCCACTAGAATTTAGTGATGTGTATGTATGCCCTTAGAATGAAAGGCATGGTGATCTGACCAGGCACTTCATGGAAACAGACACTAATGACGCCTGGGAAGAAATTCAAACTTGAAATAAGAAGTGTCAGTTTTCTCCAAGAACAAATGTATGTAATGTGAAAGGTGGTAGAAAGTTCAAATAGAATGAAGGTGGGAACAGAAAATTTTCCCACAAAATAATCTCCTAGATCTCATCAAATGCTCAGGACACTATTTCTTGTTTCACTTAGTGAGTGTAGTTAGTATATAGCTGGTATATTATTTGGATAAGCAAACAAATATTATACTTTTAGAAAAAATAATAGCAAAGCAGAAATCAAACATTCAAGAAAGTTTCTGATTATTCTCTTTATTTTACTTAGGACATTCAGTGGATATTAACTGGGTTACTTAAAAGTTATTTCAATTAGGTATCTCTTTAGTCCTTCTTCAATTATTTCGAGTGTTCTAGTCTCAAATACATTCCTTTCTTCTACAAATTTCTGAAAGAGATGAATACCTCCACCTACACCAAAATAATGTGCTTTGCTGGCCAAAAGCACCCGTCCATTTTTATCTAACAATCTGAGGAATGTCTGGTGCAATGTACCATAATAATCTGGGTTGTAAATGGTTTCTGAGGTGAGAATGAGATCATATTTTTCAAAGAATTCTTCACTACTTAGTACAAGTTTACAAAACTCAGACCACTCCCCCGAAAAGAACCGGCATTTACATAATTCTTGTGCTATTTTTGATTTCCTGCATCTTTTCACATCTGGTTCATTGATATCATTTCCTTCATCTTCCAAAGCAGAGTTAGCAACTACGTTGGGTAAGGTTACTTCATCAATCACCATACTGTTATAATCTTGAAAATGAATTTCTTTGGCCCCTCCCTTGAGTGCACTTATGCCCAGCAACCCTGATCCACAGCCAAGATCCAACACTTTTTTCCCAGAAAATTTCACTTGGGCCTTTGTGAAATAAGCCAGCAGGTCAAAGGTACATTCCCAGATTTTTAAGCCTCCTTCGTAAACACCTGCAATCAGATCAGAGTGAGAAGAACAGCTTTGTGAAACTATGTTTTCTCCAGGGAAGTTCTCTTTCAAAAAGACGGTTTTCACTACTGATACATTAACATGCTGGGGACCCGGTAACATTTCTATGACTTTATTTTCTAACACTTTCTGGCAATCTTTGGGCACAGCATGCTCTTTGGTGAGTCTCATGCAGGGATGTTTTTCACGTGGCTCCAAGTTACCTGAACTGTTAGCTGCACTGAGTGAGTTCTTTGTGTCTTGAGAAGGAGCTGCATTTCCCACTGGCTCATTTTCCAAAAAATGATCTTGAGGCAAGTCAAGCTGTTCCGTAGAACCTTTTTTGTCCCTATGTTTACCTTTTTTACTTTCTGAGACCGAAGACTCTTTGGAGGAATCCAGGCGCAACGCTCCATCTCCAAGGGGTGTTAATTCACTTTCCAGATGGTCTTCTATAGTGAAATTAAATTGAAAAGTCATTTTCTCATTAACTGTACACAATCCTTAAATTCAAAGGAAGATTCTTCAGCTTCTGGATAGAACTGACAACACATACATAAACCTGCCTCAATTGTTCAATGAGGTTTTTTGAGGGTTAATTTTCCTTTTGCTGCTTATACACAGTTACAAATATTTACAGGTATTTCCAAATGATTTCTTAGAGGTCTCTTCTCTTCTTTTGAATTAGCTCTGCAGAAAAAAAGAAAACTGTTATTAAAAAAATAAAATGAGGGGTGCCTGGCTGGCTCAGTCCATAGAGCACGTGGCTCTTGATATTGGGGTCCTGGGTTCAAACCCCACACTGAGCTTGTTTACGTTAAAATAAACAAAAAAAAGGTTAAGAAAAGGTAAAATGCCGTATTTCACTAAAATTTAACATTCAACAGCCCCCCTCTCCACCAAACAGCTGCTTTTTCTGTAAAAGCTGTGATGGGTGAGGGAGAAAAAGTGATTTGGAAACACAGGGGTGCCTGGGTGGCTCAGTCGGTTAAGCAGTGACTTCAGCTCAGGTAATGATCTCACCCTTCCTGAATTCGAGCCCTGCGTAGGGGGCTCTGTGCTGACAGCTTGGAACCTCCTTCAGATTCTGTGTCTCCCTCTCTCTCTCCCCGCCCCTCCCCGGCTTGAGCTCTGTCTCTCCCCCCCAAAAAAAAATAAAAAAGAGATTTGGAAACACAGACACACACCCTTCAGGGTTCAAAAAAATGTAGAAGAGGATAAACTGTAAAAACAAACAAAGGGACAATAGAACAATTAGGAAATAAAAAACATTAAGTCCAAAATTCTCAGGCAGGAAACGACACCCCTGACTTAGCCTTTCACTTATCATGATCCTGCCCGAACATGTTTATCTCCTAAACCGCCAGAAACTCTCCACTTCAGTCTGTAACTGTTTCAAGCAACAGGTCTTCAAGATTTTACTTTGGCAAATGAGCATCCCTTTAAAAACACGCACAGGTATGCTCTCGCGTGTGTAAATTCATCCAAATGAGCTCACCTACGAACACTTAGTGAAGACCAGCAGCCCTGGGTGTATGGGAGTAGAATGCTGGAGTGCTTAGTAAAGATGAGTTTGGTGTTAGCGAAGCACAAAGTAAGGGTAGGGACTGAAGAGGCCCCTAGAAAAGTGGAAGCAACTTACTGAGACTCTTCACAGTATTTACCGTGCTAGATACTTGATAACGTCATCCGCTTCAATTTGCACAACCCTGGCAGGCGGGGTCTGTATTCCTCTAACCCAAGATGTAAATAAAGTCGGGTTGCCCAGTGAAGTGGGTAAAAGGTGCCTATTTCTGACCCACCGCCCCCTGGGGCTTGGATTCATTTCTGACTGGAGGTCCCACGTCCACCCCGACCGCAGGTGTGCAGTCTCCAAGCCCCCACGGGACACACGGGACCAAATCTGGGGACTTCTGCCCCCACCTCCCCAAAGTGCTACAGTGCAACGTTTCCGGCATCCAGACCTGACAAGGCTCGCAGCCCTGGAAGGGCCCGCTGGCCGCGCTGAGAAAGCGGGCGCCACGCCAGACACTAGGGACGGAAAGCGGGTACCTGCGAGTCGGGTCCTCCGCCGGCCAGACAAACCCGGCTCTCTCCCCGGCCGCGCGCCGCCGGAGCTCACCCAGGAACGCAGCCCGCCTCCTCTCTATGGTACTGGTGCCGCCGGAGAGCTCGCAAGGCCTGCCGGGACGGCGGGAGTTTCCGGTCTTGGCGCTTGGCGGGACTGGTTTGAAGCTGCGCTCCTGGGAGAAAGATGTCTCAGGAACGCACGGTGCCGGCGAGCGCCGTTCCCCTGGAAGAATTAAGTAGCTGGTCGGAGGAGCTATGCCGCCGGGAACTGCCGTCTGTCCTGCCCCGGCTCCTTATATCCTTCTTTGTCACCACCTGGAGCGGGGTGTGGGGCAGCCTTTCTGCGGCCTCGTCACATTCGCCGCCGGGCCGTGTTGTTCCTGTGTCCTGAACCCTCTCCCTTCCTCGTTGGTGAGAGACGGGAGTAAAGGAGGGAAAAATAGGGCGAGCGAGGACCATGGCTGCCCAGACCAAAGGCACGCCTCCCTGGGCACTGGAAGGGCTCGCAGTGGTGTTCCACGTATGATTTTTGCAGTGGACGTGGAGGGTTTTTTTCCATGCCTTTGGGTTTTTCTGTACTCTGCACGTGCAGTTAAATGTAAATACCTTCCCTTGGGGTAGCGGGGGAGGCGAGTGCTCGGACCTGAGCTGTAAAGTGAGCTCTGAATCCTAATAGCTGAATGCGGTGAAGAGGAAGATATTCTGATCTCCTGTGTCTTAAATGGATGGGGAATCGGAATACCTTCCTCAGTATTAGAATTAAAGGATGTAGGTTCGGCCATGGTGTCAAGTCTGTAAAAAAGTTCCAGTCATTAAAAATGTTACTCCTCTTCTCAGAACTCTGTTCCAATTTTGCTGGTTAGAAGGAGCTGCTTCGTTTTGTAATTGGCTTTCACCTGCTGGGTTTGAATTAAATGTCTCCGTTGTCCAGGGGCGTACTGTTTTGTAGTCGTCCTGTGGTTGGTTGTAAATGCGCCTGGAATCCTACCCTTCCATGTTAAAGAGTTAAGTTTTTTAAACATCTTTGAGTCCACTTTCAACATAAAGCCATACTTAAATGAAAAAAATGACTGTCACTTTAGAGAGTCTCAGTTTTTTACAGCTAAGTCCAAATATAATGTGTTACCATTACGTAGAAGTCGTTCACATAGGCAATGGCAAAATCCCACTTAGGTACCAAAGCCCTTTCTTAGTCATTGTGCATTGTGGTCCTCAATGATTTTGTCTTGGAAAACACAGCCATTCTCTTACCCCAGAACATGTACTGGGCACACAATACCTACCAGCCAGGGGTAATGCTTTGGGGGAACAAAGATAAGGGACAGGGCTCTTCTTTTCCCCCTCAAGTTTATGGATGATATCAGTAGTTGAAAGTCAGCATTCCCACTTGGTTTTGCATCTCAAACTTAGCATTCAAAAGAACCCAAAGCTGTTCTTCCTTCAATTTTCAGTACTTTTCAGCAAATGAAAGTTGTTTTTAATCTATAGTCCCATCACCCATGCCTAATTATTTTCATGTTTTGCATTTTACATTATTATTTTCCAGTGTTTACCTGCATGTCCAGGTGATCATAACTTATGGTTAATTTTGGAAGAGGCTAGAACTTTTTGACCTTTGCTGAAATTTTTCCATAAAACAGATTCAACCCTACTGAGCTAAAATGAGTTAGAGAGCGCTTGGGGTGGGGGGGTGGGGGCTCAGTAGTGGAGCATCTGACTCTTGGTTTCAGCTCAGGTCATGATCTCGTGGTTTGTGAATTTGAGCCCCACGTCAGGCTCTGTGCTGACAGTGCCTGCTTGGATTCTCTGTCTCCCTCTCTCCCTGTCCCTCCCCTGCTTGCTCTCTCTCAAAACAAATAGATTAAAGAAAGATTTAAAATGAGTTATGCCTCATTTTGATTGCAGCTGTAAAATTCATATACGCCAAGTAAGATGTCAGAAGGATCCATTCTGGTATTAGTGTGATGGAATTATAGTTTATTCATTTTTCTTGCTGACACATTCTTTAATTTTTATTATGCAGTGAAACATTTCTGATGATTCTTGATGGTAGACAAGTGTACAGTTTACATTACGATTGCTGTTAACTTTTATAATGAACATAGGATAATTTTTGGTCACATATTTTGTAAGCATCTGCTATGTGCTAAAGAATCTCAGTCTGATAAGATTGGTAAGATAGGTCCATAAATAATGTGAAAAGAAGATAGAAGGTGTTGAGTGGCTTTAGACAGTTGTAAATAAAGTACTGGAGAGGTGCTCAGGAGGAAGAAACTTCTTTCCTGTGTTGGAAACCAGAAACCCCTGGATGATAATAGTACTGTTCTTCATCTGTCAAAACTATGTTGACTACACATAGTTGGAAAAGACAGTTTTATCCCTGAGCAATTTTGAAAATATTTCCTTGGGTATTTTCATTATATTATAGTTTGTTTACCTGATAACATTACATTTTTATTTTTATTTATTTATTTTTTTACAAATAGTTTATTGTCAAATTAGTTTCCACATAACACCCAGTGCTCATCCCCACAAGTGTCCTCCTCCATGCCCACTCCCTCCTCCCCCACATCCACCAGTCCTCAGTTTTTGTCAGCATTCAAGAGTCTCTCATGGTTTGCCTCTCCCCCTTTCCCCCACCATTTCCGCCCTTCTTCTCCCCCTTGGTCCTCTGTTAAGTTCCTCCTAATCCTCCTATACGTGCACACATATGATATTTGTCCTTCTCTGCCTGACTTATTTCGCTCAGCATAACACCCTCAAGGTCCATCCATGTTGCTACACATGGCCAGATTTCATTGTTTCTCATTGCCATGTAGTATTCCATGGTATAGATAAACCACATCTTCTTGATCCATTCATCTGTTGATGGACACTTAGGCTCTTTCCAGGTTTTAGCTATTGTGGAGAGTGCTGCTATGAACATTGGGTACATGTGCTCCTATGCATCAGCATTTCTGTATCCCTTGGGTAAATTCCTAGCAGTGCTATTGCTGGGTCCTAGGGGAGTTCTATTGTTAGTTTCCTGAGGAACCTCCACACTGTTTTCCAGAGGGTCTGTACCAGTTTACATTCCCACCAACAGTGTAGGAGGGTGCCCGTTTCTCCACATCCTCGCCAGCATCTAGAGTTCTCTGATTGGCTCATTTTAGCCACTCTGACTGGCGTGAGGTGGTATCTCAGTGTGGTTTTGATTTGTATTTCCCTGATGAGGAGGATGCTGAGCATCGTTTCATGTGTCTGTTGGCCATCTGGATGTCCTCTTTGGAGAAGTGTCTGTTCATTTCTTCTGTCCATTTCTTCACTGGGTTGTTTGTTTTTCGGGCGTGTAGTTTGGTGAGTTCCTTGTAGATTCTGGATATCAACCCTTTATCTGATATGTCATTTGCAACTATCTTTTCCCATTCCGTTGGTTGCCTGTTAATTTTCTGGGTTGTTTCCTTGGCTGTGCAGAAACTTTTAATCTTGATGAGGTCCCAACAGTTTATTTTTGCTCTTGATTCCCTTGCTTTTGGGGATGTGTCAAGTAAGAAGTTGCTGCGGTGGAGGTCAAGGAGGTTGTTTCCTGCTTTCTCCTCTAGGGTCTTGATAGTTTCCTGTCTCACGTTCAGGTCCTTTATCCATTTTGAGTTTATTTTTGTGCATGGTATGAGAAAATGATCTAGTTTCATTCTTCCGCATGTTGCTGTCCAGTTCTCCCAACACCATCTGTTAAAAAGGCTGTCTTTTTTCCATCGGATATTCTTTCCTGCTTTGTCAAAGATTAGTTGGCTGTATACTTTTGGGTCCACTTCTGAGTTCTGAATTCTGTTCCATTGGTCTCTGTGTCTGTTTTTGTGCCAATACCATACTGTCTTGATGATGACAGCTTTGTAGTAGAGGCTAAAGTCTGGGATGGTGATCCCTCCCGTTTTGGTTTTATTTTTCAGGATTACTTTGGCTATTCGGGGTCTTTTGTGGTTCCATACAAATTTTTGGATAGTTTGTTCTAGTTTTGAGAAGTATGCTGGTGCAATTTTGATTGGAATTGCATTGAATGTGTAGAGTGCCTTAGGTAGTAATGACATCTTAACTATATTTATTCTTCCTATCCATGAGCATGGAATGTTTTTCCATTTCTTTGTGTCTTCTTCAATTGCCTTCATAAATTTTCTATAGTTTTCATCATACAGATCTCTTGTATCCTTGGTTAGGTTTATTGCGAGGTATTTTATGGTTTTTTGTGCAATTGTGAATGGGATTAGTTTCTTGATTTCTCTTTCTGTTGCTTCATTGTGGGTGTATAAAAATGCAACCGATTTCTGTACTTTGATTTTGTACCCTGCAACTTGGCTGAATTCTTGGATCAGTTCTAGTAGGCTTCTGGTGGAGTCTGTCGGGTTTTCTATAACATTACATTTTTAAAAGCAAAGGTAAGCCAGTAGTTTGAGTCTAATTTCAGTTTCTTACTGATCATTGTTTAAACTTCAAGATTGTTTAGATTGATCTTAGTAGTGAATATTCTATTACTGTGATACAGCATCTTCCTTAATATTTTACTCTATGTATCAGCATTCTGAGAGTTGGATCGAGCATATTCGTAAGTAAAATCATCTTGTTTGATTTACCTTGATGTCATTAAGGTCTGGGTCCTATATATCTCTAACAATTTTAGATTCCCTTCAAATGTATTCTTGTAGTGCTTACAGCCTCTGTAAATTTCAGTTACTTAAAATGACCAAATTCCTTCCAATTATTTAAATTCTTTTTGGGTGGATACCAGATCTGTTGGTAATGCACATATAAGCACATTGTAAAATTTAAGTGTTAGTTGTTACACTGGTTAGACTTACACAAAACATAATTTGCAGTCTGCTTTCAGGGTGACTTTCTCATCTTCATCTCTGTTCTTCATCTTACTTGGCTTATTTACTTATTTAGTTGGGAGAAGGAATGAATAACTTCATAGTTTACTCATAAATTTTGAGTTTATTTACATTTCACTTGGTTGTGGAATATTTATAATTTTCAATCTGTGTTGTCTATTGGGTTTAAGTTCTTTAAGCAATAATTATTTTTTATCCTGAATGTAAGAGTTCTACATATTCATTGTAGAAAATTTGAAACGTACAGAAAAACGGAAAAGATAATGGAACACCCATTAATTTGAAATGGTTAATAAGATTTTGGTATAGAACATTCTCATCTTGTTTCTGTATATTCTTCCCAGGTTATCTGTTATTCATGTTTATATGTATTAGGGTTAGGATTATAATATTTGAGAAACTTTTCACCTACCCTTAAAGTATTGTGAATTTTTTTATGGTTTTAAATGATCTCTAATAATAGTTTTGTTTTATATATTTATGTATTATAACTTAATGATAGCAAATCCCGTTCAGTAGATGTACCCACATCTATTAAGTGGTCCTCAATGACTGGATATACAGGTTTTTATTTTCCTGAGTTTTTGTTTCTGTTTTATTATTTCGATACTTAATAGTTTCCTACATAGAATGTGACATTCTGAAACTGTACAGAGTTCCAGGTTAGTACATATTCTTGGATTTGGGGAAGGGGCAGTGATCTTTGTTGGCTGATATGACTTAGTTTTCTTACAATTATGTTACTGTTTTGCTTTATAGAAATTCTAAAAATTATTGTGGAAATATTTTTACCTCATATGAACCACCTGACTTTGGAACAGACTTTCTTCTCACAAGTGTTGCCAAAGGTATAGTACTATTATTATTTTAATCAATGTTTACATGTTATAAAGGCTATTTAAATTGAGTTTCAGTTTTAGATAATTTATTCTTAACTGTGGTTCCTTTTTTCCAAATGTATCACACATATTTGAAATACACATAAGGTAGTAAGAAAGATCTCACGTGAGAGCATGATGGTGTTAGTGTGATCATTAGGTGATAAAAAGCGATTACATTTTCAAATAGTAGAGATCTTTTACTAATTGAATTTATATTATTTGTAGCTAGTTTAAATGCTCTTGTATTTTAAAGCTACTCAGTGAAAATTTGAGATGAGTGATGAAGTTAACGAAGTATCTTTAGAGTTTATTAATAATTGTTAAGTTTCATTGTCTAGAAAAATGGAGCCCAGTTTTATTAAGGAAGGCTTAGAATAACCAAGAATGAACACTAAGCTCACCATCTACATTATTACCTTTTAGATATGCATATAGTATACTTTTTCTTTGAAAAGCACAGGCAGTTTTCTTTTTTTTTAAATTTAGGGAACTAAAGGTATTTTGCTGCCAAAATGAAACATTTTTTGAATGGTACCTTATCTCTTATTGGAATGAATTTCTAAATTTTCCTTTGAAGCACATTATCATCAAAATTCCTGTTATTCATATTCACTTGGTTGTTCTCTATCTAAAAGTTTCTTAGAATTTGTTCTTGGTCACAGAAAAAGATCCAGCTGTTATATAGATTAAAATAACGATGTTGGATGTTAACTTGCCTTTAGGAAATAATATCCTCTTTAATTTCATTGTGTTGTTATTCTTGCAATGTTTAGGCCATTTAAATTGTTTAGAAAAATCTGAGTATTAAGATCTTAGGGTAGCTGACTTTTCACAGACAAAAACACTTAGTTCTGACGTCATGTACCATAGTCCTAACCCAGGAATGGTATTCTGAGTTGATCATAAAGGAGAACTGGTTAGAATACAAGTGAACAGGTAATTCAGCACAAATTCATCATCACTACCAGAAAATAACCCTTGTAAATACCCTATGAGTGTTGATTGGTTAAGACCATCAAGTTTTACTGTGTAGAGGAGTACTTACCTTTGTTAATAACCAAAAACTGAACTTTGAGTGGTTTTTTTTAATGGATGTTTTTAAATAGATTCAAACCACAGAAATGGAAAATAAATCAATTTGTCTGAGGCTTTTTTAAAGAGATTGTATTATATGAATACTTTATATACATATATATATATATATATATATATAAACATATTTTTACTTTAGTAAGTACAGTTGGTAAGCTAGATCATATCCCATGGCTGTTAGTAGTGAAAATTGCGTTTTATTTTTTTAACTTTTAAAATGTTTTTCCCTTTCTTATGTTTTCTGTTACTCCTGTTTATAATGTGCTTTGTTTTCACAGACTGTGAAATTATTTGATGACATGATGTATGAGTTAACCAGTCAAGCCAGAGGACTCTCAAGCCATAATTTAGAAATCCAGACCACTCTAAGGAGTATTTTACAAGTATGTCAAGTATATTAGAAAGGGTATCAAGGAAGAGCTTAAAGAGTGTAAGAATTTTTATACTGGTATTAATTAGTGATATAGCCTTTGTGTAGTGGTCCAATGCTGGAATTAAATTTATAGAATTAAAGATATGAATGCAAAAAATTTTTTTGAATTTTTTAACAGTTTCATGCTGAGTAAACATCAAACTTGTATAAGATGACATAAGATCGCATGCCCTACCTGTAATTTCAGAGTATATATGGAGGACACCTGTCATATGCTTGGATGTGTGGGTTAGGTTCCAACTTTTTTTTTTGAACCAAATGGCTAGCCAGTTGTCCTAATATTCATAGACTGAAGTTCAGCAAAAGGAGGAGCAGAGTGTCCATTGTGTTCACTGCTGTATCCCCAGTACCCAACATATTGTGTGATACCTTTATATGTTTGTGCACAAAAACGTACTGTGAATGAAACCTCTTTCCATATTTCCAGACAATGGTGCAGCTCTTAGCAGCTCTTACAGGATGTGTTCAGCATGTTTGTGCCACACAGGAGTCCATCGTTCTAGAAAATATTCATAGTCTTCCTTCCTCAGTCCTACATGTAATCAAAAGTACATTTGTACATTGTAAGGTGAGTAATGAGTCTAAGTATACTTTAAATGGCCTAGAATCCGCAGGCAAAAGGGCTAAGGAAAACAGTGTTTGTAAATAGGATTTTACATGTTAGCCTATATTATTGGAATAAACTCCGTAGAACAAAGAACCATGAACAGACACACTTCATTTTATTGTACTTTGCTGATAGTGTGTGTTTTCACAAATTGGAGGCTTGTGACGACCCTATGTCCAGCAAGTCTATTGGTACCATTTTTCTAACATTTGCTTGCTTCGTGTCTCTGTGTCACATTCTGGTAATTTTTGCAATATTATTACAAATGTTTTCATTATATATGTTGATGTGTGATTAGTGATTATGACTTGCTGACAGCTCAGATGATGGTTAGCATTTTTTAGTGATAAATATTTTTTTTTTAATATTTTTATTTATTTCTAGGAGAGAGAGAGAGAGACAGTGTGAGCAGGGGAGGGTCAGAGAGAGAGAGTCACAGACCGAGACAGGCTCCAGGCTGGCAGTCAGCACAGAGCCCAACGCGGGGCTCAAACCCACGAACCGCGAGATCATGACCTAAGCGAAAGTCGGACGCTTAACCGACTAAGCCACCCAGGTGCCCCTAGCGATGAATATTTTTTGATTAAGGTACATACATTTTTTTTTTTTAGACATAATGCTATTGCACACTTAATAGACTAGAATGTAGTGTAAACATAACTTTTATATCCACTGGGAAACCTAAAACTCGTTTTATTGCAGTGGTCTAGAATTGAACCTGCAATATTTCTGAAATATGCCTGTATGTAAATATTTGTTTCAAAATAAGTGGTTATAAGGAAGTGAGATTGAAAATTGGCTTTTGTGGTTTTATGTTTGTTGTTTTATTCTATTTCCTTACTATAAAGAAAGAATAGATGCGGATTTGTGTTGAATCACAGGAATCCTGAAATTATACTGTCATGGCATTGGTGGATTAGATGAATTCCTTAATGATTGGGTACCTAATAAAGGACACCAGCCCTTTTTCAGTCCATCACTACATTCCTCAGGCAGCTTTAAAGCACAAAAGCCTGGCCTAGGATTTGTGGGTTTCTGACAGTTTTGATACTGGTATCATTGCGTGAATAAAAATCACTAGTTTAACTAATTCTTCTCTTTGGTGACGGTGCTAAAAGTCTGCATCTGACTGAATGTCGTGTATCTCCCTTTTATTATTATTTTTTTATTTGCAAGGTCTTGGAAATCAGAATTCCTGTTTTAGGGGTACCTGGGTGGCTCAGTTGGTTCAGTGTCCAAAATCAGCTCAGATCATGATCTCACGGTCCATGAGTTTGAGCCCTGCGTTGGGGTCTGTGCTGACGGCTCAGAGCTTGAAGTCTGCTTCAGATTCTGTCTCCCTCTCTCTCTGCCCCTCCTCTGCTTGCACTCTCTCAAAAGTGAATAAATGTTTAGAAAAAAAAAAATGAAATCCTATTTTATACATGTCTGTATCTCTTGAAGCACACTATTTATAATGGATGGTCACTAAACATTTGTTTAATGAATAAATGTATGATTCAATAAACACTAAAATTATGAGCTCTGATAGAATGCGTTAAAGTAAATTTGGCTCTTTAGCTTTTTATAATTTGCTGTTTCTTTTATTTTTGCTTGTGATCAGGATAGTGAATCTGTCTATTCTGGGCATTTACACCTAGTTTCAGACCTTCTCCAGGCTCTTTTCAAGGAGGCCTATTCTCTTCAAAAGCAGCTAATGGAACTACTGGATATGGTTTGCATGGACCCTTTATTAGATGAAAATGATGATATTTTGAATATGGTGATAGGTAAGTGAAGAAAACTTCCTACTTAGTATATGATACATATTGACTATACTGTATATCCATTCAGTTATTGAACCTAATTTTTTTTGAATGATTCATGGTGTCTTATTCATAAAAAAAGCTAAATACTACCAGATAAGTGTTTAATCTTCTAACTTTTAGAACTTATAAGATTGGTATGTGATGCCTTAACATAGATTTGTATATTTTGTCAGTGTTTGCCATACACGATTTTTCCACAGCGAGTAACAAAGTTGTACAACGTTATACCTTCTAACGTAGTTTAGATTTTGAGGCGGTAGCTTTTAGAGTTTTTAAAGCATTAACTCCGTAGGAAATGAAGTTTGCATTTCTTCCCAGAACACATCTAGTTACATAAGTATGTGTATGTTTGTAATTATGTATGTGTGCACATTCATTTATTTATTATATGTAAAATAATTCCTGTTTTACGTGTTTCATTTACAAAAATTTTTTAAAATGTTTTATTTATTTCTGAGAGAGAGAGACAGCGTGAGCAGGGGAGAGTCAGAGAGAGAGGTAGACACAGAATCTGAAGCAGGCTCCAGGCTCTGAGCTGTCAGCACAGAGCCTGACGCGGTCTCGAACCGATGAACTGTGAGATCATGACCTGAGCTGAAGTTGGACACTTAACTGACTGAGCCACCCAGGCGTCCCTACATGTTTCATTTTTAAAGAATTGCCGATTGCTACCTCATAATTCTATCACTAACCCAGAGTTTGAAAAACAGTAATATAAGGGCAAAGATTGCATATATAGCTTCAATATAAAGATAAGTTGGTTTTGTGCAGTATATCAGAAGGACTTCTTGGTCTATAACAGACCGCCCCCAAATGTAGTGAATTAAAGCAGCTACTGCTTTATTTATTCACGGTTCTGTGAGTCAGCAGTTTAGGCTGAGTTCAGCTGGGACAGCTTTCTTTGCTCCATGTAGCGCACCTGGCTCACCTGTGTTTTTGTGGTCAGTGACCTCACACACATCTGACTTTTGGCAGAGGTGGAAGTACTGTGCCATCATCTAGGAGCACAGCCCAGGCTCCGTCGTCAAGAGGGAACAAGCCCCAGTGTGCAAGCATTTTTTAAGTCTTTGCTGTCCTTATAGTTATTTTCCTATTGAACAAAGCAAGTCACGTGGCTAGGCCCCAGATCAGTGTAGAAAGAAACTGCCCAAGAGTGTTTCCTTCCCAGAAAGGGAAGTCACTGGCCATTTTTACAAATAAAATACAAGAGTAGAAGCTTTCCTTAAATACCGTGGAGATTTGCTTTCCTTCTTCCCTGTTCGGTGTTCTTTCCTTTGCAGCTTATTTTGTCATTTTGGATTAAAATACCTAGAGAATATTTCAGTTATAATAGGGCACAGCTTTTATTCCACTGAACATTTTAGTTTTATTGAGATTATTTCATTTTATTTAGGTAGGTATAAAGGTCAAAAATTAATTTTCCATAATTTATAAAAACCATAAATTAGATGTGTGATACTTATTTTTATAAGTATTTTGAAACAGCTTTTTCTTTTTTCTTTTTTTACAAATAGTTTATTGTCAAATTAGTTTCCACATAACACCCAGTGCTCATCCCCACAAGTGCCCTCCTCCATGCCCACCCCTCCTCCCTCCCACATCCACCAGTCCTCAGTTTTTGTCAGCATTCAAGAGTCTCTCATGGTTTGCCTCTCTCCCTTTCCCCCACCATTTCCGCCCTTCTTCTCCCCCTTGTTCCTCTGTTAAGTTCCTCCTAATCCTCCTATATGTGCACACATATGATATTTGTCCTTCTCTGCCTGACTTATTTCGCTCAGCATAACACCCTCAAGGTCCATCCATGTTGCTACACATGGCCAGATTTCATTGTTTCTCATTGCCATGTAGTATTCCATGGTATAGATAAACCACATCTTCTTGATCCATTCATCTGTTGATGGACACTTAGGCTCTTTCCAGGTTTTAGCTATTGTGGAGAGTGCTGCTATGAACATTGGGGTACATGTGCTCCTATGCCTCAACATTTCTGTATCCCTTGGGTAAATTCCTAGCAGTGCTATTGCTGGGTCCTAGGGGAGTTCTATTGTTAGTTTCCTTAGGAACCTCCACACTGTTTTCCAGAGGGTCTGTACCAGTTTACATTCCCACCAACAGTGTAGGAGGGTGCCCGTGAAACAGCTTTTTCTAACTGCATTACCTAATTTAAAAATGTCAGAATTGTTCAGTGGATGCATTTAAATATAGGAGAAACTCACCCTATATGACATTTGAATGTCCTAAGAGTTCTGTTATCTTTTTTTGTAGTTATTCATTCGTTGTTGGATATCTGCTCTGTTATTTCCAGTATGGACCATGCATTTCATGCTAATACTTGGAAATTTATAATTAAGTAAGTTGTTTTTCTTTGCTTTTACTTTTTGTAATATATTTTCCATATCCCAAATCTTAATTATTCATAAATTTTTTTAGATTGCATTTTAAAGCATTTTTGTATGAGTATGTATAAATAATGTTTACTGACACAGCTGTCTGATAATTCACATATTGTACATGTAGCTCCCAAACCAAATTGGACTTCTCTGTTCTGCTGCTTCTAAAATTAAAAAAATATTTAGACTTTGTTACTAGTACTTATGAAATAATGGGCCATGGGCCTTAGCCACTTGACTACTGCTACTGTTATTTAACCCATCAAGTGTTTTATTTCCAGGCTTAGATAAATAGTCTTTTTTTAAAAATTTATTTATTTCTAGGACAGAGGGAGACAGCGTGAGCAGAGGAGGGTCAGAGAGAGAGGGAGACACAGACTCTGAAATAGGCTCCAGGCTCTGAGCTGGCAGTCAGCACAGAGCCCGACGCGGGGCTCGAACCCACGAACCGTGAGATCATGACCTAAGTGAAAGTCGGACGCTTAACCGACTAAGCCACCCAGGCGCCCCTTAGATAAATAGTTTTAATAAGAGCTAAATATAATCCCTTTGTTATATGCCTTTAAGTTGTTGATGTTTAATTCCACTTATAAAGTAATTTTAGGGGGTGCCTGGGTGGCTCAGTCGGTTAAGCATCTGACATCAGCTCAGGTCATCGTCTTGCGGTTCGTGGGTTCGAGCCCTGCATCAGGCTCTGTGCTGACAGCTCAGAGACTGGAGCCTGTCTTCAGAGTCTGTATCTCCCTCTCTCTCTGATCCTCCCCTGCTCACGCTGTCTCTCTCTGATTAAAAAAAAAATAAAAATAAAAAACATAAACAATTTTTTTAAAGTAATTTTAGTTAGAGTGTTATGAAGGGTTACCAGGGAGAGTACCCCTCAGATTCTCGGGGGATGGAGGCGGAGGGGGGTGGCGGAGGAGATAGAATTGAGATGTAAAAGTGGCTAAGAATCTCTACTTTATACACATGCATAAAACATGAAAGGTCATTGTAGAATTTTTAGGTCTTGGATGCTTCTCTTGTACCACCAGGAGGTTACTGATTTGCCAACAAGTAAAGGTACAGTGGTTAAAGTGTCAACCCAGAGCCATACTGCCTGTGTTTGAATCCATTCTGAAATCATTTACTCTTCCTGAACACTTGGGCACCATAGTTAACTTCTCTGAGCCTTACTTTGCTCATGTGAAAATGGGAGTAATAACAATAGAACCTTCTTGGTGGGTTTACAGTGAGAATTAATTTGAGTTTATTGATACGAAATGCTTACAGCTCTGCATGACACATAGTGAGTGCCCAGTGAATTACCACATCACCATCATTATCATCAAATATCTTTTCCTCTTGTACCCTTCCAGTTCATTTGCTAGCCAGTGTTTGGTGTGATCTTTTAAAAATGTAAATTTGATCATGTCACTCTACTGCTTTAAATCCATCCCATTTTACTAAGAGATACAACTTAATCCTCTCTGGCCTCTGCCTTCTTCACCAGCTCATTTCTGCTGCTCTCTCTCTGCTCTTAGTCCCTCATAACAAACTCTCCCATCCCAGGGCCTCCTCATACCCTTCCTTCTGCCTGGGATACTCCTCTCCCATTCTGCACACCTAGCTGACTCCTGCTTATCTTTTATTTAGTTTATTGTCAAGTTGGTTTCCATATAACACCCAGTGCTCATCCCCACAAGTGCCCTCCTCCATGCTCATCACCCCCCTTAAACCCCCTGGTGACATCTGCCCTCAGTTTGTTCTCGGCATTCAAGAGTCACTCATGGTTTGCCTCCCTCCCTCTCCTCAACTATTTTTCCCCTTCTCCCCCATGGCCCTCCGTTAAGTTCCTCCTAATCCGCCTATACGTGCAAACATATGGTATCTGTCCTCTGCCTGACTTATTTCGCTCAGCATAACTCCTTCAAGTTCCATCCATGTTGCTACACATGGCCAGATTTCATTCTTTATCATTGCCATGTAGTATTCCATCGTATAAATAAACCACATCTTCTTGGTCCATTCCTCCGTTGATGGACACTTAGGCTCTTTCCACGTTTTGGCTATTGTTGAGAGTGCTGCTATGAACATTGGGGTACATGTGTCCCTGTGTGTCAGCACTCCTGTGTCCCTTGGGTAAATTCCTAGCAGTGCTATTGCTGGGTCATAGGGGAGTTCTATTGTTAATTTTTTGAGGAATCTCCACACTGTTTTCCAGAGGGGCTACATCAGGTTACATTCCCACCAACAGTGTAGGAGGGTGCCCATTTCTCCACATCCTCGCCAGCATCTAGAGTCCTCTGATTTGCTCATTTTAGCCACTCTGACCGGCGTGAGGTGGTATCTCAGGGTGGTTTTGATTTGTGTCTCCCTGATGAGAAGGGATGCTGAGCATCGGATTCATGTGTCTGTTGGCAATCTGGATGTCCTCTTTGAAGAAGTGTCTGTTCATATCTTCTGCCCATTTCTTCACTGGATTGTTTGTTTTTTGGGTGTGGAGTTTGGTGAGTTCCTTATAGATATTGGATACTAGCCCTTTATCTAATATGTCATTTGCCACTATCTTTTCCCATTCCATCGGTTGCCTGTTAGTTTTATGGATTGTTTCCTTTTCTGTGCAGAAGCTTTTAATCTTGATGAGGTCCCAATAGTTCATTTTTGCTCTTGATTCCCTTGCCTTTGGGGATGTGTCAAGTAAGAAATTGCTGCGGTTGAGGTCAAGGAGGTTGTTTCCTGCTTTCTCCTCTAGGGTTTTGATGGTTTCCTGTCTCACATTCAGGTCTTTTATCCATTTTGAGTTTATTTTTGTGCATGGTATGAGAAAGTGACCTAGTTTCATTCTTCTGCATGTTGCTGTCCAATTCTCTCAACACCATCTGTTGAAGAGGCTGTCTTTTTTCCATTGGATACTCTGTCCTGCTTTGTCAAAGATTAGTTGGCTGTACATTTTTGGGTCCAATTCTTGAGTCTCCATTCTGTTCCATTGGTCTGTGTCTATGTTTTTGTGCCAATACCATACTGTCTTGATGATGACAGCTTTGTAGTAGAGGTTAAAGTCTAGGATGGTGATGCCTCTCATTTTGGTTTTCTTCTTCAATATTACTTTGGCTACTCAGGGTCTTTTGTGGTTCCATACAAATTTTAGGATAGTTTGTTCTAGTTTTGAGGAGAATGCTGGTGCAATTTTGATTGGGATTGCATTGAAGGTGTAGATTGCTTTGGGTAGTAATGACATTTTAACAATATTTATTCTTCTGATTTATTTATTTATATTTATTTACATATTTATTCATGAGCATGGAATGTTTTTCCATTTCTTTGTGTCTTCTTCCATTTCCTTCATAAGGTTTCTATGAAGTTTTCATCATACAGATCTCTTATATCTTCGGTTAGGTTTATTCCTAGGTATTTTATGGGTTTTTGTGCAATTGTGAATGGGATCAATTTCTTAATTTCTCTTTCTGTTGCCTCATTGTTGGTGTATAAAAATGCAAACTGATTTCTGTACGTTGATTTTGTAACCTACAACTTTGCTGAATTAATGGATCAGTTCTAGTAGGCTTCTGGTTGATTCCTGCTTATCTTTCAGTTCTTGGCTTAAGTGTTACATCCTCATGATAGCTTTGATATTCTCCTCCTAAGAATAAGTTATTTCAGGTCTCTGTTGTAGCACCCTGACTTCTTTATCTAAGCATTTATCACCACTGTAATTACTCTTGAAATTATGTAATGTCCTGTCTTTTGTTAGACCAGAAGTTCCATGTGTCTCCATTTACTTCTCCACTCCCAGAGCCTCGCAGAATACCTGGAACATTAGTTAGAGTTCAACTAACATTTTATAAGGAGCCATAAAAAATTATCCACTTACTAAGCTAACACAACAGCTTCAGAGGTAGCGTCAGCACATCTTAATTATGCCGTGTCTAACATATATGATCCATTGTGATTTTTACATGTTACTTCAAGTCCTATTTCTTTTGTCCTGTGTTACTTGATGTATAACTTGTGATTGTTTCTTTTTACTCATTTAGGCAGAGCCTTAAGCACCAGTCGGTTATAAAGAATCAGCTGAAACACAAAGTTATAATTACCAGCTTGTGTGATGACATCCTTTTCTCCTTCCATTCGTGTTTACAGTTAGCTGAGCAGATGACGCAGTCAGATGCACAGGTAAAATGCAGTCTAACAGCACACTGAGCAGTAGCTCTTTTCCTTTGGCAGTTACTAAATCTCATTTGAATCGATGGATCAGTTTACCTTAAGGATTTTCATTTATTTTGTTTTTGTTTTTTTCAATCTAGGATTATTTATAGCCCATGATTACTTTTTGCCTCAAACGTTGCATTAGACTCCTGCCTGCTCTTTTCCCTCTAGAGACTAATCGTTCCCTTTATACATAATGACGGGTTGGTTGAGGTGCTCCCCTCAGAATCCTTTCTTTCTTTTCTTCCCTAGGACAAAAACCTAACTCCTTGGTCCTATATTTATTTAAGGTTATCTTGATACAGTCACAGTCAGCCTTTTCTTCACCAATCCATTGCAACCTACAGTGATGTGATATATAACTTTCCTGTGCGTATGTGTGTTTTAGTGTTCTCAAATTGATGTGTGCTTACATTTATTTTGATTTCAGAAAGTTACAGCATTGAATGGGCATCCCATTCATGAAACGTACTGTACTCTAAAAATTTGTAATAAGCTAATTGGGAATTATAGTTCATTTTCCTAAAACGATTTTATACATAGTGCCTGTTGTTCTCAGACTAGCCCTTTAAATTTTATTTAACTCATAATGACCCTAAATTATAGGATTGATAGTAGTCAGGACCTAAGAGTTATATGTAATAATTTCAGTGGGAAAATTAGTTAAATATTTCTTCCCTAAAGTGACCGTAACCTCCTTTCCTGTTGTAGCCTTGCTAACTGATACAGGCATTTCCTTTGTACTTATGTTTTTTCCTGCACAACCTTCAGGCAGGTGGGCGTGCCCTTTCCTTTGCACTGGTTGCAGTTCCTGGGGCAGAAATTATCTGGGTAGACAGACCCTAGGGGAGGGATGGACGTTTGAAAAGGAGTTCTGAGGTTGGGAAGAAAGAACTGAGGAGTGGCGTTAGGAGGGGGCTAACCTTTTCCTTCTTGCTTCTCTTTCTCTTAACCATTCTCCCCTTACATCTGCTTTCCCCTTTTCTTCTCTGTCCTTCCTTCTGTCCTTCTAGTGCCCTTGCCAGTTCCCCTCACCTTTCTCTGAGGAGGAGACATTTGGTTGGGTGTCTTGTGTCAGTGGCAGGAAGGTTGTTCTCTTCTTCACCTTTAATCCTCAGCCCCTACCTCCTCTTTTCCCAGTCTCCTACTTGATTAACTTGACCCCGCAGATTTTACAGCTAGTGCTGGGAAAGTAAGATGAGACAGAGATTCCAGAACAGGGGAAAGACCGGGAAAGCCTGAGCAGCAGTACAGTGAAAGAGAAAAGTCCTGAGTTATTTTGGTGTTGAGTTGTATGAGTTCTTTATGTATTTTAGATATTAACCACTTATTGGTAATATCACTTGAAACTATCTTCTCCTATTCAGTAGGTTGCTTTTCATTTTGTTGATAATAAACGTGTACTTTTATATCTATATCCCAACATTTACCTTTATTGTGTGCTGCATGTAGTATTTTTGTTTTATTTAAAGAAAGGATGCGCAGTATTTTGAAACACTGAAAATGACCTTCCTTGCTTATATTTTCACCCCTTCTTTGTGACATTGGGATGCAAACTTTTTGATTTAAACTATTCAGTAAATCAAGATGAGATAAGCAGTTGTGCACTTCTGAAAATGTCTAAGTAAAAGCTCTAGATTTAATTAGTATGCTTAGTAATGAAGGAAAACTAGATCCTTCAACCAAACCTGCACAATTTCCCCTTGAATGAGAAAGAAAAACTGAAAGTAGGCAAACGTAATAAGTAGCATGTTACTGGCCATTCATTTCATAAACATTTCCAGAGTGCTTATTCTGTGTAAGTTAGACTTTCTGCCTTCAAGAATTTATAGTCTAAGTCGGGAGAAAAATAAATAGTTAATTATAGAATAGTGTTATCTTTGGAGAACTGTGTGTTGGCTCATGGGACTAAAGGTAGGAACCTGATCATGAAGTCAAGGAAGATTTCTTGCTATATGACATCAAAGGTTAACATTTCTTTTTATTTTTTAATGTTTATTTTGAGAGAGAGAGAGAGCAAGTTGGGATAAGGGGCAGAGAGAAAGGGGGAGAGAGAATCCCAAGCAGGCTCCACACTCAGTGTTGGGGGGGGGGGTGAGGGGGAGAGAGATGGAGATGGAGAATCTTAAGCAGGCTCCATACTCATCGTGGAGCCTGGCAACGGGGCTCCATCCAACGACTCTGGGATCATGACCTGAACCGAAACTGAGAGTTGGACACTCAACTGACTGAGCTGCACAGACACCCCTATGCAAGCTAGTATTTCTATAGGATCTATTTCTAGAAGTGGAACTGCTACTGTGTCAAGGAAATTCAACACTTTAGCTTTTAATAATAATAATGCAAAGACTGTATTTTATGCTCCCATGAATGGTAAAACAAAGTGCGTGTTATCCCACTTCTTCAGCAACTTTGGGATATTATCAGTCTTTATCATACTTGCTAGTAGCCCTCCCCCTTTGCCTTTAAAAGATATGTAATTAGTTGTAAATTGAATTTTTTCAGTATTAGTTTATTGGCAACTTGTATTTTCTTTGAACTGACAAGAGAAGTCTTTTACCTGTTTTCTTAAATCATTCTTTTATTGTTTTGAGACTTTTTTTCTTTTGATCATCTGTTGCTCTCCATATCGCAAAGAATAATAAGTTATTTAAATTTCTTTTACTTTCAGATCAACCAGGAATGATCTATTATAAATTAAAATTTTTTGCTATTATAAATTAAAATTTATTTTCAATAGAGTTTAATTTTTTGAAGTATCTCTATCATTTAATGTTTATGTTATTTCTAACAATTCAGAGAAAAATTATATTTACTTGGAAAATGTTTATGCTCTCTTTAAGAAATCTTAGAAAAGGTGGTCTCATTTACTAGTTTAGCTAATTTCTTATTCTTTTCTTATTTACTATGCTTCTTTTTTCCTTTTTTGGAACAGGATAATGCTGACTATAGATTATTTCAAAAAACACTCAAATTGTGTCGTTTCTTTGCCAACTCCCTTTTGCACTATACTAAGGTAAGGCTTATTTTTTTTAATGTGTAAATGTGAAATCTACAATAAATTACAAATTGTCCTGTTTTTATCATTCCTACCCAAAAAAACCAATCTGTTGAAGTTATTTTGTGAAGAATATTTTTATAGGTTTTTAAAAAATATTGTTATTAAATGTTGAGTACCTGTTATATTAAGTTGCTACCATTATCATGTTATTATTTTTATTCAGTTATCTAGAAAAGTTATTTCTTTAAGCATAAATGCTAATAAAATTATTTTTATAAACACAAGTCAATTTTCAGAAGATAATTCAATTTGGCTTTAAATATTGTTTATAAATAACTTCATTTCTAAATTTTTAAATTATTAAATTTGAAATGTTTAAAGCTGTATAATAATTTTAAGATGACTTGCATATTTGGGAGTCCTCAGGATAGCAGTGATAGTTGAAGATATTTGGATGCAGTAGGTTAAGTTATCAAGGCAGATTATTTGGAGAGAAGAATAAAGAATGCTTATAGCACCCGGTCCAGGAATCTTCACTAATAATAAATATTGATGATTAAAAAAAAAAAACCCGTTATCTATGTTGAATTTGTCTTTAACTTTGTCTTCCTCTCTTTGGAGGAAAAGATGAGGGTCTCCAGTGACTTGATTATAGTTGGGGCTCCACGGCAGGTACCCGGACCACCAGCGCGTCGCCCTCCTGTTGGATGCGCTGCCCAAGCTGGTCTTCTGGGCATGTGCCACTTCCTGGTTGGCTGCTCGAGCGCTGGGTTCCCTGCAGCTGGCAGGCTGTGCACTAAAGTGGCAGGGGCCCGTGGTGGGACAGCCCTGGTACCAATGGCACTTGATGGGTTGTTACCATCTGGTAATTTGTTTGGTGTGTAGGAGGCAAAATTACACCTAATCATGCCATTTTTTTTTTTTAATAAATGTTTTATTTATTTCTAGGAGAGAGAGAGAGACAGCGTGAACAGGGGAGGGTCAGAGAGAGAGGGAGTCACAGACTGAAACAGGCTCCAGGCTCTGAGCTGGCAGTCAGCACAGAGCCCGACGCGGGGCTCGAACCCACGAACCGCGAGATCATGACCTAAGCGAAAGTCGGACGCTTAACCGACTAAGCCACCCAGGCGCCCCATTCATGCCATTTTTAATCATTTCTTTTCTATTGAGAATTTTTAATTTTTAAAAATTAATCATCAGCCTTTTTCTTTATCCTATGATATACCAGGAAGTATTTATTTTACTCCCTGAGAGGTAGCCTAGCCATAGTGTGGCTGTCACAACTAGACTTGAATCCTAGCCATGCCGGTTTTTAGCTGTGTGACTTGATCAAGTTACTTGATACTTTAGCTTTAGCTTTCTGTTCTGTGAAATGGGGATAATGGTATATCATAAGATTTTTGAGAAGACTGAATTAAAGTGATATACACAAAGTCACTTGCTACATGTCTTCTGAGCACTTAGTAGGTTCTCAGTAAGTGATCGCTGCTAATTGTGGTTGTAGAATGTTTTAATGGTAAATCAGGTGCTTATTAGCCTCATCCTCCTTGTCCTTATGCAAGACTGTTTTTTTTTCTTTAATGCAGCACATCCAGGATTTTATTTTACTTTGCATGTCTTTGTGAGGGGATATGTATTAGAAAAGCACAGTGCATACAGAGAATGAATAGCATTGTTTTATTTTAGGAATTTCTTCCTTTACTCTCTGATTCTTGCTGTACATTGCACCAGCTTTACCTTCAGATACACAGGTAAGAATGCTATGTGATCATAAAAATATAACTGTCATTTGAACCATGCAGAGGTCAAACATATGCCATTTAAAAGAAAATATTCAGTAAATTTTTAACTGCTTGCTTAAAATAATTGGATGTGGAAACTTTTAAAGAATGTATTCCGTGTGAGTTTTACTTACTCTTAACCAGTACCTTATCCATACCCGAGTGATGGATAATTGGTATGGTGATAAATACTAAAAGCAAAAAAACAAAAACAAAACCCCAAAATCTGTTTATACATGGATATATTGTTTTTTATCTTTGTAAATTTTTACAAAATTTTAACTTCTGTGAGATTTAAGATGAGTTAACTCCATCTGAGGGAAAACACTGAATTATAGAAAAGTATCTTAATTTAGATAGGGGCTCAGTGATGTGTGAAAGTGACAGAACCTCTGAGGAGCCCTCAGTTTGACACTACAATACTCTGTCATCTTGTTTGTCCCACCATCCTCTCTAGTCTCCTGGACAGCTTTTTCATATGTCTCCCTTGAATTCCCCACGTCTCAGACACTTCCTCCCCACTCCCCGTTGCCAGGTACCATCCTCACTGCATATGTCACTGAGAAGGCATGGCTTCTTGCGCATGGCCCGTGTGGCTGCTGTCCCCGTGCGTGAGTGTCCAGCCTGCCTGAAGCTGGCCTCTGCATGCTGGTCCCCCACACTCAAGTGCTCAGGGATCTCTCTCTAGCAGCTGTTGCCTTCTTCCTTGCATCACCAGTCTTCCCTCCTACTAGGTCTTTCTCATCCGGATACCAGCACACTGTTACTTTCCCCGTGGCCGTCATCGTTAGAATACAGAACAACACCTCTCAGCTCCACAGCCCCCTCCAAATACCTTCCCATTTCTCTGCCTTGTTTACAGCAAAAGTCTCAGGAGTTGTCTGTCTGTACCACTGTCTCTACTTTTTTTCTTGAGGATGTTCTAGTTAGGCTGTCCGTGCCACCACTTTTCCAGAACAGCTCTTGTCGAGCTCTTCAGTGATGTCCATGTTGCTACCTATGGTGGTCAGCTTTAAGCCTCCTCTTATGTAACCTGTCTGCAGTACTCGACCCTTCCTTTTGCACTTCCTTCCAAGAGGCTACCTCTCCCTCTTGTTCTCTTCTAACCTCACTGGCTGCTCCTTCTCAGCAGGTCCTTTTCTCCCCAGCTTCAGCCGGTGTACCTGAGTGGCTAGTCCTCAGGCCTCTTCTCTCCCTGTGGTCATTTCATCTCAATATACTAAATTGTCATCCCCTTTACTGTCTAACTGCCATTCAGGGCATCTACACTTAAATTCACCCAAACTGATTCCTACCCATTCCATCTCTACCCCCCACAAGATCAGCTTGCCTTGTAGCTTCCTCATTTCAGTTTAAATGGCAACTTTGTTCTTCAAACTGATGAGGCCAAAAAACCTTGTCATCTCTGACACTTTTCCTTGTTTTCATATCCACATCTCGCTCAATAGCAAATTGTCAGTATCACCTTCATTATAACTAGATATATTCAGTATGTGTTCAGTACGTATGTATACAGAACCCAGCCATTTCTCACCACCAGAACTGCTCACTTCTGATGCCACCCATTATTGTTTCTTCCCTGGGTTTCCACAGAGAGCATCCCACCCACTGTCTGCCTCCTCCCTTGCCTCTCTCTAGTCTGTCGTCCACACCGTAGTCAAAGTGAGTGATAAGACATAAAGGAGATCATGACACTTCTCTGTATAAACCTTCCAATGATTAACATTTGTTATATTATGGATTTACTTGCTTGCTTGTTTGCTAACTGCCCTCCTTCATTAGCATAGGAACTTTGTAAAGGCAGTGATCTTGTACATTCAGTTTACCATTGTATTACCTGCTCCTGGAACAGTGCATGGCATGTATACACAGGCATGTAATAAACAGTTTTCACATAAATCAATTTAATAATACACCATTTGATTGAAAAGCAAGTACTTGCTTTGATGCTTAGTAGCTGTAGTTCAAGTCTGTGGAGTTTCACTATCTGTCTTTTGTTTATATATGTCTTTTACGTTACTTATAATTTAATCCTCACAGCCACTCTGCATCAGCACCACAAATGAAGAAACTGAGGTTCAGGGAGGTCAAATGAATGAACCAAACAGGCAACTAATAATGAACAGATTGTTGCTTTTTCCATCACACTACAGAGGCCTCAAATGTTTGCAGTACTTTTGTCTACCTAAAATTAGAAGAGACCTATTAATGGATGAATTGTTTTCCCTGCCTTTCCAGCAAGTTTCCTCCAAGCCTGTATGCTGCCAAGATTTCTAAAGCCCAGCAGGAGGAAGTAGTGGGGACTTTCTTGTTTACACTGGATTCACTCATCAGCCAGCTTCTCACCTTCCAGCCTTTTGTGCAGGCGGTTTTGGACAGTCAATTAGGTAAGCTTCAAAACAGATTTAATTTTAAACCCTTTAATAACTATGATGTTAGAGATAGGGTTATTTCTCTTACATAATCATCCCTTTTAAAAATTTTGTTTAAAATACCTTGTTTTTTTAAATGAAAAATACGTTCCAACAATTCTGCCTCTAACTTCTTTATGCATCACAATCAGATTCTGTTGAAATTTTGTAGGGTGTATTTTTACCAATTTGTTGTAACTTAATGTGTTTTTATTATGTGTGAGATCTGCCATGCGAACTGCAGTTCCCACAGTGCCTCCTGCTGGTTGTTGTCATGGACAAGCTGCCCTCTCAGCCCGAGGATGTGCAGGCCCTGTGGTGCACGGAACGCCAGCTCCTGGGAGCGAAGCCCAGGTAGCTGACACGGTGGTGGTTACATTCAGTCACTGCAGATGGTTCCGAATGTTCTGTTGTTTGGAATGATTTTGAAATTAAGATCTTCTAATTAATAATTCTTGTGTAGACCTCATATATATTGCTACTTATAAATATAGATTCAAAATATATAAATCTGGGATGCCTCGGTGGCTCATTCAGTTGAGCGTCCGACTTTGGCTCAGGTCATGATCTCACAGTTCGTGGGTTCAAGCCCCATGTCGGGCTCTGTGCTGACAGCTAGCTCAGAACCTGGAGCCTGCTTCAGATTCAGTGTCTCCCTCTCTCTCTGGCCCTCCCCTGCTTACACTGTCTCTCTCTTTCTCTCAGAAATAAATAAAAACATTAAAAATATAAATCATATTTTCAGTGCTTTAGAAGATTATGCCTAATACTCAGTGTTATAAATGTTGAGTGTAATAGGCAGATGTGTTTACTAACATTTAAAACTGAGCTCTGATAAACAGAATGCTAGGTGCCCACAAGTTCTCTCCCGGGAGATTTCACTCGTTTTTATCTTCCTTGCCACTGCCAGGCGGTAGTCTCCTACTCCATGTGTTATACCTACTGTATGTCCACTCTCTTCTCTAGCCTGTGGCATGTGCCACCTACCAGGTTCGTCCACCTGAAGCTCAATTGTGAACCTTCTGTTCTCAAAAACAAGCGTGATGACAGAACTGCTCAGTTTTGCATCTAAAATCCATCCGAGTCTGCCTCCATCACCCATTTTTGCTGCTCATCCTGTTGCTTGCTCTGGTCATACTGGTCACTCACACCTGCCTTTCCTCATGCTTTGTCTTCTCTACCTGTTTACATTTTGCCATTTCTCATTTGTTATTTAAATCCTTATGAAGATGTCTTAAGCCATTTCAATCTTAAAATGACCCCTCTCTCTTTTTATTTTAATGTTTGTTTATTTTTGAGAGAGCGAGAGACAGAGTGTGAGTGAGGAAGGGGCAGAGAGAGAGACACACACACAGAATCTGAAGCAGGCTCGAAGATCTGGGCTCAAACTCATGAACTGTGAGATCATGACCTGAGCCTAAGTTAGACACTTAATTGAGCTATCCAGATGCTCCAAAATGACTCCTCTCTTATACATATTTTCTATTTTATATAGAGTATCTAATATATATTTAAATTTAAGGTTCCTTGGTAAATTTTGTCTGTGACCTTGTATAGTTCAATACTATGATAAACACTTGATTTAAAAAAAAGGAAAAAAGGTACAGAAAATTCTTCTCCATTAAGAAGTTTGTCAAACAATGATTGTATTTTATTTTTATGGTTACATATTCACAGATATTGGAAACTGTTGATATATACCTCTTGAGACATTTTGCTTTTCTAAAAGAACCCCCCCCATGTTATTATATTATTATTATATCTGCTAATTATTAAAATGTTAATAATGTTCTGTGTTCTCAATATCCCTGCAGGGTGTCTCTGCTCAAAGCCATTTTCTGCAGTTTTGAGCAGTGTTCTGGTGAACTCTCTCTCCCTGTTCATCTACAAGGAGTAAAGAGTAAAGGGCAAGCGGAAGTTGCTGTCACCTTGTATCAGCATGTTTGTGTTCATTTGTGCACATTTGTCGCTTCCTTTCATCCCTCACTGTTTCCTGAACTGGTAAGTTTGCTATCTGCTGGGCTAAATCGAGACCACACTTCTACTTTCTTTTCACTGAAGTTTTGATTTATATACAGAAGACAGGAATAGTTATGTATATTCTTTTCAAATGTCATTCTCTGAGTTTGCACATTTCACCCTATAATTCAGTTGTGTCTTAGGAAATGGTAATCCTGGAATCCTATAATATTCAGATGTAGTGGTCAGCCAGAACATTTTAGATGGCAAGATATGGAAAGATCAAGTGAAAAGGGGAAAAATGTTTGGATTTTACCTAATTCAGTTCCATAAAGAGAAGAAGAAGCAAATAGCAGATTGTAGTACCAAGTCTGTAGATCTTAGGCAAAATGTTGATTTTCTTTAATGGAATTAAATTAGAAAAGATTTTGACAATTGTGGGGAAGAAATTCTTAGAATTTACATAGGGATCAGTATTCTTTAAGATGTTTACAGAGGTTAATATCTAGCACTAGAATCTTTGTGGATCCTAATGATTGAGTAACCACATTTAAAATCACTTTTGAGTCTCCATAGCTCAGTATAGTGCTTAGTATACAGTAGGTGGTCAGGAAATGTTGAGGGAATGATATTTTAGGTTCTTTCAGATACTAGAGAGTTGAGCCTTCCGATTGAGTTTCTGTTATTTAGATTGTGATGGTGTTTTGTTGTTTTATTTTGAGAAATGTAATGCTAATAATAATTTATCATGAACTTTCTGTTTTTCATTAGGATGTTGCTCTGTTGAATGCTGTGCTTGGTGCTAATCTGATCACCTCTTTGTTAGCTATGGATGTATGGTGCTTCCTTTCCCGGTACAGTGTACTTTTTTGGTTTTTGTATTGATGTATAGTAGTAACTGAGAGTAAATGATGTCTAATGTAAGTTTGAAGAAAAATTCTGTCTCAATAACCCTTTACTGGCTCCCTGAAATGGTTTGGTTTCGTATCCTAGCTTTAAATTAGGAACTAGGTTCCCTTTTTTGTTTCTGGGGTTCAAGCTGATAGGTACCTGTTGCTTAGGTAGTTTTGTATATCGTGATGTCCCTTGACCATGGATAAAATTGCAGTTTAGAATACTTAGTGCTTTTCAGAAGTTCATCTCATTGCTTTTTTGAATAATTGTATAAATTATTTCATAAAGACTGTTTTCTCTTAAATCACAGATATGGGACTGCTGAACTCTGTGCACACCACGTCACCATAGTGGCGCATCTGGTGAGGAGAATTACAAGGCCTAAAACATGCAGTTTTTTAAGGATATGATAATCTTAAAGAATGTGAATATCAAAAGGAGAAATAGTTTGGTTGCTAAATTGTTTTGACAGTTTCTTTGCTGTGCTTTAATTTTGATATTATTGAGAAAGATGTACCAGAAACAGTGTAAAACTGGGGAAATTGTCTCATATTTTCAAAATCATATAGAATTTCATTAATTGTACTGGGGAACAAAGACTAGGTTAACTGAGAATAAATTTAAAATTGAATGCAAAGTAGAAAATAAAAAGTTGTAATATTGCTTACTGAGAGTTCTTTTTTCTTTCTCCCTTGAATATGACTTAGACAAGGTGCCTCTTAATTTTATTGTCTCTCAGAATGATTTGAGAGGAACTGATGTGACAGGGATTTATGCCTTTTGGGAAAGAAATCATGCTTTGTGAGTGGATATAAAGAGAAAATGATGTAGTGATGATTTAACCTTGTCAGTGTTGATCTTTTCTGTTTCCAGGTTTTGAGATGTTTGATATATTCCATATGATATGGTCATGACTTGTTTTTGTTTTCAGGTTTTTGTCCCTGGCATGTGATAAAGATCTTATGTGGGTCCATGTGTCTTTCATTTCTTAGTAGCTATCATGTCATATATTTCTTAGTTTACGGTTGAAAGATGTTGTAGATGAAATGCAGTGAGATGTCTGATGACCTGGACAGCTGGTCTGCATGTCTCCATGGCTAGCGGTCCGGAGTGCTTACCCACTTCCGAATCCTTAATACATCTTGCACAAGACAGAGCCAAAGTAATTTTTATGTTATATGTATTATTTTTCAAATAAAATAAAAGCTCTCCTAGTATGTTATGATAGGAATTGATTGCCAGAAAATGGAGCTTATAAAATCTTTTAATGGAGCTTCTATCTTAGAGTTATATTTACCCCTGCACTGTTGTGCTTTAGATCTTACAAACTTCCATGAATTGTCTTTGAGTAGAAGATTGACATACAAAGTTATCATCAAAATAGTGATATGAAATAGAAATCCCAAAGGGCTGGTTTTATTTTTCTTTATTTTTCCTTCAGATTTTTGTGTATATCTAGTTAGTTAGCATATGGTGTAATACTGTTTTTAGGAATAGAATTTAGTGACTCATCACTTACATATAACACCCAGTGATCAACACCAAAGAGTTCCTTTTTAAATACAATGTCAAAATCCTTTTCTCATAAAAATAATCTAGGTTAATGGAAGAAAAACAACTTATTTAAGAAAAGCTCTAAATAAAAAATCTGAATTATTTATAATCTTATTTTCCAAAAGAGCTGCTGTTAATATTTTGGTATATGACAGCTTGTAAAAAGCTATGATTTTAAGTCGACTCTCCTCTTCTGTCTTTTCCCAGATAAAATCTTGTTCTGGAGAATGTTACCAGCTCACCAACCTGTCAATACTATTAAGGCGACTCTTCTTCTTCATGGCCCCAACCCAGCAGGCAAGGATATCATCTTAGTCACTGTCTTTGGATAGCTGCTGAGAATTGGATTTCAGACTCTCTGAAAGCTTCCCATTGCCCTATTTATTGTACATTTAAATGTTGACGTAATCTGAGTATAAATTTTTAATGTATTGATTGTTTTGTTTATTGCTTTTAGATAGGTTTAGACTTTGATGTTGTAAAAGAAAAATCAGAGCCACACAGTGTGGTTAGTGATAAAATGGATAAAAGTGGATTGTTGCTATAGGGGGAGAGAGGTGTCAGTGTAAAACTGGGCTCGAGTCTGAATATAGCACAGACTGGTAGGGATTCACATTCAGGGAGCAAGGTGTCGGTCAACGGGTGAAAACTACTAGGAGGAAGTGGTGGTTCTTGCTTAACTGACTGGGTAAGATTCTTGCTAAACACAGACCCAAGGTGATCAAATAGCAAGACTGAGGATGCTTTCTAAGTGGACTTAGCAGAATTCTTGCTAAACCTGGATGCTGCGAGCCCAGGGATGGACACAATTCCAGACGGAAGACTAGTTGAGAAGGGGCATGGAAGAAGAACCAGACTTCAGTTTGGTCAGGACAGAGTCTTTGTCACTGTCTTTGCTGCAAGTTACAGACAGTCATTGTCTTCCCGAAGTATATCTTTCCCCTTGTTTCTCAGACATTTAAGATACTTGACATGAGAAGGTTCTATATGCCCTTCCCCTTAGACCTATTGTGAAGACCTAGAATATCATTTATGCCCTTAATGGTGTCTCTTATTTTTTACAGTAAATAAGTTGAACTTTTTAGGAAAATGCAAAGTACGATGAACCTTAGTTGTTTGCTCTTGTGAGGGAAAACTAGCTCTGCCATGATAAAGGAGACTCTCCAGTTATGGAAACCTGTGTAGGCCAGTGCAGTCCCTTGGACTGGTCACTTTGCAGCTGTTTCAGGAGCTGCTTTAGGAGCTTTATTTAAAAATATAGGCTCCTGGATCTTCTCCTGTGAATGGTGTGGGTGCAGAATAGAGGCAGTGCAGCGAGGCCCAGTCACCTGTGTTGTTATTGCTGTTGGAATTTGTATGTGATTCTGACATGGATACAAGCTTGGGAACCAGTAGGTTAGTGAAGGGGGTTTGAATCCTGTCTAGCTGTGACCTTGGGCACAGCATCCTTTCCAGACCTCTTTCTCTGTCTGTAGAATGGCAGATATGTGTTAATCCTTTTTGAGAAATTTTGTAAGGAGCCAGATGTAATATATGCAAAACACTTAGCATAGTGCCATGCTTAGAAGGGTGCTCAATAAATATTGTTAGTCGTTTCTGAATAGAGTATTTGCAAGTGTATTCTGCTTTCCTGCCCGAGAGAAGTTGGCCAAGCACCAGAGGAGCCCTTCCGACCTCCTCACCGTCTTCCTTGCAGGTGGTGCCGAGGCCGAAAGTGCACCGGGCCCACCTGCTGGCCTTTTAGGAGACACGTAAGCATTGCTGTTTTCCCTGTCAGAACCCCGGGAGAGTCATCTGTTCCAAATCCCTTCGGATTTTAGTCCCTGTATTCCCCTCTCAGGGGTCTTTTCCTCGGTTTCTGGTACACTGTTCTTCATAGAGGCCCCATGAACTGGGAAGCCCTTCCTGAGGGTCCTTTTAACCTCAGTTTTCCCATTTGTTAAATGGGAATAATAAAATTATCCTTTTCCTAGGGTTGTTGTGAAATTTTAACTTGTAGAATAATTCCACTCAGGACGAATGATCTCTAAGTGAGGTCTAGAAACATGGTTGTAAGTGAACTCTAGTTACTGTTTAGATATTTCTTAGATACTCCTCAATTTTGTAAGTTTTTCCAAATAATTGAGGTTATCAGATTTGGAAGTTATGGATATTTGAATACTTACTCTTAACTTTTTCCTTCAATTATCAAATACTGGTTTCCTGGTCAGATTACCATGCTTAAATTTAAACGGATGTGTCTGAATTTGAATTCTTGTCTGAGAGTCTGTGGGAGTTAGTTAATCCTAAAACTGAGGTACTAACCTTCTCTAGACGTAGCTGGGACTTGAAATGAGGAATGTAAGCTTCTCCAAAGGATCATTTAGCAAGTGTTCCTTCTGCCAGGCTCTGCTCTTTCTCCTTTCCCCCCCATGATGTGATCCCTCCTCCTGAGGGAAGAAGGGAGGGAACGGGCCTTCGCTGAGATGGATGGGGCTGCATTCTTTTTTTTTTATTTTATTTATTTATTTATTTATTTATTTTTTTACAAATAGTTTATTGTCAAATTCGTTTCCACATAACACCCAGTGCTCATCCCCACAAGTGCCCTCCTCCATGCCCACCCCTCCTCCCGCCCACATCCACCAGTCCTCAGTTTTTGTCAGCATTCAAGAGTCTCTCATGGTTTGCCTCTACCCCTTTCCCCCACCATTTCCGCCCTTCTTCTCCCCCTTGGTCCTCTGTTAATTTCCTCCTAATCCTCCTATACGTGCACACATATGATATTTGTCTTTCTCTGCCTGACTTATTTCGCTCAGCATAACACCCTCAAGGTCCATCCATGTTGCTACACATGGCCAGATTTCATTGTTTCTCATTGCCATGTAGTATTCCATGGTATAGATAAACCACATCTTCTTGATCCATTCATCTGTTGATGGACACTTAGGCTCTTTCCAGGTTTTAGCTATTGTGGAGAGTGCTGCTATGAACATTGGGGTACATGTGCTCCTATGCATCAGCATTTCTGTATCCCTTGGGTAAATTCCTAGCAGTGCTATTGCTGGGTCATAGGGGAGTTCTATTGTTAGTTTCCTTGAGGAACCTCCACACTGTTTTCCAGAGGGGCTGTACCAGTTTACATTCCCACCAACAGTGTAGGAGGGTGCCCGTTTCTCCACATCCTCGCCAGCATCTAGAGTTCTCTGGCTCATTTTAGCCACTCTGACTGGCGTGAGGTGGTATCTCAGTGTGGTTTTGATTTGTATTTCCCTGATGAGGAGCGATGCTGAGCATCGTTTCATGTGTCTGTTGGCCATCTAGATGTCCTCTTTGGAGAAGTGTCTGTTCATATCTTCTGGGATGGGGCTGCATTCTGGACACTCCATTTCGTGGAGTTCCCGCATCAGCCTGTGGTGGGGTACTTTGGGGTGTGTTCATTCTGCACACAAGTAAACAGTAGTTCAGGGAGACTCACTGTGACAGACAGCAGGGTGGGGGGCGGGGGTCCACACCACTTTTGTCTGACTCCTCCCAAAAACTGTGCTTCCCTCGCTTCCGGCTCGTCCCCCAGCTCTTCTCTGGGCAGCTGCTCTGGGGCTTCTTGTTTCCTGGCTGCCAGGCTGCCTCCTTGTTCCTATAGCTATGAAATCTGCTTTCCTTGTTGAGGTGTGTAGAGCTTGCTCATGAATTTTAAATAGTGTTTTGTTTAAAAAAAAAAAACCTGGAAACCGCTGTGCTATGTCACAGTACCAGAAAGAACATATAATCTAGTAGAAACTACAATTTATTAAAGTGAAAGGTGCTGCAAAAAGAGTACCAAAAGTGGCACAAATTAGGTTTTGTTAGGTGTTCATAGCTTAGAAGATCACTTGTGGGGGGTGGGGGGTAGGGGGAAGCACAGGGGAGAATAGGGGAAGCTGTTGGAGATGGAGACATTTGTGATACAGGCTAAAGGATGGAGGGAGGAGGTACAGCTGGGGCAGGGGTGAAGGCGGGAGAGCATGTGCTGGGGAAAAGGAGAGACAAGCAGCAAAGCTGGAAATAATTACTTGTTTGCATGCAGGATGTTCTCTTTTTAAAAGGTGAAATAAAAACCCAGATTCTCTATCAGTGATGCAGCATTAACATAATTGAAAATAGTTAATCCCAGTACAGTGATGTTTTACTTAAAAAAAAAAAAACGTGTGGCAATAATTTGGGGGGAACTACCAGTAAAAAGAAGATTAAAATGGGTTTCTGTTTCAATATAGAGAGTAATAATTGATATCCAGTTTCTTTCAGTGTGAAACTGTTAATATTTCCGTTTTGTAGAAACAAGCAAAAGTACAAGGTTACTGAGAAGAAAAGATTTAGCATACCTGGTTTAAGTATGCTGATAGTTGTGCTCCCATTTTTATGTAAAATAAAAAGTACTGTCAAAAGAAAAAAAGTACAAAAAGTATTTGAGCCCACTGTTGTATTTTTCCTCTTTTCTCAATTTTAATAAGAGAAGTCCTAAGTCTCTACAAATTATTCACTTCTGTCTCACTAATTATGAACTGTTATTAGCACTGGCAGTTTTAAATATATTTTTTTAAGTTTTATTTATTTATTTTGGGAAAGAGAGTGCGTGGGGGAGGAGCAGAGAAAGGGGGAGAGAGAGAGAAAACCAAGCAGGTTCCACACTGTCAGTGCTCAAACCCATGAACCAGGAGATCATGACCTGAGCTGAAATCAGGAGTCAGACACTTAACCAGCTGAGTCACCCCAGTGCCCCTAAATATTTAAAATTGTATTGAGACCAGGGTTTTCAAACTCAGAATAGTAAATAAATCACTTTCTCTGTAACAAAATTTGTCAGCATCTACCCTTTTATGTTGTCCAGGGCTTTCTTATTTATGATTTCCATTTTGGGAAGGGAATTAGTTCATTTACTCATTGGATTTTATTATAAAGTAAGGTCATGTTCGATGTTTATCAGTTGGCACAATTCTCTTGGCTCTCTTGGTGCAGTTTGGTGTCATGAATAAAGCCACTTATTAATAGACACATAGCTCATCAGAGGATCCATTTTTCTGGCTTTATCAGCTATCCCAGAAGATAACCACACAATTTCTCTCTTGTTTTGATAGCTAAATATTATCTGCAGACAAAATCCAAATATAAATATATAATGTAAGAGAATTACTCTGTAAAATTTAATATGGTTTTTTTAACATAGAAAGTTTTCATTCATCAAGTAGATTTGAGATATTAAAAACTGAATTATTTTTCTTAAAAAATTATACTCCTAGGTTATACTTTAGAAACTCATTGCACATTATTTTTGATGTTTTTCCACCAGAAACTTGTATTTTAACTTTTTCTTTTTGAAGATTTGTGTTCTGTTTTTAGCTACTCTGCTGATGCTTCATTTTTAACAAACCAATGCTATTTTTCTGTTAACTTGGCAAAGTCTTTGAATTATTTCAGTGGGAGAATGGATTTGCTAGGCACATGGCTTTGAACTGGTGGCTTGCATTTATGAAACAAATTCCATGTGTCCTCTGAGAGCAAAGCCAGCTAGCCCAGTGGAAAATTGAACCGATGACCTTTGGTTCTTTTTGTAGGTCCTCTGTTCGAGTCAGCTGGAATAACAATAAGCTGCCAAGGTTGGCCGAATTGGTCTTTTGGCGTACCTTGGAATATTACTGTTTTTTTTAATTGTTTTTAATGTCTTTGTTTTATTTTGAGAGACAGAGACAGCAAGCGGGGGAGGGGCAGAGAGAGAGAGGGAGACATAGAATCTGAAGCAGGCTCCAGGCTCTGAACTGCCAACACAGAGCCTGACATGGGTTTGAACCCACGGACTGTGAGATCATGACCTGAGCCGAAGTCGGACACTTAACTGACTTAGCCACCCAGGTGCCCCAATTACTTCTGACTTAACTGAACAAGGTCATGAGCACACATGTTCTTAGGAAAATAATAGACTTACCGGGTAGGATAGTATATGTGCTGCTGAGGCCAGCACTTACTGAATAGGATAACATAGCTATCTGACTTATGATAAAATGTATTATTTTTAACGTCTCTCAGTGTCTTCATATCATGTTCCACTTAAGTGGTGTTTTGCATTTGCAAACAAATGCAGCAACAGCAAATATAATAATGAATGTTCATGTAGGTTACCTTGGTCTGGTCCTTGTGATATTACTACTCAGTTAAAAACTTTTTAAAATTATAAAACACGGAGCCAGTTCTCAGCTTTTTTGCATCCATTCATCAGATCATCTTATGTTACTCTTCAATTTATTTCAGGTGGAATTTATCCAGGAATTTTCCCCAAAAGAAGCAGAAAATCTGTCTCTGTGGCAATATATTTCCTTCAAGGCATTACCTGCCGAGCTTAGGAAACAGACTGCACAAGAGGTCATCAGAGTAGGCATTGGACAGTGTAAGGAGTGGCTAAGCAATAGTCGAACTTTGGGAGAACTTGAGTCTCTGGTAAGAAAAGAATTTTGATTGGTTTGATTCATTTGGTAGCTGTTTATTGAGCACTATTGAAGATACTAGTGATGTGTTAGGTACTAGTGATGGGTTGTTAATGAGAAGGATGCAGTCTCTCCCCTCAGGTTAGAAACTAGCAAGCTTTTCAGATTCTACATTGTAAAGGGGTCTGTGAGAAACTTACTATTATCTTGATGTAAATTATATTGGGGGCCGAGGTTCAAGACACTTTGGCCCAAGATGCAACTTAATATAAAAATATTTTTTTTGCAGTATTTTTGCTGACACATCATCAGATTAGGCAGACATTCTTCTGACAAAATGCAACCCTCATTTTATACACACCAATTCTGAGTCTTTATGTAGCTTTCTATTGTTCCCTCTTAAAATAATGAAATGTAAAAGAAATTAATCTATAAGAAATAATGATTTTTAAAAATTGACTGAAAAATTGACTATACTACATGTGATTTAGTTGTCCAGTTTAGTATCATTTCCTCCTTTGTTCATTCATTCATCCAGCAAACATATTTTGAATGTTCTTATGTGCCAAGCACTGTTCTAGGCTTTGGGGATAGATCAGGGAACAAAACAAAAATTCCTCTTCTCATGAACTAACATTCTAGCTCAGCTGTGGACAGTAAAATAGGTAATAAATATATATGTAAATGTATATTTACATTTGGGATCAGTTTGGGATAAGTAGAGAGAAATCAAGCAGGGATGGGGACTGGGCATTCAAGGGATTAGGGGACTATTTGCAATTTTAAATTACGAGGTCAGGGTTTTCTCAAGGCTTTGCTCTCCACACAGTATAAATGTTCTGACACTGTTATATCCATGGCACTTGATGATAATTATCAGGATAATTTAAAACATATTCATATATTCAAAGGAAATACAAGTTTTATTTGCATTTGTTTTGAGAAAAATTTGAAATACACGGGAGTAGCTTAGATTGTTCAGGTTTTGCATTTATTGTGCACTGATTTTTGTAATTAAAAATAAAAAGTCTTTTGTATTAGGTAAAATAATGCACCAGTTTTCTAAAATTGAATATATCTTTGCCCTGATCAAAACTTTTATTTCAGCAGGTCATTTTACATGCTTATTTGTAGAAGGAAATAGGTAAATCTTCACTAAAAAGCTGTGTGGTAATCCTTCAAACTTAAGTGTTGTTGAAGTATAATGGATTAAAGGTGTTGTTACTAATCATTGTGTGCTCAGTCCACTGCAAGCACACAATGGCACTCCTGGCAAGTCAGAGACAGAGATTCCAGATATAGATAAGAGTGAATCCATAAAAGATAGTTTTAGTTTCAAATTCTAGATAGTGGACTTCTCAAGTATTATATTTACTTATTGAATGCAGAGTGTTGCTGAGGAGTTTTAAAGATTAATTATGAAATCACAACAATACAAATCTAGTAATGTTAAAAGATTTCTGGGCACATCTTTTGAAAAAAATAGTATTTTTAGTTGATGAATATTATAAAATTAGCTTGGTTACACTGATAGTCTGTATCATTGTATTAAAATACAGTACTGTTTCTATTTTGATATTAAATTTTAATCTAAAAGGAAAAATATGTAGAAAATGAAGTAGATATTTCTATATATAAGGAAAATTATTTTAAATAAAATGTATTAATGAAGTAGGTGAAAAGATGGCATTGGGTCTTAGAATATAAATTTGACACTGGGTTTTATGCAGAGTTATGTTAGTCATAACCTCTGGGGCCTCAGCTCCCTTAGACTGGGATCTAACTCAGTTCTTTCCCTCTGTCTTCTCTGTAGAACACACAGCTCTCTGCTTTGCTTGCTGTATGTAACTCTGCTAGTGAAGCTCTGGATACTGCACAGCAGACTGCAGTTATAGAGATTGGGAGTCAGCTTTGGGCGTTTTTAAACACTAAACTGGTAAGGAAAGCAGCTGATCGTTTCCCTAAAGAACAAATAAAATATTGAAGAAAGAGAATAGCACCTAAATTTTCCTGTAAAGTGAAATGTATGTAACTTCTTTAGGTGCTTGTAGCACTTGCAATTAGAACTTAAAATACCTATTTGTGCTCTGTCAACCAGTTCTTTTTGAGTGTGACAGGATTCCATTAGTAAAACTAGAGTCCAGTAGAGTGACCATGACCATCTAACTATTTTCATATCCATTTGGACCCTGTTTAAAAAAAAATCAAACCCTTCTTGTATTTTTCTCTTCCCTGTTGGGTTAGTATAGCCTGTTTCTGTGAAATCTTTAGGGCAGTGGAGAGTGACCTAGTGGAGAGAGTAAAGGCGGCAGGGACAAGTGGATGGCTCTGGCTGTGTTGGGTTCTCATCCCCAGCGATGGCAGAGGCCGGGTGACGGTCAGGCTAGGATTGGGATCGGTGCCCCACAGATTATTGTGGTTTACACATGACATTTAGTTTAAAAATATAAGCATGACATTTGTTTTCTTTGGGTGAGTAGTGCCAGCCACTGGAAGCTCAAGGCGCTTTCACACTTTTGGTAAATAATAGAAATGGTTTTGCAGATGATGTTTTATCATTAAAGTTTACGTATGATTAAATTTACCTTCTGTAGTATTTTAACTTCAGGAAGTGCATTCCCCTGATCCTCACAATTCAGTCAGTAAATACTCACTGAGGATCTCTCTCCTGGTGATACACAGCTTACCGTATCATGACAGAAACAACAGTTACGGAGAAGAGGAATGGAATTTTTAAGAACATAAAGGCATATGCAGGTTTTTCAGTGGCAAGCAAAAGCAATTAGATCTCCATCTGAATTCAATTTCCTGGTCATGTGATCTTGAGCAAATTATTTAACCTCTCTGCTCCTTTTTCTTAATTATTAGTAAATTGAGGGTAATAAGAGCTACTTCATAGAGTTATAAGGTGTATGTGAGGTAGTATCAAGCATATTGCTTGGTGTATAATACTCATCTAAAAGGTAGTTATTTTCATGTAATTGAAAATTTTCACCATAATTATTTTGTGCTTTTATTTAAGGTAACAGGTCAACCTTATGTTCAGCAGACACTTAGCCTTTTACTGTCACTGTTGGGATTTTTTGTTCAAACTCTAGATCCTCATCTGATAAGTCAGGTAAGAACAGTGAACAAATTGATACTTTGCTGAGGAAATTGTTGAACTGGTATGACTTAAAATAGCTTCTAGAAAACCATCCTTTTTAGCAATTTGTTGCTCAGTTTGCTTCTTACCCCTTTCCTGTTGAACTGAATGTAAATGTCACAAATTTTCTTTTACTCGTCCAGTAGACCATGGTTAGGATACAGGGCTGTTGATTCAGCCTGTATCTGTTCTTCTTTATCTTTCTGATACCAAATAGTCCAAACTTTAACTGCCCTAGAGCATCCCTGAGGCCAGGAGGCATAGTTCATGTGTGAACCCTGTGTGCATGCCATGTTCAAAAGTATTTCAGCAGCTGTGGGAATGCGGACTGTAACCAATGTGGAATTAAAGATAATTTTCATGGTTTCTTTGAAAAAAATGATTTTGAAGTAAAGGACTACTGAATTTCTCTCTGGCTCCCAGCTTGCATGGCTGGGGCAGGCAGAATGAGGTCACTGTTGGGGTGATCCTTTTGATGTTGCCTAGATATAGCCTGCTTTTGGACTGTCTAATCTGATACAGAGAGGAAAAGGCAAAAGGCCTTCGTCTTCTCTGAAATGACTTAGAGGCTTTGGAATTAGTCCATCCTGGACAGAACTGATCCCCTAATAAAGAGCTGGCTTAAGTTAATAGGTACGTTAAGAAATAAACAGTTGTGAGGTAAAACTAATTATTCCTGTTTAGGAGGAGGATGGAAAAAATAATACCCTGTCACAGGACCATATATGCTGGAAAGCAGAACTACTAACGCTTGGTTTTAGTAGCCTGGTTAGGGATTGTGCACATTCACAACTGAGTATTAACAAATATGTACTAATTAGCTGTAGTTTTAAATTACGATAATGTGTGTAACATGGATTAACAAAATTACATAGAATGAGAATACAGTAAGATCATTGACTTAGACTTTGTGGATTCTGAAGGTTTTTATAGTCTTTTGAAAAATCAAATATGGATAATTTTGATAGAATTGTGTTCACGTTAAAAAACCCAAATAACTAAAGTTCTAAAATTTCAACATAAATAAATTGTTCATTTAGGTGTTACTTCTTTTATAGGACACTTTATCTCTGTGTTCCTTTAAATTAGGGGCTGGCAAACTATGGCTTCCTGGCGAGGTTCTCTCCTGTTATAGGACAAGAGCTAAGGATGATTTTTACATTGTTAAAGGTTTGCAAAATAAAAACTAAAAAATAAAAAACAAAGAATACGCAGCAGGGAACATATTACCTACAAAGCCTACAAAAAAGCCTACGTACAAAAAAATACTTTTACCACTTGGCCCTTCATAGAAAGTTTGCCAATCCCTGCTTTAAATAATGAACTTCCCTCACCAGAATTTAAAATACAGAACAACTTTTTTTCTTACAGCAGTTGGTAGGATGAACCTTGTAATAATTGGGTCAGCCATTTGTTTGTTTTATTCAAATTGCACTTGTGAATTTGTAGAGTGTTCAGCTGTTCTGGCTTTTGTTGTGTTTTCCCTCCTACACACCCATCAAAATTTTACTCATCAGGCCTCTACAAACTATTTGTTTTCATTTATAACTGTTCTTTGGTCTTTGCCACTTTAGGTAGTAACCTTGCAGAGCTCACTGCTTAAATTAGAGCCTCCTGACCATGTTTGTTTGGCAGTGCTTGATTTTGTATCTTCTCTGGGAAAATGTTTTATACCTCAAGGTCTCCAGGTAATACTCTTCACTCTTTTGTCCCCCCAAGTTCCTTTAATTCTTTTGTTCATAAAATCTCTGTCAGAATTACTAAAATCTTCAGGCTTCTGATTTCTGTCTGAAATTCTGTGGACTGTTGATAGTGAAAGTTGCGGGGGGGGGGATGTATTTTGTGAAGAGAGGGTGACTTTGTCAGAATGGAACTCATTTTAAGTTTTTTTCTTTTTAGAAAAACATATTTTGACATGCAGATTACTTAGAGTTGGCAGTAGTCTGAGAGCTTCGTTCCAGTGGAACTTTATTTAGCACACGATGCCCCCGAGGAAGGAAGACATTTATGTCTAATAGGGAACAGTATATAATGAGGAATTTGGGTAATTTATCAAAGCTATATATACTCTCCATTTTATATCCATGAAAAAGAACTTGTTTTTTAACATACTATTTTTGAAAATGTTGCCAAGTATATATAATTGACAAATGGATATTTACTTATAAATTACACTGAACAGGTCTGGCAATACATTACTTAATTTCCAAATATAGCTCACAGCGAAAGATTATCCTCCTAAACTGAATTTTGCCTTCCTTATTACTGTGGTCAATCTAGATAGTTGGCTTTTTTCTTTTTCACCTCCATGGGAGAGATTATAAAAAGCTTACTGATGAGAACCTTGTCATGTAATTAGAGCAAAAATATGATGGATGTTATCTCAATAGCTACTAAAACCTTTAAAATGAAAACATTTAACTGGTGGTTTCTAAAGGACTCTTATTTGGCCATAGGTAAATGATATCATAGTGTTTTCATCATACAAGGTTATGTTTCATGAGAGAAATGTAGATGTTGACAGCTTCTTTTAAACTCTGGACAAAAGTATACAAAGATGCTTGCATTTGAGCTGTCTTCTTTTTAGCCTAAAATAAATTCCGAAACGCTGTTTCATTCATGCATAGCTGTGGACCCTGATGGGCCCAGACCCTGTAGAACAAATGATTTATTAGCAGAAATTATATATTCCCCAGAGCGAAGGCCTGAAAAATTTGGTGGATTCATCACCATATAAGAACCTTTAAAGCCAGGAGATGAGATTTTTTTTTAATTCTTTTTTTTGTTTAATGTTTATATTTTTTGAGAGAGAAGGAGAGACAGAGCATGAGCACGGGAGGGGCCGAGAGAGGAGACACAGAATCCGAAGCAGGCTCCAGGCTCTGAGCTGTCAGCACAGAACCCGACGCAGGACTCGAACTCACAAGCTGTGAGATCATGACCTGAGCCAAAGTTGGACTTTTTAACTGACTGAGCTACCCAGGTACCCCTGGGATTTTATTCAAGAAAAAAATTGCTGAGTTTTTGCTGTGTGTCAGGTGCTGTTTTAATCACTGGGGATTCATTAATGAACCATACTAATAAATATGTACCCTCAGCCTGTTGGAAGGCAATTAAGAAGGAGTGATGTAGCATATGAAATATTGTAGGTGCTCTGGAGAGAAAGAAAGCAAGGATAGGGAAGAGAGAATGTATGTGGGGGTACATTTTTAACTGGGTTATTGTCAATGGCATCCTCACCGAAGTGAGCTGTGAATAAAATCTCGAAGCTGAGAGAGCAAGCCATGCAGGTATCTGGGGGAAGCGTCCTGCAAGCAGGGGAAATAGTCAAGCCTGATCCTTCTTGAGAGCATGTCTGATATATTGAGGGAAGCCAGTAGAGCTAACACATGGGTAGTGGGGCTTTCGTTGTAAGGACTTTGACTTTTACTCTGAAGGAAAGGAGAAGCTCTTGGAAGCATTTGAGCAAAAGAGTGACAAGACCTAATGCAGATTAATATGTACTCACTGGGACAGAATTATGGAAACCTCACAACCTTAAGAATAATGAACGTTGGAGCACCTGGATGGCGCAGTTGGTTAAGCATCCGACTCTTGATTTTGGCTCAGGTCATGATCTCACAGCTTGGTGATTTCACGGTTTATCGAGCTCCGTGCTGACGGTGTGGAGCTTGCTTGGGATTCTCTCTCCACCCTCCCTGCCCTTCCCCTGCTCGCTCACTCATGCTTTCTCTCAAAATAATGAATGTACTCTATTGAGATTTTCCTCTATTTAATAATATTTGGTTCTCTTTTTAGGACAAAATTCTGCCCAACCTGTCTTCTATTTTTGCCTCACTGCTAGCTGACAGGAATTGGATACTAGAACAACATACCTTAGAGGCGTTTACTCAGTTTGCCGAGGTAATTATAAGACCAGGCTATCACAGTGACCTCCAAAACAGTTTAGTATTTGTGGTATTCCAAAACATTCCAGAAACATTTATTGATCTACTTTTGATCTTAGTCATTAAAATTTTCTACTGGAGGAGATATTGCTAATGATCTATTTTGCAGGATCTAAAAATGAAGCATAGAGAAATAAAGGGACTTTCCTAAGGTCAGGGGCAGTAACCAGCAGAACCGCGCATTTAGACCAGGTCTGCTAACTTGGACACTGTCATCCAGACAGTATTTTTCAGTTTGAAATGAATAACACACTTCATCTCAAATTATTGTAGGAGTTAGGGAGACGAACACAGACCTGTGAGCTCAGGTCCATGGAGAAGGTGAGCCTGCTGCTCTCTTGCCTGTCACTGTACAGTCAAGCCTGGGCCCAGAGATGGAGCAGAGGTGACTGACGCTCACAGTGCTGTGCTTGTGCAGAACCTGCATTGTCCTGAGGTGCCCTGAAAGGACTGTGAGCTGACGGCCTTCTGAGTGTCTTCTGACAGTTTTCTTTTAAAATGTGTTACTGATGGACACTTAGGCTCTTTCCATGAATGGATCAAGAAGATGTGGTTTATCTATACGATGGAATACTACATGGCAATGAGAAAGAATGAAATCTTGCCATGGGTAGCAACATGGATGGAACTTGAGGGTGTTATGCTGAGCGAAATAAGTCAGGCAGAGGACAGATACCATATATTTGCATGTATAGGAGGATTAGGAGGAACTTAATGGAAGACCGTGGGGGAGGAGAAGGGGAAAAATACTTGGGGAGAGGGAGGAAGGCAAACCATGAGAGACTCTTGAATACTGAGAACAAACTGAGGGCTGATGGGGAAAGGGGGTTGATGGGCATGGAGGAGGGCACTTGTTGGAATGAGCACTGGGTGTTCAACTTGACAAACTATGAAAGAAAAAATATAAAAAATGTATTCTTGATTAAAGTAGCTTTTGAAACTCACGTATTTGTCTTTGGTAGTTGTTGACATATTTTAAAATTGATCTCATTTATCAATCTTTTAATAGGGAACAAATCATGAAGACATAGTTCCACAGTGTCTCAGTTCTGAAGAAACCAAGAACAAAGTTGTATCCTTTCTGGAGAAGGTATTTATATAGATCAGAATAGGGTATCACATATTTTGTCATCTTTAAAAATTTTGATTGTAACCATGTTAAGTACCTTCTTAAATTGTTCATAGTGCTCAGTGCAGAGGTGACACAGGTTAAACAGGTAGGGCAGGTCGCAGACCAGGCTGAGTCACTGTGTTCACAGTGGGGATGGGGGGGGCGCTGTGAGTTCAGGCAGTGAGGGGACTGAAGGGCCCTGAATGTTATCCTAGATTCATGTGGAGAACTGCCTGAGAGGCCATGTTTATCCCTCTCATTTACACAGAACTTTACATGGCTTTCCTGCACCAACAAAGACTTTGTTTTCTAAACTGTGACATTTTTAAAGCTGTTTTTAATAATTAGAACCCAACTGTTGAGTCATTTTGGCTCCCGTGTCTATGCTCACCTTGGAATTTATATGGGGGAAGTTCTAGGGCGTAAGGGGCTAATTGCAGCCCTAATAGAATAGTTAAACCACAGATTTAGAAGACCAGAGAAAGTGAATTATGCTCAACTGCTGATTTTTTAATACCATGCCCATTATTTAACTGGCCATATGTGGATGTTTATATGCACATATACATATATATACCTTATATATAAGCTGGTGAGGTATGTGTCTGTACATTGTTCTTGCCAGTTTTTCACCTTGTACAGTGAAGGTTCAGCTTTTCTGTAGGGGGAAGGAGAACACTGGACAGTGACTTTATCCAAATTACATGAAGATGGTACATTTACAGACGAATCCAGCTTCCAAAACTTGCCTAGCTCACAAGCTAAGCCTGAATAGTTTGATACTGGGTGCTTGTACACACAAACACACACACCACATACACACACATACACATGCACGGCGTCTTCTCATTTTCTGAATATCATACCATTTTCTGTCTGTTAGAGAATGCTTGATCTTTACTTGATTTTTCACGATTTGTGGCAGACTGGGTTTGCAGATGAAACCGCGACTGCCAGGGTTGAACGTGTGAAACAGGAAAAAGTTATTTTCTGGGAACGCTTTGCTAACGTTGCTGTAGAAGCAAAGTGGTCATCTTTACAGGTATGGACTTTATAGTATGAGTCAAGCTTTAAGAGAAATTCTTACTGATAAAAGTAGAAAAAAACCTAGATGGTTCCTGTCCTGTTGAATATCAAAATGTAATCAAATCAGGGTGCCTGGGTGGCTTAGTCGGTTAAGTGACCAGCTTTGGCTCAAGTCATGATCTCATAGTTCGTGGGTTTGAGCCTCACATCAGCTCTGTGCTGACAGCTCAGAGCTTGGAGCCTCCTTCAGATCCTGTGTCTCCCTTTCTCTCTGTCCCTCTCCCACTTGCACTCTCTCTCTCAAAAACAAAAATTGTAATAATCAAATCTAGAAATGTAAAATTGTTTTACAGTAGCTGCTCTCTTAAAAATCATATTTCCTCTTTTTGAAAGGTTATCAGTACATAGAACATAGGTGAGACCACACAGAAACAACAAGGTTTTTTGTTTTTTTAAATTTTACTTACTTTGAGAGAGAACAGAGGTCACACAAGCAGGGGAGGGGCAGAGAGGGAGGGGGAGAGGGAGAATTCCTAGCAGGCTCCACACTGTCCGCACAGAGCCTCATGTGGGGTTTGAACCCATGAACCGTGAAATCATAACCTGAGCTGAAACCAAGAGTCAGATGCATAACCAACTGAGCCACCCAGGTGCCCCTACAAATAGGTTTTAAACATCATAATATCACTACTCTTTCAATAGGACTTTCAATTGTTTATAGTAACTTTTGGGAAAGTTCTGTATTTGTATCAGTGAAGCAACAAATGTAGTAGCTTCTGAACCACAGAAAACCAATGAACTGACCTTCCAAAATGCTTAGGCTAATCCCTTGCCTAATTCATCAGTCCCGCCTGATAATTCTTGGCAGTGTCTAGAAAGCATATCTACCTATAAAAAGGCAGAAATCTGATACCACTAAGGATATTCAAAATACTGTTTTGAGCACTGACGTACATGTGTATATAGAATTGCAATCCATATAAGAAATAGCACTCTGGTAAGTTTAGTTATAACTTTTATAAAGAAGCAAGTTTGTTAATAACTTGTTTTCAAGAAAGACTTTTACAGATTTTACACCTAACAGTTACATATCGGTGTAAATAGACCCTCAATAATTTATTCTGACCATGGGGCTCCTGGGTGGCTCAGCCGAGTGTTTGACTCTTGATTTCAGCTCAGGTCACGAACGACCTCATGGTTCAGGAATTCAGGCCCCACATTGGGCTCCACACTGACTTATGGAGCCTGCTTGGGGTTCTCTCTTTGTCCTTCCTCTGCATGTGTGTTTTCTCTCTCTCTCTCTCTCAAAATAATTAAAACTAGAAAATTTAAAAATCATAATTTATTATGACTTTCCTTAGGAAGGCCGTGATTACAAAAGGTGTCTTGGCCCCAGTCCACACCCCAGTGCGGTGATGTCAAAAGCCTGACAGTTTCTTGAAGTGGCTCTAAAAGCTTCTGAAAGACCACAGCTCTCATTTATAAACTTAGCAGTAAAAACTAACCTGGAACCATTTAGAAAATTCATACTTGGGGCTTTTTTGTCAGGACAGGTTGTAAGATATTTCCATAGATGCCTACTGGAAATTACTGGATGAGGCAGGCGTTTCTCTTGGTTTCCTTGGGCCCTAATGTTAGCGGGACTCATGGGAATGCCTTCCCATATTTTTCTAGATTGCAGGGGTGGTGGTTCCCTCTTCCCCTTGTGAACCAATGACTAAATAAAGTTTGCACATAACACTTCGTCACAGGTTTAGAACTCCAGAACGAAAGTTCTTTATCATCTTTGGGATGGGTATCGCTGCATCACTTATCACAGGTTTTTCTCATTTGCCAGCCTTGTGCAAAAAGAGCCCGTTGTGCGCTCCCTGCCGAAGACGCGTGCGAGTCAGCACTGCAGGCAGCATCAGGGGCCTTGGAGGCAGTGGAGCTGCTACTCCAGACGTCTCCTGCTCCAGACTGGCTTCCAGTGAGACTGGAGATGCTCCAAAAGAGGATGGACAGGGTAAGACGACGTGTACTCTCCGGTGGCCTCGGAATGGACTGGACCCCCTCCCACTAGGTAGCACTGAGTATCACCTTTGTCCGCCTGCTCTCTGGTTTGTAAATGAATGCATTGATGGAACTGTGCATTTCCTAACACATATAAAACAACTTTTGTAAAGTTGAATCTAGTGAAAATAGTCTTTATTGGACAGAGAACAGGTCGAGGGGGGAATATTTCTCATGAAGAACTTTGGTACAAAGTGATACATGTGGAACAGTCTGGAACTGCCCAGGTCCCCACGGGGCCCCTCAGATGGTACATCTGTAAACAAATAAATAAGCTGCCTAAGGAAACCTCAGCGATCTAAAATCATTTATATACTTTATAGCTAAAACTTTTTCATAATAAAGCTTACTCTTCTGTTAAAGAAATGGCACAAAATTAAGCTAATCAGCTTGAATTTTTGTATTTATTTTCTTTACTTCTGGAATTGTCCTGGAAAAAAAAATCAGTCAATTCAACCTTTCCACGGCAACTTGCTCTTCATAGAAACTGGCCTCAGGCAGATGCACACAGGCCCCTCCACAAACCAGCGTGGAGCCTCCTCACCACCAGGGCCCGCCGCCACTCGGGGGCTCACACTTCAGTTGGCACAGACGGGAAAAACGGTGCTTTTGGGTTTTCTGGTCTGCAGAGCCCACTTTTGAGGTATTAGTTTGATTTTTTTTTTTTTTTTAAGAAATCCTTTGCCCTAAAGTTTCACCTGTTGTCACCAGTTATGATCTTCCCAGTTCAGCTCCCCTTCGTCTCCCCAGCCTTCGGCCTCTCCCTGTAGCGAGATAAAGCAAACCAAGGGCAGCCTGCTGAAACCAGTCATTTCTGAATTCAAAGGAGCCTGACGCTTGCCTTTTGATGCCAGAATAGATTTCCTCGTGCTAAACTCGCCTACTTACTGTGACAGGAAGCTGAAGGGAGGAGGATTACTTTGGTTCCAGAATTACAAAACCGCAGCTTTGTAAGATAACTAACTTCCCAAGGACCGTATTGATCCAAAATCAATCTGATGACACCCTGTTCTTGGCTTAATCCCTCTCTAAATAAGTTATCCTGGTAATAACCAGTGGCCCATTAAACACTTAACTAAGCAAGGGACATTCTTCTGGGGAAGGAAAGATCTCATGTGTAGGAACTGAGTGTCTCCTCTTAAGCAGCTGTGTGCATTAGTCTCTTCCCTCACTGGGAAAACAGCAGGTTTGTTACAAATGAGACCAGGCAACCCGTATGTACAAGGGCACCCTTATACTAGCAGCACCTAGCAGCACGATTTACTAATCCTCACCTCGGTAAGTTCTGCTGCAGCGAATTTTGAGGAAAACTGCATCACTGATGAGACGTCATCCTTGCTGGAAACCATCATTTCTGTCCTCAGTTCAGGCAAAATGAGAATAGCAGCTGAAGGCTTAATTTCTGGGATCATATCTGCAAACCAGTCCAACTCTGGATCTTGTACCGGCTTCTTTTTTACTTGAATGGTAAACTCCTCTCCTAAACCCAGTTCTGATGGAGCCTTAAGGCGTCTTTCTTGTGACACTTTTGGTGGCTTGGTTTGGTCTGGGTCATCCCCACTTGGTGCAAGACCTGTCTCCTGGTGCAGACAGGGTTTCAAAGGCTTGGACTCTTCAGTGAGTGAAAACAAGGCAGGAGTGGCCTCATGTCCCCCTGCGGTCCCAGGCCTCACAGTGGGGACTCCTCCTCCTGCATCTGTTTCAGTATCTAAGCTGCTGGGCTCAAAGTCAACCCATGCCGCATCCTCTGCGTTCAAGTTAGAGAGCGGGGACGTGGAGGCATCGTGGGGTTCTGCAGGACAAATCTGTATGCTGACAGCTTTGTTTTCAGGCTCCTCTGGCTCGCTCCAGTCAGGCCACTCCTCGGACTTTTTAGAACTTGATGGGAAGTTTTCACTATCTCCTGAGGTATTTTTCACATTGGAGAGTCCATTCATGTGAAATTTAATAGGCTGAGAATATTGATCACCTGTGGGGATATGTACAAAAATTATCCTCATAAAATGTTAGGAGTAAGCAATATATTTAGGAAAAGGTTAACACACAAACACACACAGTATGGCTTTCATTTCTTAGAAATATCCAGGTTACTAAATTGTAGCTATAGGAGAATCCCCGCAGAACATGACAAAGATGTAAGTTACTCAAATGCCTAAACTGAACTTTGAAGGCAGCACACCAGGCAGCAACTGGAGCATCTGATCCTTTCCCAAATATTCAAGCATGTTTACTGATATGATTGTCTATAAACAGAGAAATGTTCTAAGCCAGGCAGCGTCACCCCCAAAAAGTGGTGTGTGCTCAACTGGACATACCCTCATTTTAAACAGATTTCCTTAAATGTGGGCAAGGCTGTGGAGTCTTGTGCAGTGTGGCTGGACGCGACTCCTGACACTTCCCGATTTAACCACATGACTCTCTCTCGTGGCAAACCTACTGCCATCTAACAAAACTGTCCTCCCAGGATACAATTTGGAAAATGCACCAAAGTCACATCAGTGACTGACATGTCCGCCAGCTCTCCTCACCAGTCACAAAGAAATGGTAAGTATGTGCCCTGTAGTCCAGGAAAAGCAGTGAGACCCCAGCTGACTACAAAGTCCTAAGTGATAAGAGAAATCAGCCTCATTATTTCCAAAGTGCCTTTAATTTTCAGAATTTAAAACTTCATACTCAGGAAAACATTCATCCAAACAGTGGAAAAGCTACTGTAAGAGTACTGTAGCAATCTCTCTGTATATGCTTCTTGCTGCTGGGCATGTCGCCAGAAAAGAAACACTTAGGGACTGTGGGGGGGGTGGGGGGGACGGTTCTCCAAGACTGGTGCATCTGACTCTGCTGGCTATAGACGAAGTGTGTGGGACAATCTGAAGATACATAAAAACTCCCCAAATAAAAGGGATAACAAATTGCTTCTTGCTCTAACAGGGGAGGTGAGCAACAGTTAAGGGAAATGGATATATTTAACACAGATAAAAGAGATGTTGTATACAGGGAGGGCATCTTCAAATATCTGCAGAAACACCTGCTGCAGAAGGGATGGCCTGTCCTCTGGGTGTTTATGGGCGGGCTAAGTATGTGGTGGTAAGGGACTCGAAAGGATTCACGCACTGGCTGAGAAGCTGGATTAGACAGAACCTTTAGGACCTAATTACAAAACCGTAATTGATTCTAAGAATAAAAGTCTAAAAGTACAAGCACACCAATGTGAATGTGCTAATGCTACAAAACTATACAGTTAAAATTGTTAAATTTTATGCTATAGAATTAACTTCCAACTGGGAAAAAAACGGTTTCAAGAAAATGTTGTCGTTAACAGTTTACCTGAAAGTTCATACTCCAAAGTGGACACTGGTCAAAAGGATTCTAGACAATTTTTGGCTTAGTACTTCGGTTTCCTAGGAGGGTCTGGGGTAAGTCACCACCCTGAGGCTTGCCCAGCCCCGCAGGGTCTGCCCTCTGCAAGCCCAGCACCTTCTTGCTTCTGCCACCACCCTCCCTGAGAGGGCCTACCAGGGTCTCCTACCCAGTGTCCCCTTCTCCAGTTCTCTTTCCTTTTCATAAACCTCACTAGGATCCCATATTCTTAAGTCTGACCATATAGCAAACTGCAAAGGAATAGAAGGAGAAAGAAAAAGTCCGGGGTACCCCGTGTGTATGTGCCCTTCCCCAGCATTCCCCCATGTCTTTCAGAAGAAGGTCCACTCTTACCTATAAACTTGAAATGCAGGAAACAATGAAAAGAAATGCAGGCTGCCTCCAGGGCTCAGCAGCCATCTTGGATGAAGAGCTTAACTAATTTGGGAAGTCACTAGGATTAGACCTTGAACTATCTCAGAAAGTTTTCAGAAAAATCTATTTAATAAAAGTTCAACTGTTACTTCTGATTTGGTGCCTTTTTGGTTCCTAAGATTATAGGTCAACAGTAAATAAAATGTCCAGGACTAGGAAAGTGCATCTAATAAAACAGATTTGAGTGGGGACTCTTGCTAACTCAACATGCAACAAAGCTGCCCTTCAGAGACTGACGCCCCCACCCTTATCTCAAAACTGTGTATACCCTCCCTCCCCCAACAAATTCCTCTGCTATGAATTATAAATAAATCTCTCATTTGCTGTTTGGTGTACTCTGCTAACACACACACACACACACACTCACTCACTCACTCACTCACTCACTCACTGGTAACACACAGACTCCATTCACTCGATATAGTATGAACATATCCTGGTCAGAGGGAGCAGCTTCATCTTTACCCTCTTCAAGCTCCTGACTGACCATGATTTCATTAGCACCAAGAAAAGTAAGACCTGTCGAAACCAGGAAGCCAGCGTTGCTTTAAAAATTCTCCTGGAACCACAATGAAATACCACCTCACACCTGTCAAAATGGCAAAAATTAACAATTCAGGGAAACAACAGATGCTGGCAAGAATGTGGAGAAAGGGGAAACCCTCTTGCACCACTGGTGGGAATGCAAACTGGTGCAGCCGTTCTGGAAAACAGTGTGGAAGTTCCTCAAAAAATTAAAAGTAGGACTTTTATTTTGTATGTATGACCCAGCAAGTATGTTACTAGGTAATTTATCCAAAGGAAACAAAACTGCTGATTTGAAGGGGCATGTGCATCCCAATGTTTATATAAGCAGCATTATCGACAACAGTCAAAATATGGAAAAAGCCCAAATGTCCACTGCCTGATGAAAGCATCAAGTAGATGTGGTATGGGGCACTGGGGTGGCTCAGTCGCTTAAGCGTCCTACTTCGGCTCAGGTCATGATCTCATGGTTTGTGGGTTTGAGCCCCGTGTCCGGCTCTGTGCTGACAGCTTAGAGCCCGGAGCCTGTTTCAGATTCTATATTTCCCTCTCTGATCCTCCCCTGCTCATGCTCTCACTTGCTCGCTCTCTCTCGCTCGCTCTCTCAGAAATAGATAAAAAGAAAAAAAAAAATGTGGTAATAATATACAATGGAATACTACTCAGTGATAAAATCTTTTTGGAACTAGAATATATTATGCTAAGTGAAACATGTCAGAGAAAGACAAATATAGGATTCCACTCGTGGAATTTAAGAATCAAAACAGATGAACATAGAGGAAGGGAAGGAAAAATAAAAACAGAGGGAGACACACCGTAAGAGATTTTAAATACAGAGAACTGAGGGTTGCTGATGGGGTGTTGGGTGGTGAGATGAGGTACATGGGTGATGGACATTAAGGAGGGGACCTGTTGGCGGGGCGCCTGGGTGGCTTAGTCGGTTAAGTGTCTGACTTTCGCTTAGGTCATGATCTCGTGGTTCGTGGGTTCGAGCCCCGCATCGGGCTCTGTGCTGGCTGCCAGCTCAGAGCCTGGAGCCTGTTTCAGTCTGTGACTCCCTCTCTCTCTCTGGCCCTCCCTGCTCACGCTCTCTCTCTCTCTCTCTCTCCTAGAAATAAATAAAACATTTAAAAAAAAAAAAAAAAGGAGTGGACCTGTTGGGATGAGCACTGGGTGTTATATATAAGTGATGAATCATTAAATTCTAATCCTGAAATCATTATTACACTATAGGTTAACTAACTTAGATTTAAATTAAAAAATAAATTTGAAAATATAAAATAATTTTCCTGGCATGAGAATTAGATAAAAGTCTATCTCAGAGTTCTTTTCTACTGTAACTGTTTCCATGCTATCTAATTCACTATCCATGAGAACTGAATCAGAGATTCATGTTTTCTAACGAGGTCACCATCCTATTTGGGGTTATACCAAGGAGCAAAGGAGCAATGACATTGATATAACATTTTTCTTCTTGACTTTTTACATTCTATAAAGACCAGCAATTACTGCTACGTGCCAATGGGAATATACCAGAAATAAGATTTTTTAAAAGTACTTAATTTACCTAAGAGGTCATCAAAATCAAAAGAACTTAAACATCTAGTGTTGTCAAGAGCTGCTACAACCGTTTTAGAAGCTGACAGTGAGTATCCATTAAAATTTTAAATATATTCTTTGATCCAGTAAGTCTACTTCTGGGACTTTATCCTCTAGCCATAAAGGGCAAACTACATAAAGTTACAGGTACAAGGATATCTACTGCAGCAATGTAGTGGTTAAAAATCCAGAAGTGAAAGCAATATCCATCAATAGGGAAATCATTAAAAGAATTATATTCAATAAAATATTAGGCAAAACTGTCAAAAAAGGTGAAATTTCTGTGTACTGACCTGGAGCCCAGTCCCTGAAAAGACACTACACTAAAAAACCAATTTTCTCATTGTTTTGTTTAAAAATCCTCTTTATGGGTGTGTGTGTGTATATACACAGACATCTGTGTATCTTTGTGGGCCATAAAAAAAGGGAAGAAAACATTTCCACTAAACTATTAAAACTGATTACCCTGTACACCCGGAAGGAATTGGGAGAGGGAAATTACACTTTCTTTAGTTGTCTGTACCATCACACTGACGACAACCTACCTGCACTATTTGTATAATGTTAAAAATCTCATTAAAACAATAAAATAGAAAGCTATACCTTTTAATCATTCTTACCTTCTGGGGAAAGATCCACCATTTTTGTAAAGCTTGGGGCAGTACGTTTGAAGATTTTGGTTCTTTCACCTCCCACAACCACCTCTGGTCCAAGGAAAGACACCAGTACTGCTAGGCTATGAAGAGTAATTGCCACAATGGAATCACTGGTATCACGGAGGCCCAGTAACACCTAGGAGTAAATCAGGTAATAAGTGTTCACAACCACATTGCCTGTCTTTTTTTCCCCATAAACAAGCAGCTGGGCTGCAATCAGACTGGTTGTTCAGATGATTTCATTTCTTACATACATGTTCTAAGTCAGCGGTTCTCAACTACTGGTGGTCAAGGACCAGTAGTTTCCCCACCCAATCACAGACTGATACACCGTTAAAAACACAATAAAAGCAAAAATAAATATATTGGAAATAACATAAAATTACTGTGTTAAACTGCTATAAAAGGTTCCAGACTTGCCTGTCAGTTCCCACCCCAGGACCAAAGGCAGCTGAGTGCTCTGGAGATCTATACCCCTTTAAGATGGCAGCACCCAGTATTCCCAGGAGGCCTCCCAGCAAATACCAACCAGCCCTGACCCCGCTTAGTGTCAGATCAGCTAAGACAGGGTGTTCAGCGTAGTATTGCTGTAGAGGATTTTCCAAATTCTTGGGAGAATCTAAATACTCCAATCAAAAGACACCAAGTCTTTTGGTTATGGACAAGAGCCCATAACTGTGGCAGAGGGGCTAACTGCAGACATCTAGACTAATCACTGGCCCTACTCACTGACAAGTAGGATGAACTCAGAATTTCAGCAAAGAGATGAAAAATATAAAAAAAAGAACGAGTCAGAGATAAAGAATTCAATAACTGAAATAAAAATACACTAGAAGGAATTAACAGCCATTAGTGGAGGCAGAAGAATGGATCAGTGATCTGGAAGACAAAATTATGGAAAGCACCCAAACTGAACTGCAAAAAGAAAAAAAGTTTTAAATGAGAATAAAGGAATTCAGTGATATCATCAAGCATAATGACACTGACATTACAGGGATTCCAGAGAGGAGAAAAGGAAGCAGAAAACTTATCTGAAGAAGTAAATAGCTGAAGACATCCCTAATCTGGGGAAGGAAACAGACATTTAGGTCCAACCAGCAAAGAGAGCCCCTAACAAGGTTAACCCAAGGAGGTCTACACCAAGACACATAATAATTAAAATGGCAAAAAGTAGCAATCAAGAGAATTTTAAAAGCAGCAAAAGTAAACAGTTACATATAAGTAAAATCCCATAAGGCTGTCAAGCTGATTTTTTAGGAGAAACTTTGCAGCCTGTAAAGGGCTGAAAGGAAAAAAATCTGTTGCCAAGAATGATCTACCCTACAATTATCTTTCAGAGCATAAGGAGAGATAAAGAGTTTTCCAGAAAAAAGTTAAAAGAGATCATCACTACTAAACCAGCCTTATAGAAATGTTAAAAAGGAATTCTTTGAATGGAAAGAGTCAGGAGTAAGAATATTATGAAAGGAAAAAATTTCACAGGTTAAAGCATACATATAGTAAAGACAGTAAATTAATGACTTATAGAGACAATATGGAGGTTAAAACACAAAAGTAGTACAAACCAACTATATCCACAAAAAATCAGCCAAGGAATACACACAATAAAAGATGTAAAATATGACTTCATATTCACCAAAGTTTGGGGGGAGGAGTAAAAATTAAGTTCAAATATCTTCTGAAAAAGCACTGAAGTGACTATCAATATAGACTGCTATACACTTAAGATTTTATATATAAACCTAATGGCAATCACAAATCAAACACCTGTGATACACAAAAAGTAAGAGAAAGGAGAAAACCATCAAACCACAACAAAAGAGAGCAAGAGAAGGAAGGAACTGAGAAGAAGTACAAAAATAACCAAAAAACAATTTTAAAAATGGCAGTAAGTACACAGCTATCAATAATTACTTTAAATATAAATGGATAAAATGCTCCAATAAAAGGCACAGGATGACTGAATGTATAAAAAAAACAATACCCATCTATATGCTACCTATAAGAGACTCACTCAGACCTAGAGCCACATACAAACCAAAAGGGAAGGGACTGGAAAAGATATTCCATGCAAATGGAAGTGAAAAAAAGACGAGGTAGCAATACTTTATATCAGACAAAATAGACTTTAAAACAAAGACTGTAGCAGAAGACAAAGGGCATTGTCTATGCACCCAACAAAAGAGCACCTAAATATACCAGGCAAATATTAATAAACATAGAGAAATTGATAGTAACAGTAATTGTAGGTGACTTAAACATCCTACCTACATTAATGAATAAGTCAGGCATAAAATCAACAAGGAAACACACATTAGACAGATGGGCGTAACAGATAGATACATAGAGAACATTCCATCCAAAGCCAGCAGAATAGATTTATTTCAAGAGCACATGGAACATTTTTCCAGGGTAGATAACATGTTAAGGTACGAAGCATGTCTCAATAAATTTAAGAAGACTGGAATCATATTAAGCACCTTTTCTAACCACAATGGTATAAAACTAGAAATCAATTGAAGAAAACTGGAACATTCATTAATACAGAGAGGTTAAATGACATGCCAATACATGTTGCCATAGAGATTAAACTCAACAACCAATGGGTCAAAGAAGAAATCAAAGGAGAAAATAAAAAACTTTATGAGATAAATGAAAATGGAAAAAGAACATACCAGAATATGTGGGAAGCAGCAAAAGCAGTTCTAAGAGGAGAATTCACTGTGATAAATGCCTACCTCAGGAAACAAACAAAAAACCCTCAAACATTAACTTTATACCTCAAAGAATAAAGGAATAAATAAAATAGAAACTAAAAAGACAACAGAAAACAAAACAAAACTAAGAGCTGGTTCTTTGAAAAGATGAACAATATTGACAAACCTTTAGCTAGATACATCAAGAAAAAAGGAGGACTCAAAATCAGAAATCAGAGATATATATTACAACTGATACCACAGAAATACAATGGATTATAAAACACTACTATGAACAATTACATGCCAACAAATTAGAGAAACCAGAAGAAATGGATACATTCCTACAAACATACAACCTACTAAGACTGAATCATAAAGGAACAAAATCCAAACTGGCTGACTACTAGTAAGGAGATAAAATAATGTAGGAACTCTCAATGAACTAAGTCCAGGACCAGACGGTTTCACTAGTGAATCACACCAAACATTCAAAGAAGAATTAATACCAGTCCTCAAACTGCTCCAAAAATTGGAGAGGAGAGGACTCCTTTTATAAGGCCAGCATTACCTGTTATCAAAACCAAAGACACTATTAAAAAAATTACAAGTCAATATATCCATGATAAGCACTGATGCAAAATTCTTCAAAAAATATCAGCAAACTGAATTCAGCAATACATTAAAAGGATCATACATCAGGATCAAGTGAGATTTATTCCAGAGATGTAGGGATGGTTCAACTTTTGCAAATCAGTATAACCACATTAACATAATGAAGGATGATAATCATACAATCATCTCACCAGATGCAGTGAAAGCATTTGGCAAAATTCAACATATATGATACAAACTCTCCACAAAGTGGCTACATAGGGAAGATACCTCCACATATTAAAGGCCACCAATGACAGCCCACAGCTAATAATCATATTCAACAATGAAAAGTTGAAAGCTTTTCCTCTGAGATGAGGAACAGTACAATGATGTCACCATTTTTATTTCACAAAGTACTAGAAATCCTAGCCATGACAATTAAGCAAGAGAAAAGAAAAGAAAGGCATTCAAATCACAAAAGAATAAGTAAAAACTGTCATTATTTGTAGCTGACATATATACATGACAACATATATACATATATAGTCAAACTCTAAAGATACTATCAAAAAACTGCTGGAATAAACAAATTCAGTAAAGTTACAGCATACAAAATTAATATGCAGAAATCTGTTACATTTCCATACACTAATAACAAACTATCAGAAAGATAAATTAAGAAAACAATCCCATTTACAGTTTCATCAAGAAGAAAAATTAATACCTAGGAATAAATTTAATTAAGGATGTAGAAGACCTGTACCCTGAAAATTACAAGTATTTAATGAAAGAAACTGAACACACAAATAAAAGGAAAGATATTCTGTGGTCATGGATTAGAATAAACAATACTGTTAAAATTCCCATATGACCCAAAGCAATCTATAGATTCAGTGCAATCCTCATCAAAATACCAATGACGTTTTTACAGAATTAGATGAAATAATCCTAAGATTTCTATGGAACCATCAAAGACCTCGAATAACCAAAGCGATCTTGAAAAAGAACAAAGGGCACCTGGGTAGTTCAGTCGGTTAAGTGTCCAACTTCAGCTCAGGTCATGATCTCACGGTTCATGGGTTCGAGCCCCATGTTGGGCTCTGTGCTGACAGCTAGCTCAGAGCCTGGAGCCTGTTTCAGATTCTGTATCTCCCTCTCTTTCTGACAATCCCCTGCTCATGCTATCTCTCCCTCTCTCATAAATAAATAAAACATTAAAATTTTTTTTAATTAAAAAAAAAGAAAAAGAAGAACAAAGCTGGAGGTATCATACTCCGTGATTTCAAAGTATATTATACAAAATGGTAGTAATACAGTATACTATTTGCATAAATCAGACAAATACATTGGTAGAACAGAATCAAGAACCCAGAAATAAACCCACACAATGCAAATCAAAGCCACAATGAGATATCACCTTAAATCTGTTAGAATGGTTAAAACCAAAGATAAGAAATAATGAGACAAGAGATAATGGCAAGGGTGTGGAAAAAAAGGAACCCTCATGCACTGCTTGTGAGAATGTAAACTGGTGCAGGTACGGTGGAAAACTGTACGGAAGTGCCTGAAAAAAATTAAAAACAGAAATACCATATGATCCAATAATCCCACTACTGGATATTTACCCAAAGAAAATGAAAACATTAATTTGAAAAGATATATACATACCTATGTTTATTGCAACATTATTTACAACAGCCAAGATATGGAAGCAACCTAAGTGTCCATCAATAGACAAATGGTAAGAAAGATACAGTGTATACACACAATGCAATACAACTCAGCCGTAACAAAAAAGGAGGTCATGCCATTTGAGACGACATGGATGGACTAGAAGATGTTATGCTAAGTGAAGTAAGTCAGACTAAGAACACAGCTACCATATGATTCCACTAATGAGTGGAATCTAACAAACAAAACAAACACAGAAATGAATAAACAAAACAAAAAGCAGAATCAGACGTGTAAATTACAGAGAAGAAACTGATGGTTTTGGATGAAGGGGAACAAGGTTGCACAAACTGGATGAAGGGGAGAGGGAGGCACACAGGAGTTATGAAAGGAGTAAGTCACAGGGATAAAAGGCACAGCATGAGGAGTGTGGTCAATGATACTGTGTGTAACACTGATGCATCAGGGCACACAAGATCTCACCTCACACCTCTTAGAATGGCAAGTATCAAGTGTTGGTGAGGATGTGAAGAAAATGAAATCTTTGTGCACTGTTAGAGGAAATGTAAAACAACAGAGAGGCTCCTCAGTAAGTTAAAAAAGAATTACCATAAAATCCAGAAATACCATTTCTGAGTATTTATCCAAAGAAAACAAAAACATTAACTTATACTTAATTTGCACATTACACACTCTCATATTCACTGCAGCATTATTTACAACAACCAAGATATGGAAACTTAAGTGTCCATCAATGGATGAAGGAATAAAGAAGATGTGATTTTAAACACACACACACACACACGAATATCATCGAGCCATATAAAAAATGAAATCTTGCCATCTGCAGCAACATGGATGGACTTTGAGGGCATTATGCTAAGTGAAATAAGTCCAAGAGAGACAAATACCACATGATCTTACTTATATGTGGAATCTAAAAAATATTTTTTAAATAAAAACAGGGGCACCTGGCTAGCTCAGTGGGTAGAGTTTGCGACTCTTGATCTCGAGGTCATGAGTTCAAGTCCCACGCTGGGTGGAGAGGCTTATGTTAAAAAGCAAACAAACAAAAAAACCCAAAAACTCTAAAAGGGGTACCTGGCTGGCTCAGTCAGTGGAGCAAGTGACTCTTTATCTTGAGGTTGTAGATATGAGCTACATATCTACAGTGTGTGGAGGTTACTTTTAAAAAAAATTCAGTCTTTAAAACAGCAACAATAACAACAAAAACAAACTCATAGAACAGTCTGGTGGCACCAGAGGTGGGAAAGAGGATGGTGAGGAGGGAGAAAAATGGATAGAGGTCAAAAGATACGAATTTCCAGTCATAAACAAGTAAGTCAAGGGGAATGTAACAGACAGCATGGTAACTGTAGCTAGTAATACCGTACTGCATAAAGTTGCTAAGAACATAAAAGTTCTCATCACGAGGAAAAAGAATTTTGTGAACTATGTACGGTAACAGGTAGTAACAAGACTTGCTGTGGCGATCATTTCACAACATATATAAACACTGAATCATTACGTTGTTCACCAGAAACTAATATAGTGCTACATGTCAATTATATCTCAATTTAAAAAAACGTTTTCAGTGTTAATTCTCATGTGCACTCACGTCATGGCAGAACCATAACCTCGGTTCACGGACTGGCATTGTCCTGCGGAACACACTGGGCACCACTCATCTCGGCCCCGGATGCTCACGATCGCAGCCCTGCCTGCTTCCCAGATTTGCACACACACAAGGATAGGACTTCGAAAACTATCTTTCTAGCTCATGTATATATCTGTCCCAAATGGAGCCAATTATGATCCTTTTCCAGCATAACCGGAATGGAGAAAACTTAGTTACTTCTGCGGTTGCTAAAATGAGGACACTGAACTTGGAAGCTATGAGGACAACCGTGTTTGGCCATGTGTACATCAAACAATGAAAGCTGATCTTCAGAGTCAAACGCGGGAGAAGATGCAAAGAGAAAGGAAAGGATTGAGGACTACATGGCTGAGCCCCAGCTGCACCTGATTTCTATGTAAAGTAGTTTTTGCTTTACCTCGTTTAAGTAGGTTTCAATTATTTAAGACAGTCACAGGCAGATCTCAGGAGATTTACTCTGAACCGGCAAAGACATGTATGGGGAAGAAGGCATGCAGGGCCTTTGCACCAGCTGGATATACAGCCAGGGACCGGCCTGCTTGGTGGCGGCAGGCAGGGCATCGTGGGTACCAGGAATCCTGATCCCAGCTCCTCTAGGAGTTCTCAATATGACTTGACCAATCGCCTAATTTTTCTGCTCTAATTTCCACATTTATCTAAGATCAAGATTTCCACCAAGACTAAGGTCCAAATCTAACAAATCAGCCATGTTCTCAGAACAAAGCTGTACAAATAACATGTTTCTTTCACAAACGATGAGAATTCCATCGACTAGGGAAATCATATAACACACCACTGAGACACAAACCCAAGTCATCCTCTCTCATAAGCAGCTGGGTCCTGCCCTTCTGCCCTTTATATGTTTGTCTCCCATAACCACTGCCGTCACATGTCCCCCAGACGTTGCCATCTCTTAGCTGGACTCGTCTAATAGCCTCCCTACGTCATCTCCCTTCCTTTAGTCCATCTTCCACACTGCTACCAGAGTCAACTTTCTAGCACATAAAAATCGGCCAAGTTATTCCCCTACAGAGGAAGGAGCTCCAGTGAGAGCCTTCATGGTCTTTCACACACTGAATCGCAGCTCAGGGCCAGCTCTGAGACACAGGAGGACTCCTCTCAGAGGGAAAATGCTTCGTCCCTGTCTACACATTCAGAGACAACTACAGTAGGGTAACAGTTACTGCTGCAAATGTAAACACAAAGCGCTATGCTGTGCTCATTTGGCCCTAAAGCCAACCAGCCCCCCGTGGTCCCCCAGTATCTATGCCCTATGCAATCCCACATTTAATGAAACTCAATGGACTTCAGTGACTCACTTGAACCAGGAGGATGCAACGGAAGTCACACTGCCCATTCTTAACCCATGCCTCCAGAAGGCTGCTCTGGCACATCCCTGCTGGAGATGGGATGAAGGTGAATAGAGGCCCTGAGACATCCCGAACTAAGCCCAGCCATCCCCTTCAAGGTGCCAAGGGACCATTTTGCATGCTTCAGTCCCAGGGGGCCCCAAGGGACTTCTCATCAGCTGACAACATGTGGAGCAACAGAATTCCCAAACTGAGCTCAGTCAATTCAAAGAATTCTGAGAAAAAAAAAATGATGCTTGGGGCACGTGAGTGGCTCATGCGATTTCAGCTCAGGTCATGATCACTGGTCCATGAGTTCCAGCCCCACGTCAGGCTGTGCTGACAGCTTGGAGCCTAGGGCCTGCTTCATGTTCTGAGTGTGTGGCTCTCTCTCTGCCTTTCCTCTGCTCACGCTCTGTCTCTCTCTCAAAAATGAATAAACGTTAAAAAAATTTTTTAATAAAAAAAATGTTTTAAGGCACTAAGTTTTGGGATGGTTGCACAGCAACAGGTGACAAACACCTATCTTTCCCTCCTACCAGCTCCCTGAAAGCAAGATGTATAATATACCTTTATGGCCCCAGGACCTATGCACAAGATCTGACATAAAATCAGGCCTTACAGGGGCACCTGGGTGGCTCAGTCAGTTAAGCCTCTGACTTTAGCTCAGGTCATAATCTCATGGTTTGGGAGGTCAAGGCCAACCCCCCCGGCCCCACGCACGTCAGGCTCTGCACTGATAGCATAGAGCTGGGATCCTGTTTCAGATTCTGTGTCTCCCACTCTCTCTCTGCCCTCCCTCCCTTGCTTGCACTCTATCTCTCTCTCTCTGTCTCTCAAATAAATAAAAACATTAAAAAAAAATAAAAAACCAGGCCTTACAAATAATTTGTAAATAAATTAATCTCACAGGGAAACAAATTATTTGAAAGATACCACATGGCTGACAAAATCTTTTAAAAACTCAGACTGAGGGGAGGGGCCAAGATGGCGGAACAGCATGAAAGTGCAGCCAGATCAACACTAAACCATCTTGCACACCTAGAAAACTGGTTTGAGGATTAACACAACAATCTGCACAACCTGAAACACAGAACCCAGCAGTATGTGGCATGGAGAGGTGAACGGGGGGAGAGAGAAGCCATAGAGGGCAGGAAGCTGTTTCTGCTTGCAGACAGAGTATGGAGACGGGCTGCAGGGGAAGGGGAATACAGGAAAGCATCCTCACTCACCCACCGAAAGCAGCTGGAGAGAAAAGGAAGAGTACACAAGGGACTGAACAAAAAAAGGGAGAAAGGAGAAAGGAGAGGGTACAAATTCTATTAAGACTCTATAAATAGGGGGTGTGCAGACTCTGAAACTCCACAGCTCAATACCTGGCAGTGCTCTGGTGGGAAGGTCGAATCCCCAGGAACAGAGAGTGAGGTCCATGGGCTCCGAGGGCCACTTGGGGAGAGGCGGATCCCCTGCTGGGAGGACAGTCGGTAGAGGCTGTGCAGCCTTCCCTCAGGCCAAGGTCCCAGTGGACCCTGGAGATCAAGCACATTTGCTGGTGCTAGAACAAGGACATTAAGGGGGAAGCCTGGCGCCAGATGTGTGTTGTGATTTACTATAATTCCTGAAACAATGCTGCTACATGATTGTGTGAACTTTTTTTGGGGTGCAGTCAATGGGCACTGGCAGCAGCATGGTCTTGCAAACATTCCTGGGGTTGGGTGGATACCCCGCCATTGCTTGGTGAGACTGTCCTCCAGAGAGTCAGAATGGATCAAAGCCGTAGTCCCTCAGAAGTGAAGGGTTGGGAAACACAGCTGCATCTGAGATAAAACTCAGGAGGGAGGTGCCACCTGGCTGCCCGATGTCTTGGTCACAGAGTGTACAAGTGGGGAGTGGATGAAGCCAGAGACTAAGGAGGGATGGTTGATTGCGGGTTGGGGAGAGCACAGAGTTCTGACACTAGAGACTGCGTAGCTGGGTGACGCTGTATCTGCCCCACACCAATAAACCAGAGTAAGCTAAGCAGCGCCATCTAGTGGAGAATGGAGCACTACACTAAGCTCTGCCCAACTGGGCCAACCTCACTCCTGAGGACCACCACAAGTCTCTCTGCCTGCTTAGTGTATGGACTACAAAGTGTTTCAGAGTTTGACTTCTAGGGGAAACTAATGTAATTTCAATCATGTTTCAGTCTGTTCGCTGATCCATATATTCAATTTTTTTCTTATTCTTGAATACAGAAAGAAAAAAATGTTTATTTTTCTTTTTTTTTTTTTAATATTTTTATTTATTTCTAGGAGAGAGAGAGAGAGACAGCGTGAGCAGGGGAGGGTCAGAGAGAGAGGGAGTCACAGACTGAAACAGGCTCCAGGCTCTGAGCTGGCAGTCAGCACAGAGCCCGACGTGGGGCTCGAACCCACGAACCGCAAGATCATGACCTAAGCGAAAGTCGGACGCTTAACCGACTAAGCCACCTAGGCGCCCCATTATTTTTCATTTTTATTAAAATGATTTTTAGTTTTTTTCTACTATAATTTTTATTTTTGGTAATTTTTTAAAATTCTATTTTACTTCCATCATTTCATTTTATTCTATTTTATTCATTTTTTCAAATTTTCAAACATGTACCTTTTTTCTTTTTTCCTTTTCTTATTTTTATATGTTTCCTCTAATCTACCAAGCTCTTTTCAACAGCCAGATCAAAACACACCTAGGATCTAGCATCCTTTATTTGATTTTTTGTGTTGTTTTAAATTTTTATTTATGTATTTTTGCTTTATTAATTCTTTTCCTTTCTTCAAAATGATGAAATAAAGAAATTCACCCCAAAAGAAAGAACAGGAAGAAATGATAGCCAGGGACTTAAGATACAAGATACAGATACAAGCAAGATGTCTGAACCAGAATTTAGAATCATGATAATAGAATACTAGCTGGGGTTGAAAACAGATTAGAATCCCTTTCTGCAGATATAAAAGAAGTAAAAGCAAGTCAGGATGGAATTTAAAAAATGATATAACTGAGCTGCAATCGCAGGTGGATGCCACAGTGGCAAGGATGGATGAAACAGAGCAGTGGATCAGCAGCATAGAGAACAAACTCATGAAAAACAGTGAAGCAGGAAAAAAGAGGGAGACTAAGGCAAAAGAGCATGAATAAAGAATTAGAGAACTCAGTGACTCATTAAAAGGAAACAGCAACAGAATCATAGGGGTCTCAGAAGATGAAGCGAGAGAAAAATGGGTAGAAGGTTTATGTGAACAAATCATGGTGGAAAACTTTCCTAACCGGAGGAACAGACACCGACATCAAAATCCAGAAAACATAGGGGATTCCCATTAGATTCAACAAAAGCCAACCATAAACAAGGCATATCATAGTCAAATTCACAAAATACTCAGGCAAGGAAAGAATCATGAAAGCAACAAGGAAAAAAAAAAGTCCTTAACCTACAAGGGAAGACAGATCAGGTTTGCAGCAGACCTGTCCACAGAAACTTGGCAGGCCAGAAAGGAGTAGCAGGATACATTCAATGTGCTGAACGGGAAAAATATGCAGCCAAGAATTCTTTATCTAGGAAGGCTGTCATTCAAAACAGAAGAAGAGATAAAAAGTTTCCCAAAGAAAAATTAATGGAATTTGTGACCACTAAACCAGCCCTATCAGAAATTCTGAGGGGGACTCGCTGAAGGAAAAAAAGACCAAAACAAACAAACAAACAAACAAACAAAAAAGACCAAAAGCAACAAAGACTAGAAAGGACCACAGAACACCACCAGAAACTCCAACTCTACAGGCAACATAATGGCAAGAAATTCATATCTTTCAGTACTCACTCGAAGCATCAATGGAATAAATGCTCTAATCAAAAGACATAGGGTAACAGAATGGATAAGAAAACAAAATCCAGGGGCACCTGGGTGGCTCAGTCAGTTGAGCGTCTGACTTCAGCTCAGGTCATGATCTCCCAGTTTGTGGGTTTGAGCCCTGCGTCAGGCTCTGTGCTGACAGCTAGTTCAGAGCCTGGAGTCTGTTTCAGATACTGTGTCTCCTTCTCTCTCCGATCCTCCCCTTCTCACATTCTCTCTATTCATTTAATAAATAAAACATTAAAAAAAAAAAGAAAACAAGATCCATCTATATGCTGTTTACAAGAGACCCATTTTAGACCTCAAGACACCTTCAGACCAAAAGTAAGGGGATGGAGAACCATCTATTATACTAATAGTCATCAAAAGAAAGCTGGAGTAGCCATATTTATAGCAGACAATCTAGGCTTTAAAATAAAGACTGTGACAAGAGATGAAGAAGGTCATTATATTATAATTGAGGGGTCTATCCCCCAAGAAATCTAATAATTGTAAATATTTATGCTCCAAATGTGGAACATCCAAATATATAACTCAATCACAAACACAAAGAAACTCATTGATAATAATACCATAATAGTAGAGGACTTCAACACTCCACTTACAGCAATAGACAGATCATCTAAACAGAAACTAACAAGGAAACAATGGTTTTGAATAACACACTGGACCGAATGGACTTAACAGATATATTCAGAACATTTCATCCTAAAGCAATGGAATATACATTCTTCTCCAGTGCACATGGAACATTCTCCAGAATAGATCACATACTGGAACACAAATCAGCCCTCAACAAGTACAAAAAAGACTGATATCATACCATGCATATTTTCAGACCACATGCTATGAAACTCAAAATCAACCACAAGAAAAAATGTGGAAAGATAACAAGTACTTGAAGACTAAAGAACATCCTACTGAAGAATGAACGGGCTAACCAAGAAGTTAAAGAGGAAATGAAAAAGTACATGGAAGCCAATGAAAAAGATAACACCATAGCCCAAAACGTATGGGACGCAGCAAAGGCAGTCAAAAGAGGGAAGTACATAGCAATCCAGTCCTTCCTAAAGAAGGAAGAAAGGTCTCAGATATACGACCTAGCCTTACACCTTAAAGAGCTGGAAAAAGAACAGCAAATAAAACCCCAAACGAGCAGAAGACAGGAAATAATAAAGATTAGAACAGAAATCAGGGTTATCAAAACAAAACAACAACAAAAAAAACCCCAACAAAACAAAACAAAACACCCTGTAGAACAGATCAATGAAACCAGAAGCTGGTTCTCTCTCTCTTTTTTTTTTTTAAATTTTAACATTTATTTATTTACTTATTTTATTTTATATTAAAACAATTTTTTAATGTTTTTATTCATTTCTGAGAGAGAGAGAGAGAGACAGCGTGAGCAGGGGAGGGTCAGAGAGGGAGACACAGAATCCAAAGCAGACTCTAGGCTCTGAGCTAGCTGTCAGCACAGAGCCCGACATGGGGCTCGAACCCATGAACCGTGAGATCATGACCTGCGCCAGAGTCAGACTCTCAACCAACTGAGTCACCCAGGCCCCCCGACATTTATTTATATTTTGAGAGACAGAGATGGAGCATGATCAGGACAAGGGCAGAGAGAGAGGAAGACACAGAATCTGAAGCTTTCTGTGCTGAAAGCTCAGAGCCAGACATGGGGCTCCAACTCATGAACCATGAAATCATGACCTGAGCTGCAGTTCGATGCTTAAACAACTGGGTCACACAAGCGCCCCTGAAGCTGATTCTTTGAAAGAATTAACAAAATTGATAAGCTCCTAGCCAGTTTGGTCAAAAAGAAAAAGGATCCAAATAAATAAAATCAAGAATGAAGGAGAAGAAATCACAATACAGCAGAAATACAAAAAGTATTAAGAGAATACTATGAGCAATTATACACCAATAAAATAGGCAATCTGTAAGAAATCAGACAAATTCATAAAAATATATAAACTACCAAAATTGAAACAGGAAGAAATAGAAAATTTGAAAAGACCTATAACCAGTAAAGAAATACAATTAGTAATCAAAAATCTCCCAAAAAACAGGAGTCCAGGGCCAGATGGCTTTCCAGGGGAACTCTACCAAACATTTAAAGAAGAGTTAACACCTACTCTCTTGCAGCTGTTCCAAAAAAAAAAATGGAAATGAAAGGAACTTCCAAACTCTTTCTATGAAGCCAGCATTACTTTGATTCCAAAACCAGACAAAGACTCCACTAAAACGGAGAACTACAGACCTACAGAATTACATTTCCTAATGAATATGGATGCCAAACTCCTCAACAAGATACTAGCCAACCAGATCCAATAATACATTAAAAGAATTATTCACCACGACCAAGTGGGATATATTCCTGGGATGCAGGGCTGGTTCCATATCCACAAAATAATCAATGTGATATATCATATCAACAGAAGAAAGGACAAGAACCACATGATCCTCTCAACAGACGCAGAGAAAGCATTTGACAAAATATAGCATTCTTGCTTGATAAAAACCCTCAAGAAAGTAGGGATAGAAGGATCATACCTCAAGATCTTAAAGCCATATATGAAAGACCCATCGCTAATATCATCCTCAGTGGAGAAAAACTGAGAGCTTTCCCCCTAAGGTCAGGAACAAGACATGGATGGTCACTCTCACCACCGTTATTCAACATAGTATCAGAAGTCTTAGCCTCAGCTATCAGAAAACACAAAGAAATAAAAGGCATCCAAATTGGCCAGGAAAAAAATCAAACTTTTACTCTTCATAGATGACATGATATTCTATGTGGAAAACCCAAAAGATTCCACCAAAAAATTGCTAGAACTGATCCATGAATTCAAGGAAGTCACAGGACATAAAATCAATGCACAGAAATCGGTTGCATTCCTATACACTAACAATGAAGCAACAGAAAGAGAAATCAAGGAATCGATGCCATTTACAACTGCACCAAAAACCATAAAATACCTAGGAATAAATCTCACCAAAGAGGTGAAAAATCTATACACTGAAAACTATAGAAGGCTTATGAAAGAAATTGAAAAAGACACAAAAAATGGAAACATATTCCATGCTCTTGGATGGAAAGAACAAGTATTATTAAAATGTCAATACTACCCAAAGCAATCTACATATTCAATACAATCCATATCAAAATAATACCGGCATTCTTCACAGAGCTAGAACAAACAATCCTAAAATTGTATGGAACCAGAAAAGACCCTGAATAGCCAAAGCAACCTTGAAAACCAAGGCTCGAGGCATCACAATCCCAGACTTCAAGATGTATTACAAAGTTGTAATCATCAAGACAGTACGATACTGGCACAAAAACAGACACTCAGATCAATGGAACAGAATAGAGAACCCAGAAATGGACCTACAAACGTACGGCCAATTAATCTTTGACAAAGCAGGAAAGAATATCCAATGGAATAAGGACAGTCTCTCCAGCAAACAGTGCTGGGAAAACTGGACAGCGACATGCAGAAAAATGAACCTGAACCCCTTTCTTACACCATACACAAAAATAAACTCAAAATGAATGAAGGACCTAAAAGTAAAACAGGAAGCCATCAAAATCCTAGAGAAGAAAGCAGGCAAAAACCTCTTTGATCTTGGCTGTAGCAACTTCTTACTCAACATGTCTCCAGAGGCAAGGGAAACAAAAGCAAAAATGAACTATTGGGACCTCATCAAAATAAAAACCTTCTGCACAGCAAAGGAAAACAATCAGCAAAACTAAGAGGCAACCAATGGAATGGGAGAAGATATTTGCAAATAACATATCAGATAAAGGGTTAGTATCCAAAATCTATTAAACTTATCAAACTCAACAACCCAAAAAACAAACAACCCAGTGATGAAATGGGCAGAGACATGAATAGACATTACTCCAAAGAAGACATCCCAATGGTCAACTGACACATGAAAAACTGCTCAAAATCACTCATCATCAGGAAAATGCAAATCAAAACCACAATGAGATACCACCTCACACCTGTCAGAATGGCTAACATAAACAACTCAGGCAACAGCAGATGTTGGCAAGGATACAGAGAAAGAGGGTCTCTTTTGCACTGCTGGTGGGAATGCACACTGGTGCAGCCACTCGAAAACAGTATGGAGGTTCCTCAAAAAATTAAAAATAAAACTACCCTATGACCCAGCAATTGCACTACTAGGTGTTTATCCAAGGGATACAGGTGTGCTGTTTTGAAGGGGCACATGTACCCCAATGTTTACAGCAGCACTATTGACAACAGCCAAAGTATGGAAAGAGCTCAAATGTCCATTGACAGATGAATGGATAAAGAAGCTGTGAGTATTACATACAATGGAGTGTTATTTGGTGATCAAAAAGAATGCAGTCTTGCCATTTGCAACTACGTGCATGGAACTGGAGGGTATTATGTTAAGCGAAATTAGTCAGACAAATATCATATGACTTCACTCACATGAGGACTTTAAGATACAAAACAGATGAATATAAGGGAAGGGAAGCAAAAATAATATAAAAACAGGGAGGGGGACAAAACAGAGGAGACCCTTAAATATAGAGAACAGAAGGCTTGGAGGAGTTGTGGGGAAGGGGGATGGGCTAATGGGTGAGGGGCATTAAGGAATCTACTCCTGAAATCACTGTTGCACTATATGCTAACTAATTTGGATGTAAATTAAAAATAAGTAAGTAAATGAATGAATGAATGAATGAATGCATACTGAGTGGAATATTCTCTCCTAAAATTTCACAGCGACTCAGAATGTGACCATAAAATGAGGTCACACTGGATTAGAGTGGCCCTAGGTCCCATGCAGTGGACTGGCATGACACAATTACGAGGCAAGACTCACAAGGACACCAGGAGCCACCGGAAAGCTGGGAAGAAGGTGCAGAGGGCTCCTCCACAGACCCCCTACCGAGAGCCTCCAGAGAGAGTGTGATTGGCTGACTCCTTGAGTTCAGACTTCTGGCATCCAAAACCAGGAGAGAATTTCTACCGCTTTAAGCCATGCAGTTTGTGATCATCTGTTATGTCTGTGGCAAACTGACATAAACCGAAGCCCCCTGAGTGGGTGACTCATTACCAGGTTCCCCAGTGGCTGATAAACAGTCTGAAAACCACTGATATGAATAATCTCATCTTCCTCCTGGTTATAATTTAATTTATTTGTAGTATTTAATTATGGACACGTATAATTTCTGTCACAAACATCCACAAAGGATTCTTGTTCCTCTTCCCCAAGGAATTACGCCTGGGTGGCTCAGTTAAGTGTCTGACTGTTGATCTCAGCTCAGGTCATGATCTCACAGTTCGTGAGTTCAAACCCCAAATCAGGCTTTGCACTGATGGTGCACAGCCTGCTTACGGTTCTCTCTCCCTCTCTCTCTGCCCCTTCCCTGCTTGTGCTCTCTCTCAAAATTAAAAAGAAAAAAAAAAAAAGAGAGAATTAGCAAACAGAATTACAGGTTTTCCGAAGTTAAGACCAAACACCTTAGTTTAATCTATTAGCCTACATGAATGATATGGAAACTCAGTCTGAATTGCAGCCCTTTGCATTCCAGGAGCTTTTCAACCCGACTTGCTGCCTCAAGACCCCCTAACTTATTATCTCAATGCTGCAAACCCTCCCCCACCTTTCAGTCCCCAAATTAGCAGCGCCCGCTCCAGCCACCCCCTTGTGGCTGTCCTCCGGATGGCCTGGGCCCATCAGCCGCCTCTGACCTGTGGCAGGATGACTTTCTTCAGCTGCTCCTGAGTGAAGTGCTCCACGTAGGCCTCGAGGTGAGACAGCAGCACCATCCGCACGTGCTCCTCATGCACCTCAAACAGCTGGAGCAGCACAGGGATCACCCGCGACCTGAACAGGGCCGGTGACAGCAGGCAAGGCGCTTCTCCCCTCGCGCTGTCTACCCGGCGATCAGAGGTGGTTCCGCATGAGAAAGCAAAAGGTCGTATCAGCGAAAGGAGCATGAAGGGTAAGTTAGAAACTGAGCCCAGACCTTCACAAACATTCTAAGAGCTCTTCTAAATTCTTAAGCCCCAAAGCAAAGGAAACCTTTCTGGTTGACCCAAATTACTCAAGGCTCAATGATCTTAAATCATTGAGGCTTCGTGAAATAGTGTATCACGCTGAATCTGCAACAAAGAAAGCTTATATTTAAATAGACTCCTGAACCAGTAACTTTTTATATGCTTGTGTTTAATCAACGAGGAATTTCATATACTAGGTTAGATCAATAACTTGTTATAATTTCATGTTCAAAACCAGGAGGCGTTAAATGTCACAATGGGATTTGACGCTGGGTGGTCCTCTCTTCCTGCTACTTACGGTAGTGGTGATCAGGGATCCCCGTCACAATCATTTGGAGACCTTTATACACACACACACACACACACACACACACACACACACACACATTATATATATGTATTACGTGTGTGTGTGTGTGTGTGTGTGTGTGTGTGTGTGTGTGTGTGTGTGTGTGTGTGTGTGTGTGTGTGTGTCCTGCCCTGGCTCACACTATCAGTAGATCAACTATACAGGCAAATTTTTAAAGCTCCCCAGGTGATTCAGAAGCACACCCCCATCTAACATCTACTGAGTAAAGGGATGACAGAGCTGGAAAGAAAATTCAGAGGATTGTCCAATCAGCAGTGTACACCTGAAACTATGTAACCTGTGTCAGCTACACTTCAACTGAAACAACAACAACAATAAAAACCTTTAGCACAACGAAGGATGTAAGGAAATTCTATGTTGTAAAATAGTTACCCATGATGCTGCTTTGTTGGATTGAGATCTTTTAAGAAAATAAATTCTCTAACCTGGTATGTTACTATTTATATATTTATCAAGTTACAGAGTATCAATAATATGCATTCAGAAAAACTGAAGCTCCAGGTAGGAAAGTGATCTCCTTGCTTTTCAGTCTTTCCACTGGAAATACAAAATAAATGGGTTGCTCTTGGGAAGTCAGGAGGCACAGGCCTAGGGGAGCCTGGCTCAGTTGGTTGAATGTCTACCTCTTGATTTTTAGCTCAGGTCATGATCATAGGGTCATGGATGGAGCCCTGTTCTGTACTGAGCATGAAGCCAGCTTAAGATTCTTCTCGCCCCCTTCCCCATTCACTCTCTCTAAAAAATTAAAGGGGTACATGGGTGGCTTATCGGTTAAGCTTCTGACTTCAGCACAGGTCATGATCTCACAGTTTTTGAGTTTAAACCCACACTGGGCTCTCTGCTGTCAGCACAGAGCCTGCCTGGGATGCTCTATTCCCCTCTCTCTCTGTCCCTCCCCACTTGTATGCGTACTTTCTCAAAATAAACATTAAAAAAATAAAGAAATAAAGAAGGCTCAGGCCTAACTGCAAATGCAAAAGTCCCCTGAAGACATATGACTTATCTGAAAACTTCACATGCATTACACACTCTAATCCTACATGTTTATGTGTGTATGTTTGTGTATGGTTTTTCCAATATGCCATCTTCTATAACAAATCTGACTCTCTAAGACGATCTTCCTTATTTACCCTGTGGGCTCTTGTACCCAAGTTTGAGTCCAAATAATCACTTCAGGGACTGATAATTGATTTTAGAGCTGTACTCTAACTACACCATGCAGTAATCTCAGTCTGCTCAAATAAGGACTGAAAATGCCCGAACTCCTTAATTACTAATAATCCTTTGAAAAAAAACTCACCTTTCTTGGGGCCAAGCAGATGAGGAAGAAAACTCTTCACAGCTACTGGCTCTGCAAACACCAACTGGTTAAGTAGAAGAGGCACCAACCGTGGGGCTATTAACTCCTCAGACAAGCAGCTGACTCTGTCCAGCAGGAATCTGAAGGGAAAGAAAAGCCTGGGAAGCCAGCTGTGCCTGTATTTACTTCCTTGTCCAGTGTAGACACACGCAGCCCTCCCCAACTTCTGTCAGGGAGGCACCGGGAGATGGCCAGAGGTGGAACGGTCAGCACAGGGGATGTCAGAAAAATCAGGGAGCACGAGACAAGGCCAGCAGCATGCATGTAGGTCCCATCACGCTATGGAAGATGCAGGATGTTGGATTATCTGAAGTTTCCACAGTAAACAAAATTCAGGCTTTTCTTACTGTCACATGTCAAAGCGTTCTGTCAAGAGCACATGGGTAATGGGTGACAGTGGGAACCGCCACTGCACAGACCCCTGAACAGACAGTCCTGCCCCTGCTGCGTGGAGAGGCCACTGTGAACAAACAGGGCCCCCCCTGGCCCCCGTTCATTCCGCCTACAGACGGCCGCCCCACAGCTGTCACCCCAGCATCCCGGCCCTTCCAGACTCGCAGCAGGGTATCCTCCTCTGCAAGCCCAGGGTCCTCCTGGCCCACAAATGTGCTCACAGCTCTTATGCCCTCAAAAACTCCTTCCGACTCCATCCCCTTCTTCAGCTACTCTCTGTTCTCTTCTCCAACCTTTCCAGGAGGTCTTCCCCAGAGTCTGCTTTCTCACCTCATCTCCCAGTCCACTGCGACCAGGCTCCCACCCCCTTGCAAACAGCTCCTCAGACGGGGTCTCCGGATGCCTAACTGAACTGTCATCCTCCGACCTTCCAGGACTTTACTCTGCCAGGAACATCAGCCTTTCCAGCTTTCCCAGAGCTTCCTCCAACCACTGCTGCTCTCATTCCTCAGCCACCCACCCACAAGGCTGGGTGGGGGCCCCAGGGTTAGCTTGGGTGCACCGTCTCTACCCATGCTATCGCTTTCTCTGGAAACTCACCAACACAGGCCAGTGCAATACTCACCTCCTGGCTCATGGGCTGCACGCGTCTCATGTGGGCTTCAAGCCCTCTGGTCAAAGGCCCTGTGTGCCTATCTGTCTATAGTCCCACGGCCCCTTCAGGCCAACACCCTGAATGCCCAGCTCCTCACATTCCCCATGCAAGGCCCCTCCTCATTCCCTAGCGCTCTGGGTGATGACTGCCACAGTCTTGCCAGTGTTATAAGTGGTGCTTATCTGTGTCTTCCCTTGTACACATCGCTGCCTCACTTCAGGCCTTCACAGCCAGCCAACCGATCTAAGTCCTGGAAAAAATAAATCTGTGCCCTCCATGGCAACACAGCGAGCCGTCCCTGGGGAGAGATTTGGCCACTTCACAGCCCACGTCCACTGCTTACAGACAGTGTCAATGCTCCTCACGGCCCCGTCCGAGGGTGTCCATCTCTCACATGTTGTGGTCTTGGAACCTGTAGGCAGGCAGGGCTGCAGGGACTCACCTGCTGCCTGTTGTTCTGTGTACGAGACACGCATGCGGTGCCCCTGGGCCTTCATGTGCATTCCTTTCTCCCTGCAATACCGCTTCTCTAACTGCCTCTGCCCTCGACCTCTGGGTTGTTGGGACGCCCCGCGCTGCAAGCCCGGTCACTGTTTAAGGACTATCCATCCCAAGGCCCGGCGGAAAGTCTGACATGCAGGAAATGTTCAAAAAACTGTCCAAGAAAGTAAATGTTGGACATCTCTCTGAAGATTAGTGACTACGCAGGCTTAACCCAAGTTACTGAAGAGCTTTTACTCTCTGGACTTACTTGAAGAATTCAGTTTTTCCTCTTCACTCTTCAACGGTTAAACTTTTCAAGAAATTCACAACTTCTAGAAAATCATTCCTAAATGGCAAAAAGAAAAAAAAAACATGCAGGACAACAAATTAGAGAAGGTGTGTTCAATACTGAAGCCATAACCACAGATCACGCTATACAAATATTCAAGGAAACATTCTCCTCTGCCAATTTGAAGACCCCATTAGAACTAGGGGCACCTGGGTGGTTCAGTCAGTTAAGCATCTGATTCTTGATTTCTGCTCAGGGTCACGATCTTATGGTTTGTGAGATCGAGCCCCGTATCGGGCTCTGTGCTGGCAGCCCAGAGCAGACTTGGGATTTTCTCTCCTTCACTGCCCCTCCCCACTGTGCGAACACTCTCTCTCCAAACAAATAAATAAACAGTAAAAAAGATAACTCTTAAAAAAAGAAGACTCTATTATAACTAAGTTGCTCATGAGACAAATACTATGAACAAGCCCATGGAGCACCCAGCATTTTAACAGCAAAGAGATGTGTGAAGAGGATTCAGGCTTCAGCACACATGGTGTGCACAAAGACGCCCACCACCTCGGCGGTTTTCATAACCAACATCATGGGAACTCGTGTTGCCACAGGACATGGTGAGCAGAGCCATCCTGGCAGAAATGGGGCCAATGTAGTGAAGTACTGCAAAACAGCCGCTGCCCCTCAATCCACTCCGCTGAGGTGAGAGCCGTGCAAGGGGCTGGGAAATAGGCATGTCTGGTGCCAGTCATGGGAGTCTCCCCATTTCTCCTGCCAGAAGCGGTGCGTCATCTCCTCAGTCAGGTAGGGAGGAGAGTGGGGGGCTGCGGCCCACATGGGGGGTAGTGTGGCTCATGTCCTCGAGTCCTGTGGGATGAGGCTGCCGGGCCGGGGGCCGACGCTTCATCATGCAGCCCCACCACACGGCCAGCCACTCAGGGCTCCACATCTTACACTTACATGCCTTTCCCTCTGGCTTTAATAGCAGAAACAAAGCACAAATGTCACAACGGAAGTCTAATCAGGTTGGTTCAGCTGCCTCAGCAAGGGATGCCCGCCCGGGTTCCCCTGATGTCTCCCGCTGGGCTGCTCCTCACACGCAACCATCAGATTTCAGGAAGGGGGAGGTGTGTGTTGTTGCTTTGTGTTCCGGCTTTCTCTCCTGTCTCTGTTTAAAACAGTTTTGGGGGCGCCTGGGTGGCTTAGTCGGTTAAGCATCCGACTTTCACTTAGGTCATGATCTCGCGGTTCGTGGGTTCGAGCCCCGCGTCGGGCTCTGTGCTGACTGCCAGCTCAGAGCCTGGAGCCTGTTTCAGCCTGTGACTCCCTCTCTCTCTGACCCTCCCCTGCTCACGCTGTCTCTCTCTCCTAAAAATAAATAAAACATTAAAAAAAAATTTTAAAAAACAAACAAACAAAAAAACACAGTTTTGAGGGGGGCACCTGGGTGGCTTGGTCGGTTAAGTGCCTGACTTCGGCTTAGGTCATGATCTCACGGTTCATGGGTCTGATCCCTGCATCAGGCTCTGTGCTGTCTGTGCAGAGCCCACTTTGGATCCTCTGTCTCCCTCTCTCTGTCTCTCTCCCACTTGCATGTGCATTCTCTCCCCTCTCTCAAAAATAAACATTAAAAAAAAATAAAAAATAAAAAATAAAAAAAGGACAATTCTTACTAAAGAACTCTTTATTACATAGTGGAGAGAATCTATTTGCTATAAAGGATTCTTTGTAGAAACTTTGTATCAAGGTAAATAAGATATTGCCATGAATCATTCAAAGACATAGAAATACGTTGGTTAAAAGACTGTGTTAATGGGAAAGGTTTTGAACGGTTTCTTTGAAACAAAAATGACCAATAAAATCCTAATAATTGTAGTGAAACTACCCCTCTGTCCCATTTAATAACACGGACCCTAGTCCCATGGCCGCGGCAGTTCACCCCCTCGGAGAACACTGGCCTTCCCTTCGTTCTGCTCGTCTGCGGCTATCTGACCACAGACACATAAGGATCTTTACTTTCAAAAGGACATAACATTAATTTTGCTACTAGAAGTTGCGAATGTGAAATTAACCCGTGCAGAAGTTCTGCGGTCATGGAAATGAGGAAAAGGAGGACACATAATTAAAACTAACCTCAAAGAGAGGCTCAAAACCATCTCTGAATCCAGTGACAGTATTAACATTATATTGTGCCCCTCCCTCTAAATCGACTTCGGTGCTTTTCCATCACGTATTACTAAACAAAGACGACGATCTTCTGCCTGAAGAAAAATGAGCTCCTTCCCCCCAACCTCCCATCAAGAAAACATTTCAACAACAACAAACTCCTAGAACGCAATGGCGGCAGAAACGAGAGGCCATGTTTATTAAGCCTCTAGATTACCTGACAAGTGCCACCCACTGGACACAGCCTGGCTTCCTCACTGTTATAGTTCCTAAAGGATCTGGCTTTAACTTCTAGACCCACGAGTTCACCACAGTTCAAGATTTCTAGAACTTCCTGTGAGAAGAACCTAAGACACAACCCACTTTCAACCCCTATCCTCCCATGTAGACATGACTTGACCTTTCCTAGGCCAACAGAAGGGATTGTGTGATCCAGGCCCCCAAGCCCCACCACCGGGACGCGGCACCCGCGAGCGGCCGGGGAGGCCCGCCGGGTGCCCTCACCTGAAGAAGTCATGGGACAGTAAGGTGTGGAGCGGCGGCCGACATGTGGGAATGGGACTCAGCAGGGTTGAGTGCAAGGTCTGTTGGAAGCTGGAGATAACGTCCGCTGAAACTGAAATCCAGAGGTACAGTTAGTTTCCAAGCTTCTCCCTCCTTTCAGGACCTCTACAGCTGGAGACTGACGAGGGCAAAAACCAACCTGTAAAAAGCCCAAACAAACAAAGCCCTGGCTGTTGCTAAACAGCTTCCAGCTCACCTGAAGCCACACTCCTTGGCAGGTGTGGAAAATTCATCTGCCAACACATCGGCCCCACCCCCACGAGTCTCACCTCTGTGCCCTCATTTCCCAACGGCTGGTGTAACTCGGCTCGGGCCTAACGGAGATTTAATAAGTGGCTGATTGGAGGGTCTTATCAACCAGGGTTCCTCACCCACAGAACAAGAAAAGTTATCTGAATGACTGTATTTTCTATTTTCGCCAGGATGGTACATAATTACCACCATCCTAGACACAGGGGAGTAGTGAGTTCATTCCCCACAGGGCATGCCTTATGGCCTTATGGGTTTAATTCTCAAGTATTTAGGCTGAGACAATTTAGAGCTAGCAGCTGAATGGTACTGTTAACTTCAGAATGCTGCAGAAGCTGATAAAAAGCAGCTGCGTTAGAAGTGCACAAAGCTTCGGTAAAGTGTGACCCAGGCCAGTAAGGGGCCTAATGAAGCATGTACCCCCAGCCCCGTTAACGCGTAGACAAGTGAAGGCCTGGGGTGGCTGCAGAATGAAGCAGGCTGCCAGGCACGCCACCAGAGAACTCGACAGAGAGGAGAAACCAATGTACTTAGGAGCCTGGGCTCTCTGAGGCAATAAAAGAAAAAAGGTAATGAGTAAATTACATTAAGAAGAAAAAACTCAAAAGGACTTTGAAAGAATAAAGATAAGGAAATGTTAAGCTTGATTTAGATTATATAAAAAGTGTCAATTCCTCCTCTGTTCTTCAGATTATTACATATAAATCAATAACAGCATTCATTTACTTGGCTGACTCAATAAGGAATAGAATCTTTAGACTTATAAGTACCAATACCAATTAATCAGATAATAACACGTGATATAAACAAAGTAGAAAGTGGTTCCTACTTAAAATTCTTTTAATGATGCAAAGGAAAGAAATCAAAGCTTCTTTCCTCAGTGCTGTCAAGATCTGCTGCAAACAAGCTATCTGGTAAGCAACAGGTTCCTTACTATGGTCAAAGACCGTGGTCCTCTGAATCCACACAGAACAGGCTGTGAATGGCCTTCCTACTTATTCTGTGGATGTAGCAGTGTAACTCCACTCACCCTGTTTACTTAAGATTCTGAGCAAACTTTCCACCAATGTCCCAAATGAAAAGGCATCCCGGGCATGTCCGTGTGACTCTGGCAGAGTTGTGAATTCTGAGGACTAAAAGCAGTAAAGATCATTAAACCTAGAGAACATGCCTTATAAACCTGATCTAAATTTTCTCTAAAGCACTCTCTCCCATTTTTGCATTTATTATACCTAAAGCCAACTATACAGTACCACACACTCACTTACAGGCTCTTAAAGCCATGAGGGAATGCAATTTATCAAAGATTTAAAAACATCAAACAAGGGCAAAAAGAGAAAAAGAGCCTAAATACGATATATGCCTGTGGCTTTCAAAAGTATTTTTGACTGCAACCCATATTTTAGAAATTATTATTACTGGGGCGCCTGGGTGGCTCAGTTGGTGAAGCGTCCGACTTTGGCTCAGGTCATGATCTCACAGTTCGTGGGTTCTGGCCCCGCGTCGGGCTCTGTGCTGACAACTAGCTCAGAGCCTGGAACCTATTTCAGAGTCTGTGACTCCCTCTCTCTCTGACCCTCCCCTGCTCACACTGCCTCTCTCTCTCTCAGAAATAAATAAAACATTTTAAAAAATTAGAAATTATTATTGCTGTTAGTGGTGGTAGTATACACACACACACATAAATACACATAATGGAAACTAAAATTTCATAAAACAATACTCAGCCTTACTGGTATTTTCTATTTTATTCCTTTCCCCCCCTCAATTGTCAGGACCAGTAACCTGATTTAAAACTCACAAATCAGTCTGAAAAACACTAGTACATACACAAAGTACCAATCTGGAACAACTTGATTTATTTCAAGTCTTAGGTCTTCATTCAAGTTTATAGTTGGATTGGCATTTCCTGTAAAGCACATTAAATACTGTCTTTGGGGGATTGCAGTGTGTTTACAGTAACTGTGAGAACAAATTTAGAGGGAGCTACTGCCTTCGCATTTCCTGGTAAATATAATCTTTCTTCACCAGCAGCCGGTGGTGAAGGTAAGAAACAAAAATAGAACTGAAAGGTTCATCAACCTAGGGGAGAAATGTGTAGATGGACCTTTGTCAGAAAAGATCATTAACGTCAATAAGCACTCTTGCATGCGCCCTGGAGCCCTAATGACTGATGGGCAGATGCGTACTTAGGGTGAAGCACAGGGAAGGCGAGGGCTGCTGCCCCCCCAGCTCGTAGGGCTTCCAGCAAAGTACGAAGACTGTGAAATGAGGATGAAGCACCAACCCTGCTCACACTGAGGTATTTACTGGTGTCACAGGGGTCTGTACGACCCAAAAATGTATGCAGACTGTCCAGAAAAAAGCTCCCTCCTGTGGTGATAAGATTAAGCTCAGAAGCCATCATGGCCAAAGGAATTACAAGGCATCCACAATTTAGCCAAGAAAGAGGGAAACAGACAAAAGGTTCTTTTCAGTTTCATACAAAGAAACCATCGTTACAGCTGCAGTAGATCGTCTTACCATCTCTTCAGGAGGGATAGATGCTGGGTCTCTTACTGACTGAATACTCCTCAGAAACTAGACAGAGAAATAAATTAGGGAAAATAATTCATACACAAGTTTGGTGAATCAATCTTTCACACTAAAGTTACACAAGCAACCAGCAATGCAAAAAGTAGCAATGAAGCCTTCAAGCCAATGCCACATTAAATACATAAACTTAAAATCTTGCTACTTAAACAGTGTGAATACAGTACATGGCACAGCGCAAGGCTCAGTAGAAGATACCTGTTACGTTCCCTTTCCTGTCCCCTGCAGCTGGTTAAAGCACCCTCTGCTGTTCAGAGGTGCCTCTGCATCTGCTTTCCTTACATTGATAACTAGGAAACTTCTTTGGCATCCTGCAGAGTTATTAACAAGTAGAAGGCTTTTCTAGCATAGAACAAATCTATCAATAATCTTCCTGCTGAGTCAGGTCAATTTTAGGGCTTGCTGCCACGTGCGATATAAAAGTTGAGGACCTATGAACTATAGAGAGAACATCCACAAACAAGTACGTTCATTCACGGATTCAAAGAGTATTTTTCAAGCACTTCTATGTCCTAAACACGACTCAGGGCACTAGGAGTACAAAAGGAATATGATACATTCCCTGCCGCCGGCCAGGTGCTCACAACCTAGAACGGAAACTAAGAAGTGCTGTGACGTGTGTTCAGTGTAGAAGCACAGGAGAGACTAATTCCGTTGGGCAGGGAATACCGGGGGTGGGGGAAGGTTCACAGACAGACTGAGCTGGAACACAGACTTCAGCTTCATCCTACATGCTGCAGAGAGCCTATGAGAAGAAAGCATCCCAAAGACAGAAAGGCACACAAAGGAAGAAGGGGGTGAAAGGCACCACCTGGCCTACAGCACAGCTGAGTGGGGGGAGCCAGAGTGGAGCTCAGTGACTGTAAGTGTAGGTCAAGTTGAAGGCAGGCTCGGGAAGAGACGTGAAGGGCCTTATATACCATGGTAAAGAATTGTGAAGAGAAACCAAAGAATGAATTACATGCTGTTACACTGATGAGACGTAAGGTAAGTTCTGAGACACAAGGGACCAACTGGGGCAGACGTCATCGGAGGAACACCTCTGGGGGGGACGGGGGATGTAGCGTTTGGCCTCAGAGAGAGCCCATGACGGTGCACATACAACAAGGCCCCTCGTGGCGGCCCCACAAGAGAACAGAGGGAACTGGACCGGGTCAGTACGCCAGGGGGCCAGCCCTGCCGGAGCGCTGTCATCATGGGGCTGGGGTTGTTGTTGTCGTTGTTGTTTTTAAGAAAGAGCAAGTCTAGTGGCAATGTGCAAAATGACTGAAACAAGAAACAAAACAGAAAAGAAAGGTTCATCAACCTAGGAGGGCAATTTGTAGAACCCGGTCAGACAAAGCCATTCAGAGGTACTGGACGCAGCAGCCACACGGCCCATAAGAACAGTTAAGGTGCACACGTCCTAACTCCGGCTGTTAGACCACAGTGGGGGCCTTCAGATGACCGGGACAGTTGTAAATGAACTCTTCTTGACTACCTCATGCGTGCCAGGCACTATTCCGGGTGGAGATGTAAAAATAAGTAAGAGAGACTCTCACAACCTCAAGAAGCTCAAACACAGGTAAAGAAATCAGACGCACAAAGGTAATTTCAGTATTAAACATTAAGTGGTGTAATTAAATAGAGAGTATTACAAGAATATAAGGGAGGAGCATTTAATTACAAATCAATCTGACCAAGCCATTTTACTCCCCAATCTCGAGTTCCTCAGCTAGAAAACGAGGAGACAAGAATAAGTGAAGCCTCTGAAGAATAAACTCCTACAATTCTGTGACTATGGCATTGACAAAAAAGTTGAGTCTCCAAAGCTAGGATGACCGAGGCACGAACCACCCACTACAATGCTATCACTTTCCCTGTAACACAGAGGGCTTGTCCCCCACCTTACCTCAGGTGTGGCCTGAGGAACTTTGCAGACGGTCTCCATTCCCCCCAGTTTCCAGTGGCCGTCCTCACTCACAAACACAGATGACAGGCAGACATTGTTGTGGGTCAGGTGTCCCTGCAAGAAAAGAACAGGAAGAGGCTGCCCCTAGAATTTGTGAAGCTGAAGTTTTAAAGAACTAGATGCTGACCACCCAGAGAAGGGATGGCAACTCCGCCCCCCTGTGGCACAATAAACGAAGTACAACTCTAAGGAGTGACAAACCGAGTAAGTCTGGGCGTACACATTACAAGGTTAGAGGAAAGGAAAAATGCGATGGAGAGGCTTCTGTTCTCTCCCCTGCCCGGTGAAGCAGGCTAACGAACCAGAGGCATGACAGCCGGGACACAGATTCCGCACATCCCCACTTCCACACCCAGCAGGAGAGACGGCACCCCCCACACACAGGTACGAGTCGTTGCGGCCTGGGTCACTTGTCTCCAGCCCTTAAAGATAAAGTTCATCTTTGCACCCACAGGCTGTTGTACTAATTTTCTTCTCTAAATTCTTTCTCGCCTACATTCTAATGCGAACCCAGATCCATTTCACCTGAAATCTTGTCAGGAGGCATTCAACAATTCTGCCTGAAGAAGAGGAAAATGGAATGGTAAGGGCCACCAGGAATATCCCCCCGAGCACGGAAGTGACGAAATTTAGGACTATAAAACACAGTACAGGCAAATAAGTAAGAAGGAAGAAGAAGACAATGAGAACAGAATTTAAGTACGTGTGTGTTTTTAACCCCAAGCTGGAAATCATTTCAGTCGACAGTGCATTTTAAATATCCTACTCGCCAAAGCAAGTGTGTACATATTTTGATATGAAACATTCCGAGATACATATACATTTTAGAGGAAGGTTCAGAATAGCATGGATGGTATATTTTTGCATTTGAGAAACAAGGGAGACTAGGCTAGTAGGAACGTTTGCTTTATGTGCACACAGAGCATGTTCGAACGACTGGGCTCATCACCATCACCGTGGTCGCTTCTGGAGGGAAGTAGGGCCCTGGACTCTGGGTGGGGGGCTTGCTCCTCCATGTGCTCACACGCTGTCCAAGCTTTCCACCACATGCACACACTTTTTCCAACAAAAAGTTGGAAAGAAAAGATTCCTCCACATGAAGCATGAACAATTTTTCTTCATATGCACCTTAGACAAGCTTTTAAGAGACAATAAATCCAAAGTGATATTTAAAATCTGTCTCCCATTAACAGGAAAAGTTAACAAAAAAACAAACATACACTGAGATGAATCATGTGCAAATGTTTCTAACCTGTGACTGGTCATTTTAATCTGGGAGGATGGCCACAGGTTTTCATAGTTCAGAATGCAAATTCCATTAAGAAACAGCTCTGTAACACCGTCCAGAAACAGACCAGAAGTAAAGAGAGGAAGTACCCTTATCCCTGTGACAGTGAACCTGACCACAGTGTGAAGAGGCTGGCTCTCAGGGACATCACCTACTCGAAGGAGAAGGAATGTAAAACTGCCTCTTTCGAAGACATGGTCATTTCTTTCTTCAAAATCTAACATGGAACAAAATCCCTAGAAACAAATTGGAATTCGGCCCACAGCAGCATTATGTTAAGGCTTTATCCCTTTCTTAAGAAATGGAATACAACTGTTGCTATTTTTAGGTAAAGGCTTACCCCAAACTGGAGGGAGACCATCGCCAAGTGAATAAAGGCCTATGAAACACTGCCCAGGGTCAGAGGCCACAAACCATCCGTCTGTGGCACTGCCGTGCCTTCCAATGTGTGTGTTTCCCTTGGGAAGCTTTTGAGTCAGAACAGTGCCTTATGCTTTCCACATATCCCATAACTATAGCATCAGCACACACACCAACACCCCCAGCCTGTACCAAAGTATGCGAGGCGCACTACGTGCGGGCTGCTTACTCTGTCGTGAAGGAAGACGAGGGCCAGCAATATGTCATAGATGCCAGCACAGACTTCCGCAGAAGATAGCACTTCCAAAGCCACTTCCAGAGGCTGCACTCGCTCAGTGACAAGATGAATCCCATCCGCCTCCACGGTGCAAGATAAAAATCTCAGCAGGCAAGGGTGGCGAAGTGTCTTCAAATGCTTTCAAAATACAAACAGAAGGGGTGATGAGGTTAATGACTCAGGACCAGATTACTGGCAGTTTCATGTACGGCAGGGTAAAAGTCAGAAACTGTATCCTTTGCATTCAAGGTCCTTTCCAGCTCCCTACCTTCCTCATCTTCCCCCGAAATTTCAAGTAAGGTGAAGACACATCTATGAGCTGTTGTGACTTTACCAATGTTTAAATCACTCTACAGAGAACTGCAGTTCCCTGAGGGCAGTGTGGGCCCCCCAGGAGCCCAGGCCTCCCGAAGATCACTGCTATTGACTCTGAACCAGGTGCCCAAAATAGTGACCGGAGACCTTAACAAAGCACTCAGGTTCTGGAGCCGGGTCAAAATGAGGAGAAGAGACGGCGTGGGGATACATGTCCTGGGTGAGGGATGTCCTTTCTCACAGCTGTGCACCAATGGCGATGGCGGGCCCCGCGTGCACAGCAGTGTAGCAAACGTGGCTAAAACTCCAACAGAGACCCTGCCACCTTTCTGGCCAGAAGAATGACAGGGAGGAACTGAGGCCAGCCTGAGTCTGAGGATATCCCAGGGGGGAAAGGACCGGAGAAGAAGATGCTCGGAGTATCTGTCTATCTACACAGGTCTCAGACTAACTCCTGAACCCACACAGACAGAGCAGACCCACACCAGCACAGCAAAGTTTTGAGAAATGACCGCGGTTTGAAGCAGCGCGCACAGGAAGAGTGGGCGGAGAGTAGTTAGAAAACTTGAAGCCTGAACCTAAGCGGACTGACTGCCTTCAGTCGAAACATCAAAACATCAAAAATGGAAAACATTAACAATCTCCCAAGGATTAAAACAGAACCAGGGCGCCTGGGTGGCTTAGTCGGTTAAGCGTCCGACTTTTGCTTGGGTAATGATCTCGCGGTTCGTGGGTTCGAGCCCCGCGTCGGGCTCTGTGCTGACTGCTAGCTCAGAGCCCGGAGCCCATTTCAGAATCTGTATCTCCCTCTCTCTCTGGCCCTCCCCTGCTCACGCTGTCTCTCTCTCTCTCTCCTAGAAATAAATAAAAATATTAAAAAAAAAAAAAAAAAAACAGAACCAAGAGTCTATGCAACAGTACATTCAAAATGTCCAGTATTCAATCCAAAATGTTCTCACTTAACAAACAAAAACAAAAACAAAAAAGTGAAAAGACAAGCAACAAATATCAACCCCAAGATGAACCAGGTATTAGAATTATCACAAAGAATTTAAAACAGCTTAACTATTATAACCATTCTCCCCTAGAGGTAAAGGAAAACAATTAGGAAATAAATAGAAAGAAGTTCTCAGCAGAGAAAGAACTTTTACTTAAAATAAGTAGAAGTTCATTATTATTTTTTTATATTTGTTTACTTTTGAGAGAGAAAAAGAACACAAGCAGGGGAGGGGCAGAGAGAGAAGGGGACAGAGAATCCAAAGCAGGCTCTGTGTGGACAGCCTGACACGGGGCTCAAACCCATGAACCGTGAGATCATGACCTGAGCTGGAGTTGGACATTTAACTGACTGAGCCACCCAGGTGCCCCAAAATAAGTGGAAGTTTTAGAAACGAAAGATAAAATATTAGAAACTAATTCAATGAACGGACTCAACAACAGAATGCAGATGGTCGAGGCAAGAGCCCACGAACCTAGCTGTGTTAACAACCTGAAGAACAAACAGAAAAGGTTTTTAAAAATTTTTAATGTTTATTTTTCTCTTTTTGAGAGAGAAACAGAGCATGAACAGGGGAGGGGCAGAGAGAGAGACACTGAATCTGAAGCCGGTTCCAGGCAGAGCCTGACTCAGGGCTCAAACCCATGAACTGTGAGATCATGACCTGAGCCAGAGTTGGATGCTTAACCAACTGAGCCACCCAGACACCCCAAAAACTCTTCTTTTTAAAAAATGATCATAGCCTCAGGAACTCATGTGACAATATCAAAAGGTCTAACATATATAATTGGAGTGGTGGGTCCCCCACCTCACACAAAAAAAGGGGGGGCATAAAAAATGTAATGAACTTTCCAAATTCAGCCTAATACTAAAGTTACAGATTTCAAAAGGTCAATAAACGTCAAACAGGAAAAATCAAAGAAAACCAAATTTATACACATTGTCATCAAACTGGTGAAAATCAGATAAATAAAAAACCTTTGGAGGCAGCTCTTAGAGAGAAAAGCCCTTGCAGTCCGCTGGACACTGAGGAAGGCTTGTAAACCAATCATCGTACAGGAAGGAGGCTGACGGAAGATTTACTTGGAGAAAAACCCTCAATATAACGTTGGGTTTCATTTTCACAATTAAACACTCTGAACGGAATATTCCAAAATACGTTCTTGGAAGTTCAAGGTTTCTATCAGTCACTTCAAACTAGCCTATTAGGTGAAGCCACAGGAGAATCTTCTGAGGAAATGAATTCGTCCAGTTTCTTTTCCTCTCTTATAATGATCCCAAACTTTGACACCTCTAGGAATAGCTTCAGTAGGATTTTTTGTTTGGTTTTAAGAAGAAAGCTGTTATCCTCCAGAGGTCACTCTAATAAAAATTAAGAAAACTCCTGGGATGTCTGGGTGGCTCAGTCAGTTAAGCATCAACTCTTCATTTCAGCTCAGGTCATGATCGCGCCATTTGCGGGTTCGAGCCCCACATTGGGCTCTGAGCTGACAATGCAGAGCCTGCTCGGGATTCTCTCTCTCTCAAAAATAAATAAATAGATAATAAAAACTAAAAAAAAAAAAGAAAAAGAAAATGTATTAGCTAGCAAACAAGAACTACTAATCCGTATGTATGCCTTTAATATAATCCATTCATATGCATATAAATACAGTAAATACCCAGAAGAGCCAAGAGCCATGCTAGCGAGCGGGCTCAATGCCTGAGCACAAGTGGATGGAACTTCTTGCACGGGTCTTTTAAACTATGGTTTCTGAGTAAAATTATGCAATCTCTTTTATATTTTTTCATTTTAAGAATCACCTCAAGTAATTTGCAAACCCAAAATGAAACACTTGACTTTGTACTTCTGCCTGTTCGGGAAAAATTATTCATGCAGCTCTTATTTCCTAGGACTCTAAGTATTTTCCTTTGGTAGCATGTACCTTCTTTTATGCTTCTAGTACTCACGGCAGACTAGTAAGTCAGAAGACATACTACCAGGCTGAGCACTGGCATTAAATACAGAGTCAGTAAATTTCACCTGATTAATAAATGAAATAATAAATTACATTCTGCGCTTTTTGTTTTCAATCCTACATTCCCAGCAAAATCCTTGGTCCAAAGTGTCTGGTTTGTTTAATAAAGGCAGAAAGGAGTAACTGATAGTATGATTCTGAACAAGGCACTTAACTGAGCAAGAACATCATGTGTCTCCCCCACTTCAGCACACACAATATTTTGCATAAATTATGCACACAGATTCACAGGAAGTCAGCAATTATGAATCAAATAGAAACATTTTTTGACTCAAGCTCCAAAGAACAGAGGGAGCGACAAGATGCACCTGCTAAGATTTTCTCAGTAAGCATTAACCAAAGAGAGCAATGACTCTTTGGTGGTGGAGAGGGCAGCTTTGTGGAAGGAGTGTCGAAAGTATCTGTCCCTGAGTCACCACATCCTTGTTCCACCTGTGTTCTGCTCCAGGTGAATGCTCTCAGAATGAAGAACCTGAGTAAGGACCTTTATCATTAAATATGAGTAGCACTGGCTAATCTGTCAATATCCATACTTATCCAGACCCGCACAGAAATGTTAGGTGTGAGAGTCAAGTTGTGAATATAAACTTTCTACTTTTCAGGAACGGGTTAGGACTGAGCTATCCAGAGAATTAATTAATTCAACCCTTAGCGGCTTAACTTGTCATTACTGTAAGTTCTCCCTCTGGTTCTCTATTTCACTTTGAGAACTACACAAGATAGTAGTTATTAGCTCAAATCCACCTGCAAGTTTTTAGACAGGAAGCCAGCCACAGTTTCACCCAGTTAAAGAAATAGAACATCATCACCAAGATGCCTAAACTAGAGAGCAAGACCTCTAAGGGAGAAATACTCTTCCTTCTTCCACGGAGATGCAAATCTGAGACAAAGACGTAAGGACACTCTGTCTTTGAATGTCCAGGAGCTAGAGGTTAGATGAGAAATTAGGAATGAAATGCAGGAAGGGAAAGGGGTAAAGAATCCTGTGTTGGAAAGTCTGCGCCTGAGGTGCTGCTGGAGTAGACAAGCGGAGATATTCCACCAGGCAGGTGGGAATGTGGATCTGGAGCTCAGCCCAGAGGGTTCAGCAGATACTGCATTGGGGGCGGAAGGCCAGATGTAAGCACCAGGGGAGAAAGGACGAGAACCTGAAGTCTGAAAATTGTTTTGGGGTGGGGGGAAAGGGGCCTGCGCCATCTGGAGGTGCACCTGAGGGATGGGGGTACTTCTGAAGTTCTTCTGAATGGATCATGATCAGGAGCCTCATAAGAGAATCAGCTCTTGATTATGAAGGAAACATTTTTTTAAAAGCTGAAAATGTAGGACAGCTGATTTATTAGAATAACAGTTGTAAATGGCACAGAAAAGGGTGAAGAGGGAGAGGAACAGAAAGAGCAAGTCAGCATATAAGGAAGAGCAGTGAAGAATTCCCCAAGTGGAAGGCAAGCGATACTCTCTTCTATTTCTTCCTCATGACCATGCATTGTGCATTCTCAAATATGTTGACCAACCCTTTCAGAAAGCGGCCTGAGTCATGGAGAAGAGCATAATGTCTCCCAAGGCATGTGCACAGCATCCACACACGCATTCCTAGAGTCAGTGTGACTGCTGTGTGGTATGAAGAGAGTTGTTCATGAGCTTGTCCTTACCACGAGGCCCCCCCCTAAGCACTGGGATTAGAGCAAGCCACAGGAACCACACTCTGATTTAGGAGCTATCATTCCTTACTATTCATCAGAAATGAGTCCTTAACCACCAGTAAGAAAATTATACTATTATAGCTAATGGATTCAAGATAAAATGATAGGATCTGATGGACTTGAAGAATTTCTAGTATTATTTTGTAGCCAAAGGTTATACCATAGTTCATCTTATTCCATTCCACTGCACTGTGCCTGCAGGTTTTTATTTATAATACTAGAGGAACACTACACTTATGACCTGACAATATTTGCAAGGAAAACACTGTCCATCTGCTTGAAGTGGTCATCAAAACCACCAAAGGTAGTACTGGGAGCCTGAACTCTAGAGAAAGTGAGGTGAGCTGGCCACATTTAGTATTTCAGGAATCCAGGAAAATCAAGGTCCCAATGCAACATGATACATGTTTTCAAGAACTGTGACCTTAACTGAAACTCCTTGGGGCACCTGGGTGGCTCAGTCGGTTGAGTGTGTGACTTTGGCTCAGGTCATGATCTCACGGTTCGTGAGATCAAGCCCCACATGGGGCTCTCTGCTGTCAGCACAGAGCCTGCCTCAGATCCTCTGTTCCCCTCTCTCTCTTTGCTCCTCCCTGCTTGTGCGTGTGGTCTCTCTCAAATATAAATAAGCAAAACATTGTTAAAAAGTCTTATGAACTTATTTAAAAAAACCAACGAAGGAAGTTGATAAATCTCTAGTACTTCACTAGAAACAGTGATCCTAATTTTTTTTACTTGAAAAACATGTTACGTTATGAAATGAAAATAACATGACGTATGTCAGATATTAACTGCATATAAGAATAGAACAGTGAGGCAAGGCATTTTATCTTTTGCAAAAATTACAATAAAAAAAGTATTAACAGGGCACCTGGGTGGCTCAGTTGGTTGCGTGTCTCACTCTTGATTTCAGCTAAGGTCATGATCTCGCAGTTCGTGGGTTCAAGCTCCACGTCAGGTTCTAGGCTGACAGTGTGGAGACTGTTTGGGATCCTCTCTCACCCTCTCTCTTCTCTGCCTCTTCTCCACTCATGCACACTTGTGCTCTCTCTCTCTCAAAATAAAATAAAATAAATAAACTTAAAAAAAAATAAAGACACTTAGGGGATGTTCTATTGAATTCTATTTATATTCCGAGGTACAATCACATTTTCTTCTAAGAGGCCGGGGGTGGGGGTGGGGGAGCGCAGTGCACAAGCACCTGCTAATGCACTGGTCCCTTCCAGGAGCAGCATCTGGAAGGTGTGAGCCAAGAGCAACTTCTCCCTGAAGAGGAAACTGAAGCCTCTAAAAGTCAATGGTGTGACTAAGGTCCCTCAGTAAGAACCAGAACCCAGGCCACCATTCTTTCTGGGGCGTCCTGCTCAACATTCTTTCTGGGGACATGACAATAGAAATAGTGGGAAAAGAAAAAACAGTACCTGCAGTTTCTAAAATATTTTATTTTAGGCCCATCATCCATACAGTAACGGTGAGCACAACATAAGGTATAGAGAAGGTGAATCGGTATGTTGTCCACCTGAAACTAACACTGTGTGTCAACTATATTCAAATTTAAATGCAAAACTTAAAAAGTCAAAAATTAAAAAGTAAAATACGTACAATACACAAAAATAAATAAAATTCACAAATTAAATAATATGCTTCCCAAAATGTCAATACGTACAGATTTTTGCTAAGCGACACTAACTCTACCTTATATTAGCCCTGGAAAATTACCTTCCGAACCTTCTCACTGAAACAATACGATGAAAGCTACGGCCCTGGGTTTTATGAAGCTGCTTTGGCTCTGCTCATGGTACTTGATCGTGTCACAGGGAGTTGGAGATTTTCCCATGAGGGAAGGACAACCACGTTCTTTTTTTTTTTTTTTTAATTAAAAAAGATTTTTAATGTTAATTTTGGATAGAGAGACCGCGCTCACGAGTGCGTGAGTGGGGGAGGGGCAGACAGGGAGGGAGACACGGAATCGTGGCGGGATCCAGGCTCCAGGCTGTCAGCACAGAGCCCGGTGAGGGGCTGGAACAGCAACTGCGGGGATCCTGACCTGAGCCCAAGTCTGACGCTTAACCGACTGAGCCCCCCAGGGGCGCCGGGACAACCACCATAAAAGCACGATTAATTAGGACCCCCCTCCCCCCTGTGCCCATCATTACTTCCCATTTCGTATTCTGTAACAGGAGCCAAGTCAGTAAAAACCCCCGAAGGAGACGGGCGGCGCCCACGCGGGTACCTTGGCGGCCTTGTGCACGCGGTCCTCGTTCTCCCTCCGGTACACGAAGACCGAGGCGCGCCGGCCATCCTGCAGCACGGCCGGGTGCACGGCCAGGCCGGCCGGCAGGGCGCGCGCGGGCTCCGTCAGCGCGTAGCTCCTCAGGGCGCTGCTCTCCGAGCCCATGCCTTCCGCCTGCAGGCGGCGCCGCGGCTCCTCCGCGAAGGCCCGCACCGCTGGGGGAGAAAGGCAAACACCTTCACCCACAAGGCCCCGCCTGCGACCCCGCCGCTCCGACGCACCGGGCCCTCCAGGCCCCATCGACAGCCCCCACGACAAAAACGGTAAGTGCTCCCCAAGTCACCGGGGGTGCTTTTCAAGGAACAACTGAGGGCTCTGGGGAAGATGCGGCGGCCCCGCCGCGTGCAGTTGCTGCGCCTCCCTAGACCCCCTAGTACACACGTACACACACACACACACACACACACACACACACACACACACACACACACACATTCTGGGGACTGTCACAGAGCGCCAGGTGATCCAAACCAGAATAAGATCACCCGTGCTCCCTAACCTGCTCACATATCCTGCCTCACAGGAGAGCGCTGTAAACCCCCTTATTCAACGAGAAAACTGCTGTGTGTCTACAGTAACTTATAATTACAACGTGTACCAAACAGACTGGAGCGTATTTCTATCAATGATGAAAAACATGTTAACAAATGGAGAGTTCATGCAGGCCGAGCAAAGTGTCCGGAGCACCAGGAGAACAGTGCGGAAGACACCCCTCGCTGAACACAAATGATAATAAACATAAAAAAGAGGGCGCCTGGGTGGCCCAGTCAGTGGGACTCTTGCTGTCCCGCTAAGGTCATGATCTCAGGGTTTGTGGGTTCCAGCCTCACATCAGGGTCAGCACTTATAGTGTGGGGCCTGCTTGAGGTTCTGTCTCTCCCTCACTCTCTGCCCCTGTCTTTCTCTCAAAATAAATGAAATAGACAAAAAAAAGAAAGAAAAAGAAAGAAAGAAAGAAAGAAAGAAAGAAAGAAAGAAAGAAAGAAAGAAAGAAAGAAAGAAAAGAAAGAAAGAAAAGAAAGAAAGAAAAGAAAGAAAGAAAGAAGAAAAGAAAGAGCACACTCCCATTGCTCTTCAAAGTCATGGCTAAGTAAAAAGGGGAAAGTGCAAAACTGTATCATCCCAGATGCCAAAAAAAACCACAAAAAACAAAAACGAAAACAAAACCCACCTAGAGGGGAACGCCTACATAACGCAAATTACTCTGTAATGACAGAAAACAGCTCAGTGGTTGCCTGGGTTACAAGCCCAGTAACAGGGACCAGGGGAGGGGAAAGGACTGCCAAGGGATGTAAGGAGACTTTTGGGGAAATAGATATATTCATTAACTTGCTTATGGTGAAAGGTAATAATAAATACCAAAACTTACAGAATGCTTTAAATATGTTCAGTTTCCTGTACATCAATTATACCTCACTAAAGTTATTTTATTTAAAAAAAATTAATGTTTATTTATTTTTGAGAAAGACAGAGTGTAAGTGGGGGAGGGTCAGAGAGAGAGGGAGACACAGAATCCCAAGCAGGCTCCAGGCTCTGAGCTGTCAGCACAGAGCCCGATGTGGGGCTCGAATCTACGAACTGTGAGATCATGACCTTAGCTGAAGTTGGCCACTTAGCCAGGAGGCCATATAGTTGTTTTAAAAAGAAACGCTTTATTTCTAGGTGTGTATCTATGAATGTATCTATATACAGATACATACATAAACAGATAGACCTGAAAAAATGCTCAAGTATTAACAGAGATTTGCTGTCGGTGTTGGATCACGAATAAGTCACAGACAGACATATGCCTGCACTTCCCAAACCTTCTACACTGAGCACACACCTTTCTTTACAATGGGGATACATTCCCATGGCTACAGCAGGCACTGCAGAGCGGCCCCCACAGTACTGGGGTGGGGGTGGGGGCAGCAGAGGCCCTGCTGCATGTAAGGCACCTGCTGACAGGGCCGTCACTCTGCAGGGACCGGCCCTCACAAGGGCCCAGCCAGGACTGCCAGATTGGCCCGTTTATCAGAAGGATCCAAGAGCCTGAATATTTATATGGAAATGTCCGTATTTTTCAGTTCTGGCTCGAATGTACTTAAACCTGTACTGGCCAAATAACACACGTTGGAAAAATCTGTGGCAGTCAGTCTGCAGTTCTGGCTTTACCATAATGTAAAAAATAAAACATAAAAAAGAGTTCTGACTCTGGTGACATGGCCAAAAAATCTACGGAGACCTTTAAAATTTTCCGTTTAAAAACTGCACCCTTTGAACAGACAGACACCCAACAACCATTACAACCAGATCCTCCACTTGGATTTTTTTCCACTTGAGCGAAGTTCCACACAACCCTGTGTGTCACCAAAGTATGAGGGGCTGAAGACACATGCCTAAAACAGAATTCCAAGTGCCTACAGACCCACATGTATCGTTACATAAAGAACACAACGTGGACAAAGCTAAAACTATCTAAACTTGAAATTGTTCAAAAATCCAGGAATACACCTGAGGATAAGTAGCAAGTCGTCTTCGTAACAAATCCGCTGCGCCCTCCCTACTCTGCAGTGGATCTTAAGAACAGCAGGGGAGAAACAGTATTAAAAGTGCCAAGTATCTGACTATGTGTAATGTTCACCTTTCTACTGGGACTACAGGTAAAGTTAGCGTCTACGTGGGCTCATGGAGAAAAGCAGCTCCCGTTTAACTCCCCTGTTGTGGAGCTGGGATGGTACCTGTGACAATCTGCACCCCCCCCTCGCCCCCCAACTGCTGAGCAGTGAAGGTCATGCTCAGTAGTTGGATCTCGCCCCTCTCCTCTCGGGCACAGTTAATGGGTCAGTGAATTCACACATTAGCCTTGTCTAGGACCTGTGGCCCAGAGGAAGAGTTAAAATGACCAGGTCTTTAGCTGTCCCAGGAATCTGAAGGCACAAGAGACATTTCTATTAGCTGAAGGTAAAAGGATGCCATGAGGTGGAGTCAGGGCTGCAGAGAGCCAAAGCCATGAAGAGGCAGAAACTTGGCAACCACAGGGGAAGGCAGCTAGCAGAAGGAAGAGCAAACACTGGGAGCAGGTTACTCAGATTTACAGGGGCGCGTTACCACCCTCCATCTTGAGGCTTCTGGAAGCCCAGCTGCGAATGCACTTCCTGCGAACAGCCACACTGACAGCCTTACAACCGGGGCTGGCGTGAGATACACCAGGGGTAGCTTGAGTGGCCCATGGTGTCTAGCACCAACTGCCATTTCATTAGCAGAAACTGCCTACGTCTCTAGAACTCCTCTGTCTGAAAAACCAGTCAGATTAGAGTGATTAGTCAGAGCAGTGTTACTCTGAAGAGTGTGCAGCTGAGGCCAGTCTAACTTCCTTTTCTCCTAGCCGCAAAATACAGCTTTCCAAAGTCAACACGAGGAACTGCAGAAAAATGAAAATCCTCTTGGCAGAAAAGCACGGCGTCTGTGCAGCTTTAGTATTAGTCCTCAGAGGAGAGAAGACAGTCACCAGGACTCAGGCACAGTGCTCTGGCTGACTGAAAGGCACTCAGCAGACGCACAACAAGGGACATTTGGTTTACTTAGTCATTTCTTGATAGCAGAATATGTCCTTGTGAGAACACTGGGCCTGAAACCATCTAGAGTTAGGAAAGCTTTAAGAGTTGGTCATTTTTCTTTCTTTTTTTTTTTTTTAATGTTTTTATTTATTTCTAGGGAGAGAGAGAGAGACAGCATGAGCAGGGGAGGGTCAGAGAGAGAGGGAGTCACAGACTGAAACAGGCTCCAAGCTCTGAGCTGGCAGTCAGCACAGAGCCCGACGCGGGGCCCAAACCCACGAACCGCGAGATCATGACCTAAGCGAAAGTCTGACGCTTACCCGACTAAGCCACCCAGGCGCCCCTAAGAGTCGGTCATTTTTCTTAGCAGTGGCTCTATTGGGTCTAAGACCCCAAGAAATACAACTTAAAAAAAAAAAAAAAGAAATGTGGGTGCCTGGGGGACTCAGACGGTTAAGCCGCCGACTTGTGGTTTCAGCTCAGGTCATGATCTCATGGTTTGTGGGACCAAGCCCTGTGTCAGGCTCTGTGCTAACAGCACGGGGCCTGTGTGGGATTCTCTCTCTCTCCCTCTCTCTGCCCCTCCCTTGTTCGCACTCTCTCTCAAAATCAATAAACTTTAAAAAAAAAAAAAAGAAAAGAAAAGAGAATAAGAAAAGAAAGGATCCCCTTTCTTGGGACAAAGACGCCATTTTACTGTTTTGAAAGCATGATTATCGTTGACAGAAGTCTTCCCATGCCAGAGCTGCAATGCTCACAGTTACTATTACTGTGTAATAGCAGGATCACAGCCTAAGTCCAGTGCCAACTTTATTAGGTGACAACAAAAAGATGTGCTGTTGACTGCTTTCAACTCAAGAAGTCACAAGAAAAAAAAAGTTACAAGGCAGAAAAGGATAGTCTAATACTGTGCCATTTGCATGGATATTTTGCAGAATTACCATCCCCGATCTCTAGAATGCAGTGTTGGGTCGGCAGTATCTGACTTGAGTATGCATCAAGGTCTTCTCTTTAAAAATGGGCTCACCTACCTTCCTCCACCCTTTTGCTTCCTTGGGCAGCACATCACATTTCTGGGCCACCTGTGGAGTATGCAGGGGCCGGTCTAGGTCACCGGGAAACTCACACTAAGAAATCCATGTCATCTCTCTCTTCCCGTCTGTTCTTCCTCAGCAATTAATCGAGATGATCTTGGTTCTGGCTCTCTTGGCTTGGAGGTTCCAAATAATGGCTTGCACGGTGAGTTCTAAGGACACCCTACACTGATTGATACTTTGTTACCTGGTGCTAGTATTACTCGGGCTCTGTGCTCCGATCTGTTTCAAGTACACATTCCCTGTAATGAACTCAGCCCAGCATTGCTAGCTGACCCGCAATACATGAAGAAGCCTTTATGGACCAAAACAAGTTAAGCATGACTTCAGCTAGGATTTGAGATGTTACGTGGGTATGCACATAGGTCCTTAAAAACAGCAGTAATAGGGATTCCAGAATTAAGGACCCGACTCGTATTCACGTGGTTTCCTCAACACGCTCTTCCGAGAAATGTTTCATCTTTATTCTAAACAAAAAGCAGTATGCAACGGCAGAGCCAGCTGGGCCTCCGGGGGCCCGGCACTCGTCTTGGAGCAGGAACGCAGGCGACCCCCGGCTCCCACGGCTCCGGCAGCGCCGCCTGGCTCCGTCCCGCCGCGCCGCGCACACTCACCCTCCCCGCAGAGGGGAGGGCGGTCCGGGGGCAGCAGGGTCCCACCGCGACCGCTCGGAGTGGGCGGGGACGGCGCTCCCGCTCGCTGGCCCCTCACCTTCCACACCTGCCCGCGAGGCCCGGCTCCACGGCTTCCTTCGCTGGCTCCGGCCGCCAGCAACGCGCCGGGCGGGGGTCGCCCGCGAAGCCCAGATCCGAAGGGCGCCCCGCAACAAGCGGGGGGAGGCTGGCGCGGAGGCGGAGGGCGCAGCTCAACCGGCAGCGGCGCCGCGCCGACGGGGCGCGCGCCCACCGCCTCCGCGCCCGGCCCGGCCCCTCCCCCGCGGCCCGGTCCCGCACGGACGGAGGACGCGGCGCAGGGCTCCCTGTTACCTGCGGGAGGGCGGCGGGGGAGGCGGCCGAGGGTCTTTGCTCCGGTCCCCTCTTCGCCCCCTGTTGACACCAGCCACCCTCGCCTACCCTGTGAGGTTGTGGCCAGTACACCCACAGATCTCCGGGGGGTATGCTCCCTCCAACACCATAGAGACGGGCCCGGAAACCGGACAGAACGCCAGCCTTCAGCCCTCCGACACCACCACTGAGGCGAACGAACCCGGAACCGAGACAGAGAGGTGGCACAGGTGACGCTCAGGCCGGCGCCATCTTGAGTGTGGGCGCCGTTGCCGGTCGGGACTTCGCTCTTTGCTCTCAGCGGCCTGGTTGGCCCGTGAAGACCTTTCCTCTCTTGGCGTTTGAGCTGAGCTCGCGAGTTTGTCTTGATTTTAATTTTTAGGCCTTAGCCGTGCAGTTTTAATTTGATGCCCGCCCGAATCCAAAATGGCCGCCATCGCCTCTAACAAACAGAAAAGGGGCTGGGAGCGGAAAAGAAGTATGGAAATTGCCCCGGACTTTTAGGAGAGTGACGTCACTCACCCCCGCAGCCGTGATTGGTTGCGTTGCGTGGGCGGAAGTCGTGAGGAACTGCTGCTGAAGCTGGCGGAGGTGATAGTGGTTTTGGCTTCAGCGTTTGAGACGGGAAGTTTGAAGTTAGGCTTAATTCAGCGTACATTGAATTTAATCATATTAATTGTACCTATTAATGATAATGGTTTCTACTTAATAGGATTCTGTGTGTTTCCCTGTTCTCATCTGTATGATCGCCGTAGTAGCAGTCATTACCACTGTGTCTAATGCTCTACACCCTCGCAGTTGACAGCTGACCTCAATAATTTGATCATCCCAAACTTTTAGTTTCTTTCTGGCAGCTGAAAAGTTTCTGATAGCTGAAAAGGCTTACACCACAATTTCTTCTTGATGTTGAATGAAAGTAAACAGGCCCAAATTTGCTCCTTATTCCGACGTGTATTAAACAAATGTTTATTGGGAAGTAGGCACGTATAGTATTTAATCTGCTGGATAAGCTTGACAAAGACTGAGCTCTCTATTCTGGATGAGCACTGTCCTGTAAAAACTGAGGTCAAGCCACATACTTTTCTAGTAGCCGCATTAAACACTACTGTTTTTTGTTTTTTACTAAAGAAAAAAATGAGGTGAAGTTAATTTGAATATATTTTAATACAATATATCTAGAAGATTGTCATTTAAATATGCATTCAATATAAAAAATTAGTGTATTATTGTACGTTTTTGTACTGTCTTCAAAACTGATATGTATATTTTACAGTTTGGACTCATCATATTTTAATGCTCAGTAGTCACCTGTGCGCAGTGATCAGCGTATTGGAGAACACAGCTCTGGGCATTGTGACCACCACCTTGCGCTAGGAAGTTGAAAAGCAGAAGTGCAGTGCTCCAGAGGCAGGATTCGTTTGTCTGCGTAGTCACCATCTGGCAGCCAGAAATCTTACAGACCAGTGGTAGAGCCAGCACCATTAGGGATGCAGCCTCCAATGGCATCAACAAAGGCTGAGGGCACCTTGAATTTTTAGACCCTGTTCATCCAGATGTGGAGAGCATTTTCTAAAATATTTTAAACAATTCACCTAACTTGCATCCTTTTGAGAGCCCATTTCTAGTATTCATCATGGTAATTAATAAGTTGTTACTTTTGCCAGTAAATACTCACTTCTGAGACTCGTTATGATAATTAGCAAAACGTCCAGTGCCATCAGAGATCCAATTGGCTAAAGTATCTGTAGCTCCATCCCTGGAATGTGGCCTTTCTGGTATGATTCCAGCCAGCTACCTCTGGAGTGTGGCTTCCTGATTACTAAGAACGCTGCGTCTAGGGCATAGCTTCAGCCAATTAACCCACGCAAAATATTCCACTGTCAATGCTGAAATAATTTAAAGTCAGCAACAGACATCATGACATGCATGCTTTAAGGAATATTGGCATCACTTTGTAAACTGTAAACACTATACAAATGTTGTACCACCTCATGTTACACACTCATATTTATTCCACAAATGTTTAACATTTTCTGTGTCGTGTACTATGCTGTACATGCTGTACTATGCTGACTGCTAAGAAGGAAGAAGACACAATCATTGCAAAAAAGTGAGTTCAGGGAGCCCAAAGAAAACTTTTTTTTTCTTTTTAAATGATTGAGGATGTGGCTTAATGCTAGTAATGTCATCTTAGTTTTGCAAAGTTCCCTGTCCCACCACCAACATGTAAGTTTCAAGCTACTGTTGTGTGAGGCTAGATAATGAGCTAAATGACTCTATACTTCCCTGATTCCTCTAAGGCTTTCCTGACATTTACTCCTTGTTTACTTACTTGTTTACTTACTGTATTGTTTACTTACAATACAGCAAGTACCTTATTTTTTTTAATGTTTTATTTATTTACTTTTGAGAGAGAGACAGAGAGCACACAAGTGGGACAGAGCGGAGAGAGAGAGAGAGAGAGAGAGAGAGAGAGAGGAAGACACAGAATCAGAAGCAGGCACCAGGATGTGGGGCTTGCACCCACAAACCATGAGATCATGACCTGAGCTGAAGCTGATGCTGAACTTACTGAGCCAGGCAGGTGTCTCAACCAAATACTTTATAAATGTTCATGGTGTACCAGCCTCTGCTCTCAAGACTGAGGAGACATTGGGAAACAAAATAAGATTAATTCCCTGTTCTCACAGGTCTCAAATTTTAGGGGGTTAACAGGTAAGGAGAGAAATAGACACTAAGCATATAAATGAACAAAGGTTAGTTTTCACAATGATTAAGTAAGTTCTATTAAAAAATAAAACAAGGGGTTGAGGAGGCAGGATTCTATTCCTCCTTTCAAGATTCTTCCAGCTCTACTAAGGATTAAACTGACATGAAACAGATTAACAGGAGAAAATCAAACAAAAGTTTAATAACATGTATACCTCCTCTACACGTGGGAAAGACCCAAGAAAACAGTAACTCACCAAAATGCCCAAAGCCATCACCTTAAATCCATCTCCAGCTAAAGACAGTAGGGTTTGTGGGGGGAGGGGGGGAGGCATTTATGGAAGGCTGCCAGGAAAAGTCCAGTAAACAAGGATAAGTTAGTGGGTAGATTTAAATCCCTTCCTTCTCCACTGATAACAGTTTCTAGAGATTTAGGGTCATCCCTCTTTCATTAACGGAGATTTCCTTTCTACATGTAAATATCTCTTACAAAAGGGTAATTTATTGTTTGTTTATTAAATATACTTTTGAGAAAGGGAGAGAGAATATGCAAGTGAGGGAGAGACAGAGGGGGAGAGAGAATCCCAAGAAGGCCCTGCACTGTCAACATTAGAGCCCGATGTGGGGCTTGAATACACGAACTGTGAGATCATGACCTGAGCTGAAACTAAGAGTCGGACCTTTAACTGACTGAGCCACCCAGGCGCTCCACAAAAGGGTAATTTCTACTCAGTTTTCAGACCTTTTCCTGTGTCTGTGGTTCCTTAGAAATAACCAGTTTAGAATAATCAAATATGCCAAAAGAGGTGTATCTTGGAGTTTAATTCATTTAAGCCATGTATCAACACCATTTTACACCTGAGGAAACTGATGCAGATAGAAGCTATGACAGAGTAGGCAGTTAGCTAGATATGAGCAAGGAATAGGACTTATCATTTTATCATTAAAAAGATAAAAATCAAGAAATTGCCAACCATCCCCAGAGCATAAAGAGCTGGAAAAGACCCCAGCATATGCATGCATTCTCTCCTATGACCTGCCACTCTACAGTAACCTATAGCTTCATTCTAATATATTTACATTGTAGTTTTGATACTTCCTGGGGAAGATGGCTGCCATGACAGTTCTGACAAGGGCCATATAGAACTAAAACTCCCCCTCTTGACAGGTTATAAGGAATCCCTTAGATGATTGGACGCATACCCAGCATCGGAAATAAATGAACTCTGAAAGTTAAGCTAACTGAAAAGCAACACTTCCTTAGCCAGCCCTCCTGGGATCTAGGCTTTGATGGGCAGCTCCACGTCCACCTGGTGCAAGCTGTAATATTCATGTGGGGTTTGACTTCACAGTCACGCACTAGCTCAGTGTTCATTACACAGCAGACTTGAGACACTGGTAAATTGTCGGTTAGGAGAAAAAAGAGCTGACTCATAAGAGATATTTATTCTGCTCTTAAGTAGCAGTTACCAACCTCCAGATCATTTACTTCAATTCTCCAAGCTACCAATCTAGCAAGATTAGGAGGTTTGGGAGAGAAAAGGAGTAGAGGAGGTGATGTACATGTTAAACATTTCTTCTCACAGTTAATGAACTGCAGGGTTTCTATATTGAGAGGTCATGATGATCAAATACAAATTTTTTTTTATAGTGGAAAGTCCTATATATTGGACCTCTGGCAAACAAAATCTTTCTAAAAGCTTTCAGAGATCATGATTTGTAGTAACTGATAACTTTGCTGAGAGATGAGTTTAAATTACCTGCACTTCAGATGGGTATGTTGTTCTCCATTGCTCTTCATGTAACTTATAATGCTCTTGTATTCATAATCATCTTATCTATGGAAAATACTCGTGGCGGTGATAGATGTGAAGAGAAAGTGAAGAGGCTTAAAGAAGTCCTAGCACTTGTGATTTGGAGGATTTCTATAGGCCTTTGGATATATCCCTGATAGAAGCAATTGCTGCATCACAAATCATCACAAACTTAGTACTTAAAACACCATGTATTTTGCCCACAACTTTGCAGGGATTTGGGCAAGGCATGACAGGGCAGCTCATCTTGGCTCGTGTGGCCTTATATGGGGCGGCTTGAGGGCTGGGAGCTGGAATCATCTGAAGTTCATTCACCTCTGGTGGTTGACTGGTTGTCTGCTGGGACCTCAGCTGTAGCCACCTACTGAAGCCCATATATGTGGCCTCCTTGTGGCTTGGCCCTCTCATATCATGGTAGCTGGCTTCAAGAATGAGTATCCCAAGAAAATGAGGCAGAAAATGGGGCGCCTGGGTGGCTTAGTCGGTTAAGCGTCCGACTTTCGCTTAGGTCATGATCTCGCAGTTCGTGGGTTCGAGCCCCGCGTCGGGCTCTGTGCTGACTGCCAGCTCAGAGCCTGGAGCCTGTTTCAGCCTGTGACTCCCTCTCTTTCTGACCCTCCCCTGCTCACGCTGTCTCTCTCTCTCCTAAAAATAAATAAAAACATTAAAAAAAAAAAGAAAATGAGGCAGAATTGAGTATTTTTATGACTTAGCCTTTATGACTTCTGTTTAACTCTATTGGTTGAAACAGTTAAAAAAAAAAAAAAAAAGGCCCACCTAGGTTCAAGGGGAAGGGACATAGATTCCATTACTAAATGGAGAAGTATCAGTATCAGTTTGTAAGATGAGCATGTGTGATGGAATATATGGGGGTGGGCATCTTTTGAAAATACAACCTGCCACATCAGCCCCAAACTCTGAAACTTCAGACAACAGTGACTTATCATTTGTCACAAAGAGTCAACTTTCTGCAGTTGGCTAGGTAGTTCTTTTTTGGGTCTTGCTCAAATTCAAAAGATTGCATTTTGGTGAGATGTCACCTGAGGGAGGGAGTGTGCTCAGCTGAGACAGCAGGGCTTCTCTGCCCCAGTTTTTCACAGCAGGGTGGTCTCAGGGAGCTATCCTCAAGGGCAAAGGCAGAAGCTGCAAGACTTCTTGAGGTGTAGCCCTTGGACCCATAACATCGTTTCTGCCACATTTTGTTGGCAAAGCAAGATATGAGATGAGACCAAATTTAAGATGTGCTAAAACACAGTCTGTCTCATGATGAGAAGAGCCGAAAAGTATCGCGACCATCTTTTTCAATCAATACACATTGCCTTCTGGCCCCAATTATTGACATTCTGTTCCCATGCAAAATATGCTCACCTCTTCCCCCCAAAGTCTCATATCATTATGGCATTAGGCTCCGGCTTGTAGTGTAAGATACCATTATAAAATTATAGTCAGGTGAGGATGAGGCTTCTTGGGTATGGTTCCTCTTGATTGAGAGACTTGCAAAATGAAAGAAGTTATCTGCCACCTCCCCTGTCCATTCCCACCCAACACACAAAGGTGGGACAGATACAGGATAATCACCAAGGATACTTGCATTCCAAAACGGGCCCGATGGGAAGTTATTGTTCATTGCAAATTTGAAATCTTGCTAGGCACACCTGCAACTTGTAAAGTGCCTTTTGGGGTCGAGGATGTTCTTTCATTAGGGCCACTTAATGTCAAAAGTCTGAGGGCAGTCTATTTCTTGGAAGGCATTTTGTCTTTCTCTTCAGAACTCTTATGGAAATTTTAATTCATTTTCTCAAGAATTTTTTCCAGAATATATCAAGATAGATATCACACCCATTTTTTAAAATGATTCATGGGGCGCCTGGGTGGCTTAGTCGGTTAAGCGTCTGACTTTTGCTTAGGTCATGATCTCACGGTTCGTGGGTTCGAGCCCCGCATCGGGCTCTGTGCTGACTGCCAGCTCAGAGCCTGGAGCCTGTTTCAGCCTGTGACTCCCTCTCTCTCTGACCCTCCCCTGCTCGCGCTGTCTCTCTCTCTGCCTCTCTCCTAGAAATAAAAAAATAAAACATTAAAAAATTAAAAAAAAAATAAAATGATTCATATGTTGTAGGGAAAAATCCTTTTTAGCTCAGGGATGTTTTCTTCTCTTTTTGGTTATTGTTCCTATTCCCTTTTATTATTTTTTTAAAAATATTTTTGAGAGAGACACTGAGCATGAGTAGGGAAGGGGCAGAGAGAGAAAGGAAGACACAGAATCCAAAGCAGATTCCAAGCTGCTCCAATACTTTTTTAAAAGGACTCTTTTATTGGAAAACCAACCAGCCAAATGTTGGTGCCCTGATTTTTACCTTCTATATTATTCATCCCTAATCTACGTTCTTCTCCTCTGCTTTCTCAGAAAGCTTTTAGAATTTTTCTATTACTGATTTTTTTTTCCAGTATAATTAATTCGATTCTTTAATGACTCTCTATTTCAGGCAAGTCTTTATCCCAAACAGTAGGGAGGTTCTGCTATACTCCAAAGAGAACATACATTGAAGCCTAATGCATTATCACTTCAATTTAGTAGACTTTCAAGAACCTGGCTGGAATGTTTATGTGGGATTTTTTATATTTGAGGACATACCAGTATTTTCTACATTCCCTTTATTTATTTTTTTTTAATGTTTATTTATTTATTTTTAATGTTTTTTATTTATTTCTAGGAGAGAGAGAGAGAGACAGCGTGAGCAGGGGAGGGTCAGAGAGAGAGAGGGTCACAGACTGAAACAGGCTCCAGGCTCTGAGCTGGCAGTCAGCACAGAGCCCGACGCGGGGCTCGAACCCACAAACCGCGAGATCATGACCTAAGCGAAAGTCGGACGCTTAACCGACTAAGCCACCTAGGCGCCCCTCTACATTCCCTTTAAACTAGCAAAAACAGAAAACTAGCGAAGACACAAAAGAACCCAACAACTCACTTCACTGAAAACCTCAATGTGTCCTCAAAGAATTTGGGAAGACTTGCCAATTATCAAGACAGTTGGGTGGATTTAGAGGGAAAGAAAAAACAAACCCTCCAGGAAACACTTGGAAAAAAGTAGGAAGATCAGTTTATTTTTCTCTTATTCTGTTTCGTAACTGAAAACCAGGAGGCTAGTAAAAGCTAATCTTGTTAGGGGCGCCTGGATGGCTTAGTCGGTTAAGCGTCCGACTTTCACTTGGGTCATGATCTCGCGGTTCGTGGGTTCGAGCCCCGCGTTGGGCTCTGTGCTGACTGCCAGCTCAGAGCCTGGAGCCTGTTTCAGAGTCTGTGTCTCCCTCTCTCTCTGACCCTCACGCTGTCTGTCTCTCTCTCCTAAAAATAAATAAAAAAACATTAAAAAATTAAAAAAAAAAAAAAAGCTAATCTTGTTACAAGAAACAGACTCTAAAGGCAGCCCTTCCACTGTGTTGAAGAAAAACCATTCTTTTCTGTGGGACCTTCTGACAGTCAGCTCTGATCAGAGCTGTAAGTAGTAATTGTGCCAAGTTATTTTGTGTGATGGACCCCGTCTATCATTTCTGAAGCTTCTGTAAAGTCATGGCAAAATTTATAGCTTTCAGTTCTCTTGTGCTGTGCAGAACTAAACACTAGGTACTTATTTCACATATGGAAGGCAATAGGAAAGGGTAGAGAGTGTCTTCTTCCTCAAGTCCTGACTGGACATGGTGGCTCTCCCATGGGGAAGGCAGCACTGATCTTATGATGACCAACACAGATGCAGCTGTTGGGGGACAGGAGGAGGAAACAGAACATGAGGAACCTATTCCTGGCCCTACGGACCTTAGGGAACTCTCAAAACAACAAAAAACTCATGAGAATTAATTTCCAGCTATACACCGAGGCCTAAAGCCATGGCAATTTAGTCATTAAAATAAATGTGACTTTAATTTGTAGTCAAAATTTAGTGAGGCCAGGATATTTGACTTACATATAAATGGTATTTCTAAAAATGCCCACGGCCAAATTCTTTGGTTCTCTGAAGTATGTAAGAATTTTAGATATTCTTCCATATTCCTTTAGTAAAATGTTCCTTCATAAATAATGTAAAGATAAACCAGCCCATGCCTGAGTGGAGAGTTCATGATTTCTAAATTTGTGAAGTCTTGAAAGAATGCAAAAAAATACACAGAGTGTGTGCATGTGCATGTAAACCTCAGTGAGCACAGCCCTGGAAATGTTAGGAATTGCTGGTGACGTTCTTCCTGAATCAATGTACAATAGTAGCTGGGCAGTTATGCACTAGAATGTTTGGTTTATCTTACTATTAATGCCATTTATTATATACATTGTGTGTGTGTGTGTGTGTGTATATATATGTGTATATATATATATATATATATATATATATATACTTTGTAGGTATGATAAATAATGTTTAGTATTGAGCTTAGTAGATTGGAAACATGGAAACAGGGCAGGTACTGACCAAATATATAAGCTTGGTCAGGTCTTTTCATGTCTCCTGCCCAGTTTTTTCACCTGAAACAGTATGACAGGGTTTTGCCTCAAAGATCCTTATCAGCTTTAATATTGTGTGGTTAAAATGGAAACTAAGACAAATAAATGTATGCTTTTAGAAAGAACAATTAGGTTGTTGAGGTCAAAGGCACAAATCATATCTTGAGACTCACATATTCCCTAAGAGCATATATACTTCTTATACATAGCAGGTAATTAAGAAAATCTGTTTATGATATTTAACATTTTATGTGTTTGATTTCTCAAATACATAGACTGAGTTATTTAAAAGGCCCTTTCTAGTTCTATTATTCTACTTAAAACATAAATCAAGCCAAATAAATAGTGTAGCAGATCAGTGAGATTTTCAAGGACAGGAGTCTTATCTTTGATCTATATATTCCTTTCAAGGCCTCATATAATTCCTTCCATAGAGGCACTCAAGCAAATGTCTCTAGATTACAGTTATTCATTTTGCTTTGTTTTTCATGTAAATCTCCAACACTGTAACATGAGTCACTTTCAAAACTCATTATTGATTATAATGTCTATTTCTAACTACCTAAATCTTAGAAAGACAAGTACACAAATGGGAAATGGGTGAGAAAAATATTCTGTTCCTTAATTTTCCTCAGTGGGACTTAAAGCTTTTCCATACTTTAGATTCCATGAGTAATAAGATTTAAAAGCCCAATATGAATCTAGTTTCATGTGCACTAACAGATGTCTCAGCTTTTCAACCTTAAAATCAGAAAGGCAAGAATTGAAATCGCTGAAGAGACTCTGTGCATACATAACATAACCTGTGGCACACATTCCACTGGAAAATTGAAAACTCCTAATTAACTTCGGGAAGCAACCCTGAAAAGGCAGATTGGAATGGAACAATGAGGTGACATTTTTTTTTTTACAAACTTTAAAGTAGTGCACATCACATGAAACACTTAAGAGTTTACAAGGGAGAAAAAGGGCAGGGAAAAAAGAAAATTCATATGCACCCTATATAAGCATGAAACTCTTAATGAAACACATTAAATAGAAACACATGACTTTTGCTAATTCATTTGTACTTTATCCTTTTTAATAGAAATTAAATTAGTCACTGCATGTACATAATGTAGTGTTTGTTTTCCAGTCTAGTTGTTCTTCAGCTTTTTCTTTCGCTTCTCTTTGAATAACATGGGCAATGTTATTCAGCATCAAGAGGTGGTTTGATGAGTGAACAGTGTCAAACATCAACAGGACTTAACAGAGGACAGAGGGGTCAGAGTTAATTTGTAGCTACCAGCATGGAAAAAATAAAAAGAAACACAGACCCACAATAATATCAACATGCATTATTAGCCAAGATTCAAAGTTAGCCCAACCCCCACAGATTTCTTCTAAGCTCAGAGTACGCATGGAAAGGGGTGACTTTATCGAGTTCCAAAGCCGTAGTAGTAAGGTTCATCAGGGCGGAATCCATACGCAGTGGCTGGCCGTCCGAGAAGGCCAACTGGTTGGCCAAAGCCATCCATTCCAAGGCTGAAAAGAGAAAAAGGAATGATAAGTTGTATTTTTCATCACACACCAACAATGTCAGGCCAAGGGGCAGCCGGGAACTTTCCACCTCCAAGATTTTCTTCCTAGCAGCAGAAGAGATTAATGTGGCTATCATTAAGCATTTTTCTTCTTCATATATACATACATGTTAAGTATATATATACATACATGTTATATATATAATATATATTAATTTTACTAAATACAGCCACAAAAATGTGTATAACAAATATTTCTAACAGTGTGTGTTAAAAATGTTGGAAACCTCTGTCATCAGGTACTATTCAAGACAAAGAGGAGGACAGAGCAGAAAAGTTTTAATAAATTACATTCATATATGGCTTTTATGCCAGAATATGAAAAGATTTAATGTGCTAGCAATTATCAGTAATACACTGCTAGGGAACAACACAACAAAAACTAGTAAAATGAGTTTTGTTATTTATAATAAGATATTTTCATATAGGACTGTTAACCATGCATGCATTTTGAGTTTTAGCAGTAAGATGCTCACTCAGGGTCAAATCATACTATAAGCCTATGACTAGAACAAGACACAGAATTTTACAACATTTGAGTTAGTCAGATTTGATCTGCAAATCCTTCTCTGACTCCTCAAGTAAAAAAAATCTTACATTTCTTTTAAATTACAACAGATAATTATAAATTTTGTTTCAGTTTACTTTATAGAAATAATCAAAGCCTAAAGATGACCTTCAGCGTTATGATGACATTTGATGCGTGGATAAACTTTATCACTTTAAAAATTATTCTTTCATCTATTAGTAAATTTAAAAGAAAATCTGTTCTCCAGAGCACTTTTTAAGGATCAGAGAATTATCCAACACTTAGCCAAATGACAAGCTACTTATTTAGCCAGACACAGATGGCAGGTAGAGCATGCTCATGCACAGCTCATGCAGTGAATGCTTCTGAGCTTGTATGCAATCAAAGGAAAACAATTTATAATATAGAAACATAAACTTTGAAAAAAATAATATATTTAAATGATTTAAGATTACTTGAGGAGTATACTAGGTGGAAACATACTTAATCAGTGAAATCTCAGTACGATTAAAAAATACATTCATGTAGGCACTACCTTGCTCTCAAAACTCATAACGAGGTTAGGTTAAAACACAACTGAAATAACTATTAAAATGTTAAAGGCTTTAAATAATTTGAGTGTGTATGTGCACGCATGCGTATCCATGTTTGTACTGAGGTAGGACTAAATAAATATAAAGAACCATAACACAAATAAGGCATATTATTCAGGGAAATAGAATTTCTGAGATATAAGTTTTAGGTTAGCATTTGTAAGCGAATGATCCTGAAGAAAATGAACTTTTTGGGCTCCTTCTAAATATGTGTCTATGATGCCTGAAATTTGGTTGAAATTTTTAAGTCTGAATTTTATTTTGAAATGGCAAAATAGAAGCACATCCTTCCTGGGAAAGATCTCCTGGTGTCCTGGGAAGAAAGATTAATTTTATGATGAGGGCACCTGGGTGGCTCAGTCGGTTAAGAGTCTGACTTCGGCTTAGGTCATGATCTCACAGTTCATGGGTTCGAGCCCCACAGCAGGCTCTGTGCTGACAGCTGAGAGCCTGGAGCCTGCTTCAGATTCTGTATCTCCCTTCCTCTCTGACCCTCCCCTGCTCAGGCTGTCTCTCTCCCTCAGAAATAAATTAAAAATGTTAAAAATTTTAAAAAAATTAATTTTATCATGTAGGAAAACATTGCTCTAGAGGTAGCTTTAAAGATGTTACAGAAATTAATGCAGTTTATGAACTCAGATACACCTGCATCAGTTTAAAGTGAGAGGAAAAGTTGGCCATTGACTTTTTTTTTCTCCTGAAGCACTAAGGCTAACAAATACGTATCCAGACAACTCTCAATTACATAAACGCTGACGTACAGCTTATGCATTTCAACTCCTTCCTTTTTCATCTTTCTACTTATCTCCTGCCTTCAGACACTGCTTACATTTTTTAGCATCTCTTCTGGGGCCTAATAGCAGGAGACTTAGGTTGAGCTCTAGTTAATTTTATCTTTGTTTCTCAATCAAACCTAGAGGCTTCCAAAGACTTAGAAACATGAGGCACAGGGTAGATCGGTAAAGAAATACGCAAAGACATCTTAAAGACAGAACATCTCACAGAGGAACTCATAGCAATATTACTGTACTTTTATCTAAAAGAAGAGAATCCTCAGAAGGGAGACTGGCAGCCATGTTGGCGCAGAACAAGCTGCTCCCCAGAGGCAATGTTGGTACCAACCCAAGAAATTCCTTGGGGGTGACCTATAACACTATTGGGAATATCTGACTTTTTGGCAAGCTTGTCTTCATTGAGGAAGGGACCTTAAAAAAGGTTATGAGAGCCTGAGGTCATTATAGATGCAAACTGCAAAACTGTCTTGTATTTCTGTGACCAGTAGGCGAGCTTCTGATCATTGTATTCCCATGTGGCCTGACAAGACGATAAAGAATACACTTAGACATTATCCAATCTGCCTCATGTGAATTGACAAATGGATGTTCAGATTTTGTTTTTTTAATTCTCAGTCACATTGTTGGTAAGGATTTGCACACCAAGTCAAGTTAAAGTGAGATCCAAACTTGAACACCGGTGAGTTACAGTTTCTGATCCTGCAAGTTTACTGAAATAAAGTTCAATTATTTATGTGGTCAGCAGTTCACCCCAGGACATTTGTGTGTTCTGGCTAAATTGTTTGAACTTCCACAGATATATTATTTGGGGAAAAAATTTAGGGAGAAAAATCGGAAACTCTTAAAATGAGTTTTTCTGTAATTATCCATCACATATCACAGACAAACTTGCTGTTTAAAGAAAAGAATTATCTGAAACATTATGGCCAGTTTGAATGGTACTTTGACATAAGTCCTAGGTCCTTTTTGTACTGCGAAAGAGCAGCTATATCTAACAAGATCTACTGAATAAAATTCACTCTGGAACAGAAAAGCCTGATTCTCTAATCTCTTATTTGGTTCTAATATAGAGGGGACACTGGACTTTTCAGGATGCTAACACCTGAAGCTAGATATGCTTCTGGGACATGTGGACACTTGCTGCACTTTCTCCCTTGGAATAAAGATATATAGTCTTGTTATTTTTGAATGGGGTTCAAAACCAGGAGTGCCTAATCATGAGTTTCCTTTAAACAGGAGCAGATAGATTCTTTATGTGAGTTTGTCTAGAAGGAGACAGAGATGTGAACATAAAAGGGAAGTGTGGCAGCAAAACTTGTGCTTTCCTGTTCCACGAAGGACACAGAGTACACAGTAACGAGGCATTTGCATGCCCTCCCTAGGGATCCTGAGGACCCAGAGAAACTAAGCTGTGACACAGTGCACCTGCTCTTGCCCCGTGTGACTCTTCTCCTTCAGATGAGAGTCTGTATATTTGACCGTTTATATTGGAATTTAATCTAACAGTGCACATGTTTCCATGTGTACATACTTTCTTCCGGGCCCTCCTAACCTACATAAAATGCTGTGTGTCCTCTAGATCAGAATATGCCACCACTAGACCACTAATTTTTTTTAATAGGACTGTGTAGTGTCATGTAATCATTATCCTCAATGTCTAGATATTATTTTTTTAGACCTTTAAATTAGAAAAATAATGAAATGCAATCTCTTCTTAAAAATTTATTATTTCTAGTTCAAAGAAAAATGGTTACTGTGTGTTGTGAAAAGACAACTAGGAAAGGTAAGGGCCCCCCAATCCGTCTACTACTAAGTTTTCTGTTTCAAGAACAATGATTTGGAGGTGCCTAGAAAGGAAAATGACAAATTCTTTGTAAGTAAGAAATTGCATTTAAAATTCAACAACAAATATAAATCACATCAGGATTTTATTTTTACATGAACATTTAGAAATCTAATTAGCATTCAGCAAGCAGGAGATGGAATTTGCTATAATATTTACAAGGCTTCAAACAATTTTTTAACAGCATTCATTATATTTCCAAACCTGCAATGATTCAGAGAAGGGAAAAAGGGGAATCAAGGCATGACAAGTGGCCCTTCACATGCAGCACATGACAAGGGGACCAGCAGCCAGTAAAGAATCGTAAGCACTCTGGGGCTCTACTTAGACTTCTGTGCCAGGGTTGACATTCCCGTAGGGAGGGAAGAAAATCACCTACCTCTAGCTGTTTGTGAGGCTTAATTAGTGCATATTTGTAAAGCACTTTGAAATCCTTGGATGAAAAGTGCTGCATAAGTGAAAAGTATTATCATTATTTTATTAAAGTTCGATGAAAGCAACACAAGTCTTTATCTTCTTTGAAATTCCCAAGTCAGCAAAAGGAATGCAGAGCAAATGATGAAAATATTAGAGGATGCTACAAAAATAAAATAAAAAATAAGTTCAAGCCAAGTTCCTTTTTCACAGGTCCACAGAATCTTTGGCTTGGAAACCTTTTTAGAAATAAGCTAGCCTATGCTTCCATTCACAGCATCCTTAAAAGGGTCTAATGAATTCTTTGCAGAACACCTCCAGGAATGGGAGTATTCACAAGGCACTTCCTTCCATTTATGGACCCATCAAACTGTTAGAAAGTCCTATATCGCGACCTGTAATCTGGTTGTATTAGTTTTAGAATTACCCTCTGGAACCACAAAAGAAATTTAATTCTTCTTTAATATGGTTACTTCACAACTCTTATCTACTCAATCCTCATGACATGGTCTCTCAAATCTTTACCATCTGATTTGCTCTCTAAAATAACTTTTGAGGATTGCCAGGGTGGCTCAATCGGTCAACTCCAACTTGGGCTCAGGTCATGATCTCGTGGTTTGTGGGTTTGAGCCCCGCATCGGGCTCTCTGCTGACAGCTGTGTCTTCCTCTCTCTGCCCTTCCCTTGCTCGCTGTCTCTGTCTCTCTCAAAAATAAACATAAATTTAAAAAAATGGTACCATTTCTCTTTTGAAATAGGTGTTTTAGTTATACTTTTACCATTTGGGAACTGAGAATGAAAAGAAAGAATATCAAAACTGGCTGAAATTTTAGAGGTTACAGTTCATTGGAATGAAACAATTTTACCATGGGAATATGCTTCATCAAATAACTAAGAGGCTGTAGTTGAATACCATGTAGATGTATGTAGATGAATACCACAGGCTGTAGAAATAGCTTGCATTTGTATTCAATAGGAAGAACTAGGCCATTCTGGCAGAAGAGAACATATTTTCCTTGAAATTCTCATATATACTAACAAGAGAAGTATAGACTGAATGAGATAAAGCCTATAAAATTGCACCTAACATTAGATGTGATTAAATCAAGATCTAAATGCTTGTAATTTACAAACCAACCACTAGATGGAGAGCTTGTCTTATCATTGAGTCTCATTTACTTTCACAAGGTTTTTAAGCAAGTTTTATCAAATTTGACCTTCTCATCATATTTAACATTGAATGTGGTTTCCATTGCATTTATCATATAGTCAATGTGCTCATTTTTATAAATGTGAAATAATTTAGAGCTAAATAGGAATGTCATTCATATGCAAAAAAGTTGTGACGGGGGCGGGGGTCTATGAAAATGAGCGAAGATGCTGATGGTCTTGGACACTGGAAAATGTAATGTACATGAATGTTAAGTACTACTACTATAAGGACAGTTTCTAAAATTGTCACTGAACCTGTCAAAAGCATCTTGTCTCTCTATATGCAATAAATGCATATTTTAGGTTGCTAAAAGAACTGTTACTGATTGAACTTGAGCCTTTGTATTATTGAGGTGAGCACAATTAAGCAGTCTTCTGATGAACTTTACCAATATATATCAAGGTTAGCTGTCATTTCCCATTTAGTTTTTATTCTTAATCTTTTAGATGCATAAGTATCAATTTTCCTTTTATTCTGATAAAAATGGCTAATGACTCTTAAAAAATATTTTATTGAAACTGAACCAAGTAATTTTTCCCCCAAAATCAAAGGAAAATGATACAGGAGTAGTGGGGGGTTGTACTTCAAGTACTCATCTGGAATTTATTTTTAGAAAGTTTTTAAAAAGACATCTGTCAGTTCTAAGGGGAAATATACCACCTTGGGGACAGATCCTTTCAATTTAGTTACTATACTAAGATGCTTCAGATAAAAACTAATTTGTAGTAATGATGGAAGAAGCATGTGTAAAATAGTCACTGATTTGTTCCAAATGGTAAAGAAATTCCATTTTCCTGATGCTCCTCTAATTTCATTTAATTCGCACTTCTCTTATGCTTAATCTGTTGTTTAACCCATCTCCAGAACCTATTTTAATAATTGTATTTTTTACTTGGAGATGTTATAGTTGGCACATTTTCATTATTATGCCATTGCATTAATTTTCAAAATGTGTATTTTAAAAATGTTATAGTCTTCTATTAGCTTTAGTTCCTGGGCATGCTAACCCTCTTTCTTACTATTATGCTTGACAATTCTCCTTTGTGACAATACTTTCTTCATGAGCTTTGCAATTTTTTTTATTGTGTTCCACTTCAAGTTTCCTTTATTTATTCATTTATTTTTGCCTGTTAGTCCCTGAACTTGAAAATATTACTAGAGAGGTTCTGTATTTGTTTATAATATATCAAGGCTCCAGGGGATTCCACTGTCCTGAAAACAATTTTAATGGTAATTTCTTGATTTGGTAGTTCACTAAATTAGATGGATAGTATAAATTCTGAACCCGTGCGTGCACATGGAGAAAGCTTGTGATTTCTCTTTCTCATGGATAACTATCCTCCTAACCTAGGGCCTTGGGGCAGAAGGTTAAGCTTTGGCCATTTCTCTAGAATGGTGAATTAAAATCATCTCGTCTTTTTTTCAAATGATGAGAAAAAGCCAGCCCATTGAAGTTCCCAGGCCTTAATCAGGAATTCAGTTCCATTTTCCTATATTATGTACCCTATGCCTCATTCAGACATTATTCTTGTGTGTGGTTTTTATGTGTATGTGTCCTATCTTTGTGAATTTGGCTATGGATTTTACATTTTTGTTAACATTTTATCCACCTTTTTTATATCTATATGGGGGTGCCTTCTGAGTCAGCTCAGTCTGCCATCTTGCTGGAAGTCCCTTCCACTTTATTCATTATCTGCTCTGCACACTCAAGAAAAGAAATTATCAACATTGTATTCCTGTGACTCAGAATTGGCTTGCTTGAAGAGAACAATGACTTGAAAGAAATAACTGGAACTATGAGAAGATATTTTCTTTTTCCTTATTTGTAGCAATTTAACAGAAAAAAAATACTCTCGTAGGCTCCTAATGGTAGCTGTCAAATGTGATTATCAACCTGAAGTGCATATTAACTCAAACCTATAATGGTCTCAAACCTTTTATAATAATCTTTTAATAATTAAAAGATGCCATTCTAGTCATCTTTAACTTTTATTTCTTCAATTAAGTGCAAGGGCTTCTTGAAATTGTCAGTTCTATACTATCAAGCAATGCCTCATTTCATAACACCAAATGTTCAGGGAGCCTACTGAGCTGCTTAAGTAACCCCGAGGTCAATAAACTGAGTCATTAGCACCTCCTTTGAATAATTGTTTGTCTGTTACTGGTTCAACATTTATATAATCTGTCATAATACCTTGGTTTTTTAAGGTACAAAAATTACTGCAGTAGGCTTAAAGTAGTGAATATAACATAAGCAGCAATGTTTTCGCAGTGATGGTTTAACCATACTGTCTGGTACTGAGTGAGTTAAAGCCTGAACACCACAGCTAATTACTATGTAATGCTAACCTTAGTTGCTGGTTCATTTTGAGACTCTTTAAAATATGAACTGTGTATTTTACCCCTATGCACTCTCTTAATGATTTGTTTTTTTAGACTGAAATCACTTCCAGCCATCAGTTATACTCTTGGTCTCTACATATGCACTTCTCCAAGCACAAATATTTCTTTTTCCTATTGGTCTGCCAGCCCTGTCAGAGCAAATTTCACTTTAAACTCAATGCTATGATACTTAAAACCTCTTGGATTACTCAGGCTGCTAGTGTGATCTATGACCTTCCAAGAATGACAGCTGAACTTTCCAATTTGCTTATACTGCTTGGGGAACTAGAAAGCACATGCCAAATAGGAAAATGTTTCTGATGTTGAACAGAGAGAAGTTCTTGTTGGAGGTGAGAGCAGGAGACTATTAAGTACTGAAAAATACTAATAAGAAATGAAAAGAAACTAAACATGCTGCAAAGTCTAAGACCTTGAGCATAATTCAAAAGTTAATGCTAGTACTCAAAACTTTTTAGTCCAGTAAAAATATGAATAATGACCTTCGGTTACTGTAAGTTAAGCAGCACCCAGAATCTTAAAGTGATAATGCACTATCAAAATGAACAAGTTCAAGATATGGAATAGAATCTACAATTATCATGAGTGCTGTGCTCATGGGCTATATAAACCCCCATCTTTACAAAACAGACAGAAATCTGACATGTGGATACAATCAGAGTAAACAGGGCTATCTAATGTGCATGCTACAGATCACTCTCTCATAAATGAAAAATTAATGTTAAGCTTTTGCTAAAATCTTGTCTCCAAAATCCTTAAATAAATAATACAGTTTGGGGATATTTTGATATACTTTAAAACTTTTCACTTTCTTTTACTACCTTACATAAGAGGTTGATGAGTGTTATAAAAAAAAAAAACAAAATCTTATCAAGTGTAAGAAGCTTCATGTAGAGTTTCCAATTTATGCCATATTCCACTTACTTGTTCATCTCAGTAATTTTTAGGGTAATAAAAATCAAATGGTGGTTGACAGGTAAAGACTTTTTTTGCACCTAAAATCAAACCAAGTGACATTTTTCTAAAACTGAGGGCATAAGTATGGATAATAGAAACTATGTTTAAACAAATTAAAGTGCGTATTTTTATTATTTTATTTTTTTAAATGTTTATTTTTGAGAGAGAGCGAGAGAGCACAAACAGGGGAGGGGGCAGAGAGAGAGAGGGAGATACAGAATCTGTAAGCAGGCTCCAGGCAGAGCCCAACACAGGGCTTGAACTCACGAACCATGAGACTGTGATCTGAGCCGAAGTCAGATGCTCAACCGACTGAGCCACCCAGTACCCAAGAGTGCATTGTTTTATTTTATTTTATTTTAAAAAAAATTTTTTTTAAATGTTTTATTTATTTCTAGGAGAGAGAGAGAGAGACAGCGTGAGCAGGGGAGGGTCAGAGAGAGAGGGAGTCACAGACTGAAACAGGCTCCAGGCTCTGAGCTGGCAGTCAGCACAGAGCCCGACGCGGGGCTCGAACCCACGAACCGCGAGATCATGACCCGAGCGAAAGTCGGACGCTTAACCGACTAAGCCATCCAGGCGCCCCGAGAGTGCATTGTTTTAAATAGCTAAGCATGGAAGTATGAAAATCTGATCCAGACTAAGTTTATAATATTAAATATACAACAAAAGGCATTGCCTTACATTGTGATATTTTAAAATATCTATGTTGGACAGTGTTACATAAATACTTTCAGCCACTAATTTAGTAATCACTATAGGTCAGAAAAATATTTCACAGTTATTTAGTGTCCTCTAGAGCATTTAAAATCTCACTGTACTATATAATAGACCAACATTGCATTTAGCACTAAAAAACAGTTACTAAAGTAAATCTCTACTCTTAGAATTTATAAGCTCTCTTGTCCTTGAGAATACGTTTGTTGTCGTGGGTCTGTAAAAACACTAAACAAAAACAAAAAAATCCAAAATCATTTTCTGTTTATGTCTAAAGCTAATTATGACTGTCAAGATATGGACCGATTTAAATCACTCTGTTCAACCAGACTGTAGTGTTCTGATGATAAAGCCAGGTATTTCTATACCATCTTCACAGAATGGGGCCAGCAGGCTTTGAGCCCACACTGCACTGATACCAAGCAAATTCAGTGTAGACTGGAATGTATATGATTCTAACAATTACTTTTCTAACTTTGTACCCTATTGCCATATTTTAAATTAAAGTTATTTTCAAAGCAACATAAGAAAACATACTTTTTTTTTTTATCACTGATGTACATGGGCATTTTTATCCCTTAAGAAATGGAAAGTATGTTTATTAGCAAAACTAACTTAAGTGTGAACTTATCAATAACTCCTGAATTTTATTAAAGTTAGTGGGGTGCAATGACCTCAAACCCTGAATATCTGGGTATGCTTTCTGCTTCTACTGATATAACTTGTCTCTGCCTATATTTGTAACTGTCATGATTTCTCCTTGTAAAATAAGAATAATGGCTAGCCCTTTAACATCTGCCTTGAGATTATTATACTTCCAAGTCTCTTATAAGAACAGTACGGAGATTATATATTTGGTGTTGTTATTGTTATGACATATGAAAATGATAGAGCCTTTCCTAAAAATACTTATGAAATTCGGGCTCCTGCCATATAATCTAGACAGTTAGGAGATACTCGATCATATCTGGCATGCTTCTTACACATGCTTTCCGTTTGCTTTTATAGAGCTGTTACATAATTCATAGAGATTTATGCCTATACACAGGCAACTAATTGTTATTGCACTAAAATAATGCCATGGCCAATCATACCTTCCTTTTACCATAGTGAGACTAGACTGCTTGTATAAATAAGGTTATTCAAGCAAAACCCTTCAGAGTCTGTATCATGATTGATGCAAATGATACAACACATGTTGGGATGAAAATACCAGGAACATGTCTCTACCGTATTTTATATTCAGTGAGTTTATTTTGAAAGTAGTAAATCAAGGGTAAGGTTTTTAGTTATTCCACAAAAATCATCACTTCCCAAACTGCACACATTCCTGTACTCAGGTTTACTGCTCTCTGAAAAGGGCATGGGTCATGGACGTGTCTAGGATAGGGTATTTTCATTCTGTGATGTTCGCTATCTTGGGGCTGTGCCAACCTGACAATCTGGGACTTATAAGCAAAGCTGGGCAACTATGAGGAGAAATCTTCAGGGAGATGGTAATGCACTGACTGTACATTTTTGAGATTACAGGCAGTATAGGGTTTTAGGCAGTATTTCAAAGTAGCATATAGGTATAGCTATATTAGGGTTTTCAAGTATGCAGGACAAGGAAAGATTACAAATTGATTTATTTAAAATGACTATGGTGCCCACTTGCTGATGGCAAACAGTACCGCCACCCCAAGACTTTAGGGGAAAAAGGCAAAATAGCAACAATTTACAAGAAATTGTAGTAGTTTCTTTTTCCCCCTAGTGTATACAGAGAACAAGTTAAATTACAAGAGTCCAATATTTATAAAGTCCTTAAAACCCAGAGAAGTTAAAAAAAAACCTTTTTGACACTTTAAAGAATTTGGTTTTTTTAACTACTTCAAAAAAGATCTTAGCATGAAGCCTGAACACCCATGTAAATATAATTTTATGGGGTTTCTTGTATCAATTTGAAAAGATGTAAGTTTTAGGTTACAGTTGCAACTTAAAAATTTACTTGCCTAACTATGTTCATAGAAGCCTCCTCCCATCCTTTCACATTTGAGGGGCTCTAATTAGCCACTTGATAATGTCCACACAATCCTGGATTCTAGACTGTACTGCCTTTTAATTTCTGACAGGCCAATATGAAGGTGCTTTGTTTTTAGCTGGAAAAACCTGAAATGGAAAGAATTTCTGAACAAATGGGATGTATCAATTCTAGATAAAGCTAAACAAAGAAAATAGGCTTAATTGATATTACTTGAAATAGAACATATGAAAATATGTTCACAAAAGAGAAGATATTCAGGAAATCAATTATCCTCCTGTTTATAAGTCTATTCAAAGAACTAATTATTTTATAGTTAACTTAATTAAAGGGAGTAAGAAGTAATTTGTTGACTGTGCCTCTCTAATCTGAAATGAGACTAGAAATGTATAACTTTTACATAAAAACCAACATAGACATACACAGATTTTACACTCACTAACAATTAACCGTTAAATAGATGTATACACTTTGGAAAATTACCAATCATTCTTCTCAAATATAAAAACAAAGTAACATTTGAAAATTGATTTTATTACAGGGGCGCCTGGGTGGCTCAGTCAGTTAAGTGTCCAACTTCAGCTCAGGTCATGATCTCACAGTTCATGAGTTTGAGCCCCGTGCTAGGCGCTGTGCTTATACCTCAGAGCCTGGAGCCTGCTTTGGATTCTTTGTCTCCCTCTCTCTCTGCCCCTCCCCTCCTTGTGTTCTGTCTCTCTCTCTCAAAAATAAATAAACATTTAAAAAATTTTAAAAAGGAAAATTGATTATATTACAGACTCTCCCACTTGTCTCTCTGAAGTAGGTCTGAGTTGTATTTAATTGCTAGAGGCATTAAGCAGTTAGAAGATTACTAAGTGGTCTCGGCTACTACTGAAAGACTGCATGTTGACCTAAAATTCTTACACGATTATAATCCATAGGATTATAGTCCATAATTAATCCCTTTAATTCCAGACATCTCTTCCATTTCCAAACAACTACCAACGGAAGTTTATTGCCTTTTTTTTAAATGAGAAAACCTGAAACAAATCATTTGTAATCTACAACTCTTTCAATTAAAAGTTTTGAGAATTCATCAATAGCTATGATATCAGTGTTAAAAGAAGTTCAAAGACTAAAATAAAATGTAGGGTCATGTATTCCCTTGGGTATTGCTATCTGCCTGTCTACCTACCCACCTACCTGCTATGAAGAGGAAAGGTTTCTACTCAGTAAACTGTTGCCCATGAGATGGGTGGCATCAGAAATCAATATTCACATCAAAGTCTTTGACACAGTGCCTCTCCTCAAATCACACAATTATTTAAAGTATTTTTTTGTAGGACACTGATGTGTTGTAAAGAGGCATTGTTTATTACAAAACCACTAGAAGCTGCTCTCTGGATGAGTCTTTCCAAAGTGCTTACTGTCCTAATGAAGTAACTAAATTCTAGGGAATTATCAGACCATCAAAGTATAATGTTTTATTAAGCAGCCTATGTAATTCAAGGGGTCGTATTTCAATAATAATGTGATCCTTTGTCAAGTACTGCACTGCTTAGCTTAAAATGCAAAAAAAAAAGATGAAATCTATCACTCTATTTTATCTAAGAAAATTCATCACAGTATCTTTAACATTTAAAAGAACTTTTATGGGGCGCCTGGGTGTCTTAGTCGGTTAAGTGTCCGACTTTCGCTTAGGTCATGATCTTGCGGTTTGTGGGTTCGAGCCCCGCGTCGGGCTCTGTGCTGACTGCCAGCTCAGAGCCTGCAGCCTGCTTCAGTCTGTGACTCCCTCTCTCTCTGACCCTCCCCTGCTCACGCTGTCTCTCTCTCTCTCTCTCTCTCTCTCTCTCTCCTAGAAATAAATAAAACATTAAAAATTTTTTTCCCATATAGCAAAGGTTCCTATCCCAAATTTTATAATACAAGCACATAATACTATATATATCTTGATTGCATATTTAATAAATACTATACATTGCACATTTGAAAGAATACTGAAAAAGATTAAATAGAAAATTAAGATACTGTAATAAAACAAGTTAACACTGAAAGTGAAATACAGCATGGGAAATGGAGTAAGACATATATGTGTTTAGAAGAATGGCTCTGACCCTTATAACTCATTTAGTAAGCAAATAAGTACCGAGAAGCTAGTTGTGTGTGCCAGGCACTGTAGATGCTATTTTGAATACAAAAGCCTAAGTTTTTGGTCTTCTGGAGACTGGATTCTTGTGGAAGGAGGGAGTTGAACAAGGGTACAACAGAATAGATGATTAGGGGGCTAAAACTGATAGTAACTATAGGATCGGGGAGAAGGTGCTGCTTTGACGGTTTCATTGGAAAAAGAATCTTTGAGGAAGTAGTATATGAGGAAAAGGGAGGAATCAAGAAAGACTCCAAAGTCTACGCCTTGACCTACTGAATGATGGTGACATTCACTGAGATGGAAGATTAAGGGAGGAACCTATTTGCATGTAGGAAATCAAAACTTGTTTGATCTTATTAAACATTCAATTAGGTATTTTAAACAGTGACAGGAATGGTGGGTGTTCAGAGGAGAGGTCTCGGATAAAAATATAAGCTTACAGATCATTATTTAAGGCCATGGAATTTGGATGAAATCCTTTAGGCAGGGGATGTAGGTAGAAGAGAGAGCCCTTCAAAAGGGTGTTGTTAGAGAACAGGACCGAAGCTCTGAAGTAACCAGTGTTTAAAGGTGAAAGGGAGGAGAAATACCTGGCAGAAAACACTGGGAAAGAATGACAGCTGTGCCGAACATTGCCAAGTTAATGACGAGAAAGGTCCACTAGATTTGGCAACATGAAGATTAACTCATGATTTCGACTAGACTGGAGAAACTGGAGAGTATATGGGAGTCTTTTGAGGAGTATTCTATGAAGGAAAGTGAGACATGAGCAGTAGTTAAAATGGGATGTGGGACCAAAGAGGATTTAACGAGGGGGATTCCAGGTTATGTTTGTATGCTGAAAAGAATGATCCAGTAGAAGGGAAAATAATGACGACATGAAAGAAGTCTTTGAGAAGGCAAGAAGGGATGGAGTTGAGAGCAAAATAAACTGACTGGACTTTGAATAAAAGAACATTTCCTTCATTCTAGAAGAAGGGAAGAAAGAAAGATCAGTAAAAGTAAGAGAAGAGATTAGGTGGTGGAATGATAACCAGTGGGCAAGTTCCTTAACTTGATAAGCTTTTGTTTCCTTAATAATAAGGTCTTCTCTGATCTGTTAAGATTAAATTAGATAAGGAATGTAATAAACAGCAATTAGCATATTGCCTGGAACTCAGCAAATATATTTCAGTACATACCATCAGTATTAATCAACACATCTGACTGTAGATAGATGCAAAATCATTTTAGAGAATAACTTTCCAAATAATACAATTAGAATAAAGATTAAGTCTCTGTGGTATTGAAGCCTGCATTGTTTCTATTCCTTTCCAGTAATTTCATTTAAAACTGGACTTGACTGTTCATGTTACAGAAACACTTTTGTGAGTGGCTTCACTTGTTTAGATTTTTATTTTTATTTTATTAAAAAATTGTTTTAAGTTTAGTCATTTGCTTGGAGAGAGAAAGCATGAGTGGACAAGGGACAGAGAGAAAGGGAGAGAGAGAATCCCAAGCAGGTTCTGAACTGTCAATGCAGAGCTCAATGTCAGGCTCAAACCCAGGAATCAATCACAAGATCATGACCTGAGCCAAAATCAAGAGTTGGACACTTCAACCGATGGACCTACCCAGGCCCCCCTAGATTTTTTTAAAGAACAACAAAAATTTTTTAAAAAGTTTATTTTGTGCAGAAATTTTCTGTGGACTTTCAAATCCAGAATTTTTGGGGGCTTATGGACTAATGGTCTGATGCAGATTTAAAGTTGTAGAAAAGCAAAACAAAAAAACACAACTACAGAACAGCCTTATGCACAGTCTAAAATTTTGTTTTAGCCTCAATCATTTCTTTCACATGCAAACTATGATGTTACATAGAGAAAGTACACCTAGAAAGTACACCTAGAAAGGCTTATTTGAAAACATAATAATTCTAAGAGAAGTAAAATTTTAAAGTTCAACATTTCTACATTATATGTAACACCTGCTGAAAAGGCCTCGGGCAGTAAGGTGCCCCTTTTAAAATTTTCAAACCACTACTTTCCAACCCTCCTTTCTTACTAGGCTATCTAACAACTAGTACTGTCCCAAAAGTGGGTCCTCTCTCAGTTTTATCAGATGTGACTTTACCGCCTCCAATTTAGAAATATTCTGAGTTTCAATACACTTTTAGTCATTTTTATGATAGTTATGTAAATCAATGAATGGATGTTACACACTATTGATTTATCCTAACATTTTGATAACGAAAAGCAGCTTTCTTTCTTTTATATTTAATAATATATATAAATATGATCTGTATAAATATATAATATTAATAAAATATTATATATCAATGGCTATCATCTAAAATGGCCTCTAAGTGTGAATTTCTTGACCTATAAGTTCCAGTTGCCAACTACAAAATAAGACAGAAGATTAAAGGTGTGAGTGAAATAAATTTAACAACATAAACTGATCAAAAAATGCCTCAACTGAGAGATTTCACTGTAGCCAAAAATGAAAATTAAAAAAAGATTTTATTGTACTTCAGTATGAAGATGTATATATTTAATAATGTACAAGATTCAGCTTGCTTTATGTGTTTTTTAAATTTCCATTTGTTTATTCAACAGATATTTATATATCACCACACCAGTACGTGTCAGGACCCATTTGATGAGATGGTTTGTTCGATGCTTATAACAATGTTATTTTTACTTTAAGAAAGCTCTTATAATGTAGAGATCAAACTTTTTGAAATCCTTTAAATTCCATTAAATACTATAGACGCAAAAGTAATGTATGCAATCAAAAGTAAAAAATAATATTCTGCTTATTAATAAATAAACTCATTAAGTACAAATATATGTTGAAACAGAACATACAACATAATCATAATAAACCAGCTTATTTTATCTGAGGAGAAAAGAAAGCTTGGTCTTTCAAAAGCATTATAGAAAACCCAATTTGAATCCCAACGGTGGTACACATGCATGTACACCCACCTCTTCATCCCTCCTCCCCAACACACACACACCTTTCTCTTCTTAGTTTATTAAACATTCTAAATCCTTCTCCCAGGTTTGGCTTTGCAACCACTTACTTGATAAAGTAGGTCACTTAAAAAGGAAGAAAGCCCAATAAAATGAATTACAAAGACAACAAGATTAAATTGATTGCACTGTTTTCATACATTGTAGCTAAATTTTGCAAGTACGCAGTTGGCTGTGGTTTGGCATTTAACAGCATGCATCAGTAAGGAGGAGGAAATTTTATTCTCATTAACTGTTGCAGATTTACTGCAGTGAAAAAGGGCTATGTAACCCGAGATGTGACAGTACAGAAAGATCAAAGCCATGGACTGGAAACTAAATAAACCCTCTGGCTACTTCCTGCAAGGAAAATTCACTTTGGCAATGTAAAACAGAGCCCAGTTAAAAACTACTCTCAGTTTTATGAGCTGTCATAGCAGCTCAAGTGGTTTGGACTGGCTCAGTTTAGAACATTATATTTCCTTGTTTTTGTCTTAGATACTTCTGTAAGCAGTTTTATAGACCTTTTCTTTTTAAAAAAAAAAAACATAATAACTAAAATTTTTTTTTAAAAAAGGGCAACTCTTTTCTTCTCGTTGAAACTGAGAAGGTAACCACTCAACTTATTAAAGCAGGCAGGTCTTAATTTGCACATTCTTTTCTCATTTATTACAGTTTAATATTTTGCACTTAGATTTATTTGGCAATTATAAATATAATTTAATAATTCATCTGCAATCTATACAATTCCTATTCAAAATAAGTGCAAATCAGTTTACAGAACCCATATGGCTCATATCTGAGGGGTGAACTATTTGTAATAGCACATCTGGAAGGACTATGGGCAATATGGAAAATATGGGAACTAATTAATATTATACTTAAAAACCTATAGGCTCTAGATTTCATGTTTTTTTAAAACAAATAAGAAAAAATATTTGGTTTAGCATTTCTAACATAAGGACTTTTTTTTTTTAACAATTGTTCATAAATACTTAAATTACATGGTTAGTTCAATCAAAACACAGATGGGTTACAATAAATCAACTTTAAATTAGAGAATATCTCTGAGTTTAAGAGTAAACTCAGTATCACCAACTCCAGATTTACAGGAAATAAAAGACATGATGTGTTTTCTTCTCTTTTATTTTTTGGAGGGAGTGGTGCTGTTTATCAAACAAATTGCTTACAGTTTTGTTATTCTCATTAGAATGTCAATAAGCAAGGCTTTATAATGGCAATTTACATCCTATTCCCTTAAAAAAAATTTTTTTTTTAAATAAGAGCATTGTTCACAGGTCAAATATGTCATAAAAGCAGTCATCTTTGCTTATGGACTTTCTATTTTCTTTCCATTTAAATTTACAACTAATTTTTATATATTTGTATAGCCAATGAAATACAATTAATACATATAAAAATGTATAAACTTTAACACTAGATAATGATTCTTAAAAGGTGGTGATATAATTAACTTCCCGGTCATGACTGGATTAACTTCCATGTCATTTCTTCTAGTACAAAGCTACACCATAATTGATGTGTTAACATTTTTATAGGATCTAGTCATTGTCCGATTACTTTTTTTATTTATAGACTCAGTTATGCTGAATTTCTTCTAAATAAAAGTCCTAATAAAATGACAATAAATTTCATTTTCATTGGGAGCATCTTTGGACTTTATATATAACTAACACGTATGCCTCCCAACACTCTGCTCAGATCACCAGACTGAAAATTACCACAAACTTAACGAGGGCAGTTTTGTTGCCAACTTCTCCTCTTGCTTCTAAATTTCCAAAGGAAAGTAAATCACTTAAAATATTTTTGCAAGTCAGGAGTATAATTTCTCTAGGATAAAACATCTTCCCAAGTTTCCAGGATTCTAAGCCTTGAATTTTGACTTGTATTTCTTTATTTCAGTAAAGTTTACAATTTGCTAATGCTGATGTGTGATAATCTAATAAAAATCTGGCCTTAAAAATTATAGGCCCAATTTACTAATAAAACCTAATTCAATTCTCCTTGGGAAATGCAAATCATTAGTGTGCAAGCAGCAGAGTTAAGCCTTTGTTTAAGGCTAGGAAGACTGGTGTCTCTATAAAATGTCTAAACAAAGAAGACAGTTAAGACTAACACATGAGGATTCATACATAGGTATAAAACAACAGCATCATGTATATAAACATTTACATTGGGTAATTAGCTAAAGAAATGATTTGCATAAGCTATTATTAACCCTTATAGACATATTATTTTACTCATTTAATTCTCATTTTTTATATGATTAGATTCTGTGGAGAACTTTTGTTTTTATTTTTCTTTATTCTGTGGAGAACTTAATGAACTAATAAGTATTTAAGAGAATTTAACAGTACTGAACTAATTACTTAATGCATTAATACATTTTTAGCAACTTGCCTCCAAGCAATCTGAAGCACCAATTTGCAACAAATCATGTCAAATGTATTAAAGCAAAGTAGGTAAACAATGTTGTGCTGCACCTATCTTATTCTGAATTTTAATAACATTTATGCTAAGACACTATAAAGCACAGTTCACTGTTAGACTAATAAATCTGCTGGCCTTTTGGAGGCCATAGTGGTGTAATAGTAAAGTCTTCACTATTTTGGACTAGTCCCTTAACAATCTCTAAATCTTCATTTCTCTTTTGTTAAAAGAGAGACAATACTACTCTTTCCCTTATCTACTTCACACACTATTGATGATCAAATGAAATACATGATACAAATAAGTGCAAGTTATTAGTTTTTGTACACGCTGATTTACACCAAAAAAAAAAAAAGGCTTTAACATTTTTCTTTGAAACTTTAAAAGGCTTCTAAGACATGTCACCTCCTGAAATAAGAAAATATACTGGCAGAATGGCTATGTATTTAAAAAGCAATTTAATGTAATACGAATTATGTTACAGCAAGTCTCATAGTGTAAAATTACTTATTTGCACTGATTTAACGTTCCCATCAGAACTGTGTTACAAAGCTATCGCTACTCTTATTCTCCTGTTTTCACCATTCCACAAGCTAAAGAGTAAAATGTCATTACCTTAGACATAATTTTACCTGTCACATGGTGTTATTTCTCATAAATGGTTTTATTCACTTTAAGAAATTTCACCATACATTTCAGTTTGGTTAATATTGATGAAAGAAGGAAGAACTTAAAATCACTAGGTATAGCACTGATTATTAATCTTGAAATAAATGTTTACATATATGAATAACAATGCTATTTGGGTAACCTAATACATTGTAATAAAGATTTGCACAGATCTAGATATTTTTAGACCAAACAATATACCTTGAAACAAAGCAACTTTTAAAAGTAAATAGAATATTGTTACCCAACCCCACTGGCTTCTATAAAGAAGTTCTACTCTAAGTGTTTTAATCGTGATTTAACATAATTGCATTTAAACTGAGAAGCAACTCTTGCAAATATCTCAAACTAGATGCAGTTAGGAATAAATAATATTAGGGACCTATGCAAACATGTATGCCAAGAACAAAGAGCCGATAAAAGGTATAACAGTGTCTTGTATATACCTTGTATATACAGTCAATTTTTGTTTTTTAATATTATATATTCTTTAATAAAATAGGCTTGTCTTAAAATGAAAATATGTTTACATATTGCAATTAAATCAATGAATCTGTTGTCATAATCTACTGTCATGCTATTTTTACCCATTTTGACCTTCATATTTATGCTCTTAAATCAGAACACTGGAGTATTATAATCTAATATGTGGACAAAATCATGTGGCACAAAAGCAGGTGCTAAAAATAACATTTACTCCACAATTAGAGAGGTGTACACTAGTCACTAAACTCAGTGCATTAATTTTCTTTGACACACACTTACTTTAAAAATTTATTTTTAACGTTTGAGAGAGAGAGAGAGAGAATCTGAGCTAACACCACAGAGCCTGACACGGGGCTTCAACCCATAAACCACGAGATCATGACTTTAGCCAAAGTTGGACGCTTAACTGACAGCCACCCAGGCAACCCAATCACTTATTTTTTTTCATAGTTCATTTATCTAGTGGTTTATTTCTAATTAATTCATAAGGATAAATTGTTAGAAATGAAATTACAGAGTTAAAGGAAGTGAACAATGTAAGGATCTTGTTCTTGATTACCAAATGTATTCCACAAAGGTTTTATCCATTTAAATTCCCACAGAGGAGAGGTGTTTCAGAGTACTTCTTTGCTCCTATGTGTGGGAATTAGTATTAAAAAAATGTTTTGGCAATGGATAGGTGAAAATGGAATTTGGTTGCTTCATTTTATAACCACTGTATCTCGAAAAAAAATTACTAAAGTCAAGAGTTTTTTTTAAAGGTTTCTCATAAATGTTCTCCTCTGGGCAAAATTAATAGGAAAATAAATTAATAAATAATAAGCTATAATTTTTAAAGTTTTTTTTTAATGGTTATTTAATTTTGAGAGAGAGACAGAGCACAAGCAGGGGAAAGGTGGAGGCAGAGGGAGCCACAGATTCTGAAGCAGGCTCCAAGGCTGTCAGCACAGAGCCCAATGCAGGGCTCAAAATCACAAACCGTGAGATCATGACCTGAGCCCAAGTTGGAAGCCCAACCAACTGAGCCACCCAGGCACCCCAAGCTATAATAATTTTTGATAAAAAATTAATAACACATTAAACAAGGCAGTATTTTAGTTAACAATTATCTTTAAAAGATTTCATAAGTATATACCAATGTATTTAGTCCCTAAAATACTGCTGAACAATGGCTGGTCTCAAGGTCTATCACAGGAACTATTTCTAGGAGGTTCTTTTCATTTTCTTTTAATCCTTCCATATACTTTCTATACTACTTACTCAGTAATGAAGGTCGCTAAAACTTTATTAGAATGGGAGAGTTTGGATTACATTTAAAATTGATATCAATTTTATAGGCATATTTACATTCCTCTCAATAGAAATTTCTGACTAGCCAAATTAAGCATTGTAACAAAGACAATAATTTTGATTTCTCCTTTGAATAACTGCTTTGAAATGATCTCATGATATTCAGTTCTAAGAGTAATATGTAATTCTGTGAACACAATACCATGCCTTTTAGATTGAGAATACGTAATTTTGAGGTTTTTTCAAATGAAAACACTGACTGAATACCTAAGCATACTGGCCTTATAGCTAAAGAAATTAGCCTAATTTTTACACGTAGAGTCCTTGTCTCAGAAAAAAATTATACCTTTAAAACTGTGGAAAAAAGATCTTTTTTTATATATTAAGAAAATAATTTTCAGTTCAATTCAGGAGGATTTTAAAAGTGCAACTGCGATTTTGATTGTGATTTAATGTTTGAAAAACTAAATCAGAACAGAATAAAAATGTGCATGTATAATATATAATACATAAAATAAACAGAATAGTTAATGTCAAAGTATTCAAAGAAAAAGAGGCAGGCTACATAAACTATGCACAGAAAATGAAAGTGTGAGAATCAGATGGCTCAGATAATGTCTTTGACTCCAGTGAAATGGTCAGTCAATGACATCACTGTGCCAACCACAAAGAACTCCAGGCCCTCTGAAAAATATTTTTCAAAGCCCCAAGGAAACCTAAGCAGTCTCTGCAATTTTTTTTCCAGTTTATGAAAATTGGATTCCTATAAAAGAAAAATGGACCATTTTTACTGCAACAAAAACTGATTTGTAAAAGCTGGAAGCAGTTTAAAAATACTCAACATGAGGTTCTTGTTAGTCTTGAAAAGTAAGAGTTATAATAAAAAAACGGTCCAAAAATATGGTACGGATAGATTGTATAGAAGGGGGGAAAAGAGCTAGTCCTACTCTTATTATTTTTAATTAGCTTCAATAGCAAGTCCTACTTTACTTTCTAACACCAGTTCAGGGTTTTTTTTGGGGGGGATTTACATCTAACCCTCAGGGATTGGCAACTCTATAGCTAATGCCTGAGAGCCCTAATGTATTTTGCATCACCTCTAAATGTGGGGAGATTCTGGCACCAAAGGGTTCAAACTGATAGTGACACATATCTAAAATCCCGGATTTGCTGTCCAACTGTCAGTATCTATTTTATCAAACATCCAGTCTCCCTTGTAGAACAGGATAGATGAGCTTAACAATTTTCACTGTTTCCAATTAAACTGCCTTGCTATATTACAAAAACGTAGGCATTCGGGTTAAGAAGGATCCCCTGACTTGGATTTTAAGAAAAATACCAATTTGAATGGTTTAAACAATTCTCTAAATCTGGCTCAGTGTCCCCTTTTTAACAGATTTGTCCTATTACTAAACTTTGTCACTTTAGGAATAAAGTGAAGAATTTTTCTTTGAACAATTAAAAAATAAAAACTTTGTATCATACAACTTAGAAACTTATCCTTTGCCTTTCAGGAATCTGGGATCATGTGCTTTACTTGAACCCACTGAAACGAACACATAAAACCAAAAGGTCTGAGAAGCCAGGGACAGCAGCTGAAGAGTAGGCCACTTGCACTGTCCTTTTGCTTCATGTTCTCAAATCATTAAAAGCAATGATAAAGATAAAAATTCACATTTTTTATATTAATTGTTAGAGAATTCTTCCAGGGGCACTTGGGGGGCTCAGGTGGGTAAGCATCTCAGTCGTGATTTTGGCTCAGGTCATGATCTCACAGTTCAAGCCCCACACTGGGCTCTTTGCTGACAGCATGGAGCCTGCTTGGGATTCTCTCTCTCCCTCTTCTGCTCTCTCACTTTCTCTTAAAATAAATAAATTAACTTAAAAAACTGTCAACTTACCTTCTTCCAGGTAACTTGACAGTGCTTATTTATCAAACACATGTGATAAAGAACAAGGAAAGAATTTGTAAATAATCTGGACAATTTCCCTGATTTAAAGGGAAAAAACCCCTCTAAATAGGTAACATTTCCTTTTTTTAGAAGTATTTAAGGAATCAGCTTTTCAAAATTCAGAGATCAACTGAGACATTACACTTTCATAGTTAACCCAAATTCATCGTGTTACCCGTTTAGTCAGCATATTCTCAAGATGCTTTCCATGGCAATGAAGGAGTCCAGTGGCCTCTGCTAACATTTTCCCCCCAAAATTCCTATTTTTAAAAAAATACTCCTATTTTGTTCAAGTAAAAAGTTTCAAAACTAGTATTGTAAGTCAATGTTATTTGATCTATAGGCTTTAAATTTACCTATTGGATATCAGAAGCCGAAAGTAGCCATTAGTTTAAAATTTCACATCTGGGACATTAAGCAGCAAAATTATCATGCCAAAATATGTGAATAATTATGTAGCAGTTTAAAATACTTAAATCTCGGCAGAATTAAAAAGTAAGCCAAAGTTAAGACCCATGGTTTGTTATTATCAAAGAAGAGCCTAAAAATCTTACTAAAAGACAATACTAGCCAACCAAAAATGATTGAATAAAACAATTCCAGAGTAGGTCAATAAAACAAAAAGCAACTATGAGTATTTGGCTATATTCTGTACTTTCTCTGTATCTCAGCTGATACAATTGAGTCCATATTTATGTGATCTATTACCTATAAAAAACTGGAAATTCACAGTAAATTATTTCTTCTGGAAATAAAAAGAGAAAATGATACAGTTATGTGATTTAAGGCCAGAAAAATTACAAAAGACAAGAGATGAAAGACTTAACTTTCTCAGGGAAGTTCTTTTTACAGGTCAAACAATTCTCAAATCAAAATGATTATAATAAATGTGTATTTCACTCTTTTGATTTGAAAAAACAGTCTACAGTAAGTTTTGTTAGCTAATCCTTTAAGCCAACATTACTGTGATGTGTCTTTTATGATGTAAAAGAAGCTACCTAAATATTTTTGCCCTTGAGAAGGAACTGAAGGTACAAAGGTAAGAGGATTCCCCAAAGTCACTTTTTTAAAAAGTTACTAACAGAACTGAGGAATAAAATTCTGAAATCTTTGGACAGAGTGTATAATTTATTCATTGGATGCCACCATCTCTCAAAATATTTTTATTGTTTTATAAAATGACCATTTTGAAAACCAGAAATGAGAATCTTTGCTGAATTCATCACAGAAGTTCAGTTTTGAATGCTCAATTTTAATGAAAGTGTTCAAGTTCTTAATCAAATAATTATATAAAAAACTGAAAGCAAGTCTTTCTGAAATTAGTAATATATGATTAATATCTGTGTGCTTTCTTTAGATTGGCAGTATCTTCAGGAAGTACCAAAATAATGTTTTTGTTCATAGTGAACAAAATAGTGAAACAAATATGTGCCACGGTGAAACAAATATGGCAGCATAATTAATCTTGTAATGCTATCGGCAAAAATCTTCAATATAAATAATTAGGATTATATACCTAAATCATTTCTTCCTTTTCCAATTATGTTTCAGAAAACATTTTTACAGTGAATTGTCACATGATGGAGTAAGTAGTTACAATGATTAAACAGAGCCTCTACTGAAATAATTATAGCTAATATAGACAGAAACATCAGAAGCAATCAAAAGCCATATGCTTTCTGATGTTTAATCATGTTTAACTTTTATGTCCTAAGGCAAGGAGTTTCTTACCATGACAATCCAGTCACCAATGAAACTATTTCTGAAGTGTTATTATTTATTTAAAATCCACTACAGAATACTGAACTGTATAATTCTGTATCACATTTCATGTAATACTCCTATGTTTCTCCCCCATGCTTTGAAACTTTGGGTCACAACCATCAATGGACTATGAAATCACATAGTAGGTTACAATCTGCATTTCAAAAATGAAATAGAAGAGGATCAAATAGAACTCCTTCTTACCACCATTCAAAATTTTGTTTTACTTACAGGCATAGGTATATATATGTATATAAACAAATATAAATGTATGCGTGTGTATATATTATATGTATATACGTACGAACAAATCTGTATGCATGCACTAAGTTGCAATATAAAATGTATTGCTTAATTTGAGTTGTGATGAAAAGAAAACACACTTAACAGTCACTACAGTATGTGTGTTTTTTTTTTCCAAATTAGGCATCATGTTCTTTAAATGCTTTGGAGACATACAGACCTGAGTTCAAATTTTTTTCTCTACCACCCTACTTGTGAGAGTTGGTTATTAAAGATTACACACAGTAGATGATCAATATTACTTGATCCAGTAATAATTCCTGGATTAAAATGGCTTATTATAAGTGATCATTAAAAATTATAACATATTGGTCACAACTGCATTCTTTCATGTAAAAAAACACATTAAACACATCCTTCAAAGAGAAAATAATTTATATTAATGAAAAGTAGAATTTTAGAAGAGGAAATTAAGTCAATAATTTTAAAGAATAAGACCCCAACCATTCATCAAACCAGTATAATGTGAAATTTCAACAATCAAGCTAAATTAAAATATTGCATCTCTAAGAATGATATGAAAGAGAAAATACTGTACACACTTTCTGATAAAATTTTAAAAATCTATGACACCAGTAATGAAGTAGGATATCTGCTACAGGAATCTTCATTATAACTCTAAAACAATGTTGCCATGCCATATTTTTAAAAAATATTTTATTTGAATCTATACAGGGAAGAGCAGTCTTTAATCAGCTTTTAAAGTGATGTCTGAATAATTATTAAAATACTTGTACTGCGTTCTTGTGTTTTACTGGCTTTGGGAAGCACTTAGGAAACAATCTTGAGTTCATTAATTTGGAAATAGTGCTGTCTATTTTATGGACAGCCTGTATTTTCCAAAGTGATGAAGCATTTTTATTTTCAGATCTGCCATCTCCATTTTTTAAATATAGAATATGCGACTTCATAAGTTAATTTAAAACAAAACAAGCATGTTCTTGCAAATACTGAGGACTTTTTCCTCTTTAATAAAAAAAGATAGAGAAACGGGGAGTGAAGAGACAGACTTCTAACCTTTCAAATAAAGGGAAATACCATATGTTAGATTTTCTTGGATGACTATTTACCTGCCAGGAAATGAATGCTGCCCGACTACATCTCCATTTTGAAGGTGATAATCATTGAAGAAATCTGGACTTATGGCTCCTTCAGAGGCAATTAATCCATCTAGAAAGACGGAAAATTGGTAACTATATTTGTAGGAAATAAGAAGGAAACTATTTTATCAAGCAACAAAATATAAAATAATCTATATATTTAATCTGGAAGAGAAATGTTAGTACGATATGCTGCTCTTTCTGGGAATACAAGAAGACCACACATACTTAAGTGCTCCCAACAACGCAGCACAACAACTGAACATTTCTTGAGCATCTACTATGTGGTAGTACAATACTAGCACGGAGATAAATAAGACCTCTCTGCCTTCAAGGGACTTAATAGTCTTTGGAGAAAAAAGAAAAAGATAAGGAGTGAGGTAAGGTAGTATGGGGCAGTAAGGATGGTCCAGGCTAAGGAAACAGAATGAGTAAAGACAAGGAGACATTAAATAGCATGGTGTCAGGGGCACCGGGGTGGCTTGGTCGGTTAAGTTCTTGATTTTGGCCCAGGTCATGATCTCAGGGTTCATGAGTTTGAGCTCAAGCCCTGCATCAGGTTCTGCACTGGCAGTGTGGAGCTTGCTTGGGATTCTCCCTTTCTCCCTTTTCTCTGCCCTTCCCCTCTTACTCTCAAACTTTTTTTTTTTTTAAAGAAGTAAAATTGTTTTTTGTATAATGATCTTGGGTCTAACCTTACTGAACTCATTCATTAGTTTTAGTAGTTTTTCAGTTGTTAGTTTTTGAGTTCTTTTTCTTTGCTTATAAAGTGCTTCTTTTCCTATATCTAAGTCTTTATTATTACTTCCCGCTGATTTTAGAGTGATGCTACTTTCTTATTTGCTTTAGTCTAAGAAACAAGATAACTTACTATTGATAGAATGATGAATAAGTTAAGAATAAGAAAAGAATTTGAGGAAAAAAGTTTTAAGCGATGGCATCAGGGTTTTCCTAGGCATAGAACAAATATATTTCAGTATATGGCTTTTTAATAATTATTTAGAAAGCTCTCAGGCTTTTTAAAGTTTCCTTTTCTGGAAGTATTCTGGGTTGTTAAATGACCTATAGATAAACACTGGCTAGGTCATACTTACAACACTGTTTAGAAAGCTGGCACACAGTAAACAAACTTATTTAGTCACCAGATGACCATTTTACACCTATCATTTGCATAATAACACTTTGCTAGGTTTTGTGGGAAATATAAAACATTGCAATTCTGTTTTTAAGAATTTTAGATTAAGTGAAATCTAAGACAAAGACTTAAGATGCAATTAAATAACACATTTCATTAATAGATGATATACAACAGGAATGAATGTATGTACTGAATGAGTGTTGGAGGCTGAGGAAGCTAAAGAGAGATTACTGTGTTCTGTACAGGTTAGAAAATCTTACTTGGACAGAAGGGAGGAAGCAATGTAACTGACTTGAGTATTGAAAGATAGGTAGCAATTAAATGACAAAATCTGTTTGAAGAGTAAATTTATTACAAATCAAGTGAACGGCGGAATTAGGTAATAGTGTTGGTAAATGAATAAGTGAGGAGATTTGTACTTCCATATGACTCCTGTCCTACTTATTTGTTACATATACCTATTTGTTATGTATCATAAACTAAAGATTTGTATTATTATATAGTTGTTGAATTGCTAATGAATTATCTTTGGTATTTCTCTTATTACTTTAGTAAATTTTAAATGCTTAAGAGGTAGCTTGAAAGTATCTAATATTTAGTCCAGTTTCTATGTCCTCTAAATGTTAATAAATCAAAAGACCAGTTAAACACAAAAAAGTTATAAAAAATGAAATTATGGGAAATGCCAGGACACAACAGATTGAGAGTTAAGTAGTTAAAAAAGACTTTGTAGGAGCATGGCTAAAATGAACAAGGTTAAGATCACAAAAATCAACAAATTCCTATTAAATTAAAACCAAATAATTGAAGATCAAGGTTTAAGAAATCTGCCAATTTCAGAGGAACATCGCTAAGTAAAATGCCAAGACAAAATACATATCACACTTTGAAAATGAATACAAAGATATTCATCATGCCAGTAGAGTAAAAGATTCTAACAGTCAAAAAATGAATACAACTAAATAATAAGATACTGAAATTATATTTTCAAAGTTTATACTACATGACCTAATAAAGTAAGCCAGATTAAGAAGAAGAAATTAAATGAAAAATTGTTGTCAGTTTCTCAACATCCGGAGCTCCCACTGTCTTCAAAGGGAAAATGAGTAGCCAAAGGATAAATGGAATACAGGAGACTACAAACTGGGATCTCATCAAATAGAGATCAAACTAAAAATGTCTGAGTTTAAAGATTCAGTCAGCAATTTTATAAACCCAGAATACAATAAGGATAATATAATAACCATGATATTATATAAGTAAGAAAGAGTAAGCTTATATCTCTGAAATTAATTTCTAATAATCCTAGGGCACAGCAATTCAGTAAACTATAGCTTCTATTGTGCCCTTTAATGCCTTGACAAAATTTAGGCAGTTCTGATTATTTGGGCAGCCTTTCTTTACTAGAATGAGGAATAAAAGTTAAATTACACCTTAAGTTAAAAAAATTTTCAGGGCACTTGGGTGGCTCAGTCATTTAAGCGTCTGACTTCAGCTCAGGTCATGATCTCACAGTTTGTGGGTTTGAGCCCCGCGTTGGGCTCTGTGCTGACAGCTCACTCAGAGCCTGGAGCCTGCTTCAGATTCTGTATCTCCCTCTCTCACTGACCCTCCCCTGCTCATGGTGTCTCTCTCTCTCTCTCTCTCAGAAATAAATAAAACATAAAAAAAAATCCTCAACTCAAACACCTCAACTTCTTTGGAATTACTCTATTTGTTTCTCAGCATTCTGCATCCAAAATTAATTATATTATAGAAACAATAAAAAGGAATCATATGTTCTTGTCTACAAAGTCCAGATAAATCTAAGAGTGCCTTTCGAAAGCTCCTACTATAACCTTGATTCAAAGATAGCACTAAGGAATCAAAGAATTTCATGTAGCATTTAAACTACCAGAGAACAAACAGAAGACAGAGATGATAAACACCAGAGCACTTTGTAAGCTGTAGAGCATTATACACATTTAGGTTATTAAATTATATGAAACCTTTTAGACCACAGTTATACAACACACCTTTCTGAAGTTCTCCTAGTAATGATGATAATTATGACTATGAGTAAACTGGAGTATGTACTGGAACAAAGATGAGATCAAAGGAAATTTATTGTTAGCACAGATAATTTATGAACTTTCTGATTTTTGAAAGTCAGTTAAAAAACTGGCTTATAGACATGGTGAATAAAGGTAAAATATACAAAACTTCAATATCTTCTTATATATTGTTACTAAAATAAACTTTATTTTTTAAAGTCAAGAGAAAACACAATATTGGGCTCCTTAGTGGACTAGCCAAAAATGAAACTGTGTATGGGAGAAAATAGGTATCAGTAATGAAGAGAATGAGAAAAAGAAATGACTAAAATAGATAAATCATAACTTATTGGGCTATACCTGATAAGAGATATCACCAAAACTATGAAAATAGTTTACATAAACTATTATTATAAAACTATGGCTTTAAAATAATCCCGAGATAGAAACAAAGTACTGTCAGCTTCATATTCCAGAAATATATCCACATATTAAATGCTAAGAATAAGATTCAGCAAACTGATGAACAGCAACAACAACAAAACAGTAAAAAGCCATTTAGAAATATGTAGTAGCAATTCAGCTTTATAAATTATACTTCCTCTGTGGGTAAACTTGCTTACAGCAAAAAGCAGCATTTTCATGATTCAAAGGAAATTACTCAGTGATTACAATCACAATACTTTTAGACTCTAAGGGGAAAAAATACTGTAACTAAAGGAGATACTAGATTCCTATTCTCATATGACTTCAATAAGATCCTTGTGAAAAATAAAAGCAAGAGAGAAACACATATTTTGACATACTTAACTGTCTGAAAATATAGAGGGCAATACTAATGACTAGGAAGCAGCAAATGCTATTTCATTTTAAAGTAAAAGATAAAACCCAGGGAATCAGGAGCCATTTAGCCTAACCTCTGTGGCTGAAAAGCTACTAAGTCTGCTTTTATCAGAAACTGCCTATAGTTTCATGGATAACAAAGACTTAAATAAGATGGCTCATTCAAATGAATCTGCAGTTTTATAAATTTACCTGATGATACAACCACACCCAAAAAAAACTTGTTCATTTAGTGGAACTAGTCCTGGAAAATGAATGAGGTAAAGTAATAGACTAAAATAATATAGATGCTTGATATGAGATCTTTATCTTTAAACGCACAGCAATGTAATCTCCATTATCAAAGGTCTACCATATCATCAGGCTACAGGGATTAAAAAAAACAACCATGAGGATATCTAATGATAATATTCCACTCCTCATATGCTTAAATTTATTTATTTTTCTATCAGCTGTGGCTGTTTCTAAACTTTGATATATAATATATATATATAATTCAGATCTCCCACAAAAGCATAGGTTGTACATTTTAATTATAAAATACCTCAGAAAAATGTTTCTGATTTTCATTTTAAGAGGTTAATGTCAATGAATCAATTTTGGGAATGTGGTATAATTTTTTAGAAATTTGTCCTGGAAGTTTTAATAGTATTAAAAGAAAGCTGAACACTGAGGTGGCTGAAAGTTTTATTCAGTTTTGAAACTAGTAATTGATTCCCACTGAAAATTAGCTATCAATCTTCAAAGCAAGAAACCTGATTCCAAAAAATTCTGATTCCTGTTAACAAAAAAATTTATATCATATACATTTTACATCATTTCACTTCATGAATATCTGAATATGTAAGGAACAGCTGCTTGCTATTACTGAACTAAGACATTCTGGTTGGCTAAAAAATTAATGATCTACTCCATCTGGTTTAAAACACAAAGCAGTATTTCATAACTACTGTAAAGTTCAGTTAGGAAGAAATTCATTTAACTTTTAAAGTGAATTATCAATTTTCCAAGCTTCTAGTATCTATATCAAATATAAAAATAATAGTTTGTGGGCAATTTGCACAAAACTATAAAAACAAAGCAGGGGGAAAAAGTAAGCCAAGAATTCAGACATAATTACTTTGATGCTTTTTATATCCAACCTGCTACAGATCTTAATTAGAAATCCTTTCTTCCTCTCCTCAACTAAATGACTTCAATGAAGTAATATTAATATTGGCAGCAGTGCAACATTTTAAAAACCAGAATATGCAAAAGCTTACCAGTCTTTGTGCCAAACTCCCCCTTGGGAAAAGGCAGTGTAGCAGAATCAACAAAGTTATAATATATACACGATTTCTGTAAAAATTAAATTTCACCCTGAAAACACTAGCAGAGTTCAAAGGAAAAAACTATTGCTGTAAAGTGTCTACATCTTCCCAACCAAGTAGAGTTTATTAGTTCAAAGCTAAAGCAAATCCTTGGCAAAATTAGACTGTGAACATGATATATGTTAGAAAACAAAACATAAATTAGTTAAGTTACGTATTTAAATAAATGCAGGAGAAAAATATTACATTTTCAAACAGAGGTCAGAAATCTTGAGGATGTCATTTTAAATTATGCATTCTAAACAGCAATAAACTAAGAGTAATGGTTTTCCTGGGTACAACCTTTTTTATGGAGAGCACATCAAAGACTAACCTGGAAAAAAATAATGGTGAGTTAATAGGTTTCTATGGTGTTATGGACGCTACTTCTGAAGTCAATATTTATAGACTATAAGTGCTTCCAAAGCTTGGGAATGAGCAAGGTTGGTAGACCAAAATTCCTATTTATAGCACACAAACTGTTTCATTTTGCTTTGGTTACTGTCTTACCTGAGTTATAGAAAAGGTCAGGTCTTTCGAGAATATCTCCTTCATGGATATACGGCTCAATTCGATCATCACCATACAAGTACTGCTCACTCTCGTCCATCTGACGGCTCTCTACCATCTCCAGCCACTGAGAATTATGCCAGCGAAACTTTTCACTCTGAATTTTCTTAGCCCATTCTTCATCATATTCCTATTGAAAACAAATAGTCAAGTATTATTATTACGTAAACTTATAAAGTTACTCCCTTGGGCCTCAGATAATAGGTTATAATAATAATTTGGAGATTCTTCATTTGGATCTGAGGAAACATTAAAAATATCTATTCAGTATTTTATACAATAATCAATAAAACCAATTACAGACATATTTTAAAGGCATTTGTTTGAATTACCAATTGCGAATGGCAATGGCAAAAACTGGAAAAGTTTAAACTTCATGAATTCTCTATTACTAGAATTCAGGTAAGCAATCAGACTCCAGATCCCAAGGAAATTTGTGGCAGTAGTTACTTGTGGCACTAATGATAGGTGGTTAAGCATCAAAATGCTATCTTTCACTCTTTTTTTAGATAACACTTCTTAATAGGAAAAAAAAAAAAAGGCACTTTAAAGGAATGTTTCCAAACTACTGAAATGGTTTGCCATGGAAAACAAATAACAGAATTTAGTTTAATTTTGTTTCAACCACAAAATGATATCATCTTATTTAGTCTTAATTATTTCTTTAAATGTCTGTCTCCTCCTCTGATCATGAACTACTGAGGAGCAAGACTGGTTTCTTCACTACTCTATCTATAATACTTGTTCACAGAGAACCTCCTTGGTGAACATTTCTGAAGAACATATAGGTAAGTTATTATTAGCTACAGCTGAATCTATCTAGCTCACTACTTTTGCCAAAAATTGTGGTTATTCTGACTAGCGTATTCACTTAACAATTAATGGACAGTACCACTGACAGTATAGATTTTTTTAAAAAAAGATTTCAGATATTTCTTGTCATTATAACTCTAGGGTCTTAGTTTTAAATTCCTCTGTCACATCTTTAACACTTTTGTTTATAGTTATCTAAAAGAGTTGGAAAGGTGCCAGGCAATAGTATTATCCTCCTATTAATAGTCAAGATGACCATGATAATTAACAAGTGGACCAAATACACATCTTTTGTTAAATAATGAGCAATTTTCTTTAAAAGCTGAGGCTCAAGTAAAAAGTTGTCATCATAGGGGTGCCTGGGTGGCTCGATTGGTTAAATGTCCAACTTCGGCTCAGGTCATGATCTCACGGTTTGTGGGTTAAAGCCCTGTGTTGGGCTCTGTGCTGACAGCCAGCTCAAAGCCTGGAGTCTGTTTCAGATTCTGTGTCTCCCTCTCTCTCTAACCCTCCCCTGCTCATGCTGTCTCTCTCAGAAATAAATAAAACATTAAAATTTTTTTAAAAAAAATTGTCATCATAGAAGGAATTTCTGGGATACAACAAGTCTAAAATTTTCTAATATAATTCTTATCTTGTTAAAATTTTACTTGTTAAATTTGAAAAGTTCATATTATCAACAATATATTAATAGTGTCAGCTGTCAGACTGTTTGTTCTATATTGTACATCTTTGAAACTATAATAGATGTTCCTTTTCGACTAAAGTAGAAGTAGCCTTTTTTTTGGCTATGATACTGCTACTGGCAATCTGCCACCTAATTATTAAGCTTTAAGTTGTTTTCATGTTTATTTATCTATTTTGAGAGAGAGCAAGTGAGCAAGTGTGAGTTGGGGAGGGCAGAGAGGGAGAGAGAGAATCCAAAGCATTCTCTGAACTGTCACTGTCAGCACAGAGCCCAATGTGGAGCTGGATCCCATGAACCATGAGAGCATGACTCAAGGTGAAATCAAGAGTCGGCAGATTAATCGACTGAGCCATAAAGGTGCCCTACCTAAGCTTTCTTTTTTGATAGTTAAATATTAACATTCCTAACATAATTATTTAGGGGCATCTTGGTGGCTCAGTCGGTTAAGCATCCGACTTCAACTCAGATCATGATCTCATGGTTCATGGGTTCGAGCCCCGTGCTGGGCTCTGCGCTGACAGCTAGCTCAGAGTATGGAGCCGGTTTCAGATTCTGTATCTCCCTCTCTTTCTGACCCTCCTCTGCTCATGCTGTCTCTTTCTCTCTCAGAAATAAATAAAACATTTAAAAAAATTTAAAATTTAATTGTATGAAAGAGCAATTATAAACATTATTGTATTTCACTTTAAAAATAAACATTTATTAATCCAATTGTTGTAATTTCAATATTTAAATCACTGAAATTTTACTCCAAGTTAAATCTACAATTTTAACCTATATTTGAAATTGACAACTTAGATATAAATAATAAATCCTAAATCCAAATGCCTTCTTGTTGGTATCCTTACAGTGAGTAGATCATATTTTATCATATAAATATGATAATTTATACAATCATTATTGCTGATCACACATAAGTTCTTCTGATAAAATGAGATAATACATGTAAAGCATTTATAAAACCTGTATTAAAAACATTTAATGTTAGCTATTATTGTTTGTTAATTGAAGTAGGCACATTAATTGAAGTACCTAACAAACTGAATCAGGTACTATATTAGGTGCTATTATTGTCTGTTTACAAATGAGAAAACAAGCTTCAGAACACTAAATTAACTTGATCAAGTGTACATAGCTAGTTGTGGCTATTACAGTTTTGTAAACCTTGGGCTAGCAATGTGGAAAAGACAGAGGGTAAATGAGTATTTGTCAGGGTCACTGTAGAATGGATTCTTCAGTAATGAGAATATAATAAATGAACTCCAAGGTCAACTTTCAGCTCTAAAGATTCTATGAATGTGTTGAGCTGTTGACTAAGCTGTGATATGAGACGAAGTAGCTCTGGTCTGGTTAAGTATATTACATAACACATATTCTCAATCAGGTCTCTCTGATCTGGCTGCACATGCGAGGATATTAGGGAAAGACGGACTTGAAAAAATAATGGCACAGTGATGTTACAAGCAGTTTCACTGGCTACAAATTTCAGTAGGGTTTCCTAAAATTAGAGCAGTGTGATTAGCTTTAAAATAATTTAGTTCAAATGCTAAATATAATTTTGAACCTCTTTAAAATTCATGACTATGGAAATATACTTTTTGGTTCCCTCTGTGACACAGTGAATGTATTAGCTGCAAAGTTGGCTGAAAAATATATTACTATGATATTATAAGTGGCTAGATGATTTAAGAACAATGATCACATATACTTACAGAAGCAAAGGGTCCATTAAGGTAAAAAATTTAATGCATAAACAAAAAGTTAAATGGTATTTTGGAGAAGAAAATCTCCACACTAACTGGCTTTTTTCTAAAAGATAAGTTAGTTATAGACCATCGAAACTCTCAGAATATGCTGTATAATACCAGAAATCCTATTAAATCTACATTAAATACGAGAGCTAATTTGATAGGTATGGTTTCTTTTGTGAGTACTAGCTTGTTTCACTTGGCAAGAGGTATGCAACTAACTTTATTTTTTAAAAATATTTAATGTTTATTTATTTTTGAGAGAGGGAAACAGAGCATGAGTGAGGGAGGGGCAGAGAGATAGGGAGACAGAATCTGAAGCAGGCTCCAGGCTCTGAACTGTCAGCATAGAGCCTGACACAGGGCTTGAACTCATGAACCAAGAGATCGTGACCTGAGCCGAAGTCAAAGCTTAACCGACTAAGCCACTCAGGTGCCCCGAAACCAACTTTATTTTGATAGAAAGATGTTAAATCTGATTATTCGAATGAAGAAGTGTTCAAGGAAGATGGCAGAAAGGCATATGTCTTGATTGTTTTAATTTAGGTTCAGGCTTAGGGATTCCTAGTGTAAGAAGAGGAGATAAAACCTAGTCAAGTGCTCAAAATATATTAAAATATGGGGTCTGCTATTTCACGGAGAGTAAAAATTGCCTCTTAGGAATTTTTGTGAAAAGGTATAAAAATAAATAGAATTTAAAAAGTAAATTACATATCCATAAAATGTATTTAGCCTAGTAAGTAATGCTCTGCACAAGGAAAAAAAAAATCATGCTTATTCTAGGCATTACTGTCTGACATGCTCAACAAGATTTCACTATTCTAACAAAAGTACAATAATAAATGTAGAAAGATGCTGTTTTCTTCACAAATGCCCTGCAAACTTAAGTCTTCTTATCACCTTTCAAGTTGATAGCAATGTTCTCACTAATGAACCTACACATACAAGGCTTAGTTTCTAAAAAAAAAATCACTTATCCCCAGACTATCTATCCATCTGACAGAAGTGCAAACACACAAACCAAAATTATCCATAAGCATCCACAGCTAACTTCTGACATGAACGTTTGATTTTTTAGTGTCTTTGGGAAGCTGATTTTTCAAGGCAGTGAGTTAGCACAGATCTAGCACTAAATGTGATTAGACTACCTTTATGCTAAACTGAATTCCTTTAAAGTTTTCCCCATCTTTCTTTGGTCACTTTAAGAGTAGATAAACTCATAGAACCAAAGCACATCTTAACATTATAATGCTGAAGGGTATAGCAGCAATGATGCGGACTATACTGTCATTTTATTAAAAATAAAAAGTTTTAAGTATTTTTGTTCTGCAAAATCATAGGTTTGGTTTTCTATGACTAAAATATGATAATGTGCACATTATCATTTATAGGATCACAATGAAAACACTATCTCTGTCTTCTTAGTTCTTCAGAAAACAACAGTTTCTCCTTCAGTAAATAAGACACAAAATATGTTATTCTATGCCAAGCTGTGTAATCATTAGGATATACAAAACTATGCTTTGCAGATGATCCAATGATTACAGCTTCCTACTATGGTGAATCTACTGCAATGACAAGAGGACTTTTCATGAGGTAACCTTAAGATTTAGTAAGTATATGTGGTGGCTTTCTGTCATAGATCATGGCAAAGAAAATGGCAAAAACCCTTGACCAAACAGTATCAAGCCTTTAAAATCTTCAGCAGTTATAGCATAACTTTTTGAAAATATTTATAACCATGAAACTATTTCATTATTGGAAGCTGAACATTATAGAAAAAAACCCCTATACCTTTACTTAGCTACAATCCTAATACTGTATATACACTATCAGCTTTCAATGACTTTCTTAATTCCAATATTAATAGCTAACTTCAGCAAATATTTTAAATGTATTTTTAAAACTTAGAAGCTAAGTATGAGACATTATAATATGTTGTACTTGTGCCATAAAAGTTTGCTCTAGTTTGTGATAATATAGCCTTAGGTATTTGAATGCTTAACAAATATAGCATCTTGGAATGAAGCATGTTATAAGGAACACAATATTTGTTTAAATAATTGATTTCTCCTTTTCCTTAGTAATCAACATTAGTGAAAATGAGATAGTACTATTTCACTATACAATGCTGGTTTTGATTTTTATGTTTCTGAAACATTGATTTTTAAGTTCCAGATCACTTTCTTTTCCTCCCTCCATCCCTTATCTGTCTATATCTATCTATCTATCTATCTATCTATCTATCTATCTATCTATCTATCTATCTATCAATCATCTATTTATTTATTTTGAGAGAGACAGAGAGAGTGTGAGCAGTGGAGGGGCAGAGAGAATCCCAGGCAGGCTGTGTACTATTAGCACAAAGCCTGACAAGGGGATCATATCCACAAAACCACGAAGTCATGACCTGAGCTGAAATCAAGAGTTGGATGCTTAACTGACTAAGACACCCAGACAGGAGCCCCTATGTTCCAGACTTCTTAAAAATCAAATATTTTAGCTTATGGCTGTTGACTGTCTATTTAGTACTAAATTAATAGGCCTGGACAGTGGTCCCAAGAGTTTTAGATTTCAGGAAAGTTTCAAAAACAAATTTTGGGAACGGATGTTATATGTAAATCAACTACTACCTATTATTGACTTAGAGAAGAAAGATTATTTTAAGACTATAAATGTAAGAAAGACAATCTCGAAATGAAGATTTACTTTTCCAAGACAAAACACGTTAACAACCGCACACCTGTACACTTCCCCAGCGCTAATGTTGCTCTCTGTGTGCCCCTCCCTTGACCTCCTCTCACTATTTTTTTTTATTCCTGTCTCTCCCATTTTAGTGAAAACCAGTAAAAGCTTTATCATGCTCCAATGGAGCAGCACTTAGGTATCCTCAATGAGTAGAGTTTAACAGCCATGGCAAAGCCAGTTTCTTTGCGTCTCAGAGTATGAATTTATAGGAATTAATGGTATTATGGTATGATATAAAACAAAGAATGGTGGATTAGGAGTTAGGAGACTTGGGTTTTATTTTTAACTCTGATACTAACAGAAATATGCAAACTTCTAAAGGTATTTTGATATCTTTTTGTCTCAGATTCTTCATTTCTAAAAGGAAACAAATCTAGGTAAGATTTACTGAAGTTCTAATATTCTATAAACAAAAAATGTGTGAAAATATCATTATTTCATAAAGCTTTTGAAATAATTATCCCCCCAAACTGAAAAATACTGGTAGTCTAAGGAGTTTATTTTTAAAAATTAAATATTAACTCTAAATGAATATCCAGTGTCAAACATTTAATAAATTCAACATATATCAATTAAAATCTATTCTCCCTAACCCCTCTCCCCCAAATCTCCTTTCCTCTTAATTATCCCTCCCCCCATTGCCAGGAAATAACTGAGAATTCAGGGATGTCATTGCTCAACCACAGCCAAGATACATCATAAAAATTTATCAAGCTGTTGTGGAAATTCACCACCAGGAAAATAGTTATTTTTTCTTAATACTTCTTTTCAAAAAAAGGGTACCCTGATAGCCTTGCTTTGAGACTTGAGTTTGTCTTCTATTTAAAGGTACACATGCTTTTTTATTTTCTTCTCTTCTCAGCTCCTGACATGATCTTAAGCACTCAGTTTCCATAAAAACTAAGTGTCACGAAAGACTTATGGTTTGATTTTAAATGGAATGTGCCATCCTTTTTGAAGTCCTACATCATTTTGTTTACTACTTAACCATAGAAACATTGTGAAGCCTTAACCAGCCTATTATCAGAGCCTGTTCACTATCAGGAAAACTCTTTGTAACTGGCTTCCGTCACACCTTGTATTTGATTAACACACTATAGGATAACATAGAGCTACATAGATCTGCTTTGTGTTCTAACATAGCTGATGGAAAACAGATTTTCCTTTCTCCTTTAATGTGACAGCCCCCTAATTGAGAATGTAATATGGTTTATTTAATACACTTCTTCATACTAAATTAAAGCAGATCTAGAGTAATTTAGTTGCTCATTAAGGTTAAGGTAATAGCTGCTAAACAGATGCCTTTTATATTGTAAAAAATACTTATCCCAATGATATGTATAAGATAAGTAAATATAGATATACACATAATTAAACACACATACGTAACAGAACTGTTGACTTTTAGGCACATACTACCTACTTCTTAAAAGTACTATCCCAAGTTTTGTCCTTTAGTCTTGACTATGACATATTCTAACCAGACCTCAAATATAATGATTTCTTCGAACTCTGTTTAAAAGTGCTGGGGAGGCTCATCTGTGCAATATAATTTCAAATATCATGTTCAGTCAGGCCACAAAGTTAAAGATAGAACTAAATGAAATTTATTTAAGCAAGAAATCATGATTTTTATCTTTTGTACTATGCTTGGGTTCTTTTGAATCCAATATTGCCAATTAAAACAAAACCACAATAAACATTCCTTCATTCATAGACATATGATCACATTCATATCATATATATATATTCTATATTCTAATGAGCTAGAAAAATATCCTAAATTTCTGCCTTTCAGGTTTATACAATATAAAAGTAAACTCCAAAAGAGGGCTAACCACACTTACCTCACTAAACCCAATTTGATTATATAGAATTGAGAAATAAAAACACTAACTTATAAATCTGAGCAATGAAAATTGGTTCTAAAACTATAAAACAAGCAAGAACCAACTTCACCTGTTCTGGAAAGAACACCTCACTAGTTTTCTGTCAACAACTCACTTAAAATGTGCCCATACCCAACCTGTAAGTCAATTAAAACTGACTGCTGTCTACCCATTTTACCCAGACCCCACACATTCTCTGCTTTTGAAAGCTTATCCCAAAATAAGCTGAGTTCTAACCAGGTTCTAATGTTAATCCTAATCTAATCCTATGAAAGTTTCTCTAACTGTCCTTTCCAAGATGTTGTAAGACATCTTTTTAAACTGCTTTCCCTTGCTGGCAAAATTAATAAGCTTCTGTAAGACACAGGCTTGCCTGGTAATTTTTGTGGGGACCATACCAACTGATGTCTTAGAGTTTATATGTGAACCTACAATGTTTATCTTATTTCAAAACACCAGTCTTTAATAATTATTAAATTCATTAATATTTTATATATTACTTTTATACATTAATTATATTTAATAATATAATTTTGACTATCTGGAAATAAAGATAGCACCTAGTTTTCCAAGTTTAAAATACCAAAAGTAGGTATTAATTCCAGGTTATTAAAATATACACAATCTGGGGGCGCCTGGGTGGCTTAGTCGGTTAAGCGTCCAACTTTAGCTTAGGTCATGATCTTGCGGTTTGTGGGTTCGAGCCCCGCATCGGGCTCTGTGCTGACTGCCAGCTCAGAGCCTGGAGCCTGTTTCAGTCTGTGACTCCCTCTCTCTCTGACCCTCCCCTGCTCACACTGTCTCTCTCTCTCTCTCTCCTAGAAATAAAAATATATATATATATATATACACACAATCTGGCCATGATCACAGACTTACTTTATAAAAGAGAAAGAGCTGTCATTCAAAATCTCAGTGACACAAACATGTGCTAGTATCAGATCACATGGGCCTGTGGCTGGTCAGAAAGACACCAGACATTAATCCTTTACCAGAGAACCTAGGGGCATCCCTTTTCCCATAAACACCTTGTAGATACAGTGTACCATTAGTGCAGAACATCTATTGACATGGCCATATAGTAGTTCCACCCATGGTTCACCTCTAGATGACAGCACCCTGTATTCTCTAGAGCCTAGGATGTAAACTTTTATATTCTAGGGACTTCGAGTTGGTGAGTTTTGTATTCCTAGTGCCTTAGTGTTTTTGATAGACTATGTCCTTAATAAACATGTATTATATGTTTTACAACCCAGTAATGTCAGGGGAGGAATTTTTCTTTTTACCAGCTGGGGAAGAATTTATGAGGTTCTCAAATACTTCATGCAAGGCTAAGGAAGTACTGAAGGATAAAAATCTAATTGGGTTTTTAGAAGCTCTCTATACATAGAGGGTTCTGCTCTTTCCTTCAGGATTCCCAAGGTTTGGAAGAGAAGAGACAACAATCCACTGCCATATATCTATCCTCTTGGAAGACTAAGAAGCTAGGCTCCTCTCCTTGTTTCCATATGCCTCACTGCATCTACTTCAATCTCCGCCTCCCATAGCTACATGTAAGTACTACTCAGACAGGTGACAATTTGCTGATGAGGCCATAGAGATTACATCACCAAACATGTAAGCCTCCAGGGTACAAAGAGTACTACCACCACACATTTATTTCAATTCACCAACTGCAAGGGCTTGGGCCCAAATTCATTAAACAAATCATCACTAATGTAACATTTCCATAATTTGGGGGGACAAGTTCTTTACCGCAGAAGGCATATTTCTCTAAGCACTGCGAGGTATCTAACTTTTCTTATTATTCCCCATTGTTCTGAGTAAAAATGAAGTTTGTTTTCTTAAAGATAAATTGCCTTAAGCTACAAATACGCTAATTTTCTTTCTTCTTCTTTTTTGATTTATTATTATTATAGAACATAGCCATGCTGAGAATCCTAGGGTATCAAAGCCTAGTGGTGAAAAGAATCTTAAGAGATCATCTATTCCCATTCAAGGCAGGTTTCTAACTATTTCAGAAAGTTGGTTATGTAGTTACTACTAATGCTTACTGGACAGAGGCTTCACATTCTCCCTTGACAGCTTATTTCTAGTGTTTCATCATCCTTGCTGTGTCTAATCAAAGTTTCTCCTGTTTTGAATTAAGTCAATTTCCTCTTGTTTTACTCTTGAAAAAGATTCAGGACAAGCAAATAGCACCCTGAGTCATGATCAGTAATAGAGTCTGAGCTCAAAGAACCAGACTGGCAGCTATGTCCCAAGTGAACCTGAGAAGCTGTCATTTTACTGAGGCATTTAAAAAGCCCACTCCTCAAATTTCTCCCAAATAAGGAGGCCTAGCAATGTAGGAGTGTAACTCTGGTCTGAGGTTAGCTGATAAATTGAGTCCAAATTAAAAGAAGTCGCCACAGATTCAGAATGTGGGTAATTTAACAGATGAGGCACTTCTACACTATAAGAGGCAGATTCCTGTTTCCCACACTGTCTTAATCAAGGCTTTTCAGTTAATTACCCTGTTTAGAATTGCTGTGACATGCAGTTTTAAAATGCCAAATTCGGCCATTTTGTAGAATAATCTTAAAGTATAAATAGTAATATGTCTGGCCAAAATACATACTCCAAATAATTTTCCATAGTTAAAACCCAAACAGTGAACGGATTATTTTCCAATATCATTAAAAATTTTTAAATGAACAGAAAATAACATATAATTAACTGTACCAAGGAGAGAAAATGTTGGTCTATATATTTAATCAACATATAAACTTCTCAGGGTGCCTGGGTGGCTCAGTCAGTTAAGTATCTGGCTCTTGATTTTGGCTGAGGTCATGATCTCACGTTTGTGAGTTTGACCGCATGTCGGGTTCTGTGCTGACAGCCAGAGCCTGTTTGGGATTCTCTGTCTCCCTCTCTCTACTCCTTCCCCATGTGTACATGCAGGCACACATGCTTTCCCTTAAAAGTAAATAAACATTAAAAAAAAAACTAACCTCTCAACTAGGTTGAGGTTTGATCTAGTTTGAAACAAACACGGAGTGACCTTCATGTGGTAGATACTTCATATATATATTCTCTGACCCTAACAATAATTTGCTAATCCTCACAAGTGTCATAGTAAATTGAATCTTCAAAAAGTTATAAAATGTCTGAGATTATTTAGCAAGTGAAAGAACTAGAATTAGTTGCATTCTAGATGCAATACTCTATTAGACCAAGTTGTCATATCATAGAGGCTGAAGTTGAATATAAGATCAGAATCCCTACCCAACTGAGAAGGTGAGAAAAAGTTCTGAGAAACAGTGCAGTTCCTTACTATCAAGTGAAAACTAAACCAGGGCCTAGACACTTATAAGTGTATATAGAAGGAGAAATGTGAAGAAATATTCTTCCAGCAGAACGGGGGGCATTTCTAGCCCTTTTATCGGCTGTATTAGACTACTTCTTTTCATCTAAGAAGCACAGCTGTGAATATGATGAAGTTGGATAGCACAGCAGGACTTTTAAATCCTATCATTCACACACAAGTATCTTTAAATATTCTGTTTAATAAGCTTATTATTTCTAAATATCTTTTCAGACTAAAGTTTCCCAATGTGTGAAATGAAACAGCCCAAAATTACTTGGCATCATATCAAGTACTTACTTTGTTAAATCTCACGTAGAGAGTCATAAAGCGATAGGTGAACCTTCAGGTTACTTGTTCTAATTTTTATTATACTAAGTCAAGTGATCAGACAGCATCTTAGTGAGCTAGCTAATTTGTCACCAGTTTCATTTTATTGATTATTCTTCTTTAGAGGACTTATCAATGAGGTTCTTTGTAAATAGAATAACCTAAAATAATTCTCCTTGTGATTTTACATTTTTAACTCTGACTAGGATTTACAAATTCCTTTAAGGACAGTAAGATCAACAAAGTAAAATGAAGGTTAAAAATGTTCACTGGATTTAGAAAAATGAAGGTGAAGTGACTTTAGTGAGCACCGTATCAGTGTGACAAAGGAGGGAGAAGCCAGAATTGGGAAAGGTTGAAAGGTGGATAAGGGAAAGTGAAGAAATAAAGGAAGTAATATGTAGACTTTTTTTTCCTTCAAAACATTGGTTCTAGAGAGAAATACAGCTAGGACAGCCATTCAGAATAGAAAAGAAAGTAGACACAGAGTGGGGAAAATTCCTGTTTAAGATGAGAGACTTTACACTAAATTCTATTCCTGAAATCGTTATTACACTTCATGTTATTAATTAACTTGGATTTAAATTAAAAAAAAAAAAAAGATGAGAGACTTAGCCCAGAGTTTAGAAACTGGGAATAATTTTTTTTTATATTTGTATTTTATACCAAATATTTTTATAATAAGACTGAGCTGGCATTTTGGAACTATCACTAATTTACATTCTATACCAAACATGCCTAAATGTAAATCTAAACATTACTGCCTTCCATCTACTTTTCTCAAATAAGTAGACAATTTTAAAAGTATGCTAAATGCAATCTATAACAAACTGATATCTCTTTCCTTTCTTCATTGCTTAAGATAAGATAATCACAAATAAAACTTGAAGAGATTTTTTGTTACACTATATACTTTATACACAACACTGACATTAGTGATCTACTAGAAAATAGTATATGCACCATGAAATTTTTCTCCAGGAATAATACATATTTTCTATTCATAAACCCTGTGACCAGAGGTCTACAGGTATGAAACATCTTACTGGGGCAAGGATTTAATATGCAAAATTTCCTTATTTTAATTTAAAGATCAAGCTAAAAATGTCAACATACTCATTTAGTTTTAAGTCAGTAATGATATACTCAGTCCAATCCAAAAAGTAGATGACATCAAATAAGATGAATTTCTGAAATAAAATGCAGGAAATTGACATGGAAGTACCTGATAGTGATTGTCTGATTTCATAACGAAATCACTAGCACAAAAACCAACTTAGAGAACTTTTAATAAAGTTGTTAACTGATTCTTTAAAATGTTATTCTGAGGGGCGCCAGCATGGCTCAGTTGGTTAAACATGCGACTCTTGATCTCGACTCAGGCCATGATCTCAAGGTTCGTGAGACTAAGCCCTGCAGTGGTCTCTGTGCTGACTGTGGAGCGTGCTTGGGATTTTCTTTCTCCCCGCCCCATCCCTCCGGGCTTCCATGCGTTCTCTGTCTCTCTTTCTCTCTCTCTCAAAATAAATAAATAAACAAGAAAAATGTTATTCTGATCATTTAAAATGCTTAAGTTAAACTTTGAAAACTACTGACTAGGGTATATTCAAGAAACTTGTTAGTGGGGAAGCCAAAATAGAAGGTATAAATCCAGTTCAAAGCAGGAAGCAAGCAAGTTGTGTAGGCCATAGGTAAAAAACATTTAAAGTAATCTAGTGTATGGCACATCCCAGGTGCAAGGCCCAAGTCCAGGCAGGAGACTATGGTGGGCAGCGGAAGCAGGATTTCTGAAAAAAGTCCGTCCAGAGAGCAAGTTTCTAATCCAGGACTCCATTATACATCCTCACAAAACTTCTAAAGGCATGAATAACATGATTTTTGTTATGTTTCTTCATTCCAAAGCAATTGACAAAACAAATGTACACATATGACAAAAATCAAAGCACTGAAAAAAATAACTGGTATAATATTTGACTTATTAAAAAAGTTTAATGGTCAAACTGCAAAATTGACTGTTGAATTTTGGTAGAAATTCTCATCAGACCCGTGCTTCAATTTGTTTTTCCCTGAAAAACAAATGATTCTGAGAGACATGTAGACCTTTTCAAGGAGCCTATACTTAAAAGGTTGAAAATCCAAAGGTCTTAATGTTTAAAACATGAATTTAATATCACTGTATTTTCAGAGATTCATCAAAATACAAATTTGCATTTATATTAAATGCAAAGTTCTAAACAGATGTACAGAGTTGTCTTTTCTACCAGATAAAGACTTATCATTACACTTTGCATAAGAAGAAAAATTACTTACCGCTATAATATCTAATGTATTATCACAGACCTTTCGGATTTCATTATTTTTATCATGCATTAGATCTATAAGATACGCTGGAGCCTCTGAATAAAAGTGGTTAAAGATACAAATTGCATTTGAGATTGAGGCTATTCAAGCATATTAGAAAAATCTCACATTTCTCTAAATTCAAATTGCTACCTTGAAATCTAGCTTCAAATTTTAAATTGAATCATCAATAAAAGCTGATCAGAAACATTTAACATTTAATTTGTTTAAAATATAGAGATAATAAAAATAAGAAAGAAAAAAACACTAAATAAAAAGGAGTAAGGAAAACAGAGCTAGTAAGTCTCAGAAAGTACAAGGCCATAATTCTGAAAACATAAAAATCATGAAAATAACTGAAGAGGGAGCTCCAGAGCCACACAGCTATCTATTAAGCTTTCCTGAGAGAGCTGGCCTACTTAAAAATTCTAGAAAATTAATTTCACATAAAAATAGCAACAGAAAATAATCACAGTCAAATTTTATAGATTATGAGAAAAATAAGACATCTTCCCATAAAAGATAAAAGCTGTAACCTAATACTTCAAAAAGAAATAAAAGAATTTAAGAAAATAGAATACATGTAAAAGAACAATATATATCAAAGTTAGAAAACTCAAAGAATTAAAATAACTCAGGAGAGAACCAAACTAAAAGTAAAAATAATTTCAGATATAGAAGAACTAAATTTATAGTAATACATGAGTAAATAAAGGCAGATAAAACTCCAAGTGAAATGACAGTTAAAAAGGAAGGAAACACGTAAAATTTAAAAGCAAATAAAAAGAGAAAATATTAGAAAATGGCTAATTATTTAAGATTGGCAAAGAAGATCCAACATAATAGAAATTCCAAAGAAGACAATAAAAGCTTTTTGTAAAAGAGAATACTAAAAACTAAAACTAAAATTCAAGAAAACTTTCCTGAAATTAGGGAAAAGAAGACAAAACTATATACTAAAAGATCACATTTGATACTTGGATAAATCAAGCAAGGATGATGAATATCAACTCAAATTCTAATAAATCTACTTGGCTTTTAAAATATAGAAATGTTCCTCTTAATCTTACTGGCCAAAAGACCAAGTCATTTATAAGGGAAAAAAAGTAAACTGTCATCAGACCTTGTCAGATACCAATAATTAGCAGACTGTAGACTTCACACTCACGTCAATTCAGGCAAGATGACTGAAAAAAATACCTTCGAATTGTGGAGCAATCTAAAAGTCCATATTCTGCTAAATGATTATTAAAGAGAACATGCTAGTTATTTTCAGATAGAGATATATTTTTCACAGTTACTCATTTAGCAGTATAAGAGAATGTAATTATGAAAGAAAACTCAGAGAAATAGTGAAACGGAATTCAAGAAAAAAAAATAGTAAACAGGGAATAGGTCAACATATTATAAGTCTTTAATAAGCACTAGTTTTTAAAAGGCAATAATTAAAATGATTCATTTTCAAATGTTAGAAAAATGTTACAAAAATGAGGTGAATTATTATACTATCAAATAACATGGAAAATGGAAGTAGGGACATTAGACTTAAAAGTAGAATAATATAGTCCTTTAAAACTGAAGAAAATATACGTTGAAATTTGGGTTTAACTCCTACAAATAAGTAGGGGGAAACAGAAGAAAAAAGAAAACTCAAATTAACAGAGAAACCTCAATGAATCCAAAAAAGAGAGTGAAGAAAAACTTACTGATCTCTAATATTTATAGACAGTCTTGGTTAAAATTATTTGATTTTTTTATTTTTTTTATTTTTTTATTTCTAGGAGAGAGAGAGAGACAGCGTGAGCAGGGGAGGGTCAGAGAGAGAGGGAGTCACAGACTGAAACAGGCTCCAGGCTCTGAGCTGGCAGTCAGCACAGAGCCCGACGCGGGCTCGAACCCACGAACCGCGAGATCATGACCTAAGCGAAAGTCGGACGCTTAACCGACTAAGCCACCCAGGCGCCCCATGGTTAAAATTATTTGAAACAGAAGCTACAGGTTTCTACCAAGAAACTCTAGCACACATGCACACAAGCAAATGACATTCTTTGTAGCACTGATTACAACGCCGAAAAAAATTTTATCAAGTTTCACAGCAAGTAGCAAAGAGAGAAGTTAACCCATATCTTCTACTCATTTTTCTTAGCCACTTACTATTTCTTTTAGGGGGAATAAAGAATACATTCAAAATGTAGGAAAAAATACAGAATAATATATTCTCAGAGACAATCTAAACAGACCAAGTCAAATATGATTTATTTTCCTATGCTGTAATTGTTGGGATTGTATGAAAATACAATAGCAATTGGGTCTCAATTTCAGATTCTCAACTCCTATGCATTATGCTAAGAGCTATTTTTCATATTTCAAACATCTTAATATAAATCATATGTTTATCTAATATAAGTCTATACCAGCTATCTTAAACATCAAGTTTCTTTCATTCTGTTTAAAATTATGTCAAATAATTTTGGTCATTAATCTAAATTTTAAAAATGGGAAAAGGAAATTGTTTATTACATAATAAATCTTTATTTAAAAATTTAAGTATATTACTGGTCATAGCAAAAATAAAAATAGTTTTAATAATAATTCCTAATTATGTGACAAAAGACAGCAAGACATATTTAAATGTCATTGACATCAACAAAAATCCTGGTTTTTGAACACCAAAACACTGGGCAAAAGCACTGTAGCAATCTTTACAATATTAAGGCAATATGAAAACATTAACTCTAGGTAGTATTTCTTGATGCTTTTGTAAAAACTTTAAATCAGCAGATCCTTTCTGTTCCATTCCCTCCATTATCAACATGTTCTATTTGTCAGAATAACTATTTAAAAAGTACTCACTTCAGATTCAATGGCTTAACAAAAACTGAGCTTGGGAGAAAATAAAGTTACACTGACAAGAAAAATCAAATGGAACTTGTCTCAATATTGTGAACTTTGACAATAAGGTACTAAGAGTACATTTTAAACAGAAAGACTAGGGTAGAGACACTTAGTATGCATTAGCACATGGCTGGTACAATAAATACCTAATTCTTCCTTAGTCATCAGAAAAAACTCTATGCCGTGACATGTAAACAAAGGTTTCCTTCAGAAAAGTTACCTAGGAAAGCTATACTTTCACTTTAATGTTTTCTAACATGTGTTTCTTATAGTGTTTTCTGTAGCTACAGAAATATTCTATTATAAAATATCATTTCAGATTCGTTCAACCCAGAAAAGCATATTACAGTTTCCAAGAAGACTCTGTAGCAAGAAAACCTGTTTAATTCAGTGTTTTCCAAATTCATTTATCACAGAATCTTTCTTCATGGAGGAACTATTAATAAAAAAAAAATCTCTGGAACACCATTGGGGAAAATGAACTTATTCCTATGATACTGCTCAAAAGAGTGTAGCTAAAATTAACTTTCCTGAGTCAGTTTATAAGCCACATGGAGAAAATATTACTTTACGCTAATGGAAGCTCTCTCTGATGTAGCTGTTAAGGCAGAACAGCATTTGCATTGCTGATAGCCCATATCTAACATTTCTCAGTTAGACTTGTCATTCTTCAGACTTGACTCTTGGAGACTCTTCTATGACTCTAGTAATTAATCTTGTCCTCAAAAAGCAAGGCAATTTTCTCCAAAGATGATTGGCTTTGAATGTAAGATCAGAGGACTTTAAAAATGTTTTGAGCAATGGCCCATCATCATGAAAAAAAAAGTCTCCAAATTCACTAATTATAAAAGGGCATTAACTATTTAGATACATGTGTTCACTGACGATACAAGTACTACCCACATGCTAGGTGCTATGTTAAGTTTTGAGTATAGATAAAGATGAGGAAAACAAAACTGGTCTTCAATCTTGAAGAGCTCAAAATCTTTTGGTAAAGACAGGCATATAAATACACAATTTAAAGTTTTTTACTGAAGGTGAAAATAAATTACTCTTACTGGGAAGGAGGGAGGCTTAACTGGATTAGAAAGGCTTAACTTTAAAGATGGCTTATAAATCTACCTTTAATGAGCTGGAGATTATTAGGTAAAGAAAGAGAAATGTATTTGAGGTTGATAAGGCACATGAAGAGGCAAGAAGATGGGGCCTATCTGATAAATGAACAAAAATTTGGGTGTGCTAAGAGAAAATTGTGCATCGTAGAGTTAAAAGGGGAACTATGGAAAAACAGATTAGGTCAGCTTAAATTTAGATTTTTCACATGAGTAATGAAGAATTTTACCAGAGGAGTCCAAAAGATTTTTTTTTTGGAACACAAACATGCAGATGACCTCAATAAAGCATGCGTATGCGCGCGCGCACACACACACACACAGATTCAGTTTAGATACCACTTCTACTGCCAGCATTTCATGACACCCCAGACTTAATTCTATATATATCCTTGGATATATATATCCTCTCCTGTGCCCAATGCATAAAGCTTTATGACATTGATACACTGGATTATAATTTTGTATTTCTTATTTACTTATCTGTCTCTCCAATTAGACTATAAACCCTTTGAGTAATGACTTTTTAAATAAATTTAGCACTTAAAACAGTATCTGTTAATGATTAGAACTTGGCAGATGCTTGCATTATAAATGCCCAATTATGTGTAGTAAATGCCAATTACGTGTGGTAAATGAGACAGTAACAGTAGACACAAAATGTTCAGCTATGAGACTGGATGGATGGCACTGTTATTATCTGCTGTGAATACAGAAGGAAGACTGTTCTTCAGGGGAAGATGTTGGCATTATCAAGTACCCTTTTGAATGCAATAATGATAAATGCTCACTTACTGAGTATCTCTGTTGGAAATAATTACAGGCACTTTAAATTCATCAGTACTTGTAACAATCATATAAGACAAGAGATGTTTTCATTTTAATCAGATTATGGTCATTTTATAGATGCAAGATTTTATGCTCAAGAGAGGTTAAATAACATATCCAAGGTCCTGCAGCTTGTAAGTGGCAAAGGTAACTTAGAATTCAGGCTATTTGATTGTAATAGATGAAACGGCTCTTTAAACAAGTGGAAGACATCCAGATGGCAGTTGGAAACAAATGTCAGAGACTCAAGAAAGAGATTTTGAAGATACTAAATACTTAGTATATAGTTGGTAGCCGAAGTCATGGGAATAGATGTGTAGAGGGAATACGGTAAGATTGAAAGAGTGCTAAGGATAGTGCCAGGAACATCTGATATTTAAATTATGTTAACAGAGAACAAAGTTCTGATATGTTTGTTAACGTCTTAGGAGTCACAGCCTGACAAGTTAATAAAATCCCCTGTGATATTCTACCTGTATACTGATTTGGGGTCAACAGCTTCCATGAAAAATAACTTGCCCTCTGAAATTATTTTGGGGCTTGGTATTTCCCATGTTATTTGAACATTTGCTAGGAAAAAAATACATAAAGACGCATCTTTTCTGAATATGTGAAATCATTATCTATTGTAAACATTAAAAGGATACGTGTTTCCTTGATTATGACATCTCTCGTGGCTTGGTGAAAAACCATCTGGTAGAAGACATAAATTATCTGACACACAAATTCATCATCTTCTTGTTGAGCTAAAAGGAAGCAGAAAATGTCAAATAAGAGAATTCTATAGATATATACAAAATTGAAAAACACTGTGGAAAATGAGAAAATTAAAAGTGACAGGAGACAAGTAAAGGATAATCAATTTAAATTATTTATAATATATGGGTGGCATATATCGTTTATACCTTTATTTAGATATTTTTCTAAATTCTATGATGATGATCAGGAAATTTTATAACATATTTTCAGAAGTTTTAATAAATTTGGTTGTAGGTAAAATTAATTTCCAATACAAAGATAAAAACTAAGATTTTGTAAAAGAGAAGTTATATCCACTCTGAGTCCTTTAAAGCAGACTACTTGAGATGGTCTCAAAAGATCAGGGTGGACTCAGGAAGCACTGAAGGACAAGACTGATGCAAGGCATAGTGTTTCTCTGTAATTCTCACCAGACTTTGCCACCAGGTTATAAAGACCTTGATTAAATTAACTTTCCTGGCCCTAATGTGAAATGGCGATACTAACACTTGTTTTTGTCCATCATAAGAATTTTTAAAATAATTCTAATTTGTGAAATAAATCTGGTTCTATATTTTGTCTGAATAATGTTGATTCCTCATGAGAAAAACAGTTCTTAACAAAATAATCACACCTTCTAAATTCTATGTTTTGGGTAGAAAAATTTTCTTTTAAACTTTTTTTAATGTTTATTTTTGAGAAGACAGAATGTGAGCAGAGGAGGGGCAGATAGAGAGGGAGACACAGAACTTGAAGCAGGCTTCAGACTCTGAGCTGTGAGCACAGAGCCCAACACAGCGCTCGAACTCACAAACTGTAAGATGATATCATGACCTAAGCCTAAATCGAATGCTTAACCAACTGAGCCACCCAGGCACCCCAAGAGGTATATTCTTGAATAATGTTAACAAAATTAAATTTTACTTATTGTCATGAAATAAGTTATTTTAGTTTTAATCTAATTGATTATATAAATAGTAAAAGGAATATTGTATATCATAAGCTAATTAATGTTTAATATCACATAAAGAATAGTTTAATAGTTAGCTGATTCCACTAATATGTAATGGAAAAAGCAAATGCTTATAGAAGTCTAATTTTTAGGTACTGGTTATGAAATTTCATTTATTAATAGTTTTGTATCAACTCTTGGCATTTGTACAATGATACCTGTTAGACACATATTTACAGGTCAACAGAGCATTAGCTATTTGTGTGGAATAAAGTGCAGGACTCATAAAGTCCAATCTGTTTCAAAGGATTTCCCTCACTAATTTGCCAATGTACACTCTCCCAGACTACTTGGGCTAAAATTCTACTAGTTTCTTGGTATACCATATTCCCTTAGTTAACCACAAGGGTTTTAACAGAATTATGTCAGGTGTACAACAGTGATTCAACAATTCTATGTATCATCCAAAGATCACCATGGTAAGTGTAGTCACTGTCATCATAAATATTACAATGTTATTGACTATATTCCCAGAAATCCATGTATTTCTTAAAAAGAGAAGTATACAGCCTCTGTTCATGATAACATCATGGCAGAAAACATTAGGACACAGTAAGACACTGTGAGCTGGATCTATCAGCTTGCCTTGTACATGTCTCAGCTCTCTCAATCATCATCAAGGGGGAACAATAATTCAAGAAAACTGGTCTTTTTGTTTCAACTTTCCCTAGCTCATCACAAAAAATCTTCATTCTCATTCTGCCAACTACATTGTCTTCACTTACACCTCCTAACTACCTAGTCTTTCTTTTAATTGTTTTTAATTTGGAAAACTGGCTGGGAGAAGGGTGGACGAACGTAAATATATATACACTACATGTAGGAACACTTCAAAATATGGAGGTATTATCTCTAGATGACCTATCAAATGCATTATGTTAAAGAATTTACAAATCAACCTTAAAAATTCAAAAGAGAGAAATGGCAAAAGACTTAAATAGGTACTTAACTTTATTAGCCATAACTGACTGGCCAATAAATACAAACAGGCACTCATTTATTAGTCATTAGGGAAATGCAAATTAAAACTACCACTCTGAAGGCTACAATTAAAGAGACTGATAATGCTCAGTCATGGAGGTAATGTAGAACAAGTGGGACTTTTGGACACTGCTGGTGGGATTCAAAACTATCTCAATAAACTTTGAAAAAGAGATTGGCATTATTTACTAAAACTAAACATATGCAGACTCTATGACCCAACAATTCTACTCCTAGGCATATGTCCAACAGGAATGAATACATATATTAATCAAATGAAAGGTTTAAGAATGTTCATAGGAGCATTATTTACAATAGCCCTTCTCCTATAAAAAAACAACCACTCTATTGTCTACCAATAGTAGAAAGGATACATAGTGGTATATTTACACAGCAATGAGAAGAAACACACTTCTGTACACGACATACATGAATCTCACTTTATAATGTATGACCAAAAAAACTCCCTGGATTCTACTTATATAAAGCTCAACACCAGGCAAAAGTAATCTATCTGTGATAAAAGAAAGGATAGAGAACAGTTTGGAGAGGATGATAATGACTGCGAGATAGCAGAAGAGGGGCTTCTAGGATGATGGTGATATTTCATTTCCTCATGTGAGTGGAAGTAACATGGGTGTGCTCATTTTGAAAATTCATTGAGCTATATTTTTGTATTTTTAAATTTATGTTATACTTCAAAAAAGCCTATTAAAAACAATACCAAATGCAGATATATTATACCTGGCACAGGAAAGCCTGAGACTGGAGTGCCATTTTAGGCTTCCCATACCTTCCAAAATCCCTATGTTAAGCTCTACTCTAAATGTGACTCTAATTTGGAGACAGGTCTATAAGGAAGTAATTAAGGTTAAACGAGGTCATAAGGGTGGAGTACTGACCTCATAGGATTAGTATCCCTTAAGAAGAGATACCAGAGCATTGTGTGTGTGCTCACTCTTGCTAGCTCACAATCTCTGCCCTGTGGGGATGTGATGACACATCAAGAAGGTGGCCTTCTGGAAGTCAGGAAGAAAGGCCTCACCAGGAACCAAATCGGCTGATACTTTGATCTTGGACTTCCCAGCCTCCAGAACTATGAGAAAATAAATTTATTTATTTAGGCAACCCAGTTTAAGGTATTTTGTTATGGAAGCCTGAGTAGACTAACACAAAGTCCTAGAGAACTTGATGCTAATAGAATGATATTAGATTGAGATAGATTTTGTATGCAGTGTGGAAAACCCCTGACCCCTTAAAAGCAGTATGAAGTTAAGGGAAAAACTCCATCTAGGCCTCATTGTCCAATACTGTAACAATAGCCACTGTGGCTAATAAATTAAAATTAAATACAAAATTCAGGTGCTCAGTCCCAATAGTCACATCTCAAGTACTCAACAGCGACATGTGTTGGACAGTGCAAATAGAAAACATTTTCTTCATTACAGAAAATTTAGAGGACAACACTGGACCTAGAAGGGAATAGGATGCTTCTGAATGAACCTTCCTGATTAGAAATCAAGATATTAAAAAAAGGGTTTACACAAGATAGGAGATCCAATTCAATCAATACAAAGCTCAACAGAAAGAAGAAAGGATAGATAATATTTCATGATTGCAGATCTTTTATATTTAAAAATGTAAACTAATAGCCTGTTCATATATTAACAAAAATAAATTCAAATAAATTATAATTTACCATTTAGCAATTCAATGAGTGCAGGGATTATCCCAGATTTGGCTAGCAATGCAGCACAAGAGTCATCCATAGATACAGTTCCAATCATTATAACCACTTCTAAAACAAGGTCATCTTCTGCAGCACCTAGTAAAGTCAAACCACAGAAAGTTTTCACTGAAATATCCTGATCCAAATCCATTTATCTTACCAAAACTTCAATGTACGGAAAATAGATCAGTTCTTATGAATCCTTAACATGCTAATAACTTTGTCCTTTCTTCACATTCATATGCTCAGTGAAGACAGTTCATAGTAGTACTGAAGTGAAAACACCTCTCTGAAAATATAAATGAACGACAATGTAAACACAGAAAACCAAACAGTCATTTGACTGGCTCAAAGAACTTTGTGTGTTCACAGGTATGTATGCAAAGAGGATATGGTATTTGGTAATTTTAAAAAGGCAGGATAAAAAAAAATAAGCAGGACAGGAAAGGGAAACCAATATTAAGATAACATATTGTTAGAAAAAAGAGTGCATACATTGATGAGGAGACCTAGTGATTACCTTTGTGGGAGGAAGAAACTAGAACTAGAGCTGAGAGTTGTGTGGGAAGAAAACACACTACCTAGTATAATAATGGTCACAAAACTGCTCTAGCAGTTGCTCTTATTCACAACAGAAAGAAATAGAAATAACTTAATGATTATGCAAAATGGAAATACTTAGCACAGACCTGGTTTTAGTTTATCCTTGAGGTATGGGACCAACTTGTACTCCTTAAGAACCAGTTCCCAGTCTAAGTCTGGAATGGTCAAATTTGCAAGAGTTCCCAAACATTCAATCACAAACTCCTCATCCTCATCATTAGAGATCTGGGCTGCAAGGTCCCCAACATAATCCTAAATAAAACAGAATTTTAAGACAAATTTAAAATATGATTTCTGCAGAAGAACTACTCTAATAATGTAACCCACAGGAAGAAAATTACGTATCAAGTGCGATTGTCTTGTTTTAATAATCTTGAGCCAAATTCCTATAGGAACTATTGGTTTAAAGTTTATTATTATTTTTTCATTACCTCGATATCCAAAGTGGGGCTCAAATTCAAAACTCTGAGAATAAGAGTCACATGCTCTTCCAAGTGAGCCAGCCAGGTATCTCAGAGGTCACATGTTCAAAACTGGAGCGAGGATGGAAGTGTCAGGGGTAGGGATCATAAATGAAAACAACTCTAAAACTTAGGGTGGGATTTCTAGAAGCTACACTTACAAGAAGGTTGATAACAAAAGAACCAACTTGGGTCATGAGTTAATATTTGATAAGAGCTCAGTAAGAGTTTTATTTCCAAATGTAAGACTTTAAAGCTTTAATTCCCAGGCTATTTTAATCGACAGAAAGAACAGAAACTATACTCACAATAAATAAATTTTTTGTTGGTCCATCATGCTGAGAAATGTTCCTAATCATTTTCATCAGCAATGGATCCTTAAACTTCAGAGCCCTCTTCATGAGCATCTTCAGCCCATTTCCTACAAAAAAACAGAAAATTCCTCCGATAGAATCAAGGTTTGCTTAAGTTTAATAAAATTTTTTTTGTTTACATTTCTCAAAAAAACCCAAATTTACATATAGTAAAATGTCTGAATCTTAAGTGTACAATATATTAATTTTGATTAAGTGTATGCTCCTGGTAATTCATACCCCTATCAAGATACAGAGTATTTCCATTCACGCCATAAAGTGTCCCTTCTCAGTCAATTCTCTTCCCCAAATGTAATCACTTTTCTTCTCCTTTTCCTCTTCCTCCTCTTGTTTTCCTTCTCTTTTCCTTTTTAAACATAGATTAATTTTACCTGCTTTAGAATTTCATATAAATGGTATCACATGGTATGAGCTCTTTTGTGTATGGAATATGCACCAGAGATTTAAAAAATGTAAATACTTTTTGATCCAGAAAAATTGTACTTCTAGCAACTTATCCTAAGAATATAAAAATGGACATTTGAAAAGTTTCAGAGAAAGGAGAATTACTGCAGCATGGTTTGTTACAGAAAAGAAGTGGCAACAAGCTAAATATCCAAAATAGCTGATTAAATTATAGAAAATCCTTTAATGGATTATTTTGCAACTATTGGCAATTATGTTTTATAAAAATATTTAATCACATGAAATGAGATTCAAGATATTACTAACTTAAAAAATGTCATCATATATAGATAGAAAAAACAAATTTTATCTTTAAAATATGCAGAAGCATTGTACCAAAATTTTGCCTATGATTATCTTTCGATGGTGGAAGTAAAGATTTTAATTTTTTCCTATCTGCTCATTTGTCCCTTTAAAAAAAAACAAACCAAATATGTACACTTTCCAAATTAAAAAAAACTCAGCAGATTCTGAAATACCATAATACATGACAAGCTATTTTACTAAGGTATTATAGAAACAAATATCTGAGACATTTTTATTGTATTATCTTACACTGTAACAGATTGTTTTGCAAATAAAAAGTTTCATCTAGAAATGTGTTTAAAAATCAAATTTCAGTTAAGGGTAACTAAACCTTGGCTTATAAGATATTACCAAAGGTAAGTGTTTCTAGTCATGAGATAAGAAGAGTATTTATTCTGAATCTATCTGACCTTTAAAGATTAAAGCTATAGGTCTTAAAACTATTTAAAAACAGGACTTACTCAGGATTTACACAGCTACTATAATTCTTAATTCCTTATTGTTTCTTTTCTACCATTTGCTAGCTGCCATATGATTGAAATTTATCTATGAAGCTCAAAGGCACTAACCTTCACAGATAAGCTGTACATTCCTTTTGTTAGCAGCAAGATTAATGCAGAAAGAAATGAGTTCCAAGTCAATTCGTTCATCTGAACATTCAAACAGCATCTTCATTAACTAGCAAAAAGCACATGGAATATTTTATTAAAAAAAAAAAACAAAACAAATAAAAAGACCCCACCAAAAGCACCAGATGTATTTTATTACAATGTATTATCTTAGATTATGTGATGGGAATAATATAATACAATTACATTTCAACATAGAAATGGTAGGTTCTCACTACTGACAAACTGAATGAATAAATGGTTGATGAACTACTAGATGTTCGGTATTAAATGTAAACTACCTAGCATAGGTAGTACCAAGTATAGTACCGAGGACTGAATACAGGAGGAATATTAGATACAGCCTTTGAATTTAAGGAATTTAAAATATTATGTAGAAGCAGAGTATTCTGAGCAAAGAAAATCGCTTGTGCAAAGGATATAAGGTAAGTAAGAAGAAAAGAAGGCAAGCATGGTTAGGAGTGAGTGTAATAGTGTTCAGATATAAGAAGGTAAAAGGCAGATCATGCAGGATCATGAAGTACATGTTAAAGATTTGGGGCTTCACTGTAAGGACAAAGGGAAACCATTAAAGGCTTCTAAGTAAGTAAAATGTCAGGATACGATTGGTGTTTCAAAAAGATCTGGCCACTGTGGAAAGACTGAAACAGAGTGAGAAAATATAGCAAAACCATCTAGGAGGGTAGAGGAAAAGTCCAGGTAAGATGACTCTTGGACTACGTGGGGCCGTGGGGCCGTGGGGATGGAGATGAAAGGATGGATTAAAGGTACATTTAGGAATGAGAATCAAAATGGGATTTAATAACTGACTAGATGTTGAGGTTAAGGGAGAGGAAGGGTCAAAGATGACTCCCAGGTTTCTGCAGCAACATGGATGGTGGTGCCCACATTTACCAAACAGGAGAAACTAGAGTAGGAGGGCTTTAAAGGGAAGACAGTCATTTTGGTTTCAGATGTGTTGAGTTTAATAAGCTGCCTGTGTGATAGTGTGGTGCAGATGTTCAGTAGAAATTATAAATGCAATGCTCAATTTAGAAGAAATATTTGCCCTGGAGATTTAGGAATTGTTATGTATGGTTGATTACTGAAGCTGCAGGCCTGATTCAATCATTCGGGCATGGGTGTAAATAAGAAAAGAGCTCTACTTAATGATAAGAGAAAGAGAAGGTGGATCTGAAGAGCAACAGACAGAAAAGCAGAAATCTAGGAAAAGGTAGGCTACCTATGGCCATCTATCTGTAATCTAGATTTGTCATGATAAGAGATAGTTGCTATAATAAAGGAGAAATGAATAAACTTAATGCTATGGTTTTGAGAAGCTAGTCTTCTATTACTGGTAAATCAGCAGATTAACTGAGTGTATATTATGTAAAGATATTTTTCTCTAAGTCAAATGGCTAAGATACTGGAAAGTCATCTAAAATGTATTACCTAAGAAATCCTTATGTTTTGCCTCAGGGCACTACAATAACCTTTTTAGATTAACATGCCTTTGTGAATCCAGCAGAGTACCTTCTATCCAGGAAGTGAATAATAGCTATCTATTGACTGGTTAGACCCTAGTCTGTTAAATCTTGTTTTAATTATTCTCTATGTTAGTTTCAGATAACTTAAGTTTCAAAAAGGATATATGCCAACACAAAAAAACCAACTGTATTCCTATGTGCTAGCAGTGAACTGGAAACCAAAATTAACACAATCCACTTAACAACTGCTCTAAAAAAACCATACCTAAGTAGGTACAATTCTAACAAAACTATACTTATATATATGCTGAAAACTACAAAACACTGTAACAGGTGAATAGTTGGCAATATATCATGCCTTTTCCCAGAGGGTGGCTCTTGAACCATAAATGTTGCTACTAATGGAAACATTAGATAAGGAATCATTATAAATTAATAAAAATGTAGTTGATAATCCTCTAATTAATGAATTAGTATGTTTTTTATACTCTAATTAAAAAGTTACTATAGATTTCTTCCAAATTTTTACTCCTGCAAGAAACTTCTTTATAATAACAAAAATCTGATACATCAAAGTAAACTATCTGTTGCTATTTACTTGAAACTGACCTTGTAGTATGATAATTGCCCTTACAAATGGAGTTAAAGGTAATCTATTTAGAAGCTGAGGGGTTTTGTTTGTTTTGTTTTGTTTTTGGTAATTTCTGTGTTAAATCCTGTGGTGAGGTAATCAGGAGCTAGATTTTTAAAAAATAATGTACAGTTTGAAATCTTATCCACCTAGCCCCCCCCAAATCAAGAGAAATTAGGACTAAATGTGAATGAAATGTATCATGATATAGAATTAGTTTTTCATAATACGAAAGAGAAACACTTCAATTTTAATTAAAGCATTCACATTTTAAAATAATAGTTTCCTTCAAACTCCATGTGCAACATTATGTCTCTAATTTGATTGCTACTCCTGGTACTTCAAAAGTAAGTGTAATTGCTGACAACTAGGAAATATTAAAACTAGATTTGTTCTGTTTTAACTATGTCCATTGTCATCTTTTACTAATTTAACAGGAAAGCACTAAAAGGGCTTAGGCCTGTGCAATGAAGAGGCAATAGTGTTCAATCAGACAAGTCCCATATTGAGTATCAGATACCAAAGACTCAAGACTGAAATCACTGTGTCTAGACTCTCTGGCACCTGACTTCACTTATTTACCAGTGACCAGAGGCCAACCCCCACAGCTCTCTGAATTCACATACACCTCTACCACCCCCATCCCCCCACCCAAACATCTTTGAATGATTATGGCAGAACTCTGCATGCCTCAGGAATCTCTGCTGACTGGCTACTCCCTAACTCTGCTGTTTGAAGTGATGCTCTGGTTTCTGAACTTCAGCAGATAATGGCAGGCAGGAGCAAAGGGGGCTGTCAGAAAGGACGTTTACCAGCATTCGGCCTAAAAGAAGCATGTAGATCAAAGAGGGGCCAAATAGGACAACCGTGGTAGAAAACATGTGGATCACTATGAAGATTCTTACACACTGTTCTAGGGTAAAATATTAAATAACGCCATGACATCATTACCTAAACATGTACTTTGATTGGCCATTCTAATACCAATAAATACTTTTATAAGCATCTGGATGGCATTTACACCTATTTAAACAAAACATGCATCTTAGAGGTCTAAATAACAATGAACTGTTAATGTGTACTTTTAACTATTATTAGAATACAACTATTAACTCCTGGTTATCCCCAAGAATGCTTACCTGAAACAATTCACCCACTGAGACCATTAAGACCACATATAAAGTCAGACCAGCCCTGGACCCCAAATTTTGCAGAATGCTGATATAATAAGGGGAAACATTACAATATACTGGATAATTAGAGGCACTAAAGTACAAAAGAAGAAAAGTAATATAATATTGAGAGAAATTATGAGGCATATTGAACATATAAGCACCTACTCTGAGTATTAAATAATTTACAAAACTTCTAATTATAGGTTTATCTTATAAAATGCGTATAAGGCAGTATTTAAAATGGACAGTGAATGGATCCAAAATAATGTGAATGATTTGATATTTTACTAAGAGTACCTTTCTTTATATAAATTTTTTAAAATGTTTTATTTATTTCTGAGAGAGAGAGAGACTACGTGAGCAGGGGAGGGTCAGAAAGAGAGGGAGATACAGAACCTGAAACAGGCTCCAGGCTCTGAGCTGTCAGCACAGAGCCCGACGCGCGGCTCAAACCCATGAACCGTGAGACCATGACTTGAGCCGAAGTCAGACGCTTAACCGACTGAGCCACCCAGATGCCCCTAAGAGTACCTTATTTTTGTATAGTGTTTTATGAGATATAAAGCTCCTTTACATAAATATTTAATGTAATCAAAGAATAGGACCATATTCCACATTTTTTGTCATTAAAATGAATATGGGTGACTACTAAACCACAGCTTTCCTTCTTTCAAAATTATTTTAGGCTTTTCATTTATAACGCTTTATTTTTTCTTTTTAAGAGAGAGCAGGGGAGAAGGGCTGAGAGGGAAAAGGAGAGGGAGGGTGGGAGGGAAAGAAAGAGAGAGAGAATGAATCTCAAGCAGGCTCCACACTTAGCACAGAGCCTGACACAGGGCTTGATCCCATGACCCTGGGATCATGACCTGAGCCAAAAACAAGAGTCAGATGCTCGAATGACTGGGCCACCCAGGCGCTCCTTGACAGTCTTTACTAAACAAATATTAATGTGTGTAATTTCAAAGTTAATCAAGTATTACATTAATTCTAAGATCCAAACCTCAGATACAGCTTTAATAGTACAATCAGTTACTGTCACAAAGTTGTTTTTTTTTTTTTAAGGATTTTATTTTTAAGTAATCTCCACACCCAATGTGGAGCTCAAACTCATCACAACCCTATGATCAAGAATCATACACTGAGTCAGCCAGGTGCCCCAACCAATAGTTTAAAGCTTTACTAGTTTTCAAAACATTACTCTGAGTAGCCTCTACCTCTGAAAGGAGTATCTTTTTAACTTAGGAAAGAAGATTGGAAATTGCAACTTTATCCCAGACTTGCTTTCCACAATTCTGTTATTCTATAATGCATATCATAATGGGTGGCAATGAAGCCATATCAGCTTTTCTGTTGGTATTTCAAAACTGAGCCTTAAAAGTCATAGGTTGGATAGCATTTTAGGACCAAATATATTTAAGAATATCATTTGGTTTCTCAAAATATGGCCTCACACTAAAAAACTTCAGGATATTTATGATGTAATTTGGTAATAGTACCTCACCATTCCTATAAGCGTTGAATTTTTATTAAAATAAAAAATATTGACTACTAAATAGGTTTTGGAAGATTTTATTTATGAAATATAGTTCACAGATATTCTGAAAACCCCACTGCAGAAATGTTTGATGTTAGAAATTATTAGTCAAGAAAACATGCACAAATATTGTTCTTGTAAAGGTATGGGAGAATTTTCTATGTACAAAGTTTTCAACTGCAATAATAATTATGTGTCAAAAATGACCTAAAAAGGCTCTTATTTCTTTAAAATAAAGTTTTATTTCTTATGGTTGAGATTATACATTCTAAAAGAGGATAACTCCAATTTGAAGATTCACCAAACTTTTCCATCCCTTTTTATTTTACATTTCTTTCTTTTTTATTTAATGTTATTTTCTTTCAATCTAATCTGGATAAAAATAGTCAATCTAGGCAAGAATACTATTCTTCTTTGGCTGCTTTCCAATTCATATCCTGTAGTCACTGGAGTTCTGACACTAAGTGGGATTGGAAAAGGAACACTCTTTGAAACTGCAAAGCAGAAACCCCGGAACATATGGAGTGAGACTGTAGTAAATCACCTGCAATCTCCCTTTGACATAGCTACTCTTTTATTGAAAACTTGTTTGACAAAGAATTTGATTACACTTTGCACTGGCTACACTTCTGACATGTGTTATCTCTATAAGAAGCCCTTGCCTAGTTAGATAAGATATGCTCTATATTCTTTGAAGAATGCCTATTTCCTATAAACATAATTAGTTTATCTTCTTGATATAAAAGGCTAAGAAACTACCCTTGAAAGTTTACCAGTTTTTTAATTACATGTAGATAAAGTGTTAAAATTCTGGAATAGCAAATTCAATTTTAAAACCATCCCACTAGTTTGAGGTGAATAAAAAGATGGTCAATAAGAATAAAAAGAAATTATGGTCTATTTTTACTACATATTAATTCTCTCTCAAGTAACATATATTTAATAACTTATATTAGGTTAATGAGGAATTGCCTAAGCAGAAGTCTTAAGAGGAATTATTTTTCTAAGTGTGACTTACTATTCATATTCTTCTGAAGTGTTTTTTATATACATTTAATCTTTATTTTTGAGATAGAGAGAGAGAGAGAGAGAGAGCAAGCATGAACAGGGACGGGGTAGAGAGAGAGGGAAACACAGAATCTGAAGCAGGCTCCAAGCTCTGAACCGTCAGCATAGAGCCCAATGCAGGGCTCAAACTCAAAAATTGTGAGATCATCACCTGAGCCAAAGTCAGATGCTTAACCAACTGAGCCACCCAGGTGCCCCCTAAAGTGTTTTTTTAAGTGTTATTTTTATTGTTTGCCATACAGCTTGCAATTTTTCTTTTTCTATGTTAGGAAACCATTTTATAAAAAATAATGTAATATTTAAAATCGGCCCAACAAATGCTCCAATCATCAGATATTCAAATTAGTGGAGCTCAGTTTAATAAAGATTGATGGCACAATAGTGATTCTGTGAATGTATATTCCCTAAGAGCAAAATATGTGTAATATGTATAGAATCTCTATCCTTATAACATAGTCCATGTAAAAAAAAAAAAAAAAAAAACTAAACTACTTCAAGACAAAAAAGGCCTAACATATGAAATATATCAAGTAACTGAGTCATAGCAAAATCTTTCTTAAAGATAAAAGGATTTTGATAAAGCATTTAAAATCATTGAACATAAACAAATGAACAGGCAAAGTTAGGAAATACTAGTAATATGACAAAGAATTAAAATAGTTATCCATATTTGGATCTCATTTACGAATACTAAAAATATTCACATGCCAATGAAAAAATTGGCAAAGGACATGAGTAAGTAATTTGCAAATACAGTAATGTGGATAATAAACACACACACACACACACACACAAAGTTCAACCTCACTAATATTCATGGAAATGCAAATAAAAAGAAATAAGAGGGGTGGGGCACCTGGGTGGCTCAGTTGGTTGAGCATCTGACTTCAGCTCAGGTCACAATCTCACAGTTCATGAGATTGTGACCCATATCACAATCAGGCCCACGTCAGGCTCTGTGCTGACAGCTCAGAGCGTGCTTCGGATTCTGTGTGTTCCTCTCTCTCTGCCCCTCCCCTGCTCATGATCTGTCTCTCTCTGTCTCTCAAAAATAAATAAATGTTAAAATCAATTTAAAAAAAAGAAATAGAGAAATTCTATTTTTAGAGAAATGGTATTAGCCAGTACTGTTAAAAGTGAAATGCTAGGAAACAGCCCAAGTGTTCATTGAAGGATGAATGAATAAAGAAGATATGGTGTGTGTGTGTGTGTGTGTGTAGATTTACACACACACAAATGATTATTACTCAGCCATAAAAAAGAATGAAATCTTGCCATTTGCAACAACATGGATGGAGCTAGAGAGTATTAATGCTAAGTGAAATAATTCAGTCAGAAAAAGAGAAATATTATTATTTCACTCATGTGAAATTTAAGAAACAAAACAAATGAGCAAAGGAAAAACAAAACAGAGAGAGAGAGACTCTTAATTATAGAGAACTGATGGTGACTAGAGGGAAGGTGGGTGGGCAGATAGGTGTAGTAAGTGAAAGGGATCAAGGAGTGTACTTGTGATGAGCACTGGGTGTATATGGAATTACTGAATTACTACTGTATATCTGAAACTAATGTAACACTTTATATTAACTATACTGGAATTAAAACAAAATTTTAAAAAAGGAAAAAAGTAGAGTGCTGGTTAGAAATACAAACATGCCTTCTTAGAAAGTAACAGTCATACACACAAGTGTTTATACCTTTTGACTTAGTAATTCTACTTTTAGGAACTTAAAGAAAAACTCAGGGATGTGGATAAGCATTTATATACCATATTTATTCCACATTATATCATTTGTTTACATATGTTTATTTACATCTGTATATATGTGATAAATTGGAAAAAAACATACAGTTTAACAATAATAATGATACATTTATGTGAAAGAATACTATGTAACTATTAGAAATAATTTTTGAAGACTATTCAATCACATGGGAGAATACATTGCGATCTATTATGCATATAATCTCAATATGTTATTTTTTAACTTTGCAGAAGAAACATACTAAAATGTTGAATGGTTATCTCTTGAGTTTGGGATAACAAAGTTATTTTCATTTTTATACTGCTCTGTATTTCCAATTTTCTATCACAAATTCATATTATTTTTAAGAGGGAACTGTTTTTAAGGAAAAATGTATATGACAAATCAAGAGAAGCAAATGAAAAATACTTATTTTTAATGCTTTTAAAAAACACTTAAAACCACTTACCTGTGGTATACAGTCAGTGTATGCAAACATTGATTTGAAGCGATCATCCATGCTGATGTGGTAAAGAACACACATTGCTATTTGTTTGTAGTTTTCATTACCTGGGAATAAGAAATCATGCACATGATTAAATGATGGATATAACCGATTTTTTTGGGTATGACACACTCAAATTAATACATTAAGACTTTTAAATTCCTGAATCAAATGCTTACACACCTCTAATTTAAAAATACTTTGACCTCCCTACTTCAATTTCAAAGTCTGGAATATACTGTCTGTGAAATATCACTAATTTCCAAGAGATACTGTGCATAGTGCAAGGTGTGTCTGTGAAAAAAAATTAAGCTCAAACCAAAGATTTTACTGTTTTCAGTAGCCTACTGTGAAACATTTTGGGTCACTGGCCTCCCCACCCTTGATGTTCCATCAAAATACGTGACTAACCCAGTTCCTAACAGTGATGATATATGAAAAATAGTAAACAGAAAGTATATTTAATTTCTTATGACTCAGAAACTGGAAAAATAAATGATAAAAGAAGTATGGTAGTATTTGTAACACTAAAAAAAAAAAATACATGACTGTAAAATGCTAAGGGCTATAAACAGACTAAGAACTGCCTGAGAACTTCTGAGGTAAGGTTATCCTAACCTGATACACCTAAAAACTGAAAAAAAAAGAAACAAATGATATATCATAGATTGAAAAATAAAATGGGACTCTATATATCATGTAATCCTTCCTGCTTTCAGGTAGGTCATATTTTAAGGTCCTATTTATGATCTCTAAGTCAGTGATAGAAATAGAATTACAAGAGTTGTTTAACAAGTTTTATCAAAAAACAATATCCACTTTGAAAATTCTGGGCTGAGAAATATTTTAAGATATTTGGAATTTGAAAAAATTGAGCAGGTAAGTGAATTTAATTGATAAATAATATATGAAGATTTTAAATGTTTTAACATGGAGGATAAATTTAGCACCTTTACCCTTGTGTCTACCATACCACAAAATTACTAAAATACTAAGGTTTTTTAAAATTCTGTTTTTGATTCTTATTAAATTTTTTGATATATTAGGCATATCTTTTCAAATGGTTAGAAATATTTAGAGGACATGAACTTTGGTATTCTCACCAGGCCTAATAGAATACATGGTAGTTTCTTAATAAATACCTGCTGACTGATTTTAACATTTATACAGAATAGTGATTATAGTTAACAATCTTGTATTGTATATATTTGAAAGTTACTGAGAGTAAATCTTAAAAGTTCTAACCACACACACACACACACACACACACACACACACACACACAGTAACTATGTGAGGTGATAGATGTGTTAACTAACCTTATTGTGGGAATTATTTTTCAATATATACATATATCAAATCATTAAATCACATACCCTAAATTTATATAATGTTATACGTCAATTAGATCTCCATAAAGGTGGAAAGCAAGATGCAGTGTTACATTAAAAAAAAAAATCAGAGGATAAACAGAAGAAATACACACATTTATTCAAACACAGAAATTACTAAATTCTACAAGAGCTTCAGACTTGAGACAAATATTTTAAAAGTTATAGGAGACCTTTTACATGTAAGTAAAAAAAAATATAGTGACTCTCTATCTCTAGTTCTTTGTTTTTTGTTTTTTTTAATTTTTTTTTTTTTTATGTTTTATTTATTTCTAGGAGAGACAGAGAGAGACAGCGTGAGCAGGGGAGGGTCAGAGAGAGATGGAGTCACAGACTGAAACAGGCTCCAGGCTCCGAGCTGGCAGTCAGCACAGAGCCCGACGCGGGGCTCGAACCCACGAACCGCGAGATCATGACCTAAGCGAAAGTCGGAAAGTCTGACGCTTAACCGACTAAGCCACCCAGGCGCCCCTCTAGTTCTTTGTTTTCCTCAAGCCTATATGTTAGAGAAAAATATATCACGTCGTGGGACACCTGCGTGACTCCGTCACTTAAGCATCTAACTTCTGATTTTAGCTCAGATCATGACCTCACGGTTCATGGGTTCGAGCCGTGTGTTGGGCTCTGTGCTGACAGTGCAGAGCCTAGTTGGGATTTTCTTTCTCACTCTCCCTCTGCCCCTCCTTTGCTTGTGCTCTATCTCAAAATACAAAATAAACATTATATATATAATATATACATATAACATATGTATAATATATACATATAATATAAGTGAATATTATCAACCCTATGCTTCTGATAAGGAACTCAATGGTTAGAGAAAAATACATATTTGCTACACAGCCTTATAAGTAAGCAGGGATTTAAACTCTGATTCTAAAATCTTCACCAGATTATGTTACAATAGCTCTCAAATACTTTTGTATTTGATAAGATGAAATGGCCTTCTAATATTGGGTATAAAAGACTGATCTGTACTGACTGACAGATATATGGCAAGATAAAACACATTTTTGAAACAGAATTTTTTAAAAGCTGGATTTTTCCATCTTTTAAGATAGTTTGGCCTTCAATATCAGTGTAAAAATGACTCCCTGGGATAAAACAAAAACAATAGAATCCATTCTTTACCTGATGAATACATACTAGTATACATTTTCATTTTAATTAAAAATCTTGAATTCACTAAGTCAATCACTTGGAATACAACACATGCAGAAACTACATTTTATATATGAAATAACACTTATTTTACCTCATGTTTTACATCTGTTTCTCTATAGCATTACAATCTATAGAAACTTTGCAGAATTAAGAGCTCACGTGAAATCATTTTAGGTAAATTTCTGGTCCTGTCTACTATTTGAAAAACTTCACTACACAATCTATAGAGAAGACAGACACTGAATTAGAAAGATAAGCTCTAAGGATAATGACCGTAGGCTTAGATGAAAAGGTAAGATACAATAAAATAGGAGAAAGTATACTTAATCTGAAGATGTAGACTAGTAAATCAGAAACACAAGTTAGCTGTAAAATATATGCACATTAAGTATTTGGGGGTAAGACTTCTATTTGGAAGAAGATGTAATGCAAAAATTGTGAAATTACTCCAAAATGAGGAAAAGTATAGACAAATTGGGAATACCATCAACTCCAATGTTTTCTTCTTGGGATCAAAGCAATCTAAATAGAAAAGATTCATAGATATTACTAAAGCATATTTTCAAACTGTTGAAGGCATGCATTTACACTTATTCTAGTAAAAACACATTTGTCATAGGAAAGCAAATCTTTGTATAGGTTTTCTTTTTTATTTTTTAATGTTTACTTATTTATTTTGAGAGAGTGTGTGCACCCACATGCACGAGAGCAGGAAAGGGGCAGAGAGAGAGGAAAAGACAGAATCCCAAGCCGGCCCCACATTGTCAGCACAGAACCTGAGGTGGGGCTCAATCTCCCCAACTATGATATCATGACCTGAGTCGAAATCAAATGAGATGCTTAACCAGCTGAGCCACCAGGCACTGCTGTACGGGTTTTCTAACATGTAGGTTAAAAGTGAAGAAATCTGAGGCACTTGGATGGCTCAGTTGGTTAAGCATCCGACTTCGGCTCAGGTCATGATCGCACGGTTTGTGAGTTTGAGCCCCATGTCAGGCTCTATGCTGACAGCTCAGAACCTGGAGCCTGCTTTGGATTCTGTCTCTCTCCCTCTCTGCCCCTCCCTGCTCATGCTCTCTCTCTCAAAAATAAACATTAAATTTTTTTAAAAGTGAAAAAAATCCAACTTTATTCTTCAAGGAGGAGGGTATCCTTATGGTTCAGTCAGATTAGACTTCACAGTATTTAGCTTTTTTAAGTAGGGTCCTTCAGCAACCTTTCACATTCTTTTTTAATTTTAATTTTTTAATGTTTATTTTTGAGAGAAGGCAGAGACAAAGACAGAGTGTAAGCAGAGCAGGGTCAGAGAGAGAGGGAGACACAGATTCTGAAGCAGCTCCAGGCTCTCAGCTGTCAGCACAGAGCCCGACGTGGGGCTTGAAGTCCGGAACCACAAGATCATGATGGGAGCCAAAGTCAGATGCTTAACCGACTGAGCCATGCAGGCGCCCCAATAAACTTTCATATTCTAAAGGCAAATCTCCCTTTCCCTGATATTTCAGGTTTTTTTCTATATGCTGGTCAGCTGTGGGTATACGCTAATCCTGCTTAACTTTTACAAAATATTTTTTTAACAAAATATTATTTGAAGATATTTTCTCTATGTAGTAGGTTCACTGAAAAGTAGGATTCCAATGCACACAACTTGGTAAATGGTAAAAGAAACAAAGAGAATTAATTACAATGAAAAGATTCTTCAGCATCAAAGTAAGTCACCAAATTAAAATTCAATGTGGAACTAGGTATGAAACAGGAGGCTTGAGGAGAGTTTATTCCTGGTATCAATGAAAAGGATTCTAAAAAACAATGATCTAAGGTGGTGCATCATTCATATAAGATGAGAGAAAAGATTTTAAGGGATCTGTACTCTATAAAATAGTTAACAAGGAAGCTCCTTTAAAGCTAATGATAATATAATGTATATAAGGGTAATATATATGTGTGTGTGTGTATATATGTATGTATATATATGTGTGTGTATATATAGCTTCCAAAGGATAAATCAAGGGTAAAGAATATGTGACAGGATAGGAAGCCTGAAGTAATATCCTAAAATTATAATAATTTCTAAAAAGCAGAATAACATTTGTAAGAAACAGATCTCAGATATAACAATAACTTACTTTTTTCTTTCACAGTAAAACTAAATATCTAGTCTCAAGAAATAGAATGATTCAGGGGTGCCTGGGTGGCTTAGTCGGTTAAGCGTCCGACTTTCACTTAGGTCATGATCTCGCGGTTCATGGGTTCGAGCCCCACGTCGGACTCTGTGCTGACTGCCAGCTCAGAGCCTGGAGCCTATTTCAGAGTCTGTGTCTCCCTCTCTCTCTGACCTTCCCCTGCTCACGCTGTCTCTCTCTCTCTCCTAGAAATAAATAAAAATATTAAAAAAAAAATAGAATGATTCATTCTTCAGCCAGTCCTGAGTCTGCTCTTGCATGCTGTCTCTTCTCCTCCCTCCATACTCGTGGCCCAAGGTGAATACTCATGCAGCTCTCCATGCATTCCTAATTCTTCTCTATCATGAACACTATTAAAAAAACCTCTGAACATGTCCCCAGTTCCCATCATCTCCTCCCACCCACCCCCATAATCTGTACCTAAAATGATTATCATGCCCAAAAGCAAGCTGAAAACTAAGGGGCTGAGGTAGAAGCTCCAGGGAAACAGTGCTGTCCTGAAAGCCTGGTAGACAGCCAATCTTTTTATAACCATAATTGAGAAAAGGGAAAATAGACACGGTCAAGCAAACAGTGATAATGCTCCTATTGTATGATAAGCATATGTTTTCTCATTCACCCTTACAGCAAGTGAAGAGGTAAGTATTATCTTTGATTTGGAGATGAGGCAATTATATCCATTAAGGTTATGAGTCCTTCCAAAAAAGACACCATCATGAATCTGAGAGTCAAATCTAGATGTGACTACAAAGCCTATTCATGGACTTTCTGTTATTATCATTATTCCTTAGTGACACAGTACAGGAAGGAGATAAAATTAGAAGGGAGTCTATTAGACCTGAGAGTCTTGGAAAGACAGTGGGAGGGTGGCAGAAGAGGGGAAGAGAGAAGATGAAATGCAGAACGACCATCAGTTATCTCTTGGAAGACCTGTGCCCAGATACAGTAGGTTCTGAAGGGCCAAAGAAGTTCTTGACAGGGACAAAATGAATTATCCCCTCAGCAGTTTGGGGAACTAGATCCTCAGCAGTTCTGAAACTCACTTTCACTAAATTGGACAACAACTACTACCAGGCAGTGTTTGATTTTATGGAAAAAAAAAAACAAGGTACAGAAGCTTCAAAGATGAGTGGCACGAGTAGCATAACATTGTGGTTAAGAGCTCAGGCTCTGGACAGGCTGAGTTCAATTTGTGACTCTTGCACTTGTGATATAGCCTGTGAGTGTTATTTAAATTCTCTGTGCTTCACTCTCTTCATCAGTGAAATTTATAGAACAACTGTATCTAACTCAAAGGACTGTTACAAAAGGATTAGTTAAGAGAATTCTGGTAAAGCAATTAGTAGTAATGAGTCTGACCCAGTAATAAACCAAGCCAATAAATATCATTTCTTACTATAATTATTATATGAATAAGAATGGGGTTTTTTGTTTATTTTACCAACAGAACAATACTATCATGTGCCCCTAACATATACGGTGGGTATTTCTCTTTTCAAGATCAAATCATAGTCAGAAATAAAGCAGGTTAGATAAGCAGCAGAGATTTCTCTAAGATGAGCAAGACAGGCTTCAGAGGTTTACTCTGAGCCTGCGGCTAAGCCACCTGTACTTCTACTCAGTCACCTTCCTGTAAAACTTTACTATTTCTAAAGTATGGGCTGAGGAGAGTTACATACTACATACATACATACCTTGTACATACTACAAGGCTCCAGTCAGTGACCCCTATCTGATAGGAGCCCTTCATTATTCTCTCATTCTTACAGGATTCCAAGTTCCTTAATAATGAGTTGTCACTTGAGAAAAGAAAATAACCAAAATACAGATTCAGTACATGTTCCTCCTCCACCACTACCACAAACACGCAGTGAATCTCTCATCCATCTTTCCTGATTATGTATCTGTGATGGAACTAAATCTCACTCCTAGAGGAGGAAAATGCAGAGATGATGGGCTACCAAGATGATGAAAGGACTCAGAAGTCTAAGAATACTGCAGACAAACCTCACAATTAGCTACATTACTTATCTTTAAGCTTTTTGGGCTGAGCACAACTGAACAAAAGAAACTGAAGTATGGTGAGCATTACACCAGAGGTATTCTTTTTCCTTGAGAAAAGTGGGAAAGGAGGTGATGACAGATCTAAGGGACTACAGTATTGTACTCAGAAGTCAATATAACACAAGTTGCTGATATGTCTTCTGGTTTTGTCTGGGAAGATGTTCCCTGGAACCCTGTCAGGTGATTTACAAATATCTATAAATTTGATTTTCAGGGTGCCTGGGTGGCTCACTTGGTTAAGTGTCTGACTCTGGTTCAGGTCATGGTCTCACAGTTCATGGGTCTGAGCCCCATACTGGCCTCTGCACTGTTAGCTGTCAGAGCCCCCTTCAGATCCTCTGTCTCCCCCCTCTCTGCCCCTCCCCAGCTCACACACTCATGGACTCTTTCTCAAAAATAAACAAACATTAAAGAATTTTGATTTTCTTCCTTTTTTATATTTATTTAGGGAATTTAAAAATATAGAAACTGACATTTGCTCTTTTATTCAGAAAAAAGACGTAGGGGTGCCTAGGTGGCTCAGTCGGTTAAGTGTCTGACTTCAGATCAGGTCATGATCTCATGGTTGATGGGTTCGAGCCCCACGTCAGGCTCTGTGCTGACAACCAGCTCAGAGCCTGGAGCCTGTTTCAGATTCTATATCTTCCTCTCTCTCTGACCCTCCCCTGCTCACACTGTCTCTCTCTCTCTCTCTCTCTCAGAAATACATAAAAAAATTTTAAAAATTTATAAAAAAAGAAAAAAGATGTAAATATTCTATACATGATCTTCTTACCCACATTACCTTGACAATTCTAATTCATATCTTACTGTCACAAATCACATATTTCTTTTCTCCACTAAGGAATTGCAGTATATAAATGAAGACTACAGTATAAACCGTAATTATCTTATTCACTGAAGCATTATTATATAAATGATTAGTTGCTTGATGAAAATATAGCCTATAACTTCATGGCATCTAGCAGATATCCTGACAGCTATAACAAAAGGTCAAAGTATTTAGGACAAAAATGCAGACCCGGAGTAGGAAGATGGTCTGGAAATAACCTAAATTCATCTCCTCAAACACAGCTGCACACAAAAAGTAATGGCTTTCTGGCAGTCAACATTTATTATTACTTAAAGGCTAATTTGCAGATCACATAGCAATAAACAGTCATTAAGAGAGATTAAATGGTCCAAGTAAAATTTAGAGCTTATCCTTCATAATAAGCTAATCATCTTCTTCTTTGATTGGAAGAAAGGATATCTGGGTTTTTGAGAAATAAACCTCAAAAAAAATCTTGTATATCCTAAATGAATTTGGGGCTTGGGGGTATGATTTTCCCATAAGAATTCATGACCAAGAACCATAAACTGCAGCTAACCAGCTAGGATTCCTCTACATCCTACAAATGGCAGGCATTTCAAAAGGGCCCCTTTAAGACTTACAGACATCAATTATTCCCAAGTAAAAACAGGCTGCCAATAGCCCGTATGCTGGCATAGCACCAAAGGCCCTGTGAATTTTGAGTAGAGCAGTGAAAAGACTGAATATTTTGAGAACTAGGTCCTTAATGACTAAGGTGGATTAGTCAAATCTGTTCAAGTAATAAGGCCAGGGTGGAAAAAAATGGCCTAGTCATTATGATTCCTTTGGTATTTACGGTAATAAACATGAATCATGATGAACTCACTGGCTATTAAATGCAGAGGTCATAAGTACTTCGATAGGATTTCCACAGGAATTCACCGTTAATTAGCTGGATCATTATTTGAAAGTGTTACTGAATTATCTTAGCAGTTGTGCAGCCATTCCCTTGAAATTGGTCATTCCCAGCTGAGGGCAGTTAATGCCTTAACAAACTGGTCATTAACTCCAGTAACTGATTTGTGGGAATTATTGCACTTATAAAGTACCTTCAAGACTTTTTTTTTCTTTTTAAAAAATCTGCAGCTGTAGTTCAGCTGGAGCAGCTGAAAGAGGGAAAAAAACCAGTTCTCTGGACTGCTCTCATGATCGATTTTCTGCCAATTAAAGGGCAAACGCATGCTGATGGGTTTTGAATTTTAAAATGTCTTCAGTTTTTCATCTCTGAAGTGATTAGTAAAAACACCAGTTAGTTACTAATTTTGTAAGACATTTGGGATTTTCCATTCACAGTTCAGTCAAGCAGAAATATGAGTCTGAACATCAGAACTCAAAGCCAAATTTCCGCTTCTGCAGTAGACCCAGCCCAACACTTTGTAAAGACAGGTGAGAACACAAGTTGTGGGCCACATTATTAACCAGATTCTCATTCTCTTTTGCACTCCATGTCTTCATTCAAAGTAGGAAACTCCCTTTGAAGTCACAAAGGCCCCAGGAGAAGATAAGATATATATGCTCAGTATGATCAGACAGCCTTAGTTTAAACTTGAATTGAGGAGATCATTTTCAAGATTGCAGCTATACTGGACAGCCTCCTGGTTTTAGAATAGATTTGTTCACAGTATAAATATTTGAGATGAATAGATACAAACTAAGAGCTTTTAATCATGAACTGAAGAGGGAAAATTACAGAATGTGTAGGTTATAATGATCAATATGAAAACAAGTGTAACAATAGTTTTGTGAAATGGGGTTTCATGGATAAATGATTTTTGTGTCCAATTACTTGACTTAAAAACTATAAAAAACTGAAATTGTAAATCTGACAGTAAGCTCAATGGCTCATTCACACTGAGATAGTCACTAAGTACTCTAAAATCCAACACTTTTGATGCATTTTTATTCATTTTATGTGTAACAGTACATTTTGCCATATAGTTCATTTTTCAAATATTTTCAACATGTTTTAATTATTTTATTTCCTGGTCTATAGTGGTCTTTTATTATATCCACAGCATACTACAACAACTTATAATACACCCTACAAAATGTGCACTCTTGTGGTACAAATGATAGGGACCAAAATAAAGCCCTTAACAATGACTGCTTTCCAGCCTATGGGTCCACAGCACGGACTTAATGTGCTTCGGTCAGCTTTTACCTTGTAGAAATGGAGACACCCCAGGCAATATTCACACACAGAGTATTGGAACCAGCTGGTGATAGAAGAATCCTAAGAAAAAAGGCTTCTTGATTTAATTGGGAAAACAGGAGGAAGCATAAATTTTACTGCCATTAATAACTTCAAGCAATCGTGGTATGACTCTACCTCACCCTGACGGCTAAACATGTGCTTTTTGTTAAAGTGTTTGCCACATCTGACCCCTATTGTTTGCTCACTTGATCAGGTAAGAAAATGTAGGTTTATTTATAGGATAAATGAGGCCTATTAAAATTGAGAAACAGTGCAGTAGTCTATGAGGAGTTGCATGCTGAAACAGATGTGTGAAATTCCATAACAGTTTTGTAATAAACAGGCCAAATGAAGTTATTTTAAAAAGTCTACTTTAAGTTTCTTAAATCATAAAGGCAACCTAGTTTTTAAAAATTGGAAAACACCTAATTAGAAAACATCATTCTGATAATTTTCCAACAGTTTTTAATAAACAGGCCAAAAAATGTCATTTACTACATATTACTCTCTCCACTAAATAAAGACATGCTTTATTTCTTAATTTTAGGATGCTTCTGATAAAAGTTGAGTCCTATTAATTATAATGAAAAATAATATTATGGGGGAATTTCAAAGGTGTTCAGAACTTAACTGTTTCAATTTTCTTTTAAGGACATATGACGGAATGGTCAAAGGAAATAACCTTTAATTTTTAAGTGATCAAAGTTTAGAGTCCAACAGTCTCTGCTCTGGTGATTTCCCACAATAAGGGAAATCAGAGTTGTCTCAACCGGAAGAAATCAAACATTTATCACTTAACTCTTGACCTGGTCTGACTTGCTACATGCTGATAGAAAGATCTTTCTACAGCCTTGGAAAATTCCTTGAAACCCAGATTACCTAATGTAATCTAGATCAAGATGAATCAGGTGCCATTCTCACTCTCAAAACCATTCTGGGTCTACTCACAGAATGTAGGAACATTTATATCCATTTAGAACACCTTGGAAACCCTAATTTATCTTCCAGTGAAGAGAATATGGTCTAACATTACTGTTGGATCCTTTTTGAAATGATTCATGTGGAACTGTGAAACAGGCATGACAATGTGCTACTGAATCTCAGAATCCTAATTTTCCTGCCATAACCAATAAAATTAGTTTCAACACAAACCAGCCATGTAAATTAGTATGCTCACAACTTCCAAATTTAGAAGAATCAAAATTCATACAGATAGAAATTTAAATCAATAAACTATGGACCAACGTTTCGCACTAGTTGTATGCAGTGCTATACATGTATAATGACCTGATGCCTCTAGTGATTAAAGGGCAACTTGGGCTAGTTAAATTTTTTAGTTAACTTACACACAGACTCATAAATTACATGTGAATGTGCCTAATACAAGTTAAGCACATGATGAATATTTATTGAGTATGAGTCTGATTTTTAGCTATTACTATTATTATTAATATATATATTGAAAAGCTACCAACATCTCTAGGTAACACTAATTCCTCAGTTTTTTTTAAGGAAACATTCTCCTGTCTGCTCATAAATGAACTAAAGAAGTATTTCTAGGCAGGGTAATTTATGACGCTGGATTCAACATTTGGATTTTTTGTTTTTTTATTTTATTTTGTGTGTGTCTGTTTTTGGTGTTTTTCAAAAGTTCTTATTTTAATTCCAGTTAAGGTACAGTGTTACATTAGTTTTAGGTCTACAATATGGTGATTCAGCACTTCCAAACATCACCCTGTGCTCATCAGGACAAGTGCCTTCCTTAATCCCCATCACCTATTTCACCTACTACCCCACCTCCTTCTCCTCTGATAACCATTAATTGGATCTCTATAGTTGAGTCTGTTTCTTGATGTCTCTCTTTTTTCCTTTTGCTTGTTTGTCTTGTTTCTTAAATTCCACATGAGTGAAATCATATGGTATCTGTCTTTCTCTGATTGAATTATTTTGCCTAATATTATTATTATACTCTAGTACCATCCATGTTGTTGCAGATGGCAACAAAGATTTCACTCTTTTTTATGGCTGAAAAATACTCCATTTGTGTGCGTGTGTGTGTTGTGCATGTATGTGTGTATATATCTTCTTTATCCATTTATCAATCAAAAGACACTTGGGCTGCTTCTGTATCTTAACTAGTGTAAATAATGCTGGAATAAACATAGAGGTGCATGTATGGGCTTTGGAATACTTTACAAGAATAGTATGCTAATCTAGATCAAACCTGTCTTTTCATTCATTTAAATAGTGCTTCTCAAAGTATCATTGGTAAAGGGTCAAGTTTTTATTTTTCTTCCCATGTGTCAAAGACCGATACTTTTATAAGGTATAATGAAAATAAAATTAAAGAAAATGTATGCAAAATAGAAGTTCAAAAAGTGTATTATACTCAGCAGACATAATATTATATGCATAAGTTGCTGTAAGTTGTCTAAATGCTGATTCTCAATTTCTGGGTTTACTCATTTCAGACCAGTAAAAAAAGTTTATGAATGTGTATTGGCTGGTGGACCACACTTTGAGTTATCACTGTATCAGAAGAGCCTGCCTTGAATCACACTATCTATATCAGATAAGTGAAATTAAAGTGCTACTTCAAAATTTAAAACAAACCTCCTATAACCAGGCATAGAATAGTCAAAACTACGAAGTAAGAAGACTTTTTTCTGTGTTCCTCATCTTTTTTCATTTAGCCACCATTACCCCTCAAATTTTCCCTTCCGTTTCTTCCACCTTATCATAACTAACATTCGTATAAGGTTTTTTAGTTATGAAATAGATGTTAATTCTCTCATTGGAGTTGCAAAACAATCCTGTGGTATGGATTTTCTAAACAGGATGAAAGGCTCAGATCTACTGACTTGCCTAATGTCACGCAACCAATAAGGGGTGAAGGGAAGGAAGGAGATGAAAGCTCAGCTCTTTTAATGCTCATTCCTTTCATGTATTCCTTTCATACATTACCCATCCAACCACCTACCAGATATTTTCTGAGAACTTACAATGTGCTAGACATTTTTGTAGGCAGTGGAAATACAGGAGTGAATGAGACTAATACAAAGCCACATTTTCATGGAGCTTATAGTCTTTGGGCCCCGATGGGAATGGTGGTGATGGTGGGTGTGTGGTGAAGACAATAAATAAGGTAACTACAGGAAAGATACATCATGTGGTGATGAAGTGCTATGGTGAAAAATAAAAGGAAAAGAGAAAGAACATCAGGAACTTTAAATCAGGAATTTTAAATAGGATAACCTGAGAACAAAGCCCTTTCATGAGGGACTGAACCATGCAAACAACTAGGAGAGGACATTCTAGGCAGAAGGAATAGGAAATGCCAAAGTCATGAGGTTAGGAGTATCATTACTGGGTTCAAGGAATAGCACGGAGGCCAATGAGCTTTCAGCAGAAAGAACAAAAATGAGAGCACTAGAAGATGTAGTTAGAGAAGGAGCTGGGAGAGAACATATAAATGCTTGTAGGCAGTTATAAGGACTTTGGTTCTTCTCTGGATAGGAAGTCATTGAATATTTTTGAGCAGAAAAATGACATGATTTAACTCAAATTTTAATGTGATCACTCTGTGTGCTGTGTTAAGGAGAGTGTGGGGCAAGGGTAGAAGCACAAGATGAGTTAGGATGCTACAGTATTATGCTAGGAAAGAGAAGATGGGGCTGGCAGCAGGGTAGTAGCAGCTATGTTTTGAAGATAAAGCTGCCAAGATCGACTGGATGTAGGGCAGGAGGGAGAAAGAGAAATTAAGGAGAGCTTCCCCAGTTTGGGTTGGTTAATTAGAAAGAGAAAGTTGCCATTTATGGAGAGAAAAAAGACTGAAAACAGTGGACACAGGGAATGGAGTGGGAGCATATGAGAAGCTTAAGTTTGAAGATATTAAATCTCAGACACTAATAAGGCATCCAAGTGGTAGTCTGGAGTAAGGAAATTAGAGAAGGGGCCGAAATGATCTTTCTATTTATATAGGGGAGTCATCAATATAGGCAGAGTATTTAAATAGAATGGATGAAGTCACCAAGGGAGTCAGTATAGGTCAAGAAAAACTCTAAGGATTAAGCCCTGAGAGGTATTCTAGCGTTTAGAGACTGGAGAGATAAGGTAGAAGCAGAAAAGACTGAGAAGGACTGGGTACTTAGGAGAAAAGCCAGAAGACTACTGTGTTCTGGAAAATCAATGAAAAAAAAGGAGGAGAGAAACTACCAATGTTCACTGATTGAGTGAGTACTAGGAGTGCTGGGAACTGACCAATGGATTTAGCAACGTAGAGATCATTGGAACTTGACCACAGTGGTGCTGTGTGTGTGTGTGTGTGTGTGTGTGTGTGTGTGTGTGTGTGTGTAAGCCTAACTGTTAAAGATTAAAAAGTGTAGAACAGTGAGTGAGGGGGTAATTGAGAGAGGAGAGAGAAGAGAGGAGAAAGACGGAGTGGGATGCACAGAACACAGAGCAGACAAGAAAGGATATGAATGTATGCAAAAAGGAAGAGAGAAACTGAGAGACAGATTGACCACAATTCTTGAGGCATTCTGCAATAATGAGAAGAAGAGAAATGGGATGGTGGTTGAAAGATAAAAGAGTTAAGTGAGAGTAAAGAAGAATATTAAGATGGAAGAAATAATAGCATATCTCTATGTCAATGGGAATGATCTTCTAGAGATGGAAAAATTAATGCAGGGGAGGAGAACTGATAGAGCAAGAACCTTGAGTAGGTGACAGGGAGTGGGATGGAGAGGGAATGTTGGTCAATGGTAAGACTAGGAGTAAGTTCATCCAGAACAATGGGAGGGAAGCAACGTACAGGAGTGGGAGGGCAAGTGTGGCAATAGGGACTCGTGGAAGTTTTTCTGATTGAAAAATAGGAATAAAACAAGGTAATGAACTGAGGATGAGGTGAGGTGTTGGATTTATGAAAAGGTAGAGGAATGAAATTTTCACTTAGGAGAGTGGGAAAATCAGATAAAGAAGAAAATGTAATATGACTTCTGGAGAGCATGAGAAGTCTAGTATTGGTTAATTATCCAGAATTTACTGGATGCTACTGTACTTCTGCGCTCAGGGTCTTCTATCTCCATTCTCCTACATCAGGTCATACATTCCCGACCCTTCTTCACAAAGCACCAAAGAAAGTGATAAAAATGATTCTCACTAAAATGTGAATGGCTGAACACTCGAAATGTCTAAAGGGCAAGGCAAGAAATATAATGAAATGTGTACAAGAAAGTAAGGTTTATCTCAGGAGAATGGGAGAGTTTGGATCATGCCTTGAACTCCAAATATAAAATTAAGAGACTCTATTTTGATAAAGCCAAACATGTCTTCCAGCTGGATTTAAGCTGCTAATTTGAGACTTCTGGTGTATTATTACAATCAGGAGTGTATGCATTTAATAGGAATTAAAAGCTTTAAAGGAATGCTGTAATTCACTGGTTTTCAAAGTGTAGTCTGAGGATCCCTACAGGGGATCCCCAAAATTACACCACTAGTATATTACTGTATAACAATAATATATATTATTGTATAACGACACTAATATATTACTTTCCTTTTTAAAATTCACATTCTCTCATAAGATGCTAAGTAAGACATACGCGAAATATGATACCACAACAGACTGTTGAGGGAGCAAGGAGAGCCAGCTGTTGTCTATTAAGCTTGACTTTAAAGAAATTTGCAAAATGAAAAAAAAAAGAAATTTGAGAAATGCAGAATTATGCTACTCTTGTCACTAAGTTTTGTTTCGTTTTCAAAAAATATTTATGTTAATGCATAGCAAGTTTTTTATCTTAATGTGAATATTTAATTTTCCTCAATTATGAATACAGTAAATATCCATAGATATAACCCCTCATAAACAAAAGTGCTTTGGGGGTCCTTGATAATTTTTTAGAGTGAAAGGGGTCCTGGGACCATAGTTTGAAAACTGATGCTCTCTAACCACTGAATTCCTACAGTCTCCTAATAAACAGGGAAAAGTACAAAATAACAGAGAAATTGTGGAAAGTGGTGGTTGCCTATAATTTATAGGTAGCTATCTAATCTGTTGAACCCCTAGGCTGTCTGTAACTATTCCATTTTTGTTTTAACCAATGCAAAAATTCGTATATGTAGGATGAGACCTACACATTTTATGTGTACGTTTATCCCTTGAGTTTAAGTCCCTTTGAAAATCAAGTTAAAAATTGAAAAGCTGACAGGAAAACTTGGAACATTACTCAATTTAAGATATAAATATCATTCACAAAGGAAAAATAATACTGTAAGTAAACTCAAAATTCTTCAAAAGAGTTCACCAATGAAATCTGTAGTTTTAAAAAAAATACTGATTATGCATTCTGTAATACACTGTCTCCCCCATTATGTGATTTTTAAAGCTTTATGCATGAACTATTTCATGATGAACTAGGGAAGCTCTCCCAAAGAATACACTTTAATTGTGGATTTATGCTTGCTCCTTTACTTAACATCATCCCCCAGCACATCAAACAATGCTTATTAGCTTATGAATCATCCACGCCAAAGCAACTGAGAGGTGCAAAAACATTTGTCTGGTGCTTCAGAAGAAGAGCTAAGGACACTTAGTTTTCAGGTTACTTTTGAAACACTATCAGTGCATTCTCTAGGAAACTGAAGAACACACTATGACAAAGAATTTCCTTGCCATCTCCCAACCCAGGATATTCTGACATAAGGAAGCACTCTTGAGACACATCAAGGTCAAATGGCTTAAGAACTTATGACAGGGAATATTTTTTTTAATGATTTGATTCTTAGATGGGCCAAAAATCTGTAAGCACTTAAAAAATTCACTCTATATCATAAAAAACTGGACTAAACTAACAATTGGCTAAATCAAGACAAACTTTCGAGGTCCAATTCAATTTGCATATAATCATATTTGCTGAAACCACTGGCTGTTTTAGGTCTCCCAGACGGGAATACAAAGTTAACAGACCTAAGAAATTATGTGTCAAGTATGGGGATGAATGAAACTGAAAAGATTTATAACTGATACTGAACTAGAAAGCAGAAGTAAGTTTGGATCCTTTATGAAATTTTAGGAAAGTAACATTATCAAAAATGAAGTTAGAATGGAAAAATTTGGCAGTATTTGAGAAAAACAAAGGAATATTTAGATACAAGGTTTCTCATGGATCCGAATAAAAATTTTGAAACATTTTTTAACCACTAGGCTGGCTGTGACTATTCCATTTTTGTTTTAATAAAAGCAAAAATTCATACACGTAGGATGAGACCTACACATTTTATAAGGTTATTCCCTTGCGGGAATTTCTATACTTAGCAAAAGATCAAAGCTATTCAAACCAATTTCAGGATAAATGGAGAAAGAAAATTTTTAAAATGATTTCTCAAATTCCTTATTAATACCTTTATGTGTCCCTGATATCAAAGGAAAAGCCAAATTCAAAACTCCTAAATGAAATGTTTTATATTAAAGAAAAATTTTAATATAATTTTTGGTTCTACTGAATAACATTCCACTCAGCCTCATATGGCAAAACAGCTAAGCTATAACAAAACCTCTCTGCCTTTAAAAATAACCCAAATCACAAAATCTTCCTCAATTACATTTTTTTCCCAGTTATTCAGCAATTCTCACAACAGCAGGGGTCGCAATGTACTAGTTAAATGTTTCAGGATACAAGAGAAGGGGATTAAATGTTCATATAGCACAGCTTTATTACAGCCTGAAAGATTCATGATTCATTGTACTCTAGTTAAAATAATCTATCATTAAATATGAAAAGATTTTTCAGTTATCGGGTCCCCAAATAATAATAAAAAAAACCTACTTAAAATCTGATAGCATTTCCAGTTGAAACAGCATCCCTTAAAAATCACTTCTGAAAAGTTCTTCACATGTGTAGCCCTGGCTTTACATCTTTTAAAAAATAAACAATTTCTATATATAAAATAGGTAACCCTTTAATTCAGTCCTCTATCAACTTGAATTTCTTTCTAGTAAAAAACCAACCTGACCACTCATGTTCTACTCTATGATCTTTAATTCTTTCCCCATGATTACAATGAAGAAAAAGTACCCCATATTCTTCAACTACTTGATTTACAAAATTTTTTTCCATTAAAAAAATTTCAATTCCATGGAATCACTCCAAGCACTACTTGCCAAAAATATCCTAGAAGAATTTCAACACATAAAAGATCCAGCAGAGACAGTGATTAAGATTTCTAAACATTTGATGGGAAAGAAATCTAATCACTTTCCCATAGTTCAGTATTTTCCAAATGAATGTCAAATCAAATGGAACATAAAATCAATATGTCATAAGTAGAATAAAGAACAGAAAATAAATAGAAAATACAGTTCACTGTACATAGAATGGTACATACTGCTTTGTGAACATTTTAAAAAATGTTTAACATATGTTAGAATCCACAATATATGTAATAAGTAAATGTAATGTATACAAATATACACATATGGATATATACACATGCATATATATATCACATACACATATGAGTATTAGGTTGTAGTGTAAATTATACTACAGACTAAGGTAAAAGATGTTTGAAAGTCACTGTTTTCTAATTATATCCTAATCTAATTATATCCTATCCCTTTAAAATCTATGCTCTGTGTAATGCTTCCTTACTATAACTTCTATATAATCATAGTGGCCAAAGACCAGAGATATTAAATATATCACTGAACTGCTCAATTGAGAAATGTATTTTATTGTGTTAGGAGTTAATGATTTAATTTTCCACACAAGTAACATATATATTAGCAAATATAAAAATGACTATTCTATTATTAATGACTTATCAGCAAATCATTTATACAATAAATTCAATTTCTTTGGACACAGCAGAGAGAACAAGCAAAACAGGTTTCTTTACAGTTACAAGAAATGTTACAAAGTCCATACAATAAACCCTACTAAGAGGAGTGTGTTACTGGTAAGAGAACCCTTTGGGCATTAATTTGGAATTCTTTTTTAACAAAACATACATTTCAAATAAGCTCAGTTGTCAGTTTCCAAGACCACAGGAGATTAGAAATATATCATTAGAGAGAGGAAAATTGCTGCTATAGAATTGCTTCTGGTACAGAAGAAATGAGATGCGACAGCTAAAAATAAGAGGGTAAAACAGAAAATCTGTGCATAAAAATTTTAAATACATGGAATTCTGAGGCCATTTAGTAATGGGAAATAGGTGAGCACAGTAATTTTTATATTCCTGTATAATAAGTTATCTTGAATCAATGATTAAAAAACTCATATAGCAATTGAACCTAGGTACTCTGGCTCCAAAGCTTATGGTATTGACCACCACACTATACTTCTCACATTTGATCTTAGCCAAAAGGCTGAGAAGCGATTCACATATTCTTCTCAATAAAAACTTAAATTATGTTTATGGTATTAAAAGTAGATTTTAGAAAATATTTATGAAAAGAAAGATGGAATTTTATGTAAAATGATTAAATACCCTTAATGGTGTAAGCTGAGCAAACTTATAAGAAAGACCCATTCCTTGGATATCTGCAGTTTGTATTCTATGTAAGTTCCTAACACTGTACTCTTATCTATACACTGAAGATGAGAAAATGTGGCTCCAGAATTCTAGCTTTTAATCAATGTGTTCTGTGGTACTACAGTAGCTAGATACACTACGTATGGTCGTACTGCTATAATGTCTCAGAATGTATTTTTTAAGAGATTCTGGTAATCCTAGAAATCCAGCTAAAATAAAATTCAGGAGCGCGCGACTGGCTCAATCAGCACAGCATGTAATTCTTGATCTCAGGGTTGTGAGTTCGAGCCTCAAAATGTATATAGAGGTTACTTAAAAATAAAAATCTGAGGCTCCTGGGTGGCCCAGTCTGTTAAGCATCTGACTTCAGCTCAGGTCATGATCCCACAGTTTGTGGGTTCAAGTCCCGCATCAGGCTCTGTGCTGACAGCTCAGAGCCTGGAGCCTGCTTGAATTCTATGTCTCTCTCTCTTTCTCTCTCTCTCTCTCTGCCCCTTCCCCACTCACGCTCTGTCTCTCTCTCTCCCTCAAAGATAAACATTTAAAAAAAATAAAATAAAAATCTGAAAAAATAAATAAAATAAAATAAAATTCAGAAAAACTGGAAAATACCTTTCAGGAGTGTTAGGCTGCTGCTTGCTAATGTTCTAGTTCTAATCCTTCCAGTATTTGCCTACTGCCTTAAAGTCTGTCATGGCCATGTGACTTGCTGCTATCAGTGGAAGTATAAACAAAAATTCTATTTGTCAGTTCACAGTGGAGGTCTTCAAGAGAAGTCTGCAATTCTCCTTTTTCTCTGTTCTCCCTTCCTTGGTGCTATGGTGACCATAGTCTTGGTCTCTGACTGATGCTAACACAGACCAATACTTTCTACTCACTTATAGATTCTACTCACTTATTATACATATATAATACAAACAAGAAGTATATCTTTGATATGTCTTAAGGAGATCTTAAGGTTGTTTATTAATAATCATGGCCTTGTCTTCCACTAACATTTGACAGATTTTTCCTGGGAAGTGATAAATAAAAGGGTCATTTTTGGATCATGATAAATAGAAACAATTATAAAGTTTACAAAATGGTTATGTTCTAAAAACTCATGCTGAAATCAGTTATTTGGAATTTGGAACACTTCTTTTTCCATTGGCTCACCTTATTACAAAGGCCCACAGAAGCTTATTTAACTCATAATTTAAATGAAAACGAGTAGAAAACAATAGTGTCTTTAAAATAATTAAAAGAATCTGTGACATGTAAATAGATGTAAATCTGCATATTCTAAATACTTATAGGCATTCTGAAGCATTATTAGAAGCTGAAGGCACTGTTCTCACGTATATCTTAATTTCTCTTCAATATGTGCATTTTCTCCCTTTCCTTGATCCTGGAACATCAGTAGCTACTGTCTTTTGTTTACTACGTATGATTGCCATTGCTTCCATGGCTTACAAGTGAATGAAAAGGTGGAACTAAACAAAGTTACTAAGTAAAAGATATATGAATATTTGAAAAGAAAGATATTGCTTAAGTTAAAATTCAATGACTTGTGAACAGGGAGCAAGAAGGGGAAAAAAGATGAGGACATAATCTTTACTTAAAGAGGAAGGATTTTAAAGCCTACTTATTCATCCTCAGATAGACCAAAGTTGTCATGAGTTTATAAAGTATATTTGGTCCTCATACAGCAAAAAAGTTGAGCTATACCCAAATTTGTTTGCTTTTAATAACTATTCAAATCACAACAGCATTCTATATTTTTTTCAATTTGTTCTCCAAGAAAATTTTTGTGTCTTTTCTTGTGAGGAGTGTTATTTAGCTTTCACCTATTTTATTTACCATACAAAGTTAAGCCAAGAAACTTGTGGGAAGTTACCCACAAGCATCTTGACAAAATCACTTTGCTTTTATCCTGTTTTTATGCATTAACCAAGAACAAAGGTAGAAACATTTCAGATCATCTACTTCTACCTAAGTAATGCAGGATTCGACTAATACTAGCTTTTTATATTTTCCTTGGTGTAGTAAAATCCGATGCCTTAGGAATTCATGATATTTCAAAGAAAATAATGAGGCAACACTAAAAGAATGACTCAAACAAGGAAAACACTTTGCAGAGCTCTTCCTACTTGAACTTTCTCATCTCTGCAGCATGAAGACTCCTAGATCATCATGGCTTCTCGGTAACAGCCTAAATTTGATATACTTTCTATGTATTTGTCAAAAAATAAACACATTTCTCTGGCTGTTTTGTCTCCTTTAGTGGTTTCCTCTTCCCACTTTTATTCTATCAGAAAAGTGTTTCTTTTTTAACCCTTATCCCTCCTGAGCTATAGACCTATGTTTCCACTTGTCTCCAAAATGTCTCAAACTGAATCTATTGCTGTCTTCCTCAAACTACTTACCTCACACTTCTACCAATAAGGAAACATTCTCTTTTGAATTTCAATATATCCACAGATTGAAAAATATTTTCCTATAGTGCTTAACACTGTGTTTTACCATAGTAGATTTTCAACATTTTACTGAGTTAAAATTGAATTAAACTGCACACAAATCCCAGGAGAGTAAAAATAAATAATCTACCTAGTTTGTCAATAAAGATGTAATATCTATTTGAAGGTGTTTGTACTCAGAGAAAGGTAAGTCAGCAACACTTACAGAATGTCCACTTTAATCAAGTAATGATGACAATGGTGATAATGGTAAGAAAATGATTTATAGCTAATATTTATTAAGAAAATATTATGTGTCAAGTACTATTTTAAGCACTCTGTACGCAATACCTCATTTAAGCTTCAAAAGAACTTTAAGTTGGTTATAATTATCATTCCCATTTTAGAGATGAAAAAAATTGAGTCAGAGTTTGGGTACTTTGCCCAATATAACATAGTCAGATGTGAAGATAGCCATAATTCTAATAAGACAGGCTGACCTAGAAATCGAGCTCTAAAGAGATGAAAGAAATTATTTTACTAAATGCTGTATCTTATATCACAAAATTTACTATTTGTTAATAAAATGTAGACTGGATATCCTGTAGGTAATTTCCCCTAAATCTCTCTTAATCATTTTTTCATGAAAGTAGGTCACTAGATAGAGAATAAACCAAATAGTCTCTGAATTCCTTCAAGGACAAGAACTATAATATGCATCTGCATACACTAAGAATCTAACCTAATACTTGATACATAATTCTGCTAGATTTGTGCTAGATAAAGGACCACATGAATTAAATTCAACGCACCATCAATTTTACTTTTAAAGTTTTCCTGTTTCCTAATTAAATGTATTGTTTTCATTCCACAAAAGCAATTTTTGAATGTACTTCTCAACAGAGTTCCTTCTATTGTATCATAAAAGTCCTATGCAGTATTTGTGGACTGGCCAATCGGCCAAATGTTCTTGGACTGACTGATGAAACGTTTTCCTATTGTGAGAAAAGGACTAAGAAATAAGTTTCCTTAAAACCTCCTTTATTTTGGGGCCCCGGGGTGGCTTAGTCGGTTAAACGTCCGACTTTCGCTTAGGTCATGACCTCACGGTTCGTGGGTTCGTAGGGCTCTGTGCTGACTGCTAGCTCAGAGCCTGGAGCCTGTTTCAGTCTGTGACTCCCTCTCTCTCTGACCCTCCCCTGCTCACGCTGTCTCTCTCTCTCTCCTAGAAATAAATAAAACATTTAAAAAAAAAAAAAAGCCTTTATTTTAAGGGGAGTTGGAGAATTGGATTTTCTATTTAATCACGGTCTACTTAATATACTACACCGTGTAGTTTAATGTAGTAGTTAATAAATCCAACTTTCACAGCAGACAACTGAGGCTGAATGTGAGCTTTGCCTTTTATCAGTCGTGTAGATATAAGTAAAGATCTCAGGGTAAATAAAGCATACAACAAAATGACTGGCACAGTAAACATTCAATATAAATGTTACTGCTAGTATTATAAAGAAAATAATGGTGATGTCAATGTGAGACTGAATTCACAGATATTAGATAGGTAAGAATAAACTAAAATTTAGGTTATTCTCTACTTTGTCATTACTATTGGTAACAATTAAAAATTTGAAAACAAGGAGAAATTACAAGAAAAAAAAAAGAATGAAACCACAATGCTGAAACAAAGGAACGGAGTCTTATAAGATGGGTAAGAATTGTGCTTTCTGGTTAAAAACCACAATGGCATTCCAAGTAGAGAAAAAAAGCAGGTGCACAAGTACTTGGGTATAAATAGCTTGTTTAGGGAACTGTATAGTTCAGTATAATATATGTTCAATATATGTTATATTTCAGTGTAAACATAGTATAAAGTATATGTTGGGGAGCAGCAGGTACCTATAAAGACATTGAACAGATCATAAAGGACTTTTTAATACTCTTCCAAGAAGCCTTATGTATGAGCATTAAGAGTTAATTCTTCAACCCATCTTTGCTATATAGTTATCTTGCTAATGCTAAAAGAAAATAATGCATTATTAACTGAATCTACCAAGGCAATACTTTCTAACCCATGCTATTAAAAAAATGCCCTTTTTAACATAATGAGAAAAGGCTCCACAAATTTGTGCATTCAAAGGCAATATTTTAAAAGTATGGCAGAATGTAAGAACTTAAATGATACCTGCTTTTTAAAATACTGTTAGAGAGAAAATAATTTTTCCTTCTTGCTTCCTTGGTAGCACTCTTAATATTTTTACTTTGGTTTCACTTTCATGCAGGCAAATGAAGTCAGTTAAAAATTTCTATTTCTTCATTCTATAGCACCATGGAAATCCTGCCTCCCACTGTTTTTCATTCATTCTGCTTATTTTTAGTATTAAATTCCCAATCAAAGAACATATACAGAAAGATTTTTGCTCAGCAGACTTCAACACAGAGCTCAATTTTCCAATGGTGTTGGAAATTCCAAGCAACACTATCATTAGCTTCCAAAAAGCATACCTAGAAGTGCAGTAAGTTTGGGAAGCAGTCCAACTTGTACCATCTTATTCCTCAGTCCTGTGTCAAAGGATAAGTTGAGTAAAAGTCGTAGGGTGATATTCAGCAGATCTTCATGTTCACAGGGTATCATTTTTACCAGTTTTTCAACAATATCCATTTCCACCTATGTAATACAGTAATACAAATGCAGTGAGGTTCTGTTGTACCATAAGACAAAAAAAGATTACAAATAATTATTTTTTCATAGTTTTTTTTTACTCTCAGGTATATCTATTTTATAATTATGTGTTAATCTTTTTACTTCTTTTAATCTATAAACTTTGGTAAAATCAAACTTTTGAGGAGAAAACATATATTTCTACATTATCTCTTCCCTTCACTTAATAGTGTCAACTGGAAGACAAATTACATTGGGTCTTTGAAAACACATTATTGAATGCCACCAACTAAGTGCCAGGCCCTGTGCTAGATCAAACAAGATCATGTCTTGGCCTTTAAGGATTCCACAGTCTAAAAACAGAGCAAACAAATAGAACAAATATTTAAAATACAAGGTAACAGGGGTGCCTGGATGGCTCAGTCAGTTAAGCATCTGACTCTTGATCTTGGCTCAGGTCATGATCTCAGGGTCACAAGAAAAACCCCAGGTGGGCTGCGCACTGATAGTCTTGATATTTGAAAATCTTAATCATACTCAGGAGAGAAGCGGCACTTGGATGGCTCAGTAGTGTGAGCACCTGATTTCTGCTCACATCATGATCATGTGGTTTGTGAGTTCAGCAGCATGGGGCTTGCTGCTGTGGGGAGGGGAGGGGGAAGCTTGTTTAGGATCCTCTGTTCCCCTCTCTATCTGCCCCTCTCCCACTGGCAGTTGCGCGCGCACACGCGCGTGCTCCTTCTCTCTCTCTCTCTCTCAAAAACAAATAAACCTTAAAAAAACAAAACAAAACCTCAAGAGAGAAGCTGGTCTACGAGTAACAGTTGAAACTCTAGGTCAGGGTCAGCAAACTGGCTAGTTTGCTAAACTAGCTACAGAGCTAAAAATGGTTTTGACTTTTACATTTTTAAATGGCTGAAAAACAAAGTAAATGAATAGCATGTCATACGCATGAAAATTTTTAGAATTTAAATTTCAGTTTCCATAAATAAGGTTTTACTGGAGTACACGCATACTCATTTGTTTATAGACTAGGGATGCTATCGTGCTACAGGAACAAAGGTGAGTAGTTGCAAAAGAGACCACACAAACCTAAAATACATAAATAAATAAAATGAGGCCTAAAATACTATCTGGCCATTTGAGAAAAGTTTGCTAACCCCATTCTAGATGATTATAAAGTTGTTTTGAGAGAGCTTGCTTTAGAGTAAACACTCACAGAAGACAGAACTTATTTGGTAACTTAAGCCCCATAGTCACATTTCTTAAGGTAGTAATCAGAACACGTTGGTTACAAAAATACCTCACACCTCTGTTACAAAACAATGGCTAAAAAGGAGAGAAATTTTTTTTTTAATGTTTTTTATTTATTTCTAGGAGACAGAGAGAGAGACAGTGTGAGCAGGGGAGGGTCAGAGAGAGAGGGAGTCACAGACTGAAACAGGCTCCAGGCTCTGAGCTGGCAGTCAGCACAGAGCCCGACGCGGGGCTCGAACCCACGAACCGTGAGATCATGACCTAAGCGAAAGTCGGAGGCTTAACCAACTAAGCCACCCAGGCGCCCCAAGGAGAGAAATTCTTAAATAATTACATGCTTCTTTGATCATGACCAAAAGACTTATGAGTAATCTTGCTCTACTTTTTCTTCTTTTTTTAATGTTTATTTATTTTTGAGAGAGAGGCAGAGCATGAGCAGGAAAGGGACAGAGAGACACACACACACACACAGAATCCGAAGCAGGCTCCAGGCTCTGAGTCGTCAGCACAGAGCCTGATGCGGCACTTGAACACATGAACTGTGAGATCATGACCTGAGCCAACATGGAATACTTAACTGACTGAGCCACCGGTACCCGGTGGTACAATACTTTTCTTGTATTAGAAGTCTAGACCATTTATTTATACCACCCTTGTCATACCTTTATCGTAATCTTTCATTGAACTCATAAAAGTCACACTGTTAATTAAACCCTCAATATACCTTTTTCTCTCATTCCATGTTAAGGGGTAAACACTGGTTTTTTTAAAAAAATACTAAATTGACAAACCAAAATGACTTTTCCTTCCGATCTCTATCTTCACTCTACAGCCACACTGTAATCTTATCTAGAGCTCTTCATTACAAAGTACATATCCATCTCCAAAGACTCTCTAATTTTGGTTCTCCCTGTCTCATTGTTTAATCTTCTGAGTAATCCAGGTAAATCATTATTTTGTTAACTTCCTACAATTTCCACAGAAGCCAGTAACAAAGATTTGTCAAATTTATACAAAACCATAATTCGATCACTGGGTTCATAGATTACAGTAAATAACATCTTTTTCAGCTTTATTTATTCATTCAACAAATATTTTTTAACTTAAGCCCCAGGTACATATCAGTGAACAAGGTAGAAATGATACCTGTCTTCACGGAGCTTATATTCTAGAAGGAGTGAAATATATAGTAAAGAAATTATTATGCAGTTACTTAATTAGAATAAAAAAAACCCAGTACCATGAAGAAATATGCATGGAATTGATATAATCTCAATGTGAAAAGTTGTCAAAGAAGCCTTCTCTAAGGAAAAATAATCTCCTGGATGAACAGAAGTTATCTAAAGTTAATTGAAGAGGCAGAGGAAAGAGTGACCTAGATGGAAAAAAACAGCACGTGCAAAAGGCCTTGAAGTGATATGAAAAATTCAGCATTCAAGGAACTCTTTAAAAATTATCCTTCTGATTACAAAGTAGAAAATGTACGGGAAGGAGGCAAGAAGAGAAACAGGGAGAGTAACTAAAATGCTATGGAAGTAGTCAAGTAGAGGCATTAGTGATTAAGAAAAATAGGCAGAACTATGTGTCTGGTCCTTTGCTGGACAGGGTGAGAGATATCAAAGTGAATAAAAAATATATCCTGTCTTCTGAAAAAATTTTTTAAAAAGTAGGCAGAACTTCAAACTTACTCTTTTTTTAATGTTTTTAAATTTTTTTAAATTTTTAATGTTCTTTATTTTATTTTATTTTATTTTATTTTTTGAGAGAGAGAGATAGAGACAGCATGAGCAGGGGAGGGTCAGAGAGAGGAGACACAGAATCTGAGGACAGGCTCCAGGCTCTGAGCTAGCTGTCAGCACAGAGCCCGACGCAGGGATTGAACCCAGGAACAGTGAGATCATGACCTTAGCCAAAGTCGGACGCTTAACAGACTAAGCCACCCAGGTGCCCCTCAAACTTACTCTTAAGATGTAAAAATCTGGACAAGATGTGGTTCCCACCCTAACTGGAAGAAAATTCCAGATACAAAATCATAACTTAATAAGAAAACATCAGAGAACTAAGGTTCCTAGGAAATCAACTGGCCTGAAATATTAGGAAGGTAGGTACCCTCAAGGAGAGGAGGGCCATAAGCACTGGTTTACAAGTACAGGGTAGTTCAGTAGAGAAAAACAGAGTTGCCACAGAACTGGGAGAGAAGATTGCATGGAAAATTTTACATAAATTGTGAAGTAGCCTGACTATAGAAATGTGACGCTGAAGATGCTCAGGGTGTTTGCAACCACTTGCAAGGTCTTTTCTAATGACTTTATCGGAAGGTCACAAGAAAAACTGGGGACAGAACAGGAGATGGAAGAAAACTTTCCCCTCAGTCGAGGGGGCCTAAGGGAATAGGAACTGCTGCCACTAGGGAAAAGGCATAAAATGCTGCCCAGGACATTTTTTCCTATTTCCCCTAAAAATCAAAAGACTTAATTAAGCTTCTTGGGTAAGTACGGCAAACCCTGTCACATCCAAAACACAGGTGTAGAGCCGCTGCAGCTGGGGAAAGACACAGAACAGAAGTCCAGAGGAGAGGTCTTAACAGGCTGACTGAGGAAGCCCCACTGCTGAGAACTAGAACTATGGACACAGGACCAGCCTAAGACTGCCCGAAGGCTAAATCACAACAACAAAATCTCCTCTCTTCCCCCACCTCTCTGAACTGGGTACCAGATAAGCAAAAGCCAGGTAACAAGTAATAGCAGTACATTGCTGGGAGAGCGTTAAAATGAAGTGACAGGTCCTCTTTGAGGCAGACACACTGGGAAAGTCTGAAGTGGAGGTTGGAACATGAACACTGAGGAAAAACCGTCTGGCAAGCACTTTCCCACACCAAAGACAATTTAATGCTACATGGGTGTGAGCTCATAATGCATGGAAGGTAACTCCTAACAAGAATGACTAAAGGCTTAGAAAATAAAGTCTGCCCATTTCCAGACAGAGATAATATTTATCTAAATCTGTACTCATTGACACAGTGTCTAGCTTTCAATAAAAAATTATGATACACAAGGGCAAGAAATTATCCCACTGAAGGCAATTAATAGAACCAGACTTAGATATGACCTGTATAATTACAGAGAATTTAAAGTCATATCACATAATTATAGTTTAGTAATAATTTAAAATGATTAATATGGTAAAAGCTCTACTGGAAAAAAATGGATAACATGAATGAACAGAGAATTTTGAAGAAAAATGGAAGACAAAAAAGAATTAAATGGAAATGTTAAATACACACACAAACACACACACACACGCCTAGAGAGACATACGTTACAACTGCTGAAAAGCAAAGATAAAATCTTGGAGGAAGGTAGAAAATAAAAGACTCATTACATATAGAAGACAAAATATAAGAATTACCTCACACTTCCTATCAGAAACTATGAAAGCCAAAAATAATGAAGTGATATTTATAAAGTATGTCAACTCAGAATTCTGAATTCAGTGAAATTATATTCCCCGAATCCATCACGAAACCAAAAACTGGTTATTTGAAAATATCATTAATACTGATAAACAACTAACTTACAAAAGAAGAGAGAGAGAAGAAACACATTACCAATATCAGTAATGAAATGAGGGATAATCACTTCAGACCTTTGGGCTTTAAAAATGTAAGAAGGAAAAAAGTACAAAAACTTGTTTGCCCATACATTTGACAACATAGATGAAATGGATACATTCCTTGAAAGATAAAAACTACAAAGCTTCCACTCAAAAAGAAACAGATAACGTTAACAGTCTTACTAAATATTTAGACTGAAATGATACCAATTCTACAGTAACCTTGCAGAAAAATTGAATAGGGAAAGCTTCTCAACTCATTCTATAAGAACACAGTTATTCTAATAGCAAAACCAGACCAAGTGATCATAAGAAAACTATAAACTGGTAGTCCCTCATAAGCACATACACAAAAATTCTCAACAATGTATTACCTAATAAACTCTAACAATATATAAAAAGACAATATATCGTGACCAAGTGGTGTTTCTCCTCTGAAAGCAAGACTGGCTCAATATCTAAAGTTAATTAACACAAGTCACTATATCAATAGTCTAAAGAAGAAAAACCGTGTGATCACTTCAACTGATGTAGAACAGACACTTAACAAAATCCAACATCCATTCTTGATAAAGTCTCAGCAAACTAGAACAGAACATATGTAACCTGATAGAGTATCTACAAAAAAGTCTACTTAATATTATGTTTAATAGTAAAAGAATCTTCTGCCTAAGATCAGTAAAAAGAAAGGGGTATCCACTGGCAGCATTCCTTTGTAACATCATACTAACAGTATACCTAACAGTACAATATGAGGAAGGAAGGAAGGAAGGAAGGAAGGAAGGAAGGAAGGAAGGAAGGAAGGAAGGAAAGAAAGAGAGAGAGAGAGAGAGAGAAAGAAAGAGAGAAAAAGAGGGAGGGAGGGAGAAAAAGAAAAGAAAACAACCTAGAATTGAAGAAATAAAAATTTCTATTTATAGATAACATAATGGTCTACTTAGCAAATGTCCAAAATCTACAAAAGGCCATTACAATTAAAAAACTGAATTCAGCAAGGTCATAGGACACACGGTAAATATACAAAAGTCAAATGTAACTTCTGTGTGCTATCAGTCACTAACAGAAAACCAATTATTTTTTAAAAACTACTATAGCTGGAGGCCTGTGTGGCTCACTCATTGAGTTGTCTGACTCTTGATTTCAGCTCAGGTCATGATCCTGGGGTCATGGGATTGAGCCTTGTGTTGGGCTCCACACTCACCATGAGGCCTAGGGAAAACTCTTTGTGACCTTGAGTTAGGCAAATATTTCTTAGGTACAACACCAAAATGTAATCTATTAAGAACACTTTTTGATATACTGGACTTCATAACAACTAAAACCTTCTGCTTTATGAAAAGACAAAGTCACAGAAAAAGAGAAAATACTTGCAAAACATAATAAATGATAAAAGACCTATTCAAAATATGTTAAAACCTCTCAAACTTAATAAGACAATAAGCAATCTAAGGAAGTTTTCCTTTCTCTTGTTCCTCTTCAAATCATATTCTAATATGACTTATTCATTTTTTGTTATATAGCATTTATTTAGTAAACATGCACACTCAATTTAAATCATTAATTGAAAGACCTTTTTAAGTAAATTAAATTTTCTTTAAAATATATTAACCCTAAAAAGGTCAGTATTGGTTCACATCAACAGTAAAATGAACACTTTATTTTTTTTTTTATTTTTTAAAATATATTTTTATTTATTTCTAGGAGAGAGAGAGACAGCGTGAGCAGGGAAGGGTCAGAGAGAGAGGGAGATACAGACTCTGAAACAGGCCACAGGCTCTGAGCTGGCAGTCAGCACAGAGCCCGACGCGGGGCTCGAACCCACGAACTGTGAGATCATGACCTAAGCGAAAGTCGGATGCTTAACCGACTAAGCCACCCAGGCGCCCCTAAAATGAACACTTTAAATAGACAATACATCCTCAAAATAGAGCAACCATTCCTCCTCTTCACCCCTTTTAAATAAAATTGCCACAGGCAATTTTCATCTGTTACTAATTAAATCAATATATTTCTTTTGAAATAGCAACAGTACACACTGGTTGTTATAGAAAACTTAATAATAAAGTAATGAGAGTTTTAAAAAATTAATTTGTATTTCCATTGTAGAAAATGGAATGTGAAATATGTACCATGTAGTTCAATCAAATGGTTAAACACTAGACACAGCCTTCTAATCATGGGTTTTTGATTGATAAAAGCCCAATCCCACAAGCTAAAATTAGTAATTATCTAAACATGGAATGCCCTTTCAAATCTATGTCTATAAAATGGAATTTATAGTTAATTAGTACTTTTATTAAATGTTTTATATAAAGTGACAGTTTGTCAACAATCTATCAGCAAATTTATTTCAGCCAATTCTTTTTCAGTTTCTGGAAGCCAACATTTAAAAGTTGCTTATACTTAATCTTGCCAAAAATGTCTTTTTAAAAAACATAAAGATCTTTTTTGTTTGTTTGCTATAGGAGCAGCAGAGAGAATAGGAAGCCGATTACCTGGAGATGGTTCTTTGAGCAAATTACTTAACTTCTCTGATTTTCTGCTACTTTATTTGCAAAATTAGCTAGATCTAGACATAGATGTAAGGTCTAGTCAAGCTCTCGAAAATCCTGATCCTATATGATGCCTTTAAATAAAATGTATTTCTTCCACAATGAAAGATGAAATGCATATCACCTATGGTAAAAGCCTAACCATAAGAAGCTAACCATTCTTATGACGTTGGATAAATGACCTTTTCTGAACCTCAGTTTTTCCTCCTTAATAAAAAGTGAGATTTGATGAGAAAATTTATACAGTATCTTCCAAATCTATGATCCTACCAGAAAATTATTTTTAATAATAATTTTGATATTTTTTGATAGAATGAACACATAAGAAGTTTATTTCCCAAATACAAATCTAACCAAAACATAGTAGATACACACTGATGGCAAATAAATTTGAATTTGGAAACCTACTAAAGGTGAACTTAATCTAAACACAAAAATGGGAGAATTATTTCAACTTATAAGAAGAGGAAGCAATTATTTACTGCACTCTACTCAAGAATATATATCACCATCTCATCATATTTTTTAAAATAATATCAATGATATTTACTCAGATATCAATCTAAGTAAATTCAATCAACCTTAATATCAGGCATATAGTGATCATCAATAATTATATACTACTAGTGATGAAAATGACGGATACTAAATATCTGTGGTTAGAATAAAATTTCATGTATTTCAAGTATCAGAATTCACTTATTAAATCTGATGTATCAATCAGGTTTTCAAAGAGGTAAGCACCTTATGCTGTGTCATTCAATAAGCGTAAGATACTTCCTAAAGTACCTTTTAACTTCAAAAGAAGAAAAATGAGCAGGCAGAAATACTCTATATTTAGATTATCTGAAAGAGAATCTACTTACACCAATAATACATGGTCATATAATGACTCGTATTACATACGCTTCTAAAATTGTCCTCAATGTAGTTAAGGCCATTGATCTAATGACTCTACATCTAGGAATCTACCCTAGGAAATTAATCAGAAATATAGACAATGATGCATGTACAAATGTGTCCACTCAAGTGTTATTTATAATTGCTATAACTATAAACAACTTAAATATCTGAAAATGAGTTCTGGTTAATATATGGTATGTAATGTAACACTGTGCTTACAAAGATTTTTTGATAATGTGGGGAAAAAAGAAGATAATTTGTATTTTATCTTTACATTATTTCTGAATTGTGTTTATTTTTCAGAAGGGGAAATACTATATAATTAACTTGTATTTCTGAAAGACCATTGCATCAACACAATATAAAATGGCAAACAGGAGCCTACTATAATATTCAAACAAGATATGAAGAGGGTATAAATAAATATGGCATGAACTAATACAACAGCACTGAGAATAGAAAGAAAGTATAGCTTCAAGAGACACTTAGGAAGTAGAATCAACAAGTTGTGGCTACGAATTGGGATGGTAGGTGAAAAAGGAATCACTGGGTTAGACTGCAATTCCACACACTAATACCAGAAATGCAGGAGAAAAAAAATAATTTAAGGGAAAATAACGAGCCGGTTGATTCTGAAGCACAATCTTAAGTTTAAATTATTTTCTGCATACTGTCTTTAATATGGAAAGACTCATCTTATACAATATATTAGGAAAAATTTTTTATTTGGATAGTTTCAATTAAGTAGAATATGAACTAATAAGGAATATACTTCCTAATGAAGCCATTTAAGTGAGTTACTACCACTGTAAAATTTTCATTCAGAATAATCTCAGTAGGGATATAATGTGTTTACTTCTTATCAAAATATTCTAACTTGAAAATGGTGAACAAGAACTATTTAAATGTAGGTTACCATATCATTTTTATTCTCCATGAAAATGCTGAGTTTCTTCAAGAATGACACAACTAAAATAAGTAGCTCAAAATTGTCCCGATCAAGAGCCTTCACCAGCATGTGAACTATGTTCTTGTTCCTCATCTTCAGTTCTGTACGTGTATCCTCAGCAAGATTCAGAAGCAGATAAAGAGCAACTAGAAGAGTTAAAAAAATGAGTGTTAGAATGACTGGCATATAGAATCAACGATTTAATAAATAATTTCTACTCCCATAGTAACAAATCTAGTTCTAAAAAGATAATGTATTATTTTGAAATTTTAAATTTATTATTAGTTAGCTATTTAGAAAACATTTGTTATTACTGAGAAAGGCATACGTTATAAAAAATAAAACAAAAAATATATAATACTTTCCTTATGATTCTGAGAAGGACACTATCCAAAACAAGATAATGATTCCTACCTTCTTGGGAGCTTAGAGCTTAATAGTAAGCAAATGGCATTAAAGGTATATGTTAATAAATAACAAAACAGGTAGATGGAAAAACAATTTTGTACATATAGAAAACAAGGTAAAACTTCAACAACTAGGAGCTACTATATTAAAAAGAACTATAATCCAGCAATCCCTATCAAAATAACACCCGCATTCTCACAGGCTAGAACAACAATCCTAAAACTTATACGGAACCAGAAAAGACCCTGAATAGCCAAAGCAGTCTTTAAAAAAAAAAAAACCAAAGCTGGAGGCATCACAATCCCAGTCTTCAAGGTGTATTACAAAGCTGTAATCATCAAGACAGTATGGTACTAGCACAAAAACAGACACTCAGATCAATGGAACAGAATAGAGAATCCAGAAATGGACCACAAACATATGGCCAACTAATCTTGGACAAAGCAGGAAAGAATATCAGTGGAATAAAGACAGTCTATTTCCACAAGTGGTGCTGGGAAAATTGGACAGCAACATGGAGAAAAATGAACCTGGACCACTTTCTTACACCATACACAAAAATAAAGTCAAAATGGATGAAAGACCTAAACATAAGATAGGAAGCCATAAAAATCCTCGAGGAGAAAGCAGGCAAAAACCTCTTACTCAACATGTCTCTGGAGGCAAGGAAAATAAAAGCAGAAAAGAACTATTGGGACCTTGTCAAAATAAAAACCTTCTGCACAGTAAAGGAAACAATCAGCAAAACTAAAAGGCAACCAACAGAATGGGAAAAGATATTTGTAAGTGACCTATCAGATAAAGGGTTAGTATCCAAAATCTACAAGGAACTTATCAAACTCAACACCCAAAAAACAAATAATCCAGTGAAGAAATGGGCAAAAGATATGAACAGACACTTCTCCAAAGAAGACATCCTAATGGCCAAGCAACAAATGAAAAAATGCTCAAAATCACTCGTCATCAGGAAAATACAAATCAAAACCACAATGAGATACCACCTCACACCTGTCAGATGGCTAACATAAACAACTCAGGAAACAACAGATGCTGGTGAGGATGAAGAGAAAGAGGATCTCTTTAGCACTGCTGGTGGGAATGCAAACTGGTGTGGCCATTCTGGAGAACAGTATGGAGGTTCCTCAAAAAATTAAAAATAGAACTACCCTATGACCCAGCAAGTGCACTATCAGGTGTTTATCCAAAGGATACAGGTGTGCTGTTTTTGAAGGGGCACATGCACCCCAATGTTTACAGCAGCACTATCAACAATAGCCAAAGTATGGAAAGAGCCCAAATGTCCATCAACGAATGAATGGATAGAGATGTGGTGTACTACTCAGTGATCAGAAAGAATGAAATCTTGCCATTTGCAATACATGGATGGAACTAGAGGGTATTATGCTAAGTGAACTTAGGCAGTCAAAGAAAAACAAATATCATATGACTTCACTCACATGAGGATTTTAAGATACAAAACAGATGAAAATAAGAGAAGGCAAAAATAATTAAAAACAGGGAAGGTGGCAAAACATAAGAGACTTTTTTTTTTTTTAAGAGACTCTTAAATATAGAGAACAAATAGCGTTGCTAGAAGGGTTGTGGGAGGTGGGATGGGCTAAATGGGTAAGGGCATTAAGGGATATTCTCCTGAAATCATTGTTGCACTATATGCCAACTAGCTTGGATGTAAATTTAAAAATAAAAATAAATCATTGAATAAAAAAAAAGAACTATAATCCAAGGACAAACTGATGGTTCCAGAGGGGAGGGGAATGGGAAGACAGGTAAAATAGGTGATGGGGATTAAGGAGTGCACTTTGATGAGCACAGGCTGATATATGGACGTGATGGATCACAAATATTGTACACCTGAAACTAATATAACAGTGTACGTTGTCTAATAGCAACAAAAAAGAACTATAATCTAAAACATATAATATAGCTAGAGCTAAGAGTAAGGATACTAAAATCTATTTTTCATATTCAAACTAATTTTCTGATAGTTACTAGGGAAAGTGGTCCTATTAAATTCAGTGATACAGTTGTTACACTAGACAAAGTAAAGGCACTGTCTACTACTTAGAAAGAAATCTAAGTAAAATTTCTTTCAGATATCTGTAATAAAAATAATTAGGTTCTCCTAAGAAACTAATATGATCCATCCTTTTTGACAGTGAAAACTTGTAACATACAATGTTTTCCATTTTGCCTTGACTGACAGGAAGCTTCAGAGTTAGGACGTGAAACATTTCTGTCAGAATTTTTAGGCTATTATGATCAACATAGTCCTATGCCTTTCATTTACTCATTATAGCATTTCATTTCGTGTACTCTTGTAAACCATCTCTATACCTTTATGAAAATAGAAAATATATGCAATAGTTGTAAATACATAATTTATTTAACAAATATTTGAGATATAAGTCAATTCATACTAATTAGGGCTACTGTAGGCCAGGCACTGTACTAGTTGATATATAAACAGAAAACCATTTTATCTCTAAGAAAATTTTATGAGAAAAGAAGTATTATAAATTTTACAGATGGGCAGCCCCAGAAGAGAAGTTAAATAACGTGCCCTAGACATACAGTAAGAATGTGATAGAGCTAAATTAAAATTCAAGCTTATCATATCCAAAGCTCACCTATTCTTACACTACTGCATCATGCTGACTTGCCATGCAAGGTGCTATTAAAAGGTTTTAGCATTGTGTTGAACTCTAAAGTTTCTTTCAGATGGATCTGGGATGGAGGGGAATGTCTCCAGGACGTAGCCCTGTTCTAGGGACCTTGGGCTTTTTGCATCCCCTATGTTGGCTGCACACAACCACTGCCCAATTGGCACAGTATCTTTGGAACAGGAAAGGAAGCACTGGAGCCCTTGCTGGGTGGCTGCCATGTTCAACCTTAAGATCAGCTGACTGGGCTGTTTTCATTAGGAAGTTTCTACAGGATCATTCTGTTCCTGTTTTCCATGCTGCAGGATTGTTTTAACCCTGTTTTCCATACTGTCTTTCCATGGGAAGACAGAAGGTATTCCCTGTAAATATTGTGGGATGTGTGTGACTATCTTTGATGTATTTTAGTTTTGTTCTACTAATATTCATGTCAAGAAAAAGCTTGTCTCTGTCTCAAACCAAGTGATACACTTAAGAAACTGGGAATTATTGTGTATGGTGTGAGAAAATGATCTAGTTTCATTCTTCTGCATGTTGCTGTCCAGTTCTCCCAGCACCATCTGTTAAAGAGACTGTCTTTTTTCCATTGGATACTCTTTCCTGCTTTATCAAAGATTAGTTGGCTGTATACTTTTGGGTCCAATTCTGAGTTCTCAATTCTATTCCATTGGTCTATGTGTCTGTTTTTGTGCCAATACCATACTATGTTGATAATTACAGCTTTGTAGTAGACAATCCATAAACCTAACAGGCAACCGATAGAATGGGAAAAGATAGCTGCAAATGACATATCAGATAAAGGGTTAGTATTCAAAATCTATAAGGAACTCACCAAACTCCATACCTGAAAAACAAACAATCCAGTGAAGAAATGGGCAGAAGATATGAACAGACCCTTCTCCAAAGAGGACATCCAGATGGCCAACAGACACATGAAATGATGCTCAGCATCCCTCCTCATCGGGGAAATACAGATCAAACCCACACTAAGATACCACCTCATGCCGGTCAGAGTGGCTAAAATGAGCAAATCAGGGGACTCTAGATCCTGGCGAGAATGTGGAGAAATGGGCACCCTCCTACACTGTTGGTAGGAATGTAAACAGGTGCAGCCCCTCTGGAAAACAGTGTGGAGGTTCCTCAAAAAATTAACAATAGAACTCCCCTATGACCCAGCAATAGCACTGCTAGGAATTACCCAAGGGATACAGGAGTGCTGTTGCACAGGAACACATGTTCTGCAATGTTCGTAGCAGCACTCTCAACAATAGCCAAAACATGGAAAAGCCTAAGTGTCCATCAACGGACAAATGGATCAAGAAGATGTGGTTTATCTATACAATGGAATACTACATGGCAGTGAGAAAGAATGAAATCTGGCCATGTGTAGCAACATGGATGGAACTTGAGGGTGTTATGCTGAGCGAAATAATTCAGGCAGAGAAGGGCAGATACCATATGTTTGCACGTATAGGAGCATTAGGAGGAACTTAACAGAGGACCATGGGGGAGAAGAAGGGGAGAAATAGTTGGAGAGAGGGAGGGAGGCAAACTATGAGAGACTGTTGAATGCTGAGAACAAACTGAGGACTGATGGGGTTGGGTGGGAGGGGAAGGGGGGTAATGGGCATGGAGGAGGGCACTTGTGGGGATGAGCACTGGGTGTTATACGGAAACCAACTTGACAATAAACTATTAAAAAAAAGAAACTGGGAATTAAAAACTTTATATTGTATGCTCTCCAATATAAACAGTGTTTTCGCACTCAATCAATCAATTTCTCTAAAAAAAAATTTTTTCTTAATGAAGTTGTGTTGAAAAAGCAAATAGTTGGGGCGCCTGGGTGGCTTAGTCAGTTAACCGTCCGACTTTCACTTAGGTCATGATCTCACGGTTCGTGGGTTCGAGGCCCACGTCGGGCTCTGTGCTGACTGCCAGCTCAGAGCCTGGAGCCTGTTTCAGTCTGTGACTCCCTCTCTCTCTGACCCTCTCCTGCTCACGCTCTCTCTCTCTCTCTCCTAGAAATAAATAAAATAATAATAATAAAAAAATAAAAATAAAAAAATAAAATAGGAATAACAAAAAAAAAAAAGAAAGAAAAAGAAAGAAAAAGCAAATAATAGACTTCTGCTTGCATCCAAGAGAGATATAATGAGTTGAATAGTGTTCTTCCAAAATTCATGTCCCACAGAACATCAGAATTTTATCCTATTTGGAAATAGGTCTTTGGAGAGGTAAATTAGTTAAGACAAGGTCATACTGGATCAGGGTGAACTTTGAATCCAATGACTTATGTCCTTGTAATGGCAGAGGACACAGCTACAGTGGGAGGGCAGCCATGTGAAGATGGAGTCACAGAATGGAGTGAAGCAGCTATAAGTCAAGAAACACCAAGGATTACGGGAAGCCACCACAGCTGGGAAGAGCCAATGAAAGATTCTTCTCTGAAGTGTTCAGGAAGAACACTAAAACCTAAAACAGTAACAATCACCACCAGACTAAAATATACAAAATAAAGGTTTTCACAACAATGAACGTCAGGTAATGAAGGGCAGTGATACAACAGATAAGAAATAAATGAGATGGTCCTATGATTCCCCCAGAATACTACCTTGAGAGTCTCTACATCATGACACAGAGAGGGAAAATCCTAGAAGAATCCAAGAGACACCCATAGTTGAAGACATGGAACCAAGAGAGCAGGGAAGCCACTGTGGCTAAAGCTCACAGAAAAGAGTACCAGAGAAGAAAAAGCTGTACAGAGAGAGAATTCTGGAGTTCTGTGGAGGACTACCTTGTGTTTTAACTAGCCACCTGAGTTAGGAATCTGAGGCTGGAAGCAGAACAAAGTAACAGAATTAGAAGACAAAGTATACAGTGAACACACAATGCTGGAAATAATGCTTGTTTCTACCAGCCATACTAGAAACTTCATAATTCATGTGGCATTAGGTAAAGTACTCAGAAGGGTTTTGCCCTGAAAGTAGGAAATCATAGGCTTCAGACTAAATACTGCTATGTCCATGCTAACAAATCATAATAGAAACATTCAAAAGAATCAAACTGCTTCCAAGTAATTTAACTATGTCCCAGCAGAAAGTTCAAAAATATTTATAAGAATAAAAAAATATACAACACCAAACAATGTAAATTTCACACTCTCTGACATTCAATCAAACATGAAAAGCTATTCGGGGCGCCTGGGTGGCTTAGTCGGTTAAGCGTCTGACTTTTGCTTAGGTCATGATCTCGCGGTTCGTGGGTTCAAGGCCCGCGTCAGGCTTTGTGCTGACTGCCAGCTCAGAGCCTGGAGCCTGTTTCAGTCGGTGACTCCCTCTCTCTCTGACCCTCCCCTGCTCACACTGTCTCTCTCTCTCTCTCTCTCTCCTAGAAATAAAATAAAAAACATTAAAAAACATGAAAAAAAAATTTTAAATTAAAAGCTATTCAAAAAAGCATAAAAATAAAACCTATAAGGAAGAGAAAAATCAGCTAACTGAAACTGTCCTGGAATTAACACCAAGGTTAGAATATTCAGATAGAAACATTAAAACAGACAACCATTTTCCAGATGTTCTGAAACTTAGGGAGAGACATGGAGACTATAAAAAAGATTCAAATCAACTTCCAGCAATGGAAACTCTAATGACTGAGATTATATATACTAAGTGGGATAGTAGTTTAGAGATTAGAAATGATCAATAAAATTGAAGACATAGCCATAGAAACTTTCCGAAAATAAACAAAGGAAAAACCCCCAGCAAAAACGTAAAGATTATCAGTGAACTATGGAATAGTATCAAATGACCTAATAGGGGTGCCTGAGTGGCTCAGTCAGTTAAGTATCTGACTCTTGATTTTGGTCCAGGTCATGATCTCGCGGTTAGTGACATCAAGCAACACATTGGGCTCTGCACTGAAGTGTGGAGCCTGTTTGGGATTCCTTCTCTCCCTCTCTCTGCTCCTACCCTGTTCACACGTGCTCTCTCTCTCTCAAAGTAAATAAATAAACAAAAAAATAATAAAGTGGCCTAATATACTTGTAGTTAATGTCCCAGAATAACAACCAATAATTTTCCAAATATGATAAAATTATACACCCACAGTCCCAAAAAGGACAAGGAACCTAAGAACAAGCAGCATGAAGAAAACTACACCAAGGCACATTATAATCAAACTGGTCAAAACAAATGATAAAGAGACAATCTGAAAGCAGCCAGAGAAAAAGAAACTTTATATAAATACAAAAAAGATGTTACCGTAAAAACAACACAAACAAGTCAACAGTAGAACAACATCTTTATTAAACAAAATGAAAAGTCACCCTTAAATTTTAAACAAGTAAAAACATACCAAAAAAGAAAAAAATGAATTTTCAAACACACAAAAGATAAAATAATTCATCAGCACTAAATCTGTCTTACAAGAAATATTAAAGGAAATGTTTCAGGAAGAAAGAAAAGCACCAGACCAGCATATGAATCTACTCAAAAGAAATAAAATCAATAGAAATGGTAACTTTATTTTGTTAATACCTAAATATTTTTAAAACAAAATTATTTATATGTAAACTATAATGTATTATAGGGTTTATAATATATAAATATAAGCAATGTTAATTATAACAGCATAAAGTTGATAAGGGAAGAAATGGGAGTAAAGGTTCTTAAACTTTAAGTATAAGTGGTGCAATATTATCTGAAGACAGAATTAATTCATGATAAGTTAAATATGTATATTTGGAGGCACACAACATATGACTAATTAAAGATGTATAACATAAACCTTAAAGCAACCAACAAAAGAGTTATAGCTAATCCAACAACAGATATAAAATAGACTTAAAAAGAAAAAACTCCTTCAACCATAAGAATGCAGACAAGAAGGAAAAAAAGGGGAAAAGAATAAAAAATAAATAAATAAAAGCAAGACCTGACTACCTACTGCGGACAAAAGACACAATTTAGTATAAAGATATAAATACATTAAAAGTAAAAGGATAGACAAACAGCATGCTACCACTAGTCAGGACAGAGCTAGAGTGTCTATATTAATACAAGAAATAATGATTTCATATAATTATCTTTTTTTAACTTTTATTTATTTTTGAGACAGAGAGAGAGAAAATGTGAGCTGGGAAGGTGCAGAGAGGGAGGGAGACAGAGTTTGAATCAGGCTCTAGGCTCTGAGCTGTCAGCACAAAGCCTGATGTGGGGCTGGAACTCACAAACCGTGAGATCATGACCTGAGCCCAAGTTGGATACTTAATCGACTGAGCCACCCAGGTACCCCCAGAAATAATGATTTCAAGTAAAAGAATATTACTTATTCTTTTCTAATTCTTATTCTAATGAAGATCATTTTCATAATGATAAGAAGGGCAAACTAATCAAGAAGATGTGACAATCCTGTATCTTTCCATCGTTAAGAAAAAAAAGTTTAAAATTCATGGAGCAAAACCTAACAGAACTGCAGGAAAAATATTTATTCTTTGAATAATTAATTGAACAAATACAAAGAAAATCAACAAGATGTAGAGATCTGAACACATCAGCAACTGACTTCTCATGGACAGTTATAGAACAGTCCACAGAACAAAATCAGAATGCACATTCAATTGCACAGGCAACATCTACTGAGGCCATACTCTAGACCAACAATAAATTAAAAATTCAATTCAGAAGAAGTATTTTCTCAGAAGAGTGAGGAAGATGGTAGTGGCATAAGACTATGCTCATCTCATCCCACGAATACAACTAGATAACTATCAAATCATCCTAAATACCCCAGAAATCATCCTGAAGACTGACAGAATGAACTCCACAACCAAAGGGAGAGGAGAGGCCACATCTAAAAAGGTAGAAAGTGCAGAGATGTGGTTTAGGGGAGGGAGAAATGGACCATGGAGCGAAGGGGGCAAAGAAGGTAGAGGGACAGGGGGAGGGAAAGGGAGGTGGAGAGGGAGGGAGAGGGAGAGAAGTGTACACACACACACACACACACACACACACACACACAAGAAAACGTTTCCCTAAAGCCACTTGCTTAGAAAACAAAAGGGGCTGAATTTTGTGAGTTCTTGCAAACAAGGCTTAAAGCCTGGAGTTTTAAAGGTCAGTGGGCTTGGCTGGGATAGAGCCCTGAGGGCACTGCCCTGCTCCAGGAAAGAAGGCAGGCAAATAACCCAGGAGCAGAGTGTGATGCCTGAGGCACACAAATGGGAGATTATTCCCTCTTTTCACAGCACATCCCTGAGAGGCAGCATTCAGGGAGACTCCTTGATGGGAATAAAGGAGTTGGATGGCGTCTTTTCTCTCTTCTCCCCAACCGCCCCCAACCCCCCTTCCATGGCCTCCCCTCAGCATAAACACAGAGCCACTTGCAAGAAAAAGAGCAACGCTGCCACTGACTGCCTAACATGCACATACCAGACTCAGCCCCACTGTGCTCCAGTGGGACTGTCCATCTCAGTCACCTTGCCTCAGTCCCAGCACAGCCCAGTGCAGCATCAGGGCCCCTCCTGCAGAAGACCCACACAAATCCCTGCTCACACCCTCCTGACCAAAGAATTCTGCAGGGCCTCAGTTCTGGTGGAGCTGGTGTCAGGTCTCATCTCACAAGCAAATCGCAGCACATCTACTTAAAACTCGCCACATTGAGGCAAGGGACCAAACACTACCCACTGCAGGCAAGGAAAGCCTCTACAGACAGTGGTCTGAAGGACTGAACAGCCAAAATACAATAGCAGAGCACATGCAGCACATATCAGAGACACCCCCTGAAGTGCCAGGCCCTGGGCACTACATGACCTCTTCATTATAAGGCCACTACATTCAGGAACAGAGGACATCGCTGGCCTTTCTAATACACAGAAAAAGGCAGAGGCTTAGACAAAATGCCAAACTGGAGGATTTATCCCCAATCAAAGAACAAGACAAGGTCACAGCAAAACAAATATAAGTAACATGCCTGATGGAGAATTTAAAGCAATGATTGTAAGGATACTCACTGGGCTTGAGAAAAGAATAGAAGATATCAGTGAAACCCTTATCACAGACAAGAGTCAAAAGAATTAATCAGAGGCAAAGAATGCAAGAAACAAGATTGTAAACAGGTTTGATGTAATAAAAAGCAGGCTGAAAGAAGGAAAGGAATGAATTAGTGACCTAAGACAAAGAAATGGAAAATAATGAAGCAAAAGACAAGAAAGAATTCTGCAATACAAGAATAGATCTAGAGAACTCAGTGACCTCATCAAATGTAATAACATTTGTATTAAAGCGTCCTAGAAGAAGCGAGAGAAAAGGGAGCAGAAAATGTATTAGAAGAAATAATAGCTGAAACCTTCCCTAATCTGGGGAAAGAAACAGTCATCTAGATTCAGGAGGCACAGAGAAGTCCTACCAAATTCAACAAAATCAGACCAAACACCAAGACATATTGTAATTAAATTTGTAAAACACAGTGATAAAGAAAAAATCTTAAAAGCAGTAAGACAAAAGAAGTCCTTACTTTATAAGAGAAGATCTATCAGGGAAGCTGGAGACTTGTCAACAAAACTTAGCAAGCTAGAAAGGAGTGGCATGATATATTCAAAGTGAAATTGGAAAAATCTGCTGCCAAGAATACTCTATCCAGCAAGGCTATCATTCAGAATACAAGGAGAGATAAAAGAGTTTCCCAGACAAACAAGAACTAAAAGAGTTCAGGATCACTAAACGAGCCCTGCAAGAAATATTAAAAGGGATTCTTTGAGTGCCAAGGAGAAACCAAAAGTGAGAAAGACAAGAAAGGATCTGACAGAAACTCCAGAAACAATGACAAAACAAGTAATAAAATGGCAATAAATATGTATCTATCAATTATTACTCTGAATGCAAATGGATTAAATGCTTCAATCAAAACTACCAAAATTGAAACGAGAAAAAATAGAAAATGTGAACAGACTGATAACCAACAAAGAAATTCAATCAGTGATTAAAAAAAAAAAAAAAAACTCCCAACAAACAAAAATCCAGGGCCAGGTGGCTTCACAGGCAAGTTCTACCAAATATTTAACAAAGAGTTAAGACCTATTCTTTTCAAACTATTCAAAAAAATAAGAGGAAGGAAAACCTCCAAATTCATTCTATGAGGCCAGCACTACCCTGATACCAAAACCAGGTAAAAATTCCACTAAAAAAGAGCCAATATCCCTGATGAACATAGATGCAAACATTCTCAATAAAATACTAGCAGGCGAAATCCAACAATACTTAAAAAAAAAAAAAAAACTCATGACAATAAGTGGAATTTATTCTTGGATTGCATGGGTGATTCCCTGTTCACAAATCAATCAATGTGATACACATTAATAAAAAGAAAGCATATGAACCATATGATATTTTAAGTAGATAAAAAACATTTGACAAAGTATAACATCCATTCATGATAAAAACCTTCAACAAAGGAGGTTTAATGTGAACTATACTTCAACACACTAAAGGACATCTGTGAAAAACTCATGGCTAATAACATCCTTAATGGGGGAAAACTATGAGCAAGACAGAGATGTCCACTCTCACTGCTGATATTTAATACAATACCGAAAATCCTAGCCACAGAAATCAGCATCCAAATTGGCAAGGAAGAAATCAAACTTTCATTACTGGCACATGACACATGATATACTCTACATAGAAACCCCAAAGACTCCACATGAAAATGCTAGAACTGATAAATGAATTAAGTAAAGTTTCAAGATACAAAATCAACATACAAAAACCTGTTACATTTTTATATACCAATAATAAGGCAGTGGAAAGAAAAATGAAGAAATCAATCCCATTTATAATTGTACAAAAACCATAAGATAAACCTAATCAAAGAAGTGAAAGACATGTTCTCTGAAAACTATAAAACATGGATGAAAAATTTGAAGAGGACACAAAGAAATTGAAAAGCATTCCATGCTCATGGATTGGAAGAAAAAATACTGTTAAAATGTCTATACTACCAAATCTACATATTTAATGCAATCTCTATCAAAATACAGCATTTTTCATAAACTTCAAACAATCCTTCACAGAACCACAAAAGACCCCCAATAGGTAAAGCAACATTGAAAAAGAAAAGCAAAGTTGGAGGCATCACAATTCTGGAATCAAGTTATATCACAAAGCTGAAGTGATCAAAATAGTATAGTAGTGGCACAAAAACAGATATATGGATCAATAGAACAGAATAGAAAACCCAAAAATGAACCTACAACTATATGGTCAATTAATCTTCGACAAAGCAGAAAAGAATATCCGATGGAAAAAAAACAGTCTCTTCAACAAACAGTATTGGGAAAACTGGACAGCAACATGCAAAAGAATGAAACTGGACCACTTTCTTACACCATACACAAAAATAAATCCAAAATCTATCAAAGGACCTAAACTTTTCTGAAACCATAAAAAATCCTAGAGGAGAACACTGGCAGTAACCCCTCTGACATCACTCATAGCAACTTCCTTCTAGATATGTCTCCTGAGTCAAGGGAAACAAAAGCCAAAACAAACAAACAAAACAAAAGAATCCCCAAAAAAACTTACTCAGATTTCATAAAAATAAAAAGCTTCTCCACAGCAAAGGAAGCAATCAGCAAAACTAAAAGGCATCTTTGAAATGGGAGAAGATACTTGCAAATAACATATCTGATAAAGAGTTAGTATCCAAAGTATATAAAGAACTTACACAATTCAACACCAAGAAAGAAATAATAATCCAAGAAAATGGACAGAAAATGAGAAATTTTTCTGAAGAAGACATCCAGATAATCTACAGACACATGAAAAGATGCTCAACTTCATACCTTATGAGGGAAATACAAATTAAAATTACCCTGAGGGATACCTGAATAACTCAGTCAGTTGAGCATCCATCTTTGGCTCAGGTCATGATCTTGTCTTTTGTGTTTGAGCCCTGCATAAGGCTCTCTGCTATCAACGTGGAGCGCACTTTGGATCCTTTGTCCCCCCCGCCCCCAAAGCGTGGAGTGCACTTTGGATCCTCTGTCCCCCTGTCTCAGCTCACTCCGTTTCTCTCAAAATAAATGCACTTAAAAAAATTACTGAGCTATCACCTCGGACCTGTCAGAATGGTGAATATTAAAAAACACAAGAAACAAGAGGTGTTGGCAAGGATGTGGAAAGAGAGTAACCCTCTTGCACTGTTTGTGGAAATGCAAACTGGTGCAGCCACTCTTGAAAACAGTATGGAGGGTCCTCAAGAAGTTGAAAATAAAAAGTGCCCCATAATTCAGCAACTGCATTATCCAAAGAATACAAAAATACTAATTCAAAGGGATACATGCACCTGATGTTTATAGCAGTATTATCTACAATAGCCAAATCATGGAAAACACGCCAAGTGTTCACTTATTGACGAATGGGTAAGGACAATGTGGTACAGACAATGGAATACTACCCAGCCATAAAAACGAATAAAATATTGCCATTTGCAATGACACAGAGGGAGTTGCAGGGTATAATGCTGAGCACAACAGAGAAAGATGAATATCATATAATTTCACTCATTTAAGATTTAAGAAACAGAACAAATGACCAAAGGTTAAAGAGAGTGGAGAGACAAACCAAGAAACAGACTCTGAATTATAGAGAACAAACTGGTGGCTACCAGAGGGGAGGTGCATGAGGGGACAGGTTAAATAGGTTAAACGCACTTGTGATGAGCACCAGGTTATGTATGAAGGTGGTGAATCACTATGTTGTATAACTGAAATAATATTATACTCTATGATTACTGGAATTTGAATAAAAAACTTTAAAAATGTGTATTCTCTAATAATAATGGGATTACATTAAAAATTAGTAACAAAGATCTCTGAGAAATCTACAAATATTTGGTAAAAGGAGAAAAATTTATATGATCTGAAGAGAAACCAGAGTACTGCAAATATCTGGACACAAAATAACTCCTTTCTAAATAACCTATGAGTCAAAGAAGAAATAAAAGGGGAATCCCAGAATGAGAAGAAAAAGAAAGGAGTAGAAAATTTACTTGAAGAAATAATGGCTGAGAATGTCCCAGATCTGGGGAGAGATATGGATACCATGATATAATTCACCCCAAAATTTCAATCTACATGTAGAATGATGTTCTACAAGATATATTATTGTAACAAAATCATGTAAAATCAAAGACAAAGAATTTTAAAAGCAGGAAGAGAAAAAAATATTTCCAACAAGGAAATTTCCATAAGACTATAAACAGATTCCTCAGCAGAAACCTTACAGGCCAGGAGTAAGTGGAAAGATTCAAAGTGCTGAAAGAAAAAAAAAAGAGCCAATGAAATATACGTTATACAACAAAGCTGTCCTTCAAAAATAAAAGCAAAATTCTTTCCCAAATAAACTAAAGCTGAGGGAGTTCAACACCACTAGACCTGTCTTACAAGAAATGCTAATGGAATTCTGTAAGCTGAAATGAAAGGACACTAATCAGTAACATGATATATGAAAGGGCACACACCATAAGCTCAAAGTGAAGGGACAGAAAAAGATATTCCATGCAAAAGGAAACCAAAAGATAGAAACAAAAAAACAGCAGCTAAACTTACATCAGACAAAACAGTTTTAAAAACTGTAATAGGAGACAAAGAGGTCATTTTTAATGGTAAGGGGGTCAATTCATTGAGTGGATATAACAACTGTAAATATATATGCACCCAATAGTGGTGCACCTAAATATATTAAGCAAATACTAACAGATATGAAGGGAGTAACAGACATCTGTATAATAACAGTAGAGAACTTCAATACCACACTTTTAACAATGGATATATCATTCAGACAGAAATCAATAGACTTCAGAACAAATGAACCTAAGAGACATAAACAGAGCATCCCATCCAACAGCAGCAGAGAACACATTCTTCTCAAGTGCACGTGGAACATTCTCTAGAATAGATCATATGTTAGGTCACAAAACAGTCTTAGCAAATTTTAAAAAGTTGGTATCATACCAAGTATCTTTTCCAACCACAATGTCTTAAAACTAGAAATCAATAACCAAAGGAAAGCTGGAAGATTCACAAATATGTGGAAATGAAACAACTGACTCCGGAATAACCAATGGGTCCAAGGTGAAATCAAAAGGGAAATCAAATAATATCTTGAAACTAACCAAAAGGAAACACACGATACCACAACTTAAAGTATGCAGCAAAAGCAGTGCTAAGAGAAATGTGTATTAACAAAAAAGAAAGAAAAAAGAAAAAAAATCTCAAATAAGTAACCTAACCTTGCATCTCAAGGAATTAGAAAAAGAACAAATGAAGCCTAAAGTAATTGGATGAGGGAAATCACAAAGATCAGAGCAGAAATAAATGAAATAGAGAATAGAAAAATAGAAAAGATAAGGAAAAACTAAGAGTTGGTGTTTTTTGGAAGATAAAGCTGACAATCTTTTAATGGACTTACAAAGGAAAAAAAATACTAAAATAAAAGTAGAAATGAAAGTGGAGACATTACAACAAATACAACAGAAATATAAAGGATCTTAAGAGACTAACATAAACAATTACAAGCCATTTGGACATCCTAGAATAAAGGATACATTTCTAGAAACATACAACCTATTAAGACTGACTCATGAAGGAGAAAATCTGAACAGACCATTAATGAGTCTGATTAAATCAGTAATCAAAAGCCTTGCAAAAAGAAAAGCCCAGGATCAGATAGCTACATGGACTACTGCTTCCAAACATTTAAAGAATTAATGCCAATCCTTCTCAAACTCTTCAAAAAAATTGAAGATACCTGATACAAAGCCAGAGAAGGACACTACAAGGAAAACAAAAGACCAAAAAACCATAGACAGATATCCCTAATGAGCAGAGATGTAAAAATTCTCAATAAAATACTATCAAACTAAGTATATAGCACATTAAAAGGATCACATACCATGACCAAGTGGGATAAATTCCATGGATAAATGCACAGATAGTTCAGCATACACAAATCAAAAAATACAATACATCACGTTAACACAATAAATGATAAAAATCATATGATCATTTCAATAGATGCAGAGAAAAAAGCATTAGACAGAATTAAACATCCTTTCATGATAAAACTCCTAGGAATAAAAAGTAATTAACATAACAAAGGCCATATATGAAAATCCGATATCATACTCAACAGTGAAAAACTAAAAGCTTTTACATGTAAGATTCATAATAAGCTCATTCTTGACACTTTTATTCAATATAATACTGGGAAAACTAGCCAAAACATTTAGGCAATAAAAAGAAATAAAAGGTATACAAATTGAAAAGAAAGACATGAAATTGTCTCTGTTTGCTGAAGACACAACCTTGTACAGAAAATCTTTTAAAGCTATACCAAAAAAACTGTTAGAACTAATATATGAATTCAATAAAGTTTCAGGATAAAGAAACCAATACACAAAAATCCTATACACTAACAACCACCTGAAAGGAAATAAAATAATCTCATTTACAATAGCATTAAAATCAATAAATACTTAAGCCTAAATTTAACCGAAGAAGTGAACAATCTATATGCTGAAAACTATAATAGACACTGTTGAAAGAAACTGAAGACACACATACATCTAAAGATATATTGTGTTCAAGGGTCATATGAATTACTATCATTAAAATGTTCATACTACCCAAAGACATCTAAAGAGCCATGTCTTCGCTACCAAAATTCCAATGTCATTTTTCACAAGAATGGGGAAAAGAAAACAATACAAAAATTGTATCGAACTACAAATGATTCAAAACAGTTAAAGTAATTTTGAAAAAGTATAAAAATGGAGGCATCATACTTTCTGGTTTCAAAGTATGTTACAAAGCTATGGTAATCAAACAATATGGTATTAGCATGAAAACAGACATATAGATCAATTAAAAAGGATTGAGAGCTCAAAATAAACCCACATATAAATATAAAAGTCACCTAATATTTGATAAGGGAGCCAAGAATACTCAATAGGGGAAAGGACAGTTTCTTCAAAAGAATGGTGCTGGTAAAACTGAATATTCACATACAAAAAGATGAAATGAGACCACTGACACTCACAAAAATTAATTGGACTTACAAAGGAAAAAAAAAAAAGAGAGCTGAAATAAAATTAGGATTAAGGACTTGAAATTGTAGAACTCCTAGAAGAAAATATAGGGAAAAAGCTCCTTGACATCAGTCTTGGTAATGACTTTTTGAAAATGACACCAAAATCACAAGATACAAAAACAATTATCAAGTGGGACTACATCAAATTAAAACCTTTCACACAGAAAAAAAAAAAGTCAACAAAATGAAAAGACAACCTACAGAATGGGAGAAAATATCTGCAAATCATCTACCTGCTAAGGGGTTAACCGGAAGGTTTAAGAAACTCATACAACTCAATAAACTATTTGTAAAAAAAAAAAAAAAACTCATACAACTCAATAGCAAAAAAAAAAAGAAAAAGAAAAAGAAATCTGATTTAAAAATGGGCAAAGGATCCGAACAGACATTTTTCCAAAGATGAGATACAAATGATCAGTAGGTAAATAAAAAGGTGCTCAACATTACTAATTATCAGGGAAATGCAAATCAATATCACAATGCAGGTCACCTCATACCTTGTCAGAATTGTTATTATTAAAAAGACAAGAGATAAATACTTGCAAGGATGTGGAGAAAAAGGAACCCTGGTGCACTATTGGTAAGAATATAAATTGGTGCAGCCACTTAAGAAAACAGTATGAAGGTTCCTCAACATATATACCACTCTGGATATATATCCAACGGAAATAAAATCATGATCTCAAAGAGATATCTGCATTCCCATGTTCCCTGTAGTGTTCTTCACAATAGGCAAGACATAGAAGCAACCTAAGTGTACCTCAATAGATGAACAGGTAAATAAGATTTGGCATACACACACACACCCCAAAATATTATTCACCCATAAAAAAGGATACTCTGCCATTTGCAACAACATAGATGGAAACTTGAGGGTATACTAGGTGACGTCAGAAAGAGGAAGGCAAATATTGTATATTCTCACTTACATGTAGAATCTAAAAATATTGGACTCATAAAAACAGACAATAGATTGAAGCTTGCCAGAGGCTATGTTACAGGGGAAATGGGAAGACTTTGTTCAACAAAGATGAATAGTTCCAGGAATCTAATGTAACCATGGTGACTACAGTTAATAATACTGTATTGTATATTTGAATGTTGCTATGAGAATAGACCTTAAACGTTCTCATCATAATAACAACAAAATGGTAATTATGTGAGGTGAAGGACACATGAAGTAACCTTATTGTGGTAAACATTTTGCAATATATGTGTGTACCAAATCATCACATTGTATACTTTAAACTTAACACAGTGTTATATGTCAACTACATTTCAATAAAGCTGGAAAAAATCAATAGTCAACTAAAAAGCAGTAGAATGCATTACTTAAAAGTTCCACATTGTTCTCACTAACCTTCATAACACTGTATCTTACTAATGACTGTGAAACCTGACTACTGAATTGTTAATTTCTCAACAAACCTCAGAGACTACTTTTTATTTAATCAAAAGAAATATTTTGAAAATTTTTATATCAATTTCCTAGGAAAGCAAGAAAATGAGCTACTAAATAAGATATTAGTATTATTATAACTAATGTTAGTTAATATTAGTGTTTGAGAGACCAGATTCTTATTATTGAAAAGGACAAAACCTGGATTAAAAAATCATCTCTGAGTAAATAAATTATAAGTATAGACACATTTTAAGAGCTGAATAGAGTCTTTTGGTGGAAAAATAATGGAATGAAATTTAAAACATACCCATGCTAAAAACAAAATAATTTGTAGCATATTAAAATGTACAGATTTTTCAATCATTCTGATACTAGGTTTACTGATATTACAAAATAAAATTGAACAAAATTAATGGTGAGTATACATTTTGTTGTGTTTCTCATTGCTTAGGAAATCATACCTCGTAAGAGCTGTTCCTGTTTTACCACAAGCCCCTGGTATTTTTTAAAGGTTTTTTCATAATCTTTTCTCAAAGTTTGGTTTTCAGGGTCTTCATCAAGTAAGCAACTTAAGTTAAGGATAATCCATATTCACTGAAGCAAAGAAAATCTACTGAAAAATACTATGAAGAACAGTACTATTACATTTTATGTGCAGTGTTATCCACTTATTTTCTCTAACCACTAGTTTGAAACTAAAATATTTGTCTCTGCACAATAATTGTGTTAGAACTTCTTAACCAAGGGTTCACGGATGTTCTTAGAGACCTTGGGTGAACACATGTTTGGGTATCATCAAATACTTGAATGCCCAGAAATTTTATGCAAATATCTTACATACATGCTCAAGTCTCTAACTTTCAACAGATTAACAAGTAGTTCCATGAGCCAAAAAGATTTCTGCCTTAGAGAATGTTTTAGTTAATAAGAACACTGAATTTCACTTCTATTAGATGCTCAGAATATTCAAAGAATGTGGATTAGGTCTAAAGCTTTTGGGTTCTCTCTTCAGAGCCAATACCAAGAGAGAAACATCCCAAAGTTAGAAGTAAACAAAAATTTTAAATTACATCTTATGGTCCCAAGTAATACCCTGGTCACCTCCAGAAACAACTAATTTCTTTAATCTGATTTCAGGATCCCTAAGCACTTAAAAACTTACTCCTTGTTTACTGCTTCTTGCATCAAAATATAAGGAACTTCCTTCATTTTGATATGTCTTATAATCAATGACATGTCACAATTTAATTGAAGAATTTATTTCCATTTTTAGTGGTTCATAAATAACAGTGTATCTTACAATTAATGTTATTCAATATTTATAGGAATATGATATATCCTAAGATATCAGTTCCTGTCACCCAACAATCACAAAGTATAAATTACTGATTGTTAAAAGTTCCATTAGTGGTTCTCTCCATACTCCTCCTATTTTACAAATTTTGGGTATATTCGGGAGATTCAACTCCAGAAATGATCTGAAGTCTCCAGAATTATTGAGCTGTCCACATAGTTTAAGTCAACATCAACACAGATGTCAGAAGCTTAGAGCATAAACAGAAAATTTCTAAACATGAAAAAATTCTAATTAGGAAAAGTCAAAGCTTGTGTGTGTGTGAGAATGTAAAATGAGTGTCTTGGGGATTCCATGAAGGAGAGGTAAGAAACATAGGATACTCTGCACAACAGAAATAATATTTTTACTTTTTAAAAGAGATCAATAAAAATTGGGTTCAAATGAAAATTACCAGTATGCCTTGACCGAATAAGCCTTATGAATAAGCTAGGGCCTTCAATCTAGAAAAATTAAGCTGTAGAGGCAATATGATAAACATCTTCAGATATAAGAAAAGGGATGTTTAAGAGACTTAATCCTTATTCTAAATGGCTTTAGTAATGCAAGACTGGATTCAAGGGATAGAAGTTATTGACAAGTGGATTTTAGCACACTAAGCAAAAGAACATTGTAATAAATAGGATGTCAAATTACATAATGAACTAAATCAATAAGTGGTGACATTGTTGAAGAGGCTAAATAACCAATTTGTAAGGGAAGCTGCAAAAGATTCCTGTATTGAAAGATAGGTTAAAATAGGTCATTTTTAAAGATTCCTTTCATAGGTCCCATCATTCTGCAGGCCTCTCAAATTTGTATGTATTAAGAAAAGACTTTTTGCACTTAATTAGTAAAATAGAATTTAAAACTATGTTCACCAAATTCATACCCATTCCAGTCAAAGTCCCCTTATTACATAGAAAGAACTACATAAACAACGGTGAGCCACACTTCAGCTAACCAAAGGATCTTAGGGGACTTAATGATGTAGCCACTTGGAGACTCACCATCCAATTATCTAGACCACTATTATCTACTCCTTTATCAACTAATCAAAATTTTAGAGATAAAAAGTATATGTTGAACTATATTCATGCTGATAGCTTCAATATTCATTTTAACCTTCAACACTCTTTTTTATTTTTCCAAATAATGTGAATGGCAAGAAAAAACAAAACTATCACACCCACCCAAAGCTCAGAGCAACAACACGGGGCTGAAAAGTCACTCTAAAAAGGATATCAGCTTTCTTCTTCTTAGAGAGTTCTTCTTGCCAAAGCTCATGTCTTTTTAACTCATGATCAATGATATTCATACATAGAGCTCCAATTTTGTAGTGAGTGATAAGTCCATGGAACTGAGAAAAGCTTTTAAAAAGAGTTTTTAGTATGTATTTAAAGCAATACGATTTGTAGATTCAGGAAATTTGTTTTGGGTAAATACTTGTGAAGGTAGAAAATAAATTTGATATATTTACTTCAATAAATGAAAACACCCACAGTATACTAGACTTCAAATTATGAGATTACTCTAAATATAAATTACTTTAAATATAATTTTAAAAATATGTGTTCCCCAAAATAAAATTATTTTTAAGTTAGAAATGAAATAAAATACATTTTTTGTAATTAACCACCATTTTAACTATTCAGATACTCTCAAAATAAGCTTTCAGACTACTGTAAAACAGAACTAATAATGTAACAACACTAATACTGAAGAAAATTGGCACCAGAGAAGAGACCAGAAAAAGTATTAGTAATCAGATTTTTACATATGTTTCCTACACAACTCATTCATACCAGTATTTATCCTCTAAATACTTACTTGCTAACACTGGCACATTTTTAGAATAGATGCAAGTAATTCTCTGGGAATTGGCTGGAAACTTTTCACAATGTCTCAATAAACATCTTTCTAAAGAATATATATGTAAAAATAGCATATATGTATAAATAGGATATAAACAGTTATAATATGTTTATATATTATATACACGTATGTATGTGTGTACATATATGTATAATAATAACATTACTTGCACTTACTCTGGGTTAGGCTTTATTCTAAAAACTATCCCCAAATACTGTTACTATTACTATCCAGTAGACAGTTGAAACTAAGGCACAGAGAAGTAATGTAATCAAGAACACAGAGGTAGTACACAGCAGTATTTAGATTCAAATCCATTTCCAGAGCCCATATTGTTAAATTTTAAGCCATTTTGCTATTCTCCTCTGTATCTGTATACATGTACATGCATGGGTTAGGACAGACTGAATGAAAGAATAACAGAGAGGACAGAAAATGGGAAAGAGAATAAGAGTTCAGAGGCAAATAATGGGCAGACACACAGGAAGATTAGATCAACCAGTAATCTACAATCCAAACCAAGGACAGAGAAACAGAGACAGACTCCTACTTTTACTTCATAATTTTTATACTTACCTGGAAAAGCAAAAAAAGATGTAAATTATGTTTGTAGCTAACTCAACACTTTGTTTCCAGTCTTCTCTCAGGACTCTTGCTAATGCACCAAGGGCAGTTTCTAAAGAAAAAAGGAACATATAAAAATAACCATTTGCCTTGCCTATGGTATAAAGGGTGATTGGTTTTAAATGTCTACTTATTAATAAATAACAAAGCTAGGATAGAACTGGGACAAAAAAGGAGGGTGCTTCTTTCCAACACAGAAAGTTGTTTTTAAAACTGAAATACAACTTTTACTTAAAAGCCTATAACGTGTAACCTTAAGTCTATAACTATACACATAAAAGTAAAATCTGATTTAGATAAAGTAACACACTAAATATATTATGGGCAACAAAATAATTAAAAGGCCATTTATTTCCTGATTTGCATTTCCACTTGTAATCTGGCTACTGAAGAACCATTTTGTTTGTTTGTTTTTTAACATCTGATTTAATGTGTTTGTGAAGGAAAAAACTAGAAAAAGTCTAAAAATATAATGAGCAGTTTATCAGGCTAACACTAGCTTCATTAAGCAAATTAATAACCAAATAAAATTTACACACAAAAAATAGATCTATTTTAATATGTTAAATTAATGCCAACAAACACAAACAAAACAAAAAATATTTCACAAAATTAGCTTCAGGGTAGAATAAACATCTTTGCTAGATTTGCATCTTGAGAAAGGTGAAAGTTAATGAGTTGATTAATAAGAATTATCAAATGCTAGGTAAACATAAAATAATGAGACCAGTTTCAGATTAGAACTGTTACATGGCTTACCAATTCTTATAATATTAAAACATTAAACAAAATATATGTTACATAGAGATCATAATTAAATTTTCTATAATTGGCACTGTACTTCATGGACTCAATTAGTACTTATTATAGTAATGAAAGTATTCAATTTATTTGTGTTTTTTGGCCATTCAAATTATGAAACAAGTATTATTAATCCACTTAGGAATTTTTCAAAATAAAAAACACCCATCCTATAACATAATTTCATAATGTTATTCACATTCACAATGTAGAGCACTGGTATACCATATGCTTTGAACTAAACTATTCTGAAGTCAAGTAAATGGGTAGGCAATATACATTAACATGTAAAGGCTCCACTAAGTCCTACTTAAATAAAGAACCTGGTAACTTTGTTTAATCCAATATTACTAAAGTCATTTTACCACTAATTCAGAGGAAACAGTATTTCTTAGAATATATAGTATACCCTTAAACACACTGATTTGAATTATATTTGAGTTTTTTCAATAAATATGTATTTCATATTACGATTGAAAAATAAGGTAGAAGTCACCCAGTGACTTATAAGGGAAGGCAAAGGAAAGATGCAGAGAAGCCTGAAAAAGTAGGGCTCTTGTCTGCTTCTGGCATACCTCACTGAGGTCTTGAACTGAGAGGTGCAAAGGAACCCACTCTGGGGAAAGAGTCTTACTGAAGTGGTGGGGCATGGCCAGTCACTGGCCAGAATTGGCCAAAGATCACAGAATAACCTGCCTTCCACCCTCACTTCCTCTCAGGGTAACAGGTCTAGAATATCAGTAATAAGAACACAAACAGGAGTCTCAGACTTAGAGTAGACAGCAATGGTGGTGCTGTCCGTGGTGCTGAAAGCTCTCCAAAGAGGGGAACTAGTACCTCCAGGAAACTGGCAGCTCACCACTTAACCAGCATCTCCTGTAAGCAGAAACTGCATTAGAACCTCATAAAGAGGGTCTGATGGAGCACGCAACCTAGAAAGACAGGTAAAGGTGCTCTACCTTCTCCAAGATTCCATGTGTAAAAAGATTTCCCACTTTCCTGAATACTGGAGCAAGGAATAGGTGTCACTCCAGAATTCAGCTTTGTTAACTGGGGTGGGGACAAGTAGAGGTGTGATGCCTTGTTCTATTACTATACGTAGGTAAGTTTCTGGAGAGTCAAAATTTACATGTGTATTTCTGACTGGGGGGGTTGGCACCTCTAAGCCACCCCCTCTACTGTTCAGGAGTTAATTGTACTTTGGAAAATGATATACTATAATGTCATGAATTTAGACATAGGGCTAGTGATTTATATTCCACATTTTATTTTGTTTTTCTCCTTTAGTATAGAGTAGAAAAATGTCTCAATAAAAATACAGCTATAGGAACTGTACACAAGCTATCATGAAATAGCCAAAAGAAAATTATAAAGTTTACTGAGAGTCAAAATATAACCCAAAATTAATCTATAAGTTAAATGCAACCATAATTAAAATTTCATTATAATTTTTTAGAATAAAGTGATCTCAAAATAATATATAAGAAAACATATAAGACCAGTTAACACCTATTTTTAAAATATCAATAAGTCAGAACATTTTTCCTACCAATCCTAAAACTCTAGTCAAAATATGAAACAAAACATAACAAACGATATGGTATTGATATGGTAATTATCAAATAGATCAATGGAAAATAAAGGAAAGCATTAAATCATATCTATAAATATATCAGAACAAGACATGGCACAAAATAAGCTTTCAATTATATACTGAATAAAAGAATGGCAGGCATATAACAGAAAAGGTACTTCAAATCTTTGGGGAAAGAAGGACTACCCATCGACTAGACTGGAATAACTGGCTATTGAATATGCAAAAAATTTACATCTCTACCTCCTACTTTCAACAAAAATGAGGGGTACCTAGGGAGCTCAGTCAGTTGAGCATTTGGCTCTTGACTTCAGCTCAGGTCATGATCTTACAGTTCATAATTCAAGCCCCACATCAGGCTCTGTCTGGACGGACAACATGAGCCTGCTTGGGATTCTCATTCTCTCTCTCTCTCTCTCTCTCTCTCTCAGCCTCTCCCCTCTCACACTCTCAATCTCTCTCTCTTTCAAAATAAATAGATAACTTTAAAAAATTGAATTCCAGGGGCAAGCATTTCTGAAACAACCAAAGTAAGGACCTCCAAAAATCCACTCCTTCATAACTGAATGAGAACACTGGTAAAAATGGTCAGAATCAACCTTTGTAGAACCCTGGGACTACATTTTGCAACAATAAGAAATATGGCTGAATCTTAGTAAGAACTCAGTAAGTGAGCTCTGTAAGTAGCTTACAGAAGTAAACTTACTGCAGGTAGCTTTCTACTTGCCTTAAGTACATCCCCTCCATACAACTTTGTGGAACCCTTGAAAACCAAGAGCATCACAAATATAGTATCTGTGAAAATTAGCAGCAGAGCAGCAACTGGAGGAGGCAGAACAATTTGGCCCTCCTGAAAACCCCCACTCCAGTGAACTGTCACTATCTGACATATCTGGATATTTGATGCGCATTTCCAGGATTTGCATTTCTTTGACTAGACTCAGAAATTGCTTTGTACAGTCTTACACTCAGGGCATTTGTTGAAAACCACTGGTGGTAACACTGCAACTGCATGAAGCAGCTTTGCCAGTTGGGGTTAACAAGAGATTTGATGAGGGGTGCCTGGGTGGCTCAGTTGGTTAAGCGTCTGACTTCAGCTCAGGTCATGATCTCACAGTTCATGGGTTTGAGCCCCACATTGGGCTCTGTGCTGACAGCTAGCTCAGAGCCTGGAGCCTGTTTCAGATTCTGTGTCTCCCTCTCTCTCTGACCCTCCCCTGCTCATGCTGTCTCTCTCAGAAATAAATAAAAAACATTAAAATATTTAAAAAAAAAAAAAAGAGTTGGCTAAAAAACTTGAGAAAGGAAAAACTTGGGAAATTAGATATTCACAAGGCCTTCGAAAAGCTCCAATATATTCCTGAGAATCTAGAAGGCCATGCACATGTATAGGAATGTGTGGATACCAGGAAAAGATCTAAGAAGGAAGGACCTAAACTCTCATCTCTGGCCAACCCTGAGGCACTGTAAAAGCAGGAATTAAAGGCTAAGGCCTTGGGGGCACCTGATTGACTCGGTAGAGTATGTGACTCTTGATCTCAAGGTCATGAGTTTGAGCCTCACTGTGGGTGTAGAGATTACTTAAATTAAAACATAAAAAAAAAATAATAAAGGCTGACGCCTTGTAAACTACCTGCTTAAATACTGAAGACATGGTCCAACACACACATACAAAGGCTGGGACACTTAGGGCCACGCATTAAAAAAATCCCTATCTGGTGCACCTGGATGGCTCAGTTGGTTGAGTGTCTGAGTTCAGCTCAGGTCATGATCTCATGGTCCGTGGGTTCGAGCCCTGGGTTGGGCTCTGTACTGCTCAGAGCCTGGACCCTGCTTTAGATTTTTGTGTTTCCCTCTCTCTCCACCCCTCCCCCACTTGTGCTCTATCACTCTCAAAAATAAATAAACATTAAAAATTTAAAATAAAAATCTCTATCCAATCATTAGTTACCACTAAACTAATTGGGCTAGAAGGTTCAGTGGCTACACAAAGATTACCTTTTCATAGTTAATGAAAAGCAAAAATAACAAGTCCTGGAGAGAGTACCACAATATTATTGTAACAACAGTAAAAACTACAAGACATGCAAGAAAACAGGATGTGATGTCTCATATTCAGGAAACACAGCATTCAACAGAAATTGTCTATGAAGAAGCACAAATGTGGAACTTTTGTGACAAAGACTACATCAGCTATTGCAAATATATTCAGTGAACTAAAAGGAAACCATATCTAAAGATTTAAAGAAAAGGGGCACCTGGGTGGCTAAGTCGGTTGAGCGTCTGACTTCAGCTTAGGTCATGATCTCATGGTTCGTAGGTTTGAGCCCTATGTCAGGCTCTGTGCTGACAGCTAGCTCAGAGCCTGGAGCCTGCTTCAGATTCTGTATCTCCCTCTCTCTCTGACCCTCCCCTACTCACACTGTCTCTTTTTCTCTCAGAAATAAGTTAAAAAAAAACACATTAAAAAAAAGATTTAAAGAAAAGTATGAGAAGGTAAGAGAATGTCTCACCAAATGATACCAGTAAGGAGATACAAATGACAAAGTATGAACCAAATAGAATTCTGGAGTTACAAAGTACAATATATATTTAAAATGAAAAATTCATTAGAAGGACTTCACAACAGGTGTTAACCAAAAAAAGAATCAACAAATTAAAATGCAGGTCAATTATGATTATTCAGTCTGAGGAATTGAAAGAAAAAAGAGTGAAAATAAATAGAGCCTCAAAGACCTGTGGGACATCACCAAACATAATAACATGGAATTCCCAAAACGAAAGGAAAAAAAGGAGATACTTGAACATATAACAAAATAATGCCCCAAACTTTCAAAGTTTGATGAAAAACATTAATCTGAAGATCCAAGGAGTTTCACTAACTCCAAGAAGACACACTAAAAGATATCAACACCTAAACATATCCTAGTCAAATTGACAAAAGCCAAAGGCAAAGAAAATGTTGCAAGTAGCAAGAAGGCAGCTCAGTAGTTACGCAGCCTACCTATCAGAAACCATAGAGACATGAAGACAGTGGATGACACAGTAAAAGTGATAAAATAGAGAGACTGCAATACAAGAATTCTACATCTAACAAAACTACCCACACAAACACCAAGGAAAAAATTAAGTCATTCCTATTCCTAGGCAAACAAAAATTTCGAGAATTTGCTGACAGTAAACTTTCCCTATGAGAAACAGGAAAGGGAACCCTTCAAGCTTGAATGAAAAAATACTAGAGAAGAACATAAATCCATACAAAAAATTAAAGAGCACTGGTAAAGGTAAACTATATAAATTAAATGACAGTTTAATATATTTCTGATTGTACTCTTTTCTTCTATTTGATTAAAAATTCATACATCAATAATTATTGTGCTGACAGGCAGATAATGTGTAATGATATAATTTGCATTACTATAATAGTACAAAAAAGTGCAGACGGAATAGAGACGTAAATCATAAATTGGAACAAAGTTTTTGCATACTGTTAAAATTACGTTACTATTAATCTGAACTAAATTATTTTAAGATAGTAACTGTAACCCTAGGGCAAACACTGAGAAAATAATTCAGGAAAACACAATAAAAGAACAACAAAATGATTAAAATGGTATACTAAAAAACATCCATTTTACATAAAAGGCAGTAATAGAGGGCTAACAGAATAAAAGTGATAAAAGACACAGAACACAAAGCGTTAGATGACAATCCTACTTTATGAGTAATTACATTAATGGTAAATAGACTAAACACTCCACTCAAAACACAGAGATTGGCAGAACAGATTTTTAAAAAGGCATGATCCAACTATATAGTTTCCACAATACAAACATTTTAGAGTCAGACACAAATAGAGTGAAAGTAAACAGATGGAACAAGATATGATACAAAAAAAGAGATAAGAGATTGAGAGAAACCACTGCTAAGTACATAAAAGAGAAAGAACATAAATGATACATATAAATTTATACACTGAATTATATGTAAAAAGGATATGTACTTTTAAATATAAATACACATATAGTCACACACACATACACACACACAGGAATACTTAAGACAGGAATACAAATTTCATAGGGTGGAAATTCCAAGTCTAGAGACAGAAGAAAAATAGCATATTCATTAGAAGTCAGGCAAATGCAACTTAAAGCAAAGAGAGCTTGTTCATTACCACAACAGAATGGCAAAAAACAATAATCAAAACAAATATAGTTAAAGAATTAATTATATTATAATGTACCTATATGCATGTAATCTTAACACATTAGTGTATGAAGAAAAAATTATCAAGAAAGAAGTATGATACTATTAATATAAAAAGTCTTACAAAGTAATACTCTATATTCTAAGATAGGAAAAAATTGTATACATATATATATATGTAAAAGTATGAAAAAGATCTAGAAGAATGAATCCATTCTAAACTCAGATAATAGAGTAATGGTCAAATTACTAATATTCTAGTTCTTTATAAAGAATATACTAATATATGAGCTGTATAATTTTGAAATACTTAAAGTGTACAAATTTCCTACTTGGAATATTGATAATGTTCTAGGACTTTCTGGACAGTTCTTTGTATATATTTTCCAAGCTAACAAGTATTGGTGTGTACTGTGCAGCCTCCATAAAAGGAGTATGACGACAGACAAAAAGATATTCTTTCTTGTGCGATAGAAATCAGATAATAATGACATCTTCTATATTTTATTTTTGGCAAAAGTACAGTCAGAAAAACACACATTTAAAATAATCCTAGGGGCACCTGGCTGGCTTAGTTGCGTAAGTATCCTACTCCTGGTTTCCGCTCAGGTCATGATCTCTTGGTTCGTGAGACAGAGCCCTGTGTTGAACTCTTGCGCTGTCAGTGCAGAGCCTGCTTGGGCTTCTCTCTCTCCTCTCTCTGCCCTCCCCTACTCACACTCGCTCTCTCAAAATAAATAAATAAACTATATATCTCTCTTCCCCTCCCTTGCTCACACTCACACTCACTCTCTCAAAATAAATATAGTTTAAAAAATAAAATAAAATAATTCATTCTATAGTGGCATTACAGAGAAAAAAGGTTTTAAGAGCATTGTATCTCCTTTTTTTTTAATTACCTAGCACATCTAATGAAAGGAGAGGATCAAAATTCAATCTAAATGAAGGTATAGAGATTAATATATTTTTTGCTGCACTACTGACAGAAAACTGATATTGGAACCCTAACTAATTTAATAAAAGCATATACGTATGTGTACAAATGTCAAAAGTTTGATACTGCAACCTAACTGAAATAAAAAATATTCCAGAGTAGAAGAAAGAAAAGACACAGTACCATTAATGATTTCTGTTGTTTAATTTATTAACTCCTTAGAGAATATTTAAATGTTATACTCTCAAAAGTTAAAAAATTTTCAGAAGAAAGAAGGTAATAAATGTCTGGGAAATAAAGGCATTCCTAAGTTTGGTAAGATTTTAGCTTTGTCCTCTATTATGATACAAGTTAAAAACATATTATACAGGGGTGCCTGGGTGGCTTAGTCGGTTGGGCGTCTGACTTTCGCTTAGGTCATGATCTCGCGGTTCGTGGGTTCGAGCCCCACATCGGGCTCTGTGCTGACTGCCAGCTCAGAGCCTGGAGCCTGTTTCAGTCTGTGACTCCCTCTCTCTCTGACCCTCCCCTGCTCACGCCGTCTCTCTCTCTCTCTCCTAGAAATAAAACTATTTAAAAAAAAAAAACCATACAATTTTTCTAACTTTAATATTTATAGGTATAAATCACCGTTCAGTAGTAGTTCTTCCAAGTTATCAGGATTTCGAGCAAGTTGCAAAATTAAAGCAGAACCCCGAACTTTGTCAGGAATATCTTCATATAGTAACTCTATGTATTCATCCATGTCATTGATGTTAGCCACTTCATCAATCTGAAAGAAAGGAAGAGGAAATACTCCTAAAGAACAATGATGTCCAACAAAGGCACTGCCAAGGAAGGATACTGTGTGGTCAATATACCGCCCTTTTAATAACAGACAAGTTTTCAAAGGACTCATAGTAGATAGGAGGAAATTAGACCTTTGGGTGCTAGGACTCCAATACAAAAGTGGTTCCACCACATGAAAACAGGATGTACATAACCTCTAAAATTGGTCTATTAATATAAACTATCCTAAATGTAATGTAAAATAATTTGTATCTACTATAGAAGGTTAAATAGTATTTCAAAACATATTGGAATAAGAATATTTAAACATTTCAAAATGTACTTATCAAAATAAATTATATCTAAAAAACATGCCACTAACTTTTGCCTGTATGAAACACTCATTGGCTACTTTTTCTAGGTGCTTCTAGCTTCAATAAAATTTCCACATCTATTTAATGTTATTCTATGAATTACTGATGGGAAAAGGCAACAACCTTACAATCAATCAGTTCTCTGTTAGATCAGAATACAGTCTTACCTCCATTCCTTCAAAAGGAGGTGGATCTTTAGGCTTGCTCGGTTTCTCTTTTTTTTCTGTAAAAAGATTTTTTATTTTCAAATGAGAAGAACTAGGTTTTTAGAGTTTCTGGGTAATTTTTATTTTCAGTAGATGAGTTTAATTATAGCTAAGCTGGGGATCTTAAAACTGACTAGTTTATGAAATAATCTTTTTTCCAATAAATAAACAATTTTAAATGTTCATCTATAATCTATCTGTTTTAATGAGATATCAAGGAGAGTATCTATGAATAAAATCTATAAATAATCCCAAAGCTATGTTATTCAGCAATTTTAATTTCTCCTAAGTTAACTTTACGGGTAGGTAAATCATCAGACTTGCCAACAAGAAGCAAAACAGTCCCCTCCTGATTCACATTTAAGGTGGGAATAGGGAAATCAATAAGGCAAAGATACATTAATGAGCTGAATATTATAAAAAATAAAATGAAAAAATCACTTACAGTAATGAATCACATAAATATTACTTTTGAGGGTCAAGGTTTCTGGTTTGAAATAGTGAATACCAAGTAAAAAAGTAAAAAAAAAATGGAATTTTTAAAATAAGTGTGTATTTAACATGGTAATAGCATTTCTTATGTCTCCAAACATTAATATCTATATAATCTATCCATCTATGTTGACATGAAAACTTCCTCACATTCATTTAATTTCTGGGGAAGAAGGTGAGATGACTGATGTACCTTGAAAACTCCCAGGGCTTTATTAGTAAAGACATTTTAATATAAATTCATTTGGAATTATATTAATTAGGCATAAGGAAAGATCAATTTTAACTCTATTATACTCAAAATAAGTACATACACACCTTATAAGAGTACAGGATTTGTTTTGCTCACTTTGAACTTATTTAACTTATTGAAGAAATTCTCTCTCATCATTTGCAGATATCTTAAAGGGAATATTCTATCATGAAACATTTAATAAAAGTGCTTCTTGGCAAAATTTTCCTCATAGCAGTAATTATTAATAATTAACATATAATTGTTCTCTGTACACTGGCTAAGAATATTACTCTACACTGTAAGTTTTAAATGTCCTGTTTCTGTATGAATGTAGTGTGGGTTTGAGTAGCGTTATGTGAGCGGCCCCACAGGTACATTCACCCACTAGTCGCCTCCTTTTGCAGCCCCTCAGTTTAACGAAGAAAGAAAGAAAAAAAAAAAACACAAAGCCTTAAGCTCTTTGAATTCTTCCTTTACCAAATGAGCACGGTTCTAACAGCTGGAGGCGGACCTACATTGGAAGCAGCCCCTCCTGACCGCGCCCATCCTCCACATGCCCATCCTCCACCCCATGCTCCACGTGTTTCATTCCCAAGTGGCAAGTAGTTGGCTGGAAATTTAAAACTTTTCTGTAACTTTAAATTTAGATCATGTTTTGTAATTTTTTGCACCCTTCTGTTAAAGTTGGGCTCTGCCTTTTTTTTTTTTTTTTTTAAACCAAATAAGCCTTTACCTTTCCTCTTGTCTCTGGGGAATGTGAGCTGATGTTCTTATTTAAGATTTGGGGTTTTGTTTACTATACTATCCACTGTTCTTTAGCCAGAAATTCTCTAGTGATCTGAAGCAATGTGACTGAAGACCAGTTTTTAAATTATGTGTTGGCAAGTTGCCTTATATTTAAAAAGAGAAAAAAAAAAAAAAGAAAAAGAAAAAAAAAAACACATTGAGTGCCAGTTACATAGTTGGACACAAGTTCAAACTGCTTATTTTTGCTTTTAAATACATTCATGATCACTTAACTCATTCAAAAATATATACTGATCATACAATATATGTTGGATAATATATGAGGGTTAACTAACATAGTAAAAGGGTATATTAGAAAAAAATCATTTTATTTACTATGGATGAAAAGACTGGTTAATTTAAAATATCATAACACATTTTCTCTCATATTTTTTTCTACTTAGTATAATCAAAACTTAAGCATTTATAAATATTTCAAAGGCACCATATTTTAGAACTCACCAATGGTGAAAGCCATGTTAACCTAATCAGTACCATGAAGTAGAATAACTAAACATTCAATAATCTGAGATGACTTTCCATTGAAATGTCTGTGTTTTTATTTTGTTTCACTTTTGGTTTAGATTATTTGATGATGTTTTCTAAAAATAATTGCTTAGTTCTAATATTTTAATGACTTGGTTCTTTATTAGGAAATTGAAGACAAAAGAATGGTGACAATGAAGACATTAAGGAACAAAAAAGTATTATTTTCTTAAGAAAGATTCATAAGAAACAATGAAATCTGGCCATGTGTAGCAACATGGATGGACCTTGAGGGTGTTATGCTGAGCGAAATAAGTCAGGCAGAGAAGGACAAATATCATATGTGTGCACGTATAGGAGGATTAGGAGGAACTTGACAGAGGAACAAGGGGGAGAAGAAGGGGGGAAATGGTAGGGGAGAGGGAGAGAGGCAAATCATGAGAGACTCTTGAATGCTGACAAAAACTGAGGACTGATGGATGTGGGGGAGAGGGGGGGATGGGCGTGGAGGAGGACACTTGTGGGGATGATCACTGAGTGTTATGTGGAAACTAATTTGACAATAAACTATTTGTAAAAAAAAAAAAAAGAAAGATTCATAAAACTTGTATCTTTAGGATAGTCTGAAGCATATGACATATATTTTAACATTTAAATATTTGAGTAATCTATTCAAATTATAATTGTCAATAAGACATTTAGAAAATATAAATCTAGTTGGGTTAGGGAAAATAGATTTTTTTGCCCCAAATTCTCTCTTTTTATTATTCTAGAATATGACAGACATTTGCATTTTCATTCCTTATTTCAGCACATGTGTACACATACAAACATATATACAAACCACAGTATGAAATAGAAACAGATAATTTTTTCTGTGGAAGCAACTAATATAAAGCCTGGTATGGAAAAAACTAATAGGTTTATTCTTTCATTTGTTTACTTACACACAGCACTGGAAAAATAAAATAAAACAGTAACAAAAATAAACCCCTACCAGTCAAATATCAAAAGCACGAACTATACAAACAACTCCGGTTATACATTAAAAAATGAGAAATTCAGGGCTCCTGGGTGGCTCAGTCAGTTAAGTATCTGACTTTAGCTCAGCTCACGATCTCACAGTTTGTGGGTTCAAGCCCCGCGTCAGGCTCTGTGCTGACAGCTCAGGGCCTAGAGCCTGCTTCCGATTCTGTGTCTCCCTCTCTCTCTGCCCCTTCCCCACTTGTACTCGGTCTTTCTCTGTCTCTCAGAAATAAACACACATTTAAAAAAAAATTTTTTTAAGTGAGAAATTCTACTTACCTTTTCCTGACAATGAATCACGGCGGTTCTGTAGGTAGTACAACAGCTGTTCTACCTCATTTAGTTTTGAGGGATGGATAAGTTTACATTCTTCAACTACCTTCCGGGCCAGGGAAGTTATATCTGTGTTGGCATTGAGGCTCTTAAGACGAATACTGTGAACACATCAGGATTTTCCAACTCAGGTATTATCAAAGTAGGTGATAACTTAAACAATACTTTTTAAAACTTAAAAAATAGCTTACAAAGCATTTAAAGGTATCTGACATAGACGCTTTTAGTAAAATATAATAAAATATTAGATATGATTAGGTTTAGAAAAATGCAAAGAAATGATTTCTTTGAACTGTACAAATGAGATAACAAAAGGAACATAAAATCTACAGCTGACTCTTCTAGGGAGGACAGCACATTCAGAGACTTTGTTTTAAAATAGTCTTTCTGGGGGCGCGTGGGTGGCTCTGTTGGTTAAGCATCTGACTCTTGATTTCTACTCAGGTCATGATCTCACAGGTTGTGCACACTGGCAGTGCAGGACCTACTCAGGATTTCTCCCTCTCCCTCTCTCTCTGTGCCCTGCCTCACGCACTTTGTCTCTCAGAAATAACTTTATTAACTTCAAACAAACAAACACATGTTAAAGAACTAAGAACTAAATCTCTTGCCTGAAATGTGGATATCTGAGGTTCTAAAAGCAAAGACTCTAATCAGCTAGCTTTTCTTTGGAAGTCAAATTAATAAACTCTCAATGGGTGCCTGGGTGGCTCAGTCAGTTAAGCATCTAACTTCAGCTCAAGTCATGATCTCATGGTTCATGGGTTCAAGCCCCACAATGGGCCCTGTGCTAACAGTTTGGAGTCTGGAGCCTGCTTCAGATTCTATGTCTCCCTCTCTCCTTACCCCTCCCCCACTCGTACTCTGTCTCTCTCTCTCTCAAAAATAAACAAACATTAAAAAAATAATAATAAGATCTCAAGAGATTTTCACATGTTCCCAAAATGTTTAAAACTCAGGCAGTAATCACAACACATTAATGAAAGAGAGAATGTGTAAAAGGACACAATGTATTATGTGTCCATATGTGTATTTTTCTTCAATTTAGTGAATTATCCAAGGACTTAGTTATTTTAATTTTTTTAATGTTTATTTATTTGATATGGGTGTGGTAGTGGGGATTGGAGGTCAGGCAGAGAGAGAGGGAGACACAGAATCCAAAGTAGGCTCCAGGCTCTGAGCTACCAGCACAGAGCCAGAGACAGGGCTCAAACCCACTAACTGTAAGATCATGACCTGAGCCAACGTCGGACACTCAACTGGCTAAACCACCCAGGTGCCCCAAGGACTTAGTTATTTTATTTTATTTATTTATTTATTTTTAGGACTTAGTTATTCTAATGAATTATCTGTGCAATTTAATTTTCTAACACAAAAAAAGAAGACAGATTAGGGATTTTACTAAGATATTAGGCAACTTTTCTTTACAGGTTGCTATACAGCAATTGGAGCACTATTAAAACTTGAAGCCAAACCATTCTTGATTTGTGGGTGGCCATTTTGTGCAATGTAGGATGTTTACTTAGCAGCACCCTGACCTCTATCCACTAGATTGTCAATAGGATCCAGTTAAATCCACCAAAATTGTTCCCAGGCATTGCCAAATGTTCTCTAGGGGGAAAAAATCACAACCACTCAAAAAGTTGAGAACCACTGCTATATATTTAAAATACAGTGCTTTGGGGGCAGCTGGGTGGCTCAGTGAGTTGAGTATCCAACTTTGGCTCAAATCATGGTCTGGCAGTTTGTGAGTTCAAGCCCCGTGTTGAGCTCTGGGCTGTCAGCTCAGAACCTGGAGCCTGCTTCAGATTCTGTGTCGCCCTCTGTCTCTCCCCCACTCTCTCTCTCTCTCTCTCTCTGTCTCTCAAAAATAAATAAACATTAAAAAAATTAAATACAGTACTTTTCAGTGTGCTATATCAACAAAACATACTAACATTCTTTTTAATTAGTTAAAACTCTTTTTACTTAGTTCTCAAATCAATTTTTTTTTCTTTTTATAGAAGGAGAGAAGAAGATTGGGAGAGAACACTAGGTGATCTCAGACCTTCTCTCCTCCACAATACTATGAAAGGAGGGCAAGACAATCACCAGCACAAGTATAGAATAATGAAAAAGGCCAGTTCCCAAGGGCTGCTGAAAGTATTACCTAAGTAGGAAGGAAAGTAAAGGATGTCAGGAGATGTAACCTCAATTCGTTAAGTCAGAAAATGCTCATTTTATTGCTAACATCTTTCACAGGGGTAGACTTTTAAGGAATGAATTCAAAGTACATGTCCCATTTGGGAATTCTGGAACTCATACTATTTGCTACAACTCCAGGAAAAAAGAAGAATACACATAGGATCCCCTAAAATAGAAATTTCCTAAATTAAACTAAAAAGCTTCACATAAACCTATCTTTTATTACTGATTTCACAAGGTGTAGTAGTTTATATTCTATTATACACCTAGAAGAATGCCATAACCATTTCTAATCTATGCATATTTAAATTGCATCAAATTTCTACACAGTTTATATGAAATTTGCCACTTTCAAAATGTGCACAAATGAAGAAAACTTACATCTTTTGGCATTCCTTTCGTTCTCCCAACATGGGATCACCCATTTCTCCAAGAATGGTAGCTTCCACTTCATACTGAACAATGAGTGCTTTTTCTGATGGATGTACATCAATATTTCCTCCTTTAACTTTCCTATAATATAAAATAAAAACAGACATAGGTAGATTAAAAACTCACAGAATGTCTATGTTTTTTATCTAGTTTTTAGTTCTAAAAGCATGTGGGTTGGATTAATATATGCATTTAAATTAGATTTACTTTTGACTTAGACCAAGAAATAACTCTTTTTCTCCAACTCTGAAACTCTGTACTATACGTCTTGATCTTACAGAAAGTATCTTAATAAATAGCTATACCTGGGGAAAAATACTTTTACACAAAGAATCATGCTGATATTAAAAGCAAGTGAATAAAACAAGATGTTTTGGAGAGAATAACCTCAAACAAAAATCATTAATTCAAAACCAAAGATAGCTGCCCCAAAATTTGTATTTAAAAAAAAAAAACAAAAACAAATCTGCCTAACAATTAGCCTATTAACTGTATCACACAATGACATGAAATTATCTAAACCACAAGATTTATTATGTATTATCTTACATAAACATATACATTACAGCAGTGAATCTTCAAATCACACTCAAATTACATAACAAAAAGACATTTAGAGGTTATGTTTTATAGTCCTGCATCTTTAAATTATAGTGTTATTAGTAATTTCCATAGGATGGTTCTATATACCTCATCCCCCCAAGCTTCTAAAGTTATACAATTAATCTTTAATTATAGTAAACAATGACAGATTAATCACTACTTGTCACTCAACCACATTAGAAGGTGATAAAACAAGTGATATTAAAAGAGATTAAGCAATGAGAACAAGAAAAATTTCTGACTATAATCACAGTTGTCTAGTAGGGTATTTTAGCTTGACAAGAAGGAACAGAAACATGACAATATCTTAAATTAATTCTAATAATCACTCAAAGTTGTTCCTTTACTTAGAAATAAATGCCCTATTATGTATATTTTCATGTAATTTTTAAAATGATCTTTTCATCAGAATTATTTACAAAATATGGAATCTGTATTGGAACCATGACTACGAGTCAAGTATAGAGATAGAGTAGGAAATCAAATACAATGCTAAAGTCTAGGTAGGTCAGAAACCAAACTGACAGTAAGATGTACAGAAAAAAGCTTGTGAGGAATTAAAGCAGCTAGAAACCAGGCAGGCCTGCAAAAATAATTAGGAAATTAGGTATACACACATATTCTAAATAGGATGGTAGAGATTCTGAAAGGCAGGATAAATGGATACAAGCTGAGGCTGGCAATAAAAAACTAATGAAATCACAGGAATCAAAATAACTAAGTAAGAAAAGTAAGAAAGAAAGATATAAAGAAGAAAAAAAGATGTACTATAGCAATCATTACAGAAACTCTCTTAATTATAGAACAGACTAGTTACATGTTTCCTGATAAGATGGAGAACAATCCCATTCGTGAATTTCCTACACAGAAGGGGGGAACAGTGTATCCAACTGAATGAAGATAATCATAAGGATAAAACACAAGTGCAGAGCCCAAGAGTAGTCTCCTACCACCACTTGCATAGTCAGTCTTTCACAAAGGAACAGGTGAGGTAAAGCATAATTGTCTTCTGGTCTGACATCGTGTGTTTCTCAAAGAAATCAAATTGATCAAAGAATCTCACCAATCTTTTCTTGTTTTTGTTTGCTTTTTTTGTGTGCATGTGTTTTAAAAGACTGTTCATTAAAATTTTTAATAGCTTCTTTATCACTAAAGCAAGTTATGTTTTTATAGGAAAAGTAGAACACAGAAATTGCAAAGAAAAAAATAAACTCAAACACCTAGAAGAAACCAATTGTTACAATTTTAGCACATATACATTCAGATTTTTTTAATCCATGTATAAATAATAGAGTGGCAGCTCTAAAATTTCTTTATAGGAGAGGATTAAGGGTAGCAATTTGGTAGGGCTGAAACTACATTGAATAGCACTTTACATAAGAGTAATACAAGTTATTAATTGCTTATACAATGTGAGGGCTGATGGAAATTATGGATAAACCCTTTGCTTGTTCTCCCCAGCACTGTGGCTGAATATATAAAATACATATATTAAAACTAATCTCATATTATACTGTTTAGTAACACATTTAAAACTTACTATGGGGGTGCCTGGGTGACTCAGTGGATTAAGCATCTGACTCTGGATTTGGGCTTAGGTCCTGAACTCACAGTTCATGAAACTGAGCGCCACCTCAGGCTCTGCAATGACCGTGTGGAGCCTGCTTGGGATTCTCTCTGTCTGTCTCTCTCTGTCTCTCCCTCTGCCTCTCCCCACTCTAATGCATGCATCCGCACTCTATCAAAATAAGTAAATATTTAAAAAAGAAGAAAACCTGTACAAAGATTTGTTTAGCTAAACTCACCAAGAAAAAAGAGGACTCAAATAAAATCATAAACAAAAGAGGAAACATTTACAACTGATTACACAGAAATACAAAGAATCACAAGAAAATTAATTATACACCAACAAATTTAAAAACAGAAGAAATGGGTAAAATCCTAAAACCATACAATATGCTAAGATTAACTCATAAAGAAACAGAAAATATGAACAGACCAATTACTAGTAAGGGATTGAATCAGTAAAAAAAAAAAAAGTCCCAACAAAAGTCCATACTCAACAGCTTCACGGGTTAATGCCATCAAATATTCAAAAAATTAATGACAATCATTCTCAAACTCTCCCAAAAAACAGAACAGGAAGGAAAACTTACAAACTCATTTTATAAGGCCAGCATTACTGTGACACCAAAACCAGACAAGGATACCACAAAAAAATTACAAGCTAATACCCAAAAGGACCATAGATGCAAAAATCAAGAAAACACTAGCAAACCAAACTCAAGTTTACATTAAAATTATCATACATCATGATCAAGTGGGATTTGAGGACTGCAAGGTTGGTTCAATCAATGGAAATCAATCAATGATACACTATATTAACATAATGAAGTATAAAAGCCATATGATCATCTCAACAAATGCATAAAACATTTGACAATGTTCAATATCCATTTATGATAAAAACTGCCAACAAAGTGAATATATAGGGAATGTACCACAACACAATAAACGCCATATATAATAAACACACAACTAACACCATACTCGACAGTGAAAAGTTAAAAGCTTTCCTCAAACATCAGGAACAAGGCAAGGATGCCCACTCTTAACTATTTCTTTTCAACATAGTATTGGAAGCCCTAGCCAGAGTAATTTGTCAAGAAAAAGAAATAACAAGCATCCAAATCAGAAAGCAAGAAGTAAAACTTCCACTATTTGCAGATGACATGATATTATTATAGAGAAAACTCTAAAGAGCCCACAGGAAAAAAAAAAAAAAAAGAACTGGAGCTAATAAACTCAAGAAAGTTGCAGGTTAAAAAAAAAACATTAAAAATCAGTTGCATTTCCATACACTAATAATGAACTATCTTAAGAGAAATTAAGAAAATATTCCCATTTACTATTAAAAAAAAATCTAAAAATAAATTTAATCAAGAAGGTAAAAGACCTATACCCTGAAAACTATACAATATTGACAAATGAAAATGTACACAACACAAATAAATGAAAAGATATTCCAAGCTTATGGATTGGAAGAATTAATACTGATAAAATGTCCATACCACCCAAAGCAACTACAAATTCAATGCAATCCCTATCAAAATCCCAATGGCCTTTTTTCACATAAATTGAAAAATCATAAAATTTGTGGTGCGCCTGGGTGGCTCAGTTGGTTAAGCACCTGACTTCGGCTAAGGTCATGATCTCACAGTTCGTGGGTTCAAGCCCCATGTTGGGCTCTATGCTGACAGCTAGCTCGGTGCCTGGAGCCTGTCTTCAGATTCTGTTTCTCCCTCTCTCTCTGACCCTCCTCTGCTCATGCTGTCTCTCTCTCTCTCTAAGAAATAAATTAAAAAACATTTTAAAAATTCATTAAAAAATTTGTATGGAGCCACAAAAGACCCTGAATAGTCAAAGCAATATTGAGAAAGAAGAACAAAGCTACAGGCCTCACATTTTCTGGCTTCAAAATATATTACAAAGTTACAGGAATCAAAACAGTGTGGTATTTGCATAAAAATAGACACATACATTAACAGAATACAGAGCCCAGAAATAAACCAACACATATATGGCCATTTAACTCACAAAAAAAGGAGCCAACAATACACAACAGGGAAGGACAGTCTCTTAAATAATGTTTAAAAAACTGGACACCTACATGCAAAAGAATGAAACTGGACCATTATCTTATACCATTTACAAAAATTAATTAAAAATGTATTAGAGTTGAACATAAGACCTAAACCATAAAACTCCTAGAAGAAAGAAAGGGCAGTAAGCTTCTCACCATAGATCTTGGCAATTATTTTGACACAAATGCAAAGGCTGTAAAAACAAGAATAAATAAGTGGGACTAAGTCAAAATAAATACCTTCTGCCCAGCAAAAGAAACAAAAATGAGAAGGCAACCTATTAAGTGGGAGACTGTGTCTGAGAATGGGTTAATATCTAAAACATACAAAGAGCTCAACAGCAAAAAAAAAAAAAAAAATCCAATCTGATTAAAAAATTAGCAGAGGATCTGAATAGGCATTTTTCTTAAGAAGACATGCAGATGGCCAGAAGATACATGAAAAGATGCTCAATATCTCTACTTATAAATGAAATGCAAATCAAATCCACAATGAGATATCACCTCATCCTGTTAAAATGTGCTAAAATGGCTATTATCAAAAAGACAAGAAACAGCAAGTGTTGGAAAGGATGTGGAGAAAAGGGACCCCTTGTACACTGTTGGTAGGAATGTAAATCAATGCAGCTACCATGGAAAAGCGTATAGAGGTTTTCAAAATACTGAACATAGACCTATCATATGATCCAGCAAACCTATTTCTGAGTATTTATCCAAAGGAACTAACTCAAAAAGATATACAGTACACACCCTTATGTTCACTGCAGTATTATTTATAATAGCCGATACAGAGAAGCAACCTAAGTGTCCATCCAAAGAAAACGTGGTATATGTATGTGTATATGTGTGAAATCTTGCCATTTGTGACAAAACATGGCATAGACCTTGAAGACATTATGCTATATGAAATAAGCCAGAGAGAGAGAACAAATTCTTTATGATCTCATTTGTATGTGGAATCTAAGAACAAAACAAATCAAACTCACAGATAAAACAGATAGGTAGTTGCCAAAGGTGGCAGGTGGGCAAAAGAGGTGAAGGTGGTCAAAGGTACAAACCAGTTATAAAATAAATAAGTTCTGGGCGCCTGGATGGCTCAGTCAGTTAAGTATCCAACTACTGATTTCAGCTCAGGTCATGATCTCATAGTTGCGAGATTGGGCCCCACATCGCACTAAGCGTGGAGCCTGCTTAAGATTCTCTTCCTCTCTTCCTCTGCCCTTCTTCCCCATTTCTGCACTACTCTCTCTCAAAAATAAAAAATAAAATAAAATAAAATAAAATAATAAAATAAAATAATAAAATAAAATAAAATAATAAAATAAAATAAAATAATAAAATAAAATAAATAAAATAAAATAAAATAAAATAAAATAAATTAAAATAAGGCCTGGGATGTAATATACAGCATGGTGACAATAGTTACTAACACTGTATTGTACACTTGAAAATTGCTAAGAGACTAAATCTTAAAAGTCCTCATCATAAGAAAAAAGTTATTTCTATATTGCCGGAGGCCGCGCCGGCTCCGACAGGTCCAGAGGTCCCTGAAGGATGGACGGTGTCGGCGAAAGAGAATGAGATAGCCCCGAGATTCTTTCTGATCACCAGGCAGGCATCTCCGTCCTGTCGGTTTTGGTGTCTTTATGTCGGTTTTGGTGTCTTTATTTTAAGGTTCAGCAACAAGATGAAGTCATAGAAAGGAATTTCTTACAATGGGAGGCCTTTTGTGATATCAATTAACAGAATGTTCATAGAGAAAAACAGCATAACATACAAGTTAAATTGTATATAGATACGCTAGGAGTCATTCTGTCTGGCCCTCAAGAAGATAAATGTTTCTGAATTGGTTTATTTGTGGAAACTAACATGGGGGCCCTAAATGTGTCCATCTTTGCACCTGGGTTTATGTTTTAGCTACTTTTATCTATCCTCATCCCAGTTGCCAGTGTAAGGGAGGGTGTTTGTGGAATGTAGGCCTTGAGGAAGGGACTGCTATGCTTCACCAGTTAGCAGATATATGTAGTAACTTATGTTCTGCCCTGAAATAGGCTGTTTGTCTCAGGGCCAGGCTCAGTTGTAACTCTTGTGTTCTTAACCCCTTAAGTCTTGGATCTGCAAGGCCCATAGGAAGAGCCTTTTGACAATTGCCTATAGAGCTTTCATCTAAAGTCTCTTTTGTAAAGGCAGGAATATGCTTTTCCTTATGAGGTATCTGTATTCAGAATATGGGTCTGATATGGAATATTGTGAGGCCTGGTCAATACCAGCAGGCTCATTTCCAGCATGAGCCAGTAGTAGCAGAAGGAGATACTAGTCTTCATTTCTCATGGCAGAAGCTGCAAACATTGTCACTTCCTTGCCGTGATTGCCATCCAGAGAGGCCGGTGCGGCTCCCGGCACTATATGGTAATGGATGTTAACTAGACTTATTGTGGTGATCATTTCACAATATATGCAAATACACATAAATCATTATGATATGACCTGAAACTAATATAATGTTATATGTCAATTATAGCTCAATAAAAAGATTTCAAATCAATAACTTGATTTTACACCTTAAGGAAGCAGAAAAAGAATAAATTAAACTCCATGCATGTAGAAGGTAGAGAATCATAGAGAGACTTAAAAAAAATAGAGAAAACATATGCAAAATTAAAAAATCAAAAGTTGCTTCTTTGAAAAATTCACAAAATTGGCAAATCTTTAGTTAAGAAAAAAGAGATTAAGACTGCAATCACTACAGCTCGATATTAAAATGGGATACTACTGACCTTATGGAGATAAAATGAATACTATAAACAATTACAAACCAATAAATTGGATAATCTAGATGAAATGGACCAGTTCTTAGAAATACACAAACAGCATAAAGTCAAAAGAAACAGAAATTCTGAATAGACCTATAGTAAATAAAGAAATTCAATCAGCGATCAAAACTTCCAAACAAAGAAAAGTCCGGGATCAGATGGCTTCACTGGTGAATTCTACCATATATCCAAAGACAAATTAAAACCAAAACTTCTTAAACTCCTCCAAAAAATAGACCTGATTCTACGAGGTCAGCATTACTCTGTTACCAAAGTGAGACAAACACATCACAAAAATAGAATATCTCTTATAAGTATCTTATATAAAGAGATGGAAATCAATATCCTTTATGAACATAGATGCAAAAGTCCTCAAAATACTAACACTATCCAGCAACATATTAAAAGGATTACAAGCCAAGACCAAGTAGGTTCTATTCTAGGAATACAAGGAAGTTACACATATGAAAAACAATGTAATATGCCACATTAATAGGATGAAGAAAAACATACATTATTATTCCAATTGATGCAGAAAAAGCATTTGACAAAACCTAACGCCCTTTCAAATAAAAGCATTCAATAAATTAGGAATCCAAGAAAAGGGCATATACGAAAAACCCACAGCTAATGATATACTCAATGGTACGAGAATAAAAGCTTTCCCTTAAGAATAAGTATGTGTACTTTCATCCACTTTTTTTTAAAGTTTATTTATTTTGAGAGAGAGAGAGGAGAGAAAGAGAGCATAAGCATGGAAGAGGCACAGAGAGAGGTTAGCAATTCAACAATTCTATACATTACTCAGCTTTCGTCTATAAGTATACTCTTTAATTCCTATTATCTATTTCACCTACCTTCTCTCTGGTAACCATCAGTTTGCTCTCTATATTTAAGCGTCTTTCTCGATTTGCCTCTTTTCCTTTGTTCATTTGTTTTGTTTCTTAAATTCCACATATAAGAGAAATCATATAGTATTTGTCTCTCTCTGACTTATTTCACTTAGTATTATACTCTCTAGATCCATCAATGATGTTGCAAATGGCAAGACTTCATTCTTTTTTATGACTGAATATTTTATTATAGATATGCCTATATATTATATATACACACACATATAATATTCTATATACACACATATATATATAGTACACCTAAATATATATACCACCTCTTCTTTATCCATTCATCTATTGGTGGGCATTAGGGCTGCTTCCATAATTTGGCTATTATAAATAATGTTGTAATAAACATAGAGTCCCTCTATCCCTTTGAATTAGTGTTTTTGTATTTTTTTGGATAAATACCTAACACTGCAATTACTGGATCTTAGGGTAGTTCTATTTTTAACTTTTTGAGGGATTTCCATACTGTCTTCACAGTGGCTAAACCAATTTGCATTCCCAAAAAAAGTGCGCGTTTCCTTTTTTACACATCCTTACCAACACCTGTTGCTTCCATGATTTTCATTTCAGTCATTCTAACAGGTGTGAGATGATATCATATTGCAGTTTTGATTTGCATTTTCCTGATAATGAGTGATGAGCATCTTTTGATGTGTCTATTGGCCATTTGCATATCTTCCTTGGAGAAATGTCTGTTCATGTTTTCTATCCATTTTTAATTATTTATATATTTTAGATACTAACCCTTTATTGGATTGTTTCCTTTGCTACATGTTTATTTTGCTACATTTTTAATACTTGGTTGAGGGACTTTTATGTGGTAGAATTTCAAACAACTATTGAAGGAATGGATGCCATTTACTCTTAAAATCCTTCAATGGTTCCCCACTGCTTTTACAAGTCTCAATTCTTTACTATGGCTCCTAAGTCCAGTATGATTTGGCCCATTTTTCTTTGTTTGCTCATTTTTATTCCATTTAATAACTATTTAGTGAGTACTTATTTCCAGGAATTGTATTGTGTGCTGAGGATACAATGAGAAGATAGAGAGTTCCTTAGGCTTTTGAAGCTTATAGACAGCAGGAAAAAAAAAAAAAAAAAAAAAATATAGTAATAAGAGTAGGTAAAGACAAAGTATTAGGTATCATGAGAACCTAGCAGATATATCTGACCTGGATTGTGGACAGTGGGATGAAAAAAGGGCAGCTCTGGAAAGACTTTTTGAAAAACGTGACATTTAAGCAAAAATAGGAAAAATGAGGGGTGAGCTGGGTGAAGAATGGGGCAAGTTCCAAACAATGGGAAGGGCATTTGGAACCAAACACTGAAACCCAGATATCTAAAAGAAGTTATTTCTGTAAGGCTCAAGTATAAAATTATTGGGGGCAGGAGGGAAGCAGAGAGACAGTTGAAAAGGTAGGTGCTCTAATTGTAAAAGCAATGGAGGGATGCTTGGCTTGCTCAATGGGAAGAGCACATGACTCTTGATCTCAGGATTGTGATTTTGAGCCCCACGTTGAGTATGGAGATTGTTTAAATACTTTTAAAAAGTAAAAATAAAAGCAATGGAAAGCCATCAGAGAGTTTTAAGAGGAGGCAAACAAAATCACAAATAATTGTCTCTTTTTATGTATATCTGATTGAAACATAAGGATGTCTGTTTAATCATTTCTCCAGTGACCAGAACAATGCTAGGCATATACTAGGTATTTTGTAAGTATTCATTAAGTTCTACTGAATCAAAAAAAAAAATTAAACTGTATTTGATTCTATAATCTACCACACATTTAAACATAGACTAGAAATTCCCCAGTGATAACTACAATGAAACCACTGAAATTGACTAATTAAAACTAGACTGAATCAATGAGACTGAAAACGATGCTGTCCTGTTGGAAACAAAATCTAAAAGGAAAAATATTACAAAAGAAATACATATATGGAATCATTATCAAAGAACCAATAATTAAAATGGAGGTTTCTGCCAGACATCATAAACCATCAGGCATGTATGATTGTATGTAGAAATATCAGCTGCATATTTCTAATCTGAAAGCAAGCAATGTCAACTTTTCATTTCCTTATACTGTCAAAATTAGGCAAAAGTGAAAAGTGTGTATTTCAACCTTTCCAAGTTCTAATCTTATTTTACTTCAAACATTACAGTGACTTGTTTGGTTTTCTTTTTTTAACTTTAGATAACATGGCTTTTAAAAGAATAGGTTGAGAATTATGTCTTAGGGTCCATATAGGTACAAGAATCTAATAAAAACTATATTTTGGCACAGGGTATTACACTAAAATAAACTGATGGTATAATAGTGGCTCTTTATGTAGAAGAATCTTGAATCTGAAGTTGAAAGACAATTTATTTTCTTCTGTCACAAAATTTTCAATCAAGGTATTTTAATATGATCAATGTAGCCAAAATTCAGTGAGGAAATAAATACTGACTATATACTAGTTACAATTACATATTCCTATAAAAATATACCGATAAAGCCTAGTTATTTGACAGTTTCAGATATATTCATATACAATGAGAAAGGCAGGCAATACATGCTTCAGTCTTGCAAAGACAGTGCAGTCGGTTGTATGACTTGACAATTGTTTGAATCCCTTTTAAGAATCGATTAAAGTTTGGATCTTCCTGTGACGATTAAGGCCATCCCAAGCCAGGATAAACATATTCAGTAAAACCATATTATGACTTTAAATTATGACTTGAAATAATGCCACCACATTACACGGCATATATATTTTACCTTTTAAAAGTATTTTAATATTTGGTCTGCATATTTCTTATAAAGTAATATTTGTCCTATAAATAAGGAAACCGTGTCCAAAAAAAAAAAAAATACAGGTGACTTTCCCTGTGTGTTATACCCTATCCCTAACAGTGACTTAACTAAAACTGGAGAGTCCTACTTAAGATTGTTTTCTATTGGATCACTGCCAACTCTTGGTCCAATGACAGGCATCCTTTTTCATCAGGGATGATCTTATCTTTGACAGGAGTCAAATAATCCCAAAAGATACAATTTTCTTTAAAGAGTACAAGATTTGGTACTACAAATCTTGTTAAACTAAAGAAATTATGGCCTGTTCCAGGACAAGCTCCTGCACAAACCTCTTGATAATTATCAACCTCCTACAAAAATTATACTGTATACATGGCAGTCAAAAGGATGAAATGATTGAGGAAAGCAGAAGCAGGCTGGAAGGAAGTCTTCCAGCCCAGCCTCCCATAAACGAAAAGCCACTTCTCTCTTCTTTATCGTTTCAAAACCCGACGGCAGTGAACTCCAAACAGGAGACAGAGAGAAGCAGCACAAGAAGACTTCATTCTCAGGCTCCCAAGGGACTTCTTCTGGTAGGGAAAAATGGGGAGTCCAAGTCGGGAGGTGGGGGTAAGAAAGACGCGGTTTACACAGCCCTTCACCCCTCTCCTGAGATGGACGCAGCAAGGAAACCATCTTCAATGCTGTCAGGGTCCCTCCCAGCCAGGTAGGAGGCTGGGGAGCCTCGCATCCCCGAACGGCCCTCTTTTCCCCAGTGCTCCTTTTCCCTTTCCTTTCCGTGACGCCCCCACAGCACCCCCCCCCCCGTCTTCCACCTCTCCTCTAAGCTTCTAGCATTGCCCAGTGACACATCGAAGCCAACCCAAGGACCTCTAAGAATATCTTCAGGGCCCCGCAAGGAAGGTGGGACTGAGCCTTGGGGAGTGGTCACCTTTTGAGGTATCTGGCGTCCTCCCCTTGCATGGCGGCGGCGGCGGCGGCGTGGGGAGGATGGGGGTATCTGAGAAAGACGGCGGAGCTATTTCCGGGGACGGTGGCCAAAGGATCCCCACACCCAAAGGCGATGACAGTCGCGAGGCCTGCAAGGCGGGGCAGCGGTGGCGGCGCTGCGGTTACCACGGTGAGGCCGTCGGCTCCTCCCACAGCTCCTAGGCCCCAAAACACTGGAGGGACCGAGACCCGCCCAGAGCTGCCTCCGCCAGAGCTGCCCCCGCCTCAAAGCGCATGCGCCTGCTCCGCCGCGCCCGTATGCGCAGGCTCAGTATGAGGCGCAGGCCCCTGGGACTAATCTGACGCACCCAGGAGCAGAACGGGAAGGTTTCTGCGGCAAATTTCTGCGTGTGTGGTTGAGGAAAGACTCCCTGATCACCGCCCCCTTGAGGATGGAAATTGGAAGAGTCATCTCAGTCCGCCTACTCGAAATTTCAGGTCTTAGCTTCAAAGAAGGGAAAGGGAATCCATTAACCTCTTAATTAGTAAATGCAATAGTGCAGCTCAGCCGCCGGCTGATAACCTGGGAAGTGAGGTTTGCGTTAAGAGGCATTGTGGAAAAGGAACTGCACTGATTGTTCTAAGTTATAATTTATGGAGATAAGCTGACCTTCATATACCACCTTTGATCCAGTACAAATCTGTGACTTCCACTTTGGTATTCCGAATCTAGAATGCACCACCTCCCGCCACGCCGCCCAACACACACACACACACACACACACACGCACACACACACGCGCTCCTGAAATACAAATCTGTGACTTCCACTTTGGTATTCCGAATCTAGAATGCACCACCTCCCGCCACGCCGCCCAACACACACACACACACACACACACACGCACACACACACGCGCTCCTGAAATACAAATCTGTGACTTCCACTTTGGTATTCCGAATCTAGAATGCACCACCTCCCGCCACGCCGCCCAACACACACACACACACACACACACACGCACACACACACGCGCTCCTGAAATGCGAACTCCTACTCAACACACACACACACACACACACACACACACACACACACGCGCGCGCGCTCCTGAAATGCGAACTCCTACTCAACTCATCCAAAGGTACTTTCAGAATCGTTTCCTCTGAGGCAGGCACCTGTTGCCAATGCAGACCATAGGGAAGCAGGGCTATTTTTGAACCTTAGCAAGTAAATGTCCTCTGCTTTCAGTTCTAAGCCCACAGGCTCAGCTATCACATCTATGCAAATGACTTACGTTCATTTATTCAGTAAATAGCAATTAAGGGTCAGCTTTGTGCCAAACACCAAATCAGGATCTAGGGTTACAAAGAAGACACCTCCACTCCCTTTCCTCACCTGTGATCTTGTCACTTTCTTCTCATTCTATATTTTCAGTGCCCTTGGGCCATGTTTACACAGTTGTTTCATTGCTTTTTTCAAATGCAGTTAGTTGATACAGTACAGTGCATAGAATATAAATATTAAATATAAAGACACAGTCCATATCTGCCAAGAAATATTATTTTTATCTGTCTACACATTCACACCAGCTACACTATTTCTGCCAGTGTTGTAGTCATTTTCTTAGTTTTTCAGAAAAGAATATTCGGAGCGAACTGACATTTTCCTCTGGGTCATGTGCTCTTATTTAACTATTGCAAAATTGTATCCCTTCTTCCTTCAAGATACTCCTGAAATCCAGCTTTTCTTCTCCGTTCTCACTACTGTTCATCTACCCGCTTCATACACGGAACTGCAATTCTTTCCTAACAGGACTTCCTATTTTCTGTTTTTTTTTTTTGCTAAATACTCATTCTGAAAAATGATATGAAATTTTGCAAATCATCGTTTATGGCTAGATTACCTTAAAACCCTCACAATACCTAAAATTGCCAGATCACAATAGCCATTAAAATGCATAAATGTAACAAGCATTCTTGCAAAGTAAGCTTCTTGAGATCAAAGATTATTTTGCTGTACTAACCTCTGCATCCTTAGAACAGCACCTGGCCCATAGCTGGCACTAAATAAATATTTAGAGCTGGAAAAAAATGCATAGATGAGCTTGGGAAAACAACAAGAATCTTAACAAAATGGCCAGAGGACAAAAGGAAGTTAGAGCTGAAAATTAGAGTAATAAGGAGATAAACTGAAAGTGGGCTGAACTAGGGAAGCTATCAGTCTGTAACAGGAAAAGTACAAGATGGGCCTGGGCATTTTATGCTTGAAAGTAGAGAAATACTCAGACTACTGGAATTGTGTCCAAAGACATGGGTCAATTTTGAGATAATTTACATCAAAGGGAATAATTACCGTGGTTGATTTAACACATTAATAAGAATCCAGGAGTCTATGATGTTATGCAATGATAGATAGGAATACAGAAAAACAAAACCTCATTTTCACGTAAGGCAACAACTACCTCAAATCCTTACTCTGAAAATTGGTAATTAAAGGGAAGAATTAAGCATTTGATTCAGGTCTTCCCTAATCCAGGAAAAGAAACTATAATTTACCTCCCCTTGGCAGGGGAAATCTCTTCTTTACATAAAATTCTTGCTAGTAATAGGGAACAATAATCATAGGTACTATTTTGTAAGCCCAAATAAATGACAGATTTACCTACACCTCACTGATTTATTACAAAATGATTTGAAATGTGGCAAAGTTTCACTCCACAGTTTACCTGATAATTCCAAAGGGGAAAAAACTGTTACTTTATAATGGAGAGATCATAAACAAGCAGATAACACCATTAGGCAGTACCTCATGGTATATGCAATAGAAAGCACAAAAGATCATCTATTAAGTGTTCTTGCCAAAAATCAACCTGAATCTAACCAAGCTGTCAGGTTTCACATCCATTACTAAATAAATCCTGAAAAACAGAGAGTATACCTAATTGGATATTAGGATATATGATAAGAAAATAATAATTGCAAGCATAGGAGTATAACCCCAGGGAAACAAAAAAGAAAATGAGACTTATGTATATATGTAAATTTGAACTATGACACAAGTGAACTTTCAGATCATTATGGAAAAATATACTGTCAATAAATAAATTTGAAACAGTTTGTTATATATATGTAACACATTAAATTGGATCTCTACCTCATACCACATGCAAAAACTGATTTCACGTTAAGGGCGCTGGGGTGGCTCAGTCGGTTCTTTAAGCATCTGACTTCAGCTCAGGTCATGATCTCACAGCTCATGAGTTTGGACCCCACATTGGGCTCTCTGCTCTCTTCACAGAGCCTGCTTTGGATTCTCTGCCTCTCTCTCTGCCTCTCCTCTAGTTGCATGCACTCTCTCTCAAAAATAAACATTAAAAAACTAATTCCACACTCATTAAACACTTAAATGTAAAAATCAAAACTTTAAAAACATTCAGAAACAAATATAAATTATTTTTTGACCTTCAGTTAAAGACATATTTTAAAACAAAGATACAGAAAGCACTAAAATTTATAAATTCACTGCATTAAAATGAATGACTTCTGATTATTAACAAGACACCACAGAGAAAGTGAAAAGATAAACCAAAAACTGATATACCTAATTTGCATCACATAAAAACTAACACAGGATTAAATTAAGACTATTTGAAGATCCCTTATGAATAAAAAAGGAAAAGACAGATGACCCAATGGGTAAATAAGGAAATAGGAATAGCAAGAAAGAAATGATAAAAAGCATGAAAAGCACTCAACCTCAATGGAAGCTAGGAAGATGCCAATTAAGGCCAGAATCAAAAATTAAGAAGTCTGAATGAATACACCAAGTGCTGGTGAGAATGTGAAGCCCTGGAAATTGTACCACTTGAGAATAAAATGTTTTGCATTGTTTTGTAAAGTTAAATAAGCATATGCCCTAAATCTCTGCAATTCTACTCCTAGTTACATAGCTCAGAAAATTCTAGCGTATGTGCACAATAAGACTCATTCCAGACTTATCAGAGCAGTATTGTGAATAATAGAAAAAGAAAAACTGAAAAAGAGCTCCAAAGTAATTTTGCAGGAGAATGAATACATCTGAATTATTTGTACTATACAATATTAAGCAGCAGAGAAAGTTTATAAACTAAAACTACACAAACCACATGGATGAGTATTAGAAATATTTTACTGAATGAAAAGAGCAAACTGCAGACGATTACATACAGTGTGATAACTTTTTAAAAATTTTCAGTATAACTTTTATACAATAAAATGCATTCTTTTTGGTGTGCAGCTCTATGAATTTTGTTAAGTGCATAAGTCATGTAACAACTACACAATCAAAATATAGCACAATTCTATCATTCTTTCAAATTCCTTTGTGTTCCTTAGAAATCATCTAATCCTCCAACCCCAGGATCTGGTAAATACTGATCTGTTTTCTTTCTTTTTTTTTTTTTAATTTTTTTTTAATGTTTTATTTATTTCTAGGAGAGAGAGAGAGAGACAGCATGAGCAGGGGAGGGTCAGAGAGAGAGGGAGTTACAGATTGAAACAGGCTCCAGGCTCTGAGCCGGCAGTCAGCACAGAGCCCGACGCAGGGCTCGAACCCACGAACCGCGAGATCATGACCTAAGCGAAAGTCGGATGCTTAACCGACTAAGCCACCCAGGCGCCCCATTATACTGATCCGTTTTCTGTTCCTACAACTTTTCCTTTTCCAGAATGTCATATACATAAAATCATACATTTTAAGCCTTAATACTCTCACTCAGATAATACATTTAAAAGTCATCCATGTTGTGTTTCAACAAATTATTCCTGTTTGTTAGGTAATAGTTTACATATGAATGTATTGCACTTTTTTAAAAAATTTTTTTAACATGTGTTCATTTTTAATAGACAAAAAAAGACAGAGCACGAGCAGGGGAGGACAGAGGGAGAGAGGGAGACACAGAATCTGAAGCAGGCTTCAGGCTCTCAGCTGCCAGCACAGAGCCTGACCCGGGGCTCAAATCCATGAACTGTGAGATCATGACCTGAGCTGAAATCGGACACTTAACCAACTGAGCCACCCAGGTGCCCCTGAATGTACTGCACTTTATTCATCTACCACATGTGAGTTTTTTCTAACTTTTGGTAACTATGAATAAAAACACTATAAACATTTACATACAGGTTTTTTTTTAAACCTTTTTTTTGTTTGTTTGTTTTATTTATTTCTAGGAGAGAGAGAGACAGCATGAGCAGGGGAGGGTCAGAGAGAGAGGGAGTCACACACTGAAACAGGCTCCAGGCTCTGAGCTGGCAGTCAGCACAGAGCCTGACGCGGGCCTCGAACCCACAAACCGCGAGATCATGACCTAAGCAAAAGTCGGACGCTTAACCGACTAAGCCACCTGGGCGCCCCTTACATACAGGTTTTTATGTGACCTAAAGTTTTTGTTTCTTTTGTACAAACACCGAAGAATAAAACTGCTCAGTTCAGGGGTGCCTGGGTGGCTCAGTCGGTTGAGTGTCCAACTTTGGCTCAGGTCATGGTCTCCCAGTTCATAGGTTCGAGCCCTGCATCGGGCTCTGTGCTGATAGCTCAGAGCCTGGAGCCTGCTTCAGATTCTATGTCCCTCTCTCTTTCTGCCCCGACCCTGTTCATGCTCTGTCTCTATCTGTCTCAAAAATAAATAAAATATTGAAAAATTTTTTAAAAAAAGACTGTGTCAGTTTATTGCAAATACATGAATAACTCTACAAAACTGCCAAACTGTGTTCCAAAGTGGCTGGTCCATTTTGCATTCCCACCAATGATGTAGGAGTTCAAACTGACCCACATTCTTACCAGCACTTAGTATTGTCAAGGTTTTTTGTTTGTTTTTTTACTATAATCATCCCAGTAGGTGTGTAGTTATTTGATTTAAATTGTATTTCCATGGTGATTAATGGTATGAGCATCTTTCCATGTTCTTATTTACCATTTGTGTACCATTTTTAAAGCCTCTGTTAAAATACTTTGTTCATTTTTTATGTTTTACTAGATTGATCAAACTGATCAGAGAGATGGCAAGAGACAGAGATGTAGAGAAAGTACTGATTTATGACATGAAAAGACATAATTGAGATTTTACAGGTATATAAAAAATGATGATAAGGAAATACTATACATAACTTATACTGATAAATTCAACAACTTGAAATGGGCAAATATCTTGAAAGACACTTATTATGGACAAGAAGAAATAGAAAATGGTAACACTATATTGTTAATTTTTTTTAATCTGAGCATAGTTAACACACAATGTTATATCAGTTTCAGGTGTACAACAGTGATTCACCATTTCTGTAAGTTATGTTATGCTCACCACAAGTGTGGCATGTCACCATACAATATGGTACAATATGATTCTATTTATTTGAATGTTTTTTTTTCTTAGCTAAAGTTTTATCTATTTTGCTTATCTTTTCAAAAATCAACTCAGTTTTGTTGATTTTTTTGTATTGTTTTTTCTAGTCTTTATTTCTGTTCTGTTCTTTGTTAGTTTTTCCTTCTGTTCTAGTTCTATTTACTTGAGGTATAAAGTTAGGTTGTTTATTTGAGATCTTTCTTTTTTCTTAAAGTAGGTATTTATGACTATAAATTTCATTCTTAGTACTGCTTGCTGTATCACATACATTTTGGTATATTCTGTTTCCGTTTTCATTTGTTTCAAGACATTTTTTGATTTCCCTTTTGATTTCTTATTTGACCCATTGGTTGTTCAGGACTGTGTTAACTTCCACATATTTGTGAATTTTCTAGCTTTCCTTCTGCTACTGATTTTTAATTTCATTACACTGTGAAGATACTAGATATGATTTCAGTCATCTTAACATTATTAAGACTTGTTTTTTGACCTAACATGTAATCTATCCTGGAGAATGATCCATGTACACTTGAGAAGAGTTTGTTCTCTGCTATTGTCAAATGGAGTGTTCTCTATATATCTGTTAGGCCCATTTGGTCTATAGTGTTGTCCAACTCTACTGTTTTCCTATTGATTTTGTCTGCATTTTCTATCCAAAAAGTGGGGTACTGATATTTCCTACTATTATTGTATTGCTATGTCTCCTTGCAGTTCTGTCAGTATTTGCTTTCTATATTTAGATGCTGTCATATTGGGTGCATATATATTTATGATTACACATTTTCCTGGTTGTCAGCAGGGCTTTATTCCTTTATGGAGGCTCTAGAGGAGAATCAGTTTCCTTGTCTTTTTCAGCTTTTAGAGGCCACCCACACTCCTTTACTCAATGCCTCTGTTCTCCATTTTCAAAGCCAGCAACAGTAACCAAGTCCTTCTCATACTACCATTTTGCCAGTCCTCCCTCTGTCATTACATCTTTCTTTCTTTCTTTCTTTCTTTCTTTCTTTCTTTCTTTCTTTCTTTCTTTCTTTCTTTCTTTCTTTTTAATATTTTTATTTATTTCTAGGAGAGAGACAGCATGAGCAGGGGAGGGTCAGAGAGAGAGTGAGATACAGATTCTGAAATAGGCTCCAGGCTCTGAGCTGGCAGTCAGCACAGAGCCCGACGCGGGGCTCGAACCCATGAACCGCGAGATCATGACCTAAGCGAAAGTCGGACGCTTAACCGACTAAGCCACCCAGGCGCCCCTGTCATTACATCTTTCTAAGACCCCTTCCAAGAAAAGTTTTCCTAAAGAATTTTAAGGATTGTGTGGGCCCATCTGGATAACATTAGTCATATCTGTCAAGTCCCTTTTTGCATGTAAGGTAATATATTTACAGGTTCCAGGGATTAGGATGTGTGTTTGTGGGGGAGAAGGAGAGCGTTATTTTGCCTACCAGAACACCCACTATAATCATTAATTTAAAACATCAGACAATACCAAATGTTGACAAGAATATGGAGCAGTTAGAATTCTACATTGCCTGTGAGAATGCAAAATGGCACAACCATTTTGGAAAACAATTTAGCAACCTCTTCAACAGCTAAGCATACATTTACCACATATACACAGCAACATGAATAACTCTAAAAACATTATGGGGGCGCCTGGATGGCTCAGTTGGTTAAGTATCCGACTTCAGCTCAGGTTATGATCTTATAGTTCATGGATTTGAGCCCCATGTCAGTCTCTGTGCTGACAGCTCAGAGCCTGGGACCTTCTTCAGACCCATTCTCTCTTTCTCCCTCCCTCTCTCTCTCTCTCTCTCTCTCTCTTTCTCTCTCTGTGCCCCTCCCCCAACTCATGCTTTGTCTCTCTCTGTCTCTCAAAATGATGAATAAACATTAAAAAAATGTTTTTAACATTATGATAAAATATATTATTTGGTTCCGACAAAGGAGCAAAATGCAAACTGAGCACAAAGCACAAGCTAACACCCTGCACCCACCCCATCCCCAGGTGAGATATGTGTGACATTTCTCAAAGGAAAGGGAAAAATAAATGGTTAACTGATAGAGATCACAGTCATGCAGGACAAGAGTCTCCATCAGTTTGCAACCGTCTTAATGATTAACGAGAAAAATGCAATCTCCAGAAACCTATAGATTCAATTTCCTGGGACCCTAAAGTCACCCTTGCCTCCATATGAAAGAGAATCTTATATATAAATAATTAGTCACTTTTCACAACCCCAGTGCAGCTCTTTCTGCCCTTGGGCCCTGTCCCCTTGCTATAATTAAAAAACACCTTTTTACACTGAAAACACCTCAAGAATTCTTTCTGGGCTTTTGGCTCCCAAATCCCACTTCAAATCACATCAATTCCATAAATAAATTCTTGAATACAAAAAAAAAGCTATTATGACAGAAGGTAGTAGTTGCTTGTGCTAGGCATAGGGGACAGAAAGACTGGATCAGGATGGGGAGCGTTTGGGTTATTTGTACATTTGTCAAAATCCATCAAACTGTATACTTAAAATGTCTTCCTTTAACTGTATATTAATTACTTCTCAATTTGGTTGTTTTAAAGGGTATAACAAACAAAGAAATCAGAAATTCATTTTGGATATAACATAATTGCATAATTCCAAAGATAAAGAGAAAATTTCAGATGTCATCACTTCACTGTTTTTAGATACTTTTATAGATACTAATTTAATGTTTCCCTCTTATTCCAACCCAGTGGATTATAAATTCTTTGAATGAAGAAACCAATCCCATTCAGCACATGGAGCTTGTGGTGATGGTTAAGAGCCTGAATTCTGAATCAGAACTGGGTTAGAATTATCTGTTCCACTATTTATTTACTCTTTGACCTTGGGCAAGCTAATCACTATCAGCTTCAATTCTCTCATCTATAAAATAAGAATGATAATAATTTACATATCTTAGAGTTATTATAATGTTAAATGAAATGGCATTCATAAATTTGTAACAGGGTGATATGACAATGTTAGTGATTGTTATTAGGTAAACGAAGCGTTTGAAAACCATATATTAATCATGTGACTCTGAACAAATCACTTAAGCTGTGTTTCCTTCATTTAGAAAAATTGGGATAAATGCCAAAAATGTAAAAGATTGGGGTGAGTAGGAGTGCCTGGGTGGCCCAGTGGGTTGAGCATCTGACTCTTGATTTAGGCTCAGGTCATAATACCAGGGCCATAGGATCCAGTTTAAGATTCCCTCTCACTTTCTCTCTCTCCTTGCCCCATCCATGCTCCCTCTAAAAAAAAATTGAGGTGAGTAGAAAATGAGTTAATCTTGTAGATTGTACAATTATGTGAAAATCACTATTTCAGCTCTATCCTTAAATTTGTTGCATTTTTAATACTGTACTAGCTGCAGTGAGGAGTTTAAAAGTATCAAGCAAAGTGATTGCCTCTTCTTGGGTCTTATAATTTAACCTAGAGGAGAAGGAATACAAAGATACATAAAGCTTTCTATGACAGAACCATTTAAATGCAAATAACCCCGTAATAAATCAACATTCCAAGGATGGTTCCTGGAGGGCTTTGAAACTATTAACAATCAGGCTGCCTTGCTTTGGAAGGCCTTGTTACTATCACAGTTTGTCCTGACAAGCAAAACTTGCTCTGGGAAGCTTTCTCTAAACTCCAGACTGAGTAAAATGCCTTCTTTGTTCTCCTACTGCATTTACCGTGTATTGTGGGCATAATTTGTTTATGCTTCTATCTCTTCCAATAAGAGTGCTTAAAAAGGTATAAAATCATGGATTTCAAATTGCATTTCTAATGATAGGGCTTGTCACATAGTCACCACTAATAAATGGGAACTGCTGCTGTATCAGATATAATTTCAGCCTTCAAGGAGCTCATAGTCACCAGGTATGTAAACAAATAACTGTTGAACATACTCATGCTTGTCATAATGGCAGCATGAAACAAGTAGAATGTTGACATAAAGGAGGGAATAACCCACTCATCATGGTGGATAGAGTTTAGGGTGGGGCTCCCAAAGGATAAACAAAAATTTTCTTAGCAGGGAGCATAACAGGGATATTCTAAAAGAAGGCGATAGTACATATAAATACACAAAGCTTGAAACATCAGGGTGTGTTTTACTAACTGCAAGTAGTTTGAGATGTTCAGAGAATAAAGTTTGAGTGAGAGCAGTAAAAATAACTATGAAAAAGCCAGCAGGGACAAGATCATGGAAAGTCTGGCATAAGAGAATATGATATTTGGATATTTTCTGCAGGCATGGGGAGCCACAAAACTTTTTTTCAAAACATTCTCATTTATTTTTGAGAGACAGCAAGACAGAACACAAGTGGGAGAGGGGCAGAGAGAGAGGGAGACACAGAATCTGAGCAGTTAGCACAGAGCTGAGCACAGGGGTCTCAGGGCTCGAACTCAGGGCTGCGAGATCTTGATCTGAGATGAAGTCAGAGGCTTAACCAGCTGAGCTACTCAGGCTCCCCAAAGCTGTTTTATTATAGGAAAGTCATGTTGGAATTTATTACTTTTGGCAATACTAATTGTTCTGTATTTTTACCGCACAACATAGGACAGAGGTGAAAATATCACATTTTTATTCTCCAAATATGATGATTTTAAATTTCCTGACCTGGTTCAGGAGTCCACAGAAAATCCTTTCTTACCTTGTGACTGCCTTTGGGATATCATCAAATGGCCATTGTGGTCCAGAGAGTCCACATCCACTGGCTATTAAAGCAGCCATCTTCTCACTTTTCGAGTTAATTTGAGCTCACAATGCACATCTTAAAGCAAAGGAGATTTCAGTTAAAAAGGACTCTTTAAAATACATCCTCTTTTTAATAGTGGTAACCTCCGTTTTCAACTAGTATGACATCAGACAACAACTATGACATCATTGGGTTGCTCCAAGGGTCAGGACAAGGAGGTAGGTGACCCAATAGGACAATAAATAATGATACTCTGTGCTTTTCTCCTTCCTATGTTCTCTTACAGCCTGGACCATACTTTGAGAAAATAGTTATGAGGTATGTCAACCTGGTGATTCTTAAAGACATGCAGTCAAATGAATACTGGGCACAGTATTAGGGGAAGATGTGCACATTTAGTCATACATGTATTCACACACAAAACCCCTGTGTTTGTGAATTTGTATGTGTGAGTATATACATACACGTTCAATTGGAAGTTTCCTGCAAGAGAGCATAGCTATTGTTATGCTTTTGGAGAAATGCACATGGCATGGTGAGAAAGAGGATATGACTATATTCAGCCAGGTTAGCTGTATTTATTAATTTAACCAAAATTTGTGAGCAGGCATTGCTTTAGACTTAAGTATGCAAAACTATGAATAGACATAGTTCCCGACTTGAAGAATTGTATCTAAATCCTGTAGGGATACACACAGGTTGAATAAATGAAATTCAAAGTAATACATTCTACAGTAGAGCTATAATGTATCTCTGTAAAAATCAAGATGACGATGGAATCATTAATCGGGCATTTAATGCCTATTCCGCGAAGGGCATTTAAGAATTGAGGCTATAGCGGCGCCTGGGTGGCTCAGTCGGTTAAGCGTCTGACTTTGGCTCAGGTCATGATTTCACGGTTTGTGGGTTCAAGCCCCACATCCAGCTCTGTGCTGACGGCTAGTTCAGAGCCTAGAGCCTGCTTCAGACTCTGTATCTCTCTCTTTCTCTGACCCTCCCCTACTCCCCTACTCATGCTCTCTCTGGCACTCTCTCCCTCTCTCCCTCTCACTCTCTCTCCCTCTCTCAGAAATAAATAAAAACATTAAAAAAAAAAAAGAATTGAGGCTATAAAGTGAATGAAATACAGACCTTACCCTAAAGAAGGAGTTCAAAGTCTATGAACAGGCATTCAGAGAACAAGTAACTGGTATCTCAGCCATATTTCCCACACACCTACATCCTAAGTCAAGTTTTAATTGGTTTTGTTTGTTTTGTTTTTCTGGATCCTGTTATTTCAAACTCTCTTGCTTATTAATTTTGTTCTTATAAGATGACACACCATCTCTTTTCAACTTATTACTTCAATTCATAATCTCTTGTAATGAAACAAGTTCCATGTGAGTTGGAGATATTAAGTGAATCCCATCTCTCATTCTGTACACATTTGTTTAGTGCATGTTATGTGTTCCAGGCGCAAATTAGAGCTAAAGAAGTAGTCCAAATGGGCTAAATGCAGGCAATAGCTATATTAACAACCAGATGTTTCCTCTGAAGTCTTAGTAGCAGAAAACTTTTAGAGCTGGAAAGCATAGGACAACTACTACCACATACCTCTGCTGACATGAGTTGAAAGCTATTTGGTCATCAAGGAGTGCTCTCTCTTCCTCACCTCTGTAAGAAAGGTATTGCCATAACATAAATGTGACATACCCTCCAGGTCATTAAGAACAGAACCAGAACTGCCAGTTCATTCCAAATCAGTTCCTAGCAACAACCAATTAGCAATAATAACTTTGAATGGGTGAGAAATGAATTTGTGTTTCTAGGGTTGAAATATACTATGTCCCAGTGGGTGCCATAATCCCATAAGTAGGGGGCTGACATTAAGTCACATGCTACTTGACTTTAAAACTTTTAACTTTGAGTTTTCTTTTCTTTCATTTACTTTCCCTTCTCTTCCAGCCCTCCTCTTTCATTTTTCCTTCCTTCTTTCCCTCCTTCCTTTCTTTCTTTTCATGTGTAGACAGCACATGGGTCATAAAAATACTGCACGTTGGAAACAGAATTGTATCTGATTTTGACCATTTCCTACCAAATCTGTCTCTCTTCAATGTAGTCTTTGCTATATTAGGAGACAGAGTAGGTATGTATCAACAACCCTGAGCAATAGTTGCAGTGAGATCAGGTTCTTTGCTGTGTGTGTTAGTGACAAAACAGGTTTCTTTCTTTCTTTCTTTCTTTCTTTCTTTCTTTCTTTCTTTCTTTCTTTCTTTCTTTCTTTCTTTCTTTTTCTTTCTTTCTTTCTTTTTCTTTCTTTCTTTCTTTTTCCTGACAAAACAGATTTAAGACTCATTTCATGTGAGCTCATATTTCAATATCTTGTCCTGGTTCCCCCCTTTTTTTTTTCCATCCAAAGAGGGAGAGGTGAGAAATAACATGCTCCTATCCCAAACTTAACAGTTTTTAAAATATTTCTCCCAAATCAATCTTCTTTCTCAATGACATGTTAACTTCTTTCCAAATGAGTCAGGTGAGGAGGTCAACATTGCTCTGAATAAAGATTCTCAAACACCATCACAAAAAAACAAAACAAAGTAAAAACAAAGTAAGGAAAACCCTGTGTGTCCACTTCCCTGAATCTTTCTCCTCTGGTCATGGTGATGTATATTCTTTTTCAGTCACTTCCTTGATACCAAACCAGGCCCTTGTGCTTTCGAAGCAACAGAAATTGACAAGAGGCCAAATAGGAGTTTCATGCAAGCCTTTACTGGGGGTGTATGCTTGAGCCCGCAGAGGCAGCACAAAGGCCAGAATCCTCAGGCTGACTCTCCGAGGAAAGGTAAAGTTTTTAAAAAGAAACTTAGGTGGGAAAAGGGTGATACCTAAGCAAGTAGAAATGGGGATTTATCAGCATGTGTGCATTTATTTAAAAATTTTTTTGATGTTTATTTATTTTTGAGAGAGAGAGAGAGACAGAGTGTTAGTGAGGGAGGAGCAGAGAGAGAGAGGGAGACACAGAATCTGAAGCAGGCTCCAGGCTCTGAGCTGTCAGCACAGATCCCAATGTGGGACTCAAACCTACATACCATGAGATTAGGACCTGAGCTGAAGTTGGACGCCTAACCGACTAAGCCACCCAGGGGCCTCAGCACCTGTGCATTTAAAGGAAAGGCATGTTTCTTCACGTTAACTGCATGTCTAATTAACATGTTCCAACCTCTACCCTAGGTGTGATTTTTCCTACAATGAGGAGAAAAGTCAGTGAAAGTTCGGTACTGGGGTCCACCTTGGTGCAAACTTGGTTTATTCTGGTCTTTCCTAATTTCCATAGTAAACATCCTCCCAAGGACATAGAGTTTTAGGTGTTTTTTTGTTTGCTTGTTTCCCTTGTGGAGTCATACATAGAATGCTGGATTTGTGGTCAGGGTTGAGGGGAGCCGAGTCTAGTCCCTTTTCTGTCTTATCCTCACTGAACTCTGTCACCGTAACCAAGTGGACAAGCTGATGGGAAATTCCTCCGTGTGAGCTAAGGAAACATTAAAAACATTTTTTAGCAAGATTATTTTATTTTATTTTATTAATATATTTCCATGGTTCTCAGAATGCCTTTTGTTTGTAGACCTTGAGATTGGGGGCCTGGATTGATCCTAAGATTATTTGGTTTCCTATACATTTGAGTTTATACTATCATTAAAATTTAATAAATCTGAAAAACTTGAACCAGAAAGTCAAATATCAGCTAAAGAAACTCATATTCTACTTTTTAATTTTGCTGGTCCACTAACTCATAGCAAAGGAAAAACAAAACAGGCCACAGGAAATGCTCTCAGTAAATGAGTTTTGAGTGACTAATAAACAAGGAGAGAAATCACAAAATAAATTGAAACTTACTCTTAAACTTTGTCATAAAGTTTTGCATTTAATTTTTTGCATGTAGGCCATTGGGGTGGAGACTACATAGAAATTGGGGCTTTTGCATTTTTTTCTCTTAAATAATACTGTCCCTCACGGAGAAAGTAGTCAAGGAGAGGAAGATTGGATGATTGTCCTTTATTTACTTCCACCCTCATTTACATTTATTTCATTTCTATTCCATTGCTTTCTGCTCGCTCAAAGGTAAATTTGTTCTATTGCATTAAAAATCTATACAGGGGCACCTGAGTGGCTCAGTCAGTTGGGCATCTGACTTCAGCTCAGGTCATGATTTCACGGTTCATGAGTTCAAGCCCATGTCAGGCTCTGTGCTGACAACTTGGAACATGGAGCCTGCTTCAAATTCTGTGTCTCCCTCTCTCTCTGCCCCTCCCCTGCTTGCTCTCACTCTGTCTCTCTCAAAAATAAATAAACATTAAAATTTAAAAAAAAAAAACCATTTAGTCATATTGGAGGGAAGGGGGATGAATATTTTTCAAGGGCATCCTATGGGGTAGGTCCTAACAGAAGCACCATTATAAAAGGGAAAATTACATTTTACAAATGAGGAAGTAGATAGAGTAGAGCAGAGCTCAGATTAGTTTTGTAAAATTTTCCTGACTTATTTTTACCTTTTTGTTATAAAGTAACACAGATATAGACAGCCATACAAGTCAGGTGCAGATCTTAGTGAATTATATCACAAACACCCTTGCTATCAGATGGATATGTAGAACTTTCCCAGCCACCTCAGAAGCTACTCCCAACATGAGCGCCTTTCTTATCTCCAAAAGTACTCATTACCCTGACTGTGACAGCAGCCACATCCTTGCTTGTGTATCCCTAGATACTATAGTTAGATTTTGCCCATTTTTAAAAACTTGATATCTCTTAAATCTCTATTAATTTACAAATTTCTATTCTATCCCCTTCTTTTCCTTACATTATAACTATTGAGGAGCCAGCAGATTTTTACCTCTAGATTTTCCACATTCTGGATTTGCTGAGCACATGCTTATGAAGGGGTTTATTATCTTTCTCCTGAAAAAATATATTTTGTACTAATTTGCAGCTAAATCTGGAAGCTTGATCAAACTCATGTCTGACTCCTTTGGCAAGATAATAAGTAGTGTCATATTATTTACTCAGGGAACACAGTGCTTGGTGCTTGCTTCTTTTTGCTGTCAGTAACCACCAGTGTTCAATGCTATCAGTGCTTATTCAATGTGTTTGTAGTCATTTTGGTTGCTTGAAGCTCATTCTTGAGTATATTTTTTAGGAAGTGCTCATGGGAACAATACTCCTTGAGGATTTGCCTGTTAATAACGGTTGTCTATCCTTTTAGTACTTGAAGTTCAATATTACTGGATATAAAATCTAGCAAGGGAGGGGCAGAGAGAGAGGGAGACAGAATCTTAAGCAGATTTCATGCCTATTGTGGCGCTCCATCTCATGACTGTGAGATCTTGATCTCAGCCGAAAGAGTTGGATGCTTAACCAACTGAACCATCCAGGTGCCCCTAGATGCTGTCTTTCTAATGTGATTTGGAAGGACCCCCCCCTCCAAATTATGCTGCCACTACCATCATTCTAGAATATACTCTAGGGAATCTGAAGCCCAAGGAGTTAAAGTTATTTGCCCAAGATCACACAGCAAGCAGCTAAAGATAAATGTATACATAAAGCATCTTGATTATGCCGGTACAGAGAACCTGCCTAATGCAGGTTCTTCCCTTCTTCCCCTCTTCTTCCCAACCTCTTTCCTTTCCTTTCTTTCTCCAATTCTCCTCATTCCTTCCAGAACCTGTATTTAAACCCAGTTATTTCTGACTTCAAAGCTTCTGCTAGCTTCTGCTAGCTTCTTTAATATGCTATGCTACTACCCCATAATGTGAAGTCACTAGAGCTTTTAAACAAATTTAAAAAAAATTAACTTTACTAAAACCTATAGTCATCTTGCTCTAAAGAACACTTTCCACTATGTTTTTATGCTCAAATTCTTTTCAAATGGAATCAATAAATGTTAGATTCTTTGACACATGCCTCATTAAAATATGGTTTGTTAGAAGTAAATTGTCCCCTTATTTTAATGAATCAATTTATAGACATTTTATATAATCCTTTAAAAGCCTTCTTTATTATCATCTACAACTATCTAGAAAACCACATGTGATAAGGACTCAGTGAAATCTGAATCTGAAAAACCTTGATTTTGCTTTCAAACTTAAAATCCACAGAATTTAAAGAGATTTTCAATTAGGCCAAAGTTGAACATTCTGCTTCTGAAAAATCTTCTAAAAGCAAATTTTGAATAGACAACTATGTAGCTCTCAGACACTGGTCCCTAAAGTTCTAACCTCCATTGGTTAGAGTGCTTAGCTATTGATGATACTTGACTGAAATAGATTTATTCAAAAATTAAATACACCATGAAGTCTCCCAAGGAATTTATACTGTATACTCTGTCATATAAACATTCCAGTTTACTAATTCTCCATAATCCTCTGTGTAAAGCCAATCAGTAATTAGATCGTGGGGAGTAGAGTTTTGCTTAAGGTATGAAATCACTACACATGTCCTAAGGGATTTATAGTTCTATTTTAAGCCAGTGCTTTTATAAAATCCTGTTCCAGTTTTTGGCTCTATAATGGATTTCCCAGGTTGGTGATACACCACACAGAAAACACTGTTTCCTTATTTTTCTTTCCTTGAACTTCCTGCTCTTACTGTGCAGGCTTAGTTCATACTGTTTGAATTTACTTATTGTGGTTTGCATAAAATTATCATTCACTCATCTACACGTAGTAGATAATGGTTATTTGCCTATAAATCTAACAGGTACTGAGATTTATTTACCCTCCTGCTCTGTGGGCACCCTTTGAACAAACGGGCAGTTGTTCTTGAAACATTTTCCATTTTTATGAGATTTGGAACTGTTTCTCCTTGTTGCTTTGTGTGCTTTTTAGCAGCTTGAGGCTCCTTCTTTCATGGTGTTTACTCTGGAGCAGGTGTGAACAGAGGCTCTTGGAAACGGTAGAGTGTTAATATCCCGGAGTGTGTCCTGCTACATGTAAAAGATCGCTTCTCTAGGCTGCTGGGAGGTGCAGCGGAAGCCAGGCTTTCACAACATGTGCAGATACACTCACAGTCATGAAGGGTCCCACACCTACGCTCAACCTCTCAAGCTCTCCTATTGCGCAGGCGCAGAAACAGTCCAGGAAACCTGACCCCAAGTTGATCGGAATGTTGCTTTGCTTATGTTCTCGGAAATGTGGAGCTTCGCGTATGTTTCTCATTACTGCTTGTGTTTGATTGCCCTAAGTAATTTTTTAAAATTAAATAAATCTGTATCAAAAATTGTCACTTTGCTTAAAGGAGCAAAATTAGCTTGCTCTGTGGGTTCAAAAAGCAAAGAAAGAAAGAAAAGAAATATTTCTGCTTCTTTATGTGTATTTCCATAAATGAGAGTGGCATTAAGACATAGGAATACATTTGAGGTTCAAGGGATTTTAAATAGTTTTTAAACAAATCAAGCACAAAGTACCATTACTTATACAAAGAAATGTATTCAAACCAGAGCTTGTTAATGGAATGTGTTTTAAAATCATGTCTGTTTTAAATAGGTCTTCAGAACTGAAAAGTTACTGGGCCGGAGAATGAGAGGTAAGTACAGTGAGAGCTGATATAGTAACTATAAATTTGGTGGTGCATTGTTTCACCTCAGTCATACCAAGTCATACTTGGGCCTAAATGACTTCATGAATTTCTGGAAATGCGGTTCTTTGAATCTATTTCTATTTTACCTAACTACCTAGGGTCTCTCCCCAAATTCAGCTTGGTAATGCTGTGCCCCCTTTAAGAAAACAGGAAGAAAAAGAAAGCTATCTATCTATCTATCAATCTATCTAATCTGAACCTACATGGCTAAATCAAGTGTTTCAGATATCAGTTTCATGTTGCCTTCTGACTCTTAATTATTCCTTCAGTTCACTCTTTCATCCTATGTATATTAAACAGTGTTTTTTATATTAATCATATTTTTTATTTTCTGTATTTGATATCTTGGGTGGCTCGGGGACCCAGGATGGACTGCCCCTCCAGAGGTTATCTAGTTCCTAGAGAGATACCAAACATCTGGTCTATGAGCACACCTTTGATATACACACCAACCAGTCAGAGCTCATACCTCCAATCCTCTTCATTTTCAGATTTTCACACACCAGGCCAGTAGGCTCCCTGCCCTAACTCAGCCTTTGGCCAGGTACTAGACAACCAAGCACCAACCCTACCTACTGAGATTATTCAGAATATCCAGTCCTAAACTATGCAGTGCACCTACCCTGCTTCATTCATTCCTTCCCTCAAAAACCCAAATCAAGTCTCGCCCATAATTTTGCCTTTTTTCCTTCTGCCTCCTAACAGACCCAAGTGCTTCCTCATGTGGCTCTGCAAGCCATGAAAAGCCCCTTACTTTTGAGAAGTGTAGCTAATAAGCTATGTTTTCAATAGCAGTCATCTTCGGGATCTGTCGGCCCTGCCATACCTGATCTAAACTAAACAAATCCTGGGTACATTTTCATACCCTTTGGTACCCACTCCTTTTGTAGACTCTAGGCCTCCCTCTAGCTGTTTTTCTTTCCTTTTCCTAAAGAGTTTTCTAACTGTGGAGCATGGCTACAGCTATTAGACACTTCTTTTTAGTGAAGGACCCCTCTTGTAAAACTCATGTCCCAGAGAGGTTCCTTGAATTAGGGATGGTGAGGGATCAGCCTGCCCCTGGCTTTTGTGGTGAAGGTGCTCCATTCTGCCAGACATAGCCCAATCTCCACTGTTGCCTCAGGGGTGGCGTGGAGTTCAACTGTGATCCTCTTCTCCTGCTGCACCTGCCCAAGGCTCATCATCTCAAACCACAACTAGCCTCCCGTACTTCACTAAACCCAACTTCAGATCCCAGTTCTTTCCTAAAATATAAGAGCCTTCTGCCCAATCGTTCAGGCTTGTTTCTGCTCTTTCTTATATATTTTCTCCACCATCTCCACCTGGCCATCTTTTTACTATCTAGTCAAAGTTGTACCAGTTTTTCAGTCTTCTATGAAATCTCCAATAATGTCTTCTTCCTAGCATTTGACTATATTGAATTGAACATTTTATCATCTGTTGTCTTTTACTGTTTCATGTACATTTTTCTTATCTAGTTACTAGCTTTTATTTTTTTACCTTTTTAAAATAAATTTAAATTTATATAAAACTAAAATTGTTTAATAAAAATATAAAATTTATATAAAAATAAATTTAAAATTAAAAAAATTTTTAACTTTTAAAAAAATATATTTCTGAGAGAGAGCGACAGTGTGAGAAGGGGAGGGTCAGAGAGAGAGGGAGACACATAATCTGAAACAGGCTCCAGGCTCTGAGCTCAGATTACCAGCTTTTAAAATACTTGGAACTGTAAACAAAACAAAACAAAACAAAACAAGAAAAACCTTGAAATTTGGACAGAGGACTTGAGCGTATTATTTACAAGAAGTATGAGTCTCCTTGGATTTACATAACAAAATCCCACAGGCTGGGTGACTTAAACAGCAGACATTAATTTTCTCACAGTTCTAGAGGCTAGAAATCCCAGTCAAGGTCAAATAGGGTTGGTTCCTAATGAGGACACTCTTGTTGCCTTATAAACAACCACCTCTCACTGAATCCTCTTATGGCATTTCCAAGACGCTTTCATATGGAAAGAGAGAGAAAGACGGAGTTTCCTGGCACTGTTCTTCTAACGACATCAGTGTCACGAAGATTAGGGCCCTTCCCAATGACCTAACTTAATCTAATCACTTTCCTAGAGACCCCAGCTCCAAATACAGATATACCGAGGGCTGGTGCTTCAACATATGGGTTGTAAGGGGTAAAAAAATCAAATGACTATGACCATACCTCTACATTTGAAAAGGAAGATAATACTCAGAATTTCTCCTGAAAGTCTACCAAAGGCTGAACCACGTGAAGTGTTCAGAATGTAAATTTTAAATAAAGAACTTTATTCTGTGTATTTATCATATTGATACAGCAGAACAAGAAACAAATTTATGTCACTTGAGATTCTGGAGTTAACTTTTCTGATTTTTAGTGTTAGACATTGGCTACTAGAAAGCCTTGACATTTTTGCAGCTGGTTCTTTCCATTGCTACTACACACAGGATGGAATAGTCTATGTCAAATTCCCTTTCTCTATAAAAGGACATTTTTAAGAATATTTCAAAAGGAATCATCTTGTTCATCATATGACCAATCTAGTATCACACTCCAGCATGAAAGTCCCAGAATTCTAGCTGAAATATGGAGAAGTCATTTACAATTACACATCACAGTTGTAGAGGCCAGATTTGTTTTGTTTAGTTTTGTCTTTCCATTTGGAATTTGAGACTCTTTTTTAGTAAACTCCACCCTGTCCCTTCCAGGTCGATTAGACTTTGTGTCTTAGACTCTTCCCAAAGAAACCCAAATTCCTTTTGGTGAGAATCAGGAAAAAATTCAATTCAAGTTAAAATTGCCTACCCAGGCCACTCCCTAGAATTTCAAGTTAGTCATTCAGTCCATCATGGTTCCTAAATTATGAATCCTTTGAAATAATATTTCCTAGGTGCTGCCACCCATTATTATGAGAACTTCTTTTGATTTACCCCTAAATTTCACCTTGTTCTCACCTTCTTTTTGCTTTATTCCACCTTGTCACCATGCCCCAAGAGAAACCTATATTCTCTTCTTTAAGAATTCTCTCATATGAAATACTTTTCTCAGTTATTGGAATCACTTTTGATTCCTTCTACTTTCACATCCCTCACATGTAATTGATCACTGAATCATGATGATTCTCTCCCTTAAACACTTCTAAATTCGTTCATCCATTGAGCCAGGATTTATTGAGAACTTTGTATGTGCCAGGCTATTGATGGTGAATGAGACTGGCCCAGGCCCCACCTTCATTTGTTTTAGTCTAGTGGGCAATGAGTTTTCAGTGCCTCAGAAAGTGCTGGGCTGAACTCACCATAGAGGGGATGTCAGGGCACAGAGAAAATAGCAAGTGCAAAAGAAGCAATGTCCATTAGTGAAATGGAACCAATCTCAGCAATTAAAACTGTCTTCTAAATGGTTCCCTAACGACTAACTAATCTATTTGCTGATAAATCTTTCTTTCTAAACACAGATTTTATTACATCCTTGTTTAGGAACTATAGATAAATTTCCATTACAGAATAGTTACACTTATCATATATAATCCTGTGTGGAATACTTCTAGCCATCCCTCATTACTTGGGGAAGGGCCCAAATAAAAATACACTTTGAAATTCCATGAATTTCCTTCTTCCTCCTATATTTGTTCACCGGATGAACTCATTTTAGACTCAGCTTTAATGTCGTCATTATGAAAACCTTCCTAACCCTTCAATTTCTCAAATAAAATCAACTGATATTTTTGTCTGATTTTGTAGCTGTTAAAAGCACACAATTTTCCTGTAACTGCCTCTGTCTAGACTATTTATTTTTTGAGCCATCAAAATATTTTATTTCTATTTTATACTAAGTCTGAAAGTGGCACCACACATATCAGAGGTGTTCAGTAAATACATCCTCAATTAAGCTCATAAAGAGTGAATTAAACTCTTTTCTATCTTCATTAGGACCAATGCACTTGAATCCTTTTTGTTTGAGTTTTCTCCTTCTCATTTTTAGAAATCGTTTATTTCAAGAAATCTCTTTATTTATTTATTTTTTTACAAATAGTTTATTGTCAAATTAGTTTCCACATAACACTCAGTGCTCATCCCCAAAGTGTCCTCCTCCATGCCCATCCCCTCCCTCCCCCCCACATCCATCAGTCCTCAGTTTTGTCAGCATTCAAGAGTCTCTCATGGTTTGCCTCTCTCCCTTTCCCCCACCATTTCCGCCCTTCTTCTCCCCCTTGTTCCTCCGTCAAGTTCCTCCTAATCCTCCTATACGTGCAAACATATGATATTTGTCCTTCTCTGCCTGACTTATTTCACTCAGCATAACACCCTCAAGGTCCATCCATGTTACTACACATGGCCAGATTTCATTGTTTCTCATTGCCATGTAGTATTCCATGGTATAGATAAACCACATCTTCTTGATCCATTCATCTGTTGATGGACACTTAGGCTCTTTCCATGTTTTAGCTATTGTGGAGAGTGCTGCTATGAACATTGGGGTACATGTGCTCCTATGCCTCAACATTTCTGTATCCCTTGGGTAAATTCCTAGCAGTGCTACTGCTGGGTCATAGGGGAGTTCTATTGTTAGTTTCCTGAGGAACATCCACACTGTTTTCCAGAGGGGATGCACCAGTTTACATTCCCAGCAACAGCGTAGGAGGGTGCCCGTTTCTCCACATCCTCGCCAGCATCTAGAGTTCTCTGATTGGCTCATTTTAGCCACTCTGACTGGCGTGAGGTGGTATCTCAGTGTGGTTTTGATTTGGATTTCCCTGATGAGGAGCGATGCTGAGCATCGTTTCATGTATCTGTTGGCCATCTGGATGTCCTCTTTGGAGAAGTGTCTGTTCATATCTTCTACCCATTTTTTCACTGGGTTGTTTGTTTTTCGGGCGTGTAGTTTGGTGAGTTCCTTATAGATTCTGGATATTAACCTTTTATCTGATATGTCATTTGCAACTATTTTTTCCCATTCCGTTGGTTGCCTATTAATTTTCTGGGTTGTTTCCTTTGTTGTGCAGAAGCTTTTAATCTTGATGAGCTCCCAATCATTTATTTTTGCTCTTGATTCCATTGCTTTTGGGGATGTGTCAAGTAAGAAGTTGCTGCGGTGGAAGTCAAGGACGTTGTTTCCTGCTTTCTCCTCTAGGGTGTTGATAGTTTCCTGTCTCACGTTCAGGTTCTTTATCCATTTTGAGTTTATTTTTGTGCATGGTGTGAGAAAATGATCTAGTTTCATTCTTCTGCATGTTGCTGTCCAGTTCTCCCAACACCATCTGTTAAAAGGCTGTCTTTTTTCCATTGATATTCTTTCCTGCTTTGTCAAAGATTAGTTGGCTGTATACTTTTGGGTCCACTTCTGAGTTCTCAATTCTGTTCCATTGGTCTATGTGTCTGTTTTTGTGCCAATACCATACTGTCTTGATGATGACAGCTTTGTAGTAGAGGCTAAAGTCTGGGATGGTGATCCCTCCCGTTTTGGTTTTATTTTTCAGGATTACTTTGGCTATTCGGGGTCTTTTGTGGTTCCATACAAATTTTTGGATAGTTTGTTCTAGTTTTGAGAAGTATGCTGGTGCAATTTTGATTGGAATTGCATTGAATGTGTAGAGTGCTTTAGGTAGTAATGACATCTTAACTATATTTATTCTTCCTATCCATGAGCATGGAATGTTTTTCCATTTCTTTGTGTCTTCTTCAATTTCCTTCATAAGTTTTCTATAGTTTTCATCATACAGATCTCTTGTATCCTTGGTTAGGTTTATTCCGAGGTATTTTATGGTTTTTTGTGCAATTGTGAATGGGATCAGTTTCTTGATTTCTCTTTCTGTTGCTTCTTGTTGGTGTATAAAAATGCAACCGATTTCTCTACATTGATTTTGTACCCTGCAACTTGGCTGAATTCTTGGATCAGTTCTAGTAGACTTCTGGTGGAGTCTGTTGGGTTTTCGATGTAGAATATCATGTTGTCTGCGAAAAGTGAAAGTATGACTTCTTCTTTGCCAATTCTGATGCCTTTGATTTCCTTTTGTTGTCTGATGGCTGATGCTAGGACTTCCAGCACTATGTGAAACAACAGTGGTGAGAGTGGACATCCCTGTCGTGTTCCTGATCTCAGGTGGAAAGCTCTCAGTTTTTCCCCGTTGAGGATGATGTTAGCTGAAGGCTTCTCATAGATGGCTTTGATGATGTTTAAGTAGGTTCCTTCTATCCCAACTTTCTCGAGAGTCTTTATTAAGAAGGGACGCTGTATTTTGTCAAATGCTTTTTCTGCATCTATTGACAGGATCATGTGGTTTTTATCTTTTCTTTTATTGATATGATGGATCACATTGATTGATTTGTGAATGTTGAACCAGCCCTGTAACCCAGGAATGAATCCCCCTTAATCTTGGTGGATGATTCTTTTTATATGCTGCTGGATTCGATTTACAAGGATCTTGTTGAGAATTTTTGCATCCGTATTCATCAAGGATATTGGCCTGTAGTTCTCTTTTTTTGCTGGATCTCTGTCTGGCTTGGGAATCAGACTGATGCTGGCTTCATAAAATGAGTCCGGGAGTTTTCCTTCGATTTCTATTTTTTGGAATAGCTTGAGAAGAATTGGGATTAATTCTGTTTTAAATGTCTGGTAGAATTCCCCAGGGAAGCCATCAGGTCCAGGGCTCTTATTTGTTGGGAGATTTTTGATCACTGATTCAATTTCTTCACTCGTTATGGGTCTGTTCAGGTTTTCTATTTCTTCCCGTGTGAATTTTGGTAGTGAGTGTGTGTTTAGGAATTTGTCCATTTCTTCTAAGTTGTCCAATTTGTTGGCATATAATTTTTCATAGTATTCCCTGATAATTGCTTGTATTTCTGAGGGGTTGGTTGTAATAAGTCCATTTTCATTCATAATTTTGTCTATTTGGGTGCTCTCTCTTTTCTTTTGGATAAGTCTGGCTAGAGGTTTGTCAATTTTGTTTACTTTTTCAAAAAACCAACTCTTGGTTTCATTGATCTGTTCAATTGTTTCTTTGGTCTTTATGTTGTTTATTTCTGCTCTAAGTTTTACTATTTCTCTTCTTCTACTGGGTTTAGGGCGTTCTTGTTGCTCTGCCTCTAGTTCCTTTAGGTGAGCTGTTAGATTTTGGACTTGCGCTTTTTCTAATCTCTTGAAATAGGCCTGGAGAGCAATGTACTTTCCTCTTAGGACTGCCTTTGCCGCATCCCATAGATTTTGAATTGTTGTGTTTTCATTTTCATTTGTTTCCATATATTTTTTAATTTCATCTCTAATTGCCTGATTGGCCCATTCATTCTTTAGAAGGGTGTTCTTTAACCTCCATGTTTTTAGAGGTTTTCCAGACTTCTTCCTGTAATTGATTTCAAGTTTCAAAGCATTGTGATCTGACAGTGTGCATGGTATGATCTCTATTCTTTTATATTTATTGAAGGCTGCTTTATGTCCCAGTATGTGATCTATATTGGAGAATGTGCCATGCGCACTTGAGAAGAAAGTAAATTCCCTGGCCTCAGAATGTAAAGTTCTAAATATATCCGTCAGGTCCATCTGGTCCAAAGTGTCTTTCAAGTCCATTATTTCTTTAGTGATCTTCTGTCTGGTTGACCTATCCATTGCTGTAAGCAATAAATAAATAAATAAATAAATAAATAAATAAATAAGTGTAATGTTGGGCTTGATTCTGGAGAAGTTGTGGCCAACAAATTTGCAGGTCAAAATGTAAGGATCACCATAATAAAACTTACATTATTAGCAAAGAAAGAGTAAGCTGAATTTGTCCATGTTTTAGGATTTCCTGCATTCAAACAACCTATCTAGGACTTTATAATTCAGAAAAAAGCTTACCCTGCATATTGTTCTTTATACAAAGGATGCTGTTTTATAGGTGTGCATTTGCTTATGCTGTTTTCTCTACTTAGATTATTCCTTCCCACTCTCGTTATTTTAAAGAGCAACTTTTTAAGAAGTAGCTTAGTATTGCTTCCTCCATGGACCGTTGCCCAAGCCTCCTGACAGGGTTAAAGTAAGTATCCACAGAACCCTGTTTTATTTTTATCAGAGCACATTCTATATTATATTGGAATTATTTTTTAACATCTATTTTTCCAAATTAAGTGCAAACTCTTCAAAGAAAGGATTCATGCTTTATTAATTTAGTTTATTCCAGCGTTCCTGATACACAGTAGATACTCAGTAAATGTTTATTTACTTTATTGAAATTTGGTGTTTGATATATTTTATATACCAAGTGTATTTTCAGGACTGGGACCCATTCAGTGTCTTCATGGTTTTGTAGCAGGCTTCTTTCATGGTTAAGAATATGTGTCTTATAGGGGGCACCTGGGTAGCTCAGTTAGTTGAGTGCCTGACTCTTCATTTTGGCTCAGGTCATGATCTCACTGTTTGTGGGATCAAGCACTGCATCAGGCTCTATACTGACAGTGTGTAGCTCCTTGGGCTTCTCTCTCCCTCCCTCTCTGCCACTCTCTGTCTCTTTCTGCCATGCTCTCTGTCAAAATAAATAAATAAACTTTAAAAAAGAATATATCTTACAGTAATTAATATCAAGATGTTAAAGAGGAATATAACAAAAGAATGAATTGTATAATTTTAGGAACCAAGACACCTGAGTAGGGGAAATCTACTTTGGTGGATAGGAGACTTTCTAGTTCTTGTTAAATTATGCTAAGTAAACCACTACTTCGTATTGCTCTTGCTGCAACTTTTTTTTTTTAATGTTTTATTTATTTCTAGGAGAGAGAGAGAGAGACAGCGTGAGCAGGGGAGGGTCAGAGAGAGAGGGAGTCACAGACTGAAACAGGCTCCAGGCTCTGAGCTGGCAGTCAGCACAGAGCCCGACGCGGGGCTCGAACCCACAAACCGCGAGCTCATGACCTAAGCGAAAGTCGGATGCTTAACCGACTAAGCCACCCAGGCGCCCCTCTTGCTGCAACTTTTAAGCAACTTTGGAACTCCACAGTTCAATTAACTGTGAGTTCTTCCCACATGAGCAAACCTCCCAAATGACCAGACCCAATTTGGAGAAATTCTGGCTAAAAATAAGCAAAAAGTTCCTTTTAATTGAGCTAACCAAAATTTCTCTGATGTGTCCAGCAGGACATTTTGATTTACTGATCTCTTCAGTGTTTACTCTTTAGGATACTAGTTAATTACCACACATATTTATGCACCAGCACTGCAAACTAAAAGCTCAGCATAGTAACTGAATTTGTATATGTTATAAGCCATTTGAAGACTTTTCTAATCTGGCTTCTCATTACCTTCTCAGTCTACCTCACCACACATTCTTTATTCAAGTCATATAAGACTATTTCTAAAACACCAAACACCGTGCATTTTCAGTACTCTGTAACTTAGCTCATATAGGTTGATTTCCCTGGATTTCTCTTTACTTGTTATTCTCTAAAATTCTGACTCATCTTTCAGTGCCACTCACTCATCCTAGGGAAATAGGTACTGATTCTCAACATAAAATGAATTGCTCCTTCTTCTCCCTTAGCACTTTTATCTAGATTATAGAATTTATTACAGTGTTATAGCTGGATGCAATCTTGTCTGTACCACACACTATGAATTATTTGAGATAAAGGGTTTTATCTTCCACATACTTTTTTTTTTTCCTTCTCAGCTTATTTCACTTCCTAGAAACCCAGAGCAGTTCACCTCAATGGAGGCTTATAGTAAGAAGTAATATCAGTAAATCAATGACACTAATCCTGGACACTAAAGCCAGGTTATGTATTTAGGATAAATATTACTTTTGAGCTTTAGCATTACATTAGTCCTGGTTTTTTGTTTATGTTAATGGCATTAGCATAGTGTATATATTATTATAACCATAGAAAGATGCCCATCATCCAAGCCAGAGTCTCAACAGCAATAGAGAAAATTCAGGTATTAAATGACTGGTTGATTGACTGACCTAAGGATTCCTTAACCTCTGAAAGCAAATGATACCTGTATTTATTGCTAGCCTATGCAGAAACTTATAGGCAAAGTAGATGCTGACCATGGTGCTGAAGAGTTAAATTGCATACAATGATCTCAGCCATATGGTCTTACACAATATAAAATTAAATCAGTGCCAGTCTAGTGCAATTTTAATTTATTTCAGACATTATGTTTTAACATGTGCCAATAGGTAATGCTATCAATGCCCACAACACTTATCATTTCTAGCTAATGTTTCTAATCACAGAGTAGATTGAAGTTAATCATTTCTGAATCTTCCCATTTTCGTTCAGGGACTTAAAATGTGAGTGTAGTTATCCATCACTCTTATCACAACTCATCATGGAAGTACTGTAGATGACTTCATAAAATTAAGGCTTTGTCAAGAAAATCATGATACATGTACCAATAAGCATGAGAGGCAGGGAACCTCATTGAACAAAATCAGATTTACTGTGTATATTGATATTCATCCTCAGATTTACTTATTGGATAACTTTTAACTTTCAGACATAGTTTTAATACTTATAGTAAGAAGTGAGGAAAGCTGCTTAGAGTAGGAAAATTCTGAGTTAAGTGGACCTGATGTTATTAATTTTGAGATACATTTTTTTCTATTAGCTTTACTTGTGGATGAATATTTTTATATGTTCATGTAGCTTAGGCCTAAATGGAACTGCAATGTGGAAGTATTGAATGTCACTATATATATATATATATTTCTTCCAAATTCTGTTTAGGTGAAAATCATTGGATAATAGTATCTGAATATAGTAGAGAGGAAATAAAAGAACAAATCTTTCAAACACTGTTGCCAAAACATTTTAAAGGAGACCATATAAAGCCATATTTTAAGGTTTTTTTGTTCTGTTCTATTGTCTTACGTATCTCACCTGATTGCTGAAGGAATGTATTGAGATAATGAATATAAACACATTTTATGAACTAAAACTTTCTATGCAAATGGAAGATTTTGTTATCACTATTTCAAATTGGGTCTGGATTCTAAGGCTTTTCACTTTTTATGCTACTCTTGAACTAGAATACAGAAACCCTGGATAGTAAGTGAAGACCTTCTTAGGGGTAAAATGCCTGAAAAAAATTTAAAGGAATAGATAACCAGACCTTTGATTTTGACATATATTTTTTCTCAAAATTGAACTGCCTGACAAAGCACCTGTCTTGGAATAGGTACTTACCTTCTTTTTCCACTGTTGTTTTTTCCTCATTTCCCAATCTAGACATCCTATTCAGCATAATATTATAATTCAGCTTTTTCTGGGGTAAAAATATCTCTATGACTCCAATCAATAGAATTATTTGAAATATTAATATAATATTGAGTAAATAGTTTCTCCTGAGTAACGGCTTCACCTGCAAAAAAAATTTCTACTTTTTGCTCACAACAAAATAGAGGGAAGATAAAATAAAAAATTAGCTAATATCTAATTAAAATAGTTTTTGATAATAGGTCATATAGGATTTTTTATTTATATAATAAGTATAAATAAATATATAGATATAGTGTAATAAAACTTGCATTCCCATAGCATGAGAACTGTTTCTCAATGTCTACACATATTAAAAGAAATTGTAATAGAATTTATGATCAGCCCTGTTTCATTTTAGTTGTAAATTATTTATCTACAGATATATTAAGTAATTGAAATGAAGTTCAATCTATCTTATTAAAAGATGGCTTTCCAATAAAAATTTCATTTTATTTAAAAATTATTTACTGAATCTGAGCAATACTTATGTTTTGACTTCTTAAATTTGCAATGCCTAGGATATTTTGGTATTTTTCTCTATCCATACTCAGTTCTTTTTCATTTAATCTACCTTTTGGGCTTTAAATTCTATTTGTATGCTGATAACTCCCAAATTTATATCTCTAACATCCCTTATGAAGTCCAGAATTATGAACCCAACTACTTCCTCAATATCTCCACTTATATATCTGACATCTTAAAGTCCTGAAGGTTTTCGCAAAACTTGCTCTACTCACAGTCTTTTCCATTAGGTGTGGGATACTTCATCCCCCCAGTAGTTTGGACCCCAAACTTTTAATTTATCCTTGATTCTTTACTTTACATCTCGCATCCACTCTGTTGAGAAACTCTATTAGCTTTACCTTCAAACTATATCTGGAATCTGATGACCTTTCACTGCTCCATTGCTAACAACTTGGGTTGAATCTTAATGATATCTGAGTTAATACAGTAGTTTCCTAACTGGTAGCCTGAGTTCACACTTGTCACCTTATAGTCTATTTTCAGTCAGCAGTCAGATCATCTTGTTAAAATAGTTATATTACGCGATTCCTCTCATAATCTTGAAAAGGTAACTGTGATAGTTAATTTTACGTGTCAAATTGGGTGGGCCACAGTGCTCAGAAATTTGGTCAAAATTATTCTAGATACTTCTGTGAGGGGGTTTTTCAATGACCTTAACTTTAAACTAATGGACTTTGAGTAAAGAAGGTTGCTCTCCATTATGTGGGCCCTTCTCATCAATCAGTTGAAGGCCTAAATAAAAAAGACTGACCTCTGCCAGCAAATAGCCTTTGGATTGGAACTGCAACACTGACTTTTCCCTGTGTTTCCAACCTTCCTGCCAACCCTGCAGATTTTAGATTTTCCAGTTTCCATAACTGAATGAGCCAATTGCTTAAAATCAGTATCTATCTATCTATCTATCTATCTATCTATCTATCTATCATCTATCTATCCATCTATCTACCTATCTTACAATCCTATTAGTTTTGTTTCACTGGGGAATCCTGACTAATAAAGTAACATTTTATAAGATTTTCATTTTTTATGATATGGATATCCAGTTATTCCAGAACCATTTGTTGATGAAATTTTCCTTTCCCAAATGAATTGTTTTGGTGCACTTGTAAAAATCACTAGACTACACATGTGTGGGTCTATTTTAGGACTCCATTCTATTCTATTCTCTATCATTTTGCCAATATAACACTTCCTTGATTACTGTAGCTTTAAAAAGTTGCCATATATATTGCAATATATGTGTATTAATTTTTAAAAAAATTTTAAAATATTTTTATTTATTTCTAGGAGAGAGAGAGACAGTGTGAGCAGGGGAGGGTCAGAGAGAGAGGGAGTCACAGACTGAAACAGGCTCCAGGCTCCGAGCTGGCAGTCAGCACAGAGCCCGACGCGGGGCTCGAACCCACAAACCGCGAGATCATGACCTAAGCGAAAGTCGGACGTTTAACCGACTAAGCCACCCAGGCGCCCCATCTTTTTAAGTTACTATAAAAAGTTGCTATACATATATATATTCTTTTTAATTACTATTTTATTTCTTTTTAATTCCAGCATAGTTAATATCCCATGCTGTATTAATTTCAGGTGTACAGTATAGTGATTCAACAATTGCATACATCACCCAATGCTCAGTACAAGTGCACTCCTTATCCCCATTGTTTATTTCCTAAATGTGAGACCTAAAACCGTAAATATCATTGAATTAGCACTGGCAGTAATTTCTTTGACATCAACCATATGAACATTTTTCTGGATATGTCTCCTGAGGCAAGGGAAATAAAAGCAAAAATAAATTATTGGGACTGAATCAAAATTAAAAGCTTCTGCAGAGGAAAACAAACAGTTAACAAAAAAGGCAACCTACTGAATGGGAGAAGATATCTGCAAATGACATATCTAATAAAGGTTAGTATCCAAAATATATAAAGAAATACAACTCAACACCCCCAAAATAAATAATCCAATTAAAACGTGGGAAGGAGAAATGAACAGACATTTCTTCAAAGAAGACACCCAGATGGCCAACAGACACGTGAAAAGATGCTCAACATCACTCATCATCAGAGAAATGCAAATCAAAACTACAATGAGCTATCACTTCAGACCTGTCAGAATGGCTAAAATAAAAAACATAGGAAACAAGTGTTGGCAAGGATATAGAGAAAAAGAAACCCTCTTGTACCGTTGGGAAAGAAAAGTTTTGAAACTGAGTATTATGAGTTCTCCAATGCTGTTTTGTTTTCAAGATTATTTTGACTATTCTAATGTCCTTTGATTTTCATATACAGATTATAATCAGTTTATCTATCTGTCTGTCTGTCTATCTATCTATCACCTTCTGGGATTTTTTGAAGTTTATTTATTTATTTTTGAGAGAGAGAGAGAGAACAAGATCATGGAAAGGGCAGAGAGAGAGGGAGAGAGTGAGAATCCCAAAGTGTCTCTGCACTGTCAGCACAGAGCCCGATCATGGGAGATGATGACCTGATCTGGAAACCATGATCATGACCTGAGCCAGAAACCAAGAGCCAGATGCTTAACTGACTGAGCCACCCAGGCAACCCACCTTCTGGGATTTTGAGTGGAATTGCATTGAACCTAAATCAATATGGTGATGATGGCATGGATTGACAAATTCCCTATGTTTGGTATGTCTTCATTTAGGCCCACTTTAATTTCTTTCAGCAGTGTTTTATACTTCTTAGAAGAGAAGGTTTATACATCTTTGATAAATTTATTCCTAACATTTTAATGTTTCTTGATGCTATTGTAAATAGTACTGTTCAAAATATTTTTCTAATTATCCATTGCTACTACATAGAAATGCAGTTGATTTTATATATTGACTTTGTATCATGCAAAATTGTTAAAATCACTTATAATTCTAGTAGTTTTTGTATAAATACCTTTTTCTTTCTTCTTCTTTTTTTTTATAAGTAGGCTTCATACCCAGTGCAGAGTCCAACGTGGGTCTCAAACTCATAACCCTGAGATCAAGATTTGAGCTGAGATCAAGAGTCAGATGCTCAACCAAATGAGCCACCCAGGTGCCTCTAGGTACCTTAGGAGTTTTTATGTGTGTAGTCGTGTCATTTGAAGATACAATTTTTCATTTTTCCATTTTAATTATTTTTTTTCTTTTGTTTTAATGTACTAGCTAGATCTCTTGTGCTTAGAGTAGACTTCTTTATTTTGTCATGGGGGGAAAGCATTCACTATTTCACTATTAGGCATAATATTAATAGCAAGGTTTTTGTATATGTCATTTATAAGGTTGCAAATGTTTTCTTCTGTAATTACATTGATAAAACTTTTTAAATGTTTATTTATTTATTTTTTGAAAGGTAGAATAGGGAGGAGTAGAGAGAGGAGACAGAGAATCCCAAACAGGCTCTGTGTTGTGAGCACAAAGCCTGACTGGGGTTTGAAATCAGGAATGGTGAGATCATGACCTGAGCCTAAATCAAGAGTTGAACACCCTGAAAAAAATGTTTTTATCAGAAATGTGGGAAATCTGCATCTGCATCTACTAAAACAACCATAATCCTTTCCTTCCTTAATTTGTTGATGCAGAGAGTTATACTGAGTGTTTTTCAAATGTTAAATAAACTTTGTATTCTGGTGCTAAATCCCATTTGTCATGGTGTATTATCCTTTTTATGTATTGCTGGATCTAGTTTGCTAATGTTTGCTAAGGAATTCTGCATCTATGTTCATAAGGTATATTGGCCCGCAGTTTTTGTTTTTTTTTTTCTTTCCTTTGATTTTAGTATCAGGGTAATATATTCTCATAAAACCAGCTGCTAAGTGTCCCCTCCTCCTCCTTTTTTAAACTGTTTGTACAATATTCATAGTATTTCTTTTTTAAATGTTTTATAGAATTCACCAAGATATCCTTCTGGGTTTGTTCAATGATTCTATTCTCTGCTATTTCTAATTTGCTGATAAACTTATTGAGAGTATTATCTATCCTCAGTATGACATTTTTTTCATTTCTAGACTTCCAATTTGAATATTTTATATAATCTCTTTGCTATAATTCCTCATCTTTTCATGTAGGTTGTCCATTTTTCCATTAGATTTTAAAAACATTTTAAAAACATAATTATTTTAAAGTCCCTGTCTGGTAATTCCAACATCTGGGCCATCTCTCAGTTTGTTCCATTTTATAATTCCATGATGGGTCATATTTCCTTGTTTTTGACAATCTTGAATTGTTGATTGAATGCAGGATGCTGAGTAGAAGTATCCTATGTAATGAGGTAAATAACATTTACTCTCTGAATAGGGTGTTTCTCTTTTTCTGTGAGGTCATTAATTACTGAATGAAGTTAACATAGTCTGTAATTGAACTGGGTCTGGATCTAATAGTTGCTTTAAATATGTTCAGGGCACCATGGGCTTTGCATTTTCCCCATGTTGGGCTGTTGCTCTCTTGTACTCACTATAAAGCCTGGAGTGTCAGACATGTATCTCAATTCTCCTCTGGCCTCAGAATTTAGCGGGCCTACATATCTTTGCCAAAAGGTGGGTCTCTTTCAATGCTCCTTCCTCTTCTCCAGAATTAGACTGCTGTTGTCTCCTACTTGTCAGTACCCAGGATGCAGGAAGGTTTTCTCAGTTCTGCTGCTTACTCCTTGGATTGGGGGAGACTTGTGTTCTGGTGTCTTCAGATTGGAATCTCTCTCAATGCTCCTTTGCTTCCTTCAGCATCGGACTGCTGTTGCCTAGTGCTTGGTGCAAGGCTTGGAATGTATGTGGGAGAACAGAGGGGAGGTCGAGGTGATTCCATCTTGTTTTCTGCTTCTGCCTTTGGACTTAAGCAGCCCTTACTTGCAAAAGCCTCAGAGAGAATCTCTTTCGAGTCTCGTTTTTCTTCTCCAGTGGCAGACAGGCACTACCTTATACTCAGTACAAGGTCCAGAGCACAGAGAGTCTTTGCTCACTTTTCCCACTCTGTCCTTAGGTTTAGGCATGCCCTGCATACCTATGACTAAGCAGATGACTTTCTATCCTCCTATCTTGCTCTCAATCTTTTCATGACCTCTCAGAGAACACTATGAAAAGAGTGGATGTACAGACCCTCCTTGTGTCCAGAACTCTCAAGATCCTATAATGCCATGCCAGCCCACATGTGGCCTTTTAACATTTAAAAATTTAACTGTTGTTTTCTTACTCATGGCTGTGGTAGCTTCCTTCCCATCCTGCTGCTCTGTCAAAGGGGAAAACAGCCGCGTCTCTCTTGAGAGGAGCTTGCCACTCATCTGAGTCTAGGTTACCTTATGATATCTGACCAAAGTCTTTGCCTAGTTAACTCATATTATCACTTATATTTGAGCTCAACTTCCATTTCTTAAGTGAGAGTTGTTATGTTCTAAACCATAAAAATGCCCTTGGTTTTCCTTCCCACCAGTTTTTGCTCCCCTTCCCTGTTTATAATAGCTATCATACTTTCACTTCTAAAATGTCTCTGGCTTTCTTGAAGACAGATATTTATGCCTGTATTAACTCACTGTCATATACCCCAGACTGTACTATACAGCCTTGGATTAGTAGGCACTCAAGAAAATAACTGTTGAGTGGAATTGAAATTCTCACTTGATTTCTTGGGAGATATTTTGGGTTCTCGGCTGAATGATAAAGGAAGGGAGATCACTTCGTTTTGCATTTGAACGGTACCATCTAAACCCTAGTCATTCCTCTGACAGTTTGAATTCTCCTCTCCTTCCATTCCTAGTGTTGATGGGAATGTCATATGTCTTCGAAGTTATGATCGTGGTCTCTGGCCTTATATAATCTGTTTTGTGTCCCATCTCCTCAACTAGTAGATGAATGACCTTGGGCAAATTATGTAATCACTCAGAATCTCACTTTCCTTATTCATTAAATATCTATCTCACTGAGTTGGTGCAAGAATTAACTAAATTAGTGTGTACAAAGGCCCAGAACCTAGTATATATTAAATATGAGGTAAGCATTGTTTTCACTACTTTTTGATAACCTTCCTTGTTGTTTTTCCAAGAGAGGAAGAGAGTTACTCTCCTTAAAAGGACTTTCTAAGAAGGAACAAGCAGTTACACATATTTCCACTCTAGACCTGGTATATTATTAAATTGCCTCTTGTTCATCCCAGGAGCACATTTCAATTTCTTTATTGCCAGTATCTGATCTAGCCTATCCAGTCTTCTGGTTTAAATGCATATATGTGGTTTAGCCACCACCACTTTTTTTTTTTAATTTATTTCTAGGAGAGAGAGACAGCGTGAGCAGGGGAGGGTCAGAGAGAGAGGGAGACACAGACTCTGAAACAGGCTCCAGGCTCTGAGCTGGCAGTCAGCACAGAACCCGACGCGGGGCTTGAACCCACGAACTGCGAGATCATGCCCTAAGTGAAAGTCGGACGCTTAACCAACTAAGCCACCCAGGTGCCCCTAGCCACCACCACTTTTAAGCAGAAGCCAACCAATACTGGCACAGTAATAACACTGTCAGGAGAAAAGGTTTGAACCGTATGGCAGTGTTAATCAAAAGTTGTATCATGAGTACTAAACCAAATCTTTAATCAGCTGTGACAGCCAAGATCAAGATTGGGTGACCAGGTTGGCCAGAGAAACAGACTAGCATGAAGGACATAACAGATGCAGGAAACTTCAAGAAGATCAAGAATGCAGAGAATTAACATCAAGTTTCTGGGCCACGGTTAGGAACATTAGCAATAAGCATCAGATGGTTAAGGCAAGAAGAGGACTATGGAAATATCAGAAAACAGGACAACCGAGGTCAATTTTTAAGCCCAGGTCAGGAACTCCTTAGGTCAGCCTCAGGGAGGATGAAAAAGTCACTGATTCAGTTTCCCATCAAGGACTGCATAGTATCAAGGAGGTAGGTCATCAGTAAGATGAAGAATGCCTCAGAGCCTTAAATACTTGGCTACACCCAGAAGTAGTGCTGTCTGCCCCTTATCCTGCCTTGTTTCTAACCTGCTTTTTCCCCTGAAGCTTCATGGAAAAGGGATAGAAGTAAGGCCATCAAGTGCCTGTCTTACTTTGCTAATCTCCTCCTCAACCCTAAGTATCTTTGTTTCATTGGTGAAACGTAGAGCACCCCATATGGTCTTTAAATTGTTGTACCATCTCAGTGGTGCCCTGGGTGCTCTAACTCTTAATTTCAGCTCAGATCATGATCTCACATGATCTGAGCCCCCGTTGGGGCTTTGTGCTGACAATGTGGATTCACTACTTGGGATTTTTTGGTCTCTCCTCTCTCTTTGCCCCTCCCCTGCTCACTCTCTAGCTCTCAAAATAAATAAACATTAAAACAATTAAATTGCTTGCACCATCTTAGACCCTAGGAGTCAATATATTCTAATGGTAGCTAGATAAAAGCATTCACCAAAGGTCCATTAGTTTTCTGCCCCAAACCACCCACCCTCTTCTGAGTAATACTTTCTAGAGGCAACTCTTAGCTGTTTCTTCTGCACTTCCCAGCTTAACTCTAAAAAATATGCTTCTATTACCACTTCTTGCTATTTTTCAGCTCTAGAGATTACCTGTTGTCATCCTTGTGGTGGACAGTGAAGGTTCAAATTTCTCACACCCCTGTGCCTTATCCACTTTACTTTTTTTTTCAAGGTGTAAACTTTGAACTGCAACGTTTTTGTCAAATTCATATTCACTACCTGTAATGTTATAATTGTATAATTACATTCATAGCATGCCATGTAATTATTATTTAAATTTTTATTCTTGTATCATTTTTAGCTTTCTCTGGAATCAATAAATCCCTCCCTTTTTAAGTTTCTTAAGGGTTCTACCTACCTATCACACATTCTGCCTTACACTTCTTTTTAAACCTTTACTTGTTTTTGAGAGACAGAGTACAAGTCAGGGAGGGGCAGAGAGAGATGGAGGCACAGAACCCAAAGGAGATTCCAGGCTCTGAGCTGTCAGCACAGAGCCCAAGGCAGGACTCCAACTCACTGACTGCAAGATCATGACCTGAGCCGAAGTCAGACACTGAACTGGCTGAGCCACACAGGCATTCCACAGTCTTACTCTTCTTCTCCTTCTCCTCCTCCTCCTCCTCCTTCTTCTTCTTTAAAAATAGTTTATTGTCAAGTTAGTTTCCATATAATACCCAGTGCTCATCCCCACAAGTGCTCTCCTCCATGCCCATCACTCCCCTGCCCTTACTCCCCAACCCCACAGCTCTCAGTTTGTTCTCCCCATTGAAGAGTCTCTCATTGCTGCCCTCCCTCCCTCTCCCCCACTATTTTTCCCTTTCTTCTCCCCCACAACCCTCCCTTAAGTTCCTCTCAATCCTCCTATATGTGCAAACACATGGTATCTGTCCTTCTCTGCCTGACTTATTTCGCTCAGCATAACACCCTCAAATTCTGACCATGTAGCTACACATGGCCAAATTTCATTCTTTTTCATTGCCATGTAGTATTCCATTATATAGATGAACCATATCTTCTTGATCCATTCATCCATTGATGGACACTTAGGCTCTTTCCATGTTTTAGCTATTGTTGAGAGTGCTGCTATGAACATTGGGATACATGTGCCCCTATGCATCAGCACTCCTGTATCCCTTGGGTAAATTCCTAGCAGTGCTGTTGCTGGGTCACAGGGGAGTTCTATGGTTAATTTTTTGAGGAATCTCCACACTGTTTTCCAGAGGGGCTGTGCCAGTTTACATTCCCACCAACAGTGTAGGAGGGTGCCCATTTCTCCACATCCTCACCAGCATTTAGAGTCCTCTTATTTGCTCATTTTAGCCACCCTGACCGGCATGAGGTGTTTACTCAGTGTGGTTTTGATTTGATTTTCCCTGATGAGTGACGTTAACATCATTTCATGTGTCTGTTGGCCATCTGGATATCCTCTTTGGAGAAGTGTCTGTTCATATATTCTGCCCATTTCTTCACTGGATTATTTGTTTTTCGGATGTGGAGTTTGGTGAGTTCCTTATAGATTTTGGATACTAGCCCTTTATTTGATATGTCATTTGCAACTATCTTTTCCCATTCCATTGGTTGCCTGTTAGTTTTATGGATTGTTTCCTTTGCTGTGCAGAAGCTTTTAATCTTGATGAGGTCTCAGGAGATCATTTTTGCTCTTGATTCCCTTGCCTTTGGGGATGTGTCAAGTAAGAAGTTGCTGCGGTTGAGATCAAGGAGGTTGTTTCCTGCTTTCTTCTCTACGGTTTTGATGGTTTCCTGTCTCACATTCAGGCCCTTTATCCATTTTGAGTTTATTTTTGTGCACAGTGTGAGAAAATGATCTAGTTTCATTCTTCTGCATGTTGCTGTCCAGTTCTCCCAGCACCATCTGTTAAAGAGGTTGTCTTTTTGCCAGTGGATACTCTTTCCTGCTTTGTCAAAGATTAGTTGGCTGTACATTTTTGGGTTCAATTCTGAGTTCTCTATTCTGTTCCATTGGTCTATGTGACTGTTTTTGTGCCAATACCATACTGTCTTGATGATGACAGCTTTGTGGTAGAGGCTAAAGTCTGGGGTGGTGATGCCTCCTGTTTTGGTTTTCTTCTTCAATATTCCTTTGGCGATTCAGGGTGTTTTGTGGTTCCATACAAATTTTAGGACAGTTTGTTCTAGTTTTGAGAAGAATGCTGGTGCAATTTTGATTGGGATTGCATTGAAGGTGTAGGTTGCTTTGGGTAGTAAAGAATTTTAACAATATTTATTCTTCCAATCCATGAGCATGGAATGTTTTTCTGATTTCTTCGTGTTTCCTTCATCAGTTTTCTATAGTTTTCATCATATAGATCTACTATATCTTTGCTTAGGTTATTCCTAGGCATTTTATGGTTTTTGTGCAATTGTGAATGGGATCAGTTTCTTGATTTCTCTTTCTGTTGCTTCATTGTTGGTGTGTAAAAATGCAACCGATTTCTGTATGTTGATTTTGTACCCTGCAACTTGGCTGAATTCTTGGATCAGTTCTAGTAGGCTTCCGGTGGAGTCTGTTGGATTTTCGATGTAGAATATCATGTTGTCTGCGAAAAGTGAAAGTATGACTTCTTCTTTGCCAATTCTGATGCCTTTTATTTCCTTTTGTTGTCTGATGGCTGATGCTAGGACTTCCAGCACTATGTGAAACAACAGTGGTGAGAGTGGACATCCCTGTCGTGGTCCTGATCTCAGGGGGAAAGCTCTCAGTTTTTCCCCATTGAGGATGTTATTACCTGAAGGCTTCCCATAGGTGGCTTTTATGATGTTTAAATAAGTTCCTTCTGTCCCGACTTTCTCGAGGGTCTTTATTTGTATTTGGTCTTTATGCTGTATTTGGTCAAATGCTTTTTCTGCATCTATCGACAGGATCATATGGTTTTTATCTTTTCTTTTGTTGATGTGATATATCACATTGATTGATTTATGAATATTGTATGAGCTCTGTAACCCAGGCATGAATCCCACTTGATGTTGGTGGATGATTCTTTTTATGTGCTGTTGGATTCGATTTGCAAGTATCTTGTTAAGGATTTTTGTATCTGTATTCATCAAGGATATTGACCTGTAGTTCTCTTTTTTTGCTGGATCTCTGTCTGGCTTGGGAATCAAAGTGATGCTGGCTTTGTAGAATGAGTCTGGAAGTTTTCCTTCAATTTCTATTTGTTGAAATACCTTGAGAAGAATGGGTATTAGTTCTGTTTTAAATGTCTGGTAGAATTCCCCAGGGAAGCCATCTGGCCCAGGGCTCTTATTTGTTGGGAGATTTTTGATAACTGTTTTGATTTCCTCACTAATTATGGGTCTGTTCAGATTTTCTATCTCTTCCTGTGTGAATTTTGGTAGTAGTGTGTGTTTAGGAATTTGTCCATTTCTTCTAAGTTGTCCAATTTGTTGGCATATAATTTTTCATAGTATTCCCTGATAATTGCTTGTATTTCTGAAGGGTTTGTTGTAATAAGTCCATTTTTGTTCATGATTTTGTCTGTTTGGATGCTCTCTCTTTTCTTTTTGAGAAGCCTGGCTAGAAGTTTGTCAATTTTGTTTATTTTTTCAAAAAACTAACTCTTGGTTTCATTGATGTGTTCAACTGTTTCTTTGGTTTCTATATTGTTTATTTCTGCCCTGATTTTTGTTATTTCTCTTCTCCTACTGGGTTTGGGGTGCTCTTGTTGCTGTCCCTCTTGTTCCTTTAGGTGCACTGCTAGATTTTGCACTTCCACTTTTTCTAATTTCTTGAAGTAGGCCTGGAGTACAATGCAATGTACTTTCCTCTTAGGATTGCCTTGGCCGCATCCTGCAGAGTTTGGATTGTTGTATTTTTATTTTCATTTGTTTCCATATATTTTAACATTTGTTCTCTAATTGCCTGATTGGCCCATTTATTCTTTAGTAGGGTGTTCTTTAATCTCCATGTTTTTGGAGGTTTTCCAGACCTTTCCTGTGGTTGATTTCAAGTTTCATAGCATTGTGCTCAAAGTGTGCATGATATGATACTAATTCTTTTATATATATCGAGGACTGCTTTATGTCCCAGTATGTGATCTATCTTGGAGAATGTGCCATGTGCACTTGAGAAGAAAGTGAATTCCATGACCTCAGGATGTAGAGTTCTAAATATATCTGTCAAATCCATCTGGTCCAACGTGGCAATCAGGTCCATTGTGTCTTTAGTGATTTTCTGTCCAGTTGATCTATCCATTGCTGTAAGTGGAGTATTAAAGGCCCCTGCTATTAGCACATTCTTACAAATAAGACTGTTTCTGTTTGTGATTAATAGTTTAATGTATTTAGGTGCCTCCATATTCAGTGCATAGATATTTATAATTGTTAGCTCTTCTTGATGGATAGACCCTGTATTTATTATATAATGCCCTTCTTCATCCCTTGTTACTGTCTTTACTTTAAAGTCCAGTTTGTCTGATATAAATATAGCTACTCCAGCTTTCTTTTGACTTCCAGTAGCATGATAGATGCTTCTCTATCCTCTTACTTTCAATCTGAAGGTGTCCTCCAGTCTAAAATGAGTGTCTTGTAGACAGCAAATACACGGATTTTGTTTTTTTATCCATTCTGCTACCCTATGTCTTTTGATTGGGGCATTTAGTCCATTTCCATTCAGCGTTATTATTGAAAAACATGGGTTTAGAGTCATTGTGTCCTTTGTGGGATTTATGCTTGTGGTGGTGTCTCTGGTTTCTTGTGTTCCTTGCAACATTTCCCTCAGAGAGTTCCCCTCAGGATTTCTTGTAGGGCTGGTTTAGTGGTGACGAATTCTTTCAATTTTTGTTTATTTGGAAAGACTTTTGTCTCTCCTTCTATTCTGAATGACAGGCTTGCTGGATAGAGGATTCTTGGCTGCATATTTTTTCTGTTCATCACAGTGAAGATCTCCTGCCATTCCTTTCTGGCCTGCCACGTTTCAGTAGATAGGTCTGTCACCACTCTGATAGGTTTCCCTTTGTATGTTAGGGCCCTTTTATTCTAGCTGCTTTCAGAATTCTCTCTTTGTCCTTATATTTTCCCAGTTCCACTATGATATGTCGTGCAGAAGATCAATTCAAGTTACATCTGAGGCGAGTTCTCTATGCCTCTTGGATTTCAGTGTCTGTTTCCTTCCCCAGATTGGGGAAGTTCTCGGCTATAATTTGTTCAAGGACTTCTTCGGTGCCTTTCCCTCTTTCTTCCTCTTCTGGAATTCCTGTGATACAGATATTGTTCCATTTGATTGTATCAGTCAGCTCTCGAACTCTCATGTTCCTGGATCAGTTTATCTCTCTTTTTCTCAGCGTCCTCTTTTTCTAGAATTGTGTCTTCTAACCCACCTATTCTCCTTTCTGCCTCTTCAATCCATGCATTGGACACTTCCATTTTATTATGCACTTTATTTATAGCATTTTTTAATTCATCACAACTATTTTTAAGCTCTATAGTCTTTGTAGCAATAGTTTTTCTGATGTCTTTTTCAAGCCCAGCGATTAATTTTATGACCGTTGTTCTAAATTCTTGTTCAGTTATTTTGCTTATATCTGTTTGGAGCAGTTCTTTAGCTGTCAATTCTTCCTGGAATTTCTTTGGAGGAGATTTCTTCTGTTTCATCATTCTGGTTAGCTTTCTATCTCTTGTTAGTTTTAAAAGCTTGTTATGCACTCTGCTCCTGTGAGTGCTGCTGTACCAAAGAAGGCTCTTTGACTATCTAGGGCTTTTCCATTCAGAAAGTTTTCTTTGAATGATGTCTCTTGGTCTCTCTTGTTGAGACCTTATTTTATTTTCCTACTCGTAGTGGTATTTGGGAGTCTCCACCACGTGTACTTTGGCTTGTTTCTTGAGGTAGCCCTGGAAAAGAAAACAGACAGACAAACATACAGGGAACAAAGGCACACAAACGCACAGACAAATCCAACAAACACGCAAACCAAAAGGGAAAAGGAGAAAGAAAAAAAGGAAGGGACACATACACACACAAAAAAAAAAAAAAGAGGAAGGAGGGAAGACGAATAATAAAAATAAAAATACATAAAATAGAAAGCAGAAGAAAAGAAAAGGAAAAAGAAAAAACCCAATAGACAAAGGACAGTCTAAAGCATAGAACCAGAAATCCCAGCTACAAATAAATAGCCGGGTGTATGCAGTGCTGGTGGAAGAGCATATAAAAAGAGAGAAATGACAAGGCGGGGAGGAAGTGAAATTGGAAATGAAATGAGCAGGCAGAAATACTAAGAGGCTTAATTCAAAGAGAGAAAGAGGGAAATATGGTTGGAAAGGAGGCAAAGAAATGACAATAATGGTACTCAGAGAAACTATATAGTCTGATTACTCCAGAGAGAAAGAGATAAAAACGCAGCGGTAGAGGTGTAGAATTTACATCTAGAGAATGGATTAAAGTGGCTGGTTAAGCACGCCAGTGAGCAGAATTAATCAGGGCAGTGCTTCCATGTTGGTCTTGCCCATGCTCCAGTGGAAAAAAAAAAAAAAAGAAGAAGAGGGCAGCTCTCTAGGTGGGTGTGCGTGGTTTGGTCCAGTGTGTCCTGTGGGTGTCCTGACTTGGCGGTTGTGGGGAGAAAAGTGGCGGCGCTCCAGTCCCATCTTGAACCAAGCATTGCAACTCACTCTTTTGGGTGTGACTCTGTCTCCTTTTCCTCCCAAACTCCTGGATTCTGTAAGGTTCCTATGACTTCAGGCCTTCTCCGTTTGAGAGATGGGGGCGAGTGAAATGTACAGAGCTCCCTATTTTTCCACCATCTTGCCTCCCCCTCCCCACAGTCTTACACTTCTAATTTCTCTCACTATATGCAACACATCAGGTACTTGATTTGGTTCCACCTGGATACTTCCATTCTCTTGTTCTAAACTGGACCAGTGACTTTCTGAAACTGCTGCCAGTTTCTAAACCTAATGCCTGACATTAGGGAGGTTTTTCATTAACATCTTAGGGATATTTTTCTTCTTTGATGATGGATTCCCCATTGCAGTGTACTGGGATTCTCACAGAGTCGTGACACTGAGGATTTTCTTTCCAGGAAGCAGTGGTGCCGGCACCGCTCAGTTGGGTTCGTACCCAAAGAACTGAGCAGAGAACATCACGTGGCATAGTTTTTATAATACATTTTCAATTTTTTTTCTCCCACATATGGTAACACACATAAAGATGCAGTCTGATTAAATTGTCTCAGTTTACAAAGTCATGGGGGATGTAGGCACCTAGGTGCATATCCAGGTGACCTTGAAGTCTTCTCTCCCTTTTTTCTCTCTCCTCAGGGAGGGGTCCCTAGCACCTTCTCAGATTTTGTAAATCCCATCTACTACATGCCCCATAGTCCCTTTGTAAATAATTACATTCTATCGTTTCATTTTATAATGTGAACTTTGAGCTACTAGGTAGGGGGTAGGGTATGCTTTTTGTTCTTGTTGTTGTTTGGTCTCTGTGCTATCTAATCAGTTTCCAGTTCTTAACTTTAACAATCTCAGACGTTCCAAACAGCTGGTGAAAGAAATATGAGAAAAATCAAAAGGATAAAAACAAATTCCCTCTTTCCTTTCAGTTGCATAAATCCATTTTTAAAAATGAATTAATTGATAGATTTCTTGCAGTTTTCATAATTTCATGAAAAAGTATTGGTAAAAAAAGGTGGCATTTGAAAAAAAACTGAGTTTATCTTGGAAAATTGGACTTTAAGACAAAACGAAAAAATTAACAAAAGAAGATTAAGAGGTCATACTTCAAACAACAGCAAAATATAGCAAATACATTTTGAGGCCATTGAAATTTAAACAGCTGAAGGCTCCTTCATTTACTTAGGAAAATCCTGTAACCGTTGTATATCCCTGACTGAAATACATCAGGGAAAGTTATTCACCTTGATAAAATGATGATTTGGAAAAGCCTATAGAAATCTTGAATCTTAAGTATTGCAGTCTTAATATCTGTGTAAAATAGGTTTGATTATTGTGTTAACTGTTTAAAACTGTTTGGGGACCATTATTTGTACAAGGGCAACTTTTAGACACCAGACGTTAGAATTTGTGGCTATGTCCTGAGAAATCTATTGCTTGTAAAATCTGCAAATCTGACTGACTTACTTAACAGTTTGCTGCCCTGGCAACATGTTCACATGGATATGTCTCTCTCTCTCTCTTTCTCTCTCTCTATCTCTTTTTTTTTGTGTGTGTGTGAAGAATTATAAATGCACCTGAGGTTTATTTGTTGAGCTAGAAAAGGAATATAAGTTTTAAAAATCCACGACTCTCTTGTACTCTTTACTCAAATAAAATTATAAGGGTTTTGTGTCATTTAGAATCAACAGTCCAATGTAGCACAGTTTTTAGTATCTTCCTGTGAAACCTGTGCATGGCAGGTAATTTTTGGTGCCTTCTTCCATGTCAAAAAATTCTTTCAGTACTTTATAGTTGATAGTTCAGCTGAGTATTAGCATTTTAATACTGAAATAATTTTTTTCTCATAATTTTGAAGATCTTCTATTAGGTCTTCTAGTGGTCGCTGCTACCATTCACAGATCCAGTGTTGACGGTCTGAACCATTGTTATCTCTCACCTGGCTTCCTGTGGAAACCTCCTAACTGTTCTCCTTGCTTCCCTTCTTGCCTTGTTAGATAGCCCCTTCTCCACAGCAGCAGGGTGAGCCTTTTATTTATTTTACTTATTTTTTAAAATGGTAGATGATCAAAGAAAGATTTTTAAATGCATACACAGGGGTAGAATAGTTTTAGACACCAACTTCCATCCCAACCGCCAGTGTTTCACTACTTTCCCAAACAAGTGTTCTAAGCTTTGGGGTTTGCTCCCTTTCCCTCAGGTGTTATGCAGTACAGTCTACAAAGTCATTGCTGATCTGCCCACTTGCTCTTCTGTTGGTCCTCGTTTTGTTCACAGCTGCTTTGCTGGCTCTTCAAATCTGGAATTTTGCTTTCAATCACTGTATTGAATATTAACATTAATTAATATTAAATTACTATTAATTTTATATTATTCTGGTTGCACTTTAGTTAATGCTTATTTTATTTTTTTAAAATATTTTTCTTTATTTCTAAGAGAGAGAGAGAGACAGAGTGAGCAGGGGAGGGTCAGAGAAAGAGGGAGATACGAAATCTGAAACAGGCTCCAGGCTCTGAACTGGCTGTCAGCACAGAGCCTGACGTGGGGCTCGAACCCACGAACCGCGAGATCATGCCCTAAGTGAAAGTCGGACGCTTAACCGACTAAGCCACCCAGGCGCCCCAGTTAATGCTTATTTTAAATGTGGTTCTAGAGTTGCCTAACTTTAAGAACCACCAGTTTTCATGGTTTCCTAAAAATGTGTATGTCCTAATTTTTTAAACATTTGGTAAAACTGCTCTGAGCATGTACTCATGCCTGGATGAGTTTGGGGCCTCAGTAAAACCTGAAAGGAAGGGTAGGAGATAAGGAGAGGAGAAGGGAATGAGTAATGGGAAAAAGAAAAAGCAAGGAGAGGACAGAGTGTATAAGTGAATTGCAGCCAGGAATTTTTTTTGCACTAGGTTTCTAATCCTTATTCTATAAATATGTGGAAGTGTAAAAAAAAAAAAATCTTCTGACGGTTGGCTTGTGACATTTGGTTTCAAGATTCATTTTTGTGTTGAGAGGGAAGAATTCTCTGTATAATGAGTATTTTACTGACTTAGTCAGTAAATCTAGGAGTTGTTTTCTACCAAGGGTGATGGATTTGCTGTGATCTGGCCATAATCTGTTATTTAGTCCTACCTCTGGCAAGCTTCACAGATTTATAAAAGAGATGAGTCAATTAGGAATCCAGTCTATGGTTATAAAGTGGAACAAAAGTTAGAAGGTTTAATTTGGCTTCAGATGCAAGTCTGCCTTGCTTATTCTCTAGATACTCGGGATGTATGCGTACAAATGCTCCCAGAGAGACCCGCTGTTTTAAATGACATCCCTGAACCCGTCAGTGTTCCCAACTGCACAAAATATACATGCTGGCCAAAGCGCTATTAAAATCAGCCTGGAAAAATGACCCAAGGGAGTCAAGTAATTTATGACTTTGGTTGTCACTAGGTTTTTAATTCATCCAAAGTACTTTTATAACTGGAAAGATAGGAGATTGCACAGCGATCCCAGAGATCTTGATAGATGCACGAAGAGCAAAGGAGGGACAGCTTTTCAGCCTCACTTCATTATTGTCTGGCTTTCATCAGAGCCAGCGTAGTTGGAAGAGCGGTTCACCAAGTCTGTGCACAGAAGAAGCAGTCAGTGAAGTTTCAGTGCTTACCCTGGTCCGACGTTGGGATTTCATGCTAATGCTTCTGTGCTATGTGTATGATTTAATTGCTGATGTCACCTTTAACTAGGATTTATACAATCTTTCTTCTGGACATGGTGGAACTGCAAAAATAAAAACACACCCGGACAAATCTGCTCTATCCTTAATATCAATCAAAAGACACTTTAGTTAAAAACAAAAGGAAAAGCAAAATATCCTTGGTCTAATAAGTTACCCTGTATGAAAAAGGAAGATTGTCCAACACATATAAATCATGGTAACTTCTCTCTGCAGTAAGCACTTTTCCCCCTCAGAATTATCATTCTGTAATCAGAAAATCCCTAGAGTTTAAAGTATGCCTCGTACAAATGTCACTTCCAAGCTTCAGTGCTAATCCAGAGGAAATATTATCCTAGCGGTCTCCGAGGTCCAATGTGTAGGTGTTGGATACATGATAAACTTACATGGAGCTTTCTTAGTGAGATATAGTCCTCCAGAGGATTGAATTTTTCAAGGCTTAGTACAACCCAGCCCTTTAAATAAGATTTAAGCTTCCCTTGTCAGGTTCTTTTAAGAGCTTTTTAAATTTTTTTATTTGCTGCTTTGACCAGGTTCTAATCCCTGGTCCCCGGTGACAACCTGGCCATCTCAACAATTTCATGTCTGGTTTCCCAGGGTCTGGTATGGCTTGTACAACTGAAGATATTTTTTTCCCTCTCCCACCGAGGAGCTTCATTAAAAAAATTTGAGACGGAAAATTGCAACAGTAAGACTTTCTTATTGCTTTACTGATAGTATGGTAGATGATTCTTCTTCTTCTTCTTCTTCTTCTTCTTCTTCTTCTTCTTCTTCTTCTTCTTTTACCATTCCCCCTCCTCCCTGTTTTATAGGCAGCTCTCTTCAATAGATTAAATCATGACAGAGTACGAGGTATTGGGAATAAAAAATGGTTCTACCAGTTTGCTCCTTCATCTTGGACTTCCCAGCCTCCAGAACTGTGAGAAATAAATGTCTATGTTTCAGCTGCCCAGTCAATGGCATTTTGTTATAGTACTCTGACAACTATTAAAAATTTTAAATACTTTCTTGTGTGTAAAAATGATGGGGAAATTTCAAGGCTCTAGAAACAAAAAGGGAACTCAAAGAAAGAATGTAAAGTTGGAACTGATACCATGGATTACCACAGGATTAGCTGATTAATATATATAATTATTTAATTATATTATAATTATATTGATAATATAATAAATTATATTGATATATTCAATGGCAACATGAATGCTTGTTTTAGTCCAGAGAGAGAGAGAATATTTCATTTTGTATTATATATTGTGGATGGGGCAGCATATTCTTTTCAGTACTTAAGGCTCATAAAAATTTATATTTGGGGGGCACCTGATGGCTCAGTCGGTTAAGCCTCCGACTTCGGCTCAGATCATGATCTCACGGTTCGTGGGTTTGAGCCCCGCATCGGTCTCTGTACTGACAGCCAGCTCAGATCCTGGAGCCTGTTTCAGATTCTGTGTCTCCCTCTCTCTCTGACCCTCCCCTGTTAACGCTATTTCTCTCTCAGAAATAAATAAAACATTTAAAAAAATTATATTTGGTCCTGACATATGTGAAACTTCACAATATCAGAGGCTAATTTAAATAGAATGCTTAGCTCCAAACCTACTTTGCTAAATGCACAATGGGATAAGTATGGAGGCTCACATTCTTATGAAAACAAGTTGAGTAGAAACTGGAGCAAATTAAGTTGGAGCCAGTATATCAAGTAGAAGAGAAGTATCATGATGGGAGCAGAACACAGTTTTCTAGGGCAAGTCTTCTTATATATAAAAATTGAATTCTGCTTCTCTGGCCAATGAGAGGCTGGGGAGACCAGGGCCCACTTGCTTGTCCACCTCACTGTGCTCAGTCCCTAATCTGTAAAGAAGACCCATAACTATTGATAAGGGCAGATCCTTTTCACATTCCAACCCACATTTCTACTTCTTTCCTCAACTTGCCTTCCTACTGAAAGGAGAAAAAAGGGTTGAAAATTGAAATATGAGGATGTCAACCTGAGACTTCATCGTATTTATTAGCTCTTTAAGTATGATCAAGAAAAGAGGTATACTTTTTTTCCTTTTATTAATAATTATCTAAGTTTTGGTTCAGGAAAATGTGCAAAGATTAATTTGCCTGGCTAGTGTTCTATGCACTTTTACCTATCCAAAATCCTACTGAAATATTAAATTATGGAAATTATATGAAGTCAAGCTTAATTATATTTTAAAGGAGAGTGTGATAAGAAATTGAGCATTTTGTAACCTACATAATTATATTCATATAATTATATTATATATTACATATAATTTATATGACATTGTAAATATAATATAAATTATAAATAACATAAAATATAATTATATATAATATGACATAGAATTTTATATACTATATAATTTATATATAACATTTTATAATTTTATAGTTTATAATTTCATCAACTAACATAAGTCAGGGAAATGAGAAAAGTACAAACATGCGCACATATATACACATAAACACACACCAAACAGATGCGTTAGGCAGGGTCATTATTCTCATTATTAGAGATGTGAATATATATATATTTTTTTAATTTAAATGCTTGGGGAATCAACCCCCTGATGTGAACTAGGCAGCCCAGTTGAATTCTCTCCTCCTCAGTAAGGCAGAAAGGAGTCCTTCAAGAGCCACTCCAGTCTTTCCATCTGTTACATTGAATGACTTGACCTGATCATTATGGGCTTCAGCTGCAAAGGGTCATTTACCTCAAGCCCCGTTTTCATTTCATAATGAATGTGAAGTTGAAACCTGACTGCTAAAATTCAGTCTGATGGGTTCATATACCCAACACACAGCCTTTCTGTGTTCTATGAGGCTCTACAGTGGGTGAAAGTAGTCATGTAAATCTCCTCTTATATCATATATTCCAATCACATATCAGGTAAATGGGCTTTGTTAATGACTTCTAAGTTATAATCATGGGTAATTTTGATTGGGTGCCTGTTCCTTAAGCAAAACAAGATAAAGAAAGAGGCAAATACTCTAAATGAGGTTGGACCAGTACAGGGTGAATTGAGGCCTGGAGATCTGTTTGAGGGTTTTTTTTGTTTTGTTTTGTTTTGTTTTTGCACTATGTGATGTCTCATCCTAGCTTAAAGTCTACTTCCATGCCCACTTTAGCAGAAAGGCACATTAAATTTGTCAAGCAGAATTACTCATTTTGTATTCTCAACACTAATTTTCACTAAAACCTGTATACAAGAATATACATTGATGATTATCCTAAATTTAATTTCACTGATTTTGGCTTATTGTTTTAGCTTTCTAAATCTACTGCAGTTGGGAATCCTAATTCAGCTGCTTTTCTTTTAGCCTTGTTTTAGCTACCAATCTCTATATATATTATCCTTCATTGTTCTTTTCTACAGGATTGTTTGTATTGTTCTTATTTTTTTGTAGGAACTATTTAGTATACAAATTTTTATTGATTATTGATGCTCCAAATAATAATCTTTTTGTTAACTGACTTTTCAATTTATTTTTTTAAGCTTATTTATTTACTTTGAGAGAGAGGGATTGAGAGGGCACAAGTTGGGAAGGGACAGGGAGAGAGAGAGAAGGAGAGAAAGAGAATCCGAAGCAGGTTCTGTGCAAAGCCCTAAGCAGGACTCAAACTCACGAACTGTGAGATCATGACCTGAGCCAAAGTCAGAAGCTTAACTGACAGAGATACCCAGGTGCCTTTTCACTTTATGGTTTCTTTTGATGACTAGAAGTTCATTATTCAAATATCAATTTATTTAAATTATTAACTCTTTTCCTTTATGGTTTTGTTCTTTGCATCTTAAAAAAGGTATTCTTTTTTTATTCTGGTATCTTAAGTATAAGGGTTTTAGTATTGTGCTTTCTTTCCACATTTAAGTCTTCAGTCTACCTGGAGTTGGTTTGTGTAGGATGTGAGGTAGGGATCCAATTGTACCAACATCAGGACTCTTCTTGAAAATATGTTTTCTCTCTTGTGATACTATCTCTATCTTACATCAATTTACCATATATGAATAGATTTTATGGAAGCTCTATTCTGCTTTAGTAATCTTTTCACCTATTCCTGTGCTAACACACTGTCTTCATTTTCTTTTCTTGAAGTATATATTTTTTTTAAGTTAAGCCTTCAATGAATGCCTATGAATGGTAAATTCAATCTTGGCCTGAAAATAATTTATTCTCGTTGTTGAATTTTCATTTTAAAGTATAGTAGAATTTTAATTTGATAGGTAGTTTACATTTAGTGCATTTTCCCAAGTATTTAACTTATCACACTACTGAATGAATATGTTTTCTATATATTTTCCCTTTATCTTACTTATTTACTTTTTTACTTCTGAGTCTCTCTTCATGCTAATTTATTGTTTAACAGTGGTTTACTCCTCACCAAGTGATCCCTTGTGAGAAGGCAAACCAATCTGAATAAGCTTAGAGTTCTCACCTTCTCTTGCTACTGTTATATTTCTTTCCTCTGCATTCATTGCTTTCCTTTCCTGCCTGGAAATTAGATGCCTGTGGTAGACTGAATATCTGTATTATAACCTCTCTCACTCTATGCAAATATAAGTGAGTGGTGTGAGGGGGTAACAAATAGAACGTTTCAGCTGGGAGAGAAAAATTCTTTGCATAAGGAAACAAATGCAACAGGCCAGAAACCGGAGCAAGCCTCACCAGTATGAGAAATAGTCACAAAATCTAATGTGACCCACAGAGGTAAACAAAAGTGAACAAAAGCATTTTGTATAAACCAGTGAGTCTTTCATCCCCACTCAGGAATCATGGGTCTGAAATACAGAGATCTTAGAACATTTAAAAAGATCGTTCTCCAAAGATAAGTAATTAATGTTCATTTTATAGGGAAATAAATTAGAAGCTTGCCAATATCAACTGCCAAAGAATGGTGAGTAGCTGGAGTCGATGATTATCAGTCTGTCTCCTAGGACCAAACATCCAGAAACTTTCAGCATAGGAGAGAGACATTGTCAAAACATTACTTACTGATGTTGAGGTTAAGAATCTGCCTCCTGGAGAAGGGGAAAGATGGCGGATAAGTAGGGAGCTCTGTACATTTCACTCGAGCCCCGGCTCTCAAATGGAGAAGGCCTGTAGCCATAGGAACCCTTACGGAACTGCAGGAGTTTTGAGGAAAAGGAGTCAGCCTCTGCTGAGAAAACAACCTTATAGGTGTGTGAGTGCGAACTGGGGAAGATAAAAATGGGCTGCACCCGGAGACATGGAGAGAGCCCCCTTTGCAGGGAGCCATGGTGAGTTGAGGGGAAAAGAAAGAGTGGCTGAAACTGCCCAAAGAACTGTCCCTGGAAAAAAGAAAAACCTCGGCTTGAGACAGAGAGCGATCCGGTTCTCAGCTGTGGTGCTAACTTTGAGCTGGGTGACCTGGTCCCAGGAGAAACTGCTCCTCTGCTCTCCAGCTCGATCTGGAGGGGAAGCAGCTCCGCCTGAAACTGCTCCACTGCTCTCCCCACTCGGCTCCATCCTCAGTGGGGAAATGGCAGGCTTGAAACTGCTCAGAAGGATTCGGCCTGCGGGTTTATATTTCGGACGGTCTCAATAAAGCACACGGACTAAGATCCGGAAATGAAGCGTGGCTTGGGACATAGAACATGGCCCACCTTGGCTACACCCACAACACAGGGAAATCGAAGCCAAAAGAGTGATTTGCAATGCTTGGTTCGAGAAGGGACTGGGGCGCCGCCATTTTTCTCCCCACAACCACCAGGGCGAGACCTCAGGGAATGGCCTGCGGGAGGCAGTGGAGGCTAAGACCTGCCTACACCAAACCTGCCTTTCCCTGCTAGACATCTCCTTTCTTTCTTTCTTTCTTTCTTTTTCTTTCTTCCTTTCTTCCTTCCTTCCTTCCTTCCTTCCTCCCTCCCTCCCTCCCTCCCTCCCTCCCTCCCTCTCTCTCTCTCTCTCTCTCTTTCTTTCTTTCTTTCTTTCTTTCTTTCTTTCTTTCTTCTTTCCTTCCTTCCTTCCTTCCTTCTTTCTTTCTTTCTTTCTTTCTTTCTTTCTTTCTTTCTTCTTTCTTCCTTTCTTCCTTTCTTCCTTTCTTCCTTTCTTTCTTTCTTTCTTTCTTCCTTTCTTCCTTTCTTCCTTTCTTTCTTTCTTCTTTCTTTCTTTCTTTCTTTTTAACTGGAGCCTGGGGCAAGACCAACATGGATGCACTGTTGTGATTATTTTTAGATCAATTCTTTCTATTCAGATATATTTTCCCTTGTGTCATCTGTATCCCTCCCCTCTGCTGGACTGGGCACTCTGGTCATTAGTTTGCTTAAACAGTCACATTTAATCCATTCTCTAGCTGTATATTCTATACCTCCACCACTACCTTTCTATCTCTCTCCCTTTCTGGAGTAATCAGACTAAATAGTTTCTCTGAGTAACCTTATCTTCATTTCTTTCTCCCCACCTCCTACCCTATTCTCTTCTTTCTCTCTCTGAATTAAGCCTCTTAGTCTCTCTGCCTGGTCATTACCAATTTCGCTTTCTCTGTGCCCTGTCATTTCTCTCTTTGTATATGCTCTTCCATTAGCGCTGCATACACCCTGCTCTTTATTTGTAGCTGAGATTTCTGGTTTTATGCTTTTAGACTGTCCTTTGTCTTTTGGGTTTTCTTTAATCTTTTCTTTCCTTTTTACTTTTTTTATCTTTTATTTTTATTACTTGTTTTTCCTCCTTTTTCCCATCTTTTTTTTCTTTTTCTTTGTCCATTTTGGTTTGCTTGTTTGTTGGATTTGTCTCTGCCTTTGTGTGCCTTTGTTCCCTGTGTGTTTGTCGGTCTGTTTTTTTTTCCCCCAGGGCTACCTCAAGAAGCAAGCCAAAGTACACATGGTGCAGAGTCCCAAATACCAATAAGAATAGGAAATAAAATAACCAAAGTCTAAACAAGAGAGACCAAGAGACACCATTCAGAGAACACTTCCTGAAAGGACAAGCCCTGGACAGTCAAAGAGCCTTCTTTAATACAGCAGTACTTGCAGGTGCAGAGCACATAACAAGCTTTTAAAAGTAACAAGAGACAGAAAGCTAGCCAAAATGACGAATCAGAAGAACTCTCCTCTAAAGAAATTCCAAAAAGAAATGACAGCTAAAAAGCTGCTTAAAACAGATATAAGCAACATAACTGAACAAGAATTTAAAACAATAGTCAAAAAATTAATTGCTGGGCTAGAAAAAGGCATGGAAGACATCAGAGAAACTATTGCTACAAAGACTATAGACCTTAAAAATAGTTTGATGAATTAAAAAATGTTATAAATGAGGTGCATAATAAAATGGAAGTGTCCAATGCATGGATTGAAGAGGCAGAAAGGAGAATAGGTGGGTTAGAAGACACAATTATAGAAAAAGAGGACTCTGAGAAAAAGAGAGGTAAATTGATCCAGGAACATGAAAGGAGAGTTCGAGAGCTGAGTGATACAATCAAACGGAACAATATCTGTATCATAGGAATTCCAGAAGAGGAAGAAAGAGGGAAAGGCGCTGAAGGAGTCTTTGAACAAATTATAGCCGAGAACTTCCCCAATCTGGGGAAGGAAACAGACCCTGAAATCCAAGAGGCACAGAGAACTCGCCTCAGTTGTAACTTGAATTGATCTTCTGCACGACATATCATAGTGGAACTGGGAAAATATAAGGACAAAGAGAGAATCCCGAAAGCAGCTAGGATAAAAAGACTCTAACATACAAAGGGAAACCTATCAGAGTGGTGAAAGACCTATCTACTGAAACGAGGCAGGCCAGAAAGGAATGGCAGGATATCTTCACTGTGATGAACAGAAAAAAATATGCAGCCAAAAATCCTCTATCCAGCAAGCCTGTCATTCAGAATAGAAGGAGAGACAAAAGTCCTTCCAAATAAACAAAAATTGAAAGAATTCGTCACCACTAAACTAGCCCTACAAGAAATCCTGAGGGGAACTCTCTGAGGGAAATGTTGCAAGGAACACAAGCTACCAAAGACACCACCACAGACATAAATCCCACAAAGGACACGATGACTCTAAACCCATATTTTTCAATAATAACACTGAATGGAAATGGACTAAATGCCCCAATCAAAAGACATAGGGTAGCAGAATGGATAAAAAAAACACACAAAATCCGGGGCGCCTGGGTGGCTTAGTCAGTTAAGCGTCCGACTTTCGCTTAGGTCATGATCTCACGGTTCGTGGGTTCGAGCCCCGCGTCGGGCTCTGTGCTGACTGCCAGCTCGGAGCCTGTAGCCTGTTTCAGTCTGTGACTCCCTCTCTCTCTGACCCTCCCCTGTTCACGCTGTCTTCCTCTCTCCTAGAAATAAATAAAACATTAAAAAAAAAACAACAAAAAACCAAAATCCATCTATTTGCTGTCTACAAGAAACTCATGTTAGACTGGAGGACACCTTCAGATTGAAACTAAGGGGATGGAGAAATATCTATTATGCTATTGGAAGTCAAAAGAAAGCTGGAGGAGCTATATTTATATCAGACAAACTGGACTTTAAAGCAAAGGCTGTAACAAGGGATGAAGAAGGGCATTATATAATAAATACAGGGTCTATCCATCAAGAAGAGCTAACAATTATAAATGTCTATGCACCGAATTTGGGGACACCCAAATACATAAAACAATCACAAGTAGAAACAGCCTTACAGACAAGAATGTACTAATATCAGGGGACTTTAATGCTCCACTTACAGCAGCTAGACAGAAAATCACTAAAGAAACAATGGACTTGAATGACACATTGGACCAGTTGGATTTGACAGATATATTAGAACTCTATTCCTGAGGCCATGGAATTCACTTTCTTCTCAAGTGCGCCTGGCACATTCTCCAAGATAGATCACATACTGGGACATAAAGCAGCCCTCAATAAATATAAAAGAATTGAGATCATACCCGCACACTTTCAGATCACAATGCTATGAAACTTGAAATCAACCACAGGAAAAGTCTGGAAAACCTCCAAAAACATGGAGGTCAAAGGCACTGAAGAATGAATGGGCCAGGCGCCTGGGTGGCACAGTTGGTTAAGTGTCAGACTTCAGTGCAGGTCATGATCTCATGGTTCGTGGGTTTGAGCCCCGTGTTGGGCTCTGTGCTGACAGCTACCTTAGAGCCTGGAGCCTGCTTCAGATTCTGTATCTCCCTCCCTCTCTGATGCTCCCCTCCTCACACTGTTGCTCTCTCACTCTCTCTCAGGAAAAAAAAAAAAGAATGAATAGGCCAATCAAGCAATTAGAGAAGAAATTAAAAAATATATAGAAACAAATGAAAATACAACAATTCAGACTCTATGGGATACAGTAAAGAGAGTCCTAAGAGGAAAGTACACTGCACTCCAGGCCTACTTAAAGAAATTAGAAAAAGCACTAGGACAGAATCTAACAGTGCACCTAAAGGAACTAGAAGGAGAGCAACAAGAGTACCCCAAACCCATTAGGAGAAGAGAAATAATAAAAATCAGGGCAGAAATAAACAATATAGAATTAACAAAAAAACAGCTAAACAGATCAATGAAACCAAGAGTTGGTTTTTTGAAAAAATAAACAAAATTGACAAACCTCTAGCCAGGCTTCTCAAAAAGAAAAGAGAGAGCACCCAAATATACAAAATCATGAATGAAAATGGACTTATTACAACCAACCCCTCAGAAATACAAGCAATTATCAGGGAATACTATGAAAAATTATATGCCAACAAATTGGACAACTTAGGAGAAATGGAAAAATTCCTCAACATACACTCAGTACCAAAATTCACACGAGAAGAGAGAGAAAATCTGAACAGACCCATAACTAGTGAGAAAATCAAAACAGTTATCAAAAATCTCCCAACAAATAAGGGCCCTAGGCCAGATGGCTTCCCTGGGGAAATCTACCAGACATTTAAAACAGAATTAATACCCATTCTTCTCAAGCTATTTCAACAAATAGAAATTGAAGGAAAACTTCCAGACTCATTCTACAAAGCCAGCATCACTTTGATTCCCAAGCCAGACAGAGACCCAGCAAAAAAAGAGAACTACAGGCCAATATCCTTGATGAATACAGATGCAAAAATCCTCAACAAGATACTTGCAAATCAAATCCAACAGTACATAAAAAGAATTACCCACCAAGATCAAGTGGGATTCAGTCCTGGGTTACAGGGCTGGTTCAATATTTGCAAATCAATCAATGTGATATATCACAGTAACAAATGAAAAGATAAAACCCATATGATCCTGTCAATAGATGCAGAAAAAGCATTTGACCAAATACAGCATCCCTTCTTAATAAAGACCCTTGAGAAAGTTGGGATAGAAAGAACTTATTTAAACATCATAAAAGCCATCTATGGGAAGCCTTCAGCTAATAGCATCCTCAATGGGGAAAAACTGAGAGCTTTCCCCCTGAGATCAGGACCACGACAGGGATGTCCACTCTCACCACTGTTGTTTCAAAGAGTGTTGGAAGTCCTAGCATCAGCCATCAGACAACAAAAGCAAATAAAAGGCATCAGAATTGGCAAAGAAGAAGTCAAACTTTCACTTTTTGCAGACGAGATGATACTCTGTGTAGAAAACCCAACGGACTCCACCAGAAGCCTACTAGAACTGATCTATGAATTCAGCAAAGTTGCCGGATACAAAATCAACATACAGAAATTGGTTGCATTTTTATACACCAACAATGAAGCAACAGAAAGAGAAATCAAGAAACTGATCCCATTCACAATTGCACAAAAAGACATAACATACGTAGGAATAAACCTAACCAAGGATACAAGATCTGTATGATGAAAACTATAGAAAACTTATGAAGGAAATGGAAGAAGACATAAAGAAATGGAAAAACATTCCAAGCTCATGGGTCAGAAGAATAAATATTGTTAAAATGTCATTACTACCCAAAGCAGTCTACACATTCAATACAATCTTAATCAAAATTGCACTAGTATTCTTCTCAAAACTAGAACAAACTATCCTAAAATTTGTATGGAACCACAAAAGACCCCGAAAACCAAAGTAATATTGAAGAAGAAAACCAAAACGGGAGGCATCACCATCCCAGACTTTAGCCTCTACTACAAAGCTGTCATCATCAAGACAGTATGGTATTGGCACAAAAACAGACTCATAGACCAATGGAACAGAATTGAGAATTCAGAATTGGACCCACAAATGTATGGCCAACTAATCTTTGACAAAGCAGGAAAGAGTAACCACTGGAAAAAAAGACAGCCTCTTTAACAGATGGTGCTGGGAGAACTGGACAGCAACATGCAGAAGAATGAAACTAGATCATTTTCTCACACTGTGCACAAAAATAAACTCAAAATGGATAAAGGGCCTGAATGTGAGACAGGAAACCATCAAAACCGTAGAGAAGAAAGCAGGAAACAACCTCCTTGATCTCAACCGCAGCAACTTCTTACTTGACACATCCCCAAAGGCAAGGGAATCAAGAGCAAAAATGATCTCCTGGGACCTCATCAAGATTAAAAGCTTCTGCACAGCAAAGGAAACAATCCATAAATCTAAGGGGCAACCGATGGAATGGGAAAAGATAGTTGCCAATGACATATCAGATGAAGGGCTAGTATCCAAAATCTATAAGGAACTCACCAAACTCCACACCTGAGAAAAACAATTCAGTGAAGAAGTGGGCAGAAGATATGAACAGACACATCTCCACAAGGGACATCCAGATGGCCAACAGACATAGGAAACAATGCTCAGCATCCCTCCTCATCAGGGAGATACAAATCAAAACCACACTGAGATACCATCTCACACCAGTCAGAGTGGCTAAAATGAACAAATCAGGAGACTATAGATGCTGGCGAGGATGTGGAGAAATAGGCACCCTCCTACACTGTTAGTGGGAATGTAAACTGGTGCAGCCCTTCTTGAAAACAGTGTGGAGGTTCCTCAAAAAATTAACAATAGAACTCCCATATGACCCACCAACAGCACTGCTAGGAATTTACCCAAGGGATACAGGGGTGCTGATGCATGGGGGCATGTGTTCTGCAATGTTCGTAGCAGCACTCTCAGCAATAGCCAAAACATGGAAAGAGCCTAAGTGTCCATCAACGGATGAATGGATTAAGAAGATGTGGTTTATCTATACAATGGAATACTAATTGGCAATGAGAAAGAATAGACATCTGGCCATGTGTAACAACGTGGATGGACCTTGAGGGTGTTATGCTGAGTGAAATAAGTCAGGCTGTGAAGGTCAGATACCATATGTTTGCACATATACGTGGATTAGGAAGAACTTATCAGAGGACCGTGGGGGAGGAGAAGGGAAAAATAGTTGGAGAGAGGGAGGGAGGCAAACCATGAGAAACTCTTGAATGCTGAGAACAAACTGAGAGCTGATGGGAGTGGGGGAGAGGGAAATGGGGGTGATGGGCATGGAGGAGGGTACTTTTGGGATGAGCACTGGGTGTTATATGGAAACCAATTTGACAATAAACTTTGGAAAACAAACAAACAAACAAAAAGAATCTGCCTCCTATTAGATGTATTGGCAAATACAAGTAACAAAAGAGGACCTTGTAATCTCTCTACAGCAATAGAAAATTCTGAAGGCTGGATGAATGAGCTCTACTAGCACATTTCATTTGGATTTCTTTTCTTCTCAACTTTTAAATGTATCCAGTACAAATAATCTCCAGTGTAAATGGTGAAACTTCATGGTAAAGGAGTGTCATATTGAAAACAATCCAAGAAGAGTCATATGTACAAAGTATTTTCAAGACCTATAATTTATCATCAACTTTCTTCCAAAGATTAAAATGAGAATACCTAGCACTTATTGAACATGTACTGTGTGCGAGGAACTGCAGTGTTCTACATGGAGTATACTTAGTCCTCACAACAGGTATATGAGATATATACTATTACCATTAACTTCGTATTACAGAAGAGGAAAGTAAGGTGCAGAGACTAAGAATTTGTCAAGGTTGCTCAGTATGTAAGTGGTGGAAATGTGTTTCTAACTTAATCAAATCTGTTTAAGTTAAGAGTCTTTCTTCTTGGGGCACATGGATGGCTCAGTCTGTTAGGCATCCAACTTCTGCTCAGGTCATGATCTCCCGGTTTGTGAATTCAAGCCCTGCATTGGGCTCTGTGCCGACAGCTTGGAGCCTGGAGCCTGCTTCAGATTCTGTGTCTCCCTCTCTCTCTGTCCCCCTGCCTCCTGCCAGCTCACACTCTGTCTCTCACTGTCTCTCAAAAATAAATAAACATTAAAAAAATTTAAAGTCTTTGTTCTTAACACCATGAAATACTCATTTGTTTTCCGTATTCTGTTTGATATCAACTGTTTTCTCTCCATCCTCATGAAAATTGAGTATAAATAAGGCAGGATGGTATTTGTGTTAGATGAGACTCCATGTGGCTAGCACAGAAAACCCAACTCAAGCTGGAATTAACAACAGATTTAGATAAATGTACCGTCTTCCAAATGAAAACCGGACCTGAGAGAACACTGTGTATTGATTGGCTGACACATTCTTCACCAACCACACACTGCAGCAAAGGAAATGATAACTTGAATTGCAGTTTGGGCTACTCTTGACGCCAGGGATGGGGACAGTTCCATCAAAACTGAACGGCTGTCCCTTGAGGTCAGGTGAGGGAAATAGGAAAATAAAAGCATAGGAAAATGAAAGAAAATAAGACAGAGTTAAACAAATGGAGCGTTTACTTTCTTGGCCAGTAAGACTAACATGTAAATTAAACATAAAGAAGGATCATGATTAGATTCTACATCTTAGAAAACGTCCACTGACGGTTTGTGAATTAGCTCTCTATTGCTGCATTGAAACAAATGATTCCAAAATTGAGGTGCTTAAAACATGAGACATTTATTTCTGTAGGCTGGTAACTTGGGTATAGCTTTGCTGGCTGAAGTTCTTTTATTTGGTTAGCTGGAGGAAGATCTTCCAAGCTCACTCAGGATAGTTGGTAGAATCTAGCTCTTCCCGTTGGACTCCAGGCCTGTTGCACTGAGACAGTTTCCTTGCCAGAGGCCTGTGGGCCTCTCCACAGGGCAGCTCATGACAGGCACCGGCTTTCTGCAAAGCAAATAAGCAACAGAGCAAAGGAAATGTCCAAGACACTCTTTTTTATTACCTAATCTTGGAAGTGACACCCTATCATGTCTGCTGTATTTTATTCTTTAGAAGTGAGTCAGTAAGTCTACCCACTTTCAGGAAAGAGGAATACACAAGCGTGCAAGTATCAGGCATAAGCAGGGGATTGTTAGCGGCCATCCTAGATGCTGCCTACCATAATGCGGGCATTGGTGCATCTGTGTGCGCGTTTATGTTTGGGGTTGGTGGGTGGTCTGTGGTCTCACATGATATGGGTTCAATGGAGCACTGAGTTCTTATGCACTTTCCTATTAGGACCCTTAGAGGGATAAAATGGTGGTCATAGTGTCTATAGGAAAAAAACAACCTTTGCAAATTGAGAGTTTGAGCCAGTTTAATAAAGGGACTATTGTCAGGGCACCTGGGTAGCTCAGTCAGTTAAACGTCCGATTTTGGCTCAGGTCATGATTTCACAGTTTGGGAGTTCGAGCCCCACATCAGGCTCTGCTGTCAGCACAGAACTGGTTTCAGATCCTCTGTCCCACTCTCTCTCTGCCCCACTCCCGCTTGCATTCTCTCTGTCTCTCTCAAAAATAAATAATAAACATGAAAAAATTAAAAAGGGAGCACCAGTGTGGCTCAGTTGCTTAAGCATCCAACTTTGGTGCAGGTCATGATCTAACATTCGTGGGTTCTAGCCTTGCCTTGGGCTTTACACTGACAACTCGGAGCCTGGAGCCTGCTTTGGATCCTGTGTCTCCCTCTCTCTCTGCCCCTACACCTTCTCCCTCCCCCCCCCCGCCTTGCGTGCACTCTCTTTTCCTCTCTCTCCCTCTCTCTCAAATATAGATAAACATTTAAAAAATTTAAAAAATTAAATAATAAAGGGACTACTTAAAAGGGTATAGGTAAGCATAGCAAAATTGCAAAGGAATGGTGCATTACTCCTAGGCTTGTGACAGAATGACACATCATTACCCTGAGGGCTGAGGCAGTAAAGGAGGGAGAGGTTATGAGAAGTAGGACAGAATATCCGTATGATAAGATGCCAGCTAGGAGTTACGACTTTCCACCAAAGGAGGCAGTCAGCCTATGGCATCTCTACAGGGAAGGTACCAGGGGAATAAATAACATTGGCTCATTCTCCTCCCAGTCTTCTGCTGGCACTACCCATTGGCAGAACCCAATTAGCCAGAAGGCAAGAAAGTCTGCTGATCTCGATACAGGTCAGCCTCCAGGATACAGAGTATGTGGGAAGGGTCAAGAAAGGAACAGAAGGACAGAAACTAAGTGAATAATTATAAGGAACATTATCCCCCATGATAGGCAGAGAGGGAGAAACAGGCTTACCCGATGAGGTGTTGTTTAGAGCAAGTTAGAAGGAAAGGTTTGCTGGCAGGGATGGGTATTGACCATCAAAACAGGTTTTCATATAATTGTGTCTCTTGAAGAACCCTGAAGAATGGGAAACACATATCCATCCCTACGAAATGATTTGGGCAAAATTTCACTGATGGGAGGAGCCTAGGTGGCTAGGATGACTTTGAAGCGTCCTTGTAACTTGAGGATTCTGTGTTCCAGGGGGAGTGATGGAAATCAGGAAACAGGATCTTCTGCAAAATATTCCCAACGCTTTGAAATGGAAATTAGCCTATTCCAATTTAGGAATCAAATTAGGCCAAATAGTCAGGGTGTTATCGGGTTGTGCTCGTCCCTGTTTGAAGTGGCAGCTAAAGAACGGACGCTGCTTTTTCCTGGATGAAGCAGGATCCCACTCAGCCTGTTTTCATCTTTACTTAGCACCTGCTGGCTGGGAGTGGTGTCGCCCAAGCAATCAGGCAGGAAGCATGTGCCAGGAGCTTGACCTCCTGTGTGTGCTGCCCCTCCCCCGCGCCCCATGACAGCCTCTCCTGATATAGATGGACAGGGCTGGTTTAAAATGACAGTCTCAAGTTCGTGTAGAAAGAGAAGGCTAATTCAAAGAAACAGCCAGGCGTGCTTCCTTCCTCTGTAGGAATAATTATCATCCGCTTTCACCATGACCCACCTGGGAGCCCATTTTGCCTTTCGATCCCGCTGGCAGAAGACCGACAATGAACTCTGTCGACATAGCATGTCCTTCATCCTTCACAAAGCCATTCGCAATGACTTCTTTCAGAGCTATCTCTACCTGCTGGAAAAAATTCCCCTGGGTAAGTGAGTCAGAGCTACTAGATAAGGGACCAGAAAGAGGGGACTGTGTGAGGTCATGCAAGAGGAGTTAGAACAAGAACGTTTTTCAGATAAAACAAACCCACCACCGACGTCAGTGGGCTTACATGCTCCAATGGCATTCTTTCTTGCAGGGCGCAAAGATTGGGTGCTGCCTGGCACGTCAGGCCTCTACTTTGGGATTTCCATGTACCCTCAGCTGCTATGATTTGCTTCCTGGGGTGCTGGTTTGCCTGAGTATCAGGCTTACAGAAATTCAATTCCTGCATTTTAGAGGACATTTTTGATATCTAGAAAAATCAAGACGAGGGTAGGTTAGGTAACACAAAGATGAGAGCATTAATGCGGTAGTATGTCAATTAAGAGTTCAAAAGAAAAACTAAACCAGGATAGATCAAGGTGTGTGTGTGTGTGTGTGTGTGTGTGTGTGTGTGTGTGTGTGTGTGTGTAGGAGCCTACACTCCACATACAATCCTTTCTGGCTTTCCTGAGTCACAATAATAGCCTAAAAGGAGAAAATTTTAGTTTGGTTTTTGAATATTAAGAAAAATGTGGGGGCAGTGGTCTGTCTCCATTTTTGTTATTTCCTCTAGCTTTCAGGGAATTAGACAATAGGGTAATAAAAAGCTTATCGGTTTGACTACACTACTTTTCTCCGCCTCTGTGAAAGTGGTTCCTTCAAGGAACTCTTAACAGCCCTGAAGAGGAAATAACTGGCGATTAAAGAGTGAAGTGTCCCTCTTTGATTTATATTTTCCCCCAGTGAAAGCAGAATCAGTATGTATCAGCCCCAGTCTGTTTTCTTAAGGCTGTCTCAAAGCCCCATTGTGCCCTTGATGCCGCCAGGGTTTCCAGACATCGTAGGAACTACATACTTCTTTGTATTGCGTTCCAGAAACTAGATGCCAGCAGCCTACCAGATCTTTCTTTTTATAAATCCATTTCTGAAGGGATCTTTAATTCTAGACATACAAATACTTTCATCTCATACTTCTACAACGTTTCTTAAAAATTTTCCCTATTTATGATTTTATTTGATCCTCACAGCCACACATGGGATAGAAAGGAAAAGAGCATTATTTTTTCCCTCCCACCTTTGCACCTCCACCCTCACCGCCCCCCCCATCTTATTTTTTCAAGCGGGGAAAAGAGAATCAGAGATGACGGGATCTAATCTAGACAGAGTTCATCTAGATACCAAAGTAAGAACCCAAGACTGGGGCTCTTTCTGGTAGATCACACTGCCCATAAGTAATTCTTTTAGGATGTGTCATGCATCTCATTTGTATCCGAATGGAAGAAATGAGAGCAGTCCATTTGGAAGGTGAGAATGTTCTGGTTGCTCCACACACTAGCAGAGCATTGTTTTTCTGGAGATAATTCTTGAGTATCTTGAGACCCCATCTTAATAACAGTAGTTTGGTGGCCTTAGCTACAGTAGTCTGGAAAAAGATATCAATTACAATTACTAAGATACTCACTAAGGGGCAGACGGCTGCCAAATTTTAAAAATAATTACTAGAGAGAAAAAGGAACACCTCCCTGAACGTAGCCGAAGGTGAATTAAAAAGGAATTTTTTCAGTATCACTTGAATATCAGATGAAAATTCATTGGGGACAAGTAGACTATAATTTATGTTTGGTCTAAGTCCCCCCTCTTTTTTTTTTTTAATCTAATAGAATCATTCTCATTTTACTTATTTTTCTCTTTTTTGAATGTGCTGATGGTTTATCAATGATTTCCAATCTTTTAAAAATGATTAATAAAAGACAGACATGTTGGCAAAGTCTTCCATGGAAGCCCGATATAAAACAGGAAAAAATGAAAATTTTCTGCTTTGGGTTGGACACAGGGTCTATTCTCTGTTCCAACCCCTGGTCTCATCAGTGGCTCTGGCTCCATGACAGTAGACACTCATTTATTTTTGTCCTCTTCTTTATCTATGTGGTCAGCATTTACCATGGTTCTTGACACAGAGAAAGAACTCGATCAATATTTGCTTACAACAGATTAAATGTTTCATTAGTAATACTTAATTGCATGTCACTAAAGTCTTGAGTTCAAATTCTGGCACTGCTACTGAGAGAGAAGTCACCAAAGTGAATGCAAATTACTGAAGTCTCTGAACATCATTTTTCTGAAAACCACAGAGCATTTGGAAGGATTAAATGAGAAAATAGTCAATGCTCAATAAGGATTCATTTTGTTTCTGTTTTTTTTTTCTTTTTCTTCCTCAGAGCCAGGCCTCTTTTAATGTCACCATATAGTCTTCCTTAGAATAGGCATCACCAAAGATGATAAGCTGAGCTTACCATATGAGACTTTCCAGGCAGCAGTGGGTATTAAGCTTTTTCGTTTGAAACAAAAACTTAGCCAGTAGATGTTCTCCCTCCCCAGCTCCACTCGGGTTTTGGAATTAGCTTCCCCACCTTTTGATGACGTCAAACTTCATAGAAATGGAAATAAAGCCCCTTTGCTAAAAGGTTAAGGAATGGCTACTGTAAGGTCTACACAGAGAGTTTGTTGTTGAGGGTAATTATGGGAAGGATGGCCGCTAACTGGACTCTTTGATTTCTTGTTTCCTTCCTCTCTCTAACTGCCCACCTTAGGTAACCAGTCCCTTACAGCACACTATGCAGGGACCTTCAGTCATTGGGACATTTGCTGAAAGATCCTCGGCTAGCTTCAGAAATTCGTGGAGAAGCAAGAGCGTGCATACTAAAAATCTCCAATGAAGGCGTAGCTATGCCGCTGAATACACCCTTCTTCAGGAAGGGATGGGAGCAAGCCTATTGCTGTTCTAAGTGTTTTGCATGTATTATCTCAGTGTATGCTGACAATGTGCCTTTTAGGTGGCACTGTTATGTCCCCACCTTATATCTGAGGGACCGATGCACAGAGGAGTTAAGTAATCTGCTGAAGGTCATGTGGCTCTGGGTGGTGGAGCGGGATTAGGACCCAGGCAGTCTGACTCCAAATCTGCCTTTTTTGAACCTCAAAATCATGCTGCCTCACTATGAAAATTGCAACTTCAGTTAAGTGGGCAGTAATATAAGTTTTACCACATCTTTTGATTTAACAGGAATATAAAACCTAGGCTGTGAAGAGCATTGGCTTTCTACCGAGATAATCAACAACATGGGCAGGCCACAGGTGCGGCTGGGGGCTTGGAGCGAATGGATTTTCCAAAGGTGGCTGTTTGTGAACAGATGGGAAGTAAATAGGAAGACAATTATATATACATCTCCAGTTTGTATACCAAGGCTCGAGGAGGCTTATGCAAGGGCTGATGGAGATGTTCCTATAAGTGAGCCACTCAGTAATTCTTCTAGCGCTACTCCCCAGTGTATTTCCAAGTACACAGAAGTCACTGAGTATTTATTAATTAAATATTGAGCAAGAGTCTAGCACTCCTGCACTTTGTTCAAGTGTTAGTCTAACTTCGCATTTAGAACTCCACAGAGTTCAGCAGAATAGGGGAGTGGTGGGACCTGGCTGTGACCCTTCATTTCTGTGTGATATTAAATTACTAAAGCGTTCTGAGTCTCTCATCACTCATCTGCAAAAAGATGAGTATAATCTCAGTTTTGAGTTATTATTGTGAGGATTAAAAGAGAGAATGTGGGAGGAAATGATAGGAAAGTGTGTAGTACAATGCCTGATGCATGGGAGGTGTCCACCAGTTCTTAGTACCCACCCTTTACTCTTTCTAGAAGAGTAAGTCTCTGAGGAGGAAATTGATAACAATGGTCACCTTTTTGCCATCACAATTAAAAGCTAGAGTTAATAAAAACACTTCCTGTAAGACACGTGGGACTGCCAAATAAAACTCAGCATATAACCATTGGCATTTTTCAAATTGATTTCACCCCTGTGGCCTGCATTGCCGTACAACCCCCTGAACAGTGATGCATTGTTCCAATCTTTACTGTTCCCTTTGCAAGGTTGTGAGATTATTTTTCCCTTTAAAGAAATGGAGAACCAGATAATTCTCCTTTTTATATAGCTGACTTTCAGATACACAGCATGAGATGGATGAGATATGGGCTTGGGGTTTAAATAGACTTAGGTTTAGGGAAGCCTGGGTGGCTCAGTTGGTTAAGCATGCGACTTGGGCTCAGGTCATGATCTCATGGTTCATGAGTTTGAGCCCCGCCTCGGGCTCTGGGCTGACAGCTCAGAGCCTGGAGCCTGCTTCGGATTCTGTCTCTACCTGTCTCTCTGTACCTCCTTCACTTGCACTTTCTCTCTCTCTCTCTCTCAAGAATAAATAATCAAACATTTTAAATCATTTAAAAAATAGACCTAGATTTAAGTTTCAGTTGTGTCCTCAGTAGCTACTCGATCTTGGGCGATTTAGGTAACCTCAGGCTGCCTTGTGCCCTTCCATAGATAATAACATCTCTCTCACCTGTTCAGTTAGACATAGCTTAGAATAGGCAGGACACACTCCATGTGTGATCAATGATAGTTACTGTTTTCTTATTTCACGGGTATGCCTAATTAGGAATTAGAAAGATATCCTACAAACTATATCAAAACTGTAACTTGTGTCACTTATGTCAGCTTTTCCCTCTCTACTTTGCTGAACCTGTGTGTTACTCGAAGGACAAAAAGTGAGACAATGTTCATTTAGTCAGTGAATATTCAGAGGATGCCTACTATGTGTTAAGCATAATGGTAGGTGCTGGGGTTGCGAAGACAAGTAAGGTATAACTTTATCCTAAGGAATTCAGGATAGGGAGATCCACACAGATAGTTTTCGTGGAATGTGGGAGCGGAGTGACAGAGACCCCCACAGGATGCCACACAGGTGCGGAGGAGCTATGGGGACTCCTGAATCAGCTTCTGACTCCTCCGATGATATTCTTACCAGAAATCTGTCCCCACTATCTCAGTCTGACTTTTGGCCTTCTCAAATGAGACAGCAGTTGAGGTAGGACACACAGGAAGTAATAGAGAGTTGGGAAGACATCAGCCAAGTGAGTAGGGATGTGATGTGTGGTGGGGAAAGTGTATTGTCCCTCCTGCCCTCCCTTTGGTTACCTCATTTGCGTTAAAGCCTGAAAATAATTAGGAAACACTGAACTAGTCTTCAGCTGAAAGGGAAACATCCCAATAAAACGTTTTTAGGACATTTTAGAGACATTATTTTAGAGACAAGAAATACCAAATGCCTAAAGCATTCAGGGAGCAAATCAAACCTACAGGGCCCCTCAGGATAATTCAGAGACTCAATGATAGCATTCTGGCACACCAGACCTTTGGATTCCACCAGAAACACTGATAAAGTCCTACTTCCCATCTGCTTTGCTGGTGAAAAAAAAATGGATAGGAGTTCAGGTTTTTGAAGATTCCACATGCAAGTGAGATCATATGGTATGTGTCTTTCCCTGTCTTACTTATTTCACTTAGCATAATGCCCTCAGTGTCTATCCGTGTGGTCTCAAATGGCAGGATTTCCTTCTTTTTTATGCTGAATAATATTCCATGGTACCTGGATACTTTCTCCTTTCCTCCCTTTCCCTCTCCCTCCCTTCCTTCCTTCCTTCCTTCCTTCCTTCCTTCCTTCCTTCCTTCCTTCCTTCCTTCCATTTTTATCTTTAATTCTTTAATAGGTAAACTGGGAAGTGGTCATCTGCACATTTCTTTTATGGGAGGTCTTATCCTTCATAAGGGTATCTTCTAATTGAGGTTTTGTTTTGTTTGCTTATAAGTAAAAGGTAAGCATGATCCAATATCCTAACTCAGATCATTTCAAACTAAATGTCTAAACTTAGCCTACCTATCCTCTCCGATACATTTTCAGTTGACAAACAGCTCTACCATCTGGAATGAAGTTGAAAATAATTATAACCAACCATTTAGAGGAACAAAAAGGAATATAAAGGAAATGAAAAGACAAGAAGATATTCGCAGATGGAAGCACTTAGCTATTAACAAAATTTTCCTTAGAGAGTTCACGAGATCTAAATTCTTCAGGGCCAATCAACTTGTGTTCTACTTTCCTTTTTATAACAAGGAAACCAGTGCAAAAGTCTTGGGAGGTCAATCCATAATGTAGGTCAAGAAATAAGCACTGTATCATATCAAGAATGAATAGAACTATATCAAGAACTTTGTCTTGGTGGGGGAGAGGGGGAAGGGGGTGATGGGCATGGAGGAGGGCACGTGCTGGGATGAGCACTGGGTGTTTGTTAAATGGAAACCAACCTGACAATGGTAGTCTAAGAGAACTCTCTCTTAGACTACCCCAAGTTTCACAGAGACATTACAACCCTACAAGAATGAGCTGCTAGATGTATTTCTATAGTAAAAAGGCACAGGCTGATGACTGATTGCCTTATCTGAGTCAACTTGCACCATTGTGGGAGTTATCAGGAGGGGAGAACCTGGGGCTGGCCATGACACCTCATATATCGTTTTAGTGAAACGCTCCTGTCAATTAGGTGAAAATGAGAACTCAAGCCCATAACCATAAAAACCTACCTATTGAGACTGACCCCTGCTGGGCTTGGCATTCACTTGTGGTCTAACTGTTGCTGGCATAATGAACCATTCTCATTTCCAGATTAAGGTTTTTAATAGACTTCACCAACTAGTTGACTTAAGCAAGTGATGATGAGTGTGGCTGCTTGGCTGCTTTGGTTGGATCAAGGAAACTCCTGGGCTGTGTGGCTTGCTTGTGATCCCAGGTAGCATCCAGCTCTGGAAAGACTCTATGAGCTGTGACTTTTCAGTCTGGTTTTCTGAGACTTACCAAAGAATTTGGAGCAGTCATGCTATTGGGATGGTTATGCTTGATTTTTGTCATCCGCGTTGAATTTATTGGGCCACCTGCTGTTTACACAACACTTTACTAAGTGCTAGAGAAGGGAGATTGGTGTAGGTTAATAGTTCCCAAGGTTCTGAACATGAGCTCTCCTTTTAATGTCGTATTTTCTCAATCAGTTGCTAATATGTGTCTAAAATGGCAAAAAGCACCTATATATTTAATACATTTGGAAGATTTGTATTTTTAAAAAACAATCTGTATATAACAGTTAATATATGTAGGAGATATAGGATATAATATTATTAGTCTCTAGAAATGATGTACTTTGGAACTGATTCTTATATCCCTTTCAGTAAACTCATGGCTCCAAAGTTTTTGAGTTGGAAAATACTGATGTAAGTGCATAGATGGAATGTATTATAATGGAATATTTTAATATAATTGGTGTTTGTTGGATTTTTAACTTCTAAAATCACAGTTGGGGACTATTTCATTGTTATTTAATCCAAAGCCAAATAGTACATTAGTCCAATTTCACAGTCTTGATGTTAGCTGAAGAAAAATGATTCTAGTTAAGCTTAAATAGATTATCTTTTCTCTCTTTCTTATTCTCTTTTCTTTCTACTGGCAATTATAATCTATTTTGGTTTGCTTTATGTCCTGATCATAACATTTTTGTACTGTTACGTATTTTGCTTGGAGTTTTCACTTGTCTTTTATTTGTGATGGTTGAGATTAAAAATATGTCTTCTTTACAATATCACAAATGTCTCCTTGCTTCTTATCTATTCTGTCTATTGCCCAGAATCCAATGCATTCTTATTCTGGATGAACTTATGTTTCTGAAGCCTATAGTTTCTGTTGTAATAAAAACTTTCTAAATCAGATAAGTATCTGTCATTTGGGAATTTCGTTCATTGGAGTCCTGGATTATTTTCATTGTCTTTCAGCATATATTTTCTTTTCATTTTAACCCTCATTGGGCTGAAATATGGCTTCAACAAGCTTCTGAAGAATGAATCCATGGGAGGTGAATTCTTTCACAGTGTGATTGGGTATTAAGTTTTAGCTTCAAAATATTTTTCCCTAAGAATATTGATAGCATTGCTTCTTTGTTTTTTAAGATTTTATTTTTAAGTAATCTCTACACCCAACATAGGACTCAAACTCACAACCCTGAGATCAAGAGTCACATGCTCTACTGGCTCAGTCAGACAGGTGCCTCTGTTTTCTAATGTTTTTAATGAGATTTGTGTTATCAGCCTGACTCTAGTCCTTTGAGTATAGAGTTGCTAGGTAAAATATAAAACTCCAGATAAATTTAAATTTAAAATAATCAACAAAAAACTTTTAGTATAAGTATGTCTCATGCAAAATGAAATATTTTAAGCATACTTATACTAAGAAATTATCTGTTGTTTATCTGAAATTAAAAACTAATTGTGTGTGTCATATTTTTGTTAACTAAATCTGGCAACCCTCTTTGAAGGTCAAGCACCTTTTCCTCTCTAAATGACTTTAAGATCATCTACTTCTTACTCTCTGTGTTTTGAAATTTCCTAAGGACTTGTGTAAATGTGGCATTTATTTAACTATTATTATTATTATTATTATATCCATGCTGCTCAGAACTTGTTGAATCCTACAACACTTTTAGCTCTGGAAATTTTTCTTTTATTATTTCTTTAATAATTTTCTTCCTTCCATTTCTCTGTCATTGAGACTTCTAATTGACTTGATGTTTGAGCCTCCTCAATTAAGTCTTTTTGACTCTAATCTTTTTACCTCTGTTTTCCATATCTGTCTTTTTGTTCATGTCCTGACAAATTTACTCAAAGTCTTATTCCAAAGTTTGGTAATCAAAACTTTAATTTATAGCTGGGATTCCCGGGTGGCTCAGTCAGTTAAGTGTCCAGCTTTGGCTCAGGTCATGATCTCCTGGTTCGTGAGTTCAAGCCCCACATTGAGCCCTGTGCAAACAACTCAGAGCTTGGAGCCTGCTTCAGATTCTGTGTCTCCCTCTCTCTCTGCCCTTCTCCACCTCAAATATAAATAAACATTAAAATTTTTTTAACTTTAATTTCTAGGATGTCTTTGTTTTTCTTTGAATTATCACCTTCTTGGCATCTTATCTTTGATTTATGGATGCACCAGTTCTCATATCTCTCCAAAGATATGTGAATTTTCTGTTTAGTTTTGGTTCAAATTCTCATTCATTTCTTGAGTTATTTCTATTTCCTTTGGGGTCATTTCTGATCGTTTATCTCTCTTTTTCTTTCAGACTGCCATTTTACCCCAATGTGTTTGGAAATCATTGTTTATCCACAGTTAGGAATAAAGAATAGGGTCAATGATTCTAGGTAATGGAGAAGGTTTCTTCTGTTATGTATGTCTCCCTTGAATAGAAAAGATGACAAGTAGGTAGATCTTACCAAAGCCTCATCTGTGTGAGTGAATGTGATGCTTAGAGTCTTTTCTATGATAAAATAAGTGGTATTCCAGGGTCCTTCCTAATACTAACTGGTTTAGGTCTACTTAGGCCATTAATGTTTTTGGTTTTGTTTTTTTGGGGGGGTTGGTGTATTTTTTTTTTTTTTTTTTAGAGAAGATCTTTCCTTAACCAGGATTTTAGCTGTGCTGCCAGTTGCTTTTGGGAGGGTGCATTTATCTTTTCACTGGTTGGTTTGTGTATAGATTTTTGATTAACTCTTATTTCCTTTTGCAACCCATCTGAGGCTGCAAACTTTTTGGCTTTGTTCCATCTGCTTTTTTGTCTTCCAGACATTTGTTAAAATCATGAATCCACCGGTGGCCCCTCCTCTCATTTTCTTCACTGTTATGTGTTGAGTTTATTAAAACAATTTGGGGAAAATATGGGGACAGAGGAGAGACAAATGCATTCAGCCTACAATCTTGAACCAGAAATTCCTTCTTTTCATCCATTTAATCTCTACCATTTCCTCCTGAATGTCCTCTAATGAGACTGTTTTATTCTCAAACAGGTGTATTTTCATCTACAAAAATCACTTAAATGTATACACATTTATCTGAACATATGGTTTTCAAAAAAAGCCTTAAAATAATGCCTCATACGGTGTATAAAATAATGAAGTGACATATTATATGTGAATGTGCCTAGCACACTGCCTGCTGCAGAATAGTTGCTCAATAAATATTACATATTTTTTTATTATTTTATTTTCAGAAGATAGAGCTTAAGCACATTTTTGGTAATGTTGGTACATAGAGATATTTCAGTATGAGTTGATTAAAAGAGAGGTGAAAACACAGCTACCTCAAATGTACTTTGTGATTAGAAGTAAGGATTAACAATTAATTCTCATAAAACACTTGGAGCTGAAAGATACCACTCACCGTGAGACTTGGGACATTCTTTCTTTTTTTAGTGTATTTATTTATTTTGAGAGAGAGAGCATGGGAGGGAAAAAGAGGGAGAGGGAGAATCCCAAGCAATCTCTATGCTCAGCAAGGAGCCCATAGTGGGGTTTAAGCCCACGAATCATGAGATCATGACCTGAGCCAAAATCAAGAGTTGGATGCTTAACTGACTGAGCCACCCAGGCTCCCGTGTGACATTCTTTATCCTACTAAACTTTCAAAAATACAGTAACAAGCTAAAGTTTCATTGAACTATAGGGTTATTAAGTCATGAAAATGCCACTATGCATGAGATACCTAAAGATAAGAAGGGTTAAGAAGTTTTCTCAAGGTTACATATGGAGTCAGTCACTGAGCCAGAACTCAAACCCAGATCTTCTGACTTCCCTTTCCGTCATGTCACAAATCTGCAGGCTTCTGAGAAGCAATTCAATGTATGATAAGATTGAATTTGTTCTGTCATATACATATTAATAAATATTAATATTTCATTTGCAGTGAAACTGTATGCTTTAACAAGTCAAGTCATCAATGGTGAGATGCAGTTCTATGCCAGAGCTAAGCTTTTCTATCAAGAAGTACCAGCTACAGAAGAGGGTATGATGGGAAATTTCATTGAGCTGTCCATCCCAGATATCCAGGCTTCTCGGGAATTTCTCAGGAAATTTGTTGGGGTGAGTTATCCAACTGCAACTTGATGAAGAAGCAAAGTCCTTGCAAACATTGAGCTCACGTGCTTTTGTGTGGTCATTTAAGTCATATTAAAGCCATATGGCTCAGCCAAGAGTTTAGCCTGAAAGCCTCTTTTAAGATGTTCAGAAAGGATGGGTGGCATCAAACCACTGGTTTATCCTACTTGGCCTTTCACCATCCTAGTATCAGCTAGTCTCTCATGCTTCAGGAGAAGGTGCACTAGCAGTGCTGATATTACAATTTGGATTTTAAGAAGACATCTCTTTTACAGTCTTATAGATGAAACAGTTCACACCCAGATGACTGATGAGAGATCATGCCATTTGGGATCTTGGGGCAATTTATTGATTTCCTGCAATACAAATTCAATATAGTAAGGAAATGCATGCCTATGCTTGGTTTCAAAATGAGAAGTACAGCAGAATCTCTTCATATTATTTAATATGTAGTTCAGACTTTGCCTTGAAAGAATGTGATCTCTTTGCAGCTCTGGTATTGGGTGAAACTGCTTCCTTACTTCCCTGTCAGATGGAGACAAGACAGTATAGTGTAGGGGCCATAATCTTCAGCTCTGTAGTCATTAGGTTCTTCTATTTAATATATAAGCAATCTTATATATTGTTCCTTATATGTATATTGTAATTGTTCCATAAATGCTGTAAGCTTCGGTTTTCTCACCTGTGACTAGGGCATAACCATCGAACCTACCTCATAGGATAATGTCAAGATCCAATAGGTTAATGTGTATTAAGTGTTGCTTTGTTATGCATAATTATTACCCAATAAATATAATTTATTGCTACTACTATAATAACAGGCTTCAGGGGTGCGTAGGTGGCTCAGTCAGTTAAGCTTCTGACTTTGGCTCAGGTCTTGATCTCACAGTTTGTGAGTTTGAGCCCCGTGTCAGGCTTTGTGCTGATTGCTCAGAGCCTGGACCCTGCTTCAGATTCTGTGTCTCCCTCCCTCTCTACCTCTCCCTTCCTCATGCTCTGTCTCTCAAGTATAAATAAAAATTTAAAAAATTAATAACAGGCTTTCATAAAATGCATTCATTAGTTTCAGGAACTTGACTTAGTTGCTAGAATAGACTTAATAAAGCTGCCGACACCACAAAGCTGCTGTCCTACTGAAGACAAAGTCCTAATTGGCAAACGGGTTTCATTCCAATTCATTTGGAAGTTGTCTGTTTGAAATTTGGAGCCCATTTTATCCCGATAAGGGAAGCATTATAATATTATAAATATTTGAGTTAGGTTTTCAAGCACACTATCACAATTATGCCTAGTGTTGAGGTGAGGTTCAGTTCACATCCAACCTCCCGGAACACCGAGTGTCCAAGTGGAGAAATTAGATCAGGATGCAGCACCCATTGGAGCAGATGTATCCGAACACCATCCATGGCCACGAAGGCCTATGAAGCTGGAAATGATGGCCATGGATGTTTATAGGTCAGGATAACCTGGAGTATTTCTAAATCATCATCGCTGACTGATTTCATGGGGTGCTTTTTCTGAGATAGCCCCTCTACTAAGCATTTAGAAAGGTTGTCTTGATTACCTTTGAAAAGAATTCTGGAAGGTAAGTACTATTATTCTCTGTATATTTTACAGTTGTGGAAACTGATGTTTGGAGACATTAAATAAGTTGTCAAGGTCATGCAGCGGGTAAGAGACAGAGCTGGTACTGAAGCCTAGCCAGGTCTGTCTGACACCAGATGCTCTACTCTTAACCACGACATATTTTTTCCATTTGTCTCATGAAGCAGAAAAATCCTTGCGCTCTCTCTCTCTCTCTCTCTCTGTGCATGTGTGAGTGTGTGTGTGTGTGTGTGTGTGTGTGTGTGTGTGTGTGTGTATAGCACAGACCTCACTTCTCCTCCAGTCTGGCCGAAAGCTCTCCCTTCTGCTTGCCTCGTGGTGAGGCTGACTTTGATCCCAGTGCATTTCAGAAGCTTAGTTACTAATCCAGCTGTCTTGTCACTCCATGCGGAGGGCCAAGCTGACCACAGGGATACTGGTCAGACAGAGCCCATACACACACCCATGGACCTGGAAAAGGAAGCAGTCTTGTGCTTGCATATTTATGTTGGAAAAGAGGAGCCTGCTCTTTTCAAACAAATATAAAGAGTCCTTCTTAGGAGACAAGGCTCATTGTGAAACCGTGACCTCTAACTAAGTATAAATAGCCTTTTTAAAGAAATGATATTTTTGTATTTTGACCTCAATAATCTGCTAAATTAGTATCCAGGTCAAGATACAAGGAGTTATGGAATATGAGTATCTGACATGATTTATCCTTATGTCAACTTGGAAAAGGCAGATTGTTTAATTTAAAGTTTTGCTTTCCTTTCAACACTAAGTGACACGGGATAGAGAGAAAAGGTGTTTAAACTTGCTGCATTTATATTTACTTTAGCAAATAAACAAGTGATACCAAGATGATTTCAATGGTGCAGTCCTCAATTTTAGCTTTCTAGTGTGGGGGGGCAAGTGTCAATTTCTAAAAAGTAATCAGTATTTGATGGTATTTATCTATTGACATTTCTCAGAAATTGGATGATTAAAAACTCTGGGCCTAATTTGTTATTTTTCATGGTTTTACAGTGGCGTTCAGCACTTCTTTTTAAGTTTTAAACCCCACTGGATGAACTTAGAATGTTGTCCTTCAAAAAAATATATAGGCAGGATCAAAACTAACAACAAATTCCCAAGAATATTTTACTATTTTATATGAATCCATAAGTATGAAGACAACACCATAAATGACAATGAAAATAACAAAACATCTTTTTTTGAAACCACACCTTGTATATAGGTTCTGTCACATTTATGACAGGACATCAGATTTCAATAAGGGCAGCCATGGTGTCTAGGAGGCAGGTGATGTCCCTGAGATTAGTCTTTAAAGCCCCTTCCCATCTGAGCTGCATGTGACTCACAGACAGAGAAAGAATATGGGAGGCAGTGGCAGCCACATGCAGTGGAATGGAATAAATATGACCAAGCAATAGTGGTGAGAGGTGAGCAGGACACAGAATTTGGGTGAAAGGTACCTTTCCAGATTTGTAAATGAACATTGTTTCAAAAGCAACTATAGTAAAATAACACACATCTAAATTGGTGAAAAATACAAATCAGAGGGTGAGAATGTTCAAGGGAATTCTATTTCAAACATTTCACCTCTCTGAGCCTCAGTTTCTTGGTGTGAAAAAATAGGGAAATTAGACATGAGTGCTTTAAGAACTCTAGGGTTTTGCTGAGATCCTTCAAGTTCTTATTGGGAAAATGATAGGAAGCGTGAGCAGTTGAGGCCCTGCCTCACTTTAATGAGGGCAACTTCATGTTTATTTGTTCATTGAAAAAAAGGAGGTCAGCTATTTTAATTTAAAATCCTCTGGCATAGGTGTCTGAGCCCTCTTTGCTTTATCCTTCTATTGTTGTTTTTTAAAAATGTTTATTTTGAGAGAGAGAGAGAAAGAGAGCAAGCAGGGAAGGGGCAGAGCGAGAGGGAGACACAGAATCCGAAGGAGGCTCTAGGCTCTGAGCTTTCAGCGCAGAGCACGAACGTGAGATCATGACCTGAGCTGAAGTCACAGGGTTAACCGACTGAACCACCCAGGTGCCCCTACCCTTCTATTGTTCTAATTCTAAGCCACTTGCTACAATAATGTGAACGACATGATCCATAGAGACTTTAAGGCCAAGTAATGATAAGAAAAATCTGTAGTAATAATCTCTAACTGAGTATACAAATTTCTACTAACATTTTCAGTAGCCTAAAATAATTTTTCTATACTCTCCCCATCTTGTTTATGGTGTGGATTTACTTAAAGGGTATTTTCTTTATGATGCTCACAGCATAAGCCTTTAGCCTAGGTCTTTTTTTTTTTCTGAATTAGTTTAGTTTATATGTCATAATATCTGAATGAGGGGGGTGGCATAGGCTAAGTAGGAATGGCAAACACGTGGCATGGGTACCACCACCTCCCTTTCCCATACTCAAGGGAGACATCATTAGACAACCACAGAACTCTTTCCTGCTCAGTCTCAGTGAAGCCTGAGAATTTTTTTCAGGATAGCATTGGACAGCTACTACCAAGGGGATCAGAGTTGGTGCTTGAGGGCAGCTCTGAGGTAGAGCTGCCTTTGGATTCACACAGTTCCTCGTTCAAGTCCTAGGTCTGCCGTTAGGTGTAGAAACCAAAGTTTCCTCAGCTTCAAACTGGGGAGTAATCATTGTCTTGTGGAATTGTTTTGATGTTAGTTATTGCAGATGCAAAGAGCTTCTGTCTATAAGCACTTGATGAATCATGCTTCTTATGATTCCATTTGAAAAAAAGCCAAAATAGCTTCACTTTTTGTTCTTCTCTGTACCTTTATTGCTGTACAGAAGGCCTTTTGGGTGGACTAGGAAGCGGCACTTTTGATGTTTCCTTCCACTCAAACTTCACCTCTTGATCCTTAGACAAATCTTTTCTTAAATCCTTAGTTCCTGAGAAAACAAGAGTAGGCTTTCTCCTTAAGGTCTCGATTGGCAATGGAAGTCTCTTATTATTGTAATTTCTGGCACAAAAGCTATTTAGCAGTCATCCCAATTATGGACAAATAATTTAGACCAGATAATACAGAGAGACTGAGCAATATATATCTCAGAATTTCAGTGGTCATATATATGTGCATATGTGCACATGAATATATTACTTTATAGAAGTAAGTTTGAGAAAGTTTTCACTGGCTGATTTCCCCTCTACCATCCATCTGTCCTTCACCTCCTTCACCTGTACAATTTAGTGTACAGACCTACTTTATTTTTATTATTTTTTAAAGTTTATTTTTATTTTCTTATTTTGAGAAGGGGGGGTGGAGGGTCAGAGAGAAAGGGAGAGAGAGAGAGAATCCCAAGCAGGCTCTGTGCCATTAAAGTAGAACCCCAAATGGGGCTGGATCTCATGAACCATGAGATCATGACCTGAGCCAAGATAAAGAGTTGGATGCTCAACTGATTGAGCCACTCAAGCTCCCCCAGACCTACTTTATAAGAACAATTTTGGGAGGTTTTGTACACAGTAAATCATATAGTTTCTCTTACAAAGGCAGGAAACAATTTCTAGCATTAAAAGAGATAAGGAGACTTTCTGCAAACACCTTCTATCCATGTGAATGTGCTGTGAGGATTGTGGTGGGTTTGAAGTAAAATTCTGTCTGTAAGACTGTCCCTCTTCTCTTCTTTTCCCTCCCCTCCCCTCCCTACCTTCCTTCCTTTCCCTTCCCTCTCTTCCCTTCCCTTCCTTCCCTCCCTTCTATTCCCTCCCCTCCCCTCCCTTCCCTTCTCTCCTCTTCTTTCTCTTTCTTTCTTTCTTTCTTTCTTTCTTTCTTTCTTTCTTTCTTTCTTTCTTTCTTTCTTTCCTTTTTTCCTTCCTTCCTTCCCTTCCTTCATCCCATTCCTTCTTTCCTTCCTTCCTTCCTTCCTTCCTTCCTTCCTTTCTTTCACAAAACAATAAACTACTGCACAGGTCTATTTAGCTGTGGGCTTGACCCAAATTTACAATTAATAAAATTTTACTTGATAGGGCTTTCAGTGAAACCATTTATAAGAGAAAATTACCAAGTTTTTAGACTTAAGACATTATTTTCTAAAATCTCACTTTGAAATTCTTTTAAAGACCTATATTTGGGTAAAACAAAGAAAGTGAAAACTAGCAATGTTGGATATATTTTTTTAAAAAGGTAATTCTACCTTTTTTAAAAAGGATGTTCTATACATTGATTGTAGTAGTGGGTACACACCTGTATGCATTGAATGGTACATTTAAAATAGTGCATTTTCTTATATGAAAATTGACCTAAATAAAGTTGGCTTAAAGCAGTAACTGGAGTGTCCTAGACTCAGGGTGCATGTCTGTACTTGAAGCATCCCACAAGGTACCTTTCTGCAGGGTCCCGGGAGAGCTGGGACAGACTGTGCCTTGGATTGCGGCTCTGGAATAGGAAGGGTCAGCAAGCATGTCTTGTTGCCCGTATTCAACAGTGTGGAACTGGTGGACATGATGGAATCGTTCCTTGTCGAAGCCCAGAACTACCTGCAGGTCAGCGGGGACAAGGTAGAAAGCTACCACTGCTACAGTCTGCAGGAATTTACACCCTCACTGGGGAGATATGATGTCATCTGGATTCAGTGGGTCTCTGGTTAGTCCTGCATGACATTGCATCTGCCTTTCTCCCCTTCCCAGAGAAGGAAGACAATACTTGGGACTAATTTGAGGATTTGTGGAGAGGGAGCAAGGACATTAAGGGAGATCTAGTTGTAGTTGTGCCAAGAATAGTGAGCCAGCCTTAGGCATCATGGAGAAGCTCTTGTCCCCTCATGATCTCCCCTAATATCCTCTGCCACAAGCCTGAAAATTCCCATCCTTAGGGATGGAGTGCCTTTGGACCAACCTAACTCTGCAAAGAAAACCAAGTACTTGAAAAACTTTTCAAAGTGGGGTCAAAAAGTTTATCCTCATTTAGTGGCAAAAACTGGACTTTCTTGGATTTTAAATTCCCAGGAAATGAGAAAGCTGTGAGTTAGATACTGGTCTCAGTGGGTGTGTCTAGGAGACACAGAACAGTAATTACAAAGTTGGGTTGTCTGGAGACAATGGCAGGGACTCATGGGATAGGCATTAGTTTATTTAATGCCTGTGAGGTAGATAGACCAGGTGGTAGAATATCTATTTTACCAATGGGATACCTGTCCTCTTATCAAAGCCTCTGGCAACCAGAGCAATTCAGGCTATTAAACAATTCATGCATGAGTCAACCAATGGCCTCCTGATTCTTTCCCACCTTCCTACTCTCCTCCCTCCCCATCTGCCACCATTTCATCCTGTTTCCCCATCTACTTGGCCTCACCTGTAGGGTACCTGACGGACAGAGACCTCCTTGCGTTTCTTTCCCGGTGCCGCGCTGGCTTGAAAGAACACGGTGTCATCATCCTGAAGGACAATGTGGCTCGGGAGGGCTGTGTCTTCGATCTCTCGGACAGTAGTGTGACTCGGGACATGGACATCCTCTGGAGCCTCATTAGGAAGAGCGGGCTGGTGGTGCTGGGCCAGAAGAAGCAGGATGGCTTTCCAGAGCAGTGCATCCCGGTGTGGATGTTCGCCCTGCACAGTGATGGACATTCCTGACCAGACGTGGGAATGGGTAGCTTTGGGACAGAAGTGCTCTCCTCATAATTCAGGGGGGGGAGGGGGATGGAGAAAAGGGATGCAGTGCATGTCTGGAAATGATCGATGTAGTATTTACAAGTGTCCATGAATTGTATAAGTATAGGCACACACTCGGTGGATTTTTTGGAAGATAAATGGAGTGAAACATCAGGAAAAACGTTTTAAGAGACTGCTGTATACACCTAAGCTGTGCGAGATACATGCTAGATACATTCTATTTCCTCTTCTCCTTTGGGGCTACTACTTCTCTTAGACAAAAAGCTCACCTGAATTAAGAAAGGCACAAGTCGAAATAATCTTATGGAAACAAACCTATGTATTAATATTTTCCTTAGCTTTTCTCTTCACAGAGAAAGCATACATAGTTTCACTTTCTATTTTGGGTCAGCTTTACCACCCAGTGATGTAATGTGGATGTAACCTGATAACAGAAGCCTGCATTTCAGTGATGAGGAAGTGTCTCCTTTCAGAAGAAAACATTGTACCATTGACCTTTCAGCTGTGAACAGATAAGTAAATGTCATTGATAATCTAATTTTAGCCACTGGCCTCTGACACCGCTTGCTTCATTGCAGCTGCTCCTTTTCTTTCATTGATATGAATGTATCTTGGGAAGAGCAGGAAAATGATAAACCTGAAAACTGAACTAATGGGATTAATTTAAGCCATTGGTTTAATTAAAAATAATCTAAAATCATTCAGGCACAAAATTCAATTTAATTTATATTAGCAGAGTGTTAAACTATCACTGCTACCATCTTTTAAGCACTCCAATATCTTCATGTTGAAGCATATATTTGTATATTGATATATATTGAGTCTTGTGTGAAATGTGACATATCAATTTAATGAAAGAAGGTCTACTGCATGGATATGCTATAATTGTAAAAATCATATTTGTAAGTCAGAGTTCTAACTTAGGAGGAAAACAATCCTTATGAAACATTTGCTACCTTATTATAGGATTACCTTGGTAGTTTTATTTATGTCTTAGAAAGTGAATTACTTTGCCTCTGGCATCTTCTAACTGTTACTAGGGTAAAATAACAGATTGTCAGTTAGAACCATTGGAGAACAAGCCCAAGTCTAGAACTAAATTAAATGGTGAACCATTGTCAAACAGACCAAGGATGGCAAAACAAGGGCATTCACTTTTAACCCTCTGTGCCTTGGGGCATATTAGCCAAGTAATTTGTTTAGTCCCATGCCAGAAAATTTTTGTTTCTTTTACACTGGCACCCTTAATTTTCTTATCTTTTGGCTTTCTGCTTTGCCAATGCTCCAATGGTAATTGACAAGTTATCAATATTCTCTACCCCTGAGTTCTCGAGCTTTGGAGGAAAAGACATGGAAATAATATGCAAATAATGTGGATGTGGAAATTTGCTGTTTAACTTAGATGAGTCTTGAAGATTGACCAGCATTCCCTTTCTCTTCCTAAGTCAAGTCACTTTCCAATTCTTTTCAGACAGTTTTTTTTAAAGTTTATTTATTTTTGAGAGGGGGGGGGGAGAGAGAGAGGGAGAGAGAGAGAGAGACAGAGCACAAATGAGGGAAGGAGACAGGGACAGAAGGAGACACAGAATCTGAAGCAGTCTCCAGGCTCTGAACTGTCAGCACAGAACCCGTTATGGGGCTCAAACTCACCAACCGTAAGATCATGACCTGAGGTGGAGTCAGATGCTCAACTGACTTTGCTACCCAGGCGCCCCCTTTTCAGACAGTTTTCAGATCTTAACTGATTTACACAATTTCTCAACTCCATATCTACCCTTAGTTTAATTGAAAAAGTAGAAGTTGGGGTATAAATTGCATCAATATCCACCCCCACCCCCCCCCCACACACACTGCAAATAACAAGTACAAGGTACAGGGAAGAGTGGCTGGAGAGGAGAGACCATTGGAGCCAGACTATGCTGCCTTATAGGTCATGTTAAGGTTTGGACATATTATTCAAACAACAAGGGAAAGTTCTGGAGGGTTTAAGTAAGGCATTGATTTTCCTAGTCCTGGGAGTAGAGGTGTAGATCATGTAAAAGGAAGATATGAGTAGAGTGCCAGGCATGTTTAATCTAATGCAACAAGCCAAACACACTGATGATGTCCGTTGACATATCTGTGTTGTGGTGCAAGTAGCAGTGTCTGTTAGTCCCCTTATTCTGTTCATAGTCCAGCTGCCTCAGGAATCACATGGTAAGCTTTTACAAAATAGAGATTGACAAGCTCTGTTCCCATGAGGATCCAGTTCTATAAAGTGGGCTCAGACAATCTTTATTTTTATAAAGTCTTAAACTCATTCTGATCATTAGTTTTGGTTGAGAATATTGGTGGGGAAAGAGGTGTGGAGTTGAGGTGTTCAGAAACACAGAAAGCTTAGAGAAGGCCTGAGTGTGAGCCAGTTTCAGGGAAATCACTAGAGAGTGCAATCCATTCTCCACACTGATGCCAGTCTTTCTGAAATATAAATTTGACCATGTCATGTGTAAGCTTTCAATGACTTCCCATCACTGATAGCATGAATCCTCATCTCCTTAGAATGACATATAAAGCGTTTGTTGATCTAGCCCTGCCTTCCCTCTGCAGCCTCAGATTTCCACGTCCCCTGCAGCTGTACTTAAATACTTGAGTTCCCTAAAGTTGGTATGGTTTATAGTTCACGGCATTTAGAGCTATTACTTTCTTAGTATAGAACATCTCTCTTTTTCATCTGGCACAGACTGTTTAGATGTTGCTGACTCTAGGAGAGCTTCCCTCCGCTGCTAGGTGCCGGGTTATGTGCCCTCACTCTGTGCTACCCTCATCCTCCCTGCTTCCCATATCACAGCCCTAATCATGTGGCATTGTAATCGAGGATACTTGCTATTTCCTCTGTTAAATTCTGAGCTCTTTCATGGAGGATTCATGGTTAGCGTCTCATTCACAGGCATAAGTCCGAGGACAGCTGAAACTCAAGCTTTTGTTGAAAGTATAAAAGGTGATGTTACAAGTAAAAAGACTCAGGGGAAGTCTAAGTTTCTGGCTTCGAACATAAATCAGAGCAAAGCAGCAGGAAAAACAACAAGGGTTTCTGTAGTTGTATGAGCACTGGGTTGTGCAAGACTTGGTCAAAACAGTGATCAAACAATGCAAGCTCACCAGGACCAGGAAATGCACAGAAACAAGAAGGCAGCAACTTCAGGGAGGAGACTGTAGCAAGAAAATTGGGTTCTGAGGTGAAATCCTACCTAATTAGGAAATCTCTCTTTTTTTTTTTAATAAGAGCCAACCCAAGGGCATGGCCAACCCAAAGCCCATCATTTTATCAGGTGAGAGGGTGGATTTCATCAAGAGATCTATTAAAATTGTGGGCAGGTCATAACAAAGCAACTCCTAGTTCTCACCCATTTCCTGCTAAGCAACCAGTACCAAGAAACAAACTAGGTTATAGATGAAGTTAATCCTTCTGTGAACATCGAATACAAGTGGAAAGAGCTCACCTGCGCTTCACAGATGAATTAATTGCAAGCATGCCTGCAATTCTAAATGAACTTTGGAGGACCTCTTGGTTTATACAATGATTCATAAATGGGTGCAGTCTTCACCTTCCTCTTCTTCCAAGAACCTGAGCCATTCCACTCCTAAGCACCAGCATAGGAGTACGCCGAGTCTTAAAGGGTCAGCAATCTTAAGATTTGGGACCGTCATAAAAATATAAACCAAAACGAATAAGGTCATCCACATGAAAGATGATCTGCTTTATATTATGGACACATTTTGGCCTGATCCTTTTTTTTCCCTCTCTCTCCCATTTCCTGAAACTGGCCTGTTTTGAGTGATGTATTAGGGAGAAGACCTGTGTCAGATATATTCGGCTGCCTGTCATGTATAATTAAAACCAGTTGTGTTGTGCTTTCCTTAGTTCCAGCTGACTCTTTGATGCTTTGGTGTCGATGCCAGAAAACTACCTCTTAGAATCATCAGAGGCCCATGTTTTTGCAGAAGTCACTACGAGCTAATTAAGCAAATATGTGAAAAATAATTTTAAATGATCTCAATTAGTAGAGTGTGTGTATAGATGTGTCACGCATGGGGTTTGAGGAGAGACCTTTAAAATAATAACTGACTTATGAAGTTAGTGATTTGGTGACAGAGAACCACGCATACATGACACCTCTGTAGGTTCATTAAGTTGGCATGATCTGACTTTTTGCTACATGACAGGCAACTAAACATCTAGTAAGTGGCCAAGACGATCATGGTTCTGTAATGGGAAAGACAGATCCCTACATAGCAATGAATCAGGACAAAAAAGACTACAAGAATAACATGGAAAAAGAATTAAAGTAATATAGAGACCTGAGTGACCCATTACATGTCTGGGATTTGAGGGATGCCACACAGAGTCTATTCATCCATGGTTCTAGCGTCTCAAGATACACCAGGGAATAAAATCCGAAGTTCCGTGGCCTTATGTAGCATGGATTCTAGGAAGGTTAAGGATGCAGTAATATAAATTGGTAAATTATTATTGATGTTAGAAAGTGGTAAGTTTTGGAGGAAAAAAAGGGAAAAATAGAGAAGAAGAAGGGAGCTTGAGAGTCAAGGAGGAAGGCTGTAATTTCAAATAGTGGCCAGCATTGGCTTCCTTGATGAGGTGACATTTGAGCAGAGAAGTGAAGAGTCTAACGACAGGGGCCATGTGGATATGTGGGGGGAGAGAGGACAACCAGTGCAGATGCCCCAAATCTTGAGTATGACTGCTCTCTTTGAGGAGCAACATGGAGGTCAGGGCAGCTGCAGCAGGGTGGATGAAGGAGAGAGTGCACAGGTATGAGATTTAGGGATAGGACCATGGCCAGATCATGTAGGGGCTTGAAAATTATGGAAGGGGTTTTTACTTTGATCCAGAAGGAGAACCATTGCAGAGTTTTGAGCAGGGAAGTGACATGATCTGACTTGAGAAAAGATAATAGTGGATGGAAGCAAGGAGGCCTGATAGGTCAGGGGTTGGTAAACTATGGCTCGTGGTCCAAATTCAGCTTGTTGCTTTTTTTGTAAATAAACTTTTGTCAGAACACAGCTGTGCCCATTTGCATTGTAACAGCAGAGATGAGTAGTTGCCCCATTGACTCTATGACCTACAAAGCAGAAAATAATTACTATCTGGCCCTTTACAAAACCACTTTGCTGATTGCTAAATGGGAATATTGCAGTAATTCAGGAGAAAAAGAAATGGTGGCTCAGGCCAGGGTGATAGCACTTAAAGTAGAAGTGTTTGGATTCTGGATATATTTGAAATGAAAGCCAAGTGGATTTGCTGAATGGTATGTGTGGGAGTATAATAAAGACAGGAGTCAAAGATGAATAAAATTTTTGATCTGAACCACCAGAAGAACATAGTTGATATCCTTTGAGTAATGGAAAGTGGCAATGCAGTTTTCATGGTGAGAAATCAGGAATCGGAAGAGCTTAAACTCAACATTTCTGAGTTTTCAGATGACACCAAGAGGACATGTTGAAAAGCTGAGTGAATGTGTAAGTCTCAAGTTCAGGAGAGAAGTCTGGAGATGGAAAATTAGCATGGAGATGGTATCCAGCATTGTGACTCTAGATGAGTTTACCGAAAGAATGAGTGAAAACAGAGAAGAGAACAAAGAATGAGCCCTAAAGTAAGGTGATCATTAAGAGCTTAGGAGGAAGAGGGAAAAGGCGGCAAAAGAGACTAAGGAGTGACCAGTAAAGTAAACCATGAGTTGAGTGTTCTGGAATCCGCATGAAGAAAGTATCAAAGACAGAGGGATTGACCATCTCAGATCTTTCTAATGTGTCAAGTAGGAAGAAAACTGTGAACAAACAGCTTTGGTGGGGTAGGTAGGAACGAAAACAGGACCGCAGTAATTATAAGTGACTATGGGAGGAAAGGAATTATAGAGAATGGATACAGACAGCTTGTTCAAAGAGTTTTGCTAGGAAGGAAAACAAATTTGCAAACGAAACAGTGTCAGGCTGGGAAGTAAGGGTAAGTCAAGGGTTTGATTTTATTTTCAAGACGGGAGAAATTATGTGTTTGTACATTGGTGGGAAAGATTTGGTAGAGAGGGAGACGTTTGTGATTCGGGAAAAGAAATGGGAGAGTTTCTAGAACATTGTCATTGAGTAACTAGGAAAGATGGGATCTCATTTGCTAGTAGGGAGATTGACTTTTAAAAAAAATTTTGATGTTTATTTTTGAGAGAGAGAGAGAGACAGAGTGTGAGCAGGGGAGGGGCAGAGAGAGGGGGAGACCAGAAAGCGAAGTAGGCTCCAGGATCTGAGCTGTCAGCACAGAACACCACACCGGGCTTGAACCCATGAACCGCGAGATCATGACATGAGCTGAAGTCAGATGCTTAAGTGACTAAGCCACCCAGGTGCCCTGGGGAGATTGACTTTTGACAGATGCATGGTTAAATCCACTTCAGGTGGGAGGTAAGGATTTATGTGTGTAGATTCTGGTGGAAAGGTGGTGATGGTTACAGAAACTTATAGAAGTCCTTTTTTGTTGGTGTTAATTTTCTCAGTGAAGTGAGAAAGACAATAATCATCTGAGAATAAAGACTGAGGTGGTATACTGTGGGTTTGAGGAGAGATCAGGATGAACAAGATACCCATCACATATATGGTAGAGTGAATAGACCAGAAAAGTATAATATGATCATCAAGCAGCATTTAGGTTCACTGGAGGTTCATGATCAAAAGTGTTGACCTTCAGCTCATTCTTTTGCATGAATGAAGACGCAAATTAGGTAAAAAGATGAATTTAGCCAGGGTTGTAGTTTTGCCAAGTGAGTACACCAAGGAATTAAGGGTATATACAGAGAGGTTGAGTACTGATTAGTCATCGACATTAAGATGAGTAAGTTGGTGAGAGAGAATATCATGAAGGTTAGAGATAATGAAAAGATAGATCAATAGGTTGGAGATTCTGGTGAAGTTGGAATTGGGTCACTAAAGGAAATGAAGGGTTAGATGGATGTTATGGTCAGAGAATGGAATGAATTAAATTGATGTTATGGAGGGATTATTGGTAATGAGAAGGTCCAGGGCTCTGAACATATAGATGAATTGCTGATGTAGTATGGAGGATCAGATTACTGGAAGAGAGGAGTTCTAGAAATGGAGAGTCTACTGAATCATCTACTGTGTATCTGGTGGTCATCCAGGAATGGAGACATCAGTAGGCCTGGAGATAGTAAAAGTGAACCAGAGAGTAAAGCCAGTGGGAAGTAAAGGGGCATAATTGAGGAATTGGTTGGTGACATCACAATATTGATGGGCATTATGCTTTAATCATATGAGATTCAATCCTGAGAATGTCTAGGGAAGAGAGAGGGAAGGACAATGGTTTAAAAACAGCAATGAGGGGGCATGGAGGGTACCTATCTCACATATGATTTAAATTGTATTTAAGATTCCAAGGACACGTGGTTGTTCTTAATGTGGAGAGACTGGTAAAGAATATTTCAGACATAGTGAAATGGTTGGGCATTTAATAGCGTGTATCAAGACACAGAATGTAAGAAATGGTGAGTATATGAATCTGGCCAGGGCATCAGTCTGGACCACAGTGGCTGTTTTGTGAAACTCTGGGATATGATAGGGGCACCTGGGTGGCTCAGTCGGTTAAGTGTCCAACTTCAGCTCAGGTCATGATCTCACCATGAGTTCCAGCCCCGCATCAAGCTCTGAGTTTGGAGCCTGCTTCAGATTCTGTGTGTGTCTCTCTCTCCTCCCCTCCCCTGTTCACGCTCCATCTCTCTCTCAAAAATAAACAAACATTTAAAACAATAAAAAAAAAAAACGCTGGGATATGATAGAGAGTGATGGAAGAAAATGAAGTTGCTGAAATTTATGGGTTGGGGCAGATTATGATAGATCCTATACATTAAGATTTTCCCCTAGCTAAAGGGGCTACCAAATGTTTTTTAGTCATAGCAGGAACTCACCAGGTTTATTCACAAAGGTGAAGTCTGCTACAATGTGGAAAGTGGTTGGAGACAAGTAAGATATCCAGAAAACTACAACAGTGGTTAAAACTGCAGGTCAAAGGGCCTGAATTTAGGCAAAACCCATAGGAGCAGAGGAAATTCAGGGAAAGTGAAATCAACAGGAGGTGTCAATGGTTTGGGTGTGGTTAGAAAAAGAAAGGAATCAATGAAGTACTTGAAGATTTTCCACTACAGTCACTCCTTGGAATAACTTTAACTTTTACAGTTTAGGGAATAAACGAGAATAACTAAGTTATCTTGGCACCCTTTAACAGGCAATCACTCAGCAGAGGCTTAATGAATACCTTATTCTGTAGTTAGATATTTGTCTCTTTTATGGAACTCAACATTCCTTAAAGTATCTTTGAGGCTGATGAGGATGCTGAGGGACCCATCATATTTTTCCCTCTAAATAGTTTAGCCAGCTTAGATGTGAATTCAGAGATCAAAGATGAAATATTAATGTAATTAAGTATAAAGGAAGGCTAGAGCCCAAATAGACTTCTTTTCATGCCCTGTTTCCCCTCCACCCTCACCCCACAAGTCTAGATCTTGGGGTTTGACTGTCCCCACCTGCCCACTGCACTCCACCCCACCCCCAGCAGGAGAGACACAGGCTGGAAAGGTTCATATTTGCCAAGACAGATAGAAGAGATCTGCAATCTCTCCTGACCCAGCGAGGATGGAAGGTGGACAAGAAAAGCTTATCAGGCATCTCTGCTTTCTTTCCCCAGTGAAACTAGAGCTAGAGGGGAGATAAAAGAGAAGGGCTCCTTCCTTCCCCCACTGATCTCTCCTGGAAGTGGAATGAAGAAACTGAGGAAACATAGTAAGAAGCATTTACCCTACTGATGGCAGGGCCTATGTTAGACGCAGGCAAACTGGAAATATAAACTCAGGTAAAGTAGCTTAATCACATAGATCATAAATAAGAAATATGCCTTCTTGTGTACAAAATGAAGGGCCGGGGCACGAAGGGAAACGGGAGGTAGGGAAATTCACCGCATCACTGGTCTAGCTGGGCAAAAAGGGGAACATTTAGTACATGGAGGTAAAGGTGCTTTATAAAGTCAAGAGCAAGAGTGCAGCTGGGCCTCAGGATGGGACCAGAGACAAGAAAGCCATTGGGAACCCATGAAATAGATCCTCTCCATCTCAGATCTTGGCTTCTCCCTGAGCAAATCCTTTTTCCCCCTCTTTCCTGAGGGTAACTTTCTTTGTTCCCTCCTCTCCATAACAGAAAACACAGACACTCAGGGCTCCCTGGTTTCCCTGTTCTGGGTTCAGCCACAGAGAGTGCCTCACGGAGTGACTGATTCTTTCTCAGTAGCCCTTGATCTTGCTCTCCAATCTCATTTCACAGACAAGGGTCACCAGCTTGCTTGGCTTGGGTCAGAGATTCATTTCTTGTCCGCTCAGCTGTGCCGTGTGGCTGTGGCCATCCCATCCTCTTCACCCTCAGCTGTGGGCTGCAGCTGACACGGTTAAAGGAAGTGAGCTGGGAAGGTACTCCAAAATTGTCTTCAGCGTCAGGTGTGTTCAATGACTGAGATCAGGAAATATTAAGAAAATTTTCAATCATGCAATGAGTTTATGCCATGCAATAAAATGCAACTAAGCAGTGTCTTGATCTTGATAGGAACTCTTTAAAAGGGTCTCTTGGAGGTCACCTGGGTGATTCAGTTTGTTAAGTGTCCGACTTTGGCTCAGGTCATGATCCCACAGCTTGTGGGTTTGAGTCCTGGGTCAACTCAGAGCCTGGAGCCTGCTTCAGATTCTGTGTCTCCCTCTCTCTCTGCCCCTTTCCCCCTTGCACTCAGTCTCTCAAAAATAAATAAACATTTAAAAATTAAAAAAAAAAAAAAAGAGTGTCTTGGAAACGTAGCCAACACCTGCACTTGGGACCTTAACAAGAATAAGTAAGCTACAATTTTCCTGTACTACTGGATTAAACGTGTACAGAAAGGATCCGGGTTATTGTAAGAGAACAAAAGGATGTCAGGGAAGAACATCTGGGTCTCACCCCCTCTAGGAATATTTGTCAAGAAGGAAAAAGGAATGTGACAGACAGCCCCTCTGTGTCTGCCAGATGTTCTCTGACAATACTTATTGTTAAACTGAAATTTAAATTATGAGAGCCAGGCCTGCCAAACAATGAAATAGCCGGAGGCATTTTGAGTCCCATTCATTAGTCCTTTCTGGGTGTTGTTCTCCATCAAGCTACCATTTCTTAACATGAAATGTTAGTCTGTTTCTGGAATAATTAGCCCTTTGGCCCTTTCCCTGGCTCCAAAGTTACAAAAGAGGTACTCTTCACTTCCTCTTTGGGAATTTCCTTTCAAATGTGGGGTAATAATAGTAGTAAGCTCTCAGTGGATGCTAACTAAGTTCTTTACATCTTTACATCTATGTTATGATGTTATTTAACTTTTTCAATATGTTTTACATATTTTTATGTAGATTCCATATTTTACAAGTATGGAAACCGAGTCTAGTTTTCTTTTAATGTTTATTTTTGAGAGAGAGAGAGAGAGAGAGAGAGGGGGGGGGGCAGAGAGAGAGGGAGACACAGAATCTGAAGCAGGCCTCAGGCTCTGAGCTGTTGGCACAGAGCCCAAAGTAGGGCTTGAACCCACAAACTGTGAGATCATGACCCAAAATCGACGCTTAACCGACTGAGAAACCTAGGTGCCTGCCCTCCTTCAGATTATTTTAAAAAGGAATGGCCACTCTGAAGAAGACTGGCCTTGGAGCTTGCTCCCAAGATGACCCCACTGCCATTGACTCCTGGTTTGGAGAAATAGATTTATAGTGAAAAGAATAATCCAAAGTGGCCCCGCCCCAGTCCTTCTAAAAGAGGCAGACATTCACTACATCAGATGATTGTCCAAAAAGAACTACTAATCCTCTGCTGGTCAAACTCTGGACTTGTCATTGGTCTTTGACTCTCTCTACTTGTTTTCATGAGATTTTTCATCTCTTCTTTATTGTTCCAGTGTATTATTAGGTCAGTGCTCCAAATCTACAGCAAGGAGGCCCTTGGCAAGTGTTTATTGCTTTGTCATGGTTTACAATCCATTTAACTGATTTCAGCACATTTTAGAAATGTTTCCAGTGTAATTCCTTTATTTTTTGTTTGTTTACATATAGAACAGACATATGGTAATTAATTTAACCACACAGGTAACTTGCATTTCAGATTGTTTTGATTTATACCCAGTGCATTTCAATAAACTCTGCAGAAAAGTTGTCTTTCCTTATTTTTAGAGTTTGAAATTTGATAAAAGTTATGAGCCCTTTTTCTGTATATATGCACATATACACAAAGACTTTTACATATTGATTCAAGAGAAGTGCTATAGTAAAAATTATTATGGTGGTAAAACTATCTCAATTTATATTGAGTCTCTTTTCCAAGCTTGAGATTCATCTCAACAGATTCCTTCATTTTTATAAATACGTGTGTGTGTGAAGAAGGATCCCTTGTATACTTGAGTCTTAGAGGTGGAACTGACTTTGGAAGTGTCCAGTCAAACATCTCATTCATACTTTTGATGTTGAATAATAATAGCAAGTATTTATTGCTATTTCCTAATCATTTCTGTAAACACTTTAGATGTATTAATTCATTTGTCCTTCATAATGTTCCTAGGTCAGTTCCATCTTTATTCCCATTTAACAGAGCAGTAAACTGAGGAATAAAGGATATAAGTAATTTACCTGGGGTCACACAGCTAGAGTTGAATCTAGGCAGTGTGTCTCTGAGCTCTTCGGTGCTGTACAATAGTGTAGAATAACTGTATCAAAGATGATCTAGAAAGAGGTTACCTCTGACCTTACCAACACCAAGGCCTTGTGTGATCTCTAGATCCTTTCTGATATTCCCATATTCTGCTCTGGATAACCCTTTACTCCTCTACCCTCAAACCTGACAGTATGACATTCTAGAAATAAATGAGCACAAACTATAAAATGATACATTGTTAAAGAATCAATCCTTTCTAGGCTGTGTTCTTTTATTTTCACTCTGGGCAAAAGAGTCTCAACTCTGCTGTCTAGAACCCAAGGGCATTCCTTTTCTCTAGTCGAGGAGACTGTCCTCTGTTGATGTCAAATGTGGGCAGACAGGTCAAACTGTGAAGGAAGGACTCCTTTGCACACCTTCTGGAGTGATGGGTGATTGCTTGGCAGTTAGAACGCAGTAATGGCTTCTTTCAGTCAACGTGCTGTGCCTAGGAGAGGTGAGAAGTTGGAGACGAGTCTCAGAGAAACAACAGTTCATCAGCTACACTTCATAGGGGTCAGGCTGTTCATTTCTCATTACAGGGATTGCATTTCAGTGGCTGCTAATCTGAGGACAGTGTCCAGGCAGAGATTAATGAGAAACCTTAACCCTGTCTGGAATGTGGGCAGATCCTGGGGCCTCAAGACCTGGCTACAGAAGAAGCAGTTTCAGGAGCCAGGAGCCCAGATTGTCTAGAGTGGAACATTAGACTCTTGGCAAAGGACAGATGAGTGTTCATCACACAGCCCTTGGTCTGGGGTCTGGGGTGAACTTTGTCAGGTTTAACCCATGGTGATAAGGAAGAAAGGTGAGGCCAGGAGACTAGGTGTACAAATAGGCATATTAAAATTTTCATTTCTAATGGAAATTATGATAGATTGCTTTTAATCTGGAATGTAATGACCATGATCCTTCTTGCAGAGAAATATATAAAAGATAAGTTCTAATCTTTGGTGTTAACTCCGAATTCTTCTAATGAATAAGGACGGCTTCGTTCATTTTTCCAACTCTTCACTCATTCACTAAGCTGACAAGTACTTATTTGGCACCTAATACATGCTAGGCACTGAGGATACAATGGGGAGCAAAACAGATTTAAATAGCTTTCAATTTGGCCAAGGGCAGATGTGAAATGAGCATGTATTCAAATAAACTGTAATCTTAATTATAATAAATGCCATAAAGCAAATATATAAGAGAGAATAATGGGGATGGGATGTCAAATTTATATCTGAGGATCTAGGATGATCTTTCCTGGTTAAAAAATCCTGGATACTTTGGGGTTTCACTCATGGGTGATTTATGAAATGAGGGCTGTGACAGGATTTCCTGAATGGGGTGCCCATAAAATTCAGGGGATAAAGGTGGATTTGGTAAGGGAAGAAATTTTCATCTTTTCTGTACATTCTCCCACAACATACAGAAGTCAGATCTGGGTGGTTCACAGTGTCATTTCCAGGGCCCGGCACAATGACTAGCATGTAGTAGGTGTTCAAGGAATGTCTGCTGAATAAATGAACAACTTAAACACTGACATTTCTTGGCTTCTCTGTTTCTGTCTGAGTGGATTAGCATAAGCTGGAACGAAGAGGTAGATCAAACTTTGGGAGTTGGATTTAGTTCATAAATCCCACATTGGGGCTTTATGCCTGACAGAATATATGAACAACTTGTAGACAATATCAGGAAAAGGTCCTGAAGGCACACGTCAAAGACCAGTAGGAAGGAAAGAGAATCATCATTTGAGTCCGAAAGTTTGGGATGAGGCAGTAAGTAGGTCTCTGCCAGTCCTGCCTTTTCTTTCAGCCTCAGTAGCACTGGTCCAGACCTTCACATGAGGGGGCTGGGACCCTCTGCCCTCCGGTAGTCTTCAGCTCTTCAGCACCGCCTTTGAAATTGCAGTGAGACCTGACCAGCTCTGGAGAGGCAATGAGTCAGGTTAGGGTGGGCCGAGGGGGGAGGGGTAGAGGGAACACTGAATAAAATACTTTGTCCCTTTTCTGTCATTTATGAAAGGGGACTTCCCCCCAATTGTCCTCGCTCCTTCCTTCTCTCCTCACTTTCTGAATTTTCCCCAAAACATTATGAGTACCTGGTGTTATGTCAACAACACATCATGTATATATCTGTTTATCTCTCTTCTCTGGAATATAGGCTCTGGAAAGCATTACCTTTGCCTTTTTGTTATCATATTCCCAGCCTTCAGTAGAGTGCTGTCACATGGTAGATGCTGGGTAAATATTTACTGAATGAGTAATACAATACAAATACAACCATCAGGGTGATTTAAAAAAATCAAAAACAGGGACGCCTGGGTGGCTCAGTGGGTTGAGCATCCAACTTTGACTCAGGTCATCATCTCATCATTGGTGGGTTCGAGCCCCGTATCTGGCTCTGTGCTGAGAGCTCAGAGCCTGGAGCCTGTCTTCGGATTCTGTGTCTCCCTCTTTCTCTGACCCTCCCCTGCCACACTGTCTCTCTCTCTCAAAAATAAATGAAACATTGAAAAAAATTTTTTGTAAATAAAAAAATCCAAAACAAAAGAAAACAAAATGAAAAAAAGAAACCTTACCTGTGACCACAAAGATATTAACACTGAGATTGAACACATTTCCCATTTGTTTACTTGTAATTTATTTCCCAATTATCAGGCCTGCTGGTAGATTCCTTTATTCTCACGGTTCTAAAGTTCCATCAGCCTCTCTGTATTTCCACATATACTCCCAACCCCTGAAAGCCTTCCCTATTTTTACAATGCCAGGAAGGACTGACATAACAATACATCTGGTGACCCACTTACAATGGGCCACACTTAAAGCTATCCTCTGTTAAACGGGACTGTTTTAAATGGACCACCCTGGATGCTATATTAGGTTGTGCCTTTCTGCCAATAAGCTCAAAAGTGTTTCATAAATAAAAAGATGATGTTGAGGGAAAGAGTTCTCTCTTTTTTTTCTTCTAATTCACATGGAGAATTTTAGTGTAGAAATCTCCTGCTCAGCTGTGCCAGTCAGCCCAGAGAGATGATTCTTTGGGTTGAGAACATATTATGATAGGTTGATACTAAAGGGCAGGCTTCCATTTGGGGTAGGCTTGGGGGGGAGAGGGGGACTGAAGAAGACTTGAATCTACAGCAATGATCATTCTACATAACAGAAGGGATCCTCTAAGCTTCACTTCCTACTTCCTGAGGGGTTTCTGCTAGGTCCCCGAAAGGAGCCTCAAGTTCAAGAGGGAAATGAAAAGGCAAGCTAATTTATAGCTGCTCTAAGAATGCAGTTGCTGGATATATCCTGACAGGGGGTTCTGTCGTGCTTTGAAGAATTATGTGAAAATTCAAGCTCAGAAGGAGCTTCTGTACTATGAAAATTAAAGCTCCACCCCAAACCTTCACCCACGTCTGAAGCCAAATCCTTTTATGTGTGCAGGATGGATACCTTTTTACTTTGTATGGAAAATTGCTTTCTTTTATTAGCAAGCTCCAGGGTTTCCTGATGATCTGAAAAGCTGTTGCCTCTCAGAGGGCAGTCATGGGGCATTCTTGGCATGAGCAGGGGCCAGAAGGACTGGAAATCTTATTTTGCAAAATTTTCTGCCTGATTTTTAAAGTCAAAGAAGACAAATGGTTCTGATAAGTTCAGTGATACCTTTGAATCTGAATGCATTTTTTGTCTTGAGCTGAACTGGAGAGGTTAAAAACCAAATGAAAACAAACAGAAAATTAAAAAAAAAAACCCAAACCAACATAACACGGGCAACGTTTTTCTCTTTCTCTGCAAGCACATATGCTTCAGGAGAAAGTAGCTCTCCTGTTCCTATTGCCATCAAGAAACCAAACACAAGACTTGGGGTAGAGGTAGGCGATGGCGAGAGAGTAAGGGAGGGTCTTGAGACACATTTTCAGCTCCATCTTTTCCTTGCTGTTACTCTGCCCACTCTTGTCTTCCTGCTATTGTTCAGTTGTTCACCTCTAACAAGCTAGTCATCCAGATTTCTTCTCATCTCCCCAAATCCTACCAAGAGACCTTCCCCAGCAGATGTGTCTTATATATTCCAGTTCACAAGGATCTCCCCATCTCTTGACTATGAAGATTTTTCAGGTTTCCAAATACTCAACTGCTAGAATTAGGTGTTTGGTTTTTTTTCTTCGATCACTTTACCCTACAATTAAGTCAAATGAATTCTTCCCAGCAACCTTCTGACTTTCCTAAGCTGCAGATCACTTCTGGATTCCCTATCCAGGAGCCCAAACCCTTCAATTCCAGTAGCCTGTAGGCTCCCTGGCTCAACCAAGGAGCCCTCCACCCCCACCCCCAGTGGCTCCTCTGCCCCCTTCCTCTGCCTTTTGATGCCTTCTAACCCACATGTCCTTATTCTCTTTCCTTTACCATCCGTTCACTGACATCAAATCCATTCTTTGCTGTTTCCTGGCCTCGAGCCCTCCCAGTGCCAATGTGGTCCACTTGTTGAGTGATCCTGTCAGTCAACCCTGGCTCATTACAAAGTGTGTAGGCCCTAACCTCACACTTCCATATGGCCTCATGATATTATTGTAATTATATTCTCTGTCTGCAGTGGGCAAAATGAAACACATGCTGTGGAAGTGTCTATGTTTTAAGTTGCTACCCAAGGCAGACTTTAATAAAAAGTGAGCGCGGTCTCCTGTTGGACTGTTTCCACCTATTTGCTGCTTCCTAGAAGAGAATGTCTTGATAGTTAATATTTCTCAGTCAGATAATGTCAAATGCCTGCTTCTGGATCTTGCTCTTAGGTCTTTAGGCTGCACAGGTGATGATTTTAAGTGGGGACTGTAAGAAAACCTCAGCAGTGTACTTGATGATCCCAAGTGTACTATGAAGTGTACTATGAATTTTGAGGGAAATTGAGGATAAGGGTAGGGGAATAGGTGGAGATGGTTTTATGTAATAATTAGAGCTGTCGTTTGTTGAGGAACTACATTGGGCCAAGTACTAACGAGTTATTCTGTATATGTTCTCTCAATTCAGGGCTATTACTAGAGCCTACCTTCCAGAGTTTCTTTCCTAGGCTGTGTTGCTCTGCATGTGATACGTAGAGTATGAATCTAGGAGCTGACAAATCTGGCTTCAAGTCTTTCCTTTTTGTATGTGGGCACAAATCTTTAAAAAAATTTCTTTAATGTTTATTTATATTTGAGAGAAAGAGAGAGACAAAACATGAGCAGGGGAGGGATAGAGAGCAAGGGAGACACAGAATCCGAAGCAGGCTCCAGGCTCTGAGCTGTCAGCACAGAGCCTGATGCAGGGCTCGAACCCACAAGCAGTGAGATCATGACCTGTGCCAAAGTCAACACTAAATTGATGGAGCCACCCAGACATGCCCCTATGTGGGCACAGATCTTAATGCCTTAAAATAAGATAATCAATTTCTCATCTGTAAAATCTAGAATGATAATACCTATTCAATGGGATTGATGTGACACATTGTAGGAGTGCTGATAAAGCTGACCCCATCTTTGGCCCTCCATATTTTTCATGTTCGATCCATGGCCTCTTTGGGAGCTACGTGTTTTGGGCCCCTCTACCTTACAAATGCCTGCCAAATCTGGGGTCCTCCGAAAGCTTGCTTTGGCTCCCCCTGAATCTTTTAGAGATAACAGTCTTTCCCCTGTCTCACAGGTGGTACTATGAGATCTAATTAAAGCTAGTGTCAGTTAGGCACATGCAAGCCTTTTGATCTCACCACAGTGTTCTTCTGCATGTCCCTTTGCTCTATAAAATCTTCAGACTAAGTTCCGGACTTATGGACAGTAACTGTACAGCTACTGTGCATCCCTGCCCCATCATAAGTTACCCTGGATAAAACTCTGTAAACTGTATGGAGTCATCTGCTTCGTTTCCCACTCTCAAAATGCCTTCTCAGTTTGGGGGATATTTCACTGTCCCCCCTTCACCTTCTAAGGCAAGTAAATTGGATATTATAATTAAGGTGCGATTATTGTGACTGTTCTATAGTAGGTGCTCAAGAGATGAGAGCAGTGGTTCTAATTTTACCTAGATAGGTGTTTCTGGCCTTTCTTTGGGAGGTACATCACCATGATGACAACATACATTGTTCCTGATTTCATTCCTCACAAGAAAAACAACTAAAAACTATTCAAGAACAAGACACCAGTGAGAGCATTCTAGAACATGAAGATGAGGCTGAAGCACCTTCTTTGTGCCACAGAGACCCAGAGAGGCTGCATTAGAAGGTAAGAGAAGTGGCTATATGTTGACGGCCTTGTCCCTCCCCCAGGCCAGTATAGCACCACTCAGTAGCAAAAAAACAACCCACTACAAAATAAGCAAAGGATATGAGTAGGCATTTCTCTAAAGAAGACATATGAAAGACCAACAGGTATAGGAATAGATGCTCAACATTACTGGTCATTAGGGAAAAGTAAATTAAAACCACAATGAGACATCACCTCATGCCTGTTAGATAATAGTCATCAAAAAACAAAACAAAACAAAACAAAACAAAAACAAAGATAACAAGTGCTGGCATGGATGTGGAGAAAAGGGTACCCTTGTGCACTGTTGACGGGAACATAAATTGGTTCATGCACTGCTGTAGAGATTGTAAATTGGTGCAGCCACTAAGGAAGACACTGTGGAAAATCTTCAAAAAAAAAAAAAAAAAAGAAAGAAAAACAGAACTACTATATGATCCAGCAACTCCACTTCTGGGGAATATATCCAAAGGAAATAAAAACACTGACTAGAAAACCTCATGTCCATTGCATTATTCACAAGAGCCAAGACATGGAAATAACCTGTGTCCATCGACAAATAAATGGGTAAAGGAGTTGTACTACATATATGTGTGTGTGTGTGTGTACTACTATATATATATATAGTAGTATATATATATATATATATATATATATATACACATACACACACATACACTGAACTATTACTCAGCCATAAAAAATGAGGAAAATCCTACCATTTGCAACAACAAATGGATGGATGGATGGACCTCGAGTACACTGTGAAATAAATTAGACAGAGGAAGAGAAAAACTGTATGATGTCACTTATATGTGTGATCTAAAACAAAACAAACTTGTAGAAAAAGAGATGAAATTTATGGTTACCAATAGTAGAGGGTGGGAGAGGGAGAAATGAATGGAGGTTGTCAAAAGGAACAAACTTGCAGTTATCAGATAAATATAGGGTGTAAGTTTCAATAGGGTGACTACAGCTAACACTGCTGTATAATACATAGGAAAGTCGTTAAGATGGGATCCTAAGAGTTTTCATCACAAGGAGAAATTTTTCCATTTTTTCTTTTCTTTTTGTTACATCTATATGAGAAGACAGTTGTTCCCTGGACCTACTGTGGCAATCATTTCACATATATGTAAACTGAGCCACAGTGCTGTGCACCTTGAACTTATGCAGTGATGTGTGTCAATTATTTCTCGATGAAGCTGGTAAAAAAATAATAAAGTTCTTTTTCTAAGGTTTGTGAGTGAAAAGTTATACCAGGATTCATAAAGTTTCTGAGCCCTTTATCGCAATGGATGGATCTGTCGGTGCTCACAGAGCTAGTGGGGAAAAATGGAAGGAAAAGTCAGTAACACACAGACACACACACCCATCAGCCCTACAGATGGGATTTTAAACAGTAAACCAAGGTTCGCTTACGGAGCTCCTATAACAAACGAGCATATGGTGAGCATTTGAGAGAGAAAACACATCCTTCCTCGAAGGGAGTTTAGGAAGAAAAGGGAAAGAGTGTCTTACAGAGGAGAAGAAATGAGAAAATTAGGGAAACTCTCTGTGGTTTACTCTTTGTTAAAAGTTGCAACATAGGAGTTTATGCCTGCATTTGGACCTCTGAACTAAGATGCACTCCTCCACACTCCAACTTGAGAGAAGGGGTCTGCGTGCCCTTTTAATCCATGACCCCAGGAGATCAAGTTACGTCTTTGAAAGAACTTTTCTTTCTCTGGGCAACTAAATGAATTGAAATTGATGTACTTAATTGTTTTCTAAATTGCAATTTTTCTTCCCCAGATGTTTTTTATCAGTGTTGAGCCCGATGGGCTCTGTCAGTCACACGGGGAGATGAAGTCATGTGGTAATAAAAGACAAGGGGCTGGAGGAGGAAGCGAAATGCCATACAGCGTATTGTCTAATTGAAAAATGCACCACGTAAATGCCGAACTTGAAATCTCTGCCTCCCTGAGGGCTACTCGCCACAAACAATGCACATATCTTCTGCACTGGAAAGATTAGGCTTCTCTCCTTTCTCCGTTATGATTTCAGGCCAATGCGAGAGTTTCTTTCCTTTGCCTTTCTTGGGTGACGTCACTGTCCTGGAATTGTGGTAGGAAGTAACAAGGTTCTGGAGCGAAAGCCTCAATGTGGAAGGGAAGGCATCAGGGCCAGAGGGTGGGGGTCAGCCTTTGAGGGATACCCGAAGACAAGGAGAGAGCAATACGGACAAACCTAAGGAAGTAACAGGAAGATCACCACCACCACCACCACCACCACCACCACCACCAATTCCTCATCATGGAAAACACACAGCACTGGCTGACCTACAAAAGTGTGGGTTTAGAAGGTCCTTAGAGATTCTTCTAGTCTTTTACCCATCTTCACGTGTGCTCCACTTTACCCCAGAGGCATGAAATCAGTCCAGGACGTAGACTCTCTGTAGGAAAGAACTTGTAACCAGTGGGGCTTTTACCAGCCCTCACTGTCAGGAAGACCTTCCTCTTGTATCAGGAAAAAACAAAAAAGCCTGTTGCCTCTTGTCCTGTCATCACTGGAGAAAGACACCTGGTCATTACAGAAGAAGCCCGATGAATTGCTCATTTAATTTTTTGCTGGTTTAATTGAGCTGTACCTCACATTTGATGGAAACACACTCCAGGGACTTCTCCAACTTCTTTGATTGCACTGGAATCTTGATGAATCAACCACTTCTTTGAAATACGAGGACTATTGCCCAAGGTTTGTAATCCTCTGTGATTTTCTTTGTAGTGATATTTGGAGTAACTAGATTCGAACTGAATGAGAGTCAGTCACACATAAATACCAAAGCGCCAGGGGGAAAAACTGCTCTGTAGGAAGGTGTAGATGATCGGGGCTTTGTCTGGGTTCTAACATTTAACCTTGACCTTAACCCATCTCTCGGCGTTCTTCTCTGGGTTCAAACCATTGCCATCATCATCCAAGTCCCCTCTTCTACTTTCTTTCTGTCTTCTATTTCCTTTCTTCCTTTTTCTTTCCTTGTCTCTTTCCTCTCTTCCTCTTTTTCCCTTTCTTCTGTGCCTCTTCCTTCCTCTTCCCTTCTTTTCCTTTTTCTCTTGATATCTTCCTTTTCCTCTTCATTCTCCTTTTATGTTTTCTCCTTCACTTTCTTCTTCCCCATCCCTGCTTCCTCCTTTTCTTTTTTCTCCACATTTTCCCCCCTGAGTTTTCAACCTGTGCCAAGATTTAGGAAGTGTTTTTCTTTTTTTAAAGTTTTTAAATGTTTATTCATTTGAGAGAGACAGACAGACAGACAGAGAAACAGAGAGAACACAAGTGGGGGAGGGGCAGAGACAGAGAGGGAGACACAGATTCAGAAAACAGGCTCCAGGCTCTGAAGTGTCAACACTGAGCCTGATGCGTGTTTCGAATCCATGACCGGTGAGATCATGACCTGAGCAGAAGTCGGATGCCCAACCAACTGAGCCACCCAGGCACCCCTAAGGAAGTGTTTGTTAGTTTGTTTTTACATATTTTTATTTCTGAGAGAGAGAGAAAGAGAGAGAGAGGGAGAGAAAGTGAGCAAGAGCAAGCAAGTGAGCAGGGGAGGATCAGAGAGAGAGGGAGACACAGACACCAGTATCTGAGCTGTCAGCACAGAGCCTGATATGGGGCTCGAACCCACAAACTGTGAAATCATGACCTGAGCCAAAGTCGGACGCTTAACCGACTGAGCCACCCAAGCGTCCTAGGAAGTGTTTTTCTTATGCCATCTCATTTCACCTTGGTTTGGAGCCCTAGATATTTGTTTAAAAAAATTTTTTTTTAAAGAGAGGACAAGCAGGGGAAAGGGGCATGGGGGTGGGGGGGTGGGAGAGAGAGAGAGAGAGAGAGAGAGGCTCCATGCCCAGTTCAGAGCCTGACAGGGGCTAGATCCCATAACTGTGAGATCATGACCTGAGCCCAAATCATGAATTGGACACTCATCCAACTGAGCCACCCATGTGACTTCTTGATATTTTTAGGATGTTAAGTATCAGAAAAAATAAGTAATTTATCCATTCACATGGCTGCTAAATGTTATAATGGGTCTCTGATTCTAAATCCATGCTTTTAACAGAAGCCTTTCTAGAAAGACAGTAATAAAATATAGGGGCCAGAAAGAGTCAAATAAAATTATAATTATTTAAATTTTAAATTTAAAATTTGAGACAAGGAAATGATTTTGTAGTTGTGAAAATTTAAAATTAATTGGGGTGAGATAATTATAACATTATGTTATAAGTAATCATTTTAATGGAACAATCCATAAAGAAAAATCATCAAGGCAAGACAATAATTTTAAATATAGAAAGGGCTCTGTAAAATAAATACTTATTTATTAGATTTCCCAGAAGACTGTCAAAGAGGAATGAATGTGGTGTTGCAAAGGACTCAACATTCCTTGCAAAATGCATATTTGTATTAGGATCAGCTATCAAGTAACTGAAGACCAAATTACAGTTGCTTTACATTTTAGGAAAAGAAGTCTGGAGGGGCACCTGGGCGGCCCAGTCTGTTAGGCATCTGATTCTGGCTCAGGTAATGATCTCATGGTTGGTGGGTTCAAGCTTTGCATCAGGCTCTAAACGGACAGCTCAGAGCCAACAGCTCAGAGCCTGTAGCCTGTTTCAGATTCTGTGTCTCCCACTCTCTGCACCTCCCCCACCTATGCTGTCTCCCATGCTCTCTCTCTCTCTTAAAAATAAATAAACATTGGGCGCCTGGGTGGCTCAGTCGGTTAAACGTCCAACTTCAGCTCAGGTCGTGATCTCACGGTTCGTGGGTTCAAGCCCCATGTCGGGCTCTGTGCTGACAGCTCAGAGCCTGGAGCCTGCTTCAGATTCTGTGTCTCCCTCTCTCTCTCTGACCCTCCCTGATCACACTCTCTCTCTCTCTCTCTCTCTCAGGAATAAATAAAACATTAAAAAAATAAATAAACATTAAAAAATTAAATAAAAAGAGGTCCGGAGATCACAGTGGTTCAATTTGTTCTCTTTTTTTACTCTACCATTGTCAGCATGTTGGCTCTTGTTCTTAGACTTGTACTGAAATAGCTGCTGCGGCCTCACATTTTTACCTCGGCACATTCAGAGATGGAGGAAAACAACTTTTTCCTTGTGGGCTGTGTTTTTCCTTTTTTAAAGAAAGAAACTAGTTATCAGAAGCTTCTCCCACCCTGCCCCCCAGCAGACTTTCTCTTATGTTTTGTTAGCCAGAGCTGGGTCATATGCCAACCTCTGATTGCTGGCAAAGAGAATGTAGTCACAAGTGGGGCCGGAGAAGGGGATAAACTTCTTCAAAAGTAGAAAGCCTGTGCTTGCCACCTAAATATATTCGGAGGCTTATTAGTAAGTAAGAGGGGAAGATGGCTTTTGGGTAGGTTATGAACAATATCTGCTATACCAGCTTATTCATGTCACAGGGGAAAATGCCCTCCTTAATTTCTCTCAACTGAAAGCAGGTGAGAGTATGGAATATTTTGCTTTCAGGAAAAAAAGATGGGAAGGAAACCAGAATCCCATGAAATATTATTGTTAGTTTGACTACTCCTTTAAAATGTTTTGATATTCTGTTAATATTCTAATCTAAATACTGGTAATTTGAGCAGGAAGTAGAGGAGAATGGTTGAAAATTAAACAGCAAGACAAGCTTTTTTTTTTTTTTTTTGAGAGGATATGGACAAGTGAGGGATAGGTATGTAAGTAAGTAAACACTTGTCACTTAGGATGGATGAGGCCTTACATGTGGCATGGCGCGTGAAGAAACATGGCTAACTATAGTCATGACAAAGAGGTGAACTGGTCAGGGGCTCTGGAAAGGTCTGAAAGATTCAGAAATAGCATTCTTACTTGTCACAGTGTGTCAAGGTCCTCAAGGATAATCTAGTAACTCATACAGCTAATAGCTAATCATAATAATAAAAATAATGAATAATATAGGAGCACCTGGGTAGCTTAATCGGTTAAGCATTCAACTTTGGCTCAGGTCATGATCTTGTGGTTCATGAGTTTGAACCCCGCGTCAGGCTCTGTGTTGACAGCTCAGAGCCTGGAACCTGCTTTGGATTCTGTGTCTCCCTCGCCTTCTGTCTCTCTTGCACTAATGTTCTCTCTCTCTCTTTCAAAAATAAATAAACATCAAAAAAATTTTCTTGAAATACAGTTCCTATATGTCAGGCACCTTTCTTAGCACTGTACCTATGTTAAGTCATTTAACTGTCACCTGCATTAGAGCAATAATTTATAAGTGGCCGAATGTTGTATGTATCCCATGGCCCCTTAACTGCAATGTAACCAGCCTCTTGACATTTAAGGCAGCTACACGGAAAGCTAGATCCAATGGAGGTTTTCCTGTTGGCTTGTTTCTTCCCTAACTAACTACTTCTTCCTCTTTTTGAAAAACATTTTTAAAGTTTATTTATTTATTTTGAGAGAGAGAGGGAGAGTGCAAGTGTGTGCACACGAGCAGAAGAGGGGCAGAAAGAGAGAATCTCAAGCAGGCTACACACTGTCAGCACAGAGCCTGATATGGGGCTCGAACCCATAAACCATGAGATCATTACCTGAGCTGAAACTAAGAGTCAGAAGCTTAACAGACTGAGCCACCCAGGTGCCTCTCTATCTCTCATTTCTTGACATTCTTTTCTAGTTCATAGCTTACCAGGGCCACCATGATCTTTGGTTAGTGTGGTGCAGTGCGGCCTCCATGGGAGGAAGACACAGTTCCTTGGCAATGTCTGTGCTTTTGATGTCATAGATTCTTCAGTCATTTTCCTTTAACGTACTCAATGGCTAATGAGCTTGGGTCAATTTCAGAACCACAGCCAAATATCTTAAAGCTGGCAGCCATAAGTTTGCTTTTCCTCCACTGGAATCCATAATTTCATTCCATTACTACCAGCTAAAGCATTCACCAGTCTAGTTCAAAAATTTTTGGATATCTTATCAAGAGCTGCTCATCATTAGAATTTTCTAAAGGACCAGCAGCCCTCTTGTGATGGGGTAGGGCCCACTCCTCCATGAGTAGCAGGTCCAAAGCCAATGATGGTCCATTTGGCAGCTTCCATCTTGTCAAGGCCAGGGCTAGAATTTAAACTAGGCATTCTAGCTCCAGAGTTCATGTTCTGAACCACTACTCTCTGGTATCCCTTTAGAATATGTCTTTTTCACCACTATATTAGAGTATAGAAGTTGTGGCAAGGCTATAAATTCAAAAGCACAACTAACAGGAAAAACAAATCAAGACTATGTTATAGGGTGGAGGAGAATAGGTCACTCATGGCCATGATCAATTGGAATATTTGGGGAAAGAAACGAGGAATAGTTATATTTGGAAAAGGAACATGTTGAAGGAGGAGAAATTTGCAGAGAATGAATGAGATATGTTTCAGTTTGGCCGGTAACTGAGTTTTAATTTTTTAATTAAAAATTTTAATGTGAATTTATTTTTGAGAGAGAGGGAGAGATAGAGCATGAGCTGGGGAGGAACAAAGAGAAAGGGAGACACAGAATCTGAAGCATGATCCAGGCCTTGAGCTGTAGGCACAGAGCCCGAACTGGTGCTCGAATCAACCAACTGTGAGACCTTGACCTGAGCTGAAGTCAGAGGCCTAACTGATTGAACCACTCAGGTGTTGTCTTAACTGAGTTCTTTTTTTTTTTTTAATGTTTTATTTTTATTTCTGAGAGAGAGAGAGAGAGACAGCGTGAGCAGGGGAAGGTCAGAGAGAGAGGGAAACAGAGAAACTGAACCAGGCTCCATGCTCTGAGCTAGCTGTCAGCACAGAGCCGGATACGGGACTGGAGCCTATGATCCGTGAAGGTCATGACCTGAGCCGAAGTCGGACATTCAACTGACTGAGCCACCCAGGTCCCCCTTAACTGAGTTCTTTTAAGTTTCCCATCTGAGGTTTGAGTAGAGTGGGCTCCTGGGAGCTGTTGTCCTAAGGATTCTTTTATTCTTTCTTTCTCACAGTCACTCGGGCCTCTTTGCTTCATGGGGACCATGACAGCGGTACTAGGCTACTCTACCAGAGTAACTTGTCCTAACATGAAGAAAGTACTTTCTCATTTCCCAGACCAGCTGCAGTGGGATGGAGATTGGGAAGACGGGCCTTCATCTAGGGAGCATGTCTTGTCTACCCAGGGTTGTAGGCCTCAGTGACAACTTCCACTTACCAGATGATTGATGTGGCCAGCAGTGGGCCAGCCACCCAAGGTCTTGAGCCCTCACTTCACAATGTAGTAGTTTCTTCTGTCATATGGCAGAACAGAATGAGCTTCCAGAACCTTGTTTTCTTTTTTTTTTTTTTTTCAGTTTGACTTACTTTTGAGAGAGATAAATAGAGAGAAATAGAGAGTAAGCACAAGTGGGGGGGGCAGGGAGGGGGAGAGAGAATCTTAGGCAGGTTCCACACTGTCAGCACAGAGCCCAATACAGGGTTCGAACTCACAAACTGTGAGATCATGAACCGAGCCGAAACCAAGAATCCAACCTTAACTGACTGAGCCACTCGGGCACCCAGAGGACAGCATCTTTGTGATAACAATTCCATGATCTCTAATTGACAGAGAAGCAAGTCAGAAGATACTTTCATGCGTGTATTCACCTGAAGTTCAGACCCCATGACTGGCTTGCAGTATGTCCCAGCTGTCAGTTTCCGGCAGCCTGATCATTGTATTTTCTTTTTTTTTTTTTAATTTTTTTCCTTTTTTATTTCTAGGAGAGAGAGAGAGGGAGAGAGAGAGCGTGAGCAGGGGAGGGTCAGAGAGAGAGGGAGTCACAGACTGAAACAGGCTCCAGGCTCTGAGCTGGCAGTCAGCACAGAGCCCGACGCGGGGCTCGAACCACGAACCGCGAGATCATGACCTAAGTGAAAGTCGGACGCTTAACCGACTAAGCCACCCAGGCGCCCCATGATCATTGTATTTTCAAGGAATGAGGTACCTGTAGCATTTAGAACATCTGAAGGTACTGCATCTCATTCAAATCCTTCTCTTCACAGACAAGAAAACTGAAGCCCAGAGATATTAAAAGATTTACCAAGCTATGCCGGAGACAGCTGGTGCTGTATCACCTGTCGTTTGACGTAGGATCTATTGTTCTCCCCCCCACCCCACCCCCACTCCTGTCTTGGATCAATGACATTCTGGAAATGCAAAGGGTAAGCATTGCTATGACAAGTAGTATAAAGAAAGGACATCAGAAACTGTGACAAGGGCAGAGCAAACCAGTTTGAGTCTGCACGTTGCTTGAAACTGAGGCTTCCTGGATGCTAAATTGCAGGAGGCTGCATGCATGGACCGAGCCCTGTTTTGGGGGATTAATCTTTTCACCCACATGAAAGTGGAGAACTCTGCTGTACACATTTAAGCACTACTATTCAGGGAACTTGGAGAAGTCATTTACCAAATAGCTCCTTTACCCTTCCCACCAATAATTCAACGCTTTGATTGAGGGGAGTGGTTTTTTTGGAGAATCGGCTGGCCCAACATAAAGTGGCAGTTTAAACTTCAATCGTTTGCTTTTCTTATTACAACTCCTTTTCCTTTACTGTTCTCTGGGGTTTTACTCGAATTTTTTAATGAAAAATTGTTCTGTAAAGGTAATATGAGTTCTTGGTTAAAAAATGTTCTTTTGTAAAATCCAAAAGAATATGCAAGCGAGAAGAAAATCTCCACCTGAATTCTGACTGTGCAGCTTCTAGATCTCTTTTCTAAAGACAAACCCCCAAAAGCTTCTTCTGTTTTCCTATAAGTGTATATTAATATATAAAGGCCTCTTTGTATACACATTGTAGCATACTAATCTCACTGTATTGTACCTCTGGTTGTCTCGCTTAATGTAATGGTTTTTTTTAAACCTTTTTAATGTTTATTTTTGAGTGGGGCGCCTGGGTGGGTCAGTCGGTTAAGCGTCCGACTTCGGCTCAGGTCATGATCTCACGGTTCGTGGGTTCGAGCCCTGCATCGGGTTCTGTGCTGACAGCTCACTCAGAGCCTGGAGCCTGCTTCAGATTCTGTGTCTCCCTCTCTCCCTGTTCCTCCCCTGATCACACCGTCTCTCTCTCTGACTCTCAAAAATAAATTAAAAACATTAAAAAAATTTTTTAATGTTTATTTTTGAGAAAGAGAGAGAGAGAGAGAGAGAGAGAATGAGTAGGAGAGGAACAGAGAGAGAGGGAGACACAGAAGCCAAAGTGGCCTCCAGACGCTGAGCTGTCAGCACAGAGCCCGACGCGGGGCTCGAACTCACAAACTGCGAGATCATGACCTGAGCTGAAGTCAGACGCTGAATCGACTGAACCACCCAGGCGCCCCTCACTCGATGCTTTTTTAAAGATTGTTACCTATCAGCATGTGGAAATTTACCTCATTCCCAGTAATTACTTTAAAAGATCAATGAATTCTATGTTATCCTGTTACTGTTCCTGCCACTTGGCCAAGCCCTAAGAGATGAGTGTAACAGATCGCATGGATTGCTCCGAGAAGGCCTGTTGCTTTAGGTCCCAGGATCCGGGATCCGCTCTCCACCTAGTGAGCATCCTGGGCAACTGTTCCATAATGGGCTCATCTGTCCTGCTCTGACTCTCAGCTGACCTTCCTAGTCTGGCTTAGAGGAGGGGGTTGGTGGGGTCTTGAGAAGCTGACTTGCCTTGCATTTATCTCCTTGGCTGCCCAGGCAGTGCGGGAGTATGGCACTCCCACTCTGAGATCTCTCCGCGGAGACATTGGGTTTTGCTGGCAGGCAGACCTCCAGGCCACTCAGCGGAATGTCTTCAGTTCTGTAGCTACAGGAGGAGCCAGAAGGCTGTGCTTTCAGGCCAAGGGAAACACTGCTCCAGACTCAAGACCACGACTTGGCAGACTCGGGCCTGCTGAGTTTAGGAGAGGGCCCTCTCCCACCTCTTACATGCCCGAACCACTCTTTCCCACTAAAACTGAGAGGATGGAGTGACTCGAGATATGGGCTTTATTCGCTGGCACACAACTGCCTGGGTGAAATGGATTCCGATCTCATTTGGGTACAAGAGGAAAGGCGAGTGCCTTCTTCTTCAGCTGGGAAGGAAGGAGAAGGCAGCCAGAGTCAAATCAGACTCTCCAGACGCAGCAGAGGCTGGGTCTCTGCTTAGACAAATAATCTCGGGGAGATCTAAATCCCCTGTTCATTGTGAAAACAGACAGTGCCAGAGTAAAACAGAATTAAATTGTTTCTCTTTCATGGCAGCTGAAGTGTAAAAACCATTCTATTCTGACCTTGTGGCCGGAATATCCTGACACCTCATAAATTATCCTAAGGGCTCAGGGCCTGGGGGGGGGCGGGGGGGGACGGATGCTTGGGAAGGCCGCAGGTCTACACTGCTGTCAGCCCTGAACGCAGGCCTTCCTTCTGGCCTCTCTGGGAGGCAGGCACCGGTGTTCCGATGTGGAGGAAGGTAGTTTCCTCAAAGTCAGTTTTTCTGAGTCAGGACAAGTATTTCCCCCTCCTTCTATGTTTTTAGAGCTTGTATAGCCACCGGGCCTATTCCGTGGGTAGTTTATTAAGGAGGCAGGAAAAGCATGGTGATAGCTCCCAAGTCTCTGAAATAGTTTCAGAAACCTCCCATTTTCTACGGAAAAAAAAAAGAGAGAGAGAGAGAAACGGGAAGGAAGGAAAGGACAGAGTGAGAAAGACACAAAAGCTGTAGAAATGAATTAAAGGGGAAGGAATTGGAAGGAGGGAGAAGGAAGGGTGGGTGAGAGAAGTGGCCTCCATTCAGATAGGGCCTCCCTTCCCCTCAACATCCGGTTGGTTACGGGAAGCAAGGCCACCTCCTCACAGGATGGGGCTCACATTCACTTCGCTGCTTCCCGGTGAGCCTTCTTTAGCTCCTACATCCATCTGTGCCCTACACACAGTAGGTGCTCTGTAAATGTTTAAGGAGTGGAAAGATCCACAGATTGGTCTCCAGAGGAAAACAGATTTATTTTGGGAAACTCCAAGTATGTAGAACAAAGTCATTTGGAGCAAACAATATTCCTGTAGCCTGAATCACCATAAGGTTTAAAGAATCCGGGTATTTGTGGGTGTGTCTGGACATATTGTGTGTGGGAACGTGGGTGGGTGGTCTGGGTGGGTGGGTAATAAGTGACAGGAGGGCCCTTGAAAGCTCCATAACTACTGTAAAAATAAAACTGGGAACAGCATGCCCAGACCTCCAGCCATGCAGTGACCAAACTTGACCTTGGCAGAGATGAATAATATTGTGGAGATGGATTCAAGAATTATTAGTCAATGTTTTCAGTCCCTATGGGCTTTTTTTTTTTTCCCAGGGAACTGCTGGGTGGGTTTTTGGCAAATGGCTGCAGCAGCCTGTAGGATTTCAGAGCCTTGCGAAGCTCTTTCTAGACTGTGCTATATTGGTGTTTCTTTTTATTTCCGGTTCTTTTCTCCTCTAATGGGATGTCTTCTCTGGATGCCTCTTTGGACAAAGAGTGTGATTTCTCATTTCCTTCTGCTTTTAATTCCTACCTTTCTTTGAAATTATGTCTTCAGCATTCCTCACAAACAGAAGATGATCCTCTTCCTGATTCCTCTGTCCAGGAAAAGAACGGCTGGTTAAAAACCTGTTTCTATCCAGCTGCAACATAGGTCATAATATATTCTCTTCTGCAGCTGCCCCAGAGCACAGATACATACTCACTGGGATGTATGTTGTGTTGGTAAAGAGAAGCAGGACCAATGGAAGTGTTTCAGGGGCTATGGCTGCAGATAACCTGCCAAGAGAATATTCTACTTTCTCCACACCACACTATGGGTGCCTGACAGATTTGAGTTTCTGATACGTATCTTCATACATATATCTGCTATCACCCTATAACAAGCTCTCATATTTAATTTTGGTGTTGTTAGAGAAATAGCAATAGGGAGGGCTCATAACAGATCCTTCAACCCTGCAGGTATTTTGGGTATTAGGTAGGAAATGAGTCCTAGAAATAAAGTCCCTTACATGTTGGGAATTATATGCTACAGGTATAGATTTAAGGAATATCATGTATCTTGATAACCACCTTGAATACTGCATCCTTATTTTCTCTACATATATTTTTGAAGTTTACCTAATCATTTCCCAACTAATCAGCCTCATTCTTGATTCCATATGACCACCTCACTCTTGTAATTGCTGTGGACATCTGTATGTATTTATGTTAATTTTATGTATTTTATTTCCCTCCCATTAGACCTTAATCTCCTTGAGGATAGGAATCAGCACAATCTTTATTCTATATACACAAGTGTGTGGGATTGTTTTCTGAATCCAATGTGTAGTCAATAAATGAAGTGCACATTCCATTCTCTGAGGAACGTTTTAATGGTAGGTTGGCTTGTTTTCCTAACTTCTTCTTCCATCCTTTTACTAGTCAGTGCACACTCACGAAACGACAATGTCAGCCGTAGGATAACATAATTATGAAAAAAAATACAATTCTAACATACAATATGCTTCAAAGTCAAGAGTAAATTACCTATGAGTGTTCCATGCCTTTGTAGGTAGTAAGATGGCATTTAAATTGTAGGTATATGTTCCTGACCATAAGCAATCATCCATTTGTTAATAAAATATAAAGTTTCTATTCAGTTGCTTAATATTTGTATGCATGTTTCCCTTGAGTTGTTCCCTTTCATTCTCTCTGGGGCATTCTGCTGGACCCTTCACCATTAGCACCTCCTGAATTTGGAGTCTGGTCCCAAAGTCAAGGGAACTACACATAGACAATAAAATAAATTTGCTCTGTTTCAGAACACAGTTCTACACTCTCTGGTGCCATTTTACCGAAAGTACCGACTTTTGAAGTTCCAGTGCTCAGATAATGCAAAAACATTACTCTAACTTTTTACTCCAATCCTCTGTCTGAACCTTCTTCCAGGATTGCAGACTGATTCATGCTTCAGGTCTTTTATTACCATTGTAATATTGGGCTATGTTAATCCTGGACACATTCTTGAAATGCATTTCTACAACCTTCCTCCTGCATTAATACCAACCCATCATAATATTATTTCCCTCAAAAACTTCCCCTTATTCAGCTGTCTTCATGAAAAAAAACAACAACTATTGAATAAATTAAGAGGCTAATTTCAATGATATAATACTTTGGAATGATACACTCCTTATTTGACCTTTTAGAATGTAAGATCATCTTAGTGCTCCAAATACATTCATCCATCCATTAACCTAGGGAAAGATTATGATTTGTTGCACAAGGAATTCAATGAAGAAAGATAGGAAACAGTCAGCTTCGAGGATGCTAAACAGATTTTGAACAACGGTCTGGAAAGCCAAGCAGGCATTAATAGGAAAGTTTTCCCCAATTCCCTTATTGCTGCCTTTATCATATGAACGACTCAGGCTGGAGGGCTTGTGCTCTGGGACTCTTCCAACGTTGATAAAACAGCTCTTCTGCCATGAGGTCTAGGCAACTCCCAGGCAGCCAGGGTATAATGAATGAGGAGGAGAAAAAAAAGAGAAAGAAGGAAAGAAAGAAAGAAAGAAAGAAAGAAAGAAAGAAAGAAAGAAAGAAAGAAAGAAAGAAAAAGAAAGAAAGAAAGAGAAAAGAGGAAGAGAAGGGAAGGGAAGGAAGGGAAGGGAAGGAAGGGAAGGAAAGGAAGGAAAGGAAAGGAAAGGAAAGGAAAGGAAAGGAAAGGAAAGGAAAGGAAAGGAAAGGAAAGGAAGAAGTCGATCCTTTTTTTTGGCTCCAGAGATTGGACAGGGCGGGTGCAGGGAGTAAAGCAATGAAGCCATCAGACATTTCTCACTTCATCTGCCCTTAGGTAAGTTGAAGAGAACTCCAAGAAAGAGGTTGAGACTGGGGTGGAGGCCAGCTTAGTGGCTGCCTTAAACCAAGCTGGGTCACAATCACACTGATCTGATCATGCAGAAAACTCAGGCAGAGAAAAGGTCTATGGTTGACATTTTCCTGAGCCATGATTACATAGACAGACTTCAGAAGGAGCTGAGAAAAAATCTCCCTATGGAAAGTGCCATAGGGGGTATCACTGTATTGGGGGATGGGTTGAAGTGGTTCCACAATGAGAGTTGCAAGGCACACTTATGTCAAACCAGTGCCTAATGAATGATAGCCATGGCCAGACCTAGAGGGGTCTCTAACACCAACAGGAGTGGAGGTGAGACAGCATTAGCCAAAGGTTACTACTGAGCCCTGCCAAACCCAAGCTAAGACCAGCTAGATGGCAAATTACACTGACCACAGACCTTAGGTGTTGAATGCCAGCAGGGTACACAGGGACGGTATCCCAGAGCTGGAAGGAAAGGGGATTGCTGCTGAAGACCGTGCTCTTCCTTATGGCCCTTGAGGCCCCACAGTCATCTCCCTCCTCTTCAACCTCCTGATTCATTCGTGCCTCACTGTCTTTAAGCAGGGAGAAAGAAGGCTTTCAAAGGGATTGGAAATTAAAAAAAAAATTTTTTAATTAATATACTTTCATTTATTTATTTTTGAGAGAGAGAGCAAGCGGGGAAAAGGGGCAGAGGGAGAAAGAATCCCAAGCAGGTTCCACACTCAGAATGGAGCCCAGTGTGGGACTCGATCCCATGACCCTGGGATCATGACCTGAGCAAAAATCAAGAGTTGGACGCTCAGCTGGATGAGCCACCCAAGTGCTCTGATATTGGGAATTTTTAACAAAAAAAGACATTAAATACTTCTTAAATAGACTATTTAAATTATAGGATCAAACTGAATTTTAAGTTTGACTGGATTATTTGTATATTTTCCTCACCCACCTTTTGAGGAAGACCAGGTTGTTTACCAATGAAGTAGTAAACCTTATATTTCTCTGCCTTTTCTTATTTAAAGTGTGTGAGATAAATATTGTGATTTCTACCACATAATGACTGACGGTAGGTGAATAATTTACCTTTTCTGGGATATGAATATGTTTTTAAAATTTATTTATTTATTTTAGAGCAAGAGAAGAAAACACAAGTGGGGGGAGGGGCAGAGAACGAGGGAGAGAGAGAATCCCAAGCAGGCCCCACACTGACAGCGAGGAGCCTGAAACGGGGCTTGAACTCATGAACTATGAAATCATGACCTGACCTGAAATCAAGAGTCAGACACTTAACTGACTGAGCTACCCAGGTGTTCCTGGGATATGAATATTTTTAATGTTTATTTATTTTTAAGAAAGAGAGAGACAGAACATGAATGGGGGAGGAGCAGAGAGAGAGGGAGACATAGAATCCAAAGCAGGCTCCAGGCTCTGAGCTGCCAGCAAACAGCCTGATGCAGGGCTCAGACTCACAAACCATGAGATTATGACCTGAGCGGAAGTTGGAAGCTTAACAGACAGAGCCACCCAGGTGCCCCTGAATATTTTAATAGGTGAGTCTATGAGGTCTAGCTTAGTAAATTGGAAGACTCATTCTGGTTGGTTTGTTTGTTTGTTTGTTTGTTTTTTAAGTAGTCTTCATGCCCAACATGGAGCTTGAACTCATGACTCACAGGTCAAGACCTGAGCTGAGATCAAGAGTTAGCTGCTTAACCAACTGAACCACCCGGGCATCCCTTGAAATGTTACATTTAACGTTTAGGACAAGAGTTGGCAAACTACAGCCTGAAGACCCAATGTGGCCCACTGTTTGTTTTCAGAGATAAAGATTTATCAGAACTCAGCTATGTTCATTTGTTTATACATTGTCTGCGACCGCTTTCGTGTTATGACTGGAGAGTTGAGTGCTTACAATAGAGCCCACATGGCCTGCAAAGTCAAAAGTGTTTATTATCTGGCTTTTTATAGAAAAAGTTTGCTGACCCCTGGTGTAGAATAATATGGTTTTATGGAACATCTCGTCCTGTCCCCTTTTCAGACTTTAGATCTTAGTCCACTGAGATCTTAAGAGGTTAACTGATGTGTCCAACATGACACAACAAGTAAGAGGAGGGGTCAGGGTAATAAACCAGGAAATTTTAAACATTGGTGAAAGGAGCCTGGGAGACATCTCTACAGGGCTGGGCTCCTTTGAATATTTTTGTCTTAAATAATACCCCTGAGATGACACGATCATTACGAATTAAACTTAATAAACCCTAGAGGAAAATTAAAAATAGTCAGTGAAAATTCCTTTGATCCTGTGAATTACCTGGGTTTTTATAACAGACGGACTCTGTTCAGTCAGCGTGCCCTTGACACCCCGAAGGCCCCGCCTTCTGAGACAGTCACACATTCTCCTCATGGATTAGGTGACAGAGTCCCAAAGGAGCTCCCGGTGTCTCATGTTGCACAGTTTAGGGATTTGGAAAATAACCTTAAAAACGGAGTGCTGGAATCCCATGTGAAACTCCAGGTGAAAGGTGTCTGTAGCCCCAATCTGTTCTATGAGGCTGATAGGGAGGCAAGGGCAGCAGCGCTTCGGGCCTCTTCCCAGGCTCTTGAAGTGAAGAAACTGGGTGACTGAGAAGAATGTGGAATGGCTGCTGACTTGCTGTCTCTGCTCTCCTTCCTCAGAAGCCTCTCCACCTGCTCTCTCATTTCATTTCCTAACCTCACAGTCACTTTTCACCTCCTGCTGTTAGGAGCTGGCCCTGTCACTCCATGGAAATAGGAAGGGTTTTTCAGCCCTCACCTCATTTGACCCTTCTGAGACATCTGACATTTTTGCCCACACCCTTTTCAGTAATGCTCCCTCCTCCCTTGGCGTATGCACTGCTCATGTGATTTCCCCTGACTTGTTGCCTCTCCCCACACTCATTCTTCATCTGTCCACCATCCTCAAATGTGGACCTCAGGGTCCTAGGCTCGTCCTTGGTCTCTTTGTATATATTCAACTGGAAGATGTAATTTGCTGTCCTGGTTTCAATGGCCAGATAACTGGGGGTGGGGGTGGGGTGGGGAGAGTCACCTCTCAAGTCTGTTTCTTGCCTGTATCTCTCTTCTAAACTGTCCACTTCATGTCCGTTTGTCCACAGAACACTGCTGCTGAATTTTCCCTCAGTTTGACTGTCTTGATCTCAGAAAGCCCAAAGTTGAAAGCATACTCATTCCCCTAAACCTAATACTTTCTCTGATGTTCTAAACTTATCACCCATCTGCTCCAAACCCTGCAGTGGCTCCCTGGAGCTACACAGAATAAGGTTACTAAATTCCATGAAGCCCTGCGTGACCTGGCTCCTGACAGCCTCCTCTCGTACTTGATCTCGACTCTCCCCGTTCTTACTAGTCTTTGCTCTCTCCCTTCTGGGTTATTTCTCTCTTTCTTTGCTCTAGCTGAAGTCACTTCCCCTTTGTCAAGTCAATGAGCATCTACTGAACTTCCAGGATTCAGTTCAAATACTGCCTTCTCTATAACCCACCCACAAGGCAGTGGACACTAGAAAAGGCAGGCCCTGGAATTTGTTACGCAGACATAGCAACTCTGTGATGGCAACTTGCTCCATGCTGGGCAAGACTTTAACTGGCTGTAGTTCCTTGTGTAATTTTCCAGTTCCTCACCCATGTCGGATTATCTTAGCAACCTCACTTTAATTACCAAGAGGTAATTTCTTGGAGTAATTTAGTCAGATGACTGTCAGTGAAAATACCTCTCAAGAAAACAATGCAATAACTAGAATGAGAATAATCTTAATGAGGGTAGAATATAGGACTTCACTCAGCATTTGGACTATTACAGAGATACAGTGTCACGGGATTCTGGAGCATGGACTCTGCAGTCGAGGTGCCAAAGTTTGAATTTATTTACTTGTTTTGTGACTCTGGGCAAACTTCTCAGATTCTCAGTGCCTGGGTTTCCTCACCTGTAAAATGGAGGTAGCGATAACAGTATCTTCTAGATAGGATTGTGGCAAGGGGTGTATTTATATTGATATGTATGTATGGGTATGTGTGCATATTTATTCACACACACATGTTACTTAGAATAGTGCTTTGTATTTAATAAGTGTTACCTATTACTTGGGGCATCTGGGTGGCTCAGTCAGTTAAGCGTCTGACTTCGGCTCAGGTCATGATCTCAGTTTGTGAGTTTGAGCCCCACATCAGGCTTTTTGCTGATCCTGCATTGGGCTCTGTGCTGATGGCTCGGAGCCTGGAGGCTGCTTCAGATTCTGTGTCTCCCTCTCTCTCTGGCCCTCCCCCCACTCATGCTCTGTCTCTCTGTCTCTCTCAAAGATAAACATTAAAAAAATGTTTTAAATAAGCATTACCTATTACTCTTCTTATCTTACTAGATGACTAAGGGAGAAACTAAGGTTTAGGAATCCTGAGGAAGATTCGGCTGGGCAGTTCCCTCTTTCACACCGGTAAAATCAACCAACGAACTCCCAGATCTTCAATTAAACCGCACGCTGAACAACACATGTATATGTCTTGTGTTTGTGTAGCCCATTATACTAGGCAAATAACTTTCACTTAACTGTTATATTAGGTAGCAGTAAAAACGAGAAAATGAATGGGCTTTTGAACATGCAATGCTTTATTTTATGTGCAAATACTTTGATGAATGTCTCCTTAAATAGTTTGAGCCAGCAATTACAAAACTTCAAACACCAGGGAGCCCCATTAATATGAACCACCGTGTGCCATAGTACATGAGATTTCCATGGCATTTGATCCCACAACATCCAAAGCACAAGGGGTAGGAGGTATAGGTTTGGTTGTCCCCATTTTATGTATAAGAAAATAACCAAACAGAGACATTAGTCCTATGTTTTCTGATTCTTGTCCTATGCTCATTCCAGGGTTCTGTTTTTAAAACCATTTTTAACTTCATTTTACATGCCTGGTATTAAAAAAAAAAAAGCCAGGCTGTGCTGAACCAATTTGCACCCTAGGAACTCTGTCTTGAGGTTCCTTAAAGCCCTTTTGATAAGTTTGTTCAAATTTGAGGAGCTCCTTATGATGATTCTTATATCTTCATTGTTACTGATGATGATCAAGGAGCCTCATGGTACAAAAGGAGAGGCAGGGGATAATAGGAAGTAGAAAATAGTTAAATAAAGAAAACAGGCTTATTACATATTTGCCTTTTGTTCCTTAGCCACTGTTTTGTCGCCTGGTGCTGTTGTATCCATCTACTCTTCCCTATTTCTAGTACCACCAATTACTCCATTCCATGCTACCGTGATTTCTGGCCTAGAGTGCTAGAATATCCTCCTCAAAGATATGCTATCTCTGCAGCCATTCTGACATCCTTCTAATCTGTTCTCCAATTTGTTGCCAAGGTCACCTTTTGGAAATACATATCTGATCACCTCACTCCTTTTTGCTTAAAGCCCCTCGATGGATTTCCATTGGTCTTGGGATGAAACTAAAATTCTGCATCATCGGGCTCTTACTCCCTTTCTGTTAGGAGTGACCACGTGACTGAGTTTAGCTCAGTCTGAATGTGAGCAAAGGTGATACTGTGCTTTTCAGGCCCAGGCTCTGAGAACCTCTGACAGGCACCCTCATGACCCTAACCAGGTGACTGGGGTGGCAATCCTCGCGTTGACTTTGAAAGCCACATGTTGAAGATGACAGAGTCTCTGATGGTGGATTCCTCAAGATCACTCATCACAACCTTTAACCTGGAATTGCCTTGAAATGGTATATGAGAGAGAAATAAACATTTATTATCTTGAGCCACGATGTGGTTAGGTCTATTTGTTACTGTGGACTGGTCTCCTGTAACTAACATGTTACATTTCCTTCCCCATCTACCCTCAATATTGCCCATCCCCACCTCGCCACATCAGCTGAAGAGATTTCTGTCAGTTCTTCATATTTGCTATATTCCCTTTTTCTGTGGCGCTTTGAATACACTATTAATTGTTCCATTAACCCTTTTGGGTCAAATCTCGTTCATTCTTTAGATCATAGCTCAGGTAATCAGGGCATCTTCCTACTTCATGGAAAACTTTTCTGAACTCTAGGACCCGTCTTAGAGGCTCATGTCTCCATGTACTTTTCTTTCATAGATCTTGTGATGACTGCAATGTGACATTTGTTCTTGTGCTTATTTAATTATTTAATGTCTCTTTCCTAAGTGTACATTTCATGAAGACAGGGACAGTGTCTGGTTATTTTCCTTCATGATGTGCATGGTAACTTGACATCAAGATAATAATTTTTATTGAATGAGTGAATCAGATTATGAATCCATACCATTAAAGAAAAAAAAGTTAAGCATAATATGGCACTGCAAATTATGATGCAAAATTGTTTTTTCTCAATATAAAATGTTATTTTGCCACTTCATTTTTAGTGCTTTCAATAACTGCAGATGCGCTTTGAGATCATCTTCTCAAGGACACGGGGCCTCTACACTCTGTAACTGCCTTAGCTTCTTTGTCTTGAGCATTTCAACTTTTCCTCATAGTTGGTAACCACATGCAATTCCTGGATATTTTTTAAATCTATGAACCTTCTGATTGGGGAAAAATGCTAGAGAATAAAATATACATGGAATACATCATATTCTAGATAGAACCTTATGTGTGAAGAAAAAAAAGGGCATGGGCTTGATAAATAGATCTGGAGACTTGATTCTAGTTAGGGTGGCCACGAATATCCACATGTCTCATGCAGTATTTGGGACACACTCATTCTAAAAAATTACTGCCTGTTTATCTGAATTCAATTTTACCTGGGTGTCCTATAGTTGTATTTACTCTTTATAGTTATATGTACTCTATCCTATAGTTGTATGCTCTATTTCCAGTTCTGCCATGTACCAGAAACTTCACCAAAAATAAGAACTTTACCTTGAGAAGATTATATGAAATACCATATTTGAAATGCTTAGCTTAGCATCAGGCACTATGTGCTGACCGTGCTCAAAAATGATTTATCCTTATTATTAATATATGTAATAATAAAAGCTACTGTTTATTGCAACAAGATTCTGTTACATCTAATAATAAAAGCTGCTGTTTATTGTGTGTCCCACTCTATACAAGGTGTTGTTCTAAGCCTTTCACATGAATTATTCTATTCATTTCTTCCAAAGATCCCGTAAAATAGGTGTCACATGATCTCTATGATACAGTTGAAACACAAAGAATATGGATCACTGCTCTGGGTGATACTGGGTCATAGCGGTGGAGACAGCATCAGATCGATCTGACTCCAGGACCTACTTTCTTATCCTCCACACCACAATTTCTGCATGCTGCAAATGAGGCTGGGTCCATTGATGAATGAGCGTTCTTTCATATGTAACAGAACTGCCTTCCCTTAGCCCCTGTGGGACCCTGGGGAATTGATTCAGCTGCCCACCTGGTAAATCAACCAGCCATTTTGCATCCAGAACTGACTTTATAGAAAGCTAAACACAGTTTACTAGATTTACATGTTAACACTAAAGGGAAAAGTTCCCTGCTTACCTTTTAGTTGGGGCAACCCTTTGGTTTTATAGGCTTGTTTGAGTAAGTAATTATTCTGGTAATGCCAAGGCCTCCCTTACTGAGTCATAAATGCATCACGGACAACTCACAGTAAATAGCAAGCCCTTTCCTTCGAGCCTAGCAGGCAAACGTGGGTTAGCGAGATGGGAATTAGCTTGCCTGGCCTTGCAGGTTTCTCTTTTTCTCTGGAAACCTCCTATGAAACCATGTGAAGGGGGGAAAGAGGATCAGATAATTGGGATCTTTAAGATGGTTATTATGAAAAATGTTCTGGAACCAATTCAAATACCAATCAGAAACCACATTGTTCAACTAAATCACTTTCAGATGCCACATAAGATACAAAATACAATGATTTCCAGTTTAAAAATATAATGTTCCTTTAAAAAAACAGTATTTTATTTTATTATTTAAAAAAAAAAAAAAACCCTGCCTTGGCTGGAATTCAGGCCCGTCACAGATGATGTACAGACAACCTTTGTGCAGTTCCCTTTGGATCCGGGGCCTATAGACCCCACTGAAATGTATTTAAAAGTTCCTTAAAATGGATGTGACGGCTGTTTTCTTTGTGTATTACAGAAATATACAGAGTTCAGAGGCTCCGTGGCTACACTTCAGGCATGTATGTCATTGAAGGAATGAAAAAAATATGATGGCCAAATGCTGTATTAAAATCCCATTAGAAACGCTGGGAAGAATTTATGGCTCCAGTCTCTTTTATCTGACAGGCGTCAGTTTGGTGAAGCAGTTTTCCTTCTTGCCATTTTCTCCCTCCTTTCCTCCTTCCCTTTCTTTTGTCCTTCCCTTTCTTCCTTCTCTATCTTTCTTTCTTTCTTCTCTTCCACTCTCCTTCACTCCCTCCTTTTCTCCTTCCTTCCTTCCTCCCTCTCTCCCTCCCCTCCTGTACCCTCTCCTCCCCTTCTCTCCCTTTTCTTTCCTTCCCTTCCCTTCCCTTTCTTCCTTCCCCTCCCATCTCCTCCCCTTCTCCACTTCCCTCCTCTCCCTTCCTTTTTTATTTCTCCCATTTCCCCCCTTAGTCACAGAATATCTCCGTGGTGTCATCTTTACCACTGGAAAGGCAAATCTCATCAGGTTTCAGTCACTGTTTGTTCTTCTGTACTGTGTCCTACATCAGGCAGCCTTTGGGGGAGACTATTCACCCTTTTCCCGGATAAACTTCTTTATCATAGGATTCATTAAAATCCATGATTGTTTATCTGAGCAGTCATCACTGTGATGAGGAGCAAAGAGGTTAACGCACCGTGTGACCTCAGAATGATTTCTGTTACAGCAGCTCCCACATGATCCATCAGGCTCTAAGCATGAAGTTTCATAGACTCAGAACCGCTTCTCCAGCCTGCAAGTCAGAGGTCACTGGCTTTCACAGAGAATTTTTCATCCAGAGACGTGTGAATGTTTGTCCCTGTTCAGATCTGCAGGGCTCTGTCTCCTCTGTGGAACAGGAGGGAAATACCAACCCATTATCTCACTGAGAATAGAGTTATTTATGGATTCACATAGAAAATTCAGCCCAGAAGGAGGTGCTACAAGGCTCGATAGCAGGAACAGCGACAGTGGAGAAGTCTGGTTCTGGTCCAGCTTTGCCACTTACAAACCTTGTGGCCACAGACAAGTTTCTTTCTCTCTCTAGGTTCAGGTCACTTATGTGTAAAAGGAGAGTTGGTTCTGAAATCTTCTGATTTTGTGAAGGCAATCTAACTGGCAACAGAAGAAAGATAATCACCACTTTGAGATATTGTAACCACAGATATACAACAGCCTTTCCCCCCACCAAAGACTTTCGTAGTGAGAGAAAGCTAAATAATTCCATACTTTAGGGAACGCAGAGTCACTGATAACATATTAATCCAGTATCTAATGTCTTGTTCATCTCTGTCTACAAGTCTAAAAGCCACTTGAGGACAAAGATGGTGCCATTCATCTCTTTGTCTTCCCTTCTGTGCCCGTTTGTTGAGTGTAAAAATAGAGTTGTAAAAGTTAGGGAATATTCATGAGGATAGATAGCTATCCAAAAGATAGGTAGCAAACTGAGAGCACATTGGCAGGAAAATTAAGGTGGGAGAACCCCTGAGGAAGACCAAGGGACCATCAGTGTTCAATGTCACAAGTAGGCCATTCACTGGGAGATATCGATGGTCATTACTTTTATGTAAAGAACTTACAGCTCTTTACTTGCCTATGATGCCTAGAAAAGAGGACACTGAACTATCATAGAAGACTGAGTCAACTGAATTTTGAAGAAATCCATGTTTTACTAAATGCTACACAATAATAGATAAGCATCAAATCTATACTTTGCCCTTTTAGTTCCCATGCCCTCTGGTCCATATTGTACATTTTACCTTGTACTAATACGGGACAGACTAGTTAGTGGAAGAGGGCAGAATGGTCTAGTTGCCAACAGAGTGTACTTTGAGGACTGATGTATGTGCCTCCACAGGCTTACTTCTCATTACATCCTTAAATCAAATGAAAAGAAGAATTTGAATTACTTAGTAGTAAAGAATTACTTGCAAAACCAGCAGAAGATTAGAATCAGTAGTAGGTGAGAAATGAAAAATGTAGACATTTGATGGTCATTATGTTCCAATGACTGTCTCAGCAGAGCATTCTCTTTTTTAAAAAATTTTTTTCATGTTTATTTTTTGAGAAAGCAGGGAAGGGGCAGAGTGAGAGAGGGAGCTGAGTTATCAGCAAAGACTCGAAGTGGGGCTTGAACTCACAAACCATGAGATCATGACCTAAGCCAAAGTTGGACACTCAACTGACTGAGCCATGCAAGCATCCCACAGTAGAGCATTCTATATCTATAAGAAGGACTGTCTCTTTTCAGTGGGACTTAATACTAACCTCAATTACAGATCCAGCTCCAAAATAGAGAAGGAACATGCTGGTATTCAGGACCATTTAGATCATTTAATGTCAGTTTTAAAGAATTGCAGATTACATTATGAGAAGAGAAATTGGAAAAGAGTAAGGAAATCATGAGCCAGAAAGAGTGGATTTCTATAGGAAAAGTTGTACCAAGAAAATTAGATTACTTTTCTTGGAGAATAAATTTATATTAGTGAGAAAAAGGAAAAGTACATGTTATTCATTAGAGTTTTTATGGAATGTTTGCTTCAGAAATTGCAAAATTATAGTTTTAATTTATCTTGAGAGCTTCAATTGTCATAGATTATGCTCCAAGGGCAGCTTGTAGAAGAATCAAGAAAGAAAAAAGTCAAGGTGTTGGAGCTTGGGAAGCAATATGGTTTACATCTCTTTCATATAAGTATTTTTATTGCTTCTCTGGAAGAAAAAGAAAATAGAACATTAATGAAATTGGCACTTAAACCCTTGGTTTTAGAGTGTTAGTGAGCTGTAAAAAAATGGCAGAATTAAGAGACAAATTATTTCTTTCCCTTCTCTGGGTCCACAGAAGGTCAGAGGAGGAAATTTATTCATTCATTGATTCATTCAAATATTTATTTCTCTGTGATCACATCGACCCTGTGATAAATGTATCAGGACATGGATAAAATAGCTATTTTTAAATTATTATTTAATTTTTTTGACTTTTAATTTCCTTATCTAAAAACTGAATATTAAAACAGCTAATTCTGAGGGTTATTGTGAGGATTAAATATATACGATGATTTATTTAAACAGCACTCAACATATGGAAATGATATTAACAATGGACATTATTGAGGACTTGCTCTGTGCTACGTACTGTGTTAAGTTTTTTGTATATGTTAATGTATTCGATAGTCACAACTGCCTTATGATGGATGCAGACATCATAATCCCATTTTATGGATGAAAAGACTATAGTTTTAAGAGTGTGAGTAATTTGCCCAAACTTGTAAGTCACGTAGCTGAGACTCAAATCCAGACAGCCTGACTCCATTGCTCGTACCTGGCAGCTATTAAGGTTATTGCTACAACAACTAGGCTCAGCTGAAACTACAGAAATAGGAATTTAAATTTAGAGATGAAGTTCTGGACTAGAGGGGTTTAAAAAAATGTAATGAAAAATTTTAAAGTATGAAAATCTTTGGAGACCGTCAGCTGAAGTCCTACTCTCCCTTGCAGACTTAGAACAAGTTGGCTTAAGATTCCAACTTGATGCCTATGTGGGTTTGGAAATATGCCTGCAATTTCTGTGAATTCCTAATGGCTTCCTTCTTACTTTCCTCTTCCTTGTTTTACATTCATCTTGTGTCATCCAAACACAAAGCCTATTTTTCCCAAATCCATTATTAGTTTACCAGTTTTACTGAAGATCTTTGAGGTTATGGGAGAAGTCATGTCACGTAACATCACTGACTTCCTGGGGTCACCTCCAGTCCTCCTCATTTTATACAACCGCAAACATACTTGGCAAGCATGCCATTTCCAACCATTTATTAAATGGTAGAGCCAAGACTCAAGGCAAGATTCTGTTAGCAGAAAGTCTGATCAAGCCAGTGCAAGTGAGGAAAGAAACTTCTCCATCCATCGACCTATTCCTCTGCATTTTCTCTCCACTAATAAAAGAAAAATAAGACAGGAATCTTCCAAGTTAATGTAAACTAACCTTGCAAATAAATTTCTCTTAAAAATGCAAAAACCAAATTAAAAATAATAAGACTACACTAAAGGTTAGAAGTTTCATTTTTTAGGTTTATTTACTTATTTTGAGAGAGAGAGAATAAAAAAGCATGAGCAGGGGTGGGGAAGACAGAGAGAAAGAGAGAATCCCAAGCAGGCTCCACAGTGTCAGCACAGAGCCCAGCTTGGGGCTTGATCCCCTGAACCATGAGATCATGATCTGAGCTGAAGTCAAGAGTCAGTCACTCAACCAACTGAGCCCCCCAGGTACCCCAGAAATCTTTCTAAAGCATCGATTTATGTTGATTATTTCAAAAGGATCCCTTGCTCTCTGCCTTCTGATTGGATTGGGCCAACAGGAGCCCACATAGAAGATTGGAAAGAGGGAGAATGAAGTAAGGATATCAGTCCCTAAACTCCCTCTCTCTTGGATCATCCAAAGCAGGCTCTGTTGCTCAATAAAAGTTCACTGCTTTTCTTGAGGCAGCTTCTATACACAACTTTCTCCTCTCTCTTCTAGTATCTGGGTCCCTCCTTCACCCCTTGAGGCCCAGAAGTAGAAATAGTTCTGTCTTAACAACACTGCACACCTAAGTTACACACTGCGATTCTCCCACATCCCTCTAAAAGAAGATGCAGTTGGCACCTTCAGTGATTATAACCATGACTTTATTTGAAAACATTATCTTTGTAGATGATCAAGTTACCATGAAGTTGTTAGGGTGGGCCCTTATCCAATAGGACTGTGTTTTTAGAAAAAAGGAGCAGGGGCTTTTGGGTAGCTCAGTCATTTAAGCTGTTGACTCTTGGTTTTGGTTCAAGTCGTGATCTCATGGTTCCATTGGTGTGTGCAAGCCAGAGTTGGGCTCTGTGTTGACAGAGCAGAGCCTGATTGGGATTTTGTCTCTCCCTCTCTCTCTGCCCCTTCCCTGCTTTCTCTCTCTCTCTCTCTCAAAATAAAAATAAATAACTTTTTAAAAAGGAGGAATTTGGACACACAGATACACACACAAGTGAAGGTAGAGATTGGGGGTGATGCAGCTACAAGTCAAGGGACTTCAAAGATTTCCAGAAAACCATCAGAAGCTAGGATAGAAGGCAGGAATGAATTCTCCTTCACAGGCCTCAAAAGGAACCAACCAACCCCACTCACGTCTTGATCTTAGACTTTTGGTCTCTGGAACTGCGAGGCAATAAATTCCTGTTTAAGCCCAGCTAATTTGTTGTGCGGTAGCCCTAGGAAATTAATACGCCATGTAAATAGTCCCTTACTTATAACATTCCCAGAGTTTTCTTAGCTTGAGTCCTTCAACTGATATCTATCCAGGAAGCTGACTGGTCTAAATGCTGCTATAAAAGGAAATAAATTATTGAGATAATGTACAGCCAACAGAAGAATCAGACAAGGTATAACCAGCTAAAATCTAGTTGTGAGTTTCAGATTAGAAGCCAGAATCTGTATGATGTATTTGTAGAGCAAAGTTAATTTCTGTGTCCCTTTTCAGCTATGCAATGATTAAGTGCCATCTCACATTGCTTATTAGCTCTTCAGGACGTTTAGAGGGCACTGAAAATCTGTGACATGCTCAGAAAAAAAATAAAACAAGGTAAAGAGACAACGAATTACTCGGTAGGGGCTCTTGGAGGAGGTGATGTTTGAGCAGATGTCTAAATACAATAAAGGAGGCAGCTCTGTGGAATCTAGGAGAGAGCGCCGCAGGCAGAGGGAACAGTTAATTCAACGGCTTTGAGACTGGAGGTTGAGAGGAATATTTCAAAAACAGAGCAACAGCCAGAATGGCTGGGAGTGACTGAGGCAGACAGAGGTAAAAGATGACACCAGAAAAGTAACCTTAGGTTTCTTTTCTATCCAATTAGGACATTTTTACTTTCTCTACTGGACTATTGTGGGCACTTAAATGTTTGGGATGGGTGTTTGCAAAGTGACTAATAGGATGTTTCTCTTATAAAGAAGTATTGAAGGTACCAATGTGAGCAAAGAATCATAAACTATTTCCACATTTTCTCCAGAATCCCCCTCCAAAGTGCAATAGCCATGGAAAAAAAATCATATTATTCAAACAGACTAAGAAATGTTTTATTTTTAAATTACAACCTGATTTCTAATCGAGTGAATTTTCTTGGCTCTGTTCGAGGTGATTTTTTTTTTTTTTAGCTCCAAATTACTTTCCAGCCTCTCTTGTTTATTCCATTTTGATTTGTGTGGCCCTGCATCCTTTCCCTAACCTTCCATTATTTCTCCGGATCCATGTTTTGGTTTGGGCAGTCCTAACCACTGTAACATAAAGAACTCTTAGAGATTTTTAAGGAAGTTTTTCACTTATAAAAAGTCATAAAAGTATTAATTTCCTTTTCAGATTATTTAAATGGATCATAAAACAGCCTCATTTACTGAGCTTACCTTTCCTTGTGTCCTGAATAATCAAGAGAGGGTGTATGGTCTGGGGCACTAACGCATTTATGCGCACTGGTGGTCTGAAAGCTTTAATGTCTCTTCCTGGAGTGATTAATTTAAAGCAGGGCAAGACTGGCCCAACATTATTATTTCATTTTAAGTGCATCTGGAAATCCAGAGAGTGAGCCCTTATTTAACTTTGTTGAAGAAAAAGAAATGCATGTTAATAACTCTTACCTATTCTTAGGGCAATTGTAGGAGGCAAAGCTCATGCTGTCATTTGGAACAGAGACAAGAGGTGGCACAATCACTTACATCTGGCGATGAGGCATGGATTCAGGAGCAGAGCAAATGGGTTTAGTGAAGCCTGAGGATTCTGCAATTTAACTTAGGCAGAAACGGAAGAATTTAGGAAGAGAAAAGAGATTCCTAAAAATAATTTTAAAAAATTTAACGGGGACACCTGGTGGCTCAGTCAGTTGAGCACCCGACTTCGGCTCAGGTCATAATCTCGCACTCATGAGTTTGATCCCCATGTTGGGCTCTGTGCTGACAGCTGAGTCTGGAGCCTGCTTAGGATTCTGTCTGTCTGTCTGTCTCTCAAATATAAACATAAAAAATTAAAAAAAAACTTGAACGGGGTGCCTGGGTGGCTCAGTCATTAAGCCATGTTCTCATGGTTCGTGAGTTTGATTCCCACACCAGGTGAGCTTGAACCCTGCTTCCAGTGAGCCCTGCTTCTCTCTCTCTCTTCTCCCTCTCTCTCTCTCTCTCTATGCCCCTCAATCACTTGCACCCTCTTTCTCTCTCTCAAAAAAATGTTTTGACCCATATGTGAACATTACAAAATCAAGAAAAATGACATAATATTTTTACTAATTGACCGCCTGACATATCACTATGTTCTCTTCCTACATTTTCAACTGCATACTCTTTGATGGCCTTTTCCATGAAAACATTCTTGTAATTTTTCTACAGAGAGAATACAAAGATAGCCAAGTCTCTCCTTTAGCATAGTTGATTGAAATTTCTTTTTTATTCCTTCTGGGTTAGAGGAGTACCGTTGTGGCTTCATATGCAGACATGCTCATTGTTTGTACCACTGCTTCTAGTGTGTGCTCTACAAACATAGGCACTCTGATGATTCTAACACTCTATTTCTCGTAATCCCCTTCAAAATGGAAAAGATAATGTGCAACGTCATCTAACTGTACATGCTGCATCATACTCCTGTCAGGGAAGAAGGTCTGTCTTGATGAGGCATCTATGAAAATCACATCATTGGTGACAAACAGAAAGTTTACACCACTGATGACTGGAAGAATATTCTTCAGACTGGCTTCTAGCTTCCTAAGTCTCAAGCTTTCTTCTCTCCCAACTTCCTATGTGTTTCCAATACTGGGACCATAGGACACATTCCCATTTCAATATGCCCCCTGGCCCTGCACCTTTGTGTAGTGACAGTGGTCAGAAAGCACCAGTGGCCACAGAAGTTGACCTGGATGCCATTTCTACACCAGCATGGCTAGTAATCATTGTGTACACATGGAAATGACTGCAACCCCCACAATTATGGAATGTATGGAAATGTGTGGACAGGAAAGTGAGAGTGTAAAGAGACAGCAGTCTTAACTGATTGTGGCTAAAATATCTTACTTCTGAAAATTTGCAAAAACAGATGTGGCCCCTCAGAGCCTTGAATAGAGTCCATGTAGCTAAGAGCCACCTAGAAGCTTAAGTGTCATTAACTTCACTGTAAATCTTCCTCTGGGGTGAAACCCAAGAATAGGGGTTTTACTTTCTCCCCTTATCTTTACAAGAGCACTAGGAGGAGCTGACTCTACTCAAATTAGTTCTCCACTGAAAGTTAGTTCACCCTTCCAATTAGTCAATGCAGTCAGACATCCAAAACTCCATTTCAGTGGTTTATTCAGAAAACTCAATAGGTGGCATTTCTAAAGTGATTTTTAGGGAGCACTGAATGGCTGTGTTCAAGAAGCCTTTAGTCTTCAAGAAGACTAAAATTAATTTGCTTTATATCTATCCAACTAAGGATAGAATTCCTTTCCATTGAGACTGGATAATATGCTCTCATGGTTTAAATTTAGATTTTCCCCACTTTTTTCCAGGTTTCATCTTTTTTTTTCTTTGCATCCCTTTCCTTTAATATTTTTTTCTCTCATCTTCATTGCTCCCTCTTCTCTTCTCAGGCATTAGGTGTTCTTAGCAATGGTTTTAGCTCAGAAACACACTCTGAGAGAATTAGTTCTTGGCTTTTTGTCATTGAGAGATAGAGAAAAGCGTGTGGTAGGAAGGAACAAGTCAGGCTGACTAGGGTACTGAGACTCAGGGCCTGCTTCACTGCAGAGGTCAGTCAAGGTCTTAGTCAGTCCCACCTACTGTAACAAAGCACCATAGGCTGCGGGGGCTTCAACGACAATCATGTATTTCTCATGATTCTGGAGGCTGAAAGTTCAAGATCAGCGTGACAGCATGGCTGGGTTCTGGTGAGAGCTCTCTTCTGGGCTTGCAAATGGTTAGTTGCCTTCTTGCTGTATCCTCACATGGATGAGAGAGAGAGAGAGAGAGATCATCCCCCTCTTGTTTATCTTCTTATGAAGGCACTAATCCAATGGTGAGGGTTCCATCCACCCGAATTAATTACTTCCCAAATGCCCCACTTTAGAATAACAGCATATTGGGGATTAAGGGTTCAACATCTGAATTCTGAAGGCTTCACCCATTCAGTCCATTGCAAACAGAGAACAGTGCAGGGATAAAGTATCCCTCCCCATACACCCTTCTGGATAACATACATATCCAATCAGTTCCCAGATCTTTATACTGTCATAGCAGGATCTTAGTCTCTCTCTCCCATGAGTTCCCTTTTGAATACTTTGTGTATTTTTCTTTCTCATTCAAATCTCTCTGTGATGTACATTTTAACCTGATTTTATTTAGGTCAAATGTTAGTAAGCTGCTGCTAGGCATAGTATTTTGTTGGCTACTTGCATGTGGTTGGACAAATGGGAAGCACAAGTTTAGTCCAATCACTTGGAAATACTGAAAGCTTTGGACATAGAGTAACCTGTGGACTCCATTTGTACTTTCTTGTCATTCATAAATTAAACTCCACTTAGACCAAAAGAGAAATAGTCTACCTTGAGTTTTTTTCTTTTTTCTTTTCTTGGTGAGAGCCTCCAGGCGGGAGAAGAAAGGACAGGATATATTTCCTATAGGAACACACAATGCTACCTAGTGCTTACCCTGCTTGTCTGACTTCTTTCACTTAGGAATATAAGTTTCACAAGACAGAGCCTATTCTCGGGGCGCCTCGGTGGCTTAGTCGGTTAAGCGTCCGACTTTCGCTTAGGTCGTGATCTCGCGGTTCGTGGGTTCGAGCCCCGCGTCCGGCTCTGTGCTGAATGCCAGCTCAGAGCCTGGAGCCTGTTTCAGTCTGTGACTCCCTGTCTCTTTGACCCTCCCCTGTTCACGCTGTCTCTCTCTCTCCTAGAAATAAATAAAACATTAAAAAAAAAATTAAAAAAAAAAAGACAGAGCCTATTCTTCTTATTAGGGACCTTCTTTGTTTCTCTCATGCATCTTAAGATAATTTTGATAAAATAAATTAAAATAATTTTGATAAGAAATTCCTCTTCTAGAATTTTATGCCAATGTAAAATAATTTTATATTTAGATATCTTTTATTGATTATCCTTTCATATGTCCTATGCAACAAAAATTAAAATTTTTCCATTTTTTCATAATCTCCATAGTCAAGAACATCGTGTCTAAATTTAAATTCTCTTTATCTTAGCTCAGCAAAAGAGACGATAAAATTTCTGTAACCCTACAATTCTAAGGACCAAAATTTTTTCCTCTGTATTATCACCACAGTTATTTTTCACATGCAAATGAGCACATCGATGTACATAAATTATAATTTTTATAATTAGTATACATAAAAATAAAATTGTATTGGGAAAAATAAATATTGCATTTCTTAGTGTGTTAGGTGGTGTAGGTTTATGGTGTTTTGATCAAATGAAGTGACACAAATATTTAAAATTGTTGCTTTGTTTGACACCCCAGAGATTATTCTACCTGAGAACAATGCATGGCCCTAACAGGGATGGGGGACAGTTGTACCTTTCTTTTGCCCAGAGGGTGACAGTCTATGGACAAAGGGAAGTGAGAAAGAGAAGGCCTACTAAAATCTCATTGAAGACACCTCTGTAGGCAGGAGGCTTTTAGGGAAAAGTAGATATGGAAGTCAAATATCTGGGTATTGGTTTCCTTAAAACTGTGTCTGCAAAAAGTATAATTATTTGAACCAGCTGATGTATATGGTTCTTAAACTAGTCCATGGACCCTCTCCTCCCAGAGTAGAAAGAGGTGAATACAGCAAGAAGTGACAGAACATTATAGACACCTTTTTAAGACCTTTGGTATGGAGAGGATCTCATTGGGAAAGATTACTTTAGATATGTTTTAATCTTCATGAATCTGATCCGTGTGTGCATGTGTGTGTGTATGTTTAGATAGAGGGAGCCCAAGTAGGGTAGAGAGGCAGAGGGAGAGAGATAGAGAATCTTAAACAAGCCCCACACTCAGCATGGAGCCTGATGTGGGGCTCCATCTCATGACCCTGGGATCATGACCTGAGCTGAAAGCAAGAATTGGAGGCTCAACTAACTGAGCCACCCAGGCACCCCTGATCTAATAAAAACTTCATTTGATTTCTGTTGCCAATATTATCTGTTTTTTGAGAAGTAAATGCCTTTTAAATGAATCTGTTTAAATTTGGTGAGATAACTAAAGTTATTCATCTCAGCCCCACAGGAGGTCCTCCTAATAATGAAATACCACTTACCAGTGAGAGAATATACAAAAACCTCCCAAACAAAATGCACTAAGTTGATTTATACTGATAAATGTCACTCACCTAAGATTGTTTCTTGAAATCAGTTTATGATTTACTTCAAAAGCCTAAATAGGTGAAAAGTCTCAATAATACCATTTATCTTGATTTGCATATTTGAATCTATTTTTTCAATTCCTAAATTAATAATTGTTTACTTATGTTTCTTACTGACTTTATATGTAATAAATAAAAATGTGTATTATTTTGGTAATTATTAAGCTATTTATAATTGTTATTTGTGGTTTTATTGTGATTTATGATTTTTTTCCTCTAAAATGGCTTCTTATATGTGGAAATCAATAGACAATCTTTTACAAAAAGGGCTAGAATAAAGATCTCACCTTTGTAAAGTCACATATGAAACATTTTACAGCAATGACAAGGGCAGTGAGATTTTTTTTTTTAATGTGCCTCACTTACTCTTTTATTTATTTATTTATTTATTTATTTATTTATTTATTTATTTATTTATTTTTTATTTTTATTTTTTTTTTTTTACAAATAGTTTATTGTCAAATTAGTTTCCACATAACACCCAGTGCTCATCCCCACAAGTGCCCTCCTCCATGCCCACCCCTCCTCCCCCCACATCCACCAGTCCTCAGTTTTTGTCAGCATTCAAGAGTCTCTCATGGTTTGCCTCTCCCCCTTTCCCCCACCATTTCCGCCCTTCTTCTCCCCCTTGGTCCTCTGTTAAGTTCCTCCTAATCCTCCTATACGTGCACACATATGATATTTGTCCTTCTCTGCCTGACTTATTTCGCTCAGCATAACACCCTCAAGGTCCATCCATGTTGCTACACATGGCCAGATTTCATTGTTTCTCATTGCCATGTAGTATTCCATGGTATAGATAAACCACATCTTCTTGATCCATTCATCTGTTGATGGACACTTAGGCTCTTTCCAGGTTTTAGCTATTGTGGAGAGTGCTGCTATGAACATTGGGGTACATGTGCTCCTATGCATTAACATTTCTGTATCCCTTGGGTAAATTCCTAGCAGTGCTATTGCTGGGTCATAGGGGAGTTCTATTGTTAGTTTCCTTAGGAACCTCCACACTGTTTTCCAGAGGGGCTGTACCAGTTTACATTCCCACCAACAGTGTAGGAGGGTAAGGGCAGTGAGATTATAAGGAACATGCAATTAGGACTTATGTCTAAATAAGACCTTATAAAGTTGATAGGAAACAGTGCAAAAAATATTGTGAAAATACAGTTTTATATGCCTCTTAATTGTATTAACACTGGCAAGCAATAAGCTTATTTACTGATGTAAAAAACATACCAAATAGCATGCACAGTGTCTTTTAATATTAAATCAAGAGGGAGTCTACACCAAAGTAAATTACAAATTTATAATACAGTTAAATTTATAATTTGTTACACATTTTTTAGTTTATCCTATTTATTTTTAATTTATATGTATTCCAATTTAGCAAATAAACCCTGCTTTCAACACAAAGGAATCAGACTTTTGACTTCACACTTCAGGAAAGTGAAAAGTTGCACAGTGTTACAGTAAACCCACTATTTGTTTTCAGTTATTTGGCACGATACCCTTACATAGTTTTAACCCAATTTTTAACTCCTCGAAGAGACAAAAGTTCAGAAACATTGTGAAAAAAAGTCATCCTTGGAGCATTTGGCAACCAAGAACTTCACCTCCAGGTGCAGTACGTGGTGTCCCATTGGGTTTTAGTTGAACGTGGAAACATCTTTCATCCTTAGGTCAAATGGCAGACTTGCCTAAGCAAAGCAGATGACGTTGGAGCCTGGTCCAAGGCCTGGAAGTGTTGTAGGGGCAGGAAACAAAGGATAGAAGAGGAGACTGTAGAAAGAATGGTAGGAGGAGAAAAAAAAGAGAGAGATGGCAAGAGAAAGCAAAAAAGCAAGCTGCGTGCTGGGGAAGGACAGGGCGGCCCCACTCCCTGGACTCCGTGCTCGTGCTATCGTTACTTAGGTCTATTTAGGGAACTTTCCAAAACACAGAGAAACTCTGTGGGTCTGGCTTTCAGAACTTATGCAACCAATTGTTTGGGGGAACAGCTTGGAAATTTCACAAGAAAGCTGAGTTCTCAAGAGATTGACAGTTTGACCAGGGGATCAAAGGTTTGGTGCAGTGGGGCTAATTTTCAGAAAGCCTTCCCAATTGTGAAGATTTTCCTTCTCGTTATGGCAGTTAAGACATGTGAAAATAGTAATTCGAGGCACTTATAAGCAGCTTTCTTCTTTGTTCACCATGTTCCACAAATGTCAGTCCTCTCCAAACCCATGAAAACAAAGTAGGCGGCCAAGATGATTAGCCACCACCTCCCCCCATCACTGATAAAAGGAGAGGGAAGTACAGAAATATGCAGTGATTTGTTTGGCTTGCCAAAAAGAGAAAGTCACATGTTTGGATCACAAGTATTATTGCCTTCAGATTGACAAAGTACATAAGCAGTGAGGCTGTGTGTGGGTGGGGAGGTAGGAGGGATTGCATGATGAAGGGTGAGATGAAGAGTCAGATGGGTGGGGAATGATATCCTAACAGTTGTTTGAGATTCTGAGTGCTCTCTATATATATATATCAAACCAATAAGACCTAAAACAGCAGCTAATATAGTCTGTTGCTATTGAACATACATAGAGGGCACCTGGGTGGTTCAGTTGGTTGAGCATTTGATGTCAACTAGGGTCATGATCTCAGGGTTTGTGAGTTCAAGCCCCACATAGGGCTCATTACTATCCATGCAGAACCTGCTTCAGATTTTATGTGCCCCCCTCTCTGCCCACCCTGAGTTGTGCTCTCTTAAAAATAAACAAACAAACAAAAAAGAAAATGAATTGGATAACTAATAGCAGCTGTCTTAATCTTGTGTTTGTTTAACTAATAGGAGGTGATGTAGATAAACCAAGTACTGATCAGCAATCCCCAATAACCAGGATTTATTTGGAATCAAGAGAATGGACTAAAACACCCATTTGCCCCAACATTTTATAAATGACTGTTTTTACCCCTGAGACTAATTCAGGATAGGGGACCTATAGAAACCTTGCACTTGCACCAAGGCCTCCTGGTTCATTGTTCCCACAGTTCGGATCAGGCTTCACAACCATACCTGAGGTGTATCAGGACAGGAAGTCAGGGTTTGGTATGTGTTTTTATTATGCTTAAACTTATCTGGGTTCAAAAGGCACTAAATATCATCAGATTTATTTTCTTTCCTTCAATTGTACAAAAATGCTTGAATGGGATATTGTGACTGAAAACGTTAGCTCTGCATTGATCGCCAGAAGGTCTGTTTCCAGCCCTCTAAAGATTCCCCAAAGCAGGCCTTCCCCTTAAAAGTCTTTAAAGCAGGATCACTCAGACCCTAAAGATCCATGAGCCCAAGATTTCCTGCTTGGAGTATTTCTGACCTCAGTCACCTGGTTTAGCTTTGCCCATTGGTCAATTCTCCATCTAACAGCCAGACTCCAGTTTCGTCTTGTGACTTATGGATAAAGTCAGCTTTACCCAAATGAATGGAAGCGAAAATTTAAATTATTTACAAAGCATTCATTCTGCAGCTCCATGTCTCCCTTCCACCATAATTTAAGAAGCTTAAACTTGATACACAAAGCACATCCTGAGGCTGACTGAAAGTCTTTGTTGAAGCGCTTAGATACCAAAAGTACAGAACAGGACGGGCAGGGTCATAGACACTTACATTCTCTTGAAGGAACACTAGCACTAATATCAGTTCCCACTGCAACTAAACTAAGATGGTTTTTCCAGAAGGAGTTAGCATTCAACCATAGTAAATTTACAATGGAGGCTTCCAAAAGTGACATGTGTTTCTCCTCACTTACTCCACTCATAATTTCAATTAGGAACATACTGATTAACCCCAGAACACAGTTTCTGAGAGAATCTTACTTCTATTATCCTAATTTCATGAACTCAGAGGAAACAGGAGAAGCTTATAATTTACAATGGCAAATTATGCAAAGTTAAACCTCTGACAGGCTGTATCTATAAAAAGATATGAGAGTGACCATTATTTCTTTCTCTGAATGAACAGACTGATTCAGGACTGCCTCGTAGATACAGTCCATTCCAGGAGGAGAAGATGCTAAACATCAGGTTGAATTCTTTCAGCGTGTTAAGACATGTATTTGAAAAGCACTTAACTGGGTGCCTGGGTGGCTCAGTTGGTTAAGCGCCTGGCTTCAGCTCAGGTCATGGTCTCACAGCTTGTGGTTCGAACCCCCCATCAGACTCTGTGCTGGCAGGTTCGGATTCTGTGTCTCCCTTGCTCTCTGCCCCTCCCCCCACTCACTCTCTGTCTCTCAAGTTAAAAGATTTTTTTAAAAAAGCATTTAAGAAGAAAATAGTAGACACAATTCATCAGAGTTCATCCATGAGAAGGTGATAAAATGGAGTACTGTTGCAAAGCCAACTAAAATAGACTGAATGAACAAACAAATTTTCCCACAGGTAAGTTTTGTCACAGTGTTTGTCTATCTTGAACTATCCATATTTACCATCTATCCATCTCTACCAACACTGCTCCAGCCAAGCCATCTCACTGAAATCTTCACTTCCTTGATGCATTTCAAGGTAACTTCTCACAGCTACCGTGTTGATCCAAACAAATTAGGTCTTGTTAGCCCTGCTTATTTAAAATTTGTCAAAATTCCCATTGCACTTTGAATAAAATACAGATTCTCTCAAGTCTGATTTCTTATCATGCCTTTCTTCAATCATTATTCCACAAGTTTCTGTACATAAAACATTTCTGCCTCAGGCCTTTGCACATCATAAGCTGGCTGCCAAGAACTCTCTTTTCTCCAAATTTGACCAGACTATCTCCTTCTAGCCATCAGGGTTCCATCCCAGCCATCACATCAAATAGAACCCATAGATACATTTACTTCCACATTTATCTTGTTTCATTTCCTCTGTAAGACTCTCTATCTAGAATTACCTTGGTTTACATGTTTAATGCCTTTCTTCCCTACTAGAATGGAAACTCAAAGATCAGAAACCTGTTTGTTCTGTTCACGGTTATATTTCCAACATTTTGACATATATAAAGACTTCTAAATATAAAATCTTCTAAATCAAGATTCCAGATGATTTAGTAGGGGGTAGTTTTGTGATCAAGATGGCATGAAGTCAAGGGTATATGTTATAGCCAGATAGAATTAGGGATGGCCAAGGAACGAATTGTAAAATTATAGGCAGTGTGACACTATTGAAAGAATATGAACATATGGAAAGAATGTGAGCTCAAATTCCAGCCTGCCACTTACTAGTTGTTTGACCTTGGGCAAGATACTTACAACTTTAGTGAGGCTCATTTTTCCTATTTAAATTTTTTAATGTTTTATTTATTTCTGAGAGAGAGAGAGAGAGTGAGAGAGAGAGAGAGAGAGAGTGAGCAGGGGAGGGTCAGAGAGAGAGAGAGAGACACGAATCCGAAACAGGCTCCAGGCTCTTAGCTAGCTGTCAGCACAGAGCCCTACGCAGGGCTCGAACCCACAAACTGTGACATCATGATGTGACCTGAGCCAAAGTCGGATACTTAACCGACTGAGCCACACAGGCATCCCACAGTTTCCTTATTTAAAGGAACAGAGAATAACCAGCATTTACAAATGACTATTTTACAGTGTTTTGAAAATTAAAGGACATTATGCATGTCGTGTGGCTAGGCCTGTGCCTGTAAGTTCTCAGTAAGTGGTAAGTTATTGTGATGGACATTATCTGTTACTCTCCCAATAGTATTATTTTCTTTTTCCTTGATAACACAGCGCTAATTTTTTGATACTGATATTTGTTCTACTTTTATTTCAAAGTCATGTAACTGTCTTCTGTAACTACCAATATTGATTTTACATATAAATGTCAGTAACTGCACCTTTAAAATTTTTCCTGAGGCAACTTGGGTATCTTTGGAATCAAAGCCAGTATTCTTATCCTTCTTATTTTTCTGGTTGATTTTTCCAAAATTTAAATTTTTTCTGGACATAGCCCTAACTTCATTCAGGGTGGCCCAGGTGATGAGTCAATCATGTTTGATCTATGACAATCGTAAGCAACGTGTTCCTCATTTTCTCAGACTCCTTTGCGGTTACAGGTGGTTATGTGACCCAATTCTGGATAATCTATCCAGAACTAAGGGGAAGTTGACTCTGTGTGTGTGTGTGTGTGTGTGTGTGTGTGTGTGTGTGTGTGTGTGTGTAAAGGGTGGAGGAGAGCTCCTTCTTTCTGTCATGAATATTGAAGTGATGGCTTGTGATGAAGCAGCCATTCTACAGCCTTCAGGGAAAGGCCTTGTTATTTTTGAGCCACTGAACCAAAGCCAGAAGTCACTTATCTACACTTTGTTAAATGAAAACAACAATGTCATATTTACTTAAGCCACTGTTAGGTTACCTGCTTCTGTAAGCATTCTTAACTCATGGAGGTGTGCGTGCGTGTGTGTGTGTGTGTGTGTGTGTGTGTGTGTGTGCCAGGAGAGCATTTAAAAGTGATGGTAGGACAGTATATGTTACTTGTACGCAAAGTTAGCTGGTTCATTGTCATTTGGATATTTACAAAGTGAAATCATGGATGGGTTATCAATTTCTTTAAAGTCATAATTTAAACATGAGAGAGATTAGCAATCTGTATTTTTAAATTTCGTTAATTAAGTCTGATGGTCAGGAAAGTAGTTCTCCCAAGACACTAGCTATATTTTACTGTGGAAAACAATAGCTTGTGTATTTATCAAAAACCAAGTTTAAAAAGAAATCTGCTTTTCATTTCCAATGTTAACCTCATTTTATTTCCTTTTATAAAAACAAAACATATTCTGTTTATACTTTTGGATATTTGAGTAAAGAATAATCATTAGTCACAAAAAGCTGCATTTTAAAAAAACCCTATTTTAGATTTAAAAAGTTTTAAGTGTTTGTAAGAAAAATGGCTTAAAAGAAAACTGACAGAAATTAAAAATATTCTATTATACTATGTGCTATATAAAATATACCATGCTATATTGTTGGAAGCTAGAATTTGTAAATAACACCATTATAGTTTCAGGTACTTAGTTAATTGTTAATTTGCTTAATAGTAAGTAACATTTATGTAGTGTTACTATGTGCCACATATCTTTAACTATACTAATTCATTTAGTCTTCGCATTAACTCTGTGGATTTGGTACCATGGTCATCCCCAGACGTTGACTACTTTGCTCCAGCAAAGCAAATTTGAACCAGAACCTGGCTCTAGATTATGTTTTCTTGCCCATTACACTCTGCTGCCTCTCAAGTAATAGTAATCATTATATTTCATATGAGAATAGTTATATTACTTGTTTGAGCCACATTTCTTTCCTTTTTTTTAATAAATAGTTTATTGTCAAGTTGATTTCCATATAATACCCAGTGCTCATCCCCACAAGTGCCCTCCTCCATGCCCCTCCCCCCTTCTTCTCCCCCCCATACCCATCAGTCCTCAGTTTGTTCTCAACATTCAAGAGTCTCTCATGGTTTGCCTCCCTCCCTCTCTCTCCCTATTTCCCCCTCTCTTCTCCCCCATGGTCCTCCATTAAGTTCCTCCTAATCCTCCTATACGTGCAAACATATGGTAGCTCTCCTTCTCTGACTTATTTCTCTCATAACACCCTCAAGATCCATCCACGTTGCTACACATGGCCAGATTTCATTGTTTCCCATTGCCATGTAGTATTCCATCGTATAGATAAACCACATCTTCTTGATCCATTTGTCCGTTGATGGACACTTAGGCTCTTTCCATGTTTTGGCTATTGTTGAGAGTGCTGCTATGAAGGCTGGGGTCCATGTGCCCCTATGCATCAGCACCCCTGTATCCCTTGGGTAAACTCTTAGCAGTGCCATTCCTGGGTCATAGGGTAGTTCTGTTGTTAATTGTTTGAGGGACCTCCACACTGTTTTACAGAGGCGCTGCACCAGTATTACATTCCCACCAACAGTGTAGGAGGGTGCCCGTGACTCCACATCCTCGCCAGCATCTAGAGTCCTCTGATTTGCTCATTTTAGCGACTCTGACTGGCATGAAGTGGTATCTCAGTGTGGTTTTGATTTGTGTCTCCCTGACGAAGAGGGATGCTGAGCATCGTTTCATGTGTCTGTTGGCCATCTTGATGTTCTCTTTGGAGAAGTGTCTGTTCATGTCTTCTGCCCATTTCTTCACTGGATTGTTTGTTTTTCAGGTGTGGAGTTTGGTGAGTTCCTTATAGATTTTGGATACTAGCCCTTTATCTGATATGTCATTGGCAACTATCTTTTCCCATTCTGTCAGTTGCCTATTTGTTTTTTGGATTGTTTCCTTTGCTGTGCAGAAGCTTTTAATCTTGATGAGGTCCCAACAGTTGATTTTTGCTCTTGATTCCCTTGCTTTTGGGGATGTGTCAAGTAAGAAGTTGCTTCGGTGGAGGTCAAGGACGTTGTTTCCTGCTTTCTCCTCTAGGGTTTTGATGGCTTCCTGTCTCACATTCAGGTCCTTTATCCATTTTGGGTTTATTTTTGTGTATGGTGTGAGAAAATGATCTAGTTTTATTCTTCTGCATGTTACTGTCCAGTTCTCCCAACACCATCTGTTAAAAAGGGTGTCTTTTTTTCCAGTGGATACTCTTTGCTGCTTTGTCAAAGATTAGTTGGCTGTATACTTTTGGGTCCAATTCTGAGTTCTCAATTCTATTCCATTGGTCTATGTGTCTGTTTTTGTGCCAATACCATACTGTCTTGATGACGACAGCTTTGTAGTAGAGGCTAAAGTCTGGGATGGTGATGCCTCTCGTTTTGGTTTTATTCTTCAATATTACTTTGGCTATTCGGGGTCTTTTGTGGTTCCATACAAATTTTAGGATAGTTTGTTCTAGTTTTGAGAAGCATGCTGGTACAATTTTGATTCGGGTTGCATTGAATGTGTAGAGTGCTTTGGGTAATAATGACATTTTAACTATATTTATTCTTCCAATCCATGAGCATGGAATGTTTTTCCATTTCTTTGTGTCTTCTTCCATTTCCTTCATAAGTTTTCTATAGTTTTCATCATACAGATCTCTTGTATCCTTGGTTAGGTTTATTCCGAGGTATTTTATGGATTTTTGTGCAATTGTGAATGGGATCAGTTTCTTGATTTCTCTTTCTGTTGCTTCATTGTTGGTGTATAAAAATGCAACCGATTTCTGTACGTTGATTTTGTACCCTGCAACTTGGCTGAATTCTTGGATCAGTTCTAGTAGGCTTCTGGTGGAGTCTGTCGGGTTTTCTATGTAGAGTATCATGTCGTCTGCAAAAAGTGAAAGTTTGACTTCCTCTTTGCCAATTCTGATGCCTTTGATTTCCTTTTGGTGTCTGATGGCTGATGCTAAGACTTCCAGCACTATGTTAAACAACAGTGGTGAGAGTGGACATCCCTGTCGTGTTCCTGATCTCAGGGGGAAAGCTCTCAGTTTTTCCCCGTTGAGGATGATGTTAGCTAGAGCTTCTCATAGATGGCTTTTATGATGTTTAAATAAGTTCCTTCTATCCCAACTTTCTCGAGAGTCTTTATTAAGAAAGGGTGTTGTAGTCTGTCAAGTGCTTTTTCTGCATCTATTGACAAGATCATATGATTTTTATCTTTTCACCACATTTCTTAACCCATTTCCTTTTCAGTACTTTATCTGAGTATTTAAAGATAGTGTCCCATTTATTATCCCACATATTTTTGGGATAAATGAATTTACCACCCTCTCTTACTCTCTTCTCCCAGGAAGCTAACAAATTAGAAGCCGGATCCAAAGCCAAAATTCTCACCCACCGTAAGAAGAAATGGTAAGTTGCCGTTTGGGGACAGATTAGAAAGCACTGCACTAACCATATTTGGCTTGTAAAACTCTAGCTCAAATCCTGTCATTTCTATCCATTTCACATCCTGGATTTCAGGGGTGTGTGTATATCTTACTCCATCTTCTGGGGGAACCACACCGGTGTTGTCTTTCCCTTTTTCTGCCTGCCATGGAGACTCAGGAAAGGTGGACAAAGATGACGACAACTGATCTGGGTTTTATGGATGGAACCTAAGTTTCAGAAAGGGAGCAGGACAGTTTGTCCCTTTGGTTGTCTGTGTGTGATGAGGCCAACTATGGGTGGAGAAAAGAGGTGAGAGAAAAGCAAGAGCTAGAATTTTTTAATGGAAAAGAGAAGAGACTATGAGAATAAAATGTGCGAGAGGAGCAGGAGACTTGAGAAGAGGGGGAAAGCAAGCGATCTGGGTGTGGGCGGTGAAATGACCATTGAAGAGTGTTGGGGAAGAAAGAGTCTGCTCTCCCAGACTCTCGCTTGTAGAAGCTACAGTTTAAAGGAAGCTGCCCAGAACTGCTTCTCTGCTTGGATGCTCCTTAGGCATTAAGGAAATAAACAATTAACGCTAGCCCTGGCCACATCCTTTTTCTCCTGGCATTTGCAACCTCTCTCCATTCTCCAAACCTTTGATACTGCTCCTTAAGTTAATCACACATTTTCTCTTTGCAGGGTCCCACCCCTGCATCTGCTTTTCTCAGCCCCCTTCTCCCCAGCCTCCTGTGAATGGCTGCTGGGTGCTCCCCCTGAAGCAGCCATTCTGGACCAGATCATGCAAGAAAGCTGCTCTTCCACTTATGGAGAAACCACAAGGAAGTTTCTAAAATGGCAGTCTCAGCTTGCTCCCCATAATTATGCTCTTTTTCTCTCTCTCTTTCACTTTCTGGTTTTCTTTTTAGTTCTGGGTATGGAACTTAGCTACTAAGAAGAAGGGATCGCTAGAGCTAGCTTTGGGCCAAAGTTCTAAAGGAGTTTCTATGGAATTCTGCAGCCCCGTGATACAGACTGGAAGCTGCCACCTTATCTTTCTTTTGGTCATTAGCATCCCACCCATGAGCTCCTGCATACCTCTCTTAAGTCTGGTCCCGCAAAGGTATCTAATCACCTCTCAGTTCATAGTTCAAATGCGGAGCATTCAGGCCTTTTGTTAGCTGAATACTTTTGGGTCATATTTCTTTCTCTCATCCCCAAATCTTGGTCCCAAGTGTTCCTTCTTATTTCCCCATGGGTTCTTCCTCCTCTGTCTCATCCCTACATTGTGACATCCCTGATCTTCTGATTCTGTCATCCTCATCCTTTCCCTTGCCTTCTTCCTTATTATGGGACAAATTGCATCCCCTCCAAAAAGATACGCTAAAGTCCTGACCCCCTCCCCCTCCAGGATCTCAGAATGTGACTTTATTTGGAAAGAAGGTCACTGCAGATACAATTAGCTACATTAACAGAAGGCTGTACTAAGGTAGGGTTGGCTCTGTGTCCAATATAACTGGTGTCTGCATAGCAAAAGGACATTTAGACACAGCATATTCACTGCAAAGGTGGCCACATGAAGATGGAGGCAGGGATTGTGATACTCCCACAAGTCAAGGAACACCTGGACCACCAGAGAGTGTGAGAGGCAAGGAAGGCTCCTATACAAGAAGCTTCAGAGGTGTCATGGCCCTGCCAACACGCTGATTTCAGGCACAGCCTCCAGAAATGTGACACAATACATTTCATTGTTTTTAGCCCATTCTGTGGGTTCGTTGTTCCTACAGTCCCATGGCAGTAACAGCCCTCCCTTCCCCTTCTCTCCCCTTCCTCTCCATCCCTCTCTTCTTCCTTACTCCTCTCTTCTCTTCTCTTTCCCTGGATAACCATAACGGCTGCTCTCATGACTTCCATTACCACATATATTCTGACAAATCCTGAACTCCCAAACCAAATTTATTATTTCCCATTGATGTTCTTCATCTGTGTGTCCTGCAGGCATTTGAAACCGAACATATATATTTTTTTTTACAAATAGTTTATTGTCAAATTAGTTTCCACATAACACCCAGTGCTCATCCCCACAAGTGTCCTCCTCCATGCCCATCCCCTCTCCCCCCCACATCCATCAGTCCTCAGTTTTTGTCAGCATTCAAGAGTCTCTCATGGTTTGCCTCTCTCCCTTTCCCCCACCATTTCCGCCCTTCTTCTCCCCCTTGGTCCTCCGTCAAGTTCCTCCTAATCCTCCTATACGTGCAAACATATGATATTTGTCCTTCTCTGCCTGACTTATTTCGCTCAGCATAACACCCTCAAGGTCCATCCATGTTGCTACACATGGCCAGATTTCATTGTTTCTCATTGCCATGTAGTATTCCATGGTATAGATAAACCACATCTTCTTGATCCATTCATCTGTTGATGGACACTTAGGCTCTTTCCATGTTTTAGCTATTGTGGAGAGTGCTGCTATGAACATTAGGGGTACATGTGCTCCTATGCCTCAGCATTTCTGTATCCCTTGGGTAAATTCCTAGCAGTGCTATTGCTGGGTCATAGGGGAGTTCTATTGTTAGTTTCCTTAGGAACCTCCACACTGTTTTCCAGAGGGGCTGTACCAGTTTACATTCCCACCAACAGTGTAGGAGGGTGCCCGTTTCTCCACATCCTCGCCAGCATCTAGAGTTCTCTGATTGGCTCATTTTAGCCACTCTGACTGGCGTGAGGTGGTATCTCAGTGTGGTTTTGATTTGTATTTCCCTGATGAGGAGGGATGCTGAGCATCGTTTCATGTGTCTGTTGGCCATCTGGATGTCCTCTTTGGAGAAGTGTCTGTTCATACCTTCTGCCCATTTCTTCACTGGGTTGTTTGTTTTTCGGGCGTGTAGTTTGGTGAGTTCCTTGTAGATTCTGGATATCAACCTTTTATCTGATATGTCATTTGCAACTATCTTTTCCCATTCCGTTGGTTGCCTATTAATTTTCTGGGTTGTTTCCTTGGCTGTGCAGAAGCTTTTAATCTTGATGAGGTCCCAACAGTTTATTTTTGCTCTTGATTCCCTTGCTTTTGGGGATGTGTCAAGTAAGAAGTTGCTGCGGTGGAGGTCAAGGACGTTGTTTCCTGCTTTCTCCTCTAGGGTGTTGATAGTTTCCTGTCTCACGTTCAGGTCCTTGATCCATTTTGAATTTATTTTTGTGCATGGTGTGAGAAAATGATCTAGTTTCATTCTTCTGCATGTTGCTGTACAGTTCTCCTAACACCATCTGTTAAAAAGGGTGTCTTTTTTCCATTGGATATTCTTTCCTGCTTTGTCAAAGATCAGTTGGCTGTATACTTTTGGGTCCACTTCTGAGTTCTCAATTCTGTTCCATTGGTCTATGTGTCTGTTTTTGTGCCAATACCATACTGTCTTGATGATGACAGCTTTGTAGTAGAGGCTAAAGTCTGGGATGGTGATCCCTCCGTTTTGGTTTTATTTTTCAGGATTACTTTGGCTATTCGGGGTCTTTTGTGGTTCCATACAAATTTTTGGATAGTTTGTTCTAGTTTTGAGAAGTATGCTGGTGCAATTTTGATTGGAATTGCATTGAATGTGTAGAGTGCCTTAGGTAGTAATGACATCTTAACTATATTTATTCTTCCTATCCATGAGCATGGAATGTTTTTCCATTTCTTTGTGTCTTCTTCAATTTCCTTCATAAGTTTTCTATAGTTTTCATCATACAGATCTCTTGTATCCTTGGTTAGGTTTATTCCGAGGTATTTTATGGTTTTTTGTGCAATTGTGAATGGGATCAGTTTCTTGATTTCTCTTTCTGTTGCTTCATTGTTGGTGTATAAAAATGCAACCGATTTCTGTACGTTGATTTTGTACCCTGCAACTTGGCTGAATTCTTGGATCAGTTCTAGTAGGCTTCTGGTGGAGTCTGTCGGTTTTCGATGTAGAGTATCATGTCATCTGCGAAAAGTGAAAGTTTGACTTCCTCTTTGCCAATTCTGATGCCTTTGATTTCCTTTTGTTGTCTGATGGCTGATGCTAGGACTTCCAGCACTATGTGAAACAGCAGTGGTGAGAGTGGCATCCCTGTCGTGTTCCTGATCTCAGGGGGAAAGCTCTGAGTTTTTCCCCGTTGAGGATGATGTTAGCTGAAGGCTTCTCATAGATGGCTTTGATGATGTTTAAGTAGGTTCCTTCTATCCCAACTTTCTCGAGAGTCTTTATTAAGAAGGGATGCTGTATTTTGTCAAATGCTTTTTCTGCATCTATTGACAGGATCATATGGTTTTTATCTTTTCTTTTATTGATATGATGGATCACATTGATTGATTTGCGAATGTTGAACCAGCCCTGTAACCCAGGAATGAATCCCACTTGATCTTGGTGGATGATTCTTTTTATATGCTGCTGGATTCGATTTGCAAGGATCTCAAAAATTCTTGAGAATTTTTGCATCCATATTCATCAAGGATATTGGCCTGTAGTTCTCTTTTTTTGCTGGATCTCTGTCTGGCTTGGGAATCAGAGTGATGCTGGCTTCATAAAATGAGTCCGGGAGTTTTCCTTCGATTTCTATTTTTTGGAATAGCTTGAGAAGAATAGGGATTAATTCTGTTTTAAAAGTCTGATAGAATTCCCCAGGGAAGCCATCAGGTCCAGGGCTCTTATTTGTTGGGAGATTTTTGATCACTGATTCAATTTCTTCACTCGTTATGGGTCTGTTCAGGTTTTCTATTTCTTCCCATGTGAATTTTGGTAGTGAGTGTGTGTTTAGGAATTTGTCCATTTTTTCTAAGTTGTCCAATTTGTTGGCATATAATTTTTCATAGTATTCCCTGATAATTGCTTGTATTTCTGAGGGGTTGGTTGTAATAAGTCCATTTTCATTCATAATTTTGTCTATTTGGGTGCTCTCTCTTTTCTTTTGGATAAGTCTGGCTAGAGGTTTGTCAATTTTGTTTACTTTTTCAAAAAACCAATTCTTGGTTTCATGGATCTGTTCAATTGTTTCTTTGGTCTCTATGTTGTTTATTTCTGCTCTAATTTTTACTATTTCTCTTCTTCTACTGGGTTTAGGGTGTTCTTGCTGCTCTGCCTCTAGTTCCTTTAGGTGAGCTGTTAGATTTTGGACTTGCGCTTTTTCTAATCTCTTGAAATAGGCCTGGAGAGCAATGTACTTTCCTCTTAGGACTGCCTTTGCCACATCCCATAGATTTTGAATTGTTGTGTTTTCATTTTCATTTGTTTCCATATATTTTTTAATTTCATCTGTAATTGCCTGATTGGCCCATTCATTCTTTAGAAGGGTGTTCTTTAACCTCCATGTTTTTGGAAGTTTTCCAGACTTCTTCCTGTAATTGATTTCAAGTTTCAAAGCATTGTGATCTGACAGTGTGCATGGTATGATCTCTATTCTTTTATATTTATTGAGGGCTGCTTTATGTCCCAGTATGTGATCTATCTTGGAGAATGTGCCATGCGCACTTGAGAAGAAAGTAAATTCCCTGGCCTCAGGATGTAAAGTTCTAAATATATCCGTCAGGTCCATCTGGTCCAATGTGTCTTTCAAGTCCATTATTCCTTTAGTGATTTGCTGTCTGGTTGACCTATCCATTGCTGTAAGTGGAGTATTAAAGTCCCCTGCTATTAGCACATTCTTATCTATAAGCTTGTTTCTGTTTGTGATTAATTGTTTTAGATATTCAGGTGCTCCCATATTCGGTGGGTAGACATTTATAATTGTTAGTTCTTCCTGATGGATGGACCCTGTAATTATTATGTAGTGCCTTTCTTCATCTCTTGTGATTGTCTTTAATTTAAAGTCCAGTTTGTCTGATATAAGTATCGCTACTCCGGCTTTCTTTTGATTTCCTGTAGCGTGATATATATTTCTCCACCCCCTTACTTTTAATCTGAAGGTATCTTCCCGTCTAAAATGAGTTTCTTGTAGACAGCATATAGATGGATTTTGTTTTTTAATCCATTCTGCTACCCTATGTCTTTTGATTGGAGCATTCAGCCCATTTACATTCAGTGTTATTATTGAAATCTGTGGGTTTAGAGTCTTTGTATCTTTTGTAGGGTTCATGTTTGTGGTGCTGTCTCTGGAATCTTTGTTCCTTGCAACCTTTCCTTCAGAGCATCCCCCTCAGGATTTCTTGTAGGGGTGGCTTCATGGTGACAAATTCTTTCAATTTCTGTTTATTTGGAAAGGTTTTTATCTCTCCTTCTATTTTGAATGACAGGCTTGCTGGATAGAGGATTCTTGGCTGCATATTTTTACTGTTCATCACATTGAAGATCTCCTGCCATTCCTTTCTGGCCTGCCACGTTTCAGTAGATAGGTCTGTCACCACTCTGATGGGTTTCCCTTTGTATGTGAGGGCTCTTTTCTCCCTAACTGCTTTCAAAATTTTCTCTTTCTCCTTGTATTTTGCCATTTTTACGATGATATGTCTTGCAGAAGATCGATTCAAGTTACGTCTGAGGGGAGTCCTCTGAGCCTCTTGTATTTCCACATTGACTTCCTTCCCCAGGTCGGGGAAGTTCTCTGCTATAATTTGTTCCAGGACTCCTTCAGCACCTTTCCCTCTCTCTTCCTCTTCTGGGATTCCTATGATACGGATATTGTTGCGTTTGACTGTATCGCTGAGCTCTCGAATTCTTCTTTCCTGTTCCTGGATCAGTTTGTCTCTTTTTTTGTCAGCTTCTTGTTTTTCTATAATGGTGTCTTCTAAATCACTTATTCTCCTTTCTGCCTCTTCAATCCGTGCATTGGAGGCCTCTAATTTATTATGTATCTCATTTATCGCATTTTTTAATTCTTCGTGCCTATTTTTATTTTCCATTCTGTCTGTAGCCATAGTTTCATTCATGTCCTCTATGTTTTTTTCAAGCCCTGCTATTAATTTTACCATTATTATTCTAAAATCTTGTTCAGTTATACTGTTGATATCTGTTTTGAGCAGTTCATTAGCTGTCATTTCTTCTTGGAGTTTCTTTGGAGGAGAGCTCTTTCATTTTGTCATTTTAGTTAGCTTTCCGGCTCTTGTTGGTTTTAAAGACCTGTTATGCTCTCTGTTTCTATGAGTGCTGCTATATCCAAGAAGACTCTTTGACTTTCCAGGGCCTATCCTTTCAGAGATTGTTTTTTGAATGGTATCCCTAGGTCTCTCTTGTTGGGACCTTAGTTATTTTATTTTCCTATTCGTAGTGATATTTGGGACTCTTCACCTTGTGTACTCTAGCTTGTTTCTTGAGGTAGCCCTGGAAAAGAAAACAGACAGACAAACACACAGGGAGCAGGAGCCCACAAACGCACAGGCTAATTCAACTAACATGCAAAGCGAGAGGGAAAATGAAAAAGTTAAGAGAAAAGACGGAGGAGGGAGGGCAAATAAAACAAATAAAACAAAGACGGAGGAGGGAGGGCGAATAAAACAAATAAAGGGAGGAGGGAGCATAAAATACATAAAAGGGTCAAAAAGGGGAAAAGAAAAGGAAAAAAGAAGAAAACCGATGGACAAAGAACGATTTAAAGCATATACCTGGATTTCCCAGCTACAGTTAAATAGCCGTGTGTATGCAGTGCTGGTTGAAGAGCATAGAGAAAAAGAAGGCAGGGCGAGACGAGGCAGATTTAGAAATAGAATGAACAGGCAGAAGGGATAAGAAGCTTTTTTCAAAGAGGTAAAGGGTAGAATATGGTTGGATAGGTGAGAGAAGGATGCTGGAATTATCCAGAGAAACTATATAGTCTAATTACTCCTGAGAGAAATAGCTGAAAAGGTCGGTAGGTGTAGAATTTATATTTACAGAATGGACTTGTTGTGATTGTTTAAGCAAGCTGGTGACCAGAGTTAATCAGGTCAGTGTTTTGGGGAAAAAAGCGAGAAAAAAGAAAGAAGAAGGAAAAAAGAAAGAGAAAAGAAAGGGAAAAAAAGAAAGAAGAAAAAAAAGGAAAAAAACAAAAAAAGGAAAAAAAAAAGGAGGAGGGCACCTCTCAGGCAGGGATGGGCGTGGCGTGATCCGATGCCTCAGGCGGGGGTTTTGCCTTGGCGGCTGTGGGGAGGAGAGTGAGGGTGCTCCAGTCCCTTCTTGAACCCCGCGCTGCAACTCGCTGTTTTGGACGTGTCAACTCCCCGTTCCAGGGACGCAGCCAAAGTTGGTTGCACTCTTCAACCCAGGCCAGTTCCAATCTCCAAATCCCAGTCCGCACGCCCCGCTGAAGTTGCCTTAGACACAGCTTCCCAGGCAACCCCCTCGGGCTATTCCAGGCTCCCTGCTGAGCTCTGGGGGTGGAGTCAGAATTGCTGCTTCCTTCTCTGGGTCAGGCTGGTGCGCATGCGCGGGGGCTTGCCTGTCGGGTCCGCGTAGCCTGAGCCCGCTGGAGTGAGGAAAACCGGGTCTCTCTATGGCTCGTCACCTGAAGCACGAACTCACAGGCAAATTTCCCAGTTTTTAGCTCTTTGCCTTCCCTCTCGAGTTCCAGCCAGCCAGGAGCGCGGACGCCCGGTGTCAGCACAGCTCTTTCAGGGGCCCCAGCCGCCCGGGAGCGGCGCACCACCGCTCTGAAATCCAACCTCCAGGAGCGGCACAAAGAAGCAGTTTGTGTGCTCAGCCTCCCCCAGGACCAGTTGGTGCGAGGGGACCTGGTGTGCAGGTATTTGGCAAGTACGGTCTTTCTATGCACCGAGCGGAGGTTTTTTCCCCCTCGAGCAGAGGTTTTTCTGTTTTGGACTCTCTCCTTTTCCCCTCTCACTCCCCGTAGAGGGTAGAGGGGGATCGTCTCCCACCCCGGAGTCTCCGATCCTGGCCCGATTTTATCTTCCCCAGTTCGCACTCACGTTAGAAGGCTTTCTCAGTGGATTCTGCGTCCTTTTTCTCCCAGTCTCTCAGGTTTTGTAAGATTTCTAATGGCTTCAGGTCTTTTCTGTGTGATGTATGGGCGCGAGTGCAAGTACGGAGCTCCTTACTTCTCCGCCATCTTGCCATCTCGAAACCCAACATATTTAAAGTAAGACTCAAATTTGCTCTTTCTACATTTTTTATGCAGATTGTATTTTCATAGGAGGACTGCCATGATAGATCTCATTGTGATCTTGTAATGTGACATCATCAGTCCTGCCATCCAGAGCTGAGGGTCTCTGTTCCCTCTCTGAACCATGGTGGACCTCTTTAACCACCTTGACCAGTGAAGTGACTGGTGTAGGAAGAGACCATATGTAATTTCTACAGCCAGGTCATAATGACTCCATTCCCACCTGGTTTTCTTGGCACATTTGTTAATGGAACCCAGCCACCATGCTGTCAGAAAGCCTAGACCACGTGGAAAGGCCATATGGAGGTGCTCTGGACAATAACTCTAAGTGAGGTTCCAGTTGACAGTCAAGGTGATCCCGAAGACATGAGTGAGGAAACCTTTGATATGACTCTAGCCACAGACATCACCTGATTGCAACACATGAGAAATGTTGAGCAAGAACCTATAGCTAAGCCCAGTGAGCTTCCACAATGGTAAGGGCTGATAATAATTCTTGTTCCTGCCTATTGTACCTTGTAAATTTTTGTTGAGTATCCTTTTCTTTATATTCCCTGTTTCCTTGCCTTACAGATACCATTGCCTTAATGTGTACGAAAGAGGGTGAGGACTGAATCTGACTGATATTTTCAGCCCCGGCTACTCTCTGATTGACTCCATCCTCAAGCTTATGAGAGAATGGTCTTTTTGAAATCCAAATCTGAAAATAAAGGGGGGGCATCTGGGTGACTCAGTCAGTTAAACATCCAGCTTCATCTCAGGTCATAATCTCACGGTTCATGGGTTTGAGTCCCGCGTCAGGCTCTGTGCTGACAGCTAGCTCAGAGCCTGAAGCCTGTCTTTGGATTCTGTGACTCCCTCTCTCTAACCCTCCTCTGCTCACGCTGTCTCTATCTCTCTCTCGAAAATAAATAAAACATCAAAAATATGAAAATAAAAAATAAAAAAATGAAATGCAAGTCTGACCATGTCACTTCCTTGCCTTCTGCATTAAAAGTAATGTCTTCTTGGGGTGCCTGGGTGGCTCAGTAGGTTAAGCATCTGGCTCTTGGTTTCCACTCAGGTCATGATCTCACAATTCTGTGGGTTTGAGCCCCCATTGGGCTCTGTGTCGATGGTGTGGAGCCTGCTTAGGATGATCTCTCCCTCTCTTTCTGCCTCTCTCTCTCTCTCTCAAAATAAATAAACTTTAAAAAAGTAATATCTTCATAGGTGAACATACTCCTTATGTAAAGTCTTCCTTAGGATGGTTCGCAAAACTTCCTTCTAGTCTAAGGAAGGAAGACCCCATGCCACCTGCATCTGAGCCACTTTAGTGAATTCATTTTGTCCCAAAGAAGCATCTTCTCTGCTTCTATACCTTTGACGGTGATCTCATTTCTTTCTGGAGTGGCTTTATTAGTTTCTTCCATCCAATAAATTTGGATTTTCATTTATCCTTCAAGACATAGATTACATATCACTGCCTTGAAGAAATTTCTTGGAACATCCCCTTGTGTCTCAGTAGTTACTCTTCCTCTTTTCTTGCAATATACCTCTTCATTAGAATTTTTTTTTTCTCGGTGTCTCTCTCATTAAACTGAGAAGCCCCTAGCACTAGGACTATGTGCTAGATTCAGCATCATATACTGGTGATTCTAAGAATAACAGGTATACTGTAGTTATGCTATTCCTTCAATCATCCACCTATTCAATCATTTATTCCTTTATCAAGTGTTGCTTACCAATGCCTCTCTATTTTTTTTTTAATAACGTTTATTTTTGAGAGACAGAGAGAAACAGAACATGAGTGGGAGAGGGGCAGAGAGAGATGGAGACACAGAATCAGAAGCAGACTTCAGGCTCTGAGCTGTCAGCACAGGGCTGACATGTAGGGCTCAAATCCATGAACCGTGACATTATGACCTGAGCCAAAGTTGGCGCTTCACCAACTGAGCCACCCAAGCACCTCCCAGTGGCTCTCTATTCTTGAGGAAAGAGTAAGTGTGTGACCTTTTTAACTGGACTCAGCCTGAAAACCAAAGCCATTGTCTTTTGCCTGGGGAGCTCATAGGATACTTTGAGAACAACTTCAGTGACAAAATAAAACACATGTTTATGAAGCCAAACACTGTAATAGTCACTTCACATATATCATTACACTTAATCCTCACAAGAATATTGCAGTGTAGACTTTATTGTTGAGTAAACTGATACTCAGACATTAAATAACTTGCCTGAGATCATAGTTAGTAAATGGCATTGCCAGATTTGGATCTAAGTCTGTTTAGTTCTAAAGTTCACTTACTTTCCATAGTAGGTCATATTTTTCTTCTTCATTAGTTTCAGTGGTTACCTCCTTAGTAATTACTCCATCGTTACCATTTCCAGACCACCCAGGTGTCCATCTAGTGAAGTAGCCAGTGGGGGTGGGACAAGCCCTGACAGTCTTCCCACCCAGCTCCCCAAATCCCCATCCCCCCAGGTGTCTGGTGAGCTGAATTTTATTTCCCTTCCATTCTCAGTTGTTTGGACCAATCCGGAAGGTGAACGTTCAGGAGGCTGCACAGAGAGAAGGTTGATTAGTCAAGCAAAGGAAGAATTTGGGCAATCCTAATTCAAGACAGTCTTGCATTCAAATAGGGCACGTGGGAGGAGAGTTACAGCTGTGTGAGTAAGGGCTGTGGGTGTGGTGGTGGCATCTGTGTGTGGGTCTTTGTGTCTGTGTGGGAGTGAGGATACAAGCACATGTGTTGTCTGCTGCCCAAGGCATCTGTGGCTGCGGTGTTTCTGGCTACCATTGGGCATTTTCGTTGTCTGCCTGTCCACGTGCTCTAAGGCGCACATGTGGCTTCCCGGTGGGTGTGTCGCCTGTGTCTGCGGATGGGTTTCTCGGTGTGTATGTGGGAGTGCTAAAGGAAGAGCTAACTTCTAAGTAGCGCTTCTAGATTTCCATCCGGGGCCCAAGCCTCCAAAGGAAAATGACGTCAAAAGGGTAAATGAAATTTGCTATTGATACCTTAACGAGGAGGCCAGAGAGTGAAATCAACGATGCATTATATCCCCTTTCTTCTCTTTCCAGTCTCAAAAGAATCTCCTCCGCATCAGTTCCCCATTCGCACCTCATCCCTTCTCTGTCCTGGTGAATTATTGCTCACTCCACCTGGGCATCATTAAATTGAATGATTGTTCTGTGTTTCTTCTGGAAAGGAGGGAAAGGCTGTGAGGTCTGGAGAAGGCTGGCGGCAGAAATGTCTAGACAAAGGGCACAGGAAGCCAGCGCCTTGGCTGTCACACTGAATCATCACGTCGACTGCTTGACAGGAACTGTGTTATAATACAGTCACACCCCTTCCTCAATATCCCCAAGCTGCAGGTTGACACCCTAGAGGAGATATAAGGTAAAATAGCTGTTGGAATTATGATAGAACATGAAACTAATCAATCAATGCAAGTTCTATTTGTGCTGTGTCAAAGTAAAATTTGCAAAATTTTTGGCTTTGATGAAAAATTTATGAAAAAATAAAGAGAAAAACATCTATGAAAGCCGTCTAATGCAAAGCTCCTACTAATACTCAAATCAGACTTTACCCATCCCCAAATATTTTAATTATAATAGCTTCATCTGGTGACTCATACCTAGAAATGAAAAATTCTTATTTTTACACGTCATGACTTTTGGAGAGCTAGAGGAGGTACATTTGAGAGAGAGAGAAGACGGAAGACAAAAGGTAGAAGAGAGGGAGGGATTTAACATACTTGGCAGATATTGTGAGATTTTTATTTTTCTGTTGAACGACAGCAGTACAATTAAGACAGCAATGAGATGCTTCCGCCTAAACTGGAAATAGGGGAAATAAGTTTTGCCATCTGTGGGAGTAAGTCTGGAGACTGTCTGTAAATATGTTCCTGAAGTGTTTGGGAACACACAAAACTCCAGTTAAGGTCACCTGGGTGTAATTTCAAGCAGGCAGTTCTAGAATGTGATTTTAATTTAGTAATTGGAACCCAATTGTGTTGTACTTTCTATGGAGAAAGAGTTGAGCACAGAGAAGACAGTTCTGCCTGGACAAATGGGAAGGGGGCTACAACTGGGCAGTCTGGAGACAGGGACCTGGAGATCCAGATGCTCAGTCACTGTGGGTGCTGTAGGGCAGTGATCCTTCACCCACAACCCTGCCTCTAGCACGCAGGTGAAGCTTTGCTTAAGGTTATACGTATTTCCAATTGCTTTTATTCCCTGCTTTGCTACATTGTGTTTTTATTATGAACTGTTCTGCTAATGAGGAGGTGGTACTATGGATGGGGAAATATGATTCTAAACCCTGGAAGGAGGACTCATTCCAAAGTAAGTAAGAGGCAGTCAATTGGATTGATAATCTTCAATCTACCAGAAGTTCGAGTAGTTTGAGACAGGCTTCCCAGGACTGATGGCAATGGAAAGACACTGACAAGGTAAGGGCCAGATCCAGAACTGTGTCATCTGTGAGGACTGTTAGTGGCCAGGAAGCTGGCTTTCTTCTGGAAAGCGCTTAGTTACTAACTGCATTGACTATGTAAGACTGCTAGGTCATTAATCAGTAACAATACATATAGAATGGGATAAAGTTTATCGGTAAATGCATACTTCCAATCTTCTTCCCAGACACTGGAAAGTACACTAGTGTGGCCTACTCGGGCTTTTTCTTTTCCCCACTGTGCGGCCATAGTCCTGATTGGTTTGAATCCTTTTTAAAAAAGAGTTTGTGATGAAGGATTGAGAGGAAAATGTTAGGGGTGAAGAGGTAAGAAGACCAGTGTGTCAAAGAGATTCACCGTGGTCTGTGGGAGAAGTGGACTGAAGAGAGAAAGAAGAAGTAGTCTTGAAGGACTATGTGTCGACTTCCTGGAATTGGAGGAGACAAAAGTCAAATTGTTGTTATTGAGTTATTTTCGGGGGGTGAAATGGAATGAATTCTTAATTTCTTTTTCCTTTTCTTTTTTTGTGAGCTCTACACCCAATGTGGGGCTCAAACTCATGACCCCAAGATCAAGAGTCACATGTTCTACTGACTAAGCCAGCCAGGTACCTAGGACACATTCTTTAAAGTTCAACACCTGTATGGATCGAAGTAACTGAGCAGTAGCTTAGAAAGATTCTACATAAATTCTATTGCTTCTTTTTCCAAATTATTTTTCCTAGAAGTTTGCTCATTGATTTTGATTTTCCAGCCCAGGGAACCACCCTCTGCTATTTCTTAAGATGCCACATGTTAAAACAGACTGTGCTCTTGTGCTTCAGGCTTTATATTCAGCTACCAATTGGTCATTTTCATTGGGATCTCCCTTCAGCAGCATTCCCAAGCCCTCTCCTGGCATGATTCTTCTCTCAGTGGATGGCACTATTTTGTGCCCAGATTTCTAAACCAAACCCATGGAGTCTATCTTAACCTTTTCCTCTCTGATATAATCCCCAATTTGTCTATTTTAATTCCTATTTCTGAAATTTGCCCACTCCTCGCCGTTCCACTGCCATGACTTTGGATCTGACCAACATTATCTCTTGCCTGAACAACTGAAATAGGCTCCCAGCTGGCTTTCCTGCCTCCAGCCCTTCTCTGACCCAGATCTTCAGTGAAAATCATGCCACTATGTAGTTGTGTTCCTGTTTGAACTCTGCCTTTCCTATAGGGTTCTCTTTAAATATCAATCCTGCATTTCCTTCTTATCTTTGTGTGTATATGTTTTCTTTTGATGGTATCCTTGAGTTTTTCCAATTACTGCATCTTATTGTCCATCTCGTTTAATTTTTACCACCTTTTTTAAAAAGGCAGCAAATCAACACCATTCACTTTTTTTTTTTTAATCCCTACAGAGACCTCCTTCAGGGAATTTTTGTCTAGCTGTCTGGCCCGGTTAGACTCATCACCTGGGACTTGTTTTTATTTATTTATTTATTTGTTTGTTTGTTTTTTATTTAAGTTTTTATTTATTTATTTTGAGAGAGAGAGAGTGAGCACATGTGCACATGAGTGGGGGAGAGTCAGGGAAAGAGAGGGAGTGAGAGAATCCCAAGCAGGTTCTGTGCTGTCAGCACAGAGGCCAATATAGGGCTTGATCTCATGAACCATGAGATCATTGCCTGAGCAGAAATCAAGAGTGAGATGCCCAACCAAATGAGCTCCTGGGTGTCCCTGGGGCTTCTTTTTATGTCTTCTTGCATTGGGTACACAATTTGCTGGATCCCATGCCTTCCTTGTTTTTTGGTTTATTCCTGCAAGTGATAGCCTATGAAAGGGTAAATGTGAGATACAATTTTGTAAGTCTTTTCCTATCTTAAAATATGTTTATTCTGTTCATATATTGACTGATAGTTTGGTTATACAATTCTAGGCTGGGGGCACCTGAGTGGCTCATTTGGTGAAGTGACTGACTCTTGATTTTGGCTCAGGTCATAATTTCACAGTTCTTGAGACCAAGCCCCACATTGGGCTCTGCTCCGATGGTGTGGAGTCTGCTGAGGATTCTCTCTCTCCCTCTCTCCCTCTGCCCCTTCCCCACTTACTTGCACATGGGTGCACTCTCTCTCTCTCTCTCTCAAAAATAATAAACACTGAAAAAACATTCTAGGCTGAATTATTCACAATAGCTAAGATTTGGAGAAAATCTAACATGTTTATCAATGGATGAATGGATAAAGAAAATGTGGCATATACACACAATGGAAAATTATTCAGCCATGAAAAAAACCCCCATATTCTTCCTTTTGTGACAACATGGGTAAGCCTGAGGGATTTTGCTAAATGAATATGTCAGACAGGGAAAGGCAAATCCTTCATGGCCTTCCTTACATGTGGAACCTTAAAAAAGCTGAACTCATAGAAACAGACAGTAGCATAGTGGGCTCCAGGGGCTAAAGTGTGGGAGAAATAGGGAGATGTCGATCAAAAGGTACAAACTTCCAGCTGTAAGGTTAATAAGTTCTGGGGGTCTAAAGTACAGCAAGGAGACTATAATTAACAGTAAATTAACAGTACTGTATTATATACTTGAAAGTCGTTAAGAGAATAGATCTTAAATGTTATCATCACACACACCCACAAAAGGGAGCTGTGTGAGGGGATGGAGGTGTTAATTAACTTTACTCTGGTAATCATTTTGCAATATATTTGTATCAAATCATTAAAACATAAATGAAATAAATAAAATTCTAGGCTGAGTGAAACTGATCCTTGAACTTGAAGATATTGTTGTCTCACATATGGTTTTACTGACAAGAGGTCTGCTCTTCTCCCTGGAGGCTTCCCCCACCAACCCTGCAGCTTTATTGAGATATAATTAACATATAATATTGTGCAAGTTGAAAGTATCCACAGTGTTGATTGGATACACATATATATTACAAAATGACTGCATGGAGGCTTTTATGGTCTGCCTTTTTCATTTTTTAATGTTTTCAATGATTTTCCTGAATGTGCTTCTTTTCATATTTACATTACATGGCATTTCATGAAACCATCCATTTTGAATTTGCCTTCCATTTTGAAAAGTAAGTTTTGTTTTATTTTCTTATTATTTCTTCTTTCCCTCTATATATTCTCTCATCTCAAAACCCTTATTAGCTTGATGTTCAATCTTCAGGATTCATCTCTGAAGTTTTTTATCTTTTCCCATGTTTTCCACTTCTTTTCCTTTTTACTCCAGGGGTAACGTAAGATCCAGGAAACAAACTGGACTATATCTTTCTATTCTTCTATTGAAGTTTTATTCTGGAAACTTGATTTCTAATTCAACTTGATACCCTCTTACATCATATGTCAATGAAACTAGAGGCCCTGTTACAACCCTGGACCCTTCCAAAATGCTCCCACTGTGCATTTTCTACTTGGCTCTCTCTGGTTCTCTTGGCTTTCTCTCCAATTTACAGTCCTGTTTTTCACCTTTGCTTTTGGCACAGGAAGTTCCAGAACAATATTTTGTAAGCTGCTATGAGACATCTCTTTAGACCTCATAGGGGCTTGGCACCATGTGGACTTCCATAAGCATTGCTACTGTCAGGCTCGCTTATTGTCAGCTGATCACAGCATGGAAGACTCCCTTGTGTTATTACTGCTACTGTTTTTTTTTTTGTGTGTGTGTTAAAGGGACTCCTTTATAGATGGTAGGGCCCTCTTGTAATCAAATCACCTCTCCTAACTTTTCTTTTCGCCATAGATAACAAAATGCCTTAAATCAGGTTTGATTGAAATACTGATTCATTGACGTATCATTGGTTGGATACTTTTATTATGTGAGGTACAAACAGTAAAAAAAAAAATGAACAGAAAATTCCATGGCCACACTCTTTCTGACCCCAGTTAACAATGCATGGTTTACAGAAAGGGCAGCTGTTCAGAAGGCAAAAACTCCACCAGAGCAAGATACTGTCTCTGAGCACAAGGTTGAGTTCAAGCAATTATAATGAAATTGAGGATGATACCTGCACTGAGAGAAAAGGGCTGCATTTTGTGTTATAGACATATCTTGTTGATGTGAAAACAGATTCAGGGAAGTCTAGCCAGAGATTAGACTGTCATAGTTTCACATGTTCCTACCTCTCTACCTCTCCATATACTCCTATACCATATGTTGCCCAAATTAACCTCCCTTCTCTTTCCCATTTCAAAGCATTAGCATTAGCACATGGTGGTTAAAAGCCTGAGCTCCAAAGTCAAGCAACTATGGATTTGAATCCTTGCTCCATCACTTAGTGACTTTGATTCACTTCGTGGCCCGCTCTGTCACTGTGACATTAGAAAGGTGACTGTGCCCATCTTGGTCCATTCTCCACCCTCCCTATCTGTTCTCTTCCCTGGTAGTCTGACCTCTGTAGATTTATCCACAGGATCCCTCGATCTGGGACTTCTGGCTGGTTTTTGCTACACGAAAGCATGGCGAAAGAGTGAGGCTGGATATCTATTCCAGGTTTCTCTGGATTTTCTTCAGGCCAACTGCATCCCTCTACAACGGGGAACCTGTTAGGTGGTCCTCCCCACTTAGCTCTCCTCCTGGATTCTGGTAATCATTCCCTCCTACCCCAGGATTGGGGGTGGCAATGGCCCCAACATGACTTGCATCAGGGTGCTATGTTATCCCTTATGAATTCCTTATACCCTGTTTATATTTTGGCAGACAGTGCTTTTATTAAAACCTCTTCCAATGAACCTATTTTTGAGTGCTCCATCTGTTTCCTGCCGAAGCCACAAACATACCTGAGACTCAATTTATTTTTAGGTCAGATCAGTAGAAGAATATTTGTTCCATTGATTTGCCATGAGGATTGAATGAGATACTATACCCAAGCAAGGCATTATGCATGATACACAGAAAGAACTTAATAAGTTTCAGCTATTACTGTTAGTTGTAGCAATATCATTCATCTTAAAATAAGGTAGGGGCACCTGGGTGGCTCAGTTGGTTGTGCATCCGACTCTTGATATTGGCTCAGGTCATGATCCCAGGGTGGTGGGATAGAGCCCCCTGATGAACATGGATCCTGCTTGGGATTCTTTCTCCCTGTCTCTCTGCCCTCCCCCATTCTCTCTCTCTCTCTCCTCTCTCTCTCTCTCTCTCTTTCTCTCTCTCTAGTTTAAATAAATAAATAAAATAAATAAAGTAAGTTAAAATTCACCTGCCATTTATTACCCTTCCAAGTTCTGTTTTTCTAATACTTATGTGTACTGTTTTTTTCCTACATTATCCTGTGGTAAGAAATGTTTATTTATCACTTTCCTTTCTCTTCTCTCTCATGTTTTGTCCCTTTAACCAACTAGTTAGTTTCTTAAAAGATAACTAGTAGGTAACGCTAAAGGATCATTTATTAAATAAACAGGCCAAAAGTAATTATGGTTATACATATAGGTGCAAGTTCCTATTGCTAAGCAACAGTCATGGACAAAAAAGTTAAAATAAAAATGAGTTCCTACTGAGTGAGTTAGTATATTCTCCATACATGGAGTTAAGAACAGAAAATCTCTTTACAAATAGAAGAAATCCAGCCCTGCTTAGAATGGTGATGTTCTGGCAAAAGTTAGGATGAACTGGTTAACCTTCACTTTCCTAATCCTTAGTTCTATGATTGATCTTGACAGAAAGAGAGAGCAACAGAGACACTGCCCAGGAGCAGGCTTGGTCACTGGTACCTAATACCATCAAGTTTTAGTCTTTGTTCATCCAAGTGCAGGGCTTTGCTTTGTACAAGGAAGAGTTGAAAAACATCTCGGGAACAGATGTAAGAAAGCACTCTCTTCTTTTTAGCAAAAAATGTGGTTACTGTAGGCCACCACTGTCAGAACCAGAGGACACCATGCTGACTAACAGAAACCAGATGCTCTGGGAAAGGAAGCCATGGATAAATATGAATTATTTTCATCTGACTGACCTTCAGTTATCTCCCTTAATGTTGAGCCCTGGTTTTTCTGCCATCATCTTCCTTTGGGTACCTGGAGAAGAGAACAACAAAGGGGCGCCATTATAGAGTGATTTATGGAGGATGTGTACAAGGGTCATCTGTGGCATGTGAGAAGAGGAAGAAGAAAGAACAAGAGAGTGATAATAAGAGTGTGTGCAAGAGACTGAGGATTAACTCAAGATAAAAAATTAAAGCACAAGAAATATAGTGTTGTGGGTAGAGTCCTGGCTAGGAACCAGGAGTCTGGGTTCCAATTCTTATTTTGGTACTGACTCATTGAAACATATGGGACCCATTCAGAATATATTTATAGTGAATGAAATCTCTTATTCTCATTATGCTGATTCCTCCACCACTGCAAAAGGGGGTTAGTCTTTGTAGATACCCTAATTTTGGCGTGCTGTGAGATGGGATAGTAAGATGATCCACTCTCCTTCACACCAGCTCTGTAATCGTGGTGTTCTTTCCTTTATCTCCTGTACTATCCTAGGTCCATTGTTAAACATCTCAAAGATGCCAAGACTGAATAGTCATTCTTCTCTCTCCAACTGGAATTTGTTCTTCACCAACTTCTTTTTACCAAACCACTTTTTTCATCTTATTATTATTTTTATAACTATTACACCTTTTTAAAGAAGGGGAGGGGTGGTGTGGTGGCAGGGGTTTTATTCATGCTAAGGAAAATAAAACCTTTTAGGGAAGATTTACTTGTAAGACTCCATCTCTCTCATCAGATTTTGCTAAATTTTTTCTCAGCAGTTTCAACACCCACAAGAATATCTCTACCTACTAACTTATGGACTTCCAAGTTCTCATTGACAAAGTTAAATTTATCCTATTTCTTTTTTCTTGGCTCTCAGTTCTGTCTCCCTGCCTCTTTCCTTCCACTTAAAAATAATTTCTCTCTCCCTCTCTTTTTTTAAAATCTATTTCTTTTAACAGACCCACTGTTTTTCCAGAAGTCTGGTTTAGTAGAGCCTCCTCCTTCCCCTTATTAAGTTTACGGATTCTAGTACAATAACCATCAAGAAAGCAGAGATTTATTTTTGGGTCTTTGACTGAAGCCCAAGACTAAAAGGAGCTCTAAGATGAATAACGAAGACCAGATCCCATCCACCTTCACTTTCTCAACAACATTCTCTCCATCAATGTCCTCCTCTGACTCCAAGAAAATAATCTTCCTGTCCCCCACTGTAGATGTTTCCTAAAAACCATGAACATGGTATTATTGCTTCCATCTTAAAAACTACCCCCCTCAAACAGTCACTAAGACAAAAACAAAACCACCCCAAACAGAAATAACTGTATGAGTTCCCTAGAGTTGCCATAATGCAATGCCACAGACTGGGTGGTTGAAACAACAGAAAATTATTTCTCACAGTTCTGGAGCCTAGACGTCCACGTTCAAGGAGTTGACAGGTCTGGTTTCTCTTGAGGTCTGTCTCCTTGGGTTGCAGATGGCTTCCTGCTTATTGTAGCAGGTACATATCACATGCACCCTTATCCCTCCTGCCTCTGTGTGCCTTTATCTATTCTAATCACTAGTCATGTTGGATTAGGGGCTATCCTAACAGCCTCATTTGAATTAAATTATCTCTTTAAGGGCCCCATTTCCAAGGATAGTCATTTTCTGAGATACTGCGGATTAGGGCTTCAATATATACATTTTGGAGAAACAAAATGCAGTCTATAACACAAATCACCACCACCAACAGAACACTAAGACCCTCTTTTTAGCCCACTTCTCTCTCTTACTACCACCTCATTTCCTGTTCTCTTTTACAGAAGAACTTTTTCAGTGAGTTATATATGCTTGCTGTCTCCCCCTTTCTCTTCCCATTCCCTCTTAATTCACTCCATTCAGCCTTTTGCTTTCACCAAAGCTACTCTAGTCAGGGTCCTAACAACCTTGATGAAAATCCAATGGTCTTTCACAGTGCTCATTTTACCTGATAGAGCACCAGCCTCTGACACAGTTGACTGGCCCTCTTCCTTGATACCCTCTCCTCACTTGACTTCCAGAACACTGTGCTCTCTTGGTTTTCCTCCTGCCCTCTTGGTTATCCTGTCCCAGTCTCTTTTCCCGATCCCTCTTCTTCTTCCAGAACTATTAGGGTTGTAACATCCCAGATTCTCCTCTCTATCTACATTCATTCCCTTGGTAAACTTAATTCAGTTTCATAATTTTTAACACCACAAATATACTAGACTCTCAAATTTATATCTCTATCCTTTACCACTGAATTTCGAATGCTCATGTATCATTTCCATATGTACATAATATGTACAAACTTGAATTCCTAATCACCCTCCCCAAACCTGCCCCATCTGTCATCTTTTCACCTCAGTTTTTGGCAGCTCTTTTTAGTTGCTTAGATAAACAATATTGAGAAATTCTTGACTCATCTCTCGTTCCATATTTTACCCACCATGAAATCCTGTTGGCTCCACTATCAAACTGTATTTAGAATCAAATCACTTCTCACTACCTCTATTACCACTAATCTGTGCCAAGACATGATCTTCCCTTACTTGGATTACTGTAATTGTTCCCCTGAATGGTCTCCCTGAGTCTACACTTGACTCCCTAAAGTCTATTCTTGGTAAAGCAGCCAGAGTGATGCTTTGAAAATGCAAGTCTGATCTTGTCAATCCCAGAGATGTAATCCTGCAATGGCTTCACACGTCATTCATTGGAAAAGCCAGTCTTTGTCATGGCCCAAAGACCTTTCATGATCTGCCCTGTCTTCCATCTTTGATCTCATCTTTCAGTCTTCCCCACTCACTTGCTGTTCCAGCCACATTGGTCTCACATTTTCTATTACACAACAAGAACATTCTTGCCTCAAGGCCTCTGAGCTAGCAGTTTCATCTGGATCATTCTTCTCCCAGATATTCTCATGGATAACTTACTCTTATCCCTCAAGGCTTTGCTCAAATCAGGCCTGCCCTGACTACCTTTTTAAAATTGTAAGTTTCTTCAAGCCCATCTCCACACTGGTGATCCCTATTTTAGTTTTTAATCTATTTAATCTATTAATCTATTCAATAGAATTTATCACCTTATAATGTACAATATAACTTGCTCAATTATTATTATGTTTAATGTTTTCATCTACCATAATATCAGCTCCAGAAGGGTGGCAGCTTTCTTTTAAATCTATTCATAGAGAGATTTCCTTTTCTGGTATGTTTTAGTGTTGACTTCACATTAGATATCATGCTTTAAGCTTTTTGATAATGTATGTAAATCAGTGAAGGTTTCAAATTATTATTTCTTCATGTGTACTTTCACCAAATTGATTCATGTATTTTTGATGCAGAAATACATATTCTGTTTGTAGCCCTTACCTTTGCATCTATACTTATTTTTTCATACAGTTGTGAAGGTTCAAATGGAAATTCTGAAAGAACAGAATATGTTTTGATTTTTTTTCAATCAGGAGTACTAAAAACCAAACATCTTTGGTGATCCAGAATGGTCCTATTTTAAAATATCGTCTCCTGGTGTAAGAACAAATTTTGACTTAAGATATTATGGTTGGTATGGCAAACATTTCCAATGCTTTGATCCTTTCTTGTTCTTAGATGCTGGGGATCCTGAGTGAGAAGAGGAAAGGTTTTATATCACAAGAAAAAAATAGTCATTAGTTTTACTGGCATACATTCTTTTTGGTAGTATTCTTTCCATTTGGAAAAAAGTAACTGGGAATTGACTAACTGACTAGCATTTATTGAGCAGCTACTCCATATTGTATAAGAGCTATATTAGAAAGATCTCGAGGGAAGGGACAGAGATGGATTCATCTTTGTGATCACTTTCTTCAGTCTCACATGGCCACGTTTAATCTATTTGTTAAGAAATGCATGAACCCTTTTGCTATGTACCAGTCAGAGTGCTAGACACTGAGTAAATGATGATAAATATGTTTGGCATCTGATTTCAAGGAACTTACAATAAAGAAGGAGAAACAGACAAAGAAGAAAAATTGTTACAATATAGTGTAACAAGTTCTGTGTCAGACATTTCTTTAGAATGAAATAGAAGCGCCTAGAATGGTTAGCTCAAGTGTCACTCTGTTCTGGAAGGTTTTCCTGAGTCTTAAGAAGGGTTGGTAGGAATTCAATTTGTGTTTGTTCAACAAAGGGATCACTATGAAAATTTAACCACAATACAAGGCTAAATATAGTAAAATGGTCAGTGAATGGGGGAGACAGTGAGTGCTGAAGGAATTTGCAGCAATGGTTGATTTATGTGGGCTAGGACTGAATGCCCAGACCCAGTTCAATTGATTATCCTCCAAGTTTTATTAGGATTAAATCTTTGGTCTGATGTCCTTTAAGTACAGACTCACAGGTCAGCGTATACTGAAGAACATTTTGGTACCCACTTTAGAGTTAAAACAGGGATGACTGCTCAGATTAATTTTGGGGTGTGTGACATTCTGATCCTCAGAACAGAGATTATATTGACATCCTGTGCAGCTATGCTATGAATTTTCCCTTGGGACTCTTTGTGGGACCTTGAGAAATAAATACTAAACGAGTGTGACAAGTAAGTCTGTAAAATGATCTGCCTATGCTTATTAAAAGGTAGTGAAGTCTCTCTAACCAAAGATGAGTTCTTTACATCTGGGAAAGAGAGAGTTGGATTCTATTCTGCGTCATCTATCATAAGCTTCTAGCTGCGGTCCAACAGTTGAATATTTATTACAAGCAATGATGGAAGAGGCAAGAAGAGGCCAGTTTGATTTTCCAGATCTAAAGCTGTGTTTTGAGCCGCCACTTGAAAAAAATGCTTTGACTTAAACACTGAGCCAACTTGATTTGGAACTGTCACCACCAAGAGAGAAAATGTCTGGAATCCTTGCAGTGTCATTTCTGGGCAGTCTGTCTTTTATGACTTGTGCATTATGAAGGAGAGACAAGTGAATACCATGTAGGACTGGGGACTCCATGAAACCATTAGTGCTGTCATAGCAGGCAGAAACAAGACCACCAGGCAGAACAGAAGACCACCCAACACAGAACATGAGCTCCCATTAGCAACATCGTCCAGATTATATGCTCTTGACATTTGCATTTCAGAATGTTGAGCCACCAAGCACGCTGTTGGATAATTATTGCTTTGTGATGATATTTAGCAACTCTTACAATGTGGACCACCAATTCTGGTTTGGGTTTCTTCTTTTTATTAGCACCATCTGAGAATATCTGTGGTAGAGACATTGGTGAATTTTGTCTGTCCTGTGGCCAAAGGAATGAAAGGAAAAGCAACTTAGTTTGTTAATATGGAATTGTTCAGCAACAAAAAGCTCATGACACATGTCTGAAAAAGGCTTCATTGAGAGCTTTTTAACTTTTTTTTTTTTTTTCTCAAATAAAGCATACCAGAATGTTTACTACTGCTTCTTAAAGTACACTCTCGGTGCAAATAGCCTTGTACTAATTTCAGAGCTTTAGTGGGATCTTTTACCCAACCAAGTTTTCTGGTCACTATTTTTACTTCAGACAGACTCAGCTGTTTCTTAGTTAAAAAAAAAAACTGAAACAAAGTAAAACACTTTTTTTCCCTCTAGAGGAAGTCAATATGGTTGTCCAAGACACGTTATTTCTTTTATTTTTTTGTAAAGGAAAGATCAGTCCAATTTCTCTTCTTTTCTCCCTCTCTGCTTAGACTATTCTATGTTTTTCTATGCTTTTTTTTTTTTTTTAACTTTATTCCACCCCTTATACTAAATGTCTTGGTCAGATTTTAAAGTCTGAATTCTCCAATATGATTCTTGTCTGATTCACGTATTTCCTGATGACAGTTTTGTTGTTTAGCTTTTTTAGTGTTGATGTATTCTTCTCTTGCATTCTCATTTACTAAGTTAACATTCTGTGGGAGGTCATTTACAGATTTCCCTAGATATTTACAATATCTTACCTAACTATACATCTCTCTCATCTTTATGACTTTAATCCCTTTAAATTCTTTTTTCAAGAATGTTTCCATTGTCTTTAAGTGTGTTGGATTCAACAAGAATGAATTAACTAATCCTTGAATCAATTACGCATCATCTTCATTTTCTTGTTGGAACGTATCTACATTGAATATTTTGCCGTTAAATTGACTTGACATGCTGTTGTCATTTTTAATAAAATCGACCTTTGGTGGAAGCAACAAAGAAGTACCTCAGCAACAGAGGGGGTTACATTTGATGTCTAATGCATGAATCTCTTGATTCAAACCCTTGGGCAAAAATCAGTCAAAATTGATATCCATTGAAGCCAATCTCTAGAGCAGTAGAACTGGGCTCTTTACCAGTTCAGTCTATCGCTTGAATAAGCCACACTGCTGTATTGGGCAAGATTCTGACTTGATTAGCATTTATTCAGAGAGGATACATCTCCCAAACCTTTCCAAGTCAACAAAAGCAGAGTATGTAGGCATCGTACACAGTGTACAACTCTAAATATTTGATGAGCAAATGGCAGGACTTAAATATATTTAACTAGAGAAAGCCGTAGGTTAAAAACAAAAAAGACTAAACTGTAAAAGAGAGAGATCTTGAAGAATATATTCACAAAAGTCATGGATTTGATGGTTTAGATCCCTGTTTTACCTCTGCATATGCATAATTTGTTTTTGAGTTCACTGTATATGCCGTGATTTCCAGTAACTAATCCCAAATTGAATTCCATCCTGGAATGTTGAGGTTTCCAAATACTAAATTATTTACCAGTTATGGAATGATCCAGATTTCTCAGCAATTTACCCAAGTTTCTTCTAACCATCATTTCTTTGGTATTCTTATAAAAACTTTTGAGTTTCTCAAATCGGTAGATAAACTCTTTGGGTTTACTTGTGTGTTTATCTTCCTTCTTACCCTGGAGACTTCTCTTCTTTCCCATGCCCGCATCATTCTTTAATATCCAGGGGCTGATTTGTCCATTTCCTGTGGGGTAGATGCTTAGCCCAAATGTATGTGATTATGAAGTTTCCCCATGGGTTCTGGGAAGGTAGGAGGAGGTAGTTCTTGGTACCTGGTATACACAATGTGTGTCTCAGGAGAAGAATCATAGATAACAATTAACCAAGCATTTGTCAAAAATACTGGCACGTGCACATGTCTTTTGGCTTCCCAAAGATTTGCCTTCTGCTTTACTAACCTCAGGATACTGGCCAGCCGTGTGGAAAGACTGCCAAGCACATCCAGCTCATGGAGCCAGAGGCTGCTTCACTTGACTATCTGGAAATCATTCCTTCACTCACTTGGGAGGTTCTGGGGCCTCTTTATTTCCTCAGAAAAATGAGGCCCACCCAAATGATTTCAAGAGCACACTGCAGCACAGTCTCCACAGGCAGACAAGCTGTGAAAGTTGGAAATCTGTAGCTCCTCTTCTTACCCATTCTGTGTGGTACATTCTCTTCCCAACCACATAGGTTTACAGCCTCCTAAGACCTTTCTCATGAGAGACAATAGAACCCAGTGTCAGGTTCAGTTAAAATGAATGATTAGGAAAATCTGTAGCTACTGAGAATGAGGTTCCCAGTTGAGTATCAGCAGTAACCACAGGAGGTGAGGGTTTGCCTTTTTTCCATCTGTTTTCAGGAATAACAGAAAGAAGCAGAGGGCTCTGGTTTACCTCTCAAATTCCTAGCTTCATTTCTCAGTACGGCCAATGGGGCACTGGGTAGAGGATGAGGTTTCCTGTCCATTTCTCCGTGGTGGGCTGGCCACACTGAGAAGGAAAATAGAAGGGAGATCGCTTGAACGTCTAGGTCTTATCCAGGTCAGTATGTAAGCAGATCTCTTTCACCTGCAGTACTGCTCCAAGACGTCTCCAAGCCAAAGACACCAATGTGACAATACATCCATCTTTCGTGCTGATTTCCCCTTCTCCTGATTGCAGATCGAAAAGGGCCTTTCTTTATCAAACAGATACAATAAACCTATGACAATATGACCAATAAAAAATAGAAATTCCATGAAAATAAACTTATGCTCTACTGTTATTTTTTCCTCCTTTCATTACTTCCTTTCCATTTCTCTACATTAGAAGCAAACTTCAATAACAGTGTTTCTTGTTTCTGTATCTAATGACGTCACTTTCTAGCTTTGAAACCTCCAGTGGCTTGCCACCATCTGTGGAATGACTTAGTGGCCTTTAGCATGATGCCGCACACCTGAACTCAAGCCTTGCTGAATTATCCCAGCTCCCCAGATCATCAGGCCTGTTCGAGTCCAAGCTCTGTACACAGTCCACTCTTCTGACTTGGAATGCCTTCTTCACTGGCCTGCTTATGAATTGCTACTTCAAAATGCAGCTTGGATAGCACCCCCATTCACAAGCCCTCTCCAGTCCTCCCTTCCCCACTGGCAGAGTCCTGCTTGCCATCTTTGCACCCTTTCTAACATGCCATATTTTGTTGTTGTCTTTGTTATTCGTGCCCTTCCCTTTCATAATTTCTTCCCTGGGAGACTGTGATTTCCTTTGGACCAGTTTTGTGCTGTTATCACATCCACCCCAGGAGTTTTAAATGCCTGCCTTAATGGACTCGTACAGTGTTGCTGAATGAATGGATGGAAATTTAAAAGATAAACAAGTCATATATGTGTACGTATGTATATATATATATCCCATTTCCTAAATTCACACACATTTAAAACATGCTTTCTCTTCCTTTTTTACATTGTATAGAAGTAGCACAGTCCTTCCTCACTTCCCCTTCCTCTTGTCTTTACTTCTTGACTTCATCTTTTTGGAGAAGCAGGTGTCTAGCACAGTGTCCCTCTCCCCACCATTATGACCATGGTTGCCTTCTTCCATAAGAGCCCCAAAGACCCCAGCTCTTGCCAAACAGCCCTCTCTCCTGGCTGCAGCTCTCACTGGGGTCCACTGTCCCTCCCTGCCCTTCGGGCCTGGGGTAGAAATAATTTCCCACTATGGCCAGTCCATGGGTTATTCTTCCAGCCTCCATCTTTGTAAATCCATTCCTTCATTAAATGCTTTTTGCCCTTTGAGTGTGTTCTGTTTCCCACCTGCGTCCTCATTATTGACTTACTATTTAGTAATCCTTTATTTTATTATTTAAAAAAAATTTTAATGTTTATTTTTGAGAGAGAGAGGGAGACACACAGTGTGAGTGGGGGAGGGGCAGAGAGTAGGGGAGAGGCAGAGAGAGAGGGAGACACAGAATCCGAAGCAGGCTCCAGGCTCTGAGCTGTCAACACAGAGTCCAGTGTGGGACTTGCTCACAAACCATACGATCCTGACCTGAGTTGAAGTCAGAGGCTTAACTGACTGCCACCCAAGCGCCCCACTAGTCATTTGATTTATAAACTAAGAATACGAATTTCTTCCATTTACTTACATCACACCAGTAACGATGGGTGTCAGGAGCCAATGTCTTGACAGTGCTTAGTGATTCGTGAGAAATTGCCTGCATCAAAGTTGATATTTGTATCTTCAATCTCTGTTTCCTGTTCTCCATCTGTTTCCTATTCCAGCAGCAAACATTTATTGAGTACTACTTGCTCTTTACTCTTATCTTTGATTTGAGATCTTATCTTTCCCCTTTTCGTGGGAAAATTCTTAGACCATAAATCAGAGATCATCAATTACTGGCCATGTAATTGTCAGACAAGAGCTAAGCCCTGGTTTCCTTATATATGAAATGGGAGGGACAACACCTCTCTTACAGAGCATATAGGGCTGCTGAGTGAATCAAATAAAGCCATTTCATGAGTAACTTAAGACAATCATATTTACTACTTGTATGGTTTCTGCTCTTTTCATGTTCTTACACTGTCCGTGTTTTCCCTCCATAATGTGCCTTTCTTTCTTTCTTTCTTTCTTTCTTTCTTTCTTTCTTTCTTTCTTCCTTCCTTCCTTCCTTCCTTCCTTCCTTCCTTCCTTCCTTCCTTCCTTCCTTCCTTAAATGTTTATTTTGAGAGAGAGTCAGATGGGGGAACAGAAGGAGAAAGACACAAAGGATCTGAAGCAGGTTCTGCACAGATAGCTGAGAACATGATGTGGGGCTTGAACTCACGATCCATGAGATCATGACCTGAGTTGAAGTTGGATGCTTAACTGACTGAGTCACCCAGGGCACCCCCATTGCTTGTCTTTCTTGACAACATTTTTTTCTTCCTGCTTCTTAAGTTTCCTTCTCTTTCCATAATATTCTTTCCATGCTCCTCTTCTGTACATGCCACATTTTCACTAGCCTCTTTAAAATGCTTCCTTTCAAACATTTTAAAGAATTTTTCCCCTTTGAGAAAAACATGAAAATTCAGCAGAAATTTAAATGTGTGCCTGGAATCAAACAGATGTGTAATTTACTTTTAAGAGGATTGTGATTTTTGAGAATAAAATCCATAGTGACCAACAGAAAGCTTCTAGGGTTCAATTGGCCAAGGCCTGAATATTCTTTTCTTCTCATGCTAGTGTTATAATTAATGGTCTAATAACATGTCTCAAGTGTTGTCCCTTTCCCGTTTCCACTTATTCTCAATTCTTCTTAATTTTATTTGTTTAATGATTTATTAGTTCAATTTTGAGCACCAGACATTTGCTTGGTGCTGTGTCTTTATGAAAGGCATGCTCCTCCTTCCCAGGGAGCAAGCAATCACATGGGGATAAAAAGGAACATTACCAGAGGCACATCTGGTAATTACAAGACATGTTAGGGACAACACAAGACTGGGTTTTGGTCTGATTTGTTCCCTGATGTATCCACAGCATCAAAAGCACTGCCTTGGATGTAGTAGGTGCTCAATAAATATTTGCTGAATTTATGAATTAATTTTAATACCAAAAATGTTGAATATGAGCCAGTTAAAGGGAATGAAGTAAGGGGTTGGAACAGACAGAAGGAAAAGTATGTGCAATGGCCTAGGGGCAACAGAAAGCACATTATCCATGAGGAATGAAGGTTTCTTCTCAGTGAGGGCTCAGAGTGGAGGATGGGTATGATGAGAATTGATCCAATAAATCAAGGATTGACCCAATAAATTAACCCCACAGTGGGGCACCTGGGTGGCTCAGTTGGTTGGGCATCCGACTTCAGCTCAGGTCATGATCTCACAGCTCATGAGTTCAAGCCCCACATCAGGCTCTGTGCTGACAGCTCAGAGCCTGGAGACTGCTTCAGATTCTGTGTCTCCCTCTATCTCTGCCCTCCCCCTGCTAATGTGCTCTCTCTCAAATATGAATAAATATTTTAAAAAATTAAAAAAATAATGAACACCAGCTACTCTGTCAGGGACTTTACATACATTATCTTAAAACCCTAAAACAACACTATGACAAAAAGTGTTATTCAGACTTGTTTGTTCGTTTAAACCCGATTTCACCTAGATACAAATGGTGATGTTATTTGAGAACTGTAGTGTACCTGATCCATATACTCCCCTGATGACAGACAAGGTGACCAGACTCTTGTCCTTGAATTCAGCTGCCTCTGCAAAGAGGAAGGCAGGTTTAGGAGTGTTCTTTCAGCTGCTCTCAGATGCTCTGTCTTCAGGAATACATTTGAGAAGACCCTAGATAATAAATGATCTGGAGGTTTCAATTGTGGTGCAGCATTTCATTCAGCAGTTGGGTGCCAAATTTCAGTAAAATGTGGAATGAGTAACTAGAGGAAGTTGAACTGGAGAATAATTCTACTCAGAACAAAGAACCCTGGAAAACACTATGTTCCCTGCCTAACCCATCGAAAGGTGTGAGTTTTGGAGTGGGCTAGACCAAAACAGCAGAACTTACGACTATTTTAAATTCTAAAAGGTTTCAAATTAGTGGTTGGAAAGTTACATTAGGGGTTAGCATGATGAGGTTCCAACAATCCTAGACTTTTTGTGTTGGAAAGGATCTTACAGATGCTGTAGTCTAACTCCCTTGTTTTGTAGATGTGGAAACTGTGGTCAGAGAAGTTCTGTATCTCACTGCCATGCATGGAGGTCTGTGTTCTCCCCACAGCACCATATTATCTCCTGATAATTTTTAGGTGCTACCTTTCTGCTATGCAATGCTCTTTCTATTTTATTTTTTAAAATTTATTTGAGAGAAAGAGAGCGAATGAGAGCAGAGGAGAGGGGGGAAGAGTGAGATAGAGACAGACAGAGAATCCTAAGCAGGCTCCATGCCCAGTGTGCAGCCCAACATGGGACTCGATCCCACAACCTTGGGATCATGACCTGAGCCAAAATCAAGAGCCGGATGCTCAACTGACTGAGCCACCCAGATGCCCCTGAAATGCTCTCTTTAATTAACTGATAGGGTGCACGGAATTATATCACTGTTATTTAATGGTCTACTTGCCAGGCAGCTGTCCATTTAAGAAACTATGAATTCTTGGCTCCTTTAAGGATGTGGAAAAACTCTGTGGAGGGAAGAAGTGAACTCAGCATGGTATTCTTTCATCTTGGCTTTATTGCCCTTTGTTATTTTTACTTAATAATTCATCCAATTCTTTTCATCTAAGGAGCTCAAAATACTTTGTGCATATATATTTATACACACACACCTTAATTGTTCTGCAGCGTGTAGCAAGTATTATTAATAAAATATTAGTTTAAGAAACCAAAGGTCAGAGAGATTGAGTTACTGGCTTACCTTCAGGTCAAATAAGAATCACAACCAGAATCCAGTTCTGAAGAGTCCTCATTAACCTCAAAGGTCATTGTTACCCAGAGCTTTTGGTGGGAGGGGCCTCTGTGCAATGAAAAGGCAGATAATAAAGGCCCCAAAGAGTGCCTGGAGAATCCCAGAAAACCTTTGGCATCAGCCCTCCCTAATTAAAGATTGGGCCTTTTTTTTTACACAAGAACTTCATGCACCCACTGCTGTGGTGCTTGATGCAGGGCTTTTTTTCTGTCATCACTGACAGTGAAACTTTAGTAGGAAAAACAAATAAAAACACCTGGCCTGTTGGAAACCAATGTGGAAGCATCTGGTACAGTAACTAGCAGGGGGGCTGCTCATTAAATGTTTACTGATGGAAAGAGGGAAAGGAAAGGAGGGAGAGTGGAAAGGTGGAAGGGTTTGTAAAACAGCTTTTCAAACAGAAAAGAATGGACTGTAAATTCAAGTAGCTTAGTATCCCCAAGAGAATGTAGATGCAATATTCGCACCTCTTCAAAATACTCTATTTATTGCAGAATTTGTGGCTAAAACCTGGAGTAAAGTTTTGAGTTGAATTTCAAGGACTATTTGAAAAAACTCTTTTGTTGAGATCTTTTGTCATAGATTTGCCTAATTCAAATAACTTGGCCCTTTTGACTGAAACTGTCTCATAAGAAATATTTTGTATGTAGTTATGCAGATCCAAGTGCTAGCACTATACTAATTGAGTACATGGAGCTATGGAAAAGAGGCTTTTCCTATAAGAGAAATCTCAGTTGGCAAATCCCTTTTGTTATAAAAATTATTGAGCTTACTTCTAATATGCTCTAACAACCTTTGCTGAAAGCACTCTGTAATCGTAAAACTCATAACACATAATCATAGGGGAACTGATTTTATTAAGCAATTTTGTTAATTTTTGAAGTTTTTTAAATTTACTTTTTATTTCATTTTTCTAATGTTTTTATTTATTTTTGAGAGAGAGATAGAGGGGAGGGTCAGAGGGAGAGACACACACACAGAATCTGAAGACAGGCTCCAGGCTCTGAGCTAGCTGTCAGCACAGAGCCTACGCGGGGCCTGAACCCACGAACCGCGAGATCATGAACTGAGCCAAAGTCGGAGGCTCAACCAATTGAGCCACCCAGGCACCCCTGAAGTTTGTTTGTTTTAAACCTGTGCTGGAGACCATGAGAGATGATAGAAATATCTTTCTGTGTTGTTGTGCGGAAGGGTTAGTGATGTGGCAGGATATTCTCTCTGAGTCAGTTTCTAGAACACACTTCTAATCCAAAATTCTAGCATCACCGATTTGTTCTTGAAGAGGTCCAGTTTCTTAATGAAATAAAAATGCAAACTCCCGTGGCCAAGTCTGTTCAAGGCCCTCCACTGACTGCCCTTTTTACCTTTGGAAACTTCTTCCCACCAAGAAACCTGGTTGTATTGCCTGTCTCCTAAATACCTTGTCTATCATTTCATCTGCCTCTACCTCTCTGCCCCGCCCCACCTGCCGGCCACCCACACCACACCAATCTCCAAAGTTAAGACAAAGAAATCCCATCTGTAATTCGAATTTTGGCCAAATGCTACTTCGTTTGTAAAGAGTGCCCCACCCACTCTTACTAGGCGGTATTCGGAAGTATTTTATAGTCGTGCTACACAAGAGGGAAAACGCTCTGTCCCATAGTGTCCCTCTTGGAGCATATTTTTTTCTCTCTCTCTTGTACCATAATGTAAAGGCAAAGAACTGGACTTGTTTGCTCCTGAATTATCTACAGCCTTCACACAATGCCTAGTACATTTTAAGCACTCCGTGACTATTTAAAGAATAGTCTAAAAAAGCCACTCAAGAGACATCACAGAAACTGGTTACTTTTTTTCTTGAATAATGATAATTAAAATTAAAGTAATAGCAGGGGAATCTGGGTGGCTCAGTCAGTTAAGCATCTGACTCTTAATCCCAGCTCAGGTTATGAGTTCAAGCTCCACATTGGGCTCCATGCTGGGTGCAAAGCCTACTTAAAAAAAAAAAAGTATTAGAAGCTGACAGTTATTGGGGCGCCTGGGTGGCTTAGTCGTTTAAGCGTCCGACTTTCGCTTAGGTCATGATCTCGCGGTTCGTGGGTTCGAGCCCCGCGTCGGGCTCTGTGCTGACTGCCAGCTCAGAGCCTGGAGCCTGTTTCAGTCTGTGACTCCCTCTCTCTCTGACCCTCCCCTGCTCACGCTGTCTCTCTCTCTCTCTCTCCTAGAAATAAATAAAAATATTAAAAAAAAAAAAAAGAAGCTGACAGTTACTGAGGATTTACCATGTGCCAGATAGTGTTATATAAAGTACTTCACATCTATTCATTGCCTGGACAATCCTGTCACTTGGATGTTCTTACTATTTTCATTTTACTGATGAGGGAACTGAGGCAAAGAGTTTAGGGGATTTGCTCACGTTATACAGAATGGCATGGGAAAGCACCAGGATTAAAATCCATGCAATCTGACTCCAGTGCTCTCACTCTGCATTTCTTTCTTTCTTTCTTTTTTAAAAATTTTATTAGAGAGAGAGAATACCAAGCAGTTTCCATGCTGTCGGTGCAGAGCCTGACACGGGGGCTCGATCCTAGGATCCTAGGATCGTAGGATCGTGACGTGAATTGAAATCAAGAGTTGGAGGCTCAACCGACTGAGCCACCCAGGCACCTCTCACTCTTAATTTCTTTACAAAGGTCTCACCACTTTGAGCCTTGCTCTGATATCCCAGATAAACCTCCAACGGGCACTTGATTTCCCAGCTCATGAAAACATGCATGTCCTCTCTTGAAAAGACCACATGTGTTGCAGTTACCAGCAGTGAGTGAGACTTGGGCCATCCTCAAAGAGAGCCACAGTGTCTGCTTGATAAAAGCCATAATTTTCCTGACCTGCTCGACGCCTGGCCCCCTCAAAGAACATGCAGGCAGACACTTGGCAGCTAGGCGCTCCCAGACTCTGCAGCGCAGGGCTGTGTTAGTGTTGGCAGTGGGGGACCGTTTGCTTCCTCCCCGTTTCATGAACTGTCACATCAGCCTCTTTGATCCTCCCAGGGTCTCCAGTGTGCCAAAGTCATTACTCTGCATTCTTGCTCCATTTCAGATAATTGCCAAGGGAAAAGCTAAGGTCAGTAATGACCAAGGTAGGGAAACATTGCTCGATGCACGGCATGTCGTTTGTATATTGCGTCCTCAGGAAGGCTCCGGAGTGGAGGCGTTGCTTATTTTTATTGCTCCAGAGCCATGAAAGGGGGAAAAAGGGAATGAACCGAAATTGATACATCTGGACCAAGCGCCAGGCATGATTTACTCACATTTTTACCTGACCTGAAATTGCTTATTTAGAAAAAAGAAACATTATAAGGTCTCAGGAAAATGTCATGAATCAGAGCCAGCATGATTTCACATTGGGGCTCCATAAACTTTTTTAAGTGGAGAAACTGTCCAGGAAAATCAAATGAGCCAAAGGTAGGCCTGCCATCCGACTGTCTCCATGGCAACCATTTCATAGAGAGTTGCCTTGCTGTTTAGCCAGGGGGAATCAAACACTCGGGTTGAATCAGATGGAGACCTGCTGGGTCACTTGAGGTTGTCCTCACTAGGGCACAGGGTGAGAGCACTGGTTTTGGAAAGTAACAGACAAGAGACTTTCACCAAAACACTGCTCCATTGCCTCAAAAATTGTTTTGAGCTAACCGCACACTGCATCCCTGAAACCTACAACTCCAGGAAGTCAGGGAAAAAAAAAAAAACCCAGTTGATTAAAGCCTTCCAGGCTGCTCTAATGGTTCCCTTACCCCGTGTGTTCTTGGCACTTTGTAAGCAATATGAGCACAGTTATGAAGCAATTAAATAATAAATGTTATTCTTATAGCTACCAGCTGGAAGAGACTTTAGAGGACCATCAATTTTTTTTTTAATTAACTAAACTCCAGACTTTATTTGAATTTCATCCGTTTTCCCATTAAGGTCCTCTTTCTGTTCTGGGATTCAGTCCAGAATAGCATATTGCATTTAGTGGTCCTGTCCCCCCAGCATCCTCTACTTTGTAACAGTTTCTCAGTCTTTTTTTTTAAATTGAGGGGTAGTTGATACACGATGTTACATCAGTTTCAGTGAGTCTTTTGTTTTGTTTGTTTGTTTGTTTGTTTGGTTAATGACCTTGATAGTCCTTTGGAGTACCGGAAAGGGATCCAGTAGAATGTCCTCCACTCTGAGCTTGTCTGATGTCTTTGTCATGAGTAGACTGGGGGTTATGTGTCTTGGGAAAGATGACAGAGGCAAAGCGCCCTTCTTACCATATTGTATGATGAGTACATGATAACCACATGACATTACTGTGATACGAACCTCCGACCCTGGGTGAATGTCAAATTCGCCAGGTTTCTCCTGTGTAAAGCTACTGTTTTTGTCTTCCCTATTCAATTCTGTTCTTCGGAAGAGAATAACAAGTCTCGATCCTTCTCAGGTGTGTCTGGGTGGGAAGGGGAGTCAATCTTAAAGTCTTGGAATGGGGAGCATCTACCTACATTATTTGAGATTTTTCTGTAAGAAAGATTGGACTCTTCCCCATATTTTTTATTCAATCATTTATCAATGTGTACTCATGTATATTTATTTTATATTTGGGGTTATAATCCAATACTATTATTTATTTTGCTGATCATATTGCTCCCACTTCAACCTTTGGGAGCTCCTTTAGGTTGACATCTGTGTCCTTTTGACATGTCCTCATCTATTTGTTTGTTGAACACTGCCTTTTTGGTACTGTGAAATGCTCCAAGTTCATCCTCTATTTTACCTGCCCCAACTCTAGCATCGGTCATTTCTCCAAGGAACCTTGTTTTTTCTTATTCAAAAATGGTATTTAGAAATCAAGGAGATGATCAGCTTTTAACTCCTTTATTGGTCAAAGAAGATGAGATGCATATGAGGGATTAAATTATCCAGAATCTGTCACTGAGTTAGTGGCATGCAGGGATTAGAATCTGGGTCTAACTCTTTGTTTGAATAGTCTTTACTCCAGTCTTTGTCATACATCAGTGCATCTCAGTGAACATGTGTCCTCTTTGAAGGTAGGAAGGGCATTTTCTACTCTTTGGGAGATCTCTATTGTGCCTCCTATAGAGTCAAGTATAGAGCAGTCAAGAAATGCATGAATCAACCTCTGCATCATCTTTATTCAGCCTCACGCCTCTCTGCCCAGGTCAGACCCTCAATAATGCTTGCTCTAGACTACTGCCATTGCCACCAATACAGTGGTTTCCTTTTTCTCTAATCCGTTCTACTCACGGTTGCAAGATCAAGGATAGAGAGGCAGCGTTTTCATCATCTCTTACCCAACGCCATTGTATAGAATAAAGTTAAGCTTCATAACATTCTAACCCATTCTCTTGTTTATTTATCTCAAATCTTGAACAGCCCCCTAAGAGCATCTTTGCAAATATTATTGCATGACACACTGCCCAGAAAAGAGGGCCCCTCTGATACAGCCTTTCTCAGCTTTCAGCTTACTATTGACAGTTCCATCTCTTTCTTTCCCTGACTTTCCAGTTTCCGTCCCTGTCCCAGAATAAACCCCTTCTTCTCTTATGGATTTTGACCAGTGCCCCCAAGTCTGATTTTTCTGGAATAATGTTCCATTGATTATCATCTTTGAGATTTTGGTTTCTTTTTTTTTTTTTTTTAATTTTTTAAAATGTTTTATTTATTTCTAGGAGAGAGAGAGAGACAGCGTGAGCAGGGGAGGGTCAGAGAGAGAGGGAGTCACAGACTGAAACAGGCTCCAGGCTCTGAGCTGGCAGTCAGCACAGAGCCCGACGCGGGGCTCGAACCCACGAACCGCGAGATCATGACCTAAGCGAAAGTCGGACGCTTAACCGACTAAGCCACCCAGGCGCCCCGAGATTTTGGTTTCTAGTCTCTCCTTTTCTACTGGTTCTTTCCACTGAATATGTTTATAGGCTAAATTCTTTCCCATCCTAAAATAATTTTAAAAACCTTCCCTTGCTCTTTCTTCTTCATACCACACTATTTTTTCCCTGCCATTCACTCTCATATCAATCCAAAAAAAAGTCTCCACTCACAGTTTTGACATTTCTACCTACTCTTGGCTGATTGATTTCTCCTACCCCGATCCAGATTCCCCACTCCAACCACCTACACGATTCCTGCACTATCAAAAATAGTCTCTTTACAGTGTTTAATTATTCCTTCAGTCCTGGTCACAGGAGGAAACAGCACATTGAGGCCTTTAATTTTAATGAAGTGAATTTTAGTGAAGTGGGAGGCAGCCAGGGACTAGGCGGAGCAGGAAGGCAAGGCCTAGAGCCATAAGCAAGTGGAGTGTTATCAGAAACAGACAAATGCTGTAGCAATCTGATAGGAGCTACAGTAGAGAAAATCAGCCTCTGCCTAAGCCATAGGTCATAAGGGAGGGAGGGATTGAAGAAACTCCTTGCTTTCCTCTTCTCTCACATTTTGATGTCCTGTACGTGTCTCCCATTGGTTAACCCAAACCTAACAGAGGGCAAGAAAGCCCAAGTAATGCTGTTTGTAGCTGTCAGTTTTCTTTATTTAAAAAAAATTTTTTTTTTTTTGTAGTTTATTTTTGAGACAGAGAGAGACAGAGCATGAGCGGGTGAGGGGCAGAGAGAAGGAGACATGGAATCCGAAACAGACTCCAGGCTCTGAGCGGCCAGCACAGAAACCAAGGCGGGGCTCAAACCCACGAACCGCGAGATCATGGCCTGAGCCGAAGTCGAATGCTTAACCGACTGAGCCACCCAGGCGCCCCTCTGTCAGTTTTCTAGGGGGTAGAGAGCAGGGCAGAGAAGGGTGGATAATAGATTTGGTAGTGGAGGAAGCAAATGGAATAACCAGGATAGTTACATTTGGGAAGATTTTCCTGCTTGCTTCTTCATAGTTTTTCCACTGAGATCTATAATGCTGTCTCCTGGTTTCTTTCAATGATGCATTTATTTGAAAGAATAATATGCACCTGCTATGTCGGGAGCACCGTAGTAGATACTAGAGATCCGGTGGTGAAAAGGTCGGTGCTGTCCCTTCCTTTAGGAATCTTATGTTCTCACCATTCCTTTTCAGTCTACTCCACCAGCTCGTTCGTCTTTTCTCCTGTCATGTAATGTTGGCATTCCTCAAAATCTTCTCCTGGGGTCTCTTCTCTCTCTGGAGTGAGATTCACCCAAGGACTTTTTGTTCTCTTGTGTATGCATGCAAGGACTTCCAAATCTATATTCTAAATTCAGCCCCTTCAGCTTGTTCGCAAAGGATTCTAGGCCTTCTCTGTACCGGCTGCAATCGTTATACTCATCGTGCTTTCCCTTACACTCTCAGTGCTCCTCCCACCCACAAAGGGATTCCCAATGTTTTTGTTTTGATTTGATTTAATCAGTTTTGTTCATTGATGTATCTAAAGTGCCCCATTGTAGTATCTGACACATAATAGGCACCCACTAAATAGTTACTGAATAGCGACTATACTGTTTCCACGAAATCAGATTACTCTCTACTCCCCAAAGATACAACCTTGCTTATTTCTATGCCTTGGCTCACATAAGCTTTCTTGCTTCATCTCCACCATCCATAAGCCAATCTTTCTTCAAGACCCGGTTCACATACCATTTCTTCTATGAGCCCCCCTAGATACCACCTAATGAGAATTAACCCATTTATTTTCTGTACTGCCATTACATCTTGTCTATATTTCTGTTTCGGCACTACGATTATGCCATATATTTTAGTTAGATGTATATATTTCATTTTTTCTAGCTTTATTGTGGTATAATTGCACATAAAATTGTATATATTTGAGGTGTACAATGTGACGTTTTGATATGTATATACATTGTAAAATGATTACACAATCAAGGTAATTAACATCACCTTACAGAATTGTTATTTTTTTTTAAAGGATGAAGATTTTTTTTAATTTTTAAAAAAATTTTTAAAATATAGTTTATTGTCAAGTTGGTTTCCTGTGATTTTTTTAATAGCAAGAGCACTTAAGATCACCTCTTAGCAAATTTCAAGCATATGATATAATATTAACTACAGTCGCCACGTTGTACATTAGATCTTCAGAATGTATTTATCTTGCATAACTGAAACTTTGAACCCTTTGATCAATAGATGTGTGTATTTCTTATCTCCTCCCACAACATCACTAAAGTTACCTAGGATACTTATTCCTTCTCCATCTTTCCACAAAGCCTGTCAATGTGTTTTGTTAAAGTTAATAAGATAAGAATTAAGCTATTGCCCAAAAATATAAATTAACCTTTCTCAGTCATTTAAAATATTTAATATCTGTCTCTATACTTTATTAATGTGTGTAAAAATCCCATGTGCCTCCTTTGCAAGAAAAGGAGGGCAGAATGCATCTGTCTTCTGCAAAGAGTCATCAGAAGGTACAGCTGAGATGCAAATGTCAGGTGGCACCAACGGGATGTGCAGCTGATCAGACCGCAGTTAGAATGGCCTTCTGAATCTTCAACACTGTGATGCCACAAAAGCCTACCTGTGCTCTGAAATTTATATATGAACCAGCCCCAGCAAACTGAATTCTGTTGACAGGAAGCCCCACTGATCCAGCTCTATATTATTATGAAAACTGACTTTTGCAAGAAAAAAAAGTGATCTGAGAGTAGTTGTATACAGAGATCCACAATAAAGCTCTGATTAATTTAAAAGTATTAAAAGCGACCATCTCAATCTATCTGGAGATAATTGTGGTTTGTTTGTAATGATTCAGCTCGCCCTGGTTTTGACTCTATCTATCACAGCCCACATGTTAGAGATCTACCGTCAAATCAGGCTGGGCTTCAGGAACCCCTTCTGGCTTCTTTCTCTACTTCTCTTCTCACATGTGGTAAGGATCATGCTTCCACTTCTCTCTCTGAATTTTGTTCTTGGCTCCTGATCTACAGTAGGTGACTGTAAAGACTAGAACATGCGTGTAGCTGTAAAGAACTTCTGCATGCAAATTAACTCCTCTGACTTCTACAATGTGGAAATCCCCCACCTCCGTCAGCTTGCAATAAGCTAGAAATGAGGATCATAGCCTCCCACAAACAACTGTAAACTTCCAATTTACAAAATTTATTGATAAAGAAGCAAAGGTAGTGTGATTTAACACTGGCCATCTGTTTGCCAAACCCATTTAGTTTTCTTCCTGGGCAGGCAGTTAGAGTACGTTTTCCAGCCTCTACTGATCTATGTCTTATGGCTGGCTTTTAACCAGTGGATTCTGAGAGGAAGTAATGTATACTACAACGTCAATGCAACCAAAATTTCCTGTGTATCAGCCTCTATGATTTTTTTCCTTGCACAGCTTGATGGAGACGAACATGATAACTTGGGAGCCACATGTTAAAGATAGCAGAGCCATAAAACAAAGGATTCTGGGTCTTTGAATCCCATTTCTTTGAGAATTTCTATGGTAAATTTTTATCTCTTCTGGGATTATAGAAACTATATTATCTTAACTAAAAAGAACTAGAGCCAAGGAAGCTGTTAAGATATAGAAGGGTAGAATAAATGGTGTAAAGATTATACTACAGGGTGATATATATTGAATCTTATTCTGCATTAGTTGACATGGTTGGAATAGCTGCTCATGATAAATTCCTCCAGAAAGCGAAATAGCTTACTGGTAATAAAGTATAAATCAATTCATTATTAATTTGCTTTAGGCTTAATCACTCTTGGCCAACAAGGTAGGAAGGACAATAAACACACAGTCATGAGCCTAAAACCTAAGCAATGTAATCTAAATACATATCCAGGAAAGAAATATTCTTCTAAAGGAAAGAATTCCTGGAAATACCTTGCTGTCTCCATTAATTTCAGTCTTTTTCAATCTGAAAATCAGTTTAACTCCTTAATATCATTTTGATTCAAACACGTCCATTCCAGGACAGGTATTTGCTCTTCATTTGCTTAAGTAAATCTTTTTTGGGAAAAGTTATCCCAAGGGTTACAATGCCTCAAACTTTAAGTCAAGCCCCTTTCCAGGAGGCAGAAAAATACTTACAATTTTCAGATTATAGATTTTTCCAGACGCTATGCAGGAAGTATTTCCAAAATTTATGGTGGATTGGAGTCACATATTGTATGCAGTATTCTTTTAGTTGAATTCTTCTTTCAAAAATGATGAGATTTCATTCTGGACATGATACTCCTCAGAGTTCATTATTCCCTTCACAAAGATATCTAGAATTCACTATTGCAAAAAGTTGGCAGAGAGATATTCTAGTTGCATTAGAATATGTGGCATAAAAGTGGGAACTTTACAGAGTCGTTTGAGAAGAAATCTACTGAAATCAACTTCATCCATGAGATAGAATGTAAAAATAAAAATGGATTATTGGCAAATTTTTGATCTCACCTCCTGGGATAATGGGTACATTCACTGAGTTATGCTGAGTAGCCTGGCACGTACAATACTGGTTTATAATCCTTCCAGTATCAGAAACAGCTCCAGACCACTAAACAAAGCTACTCACCAAGGCTTTCATGTGAACAATTCCCAAGTGTGCTGTATATAGCATGGCCAAGAAAATGTGGTGACCACTCTCTGGAGATATGGCCTAATTCCTTCATGAAAGGCCTTCCTTATGATCAAATAATCAAATAGTGATTATTTTTGAATGGCTCAAATGTATTTACTAACTTCCTTCTTTAGAACTAAGTGAAAATACAGACCAATCGGGTAAGAAATCTAGATTTGTGCCAACACATGTTATAATAAAAAGAAGGAAACTGACATATGCCCACAGAGTACTAGGTGTCATTCTCACTGTTTAGCCTTTATGTTAATTAATTTAAACAATAAAAGAAAAGTTCTAGGGTCACATATGTAATGATTTAGGGTTTTAGCTTAGCTTTAGAAAGGATGTTAAAGCAAGCATTTTAATCTTATTCCTTACTATGACAGCAAGGATTTCTATAAAAATGTGTAGAAAAGTTGGTGCCATGAAAAAACTGTTTTTGCAACAAATATAGTGGGTTCTTCAGGATCATCCAGAATTTGCTGACCAAATACTGCTTCTATAGTAGTAGTAGTAGTAGTAGTAGTAGTAGTAGTAGTAGTAGTATTGCTTATTTTACTCAGTGCTTTCTATGACCAGGCACTGGACTAAGTGCATTACTTTCTTATTTCATTTATCTCTTTCAACAACCTTTTGGGGTATCTGATTTTTATTACTATATACTAAGTTACTTGTCTGAGATTATATAACTTCTAAGTAGGAGGTCTTAAAATCCAATCTAGAGAGCCTTAGGGTATCAACATAGTGTGAGGTTCAGTGACCATTTGATCTTCTAGAAAGTATCTTCATACTGGTAAAATCAATGCTTTGAAAATTTTTTAACAGTAGGGAAGGAAGTAGCTTAGCTATGGCTGGTTGACTTTTATGAAAAATAAATATGGTCAGATACGAGTAGTCCAGGGAAGTTTGATTCTCTTGCTTTGTTTTATAAAAAACACAAAATGGAATTTCTCTTCTTCTTTTCTTAAAATATATGGTTTTAAAATATTGAACATTTATAGTTCTCATAAACTGACAGTATAATCAGTAAACCTATCTAATACAAAAATACAAAAAGGCTTGATAAAATATAGCATATTTCAAATGTTCAAATGTTCTTTTGACGTTATAGCTGAGAATGAACAATTCACAGGTGCCAGATTCAGAGGGAAGACTGAAAACCATTGGGAGAGGGGAGGAAATGGTAGAATGTGTGTGTATGGACTGCGTCTCTAATTATACTAGGGACACAATTTCTTTTTTTTTTTAAAGCTTACTTATTTATTTAAGAGAGAGCATGCAAACATGGGGGGTGGTGGGTAGAGAGAGAGGGAGAGAGAGAATCCCAAGCAGGCTCTGCCAGTGTGGACCCTGACATGCAGCTCAGTCTCAGGAACCATAAGATCATGACCTGAGCCAAAATCAAGAGTTAGATGCTTAACCAACTGAGCCACCCAGGCACCCCAAGACATAATTTCTATTGGCCACACGGAGATGCCTTGGAACCATATAAAACAAGGAGTTAAAACAAAGACCATTGGAACAGATCCATAATCTAAAAAGGCTTGCATCTTTAATTAAAGGATAGAATGAAAAGAATGTATCATAGATATACAAACATGGTAAAGAACCTTACCAGAGAATAGAGTCTCTCCTGATAATTTGTAAATATGTTACTTTCTCTGGCAGGTGGTTGAGATTTGAACTTGTATGACTTACTTGATCTAGAAAACCCTAGGCCTAGAAAACAATAGTAAAATTGGTCTGTGGGTAACTGGGTCACTTCCTGGGTCACTTGGCAGATGAAAACATAAAAGTACTCTGGAGTTCCATCCAGAGGTACAATGGGTTCTCATAGAAAAGAAAACTTATCCCATTTCAGGAATCATTCCTATTAAAAATTACAAACATTCAAAGAAACAGTCTGACATAAGCAAAAATTAGCAAATATGACAAACAGCAAGCTTGGAGTCCCTAAAAACTTGAAGTAATTGGATAATAATATGACTTATAAAATGACTATGCTAAAAGCATGCAAAAATGAGCAAAAGTCAAATAAATAAATAAAACATGAAAGAAACTGACATTTGAAAAAATTCATAAAAAAATTGTAAAAAGTTATTGAAATTTAAAACTCAGTGGACAGCTTAAACAGTAGACAAAGAGTATCTGAAGAGAAATTAGTAACATGAGAAATAATATTTCCAAAATATAGCACAGATTGATGATTAATGACACACAAAAAAATATATGTATGTAAAAAAATTGACAGACATGGAAGATAGAATGATTGAAGGGCTGGAAGAACAAGGGAATGGTGGAAAGTAAATGTAAAGAGAGAGTGTTTCAAAATGAGCATAACATATCCTCACATCTAAGCTTCACAATAATTTTCAACAGATAAATAAAAATAAATCATACTTTCACATATTGTACTGAATTTGCAGAGCATCAGACCAAATCTTTGAAGCAACCAGATAGCAAAGACAGATTACCTACAAAGCAATAGCAATGGAAGTGAGAAAATTTTGCTATTTTTTCCATAGCAAAATTAGAGGTTGAATGAAAATGCAACAATATTTTTAAGTGCCTAACTAAAATTGTATAAAAAGGCTAAATTATTCACAACTAAAAGCAAAATAAAGCATTTTCAGTAAAAAACCAGGGGATTTATCATTCAGATAATGTTTTAGCAACCCTTTTGCCAAAAAAAAAAAAAAAAAGTCTAAGACATTGCGGTAACAGTGCAGAATTGAAAAATTGGGAGTGGAGTAATTCAGAGACATATCCAAGCATTTAAGGAGACTTGACATGGATCAGAGGTGGCCATCCAAAGCAGTGGGGGAAAAGGTAAACTATTCTGTCAGTGGAAGTTATTGATCACCTCTGTGTAAAATTAAAATGAAAATAATATCTTACATTATATCATACACAAAACTAGATTTCAAAATGTGTTTTAAAAAATTGTTTTTAATGTAATTTAATTTGGGGGTGCCTGGGTGGCTCAGTGGGTTGAGTGTCCAACTCTTGATTTTGGCTCAAGTCAAGATCCCAGTGGGATCAAGCCCCATATCGGTTCTGCTCTGAGCATGGAGCCTGCTTAAGATTCTCTCTCTCTCTCTGTCTCTGTCTCTCTCTCTCTCCCCTTTGGCCCCTTCCTCTGCTTGCACATGCTCTCTCTCAAAATAAATAAATATATTAAAAATTTTTAATATTATTTTATTTGGAAAGAGAAAGAGCACAAGAGGGGAAGAGGGGCAGAGAGAGAGAGAATCTCAAGCAGGCTTCATGCTCAGCATAGAGCCCAATGTGGAGCTCCATCCCAAAACTCTGGGATCCTGACCTGAGCTGAAATCCAGAGTTGGATGTGCAGGGCTGCCTGGGTGGCTCAGTTGGTTAAGCATCCGACCTTGGCCTGGGACATGATCTTACTGTTCCTGAATTCGAGCCCTGCATTGGACTCTGTGCTGACAGCTCAGAGCCTGAAGCCTGTTTCAGATTCTATGTATCCCTCTGTCTCTCTGCCCCTCCACCACTGGTGCTCTGTCTCTCTTTCTCTTTCTCTTAAAAGTAAATAAACAATAAAAACAGCTTTAAAAAAAAAGAGCTGGATGTTCAACCAACTGAGCCACCCAGACACTGCAAAACATGAAATCTTTAAAACTTTTCAGATGAAACTATAACTTTGAAGAGACAAGAATTTACAAAATAAAATTTTAAAAGGCAAAAATCATAAAGGAAAAGATTGACAAATGTAATTACATTAAAATTAAAAGATTAAATGTGATACAGATGGAGAGAAGTTATTTGCAACACATATAATAAATTCTGTACTCAGGATAGGCTAGGTTGTGATATAGCAATAGTTCCAAAATTCCAGTGGCTTAAAACAATAGAGGTTTATCTCTTGTGATGTTGCATGTACATTGTCAGTCAGCAGGGAATGCTACTCATGGTAGTTACACATACAGGCTGAAGGAGCACTCGCATCTTGACCATTGTCAAGAATCATACCAGAGAGAGAGAGAGAGTGATTTCTGGATGTTTGTACTGGCAGTTAAATGCCCTAACCTAGAAGTGACCCATACCACTTCTACTCAGAATTCATTTAGCAGAATTAGTTGGATGGTTCCACCCAATTACAAGCAGGCCAGGAAATTCAATGTTCTGTGTGCCCAGAAAAGAGCAGCGCTATTGATTATAACACTGACAAAGAGTTTGTATGCAGTATATGTAAACAGTGAATATAGATTTAAAAGGAAAGATTCTTCTTCTTCTTCTTCTTTTTTTTTTTTTGAGAGAGAGAGAGAGAATTGGGGAGAGGGGCAGAGGAAGAGAGAGGGAGAATCTTAAGCAGGCTCCCTGCTCAGCACAGAGCCTGACGTGGGGTTTGATTCCATGATCCTGGGATCATGATTTGAGCCAAAATCAAGAGTCGAACACTCAACTGACTGAGCCACCCAGGTGCCCCAGAAAAGATAAAAAATTTAACAGTGGAGGGTATGAAAGAACAGTTCACTGGAGAAAGAAACTCAAATGGCCATTACACAGATGAGAAAATGCCCAACATGACTGGAAAAATTCCAAACTGCAAACAAGGAGATAATGTTTAATGCCCACTAGAATGGCAGAATATAATATCTGATATTTGGTGGCAAATATGTGGAGAACTGGAAACCCCAGCACACAGCTGTGGGACTCTACTAGAGTTCAATGACTTTGTGAATTGCAACATTTAAGTTAAACATGTCAGTATTCAGGAAGTCTACTTCTTTTTTTTTTTTTTTTAATGTTTTATTTATTTCTAGGAGAGAGAGAGACAGCGTGAGCAGGGAGGGTCAGAGAGAGGGAGTCACAGACTGAAACAGGCTCCAGGCTCTGAGCTGGCAGTCAGCACAGAGCCCGACGCGGGGCTCGAACCCACGAACCGCGAGATCATGACCTAAGCGAAAGCCGGACGCTTAACCGACTAAGCCACCCAGGCGCCCCACAGGAAGTCTACTTCTTGAAGTCCATCCTCAAGGAGCTCACACACTAAGTGCTGGGAGACATGGTCAGGGATGAATGTCTCAGCTCAGTTTGTAAATCAGTACAGTGAAAAAACCCAACAGTTCTACATTAGGGAAGTATGAGTGATGAAACTCACATGTGCCACTGAATCTAAATCCTCAAGTCCCAATATGATAGAGTTTTACATTTATATAGAAGAATTCACTCATGCGAAATTATAAACATGGGAGCACACTAGGATATATTTGTTAAATATACGGGGATGTATCTATTTATGTATAAGAACATCTGTTACGTACATGTATTATTTATGTATAAGAACATATGTTACGTACACGTATCTTAAACCTACAGGAACGATAAGTGTCATGTGTAAAACAATTGTTACTTTGGAAGAAGAGGAGGGAAAGATGAAGGGATTTCAGGATCATCTGGAATGGTTTAAATTTCTAAAAATAAAAGAAAGATCTGAGACAAATATAGCAAAAAATTAACACATTTTCTATTATCAGTGATATATAGGTGAATACAGTATTTTTTGAACCTTCAATGTATTTCTTAAGCATCTCATAATTAGAAACTAAAATAAAAGAAAAAATAAATAAATGCATTTCCAATCAAGGTGGAGATTTAAAATCACACTGTAAACTTCTCCCTTTACTCCAAAGACTTAGCAACAATAGATTTGTGCATGTATACATTTAAAAGACACAGCTGTTCTTAAAACAATATAACAATGTTAAAATATAAATACATTTATATATTATGTATTCTTATATATTTCAATATTATACATATTAACACATTATATATTCATATTATTCCTATATTATATATTTATACAAGATAAATATATTGTGCAATATATTATATATTAATATTATTTACATATTATGTAAATTACATATACGTAATTGTATTTAACAAATGTTAAATAGATTTGTTGATAGGTAATAAGAAGTCAAACCACAATCAAGGGAGGAAAGCAAGAACTGGGGCACCTGTGTGGTTCAGTCAGTTAAGCATCCAACCAAAGTTGGTTCAGGTCACGATCTCATGGTTCATGAGTTCAAGCCCCACATCAGGCTCTGTGCTAACAGCTCAGAGCCTGGAGCCTGTTTTGGATTCTGTGTGTCCCTCTCTCTCTGTCCCTCGCCTGCTTGTGCTCTGTCTGTCGTTCTGTAAAAAATAAATAAACATTGCCAAAAAAATTTTAATAAAAAAAAAAAGAAAGAAGGCAAGGGACTGCCAGATTGGGATTAGAAGCAGCACCCCTCAAATTTGACTCCAGTGTATAAATGTCCCACACATGTCAAAAGATAGGCTCACTGTGAGAAAAAAGAGACTGATTTCTAGCTAAGATCAGCTTGCAAACCAAGATTTTAAAGCACATGAAAAAACTAATATTCGACATCAACATATTCAGTATTCATGTGATGAATTCATTCTCAACTAAGTGGATACAACAGAGCAATCTAAAAATGACTTTGCAATAACATTTAAGATTCTTAGATACAAAAGGAAGTAATAATCTTGTAAGAATAATTTATCATGAAATAAAGACCAACAGATAGGACTCAACGATAGATGGGTAGAAAAAAAGAAAATTGAATTTTTGGAATTGAGACTATAATAGAACAAATATCAGAACAGTGAGTGAATCTCTGAGATGAGGTCATAAAAGAAAACTAGTAAAAGAGTAGATAGTACTCAGGAGATTCTCTGAATGTGTCACAGGAATGCCAGGAGACAACATTTGAAAGAGAAGTTAGGATAAATAAAGGATAGATTTGGATGCTTGCTTAATAGGACTTCTGAAAGTAGAGATTAGAGAAAACATGGAGAAACTATATTCAAAGTGATACTTGTTGAAAACTTTTTAGCTTCAATAAAAACAGAGGAGTCCCCAGACTTGAAGTGAACACCTAATACTACATAAGAGAAATAGAAATAAATCCACCCCTAGGCATGTTGTCATAAAACTTCAGACCTTCAAAAAACAAAGAAAACAAATTCTAACAGAGAGATGAGACAATTTCTCCACAGAGCAACGAAAGTAAATCTAACAAGTTTCTCATTTGCAACATTAGATACAGAATGGGAAGGTGCTGCATTAAAATAGCCATCCCCTTCCGACCATGTACTTATCTAAATGATTTTTCTTGGATGAGGAGGAAAATAAAAATATGTTTAGATATATAAAAATAAAACTTGTTTGGCCGCTCACAGATGCTGCTGGAAGAACTTTAAAGGGCAAATGTCAGATAAAAAAAAAAAAGTAAATCTAAAAGGGAATAAGAAAACTCAAGAAAAAGCAATGAGTAATGACATCACTGCAATATGTTGGGGAAAATGAATACTGCTCACTTTAGAAAACTTGGGAAATAGAGAAAAGGAGGAGAAAATAAGTATCTGTTAGTTTTAACCTCCCAAGACATTCACATTTGATTATATTTTCTTCCTTTTTTTTTTTTTTTTTTGAGAGAGAGAGAGAGACAGCATGAGCAAGGGAGGGTCAGAGAGAGAGGGAAACCCAGAATCCGAAGCAGGCTCCAGGCTCTGAGCTGTCAGCACAGAGCCCGACGCGGAGCTCGAACCCACAAACCGTGAGATCATGACCTGAGCTGAAGTCGGACGCTTAACTGACTGAGCCACCCAGGCGCCCCTATTTTCTTCCATTTTTAAATCTGTCACTGGGTTTTGTATTTTTGTACACAATTAAAGTAATATTGTATATGAAAGTTTATTGACTGCTTTTTTTCAACTGACACTGTAGCAGCCATTTTTCTCTTTTATCGTACGATCTTTGTAAATATAACTTTTGAAGCATTCATAATCTTTCCAGTTGCTTGTTGGAAATTAACTTTAAATAACTTTACATTTTGATCTGATTTAATGCACGAATGGAAACTCCAAGAGTCATACAAGAAATTCCCATACACATAATATGCCCTTTTGATCGCTACAACATATTCATTCAACATGTAGGCACTCAAACAGACTAAGCAGCTAATCTTGAGTAAGAAAACTCCAATATATTCAAAATGAAAACCCAAAACACAGATTAATCATCCTAAACAAAAGTCTTAAAGATGAAGGGAGTCTAATATTTTCTGCGTGATTCTTACTTCTGTACTTGTCTTTTCTGACACTTACAACAATAAATGACAAAAGCCCAGAGTTTAGACAAATCTTAGAGACCTTTTAGTGCCTTCCTCCCTTTCTCTGACAGATGGATAAACTGTTCTGAAGAAAGGGTAGACTCAGTGAGCTCCTCTGCTTCTGTGAGAAGTGTGCTTGTCCCAGAAAAGCAACCACAGCTGTCAAGAGTCTAGTGGCTCTAGAATGGGATCATCTGAGATCAGAGCCCTGTTCTGTGTCTTACAAACTGTGTGGTCTTGGACAGCAGTCCCGACTGGGTAGTCTTAGTTTCTCTGTAAATGAAGCAAAGAATAAATACATACCTGTTGAGATTATTGAGAGAACTAAAAGAGATAAGATATGTAAAGAGGCTGGCACCTGCCAGACATCCAATAAATATTCCTTTCCTCTACTTTCCCAAATAGCTTTTCCATACTTCAAATAAGTTCTTAGGGCACCTGGGTCAGTTAAGTGGCCAATTCTTGGTTTTGTCTCAGGTCATGATCTCATGGTTTCTCAAGTTCGAGCCCCACGTTGGGCTCCACGTCGACAGTGTGGAGTCTGCTTAGGATTCTGTCCACCCCCATCCCCACATCTCTTCCACTTGTGATGTCTCTGTCTCTCTCAAATTAAATAAATAAACTTTAAAAATCCTCTATGATAGAATACCAACAAATATTAGGTCAACTTGTAGGAACATTTTTATAGTCTTCGATACATGTTTCTAAATTGCTTATGAAAAGGGTACTGATCTAACTCATACCACTGCACATGAAAGGGCCAGTTTCTCTACACCCTTGCCAGCACAGGGTATTAGAATTCAAATTTTCTGTTTTTTTATTAAAAATGAAAAGTGTTTTTTTGTATTGCTGCTTTACATTGTATCTCTTTGATTAATGGTATGGGCAAATAGTCATCATATATAGGTTCCCTGTTTTCTGGCTTACTTGCTCATAACTGTTGTCCATTTAACTAAATTGGTGCATTAGCATTTTTTCCATATGCATATGTAAGGATTATTATTTTTCTTTTTTTCTCTCTGGTATATGGATTATGTCATATTTATTTTGCATTTTTAACACTGTAATTTACTTAGAAGAGGTTTTCCACACTCAATACCTTTTTTTGTTCATCTCAGTGGTTTTTAGTATATTCACAAAGTTGTGTAATCACCACCACAATCTAATTTTAGAAACTTTTTAACACCCCAAGAAGAAACTCCATGTACATTACCAGTAATTTCCCAAACACTCCCACCCCTTCCTTCCCCTCGCCCCAGACAGCCACTAATTTACTGTCTCTATGGAGTTGTCTGTTCTGAGCATTTCTCATAAATGTATCCAAATTATGCATGGTCTTTGCTAATTCACTTCTTTCACTTAGCATAGTGTTTTTAAGGTTCATCAATATTGTACCGTGTGTGTCAGTACTTTGTTTTTATTGCTGAATAATATTCATTGTATGGATATACTATACAATGGTTTTTTATCCATTCATTGGGTGATGGACACTTACGGTGTTTCGATTCTTTGGCTATTACAAGTCACACTGCTATAAACATTCATGTTCAAGTTTCTATATGTACACACATTTTCCTTTTCCTAGGGTATAGACCTAGGGATGAAATTGCTGGGTCAAGTGGTAACTCTGTTTAATATTTTGAGGAACTGAAAATAATTTTCCAAAGTGGCTGCACCATTTTACATTCCTTCCATTCCCCTTAGCACACCTTTGCCAAAACCATACTCAGAAGAAGCTTGAGCCCGAGTATCAAGGTCTCAAGCTCTGGGGATTCAGACCTTAAACTGAAAACCCAGGCCTCCAGGGTGCTTAGACTTTCAAGCCTGCTGTCAGTGGCAGTATGGAGAATAGAGAACCAATCTGTAGGGACAGCACGGAACAGGGCATTATGGAGTGGAATCCTGATTCTACCTACTCCCTAGCTCAGGTAAGACACTCGATTCCTCACCTGTCCAATGGTAAGAGAGCCGTTTACTGTTTAGGATTCCACTTATGATTACATGACATACTTTAAAGGGCTCAATATTATAGTTAACATTTATTCAGTACTCAGTAGCTATTTTTGCTGCCTCTGGAGAGGAAGCAGAGGAAATTGAAGAGAAAGGAAAACAGGAACAAGGTGAAAAGCAATGAAGATGAGGAGGGAAATAAAGAGCAAAGGGAAGCTGGGTGCTCAGGTGGATGCCCTGAGGGAGCTGAGCTGAAAGTGGACAAAGAAGGAGATTTGACATCAACATTCTCTTTTGAAAAGTTCATTGTCTCCCTATTGCTTCCGACCATGCTTCAAATCTGAAGCATACAATAAAGCCAGAGGATGGAAAGAGGAAAAGATATGAGTCAGTGAGCGGGGGAAAAAATGAAGCAAGAGGAAGAAAGAAAAGACATAAGTAGAAACGTGTAGAGGAAATTGAGGGACAATAAAAGAACAAAAACAGAGTTAAGTGTCTTGGTAGTAATTCAGGCTAGCAGGCAAAGGACCACCAACTGCTCTATTAATTTCAGAAGCAAGCAGATCTTAGTCTTGTTAGTTTTGACCTTTAAGTTTTGTTGGTTCCCTTTTGTTTTTTTTTTTAAATTTTATGAGTTGGCTGAATCATGACAAATGCCTAATTTAAAATTGATTTAACTGCCAATCGCTTCTCCTGTGAGAATTGGTTGCCAACTCAGCTCTAAAATAAAAATACTTGTAAAAATACATTCATTCAGCAAACGAAAAAAAAAAAAATCTCTTGCTTGTTGGTGCTTTGGAGGCCAAATAATTGAGTTCTGCTTAGGAGAAAAAAACCATATAAAGGGAGAAGCCTCTTTTATAAGGGATGGTGGGATTGGGGTCTCCACTGTCAGAGGCAGAGAGGGGACTCAAGGTAGTGATTCTTGACTGAAAACAGGGTTCAATCATTCAGCCAAGTAGGCTTTTTAGGGGTCACATGTCTCTGACACTCTTCCACATCAAACATTTTATTTTCAGGACACAGTGACCGGAAAGGTTTCTCATTCCAGTCAGTGTAAAAACAACATGGCGTACCCCTGCTCTACTCCCACACTAGCAGCCTCCTGGGAACAACTTACAAGATAAGACATCTTTGCAACAAAACATGATCTGCTCTCTCCTTTTGGTCACTTCATTCTTTCCGCTTCAGTAAGGCTCTTCAGAGAGCAAATGCCTTATTAGGAAAGACCTTGACCCCATGCGTGTAGCAAATACAAAAGGCAAAAGTTATTTTAACCAATTCTGTGAGTCAGTGTTTTCTTCAGTCCACTCTCTTTGTGCCTAATTGTTGGCAGGCCAGTAAAGCTTAGAGCCTGTGGCATAGGAAGAAAGAGGTTTAGGAAGCCTGTGAGTTTATGCTATCAGGGAAGGATTTCTGGACAGGGAAACATGGATTCCTGGCTCCAAAGGATTTGCATCCTCTGGCTGCTTTGGGAAAGTGTCCCTGTTTATGTTGGGGATGTCCCAAGGCAGGCTTTCATTACAGAAATTGAGAGCTGTTGCCTTAGGCGTCAGTGCCTTTCCCAGGCTTGTTAAGTGCCATTCACTCATTTCTTCATTCAGTGGGTATTTATGAAAACACTTCTGATGTGGAGCTGGGGAAAATGCAGGCTAAGGGCAGGCAGCAACCCAGGAGTTGTCCTAGGAGATGAAAAGGTCATTGACCTTAAATAGGCAGAATTGTGCTATTGAGGTTAGTAATAGAGAGATTAATTAGACTCAGGAAGTTTTGTGTCTGTGTCCCCTATCGTCCATTTTGTAATATGACCTTGGGAACCTTATTAACTTCTTTGAGTTTCAGATGCTGATAATGGTACTGACTTCACCAGGCTATTATGAGCCTTAAAAAAGATAATGTCTTATCTAATATATGATTGCCTCCTTGCACAATGTAACTGTTATTAGTATCTTAATAGTCTAATATTAAGGCACATCTCTTCCTTCAGATCCTTAAATTAAAATAAAGAAACACAGCTATTACCATAGGAGATAATTCTGTGTATAACAAATATCTCCAGAGACCCTTTGGGTGATGGAGTAGAGCTCAAGTCACCTTTGCCAAAAAGGTCTCAATCTTTGAGTGCCTAAAAGTGACTTATGTTCATTAAAAACCCTTTTGTTCCCATCGGATTGCCAAGTGCTTTGTGAATACAAACTGATCCTAAGAGACAATGACGTCCATTATCTGTGAGAGGAGCCCTCTATCTCCACCCAGCATGGCCTGCCAAATCCAAGACCTTTCCAGGCTAGCTGAGCACTGAGCTTTGCCATACCTCAGTGTTAAAGGAGCTTTGGAGGTCATCAGTCTCAGCTCTGCTCCATCACAGGAGCCAAATCACGTAGCTGAGTAAGACACTTAGGTCAGCTGATAATATTTCCTCCCTAAGTCTCATGTTTGTTTGTTTATTCAGAGGTTCAGGTCCCCAGACTTCTATGGAATGGGCCAAGTGACTTTTGAAAGGCCACCTGTGAATTACCATTTAGTAAAGTGAAAGCCCAGTGGCTGTGTTTGGGGACTCCCTGCTGTTGGAGGTGGCTGAACATATCTAAATCGGCTCCAGGTTGCCATGAAAGTGTCAAGCGTTGACCACCTGTGTGGTACCCACTGCATTTTCCACCTGTGTGGTCTTAAGACATGAACCTTTGCTTTGTGTATAGTTTTTGGAGATGTGTCACTACCCAGAAGTTCAGGCAGAGTGGTAGCAGACACGGCCACAAAAAGTCCAATATAGTGTGACCAGACATGGAGGAGAGAGGCCTCCAAACCCACTTCAAAGTCGAGACACAGAAGGGCGAAGTGCCTTTTGAAATAATAATACCAATAGTGGGGGCACCTGGGTGGCTCAGTAGGTTAAGCATCCAACTTTGGCTCAGGTCATGATCTCACGTTTGGTGGGTTTGAGCCCCGTGTCGGGCTCTGTGCTGACAGCTTAGAGCCTGGAGCCTGGTTCAGATTCTGCCTCTCCCTCTCTCTCTGACTCTCCCCTGCTCATGCTCTCTCTCTCTCAGAAATAAGTAAAACATTAAAAAATTAAAAAAAAATAATAACGATAGTAATTGTAACCAGCTACACCCAGAAGTAAAGGGTTAAGCAGTGTTGTTCATTGTCACATGACGCTGGGAAAGAGCTGAGCAGGAACCTCAGGGGTGGGGAGGAGGCACATCTTGCCTGCACATGTGGCCTCCACCACAAACACTTCAAAGTGCCTCCTCAGACCGACATAACATTCTGACGCCGACTGTAAATGCCCTTGACACGAAGAGTGGAAAATATCAAACACTCCACCAGTCCCCAAAATGCAGTGCCTCTGTACTGGGAAAGGCCTTAATGAGCCTGCAGTGAAGGGGGGAGGTTGGGAGGGAGGACTCCCAGCCAGGGAGAGGGGTGGGGGTGGAACGGGTGGTTCTGATTTAAGGCTTGTACTGATGCATGCTGGCATGTGCACTTGGGCTCAGACCACTGCGAATCTAAATGCCCTAGGACCTTGCAGAAGAGCCCCAAACATCAATTCCAGGCCTTGCTGAGTCAAGACCCTACTAAGACTATTTCCCCTTGCACATTCCAGAGCATATGACTCTTAAGGGGAAGAATTTCCCGGCCCACAGAGCTGTGATTTTTCTGCAAAGGAATCTCCGCGCCTTGTTTTCTTCCACACATTTCCCGTCCATTCTCATTGACAATACTTTGTGATGCCGTCTTCTCTTTGGTAAATTTTCATTAAGGGAAAAGTCAGCAACTAAAAGGTCTCTTTCAAGGGCACCTGCATTTCTGTGAACAGAGGGTCTTTCCTTGGGAATCTGTTATTACCTACTCCCAGGAAATCCTCTGCAAAACAGGTCAGTCAGCAGAATAGCCCAGACAATGTGGAGGAAAAAGCTGGATACCTTCTTAATATCTCATCTTCTCTTAGATGTATCATCAGATGCTTGTCCTGGAATGGTTCATCCATTCATTCTTTAATTTACTCACTATTTTTGAAACAGCAGAGTATGTAAATTTGTGAAAACATGTTATCCTCTAAAGGTATCACTATGTAATAGGGGAGAAGGACATACAAAAAGTAATTACAAATGGGTGCTCAGGGTGCTATCCTAGAGAACTGTTACAAAGTATCTGAGAACACAGGGTAGAAAGTGACCATGTCAGCTTTAGGCATTCAGAAGCCTTTCCGGAGAGGCTTTGACAAATGGGTGGGATTTCAGCAGGCAAAAGAGATAGCCAGTATAAAAACATGGGAGAGAGCAAATCATGGTGAATTTGGGGAAGGAAAAGTTCGATGTGGTTGGATACAGGGTAGCAGCAGTGGTAGACTGGCTGGGAAGCTTTAATGTTAAGGGCTCGTGGGCCAGGCTAATGCCTTCCTCACAAGCCTGAAGGATTTTATGGAGAGTGCTGACGCTCTCACAGCTGTATTGGGAAAGGGCAGATCTAATGGTGGAGTAAGAGATGAGCTGGAAATGAGGAAGTCTGCTGTCCTGCCTATATGTGACACGCTCTGTCCATCTTAAGATCGTTTGGTCATTGCAGGCAACTGGGTGGCTCCATTCGTTGAGCGTTCAGAGGAGGTATTACATTTCTATTTCTTCCCAGGTCTGCTAAACGCTCTTGGCTCTGCTGCTCCCAGCTCCTTTGAGGCTTCGCATTGAAAACGCCAGTGCTCTCAAGGCATTCTTCTCCTGGCTTTTGCCCCTGGGTTAGTCTTTCCAGAGCATGCATTCCAGGAGCGAGAACTTCGGGAAGTCATCAAAACCACTGGTCCATTATAGCACTACACCCCAGAGGAAATATGGAGGATGAAGTCCCGTCCCCTGGAGAGAGCAAACACATTCTTATATAAACACGGAGCAAATGTGAAATTTTAGCCAGAAAAATAGACTCACTTAAATATATATTCTGTTACTAAGCTTGTATCAAACAGGCCCAAGGGGACTTGTCAGGAGTTTTCTTGCAAATTACATTTACATGGTTTTAGATGGTGTTTGGGTGGTTAAAATTTTTCTAGTATAATAACATGGGAACACAGATAAGTGAATAATAAAAAAGGTAACTGAATCTCCTGTGTTAAGTCCTAAAGTTTTTACAGGTATAGTCTTTGGGGAATGAGGAGTATTTACTGCATGAACAGAAAGCGTTCTGGAAAGATAGAGGCAGTGGTCAGTGGTTTCTTGCAAAGCTTTAATTATCACCGCTGGAGACAAGAACCCAGAATGAACTGATTTGCCTCACAAAAACATCAGATTTTATATATTTTAAAAATAATTGGTAGGAGCTGCTGTAAAAATAGTTATGTCTTGTTTCTCCCCTCACAGAAAGACTGAATGGCCAAAGTCATTGCTTTGCTTGGAATATTGGCTCTGATTAACAGCTTTTAGTTAAGACTCTATAATTTATTACTGGGAACTTGTATAGCCTGGCCTGGCCTCGATGCCCTGGCTGTACCCAACACGCACTTTTGCTCTGTTCCTCTATCTCACCAGCAACACACCTCTTAGGGACTGGGTTTCCAGTTGCTTACAGAGTACCAAGTGGTGTGCTGTGACTTTTTCCTGTATCGTGTTTCTTTATTTCATCTTACAGTAACTCCATGAGATAAATCCTACTATTAGCCTTGTTTTAGGTGTGAGGAAACTGAAGGCTCTTGGAGATCAGGTTAACTTGGAGCTCCCAAGGAGCGGAAATGAGATTTCAGTCCAGATCTGGTTTATTATGCTACACAGCACACCGCTATTGCTAAGAGACACTAAAAGCTGTTAACCGGAGTCTGGTGGCTGGGAAGGTGAATCTGTGCAGGTTTCACATAATCAGGCGGCTCCGGATTGAGTGAGGGACAGAATCACAGAGGTACCAAAACAGTAACTGCCTTCTCTTTGGTGTGGGCTTCTCTTTTTGAGCCTCTGGGGTACCAGAGGAAGTGGGGCATGGCTCTCCCTGGACCCAGAGTTGAGTCTCCCCGAACAGAGCATGCTGTAGTAGGGCCAAACACAAAAACCAACTCAGCAAGCTGAAGGTCTGAAAGCAATTAGGCCGGGCCTAAAAATCAATGGGCTGCAAGTAAAACAGGATTTAATGATGTGTATTTAATTTCTAAATCCCCGCTGCTTTTATGAATAAAGCTAGCTTATATATATGTTTCTATAAATTCTGTGTGTTCGCATGCGAGTTGTATTACCAAGATGTTATTCCTCAAAGAGGCCACTTCTCTGTGAGTCAGTCACACAGGCAAGCTGTGATCGAGCACGTGGCACCTTTCTTATTTGACATGGTCCGCATGGGCACATGGAGCTCCTTAAGGCCTAGCTTGCTCCCTGCCAAAGAGGCTAGGGGAGCTCCACGCTCTTCCACTGTCCCACCTGCCACTCCTGATGAGAGCCGAAGAAAAGTGATTCACACAGTGGATTTTGGTGAGCATCTTCATGCAACAACCGTGAGAGGCTTCCAAACAAACTTGCTACTTCTTCCAGTACCTTTGCTACACAGTACTTCTGGTATGGGTTTCAAAGCCAGTGAGAAATTATGCCTGCCCAGTCTGCAAGAAAGAAAGGTCACAGTTGATCTTATTCCTCATACTGTTCCAACAGAGACACTGAGTCCAGCAGGTGCCTTGAAATGGCGTGACACTGGTATTTTAGATTGGAACAGAAGATTGGGACACAAGTTATCTGGATGTCTTCAAGACACCTCCCCTGTCCCTGCACATGTGTTCCCTGCCCATATATCCTTTGTCAGTGAGTGGTCCTGCCACACATGCAGGCACCTATGTTAGGATCCTGGATTCTCCATTCTGCCTCCTCTCCGAGTGAGCCCTGGTGTTCACTTCCTCATTACTTACTCATTTCTGTAGCCTCTTTTCACAACCATTGTTGACTATCCAAATTCTCTTTATTAATCTTGTCCCCTTCTGTCTGTCGTCCACACCGCTGCCACAGTGATGCTTGTAATCAAGAAAGAAGAATAATTATCATCAGGGCACCTGGCTGGCTCAGTCAGTAGGGTGTCCAACCCTTAATCTCAGGGTTGTGAAATTCAAGCCCCACATCGGGCATAGAGATTACTTGAAGGTAAAATCTTGGGGAACCTTGGTGACTTCAGCTCAGGTCATGATCTCACAGTTCGTGGGTTAAAGCCCCATGTCAGGCTCTGTGCTGACAACTCAGAGTCTGGAGCCTGCTTTGGATTCTGGGTCCCCCTCTCTCTGCCCCTCCCCCTGCCCACACTCTGTTTCTCTCTGTCTGTCTCTCTCTCTCAAAAATGAATAAAACATTTAAAAAATGTTAAACAAAACAGAAAAATCAAATTTAGAAAAAATAATTGTCATCATAAGATTTTAATATACGCTTACTAGTGCCAGGCACTGTGCTAAGAGCTTTGCCTCCATCCTTTTCTTTGCCCTCATAACATTGTGTCCCTGTTCCAAGGTCTTTGTTACCAACAGGATAAGACTGTAACTCTCATCCAGTGTCGTGATCGGGCCCCCGCCCGATGTGACTCACCTGCTGCCACTGTGACCCTCTCGCCTGAGCCTCTTGATGCTCCCTCATTGCCTCCCCCATGCTCTTGTATCTACTTGCTTACAGCCCTGCTGCCTCTTCCTCTACATGTACCCCCCACACTGTTGACTTCTTGTGCCTCATGAACTGGATCACTTTCTTGGATGAAATCATTTCTCTGTGATTCTTTGCTTCCTCATACTTATACATATGTGCACCTTGGAGAACAGTGAGGTAAGTATTCTATGAGCTAATACACACTGGTAATGGAACTTTATCGTTACTATTTCTCAGTGCCTTCAGCAGACTCTGGACTCCATATTCAAACAATGGATGCCAAAAGAAATGCTTTAGATCAACCATTCCAAAACCCAGAATACAACTTTTGTCAACAATCATCAGTATTGAATGAACCCACCCTAAGAACTTTGTACAAAAGAAAACACAGTCCCTCTGCTGACATTTTTCAACCAGATTCTCTTGAGAGCCAAGATCTTTCAATAGTTTGTCCCTCATTTCTTCCCAGTTTCTAGAACAGAGCCTGGTATATTTTAGGCACCAGAATAGCTGTTGAAAAATTTTATTGGTACAGAGAGACAATTTTATGGCTACAATCAAACATTTGGACATGTACCTTTTTTCCCATGTTGCATTTTTCATTTTCTATGGTAATGAGAGTGTGAAGATTTTTGAAAAGCCATCTAACAATATGTATCAAGAGCTCTAAAAGAATTTTCCCTCTTTTGGCAGTGGTTGCAAGATGACTGTCCACTACCCATATTTTTCTGCATCTTTACTAACAGAAATCATTTATTACTTAGATTGAAATGTGTCCAGCTAAACCTCTACATTTCCAAGCCTTCTTTGAGATGAACTGTGGCCATGTGACCAAGTTCTTATAATTAATGAGATGTAAGTGAAATTTTTCATGTGGAATTTCTGGGAAGCCTTGAAATTGGGACAGAACACTGACTACATCTTTTTTTATGTCCCTCTCTTTCCCAGGGCCTAAAACTCAGACAAGATGCCTGCCTCCTCTGCAGCCATCTTGAACTCATTCAACCAGAAAGGTTTTATTACAAGGTATTGGAAGCTTAGGGAATTCCTAACAGAGCCAAGGAAGCAAACTTGGGGGTAGTAGCCAAAGACAGTCCATCCAGGAGAATGATATTTTGGGGGCATGCCTGTCTGCCATTGCTTTACTGCTCAGCACTGGATACCTGTGACAGCACAATGGAGCTCCCATCCTCTCCCTCTCTCCCCGCCAACCCATGGCCTCCCCCACGATGCTTTCTCCCATCTTTCTCCGCCTGCTTCCCCTGGCTCGTGTCTGCCTCCAAGTCTTGCAGTGGTGCATCTCCTTGCTGGAACTCACCTTGGAAACCGGACCTCTAAGGGGGTCTGGAAAATATCGCTCTAGTTTCCATTTTCCCCAGCCTCTGAAGTACAGGAAGACACATGAAAAGGAGCTGGAGTGGGTGTTGAGAGAACCAGTATGAAGTAGTCACCATTCTGTCAACTCAGTTTCACCTGTGCCTGTTTGTGTCAGAGCTGTCATTGTTCACAATTGGCAGGGACGTGGCACAGTGGGGTGTGTACTAGGCTGTGTTTCATGCATGTGATGCTGAGGCAGAAAAATCTCTAGAGTGTAGGAAAGAGAGGTTACAGATCAATCGTTAGCATTTAGAGGATCTCAAAATTAACAGCAAATACCGGCTAAGTATAGTTGATTCAGTGGCTGTGGGTAAACACAGCAGCCTCCTGACTGGCTTTCTGTTGTCATCCTGTCCCTTCAGCTTCCATCTACACAATGGCCAAAGTGACCCTGTTAAAATTTAAGGCATGCCAATAACAAAAATACTAAGGGAGCAATTCAATCCTTCTTTCTCAATCTCCATGCAAGTTCCTTTAATAAGTTAAACATCTGGGGGCACTTGGGTGGCTCAACCCTTTAAGTGTCCAACTTCGTGGTTCATGAGTTCATCCCCACATCAGGCTTTGTGCTGTCAGTGCAGAGCCTGCTTTGGATCCTCTGTCTTCTCTCCATATCTCTCTGCCCTTCCCCTGCTCTCTCTCCCTCTCTCAAATAAATAAAACATTAAAAAAATAAACATTCTATTAAACAAACAAAAATGCCTTAAGGCATGTCAAGCAGCTTTTCTGCTCAAAACTCCCCAATGATACCCGCCATGAGACTCAGAGAAAAGCCACAATCCATCTCTCAGTCACTCTACCCCTTTGTTCTTCTGATGGCCCAGGCACACTCCACCTCGGGCCTTGCTCCACTACTGTCTTTGCCTGACATGCTGTGTGTTCAGGTAACCAGGTGTCCTCTCACCAGATATCATCTTCCCAGTGAGGCCTTCACCAACTACCCTACTCAGAATCACAAATCGCAATTACCCTTCCGTTAACTTCTTGACGCTCTTCCTCTTTATTTTCTCCTTAACATTAGTTTCCAATGAACCCTATTTTCAATAAATTTATCTGTTTATAGACTTCCCTTCCCACCCCCTAAAATGTCAGCTTCTTTCTTCATGTCTGTTTTCATAGAAACCAGAGCAGTGCCTGGCATATGACAGGAGCTTCAGAAATATTTTTTAAAAATTTAATGTTTGGGGCGCCTGGGTGGCTTAGTCGGTTGAGCGTCTGACTTTCACTTAGGTCATGATCTCGCTGTTTGTGGGTTCGAGCCCCGCGTTGGGCTCTGTGCTGGCTGCCAGCTCAGAGCCTGGAGCCTGTTTCAGAGTCTGTGACTCCCTCTCTCTCTGACCCTCCCCTGCTCACGCTGTCTCTCTCTCTCTCCTAGAAATAAATAAAAAAATATTTTTTAAAAAATTTAATGTTTTATTTATTTCTGAGAGAGAGAGACAGTGTGAGCAAGGGAGGGTCAGAGAGCGAGGGAGACACAGAATCTGAAGCAGGCTTCAAGCTCTGAGTTGGCAGCACAGAGACTGATGCGGGACTCGAACCCACTAACTGTGAGATCATGACCTGAGCCGGAGTCAGCCGCTTAACCAACTGAACCAACCAGGTGCCCCTACATTTTTAAAAGAGTACATAAATGAATGAACTGATTAAATGAAGGAGTTCTCAGATCAGTGAAAAAATAAAGGAACTTTCCCGTGGAGGGATGGAATGTAACAGGATTTCCAAGGAGAGAGGAAAGGGAACTTTCTAAAACCCCATTCCTTCCAGGGTTCCTTTGGGTGCAGGTGCTCTCTGCCAGCCACCCCTCTGTAGAGAAGGCTCTAGGCTGACAGAGTTGTGGCAGGGAAGGAACATTGGCCTAGGAGCCATGGCAGCAGGCTCCAGCCCTGCTCCCGCCTCTGCCTTTGGGACTTTGGAGAAACCCTTCCCACTCATTTGTCCCCTTGGTTTTTTTAAGTTTATTTATTCATTTTGAGAGAGAGAGAGAACATGACTGGGGGAGGAGCATAGACAGAGGGAGAGAACCCCAAGCAGGCTTTGCACCACCAGCACTGAACCTGATGAGGGGCTTGAACACGTGAACCATGAGATCATGACCTGAGCTGAAATCAAGAGGAAACCATCAAAACCCTAGAGAAGAAAGCAGGAAACAACCTCCTTGATCTCAACCACAGTAATTTCTTACTTGACACATCTCCAAAGGCAAGGGAATCAAGAGCAAAAATGAACTATTGGGACCTCATCAAGATAAACTTCTGCATGGCAAGGGAATCAGTAAAACTAATAGGCAACTGACGGAATGGGAAAAGATAGTTGCAAATGACGTATCAGATAAAGGGCTAATATCCAAAATCTATAAGGAATTCACCAAACTCCACACCCAAAAAACAAATAATCCAGTGAAGAAATGGGCAGAAGACATGAACAGACACTTCTCCAAAGAGGACATCCAGATGGCCAACAGACACCTGAAATGATACTCAGTATCCCTCATCATCAGGGAAATACAAATCAAAACCACAACTGAGATACCACCTCACGCCGGTCAAAGTGGCTAAAATGAACAAATCAGGAGACTATAGATGCTGTCAAGGATGAGGAGAAACAGGCACCCTCCTACACTGTTGGTGGGAATGTAAACTAGTGTAGCCCCTCTAGAAAACAGTGTAGAGGTTTCTCAAAAAATTAACAATAGAACTGCCCAATGACCCAGCAATAGCACTGTTAGGAATTTACCCAAGGGATATGGGAGTGCTGATGCATAGGGGCACATGTACCCCAATGTTCGTAGCAGCACTCTCAACAATAGCCAAATCATGGAAAGAGCCTAAGTGTCCATCAACTGATGAATGGATCAAAAAGATGTGGTTTATCTATACAATGGAATACTACATGGCAATGAGATAGAATGAAATATGGCTATTTGTAGCAACATGGATGGAACTTGAGGGTGTTATGCTGAGCGAAATAAATCAGACAGAGAAGGACAGATACCATATTATTGCATGTATAGGTGGATTAGGAGGAACTTAATGGGGAACCATGAGGGAGGAGAAGGGGAAAATAGTGGGGGATAGAGAGGGAGGCAAGCCATGAGAGATTTTTGAATGCGGAGAACAAACTGAGGGCTGATGGGGGTGGGGGAGAGGGGAAGGGTGGTGATGAGCTTTGGGGAGGGCACTTGTTGGGATGAGCACTGGGTGTTGTATGGAAGCCAACTTGACAATAAACTATTTAAGAAAAACAAAACAAAACAAAAAAGAGTTGGAAGCCTAACCAACTGAGGCACTCAGGTGCCCCTGGCCCCTTGATTTTACTGTTGCCTCCACTTAGGATTCTGGGCCCTGACTTTCTTCCATGATGGATCGGCACTGAAGGGACAAGTCATTGACAAGGTATTTAAACTCTGTGGCTATAACTCCAAGGGCACAGGAGCTACATTTTCAGCCTATGAATTTCCTCCTGAAGGCCTTGTGGCAGCAGACATTCCCTTGTTCTGCTCCTTGGAGCAGGCCCATTGGGCTCATGTTAACACTCAGAGCTCATGAGGGTGTCTGCACCCGCCTCTGTGGGACACCATGTCCCATCTGTGACAACAATCTTATGCTTCAGTATTCAGTTCTACTTTAAATATACAAGCTTTCTCTGAACATTTCACAGGAATGTCTTGAAGGAATCCAGGGACATTTTTCTTTAACCTGCCTGAAATTTGTTTTGGCAGAAGTTCTGAAGGCTGATGTCTTGAGAGATTGGGGTTTTGTTAAATTATAGGTATAATTTCAGTGAAGTTAAATAACTCAGGGAAAAGTTGGGAGTGTCCTCCCATCAACTCTGCCCTTGAAGCACTACCCTTCTTGCAAGGTCATACTTGAGTGCCATCTTGTCCATGAAGCCTTCCCCCATCATCACCTAAAAGGGTGCTCTCTTCCTCCCAAGGCTGTGTGGTGGCAGAGGAAGCAAGGGGGATCCAGACAGATAAGGGCTTGAATAGCAGACCTCACTCATGAGTCACATTAACCAAGTTCTCTCACTTCCTTGAGTCTCAGATTCCTCAACTATAAATGGTGAGAATGAAAATAATAGTAGCTAACATTTACTGAGTGCTTGCTGCTGGATACTATGTTTCATACTTTATATAACCTATTTTATTTAACCCTTTTAAGACCCCTGTGGGACAAGGCATTTTACTGTGCTGTCTTTATATATAAAGAAACTGAAGGTCAAGTAGAATGATACTTTATATTCCACTGGTTAAGGAAGATTAAATTTAGGGGCACCTGGGTAGCTCAGTTGTTAAAAGGGTCCGACACTTGATTTTGGCTCAGGTCATGATCTCATGATTTGTGAGATAGAGCCCTGTGTGGGGCTCTGTGCTGACAACACAAATCCTTCTTGGGAGTTTCTCTCCCAACCCTTCCCCTGTTTGTGCATGCTCTCTACATACATACATACATACTTTAAAAATAAATACTTGAAAAAAATAAAAAATATATGGATTGTGACATTCAGTGAGCACTCATTGAATGCAAGTTCTTTCTCCATCATACCCATTAAAGCAGCTTGAGTGTGCCATTCTCACAGCACTTACAACAAGTTACTTTATATAGGAGTGATATTGTCCACTGCAGGAAGTAAGGGCTGGTTTATGGAATAAGCCAGGCCTTGGCTCCTGCCCTTTGACATGTTAGTTAATCTTGATGAACTTTGATCTTCTCAACTTTAAAATGAGAGTAATAAGGTCCAGGAGAATTCACTGAACCAATATACAAATATAGTCTAAAATAATGCCTGGCACATAATAGCTATTGTTATTATCATTTGTCATTAATATAAAATCTATATTTCCCTTTAGTTGGAAGTTTCCTGAGGAATCAAACAGGCCTTTTTCATCTTTGTACCTGTTTGTGGCCTCATCCTATGCCTTGTATGTTTCAAAATTGCTTCTTAAAGTGCATCCAAAGAGCCACCTGCCCTAGAATGCCCTGAAATCTTGTTTAAGGGAAGATCCCTGAGCCCCTCCCCAAACTGAATGGATCCTGATGTCTGGCAGTCGCCTGGTATTTGTGTTTTAACAAGCTGCTCAGGTGAGTTCCTTAGACACTGATGTTTGAGGACTGCTCCGGTAGGGGCCCCAAATATCTATGAGTGTAATAAACAAATGGGTGGATGATCAAACCAGTTTATTGAAGTAAACATTTTCAAAACGTAATGGGAAGAGAAAAAAAATACCAATAGAGGTAATAATTTTAGGTTCAAATCTGGTCTTGCTCTCTGGCACAGGATTTTGGACCTCAGCTGCTCATTTGGCTTGTCCTTGCCCCAAATGCTGCTTCAGTCCATATCTTGGTAGGTGGGGTTAGCCATTGATTTAGGCAGGGGAGCTCACTGGGCTCTGAGCATTTGCTGAGAATGACTTATCAGCAACATACACTTACACACACTCTGGGTGCCTCATCTCAAAGCTCTATGGAGATGAGCTAGGTTACTGGAATCTATAAGAAATACAAATAGCTACAAACTTCAAAAAATAATAGTTTTTATTTGAGATAATAAATCTTTTTTGGCCTCAACGTTTTAGCAAAGAAAAAAGCTACTGAGTCACATGAATCATAGAAAGAGATATTTGGGGTGTATTTTCATACCAACTAGCTTCTTTTTAAGAGCATTTCCAGGAGTTCCTGGGTGGCTCAGTCGGTTAAATGTCCAACTTCGGCTCAGGTCATGAACTCATGGTGCATGGGTTCAAGCCCCGCATTGGGCTCTGTGCTGACAGCTCAGAGCCTGGAGCCTGCTTTGGATTCGGTCTCCCTCTCTTTCTGCTCCTCCCTGCTCATACTCTGTCTCTCTGTTTCTCAAAAATAAATATAAAACAGTAAAAAAAAAAAAGCGTTTCTGAAGGCATCATTAAACAAAAGATTGTCTTTCTGCAAAGACTTGTCACACCAGCATTTCAATAGAAATGCTACCTCTTTAAAAACAAAGGGGAGGAAAGACATAATCGTGATGTGGACAGCTGAGTAATAAATTAAATTCACCTGGAAGAGTTGGTCTTCAGGTCTGAGGAATGTAAAAGAACACATCTCTAGTGAATGAAGAAAAAAAAATCCACAGAAAGAGAGATCAGTTCTGAAACATAAAAAGAGAGGTTGCAGTTCCAAATCCTGACTCCAGTATAATCAGCATGTTTGGGTTAAGACTCATGCTCCCTGGGTAATTTCCATACCAAATGTGCAATCTTTTACGAGCAAAAACAAAAGCTGTCAAGCCCAGCAAAGCCTATGCTAGTTTAATTTCCCCCACAGAAAAGGAAGATTATAATAACCTAGAAATGAATCCGGTTTTTCATTAAAAGTTACTAAATTTTAAATTTTTAGGTGCATCGAGTAGTACACTACACACTAAAATGGCTTCTTCTAGGAGGTATTGCAATTTGCTAAAAAGCTCAAAGTCTACAGTTCAATAGAGTTTGTTTGGTCTCTGCTTTAACATATTTCTTATCCCTTTGGGCATCAATTTCTTCATCTGTAAAACTAGAAACAGAACCATGGCTCTTTCAAAGGGGGTGATGGTGAGGATTATATGTTATTAGTGTCTGTAATGTGCTTAGCACAGTTCACCATACATCGAAAGACCGTAATAAATGCTGGTTATTATAACTGTACAAGCTTCAGCTTGGAGACAAAGATTTCTACCTTTACTGGAATGAATAAGTGACGATCGTGACTTTGATTGTAATGAGATGTTAAGTTGTGTCGCCCTGGCAGGGGGCTAAAGCCAAAGGAGAAACTGAAGAATGGGGAGGTAAAGCCAGTTGGCTGAGCAGCAGGGGGTGTTTGATGTACATTAGCTGGATGTATCTTAAAGGAGATGGTACTTCTAGACATGCCTCATGTCATCAAGACGTTTCTATGCCAATAATAAATCATTGTCATGTATTTAGGCAGTAGTGCCAAATGCAACCCCAGATTTATCTGAGTGCTAGTTTTAGGAATAATAGCCAACTGTTAACTACTTTTACTCTGAGGAATACCAAACACTGAGTAAGAGTTTTTACCTTTGTATAGATGACACTGTGATAGTGAGGGAGTAGGAGTATTAATTTCTCTTTTCTGTTTGGTAGAAAGACCCTCGAGAAGGTAAAACTGCTTTCATAAAGACACACGATTGAAAAAGAATCCTCCGTCTCTTTCCACTAAACTTCAGACTCTGTTCAGTAGGACTCTCACATTTTGCATTGGCTTGGAGGACCTGGTAGCCCTACTTCCCCTTGGTTTCATTTGCAATAGTAATAATTTATCAATTTCAACCAATTCCATGGTTTTGCCTATCACTGACTCTCTGGACGTGGGTCAGGGTGTTTTACTTTTTGACTTGGATGTAAATGTATTGCAGGTGTGAGTCTCCTGCTGGGTGGGATTAGAAAGCAGGGCAGCCATGAGAGCTCTGGGGAATCACACCTATAGTTCTGCATTACAAGCAGGTGAGCCAAGCTGGGACCAAATCTGAGATCTGAGATTCCAGGAAGTGGCCCCCGTGTCCAAGCAGGATACATCAGGGGTAGTTGGGAAAGCTTGGGGATCAGAGAGATATTTGCTCTGAATGGAGCCCAGTTTATGCAGAAAGTTTTATGTATGGTGAGTGTGTGTGTGTGTGTGTGTGTGTGTGTGTGTGTGTGTGTGTGTGTGTTGGGGGGGATTGACATAATGACCATTCAAGATGAGAGAGCTGAGCTGGAAGAATCTTCTAGAAACTGAGAGATCATTGACACCATTCCCATTCTTAAAAATTTTTCTTTTAACTTCATTTTAGAGAGAGAAAGGATGCAAGCAGGAGAGAGAGGCAGAGGGAGAGAGACAGAGGGAGAGAGAGAGAATCTTGAGAAAGTTCCATGCTCATTATGGAATCCAACAAGGGGCTCAATCCCATGACCCTGGGATCATGACCTGAGCTGACATCAAGAGTCTAACAGTCAACTGACTGAGCTACCCAGCGTCCTCCCACCATGCCTGTTATTTTAAAACAAACAAAAAGAGAGTTCATAAAGAAATGATGGCCCTATAAAGAAATGGACAGAAAGTAAATGAAATAAAAGAAAAATAAGCTTTGAGGCTCCAGTTTCAGTCATCAAGTTTCTTTTTCTCAGAAATAATGAATATATGTTTCTAGAAAAACATACATTAGGGAAATGATCAGAAATGCAGCAAAGATTTCTGTTCAAAGATGCTCCTCATTTGTGTTGCTCATATTAGTAAAATAACAGAAGTAAATTAAACATTGAAAAATGGGAGAATTTTAAGTAATTTAGCAAATAATGGTATAATGAAATTTTAGACATCTGTTAAATAACAAGTTTCTAAAGAATGTTTTATGGCATAAAAATATCATCATGTCATACAATATTGTATGTAAGTGAAAAAGTAAGATATAAAACTGTGTATACAATTGTCTTTCATTGTGTGAAAGAAACACAAGGACATAAAAAGAAAAATAAATGATTGGAAGTAAATACACCATAAAAGAAACAATTATACCCTATCTCTGGATGATAAGCTTATGAAAGATTTTTACTCTTTTTAAAAATTCGTTTAAAATACTTGAAAAGACAACTAACATGTATCCTTTCAGGAACCTGAAGAAACAGGATTTGAAGAAAGAAAATATGACAAACCCACTTGGAAAGATAGCCTTTGTGTGCAGAAACCAATCTTCCTACTCAAAACTACATCAGGACAACAATTCCGAATTAGCCTTCGGACGCACAGCCGCCATGACCACCTTACTTCAAATTTACAGGAATTCCCCAAGACCTCACCCCTTAGCTGGCCTCAGGAATGTGCCGTATCCCTCCAGCCATGTGGGGAACATCATTCGCCTCTACCCAGAGTTGTAAGGACTCCAAATCCTGACATTTTCCGTGGGTAAAAGGAAGGGAAGGAGCTACGTGATGGCATGCATAGAATCACATATCCTCTCTTGTGCCATTGCATTTTACCCGCCTTCTGAAGGCCCAAGCCCTTCAACACATTGCTTCTTTCTTCCTCTCAAGAATTTGCCCTAAATCTGGTATGTGTAGAAGATGTCTCTTTATCTCCCTTCCTTCAGCATTCTACCCTAGTCTTTGTGTCAGGACAAGACAATTGGTTTCTTCACCACTTTTTAAAAAAAATTCTCTACATTGAACTCTCATTATTGCTTTTTTGGTTTTGAGATGTTCTTCTCTCAGAAAATGAGTATTTGCCTACATTGCAGATAGGGATATGAATTGGTACAATTTGGGGAATCTAAAAAAAATTATATGCTCTTTTTAAAAAACTTTATTTTGAGGGAGAGAGAGCATGGGGAAGGGGCAGAGAGAGAGAATCCCAAGCAAGCTCCACACCCGTAGAACCTGCCGCAGGGCTCAATCTCACGACCATGAGATCACAACCTGAGCCAATATCAAGAGTTGTCATTCAACCAACTGAGCTACCCAGGTGCCCCCATATACATTCTTAATCATAAACACATATTTGCATAAGTACATATAGCTTTACCTACATATATTAAGGCTCTTGAAAGTATGCATACTCTTTAACTTCATAAGTTCTGGGAATTTATTTGAATGAAGTAATCAGCAATGATTCATGGATAATAGTTTTTATCAGATTAGTATTTATCATTGAGGAAAAACTGGGAATAACTTACATGTTTAAAAATTAGAGATTCACTAAATGAGTAATAAAGTCACAAAATGGTAGACTGCAATTGTCAATAAGAGTGTTTAGTGACCTGAAAATATTTATGATGTATTTGTAAGCACAGAAACCAGAATAGAGAATGTCGTGACCTCAGTTTTGTAGAAAGAAAAGAAAAGATAAAAAAGAACAACAAAAAGCCTATACAACAACCTGCTACTGTAGTGTCTCTGTTGACATTTATGCACCCTTTTACAATTTCCTAATTTTCCAAACGTTACACACCGAACATAGTATTTATAATCAGTCAAAAAGAAACTATTTTAATATTTCTTCCCATTTAAATACTATTGTTCTCATATGAAATTTGGTTTAAATAACAAAGTTGAGCATCATGTGTCCTTGGCATTTTTTGAACCAGACTCCAAAGCTCAGATAAAATGTAAAGAAACCAACATTTATTGAGAATATACTATCTGCCAGACGTTTCTCAAGCTTATTTTACTTAATTCTCCAAATGAACCATCTGAAGTTGATGACGGACAGTCTCTCTTCTATCCCCCTTCGCACTGTAATCCCTTTATATTGGAATATAATTCATCCAGGACATTTTCTCACAAGGTTCTTGTACAAAATGATTGTAACAACGCTGTAGTCTTCAAAATGATGATCAACTGATTACTAAAGTTGGGACTGGAAACCGTTCTGTGATGGTTGGGGTGTGCCTCTTTGAAGGCCTGGCAAGCAGCAGCCCCATGTGGAAGTGCAAACACTTCTGGAAAGGAACTAGTTCAGGGCACTAAGAATTTGTGTCTAAGAAATTGAAAATAAACCTTCATCCAACTTGGCCTCTACAAGTTGTAAACAGACATTTCAATGAAACAGAAGCTTCCTTAGGGGAATCATGTCCCTTCCCCTTCCTTTTGGATCTAATCATTGCACCAAACTACTTGAGAAAATGCACCAAATTACAAAAGAAACATAAATTTTTCTCTAATGCATTAAGTGACCAGAAAGTTTATGAGATGGGAGAAATGGGCATTAATTCTGTTTTCCCCAAGAACAGGAAATTTACTTATTTTTTTTCTAATTCTTTTTTATTTTTTAAGTTTTTATTTAAATCCCAGTACAGTTACCATACAGTGTAATATTATTTTCAGGTGTACCATATAGTGATTCAACACTTCCATACATCACCAAGTGCTCATTACCACATGTACACGCCTTAATCCTGCCACTCACCTTCCCTCTGGTAACCATCAGTTCGTTCTTTATAATTAAAAGTGGCTTGCCTCTCTCTTTTTCCCCTTTGCTCATTTGTTTTATTTGTTAAATTCCACTTATGTGTGAAATCATATGGTATTTGTCTTTCTCTGACTGACATTTCACTTAGCATAATACTCTCTAGCTCCAATCACATCGTTCCAAATGGCAAGATTTCATTCTTTCTTAAGGCTGAGTAATATTCCGTTGTATATATACATGCCACATCTTCTTTATCCATTCATCAGTCAGTGGACACTTGGGTTGTTTCCATAATTGGGCTATTATAGACAATGCTGCTATAAACATTGGGGTATGGGTATCCCTTCAAATTAGTATTTTTGTATTATTTAGGTAAACACCTAGCAGCGTAATTGCTAGATTAGAGGGCAGTTCTATTTTTGACTTTTTAAGGAACCTCCATACTATTTTACAGAGTTGCTGCATCAGTTTGCATTCCCACCAACAGTGCAAGAGTTTTTCCCCTTCTCCACATCCTCACCAACACCTGTTGTTTCTTGTGTTGTTGATTTTAGCCATTTGACAGGAGTAAGATATCTCATTGTAACTTTGATTTGCATTTCCATGATGATCAGTGATGTTGAACATCTTTTCATGTGTCTGTTAGCCATCTGTATGTCTTTGAAAAAATGTCTATTCATGTCTTCTGCCCATTTTTAATTAGATTATTTGGGGAGATGTTGACTTTTATAAGTTCTTTATATATTTTGGATACTAACCCTTTATCAGGTTTAATCTTTTTGAACAGAGTTGATAGTTTAGTTTTGACTTTTAAAATCCTTTGCTCCTTTTAAATCTGGTTTTTAAAAACAAAGGAAAACTTGATTGTTTAAAAAAATTTTTTTAAGTGTTTATTTACTTTTGAGGGAGAGAGACAGTGTGAGCAGACAAGGGGAAGAGAGAGGGAGACAGAATCGAAATCACAGAGCCTGATGTGGGGCTCAAACTCACGAACTCATGTGAGATCATGACCTGAGCTGACGTCAGACACTTAATCAACTGAACCACCCAGGCACTCCAGAAGACTTGATTTTTATAAATTACTTCCACCATTAATTAAAAACCTGGATTCTTCCCAGAAATTGAGATAAAAAGTAAGTTTTCATATAGAAGTCCTTCTTCTAGTGACCATAGAGGTAGAGTTTAACATTTAGGGACTGCATACCTCTTTTACTGTGCAGTTTCATTTATTAAGAATGCATCATTAGTCAGCTTATTGGAGAATGCCTTCAAGACAGTGTGACTGAATAATATCTTTTATTATTTTTTTTACAAATAGTTTATTGTCAAATTACTTTCCACATAACATTCAGTGTTCATCCCCACAAGTGTCCTCCTCCATGCCCATCCCCTCCTCCCCCCCACATCCATCAGTCCTCAGTTTTTGTCAACATTCAAGGGTCTCTCATGATTTGCCTCTCTTCCTTTCCCCCACCATTTCCCCCCTTCTTCTCCCCATTGTTCCTCCATCAAGTTCCTCCTAATCCTCCTATACGTGCAAACATATGATATTTGTCCTTCTCTGCCTGACTTATTTCGCTCAGCATAACACCCTCAAGGTCCATCCATGTTGCTACACATGGCCAGATTTCATTGTTTCTCATTGCCATGTAGTATTCCATGGTATAGATAAACCACATCTTCTTGATCCATTCATCTGTTGATGGACACTTAGGCTCTTTCCATGTTTTAGCTATTGTGGAGAGTGCTGCTATGAACATTGGGGTACATGTGTTCCTATGCATCAGCAGTGACTGAATAATATCTTAACTCCAGCTAGATGGAAGTAAAAGTCCTTACAATTATATGGTGCAAAAGTAATGCAAGCTTCTTTTAGGCAAAACACTTTGGCCTTGATAACTTGTAGAATTAAGGGACCCAGGGAAGCTCTGGAACTTCACATAAGTGAACATAGAGGCCATCGTTATAACTGACACCTGGGTTTGGTATCTAAATGCTGCAAGGAAAGAACACAATTACAAACCACAATAGGACAAGATAAATTCTCTCTGCGTGTTGCGCTTCACCCAACCCTTTTATCATTGCCAAGAAGAAAATTATAAATCACTCCTGATCATTCTTCATATGTTTCCCAGATTGTAGTTCATTTTCCTGAGCCTCAACTTACTGCATTTTGCTGGACTGTAAGACCAGAGTGTGCTATTGAAACCAGGCTCATTTCTTTCAGAGCTCAACCATTCAGATTCAAACTCCGTGGCTGTGCTAGGGGCTGGGTCTGTGCATGGTCCCTTTCACCATCATCAAAACTCCCTGGCTCCTTAAGCAAGATGGTATCCTGTGTTACCTCATGATCAGTTTAGGGGAACCCTCAAGGCATCCACTCACTTTGCCTGGTTCTGCTTACTTCAGAATCCACACACAGTGGCTATGTGACAAGAGTATCATAAAGCTGCGGGGCGAGGCAGGAATATATGTTGTCCTCACAACTGAAGGATGCTTCTACCTCTTAGTGCAAGTGCTAAAGGGTAATGCATGTGGCTTAGTAAACATGGATCATTAAGTTTTTTCCTCCAATGCAAACAATCACTAATTGTGGTATGTTGTCCATGATTAACTTGAATAATAGACAGTAGGAGCCCTTCTAAGAACAAAGGCATTTTTCAGCCCAGAGAAAGGAATGGTGGGAAAAAGAGGTAATATTTTAAAAGTCTCTTGAGTTTGAAGTGGAGGCACAAGGGAGTCAGGATCAAAGAGATCCTTTTACACTGGTAATGCTTATTATTGGTGATAATTCAAATGCTTCATTGCCCCACTCAATTAAAAGAAGGCTATGGTTTCATTATGTCTCCAGAAATTATAGATATAAAACAAAGTTGGAAAGTTGAAAATGGACCGAGCTATGTAAAAGGAAGCAATAGCATTTGAAATTTAAATAGCAGTCATGGCAATTATTTTGCAAAGATAATTTATCGGGGCAAGCAGAAAGAAATCTAACTGAAAAAGAATAAGGTGCCACATAAGTGTTTTACAAAACATTTAAGAATGCCTTTCAGGATATCGTAATAAGTATCAGGAATATAATGCAGGGACTGGGCACAATAGATGCAAATGGGAAAATAAGTAAACAGTTAGTCAATGGGCCAGATTCTATGGTAGGGTGAGTAGGGAGGAGCCAATTGATAGTGTTTGCAGACAGACCACCATATTCTTTTTTTTTTTTTTAATGATTTTTTAATGTTGTTTTTTTTTTAATTTTTATTTTTGAGAGTCAGAGAGAGACAGCGCGAGCAGGGGAGGGTCAGAGAGAGAGGGGGAGATACAGAATCCAAAGATAGGCTCCAGGCTCTGAGCTAGCTGTCAGCACAGAGCCGGTCGCTGGGCTCGAACCCACAAACGATGAGATCATGACCTGAGTCGAAGTCGGCCGCTTAACCGACTGAGCCACTTAGGCGCCCCGAGACCACCATATTCTTGAAACTTCTTGCCTCCTCCAAAAAGATGTATCCATTTGGGGGTAAATTTCAACCAAGACTCAGTCCTTCTATGACCTTTACTTCAGGCAAGAAGTTCTGAAAAGAAGCTCCTCTCAAACCTTACACTCTTCCATCCTGAACCTTCTGAGAACCTCAGTCCTCCTACTTATCTTCATTTCTGGCTTCCAAGGCCAGATAAAAGTTTAGCACAGCTGAGGGCTGGTGCCAACTATACAGTATTAATATAGCATGTAAAGATCAAATATGGATCATTAAGTCAGAGGTTGCTAAATTGTCACTGATGCATTAGCAAACCAACAAAAATATTTACCAGGCACCCTCTGCATGTAAAGCATAACAATAGAAATATATAAATGAATTTAAGATACTATCAAGGAATCAAGGAAACGATAATCTCTGTGTAGAGCTGACACTGGACGTTAGCTCTTGGTAGGTATTGTTAACTTTTCATGGAGATAAACATAAGGTCAGGATCAGGAAGAACCACCATGTTCAGAAAAGGAGCAATAAAATCACCAGGAACTAGAGTGTTTGCTGCACCTTTAGGAAATAAAGAGACCTGAGGAAGGAAGGGAGCTAACAAACACACATTTATTGATGAACTATTATGGGTCTCAGGTTCCTTGCATTTATTCTCTCATTTTTAATCCTCTCACCAACTATATGAGATAGATTTTGTCCTTACTTTTAGAGAGGAAAGCATAGAAGCCTAATGATGCTTAAAAATTGCAAAGGTCACAAAACTAGTAAACGGAAGAGACAAATTTTGAACCCACAACCAACTGAGTTCATAATCTTATACTCGTTACTTCACTGTGAAGGATGTTTGGATTTGATAGGCTAAGAAGAGGCCGGAGAGCAAGTTCCACACAGTTTGGAATGTACTTTCTAAATATGTACCTGCATAGAGAGTTGAAGTTAGTTCTGAGGTTGACAGCTCTCTTAGTGAAGTGGTGGGGAGAGAAACACGGAAGCCAAACACATAGGGGTTAAGGCCACGATTGGGTTTTTCTTAACACTGTCTGGATTTACACTCCCCCAGAAGCAGACCCAGAGACAAAGATTCAAATGCAAAGAGTTTATAAGGGCAAGCAGGAAATACTGATGTAAAAGTGAAGGAATAAGGCAACAAAGAGAATGCACACAATGGGTGGGCATATTAAGCCAGACACTACCTTGAATAACTGGAACTTAATCTTGTGGGGATTCTGGATAACAGCACACAGCACAAATTTTAAAAGCATCTACCCAAGGAGTCAGAGACCTGGAGGATTTAAACACCTATTTCGGCCAGTCAGAAAGAGCTGTGAAAGAAAGGTGGTAGAGTGGGGGTAGTTAATTCCATGATATTTTTTATCTACTATGGGCACGAACAGAGCCTCATCTGAGGCTTGAGGAGAAGCCCCATGGGAAAGTCATGCAGACACAAGAAACTTGCTATCCTGAGAGACATAGGTAAGGCCTAAGGGATATGGACAGCACTGACAATACGTGCTATAAACACCAGCATCTTTGAGTAACTAATCTTTGATTAACCCACCCCTTTTTAAAAAAATTTTTAAATGTTTTATTTATTTCTAGGAGAGAGAGAGAGAGAGACAGCGTGAGCAGGGGAGGGTCAGAGAGAGAGGGAGTCACAGACTGAAACAGGCTCCAGGCTCTGAGCTGGCAGTCAGCACAGAGCCCGACGCGGGGCTCGAACCCACGAACCGCGAGATCATGACCTAAGTGAAAGTCAGACGCTTAACCGACAAAGCCACCCAGGCGCCCCTAACCCACCCCTTTTGATGTGTATGACTATGTAGACCGTTGTCTATCAAACTGCAGAGTGTATGAAAAGCGCTTGAGAAGTCTGTCAACCAAGCAGATTCTTAGACCCCTATGGAAAGTAAGATCCATAGTTCAGGGATGGAGTCCAGGAATTTGTGTCATTAATAAGTATTCTAGGTGATTCTGACACACATGGTCTGTGGATCATAGTGAGAAACAATGCCTGGAATCTCCATGCACTGCATGGAAAACAGATGAGCAAGGGGGAGGCCATGTGATACAGTGAAAAGAGGCTGGTATTTGGATCAAGATATCCTTGGATATAAATGCTTGTTCCATTACTTAGTGACCTTGGAAAAATAACCTAATCTATTTGTTTTTTTTTGCCTCTAGGATGAAAAGAATAAACATCCACCTAGACTGTTTCTGAAGAAAGTTAAATGAGCTAACATCTAGAAGAATCCAGAACAATGTGTGGCTTATGTTAAGGGCTCAGTGGTAATTCTCTTTCTTTTGTTTGTTTCTTAGAAGATTGAAACCTATTGATGAAGTGATGCCAATGGCCTTTAATAATTGATGCTGATGATAAATTATACTTGACTAGAAGAAAACGTGATGCTAAAGTAATGCAGGCTTTGGTTTTAAATTTTCCCCAAACTTCCTCATTGTGCCCAAGTTGGGTTACTTGTTGTCTTACACTTAGAACAACATCACATAATGATAACAATGAGGCTAGAAATAGAAGTGTCCACATGCTAAGAAACAAATCAGATTGAGCTTGCTCCAGACTCTCATCCTTAGATACTGACTTTCCATACTTAGAAACGATTTGGTTGATTGGCTCTTTGTGTTCCTAGAAAAGATATTTTCAATATACAAGAAAAAAAAAGGAAGGTCCCAAGAGAAATATTAGGGACAAAATAGACTATGATTTTGAAGAGATCATACTTATTCATTGTTACTATGTCATGATGCCCAAACTGAGTGGCAATGAGGATGAATTCAGGATTGTAATGGTATTACCACAATATAACCCTCAAGAGATGAATAATGGAGCACAAAGCAACCTGCTTCACACATCATAGGTCAGTGTTCACTTAATTCAATGACATCATTCACGACAGAGTCACCTTGGTGCTCCTCTGGCTTCTCTAGGGAGTTCACTCCCTGGGCCTCATCTTTCTCTTAGTCACCTAGTTTGGCTTAAACGTTAACCAAATCTCTCTTGCTTAAAGTGACTTCTGTTTGGTCCTTAGAAATATGAAGGAAAGTGTACCAAAAAATGAAGAGTTGTTAGTGGCTCCCAAGGTCAATTGACTTAATCTCATAAACAAAATACACTTTTATCTCACCCTACTACAAAATCATTCTTTTATCTCACCCTACTACACTGCTCCTCCCAAAACAGCCATTTGTCTTAGGCTTACACAGGAAAACTAGAGTGGTCTGTTGGTAGAAGGAGGGGATAGAAGGCTGAGGCCTGGCCATAGTCCATGTCTGTCCGTCTGACCCTTACTAAGGGACCAAAGTCAAGCCACATCTCTACACTGTCATTTTCTCTAACATAAAAGGAAAGAGTGGGATTAAATGATCACTAATCTCTCATCCTCTCTGAAAAATTTCTAAGGGAATTTTCAGTATAACCAGTAATAAGTACATCTGACTCTCATTATTTGCAGTAGGTATGTCCTCCAAGTAGCTGGGAACATTGAATTAGCAAATGGCAGTCCACTGATGCCAGGGAAATACAGGTAGGTTCTATTGAGCCTCTGATCATAGTTTTCATCAACTGATCAATATGTAACCTTGTTTTATGTGTGTTTCTATTTAAAGGCACCTATATATTGTTGATTTATTAACACTGAGTTCACAGCCAACAACACCGTAATTGGTGCCTGAGCAAAACTTTTCTAACGTGCATATCTTCTCCATAAGGTGCCTCACAGCCTTCTCATCCTTTGGAACAGTACACAGCATGTCAACACTACATACAGGAGCCATTTTGAACAGATGAAACCACCAACAAAAAAGTACAAAGTTCTAAAAACATGGCATTGAATAGACTGTGGAAAGGACACTTATTTCCAGTATAAGGGTTGAAACAGGAAGGCAGAGCGCCGCCTTGTCTGACCTCAGCTGGGACTATGTGCATAAGGCTACTCAAACTTTTTGCTGCTCTGCACATGTCTGGAAATGACTATAAGAAGCACCACAAATGCATATTTGGAAGTTACAAAGAAATTTTAGTGAGTATCCAAATTTGTAAATCCAGAATCCGTGAATAATGAGAATCAAGGGTATGTGAAAAAAATAAAAGCAAATTATTTGTTATTTTATAGTCTCTTGCTTCTAAAAACAGCCAACTTTTCTTCCAAACCTTAACTTAAAGCAGTGTAGTAATCCCCTATGTGTTGGGTAAAATTACAAGTCCATCTCACATATGATGAAATGTGGACACGAAGCAACTTCCCAAATGTCTCAAGCAACGTGACTACCAAGCTGGGATAACTCAGGTGTGTGAAACCAATCCTGTGTTTGGCCCACTGGGGGCTGTCCTGTTCCTGCTCAGTGATGGACAAAAACTATACTACCCTTCAGGACCTGCTAACTAAGTCCTGGACTGAGGCTCTGTAATGGGTGTCTGCAAATTGTTCTGGGACATATCTTCTGGAATTCTAGCAAGTGACTATAACCAGCAGCCTGTAACTTTGTCCTGAAAGGGTTTTGCCTGAGGATTAACTGGTTGTTCTTTAACCATTATTTATTGTTTCAGAAATGGCATCACTGACATTTTACCCCTACCCATTGTACACAGTCTCAACTCTATAGCCTCATACCAAGGACATTCGGGCCTCAGTAAAGAACCATACCGTTTCTTTTCTGGAGGGCAAGCATCACTTTCTATTCATTTTTAAAAAATGTTTTATTTATTTTTGAGAGAGTGCAAGCAGAAGAGGGGCAGAGACAGAAGGGGACAGAGGACCTGAAGTGGAATCTGCATTGACAACGGCAAGCCCCATGAGGGGCTTGAACTCATGAACTGCAAGATCATGACCTGAGCCAAAGTTGGACAATCAACAGACTGAGCCACCTAGCCGACCCTTTTTATTCATTTTTTAAAAATTCCACTCTCTTCCTCACAGCATGTGTAGCGGTGCTTGGTGCATAGAGTACACTGTAAACACATAGATGAAATGGAATTCTACTCCACAGTGAAAATTTCCCCAACATCTCCAACAACTTGTAATGGGATGGAAACAACCCTGTGGAGTATCTTCAGATCTGCTAAGCATTTTATATTACCTCATCTCCCTTAATCTTCAATGGCTCTGCAAAAAGATTCTCACTTCCATGCTATAAAAGGAGAAACCGGTCCAAATGAATTTATGCAACTTGTCTAAAGTCACCAAGCTAGTAAATGCAAATTTACTATGATAGAAATTGAAAGGCTGTTTTTCCCTGTGAGCTATGGCTTAGTTTATTTATATCAGTAATGCCTTATATCTCACCAGCTGCAATTTTATAAATAATTTCAGTTGAAAAAGAAATTCTACTACTGATTGCCTAGGATGATAGAAGTGGACAAAAAGAACTGTAGGAGATAATAGGGATTGGTCAGTCTTCATGTTAAAAAGCACTGCCATTTACCAGTGGCTTTATGAGTTTTATATAAAAGTTACTTTGCCAAGAAGCAAGAATGAAGTCACTCATTGAGAGAACCATTTTATGTTTCTCTTCTAACAAAAAGGAGGTTAACAAAAGTAACATATCACAGGATGAACACAAACTACAATCTCAGAAAACTCAAAACATAATTCACAAAATGGCTTTTATTTCACATTTATCATCTTTGAACTAACTACACAGCTTCTCTATTATCTCACAAGAAGGTAAATAATTGGCCTCCTCTTCTCTCCATTAGTAGCTGTTGGACATTGTTGGTCCATCTGGAGTTGAGCAGATAAAAAAACCCCCATTGTATAGATGATGTTCAAAAAATGATTAAGTTTTGCTCCAAAGATTCTTGTGCATCAATTATGGATCAAACACTGCAACTAACAGTTAACCCTGGATTTGGTGACTTCTTATGGTCCCTCTCAATCAATAGTCTATTATTTTCTGTGACTGCTCTAAAGATGGTAAGATTCTTCCAATATTTATAAACCCATCTAAGGTCTTTGGAAGAATATGTAAACCCATGAAGGAGATCTTTTTCTTTCTTTTGACATCTGCTAAAACTATATTTCCAGCATCACTGGGGCTAAGTTGCTTCCCTTTAAGATCTACTTATAACAGCATATTGACCAAACATTATGAAGCCCTTAAAAGGGGTCTTGGAGCTCATCTTATCCAACTGTAGTCCCCTTCGTGACACCCATACTTAGATTTAACACCTCCAGTGATGAGGTTTGTTCCATTACCAGTGCCATTTTAAGAAACTCTTCCTGGCATTTATTTAAAAACCATCTTCCAGTGACCTTCACCTATAAGCCTTTGAAATGACCCTATGGTGTAATCATAAGCCCAGGGCAATACTAGTTTATAAGTGTTTCTCTGGTTTCCAATCTGGTTTAGTATATATCTCAGACTTTTCATTGTATAGTGAGATTTTACTAGAATGGTTGCCTTAGAATAATTTGTGAATAGCTGGGCTGGCCTCCTCTTTGTTCTTCTAGCCCTTCTACAGTCTCATCTGTATTCACCATGCACAGGTTCTTATTCTCATATATGACTAAATCTGAAAGATGACCAGTGATAACTCATCTCTTCTCCTGATCCTTAGCACCTCCCTTTCAGAAACAGCTTGCTGATAAAATGAAGCCCGTTCAGACATGGATGGGCTCTTAGGTGCAACTGTCTGCTTTCAGTCTCAGATAGTTCTGGGTGTAGAACTCAGTTGTACTGTGTTCTGGGTGTAGAACTCAGTTGTACTGTGACTGGTGGCTACAAAATTCATGAAACCACCAGGTCACAGTCATCAGGGGGACCGTGCATGAGAAACATAGTAATTTATAGGTTAGGTACATGTGGAATAAATGAAGGGAATAAAGGCAGAACAGCCCTGTCTGTGAAGCAGGAAGAGAGTGGTTTGAACAGTTTAGATATTGTCGTTTTATCACTTACTGTACAGGGTAAAATCTACAACTGCTTATTTTATTGTTTGACGATGCTCTTTTATTTTGCAATAAAAACTTTCAGCAGCAATATGTTTTTTGTTTTTGTTTTTTTGTTTTTTTTTTTAAAAAGAAGCATTGTGTAGTTGGAAAAGGAAGTGAATTTTGATGGCTCAAGAAAGTTAATGATGAACTTGCACAAAATGTGTCTTAACGTTTACCCTCCACCATGGTGCCTCAGGGGTATAACTGACTGCCTGGAAACCAGAAGGCACAAGTCTGCTGGAGAGGCATCAGCTGTTACTTCAAAAGGTAGTATCTGTCTTTACAACGACAGAAAGTCTTCATATCATTCCATGAGCTATGACTTTTCATGCAGATCCAAAGGCTCTTCTTTCACTCCTTTTTTTGGGGGAGGAGCGGGGGGGGGGGAAGAGAGAGCAAAAGCAGGGGAGGGGCAGAGAGAGAGGGAGAGAGAATCTTAATCAGGCTCCATGCCCAGTGAGGAGCCCAACTCAGGGCTTGATCTCACCACTGTGAGATCATGACCTGAGCTGAAATCAAGAGTTGGACACTTAACTGACTGAGCCACCCAGGCACCCCAACTCATATTTTATTCCAAGATTTTTTGTGCCTGAATTCATACTATAGCAACAGCTGTTAGTGTGTGGCTTTGTGAACAACAGAAGAAATTCACAGTAAAATGCAGAATATTGTGCCAGTGTCATCAAATTCCACAAATAAAAAAATTAGCTCATCCCAATTATGCTTATTTTTCCCGCAGTTCAATGTAATTAAAGCCAACCTTGTAGAAATTCATTCTTTTGACAGTGTAACATTTGACATTATTGTGAATGTCATAGAGTTAGCTAAAATGTTTGACATTGAAAATAAAATTATGTTTTGACAATAATTACACAGCACAAATTTTGGTAAACCACAGTGTTCTTAATAAATTAAGAAGCTCAAGAAGCAGAGAATTGGATATGATGCACACATACCTCATAATTACATCCAAATAAGTTGTGATATTCTACCAAATGATATAGAAACTATAGTGGTCAGGGGTCTCTGGGTCACTCAGTCGGTTAAGTGTCCGACTCTTGGTTTTGGCTCAGGTCATGGTTGCACAGTTCATGAGTTCGAGCCCTGCATTGTGCTTGGAGCCTGCTTGGGATTCTCTCTCTTCTGCTCTCTCTGCCCCTCTCCCCCCTCTCAAAATAAATAAATAAACATAAAAAATAAAATCTGTTTTTTTTTTAAAAAAAAGAAATTGTAGTGGTCAAACTGCACAACTATGTTTTTAAATCTTCAAAGTACCTAATTTCCATAATATTTTTTGACAAAGCTGATTTTAAATTTTAAGGAAATACTTTGGCATGGCAATATGTGTTTTTTCCTTTGCTATTTGAAATCAGCTTTAAAAAATGAGGTTTTGAAGAACTACTTTGTAAAGTAACCCAAATGTCCTGCCTATATTATATATATTATATATATATATATATATATATATATGTATGTACATATATATATATAGTTTCTATAAACTGGGATTGAACTTTTTTCAAAATCAGTTGGAAATATTTAAGTCAAGTATTTGATAAATGGAACAGAAAAGTTCCATATACAAAGCATTTGAAGCTTTGTATATATTGTATTTACTGAACTATATTGAATATTTATGTCGAATGTACTGAAAACAAACTTGCAGAAAGAAAGGCATTGACATGTATCCCTACAAAAGCAAACAAGAACCTGATTGAATTAAATGGTGAGCGTTCAAGTAGTTTACATAATAACTTTTAGATCAGCAGGCGCTAATAATACTCATGGTAGTCCATAAGGATTTGCTTTGTGTTAGCTATTGAGCAAAGCACGTCATATGCTTTGTCTTTAATATTCCCAAGTATGAAGGAAGAGTAGTAGTAAAAAGGAACAGTAATGATACTGCTATTATCCTGGGGTTTTATTGTGATGTGGTTTTTGTTTGGTTTTTGTCTTTGTTTTTAGATGAAGGGTCTGAGCTGAAAAGAAAGAAGCGACATGAATTTATCCTAGATAATGGAGCAGGAGGCAAAACCAAGCAGGTAACATACCTCCCTGAGACTCCAGATCTGTGCTTACGGCCATTACACTGCAGTGTAGCATCGCCAGCCAGTAATTGCTCAATCCTTTAAAAAGCATGCTTCACACCTGAAATTGCTACCACACCTGATTTTGCCTTGTTTATATTATGAAAGAGTACTCAAAGATTTCCCAGTGTTCTTTTCCCAAATCCAAAAGTATATTTCCACATTAAACTTTTTATTTATTTATTTATGTTTAATTAAATGTACTCTCCCCTCCTGGTTAGAATCACAATTCACTCTTGGGAAGATAATAAAAGTTTTTTTAACCCTTTCAATTTACAAATGAGGAATCTGAAACCCAAAATGCTTGATGACATCCTCAAATATACAATGCAAACTGAAGGCAGAGCTGGATCCAGAGTCTTGAGGCTTAGCTCTCTCCCCTAGTACATTTCCTCGTTTCGGGGGGACCTTTCTGCCTCCCCAGGAATGTTAGCAAGAGTCTGAATCTTCACTCATAGCTACAGATAGTTCAACAGTGCTTCTGCAGATGTAGAAAGATCCTATGGCCTTGGGGTGTAGGCCCAGAAAATTGCCGGGAAGTCAAAAATGGCTGCTCTAGTAAGAAAGAAACACTCTTGGGAGAACATGGACTGAGGGATGATAGGTACATTGAAGTTGCTTATATTTTTATTAAAGTCCATTGTTTCTGAGAGAACATTGTCATTTGCAGGAAGCAAGGAGTATAGGTCTGAAAGTCCTGTCTTCCCTGACTCCTTTTCAGAGAAATGAAGAACAGGACCAGTGTGGCTCCCAGCCACCCATGCTAACAAGAGGTCCCTTCAAAGACCATTTCTCTGGGTGTTCACTTGATATCATCAGCCTGAATTGTCTCCAAGTGGGGAACTGGCTGCTCCCAGAAATCTGTCAGCTCGGTGTTTGGAAGAAACTGAGAAATCCTTGAAAAACATGAAGGGATCAAAGGTACTTATTAAAGTATTTTCAAAAGAACTCTGGGTTTAATAAGCAAATCAGATAGAGAGGAATCAGTAGATTGGTTCTGATGTGGAAAACTCCTTGTGGCAGAGACCAGAAGAAAGGAACATACCAATGAGAACAGAGCTTATTTGGAAGCAGACTGTTAGTGTGCAAATGAATTGCTCTGCCCTTGAACCTGAAGAAGTGTGCAGAAGTAAGCAATTACTTAAACAGACACATCTTTCCTGAGAGATCTGATCCAAGAAAAATAATGAATTACAACAACACAAATTGTAAGGAAAAGAGAGGAAACACTCAGCCTTCTCTCTTAACCAAGAGCCTTTTCATGTCTCTGAACGACTTGCAAACGTAGAGTCCTGACTTTATTTATGCATTAGTCAGTTGTTGGCACTCTAACAAGTTTCATTAAAAGATTGTCCTTGAGAAATTACGGATTTTCTTCTCTCTCCAACCAGCCAGCCAGCCAACCAACCAACCAACCAGATGAAACTCCCCTCTATAAACTTTTAGAGTAAAATATAATTTAATGCATGTTATTATGTAGAACAGTTGTCCATGGAAAAGAAGATCCATTCACTTAATGAACTCTTGATCTTTTAATGGGCCAGAAATAGCCAATGCCCAGGCCTACACAAACACTGACACATCAGAACTAGCATAGATTTCTTCCACAGAAAATTAGAACCCTGTGAGCCTCAGCTCTCTGTATTCTTAGCAAAATTTTTTTAAAAAGCCAATTTTTAGGGAGATATTTATCCCTAAGGGATTAACCAAACTGATGGTGGCAATCTTCTCTTTTAAATTTCAGGTATATAATGAATAAAATATGGTCAGCTATAACACTAAAAGTTAAAAAAATACAAAAAAACACATAATACCTAGTGTCCTCAGGATATGATGACAGAGTTACTTCATTCACAACATGTAATCTTAAAGTGTCATAATCACCTCTGCAAAAATGGCAGTATTTGTAAAAACTTGAATTTAAAAAGTTCATTCTCTTTGACACAGTCATTCTATTTTAGAAATGTGTTCTAAGGAAACTATACAGGCACACAAAGTCTTAGCTACAGAACTGCTTTGTTTTACAAAGAAAAATAAGGGCACTTGGGTGACTCAGTCAGTTAAGCATCCAACTTTGGCTCGGGTCATGATCTCACGGTTTGTGAATTTGAGCCCCGCATCAGGCTCTGTGCTGACAACTCAGAGCCTGGAGCCTGCTTCAGATTCTGTGTCTCCCTCTCTCTGCTCGTGCTCTGTCTTTCTCTCAAAAATAAATAAGCGCTTAAAAAAAGAAAAAGAAACAATATAAAATTCAATGAAAGGGGAATGAATAAGGAAACCATAGTGTATTCATTTGACAGCCATTTTATCCAGCCATTAAAAAACAGAATTTATGTATATCATGAATTATATAAAAATAAATATATTTATATTTATATGACTAAATAGTAAGCTAGAAGATAATATCACTGTATCCAAAATTGGTAAAAAAAAATTAAGTATATACATGGATATACTAAAATTTGAATGAAACGTATTTAAGTATTTGTGGCAGTAATCTCTGGGTGGTAGAATTACAAGGGTTTCTAAATTGTTTTCCTCTAAACTTCTATTTTCTAAATATTTGTATTTACAATTGATATGTCGGATGTAGTATCCAACCTTCCCTTCAAAGCAAACAGCTGCTGTTTGGACACAGGTGGTCTTCTGATTGGTCCAGGGGCAATTATCTGACCCAACCTTATCTCTTCTTAGGTTGGTTGGTGAACCTTGAGATGGCTTCACCTTTGAAAGGTGATGAAAGAAGGAAAAAGGAAGAGAGAAGGAGGAGGAGAGGGAGAGAGAGAGACACACAGAGAGAGATTGGGAGACATAGCTGGTCCCTAAAGCTGCTTCCCTTCTCCATTCTCATTTTTAATTGTTTCCTAATGCCAATCAAAGAAAATATGCAACTTACAATCAACCATCTTTCTTAAGATGTCTGATGTGTTTCTTGCAAACAGCGACAAAAACACAATACCAGAAAAAAATGAATCTATCATAATCGAGAGAAAATGTTAAATTGCATTTTGGAATAAATCTGTAGCAGGATAATACATTTTTATGCTTTGTCAATTATAAAAAGATCACTAGATACAATTTTATATTCTTGACATTCTATTGAGCAAGGTGTAATTTTCTTAGAGAGTTAAAGTTATTTCCTAGGTGTGCTTCTCTGTTTTTATAATTCTGAGCAACTGACAATGTTGAAGATTCTCCTCATACGTGTAAATCTTCATCTTAGAGAAGTCCACTTAGTATTTCACCTTCAGTGCAGTGTTCCATATTTATTAGTCCTTATTTGTCAACATATCTGAGAATGTGATTTTAGTGATGTTACTGGTCTTTAGTCCACTGTGTTTTGGAAACTCTGAGAATCCACCTGTCCTGCAAGCAGAGAATAATATATTAGAAGAAATTATTGAGTGGATAGATGGACAGATTGAAGAGACTTCAATATTAATCAAATGTGTTTTGAATGCCTAGGATATGTATAGCACTGCCCAGTCTCTGAGAAGCCATGTTGGTAAGAATAATGAATTCCATCCTCGGGAAGCTTAAAATAATGTTATGTTGGATTGCAAGTCATGGTTAAGATCTCCATAAGAGCAATCTATCTTTACGAGTGGTCCTGGTTCATGCCCTGAAGGCAGGTTGGATATCTGTAAGATGTGTGAAGCTCTGGAAAAATTTATTTTGGGGGGCTCTATCTATATAAACAACTTGAGTATCCCAAATTAGTGTGTGAGCCCCATTCTGGAGGCCCAATCTCATATACTTCCACCAAAGAAATTCCATACCAGCCAGTGGGAGTGATCAGCTTGCCAGATCAGCCTCTTGAGGCCCTGGCATGGCCCCATGTGTGACAGGTCTCAGAGCTTCTCACAGCATCTGGTTGACCCTACACATGGGATAGTAGGTTGACTGAGCTCCATGTGGGCTTCTATCTGGGCATGGAAAGTCTTGCCTTGGTAGCATTGTGGGCTCTACCTGCTCATAATCACTGGAAGGGGACAGGAAAGTTTTGAGGGAGATACTTCAAAGTACAGACTTCTATAAGATATGGGGCTTGAGGCAAGAATCCTTGTTTGCCAAGACTAATGGTGGCTCTAAAAGTAGGCATTTCTTTTTATCCAAATGTGCTCCCCCTGGACTCACTGTTATTCATTTTGTCACAAATGCCCATGGTGTCCAAGGCACTAAACATAATAAGTAATGATTTTAGTCATGGAAAATTCCACCTCCTTACCTAGAGTCTGACATGCCATCATTGAGTTTCCAAACAGCTTCCCATTAATGACAGAAGCCTAAGTATGTACATGCTTATAATTAACTTCCAAGGTTCCAAACAGATTAACAGAAAGAAATATGAACTCTTGCTCTTTTATCCAAACCAATTCTTTAATTTTTTGCCTATTTCCTAATCATTGGGCTTGTGTGGGTCATGAAGCCGATGAGCTAGATAGCTTTCTCCTTCTAAATGAAGCACCATCAACCAAATTAGAAGCACTGAGTAGTAAAAGCCAAGTAATAAATGCCATAGACAGGAGTTAGAGCTTTCTGGACATGGAGGAAAAAAGTGGGAAAGAGTGTGGACATAGGGAAGAGTGTGGACTCTTGTGTGTCCCTGTCCCAGACACAAAAAGAAACCACCAACACGTACTGAAAGGGTCCTTTTCCTGAAATACCCAGTGACTCAAGCGGTGTAGCTCTAGGGCACAGGAGATGAAATGTAGTATGTATTCCATTAAAGGACTGTTCTCCTCCTTTGGTGGGGAGTAAAGCAGAACTTTTTCACAGAGAGGATCCATGAGCTGCTGTTCCATCTTGTGACTTAGCTGCTTTGGAGGCACCAGAGACAGTACCCTCCGCGCAAGTATCAGGGTCTTCAGAGGTGACAGTTTCAAGGAACCCTTAAGAAGTTATGAATAACCCTAACATCAGTTATTCATAAGCAGGTTCCAGAGCCGAAGAACACAGCAGGTGCAGCATGGTTACTGTGGCTGACAGACATCAGCTTTTAATTATCCACAAGTTAATATAGTGTTTAATACAGATCAAAAGCCTTACTCCACTTCTCAGAAAAAATTTCTTAGAAAATTTCTCTTCCTTTCTTAGAAAAATGAAGAGAACTTAGCCACTTTGAACAGATCACTTGATCCTTTGGAGACTCATTTCCTTATCACAGAGATAATGTGAGGACTAAAGACACCCTGTAAGTCAGTTACATCTTTTGTGTTACTAGTTACATGCTCATTCTTTTCTGAGGGTCGACAGTTATCACTGTGCTCCTTGTGTACATGTGAGGGTACAGTATCCCAGTTTTTTAAAAATGTGGGCTTCTTTGCTGGATCCTTCCGCTGGTTGCCAATTACAGTGTTGAGTAATTATGTGCAAATGCACGTCTCCACTGAAAGTTGTAAAAGGCAGAAAACTCATTTCTCCAGCGCCCTTGAAAAGCTCCAACACACTAATGCATGTCTGTGTGCCAGCAGTTTAGAAATGAAAATTTCCACATTCCTTGTGCCTGGTCTCATTAATTCTCTCCACCCCATTGGTGTTAAGGTTTTATAAATAAGCAAGACAGGATTGATTTGTTCCATTTCAGCAAACTGTAAAAGAAAACAGTCAAGAAATCACTCCCATCATCATCTCGCACCGCCTCCCCAGTCAGTGTGTTCAACTCTCTAAAACTGGGCAAAAGCCGATGTAGCCCTTCCCAATTAGGTGAAAAATGATTTCATTTCAGTAATCTTTAGAGAAGTTATTTCTGGTTTGTACAAACATGCTAAAATAATGCAGCAGTCTTCATAAAGAGTCCAGTTTGATTTCTCTCTGGCTATAGGAAAACTCAAGATGCATGAAGACCTGACTACCATACTATAAGGATTTTTGGTGTTTAGCTGCACCTACATGGAAATAGCCTACAGGAATAGAAGGAACATAGAGGAGAGAATCAGAACACCTTGGGGTGAGGGGGGAAGTGCTTAAAGGTACCTGGTTCTGGGTTTACAAATGTTTTTAGTAAAATCCTGGAGATTCCAGACAAGGGTTGCCTTTTGGCTATGGCTAAAGAAAGGGGTGAGAATCTTCAGCCATAGCAGATCTACTTTTGTAGATTTCACATTTTAGGCTCCCATAGATGATCCATTTCACACACCAATATAATCTAAAAACCTGTTGCTATATTGGTTGTTTGAATTTTCCCTACAACTTCTCAGCCGATTCGTCCTATCACCTAAACAGCTCCAGTGACAGGACTCCCCAAATGGCCATCTTTGGACAGATGTTCCCTAAATTCTCTTCTAACTCTATTAGTGCACACCCATGTATGAATGTAAACAGGAAATACAATGGTGTGAAGACATAGATCGAAGCCATTTGTCTAACATGACTCATCAACTCTAGGCAGCTACTCTCCTTCCTATATAGCTAGTGAGGGCAAAAACAATTTCAAATTTATTTTATTTTAATATAGTTTTTAAAACATGTGAAACTACACCTCTGCCCTCCCCCGCCCCCCCCGCCCCGCCTTTTGACACAGGGTGTTGCTTTTTCTCTTCAAGAGGGAAAACATTCACATCAGGATTGATTTAAAATTTTCTCCCTTTTAAATCATAAACAGTCCTGGTACAAGAAACAGTAGCTGTTATTGATTAAAAGTTCATTTGCCTTGCCTGGGCTGATGATTGATACTTGGAGGGGTGGAGGGGTGTTGGATTTTTGGCTGGGAGATTGGAAGTGGGGCAATTTTGTCATATTACCTGTTCTTTATAAGAGTGTTAGTGTTGGAGGAAATTTAGGTCTGGGGAAAGAGCTTTTTTTCTCTGTAAATTTTAGTAGATGTTGGTTCAACTTTTTGTTTTATTTTGTTTTTTGCTATGCTGTGTTCATCAGCTTTAAGTACCGGTAGTGCATATGAGCTTGCAAGAGCCCCTCTAAATGGGCTTTTAATGGTCTGTTGAATCAAGCAGTTACCAGTTCAGGAAATGCATGCATTTTATAGGTGTGGATTTTCAAAGCTTCTATTTGTGAGTGCCAGTTGAGAGGTACCTTTGTGTATGTTCTTCACAGACCCAGCACAGCAATAAAGACCGCCTCTGGAAGCATTAAAAAACAAGGAATAAATTTCCTTGTCCCACTTATACTTCTAATGTCAAGAATAATAATTTTTGTGGTGAAAGAAAAAAAGTATCTTTCCTTTAGGAAAGTTATTTGAGCCCATCAGAAAATTATAATTTCACAGGAGTGTGGCATTCAAATTCACTGAGTGCATTTGTCTGTGATATTTGTAATCAGGCGTAGAGTTTTCAAGAAAGTAAGAAGTGATTAGCAGTTATAACAGAATTCTTAGTGTTTAGTTTTCTAATTGGTATGTGTTATGAACATTATCTCTCTTTTCATTTTTAACTGAAGCAAACATACACCGTACTCAGGAGATCCTTGAACTTGTCAGTTTGTAGAACATCTGGAAGTAATAGTGATCTTTGCGCAACACCATTTAATATTGATGTATTAAATTTAAAATAACAGATATAATATGACACCAGGTTTTATTAGATAGCAATAAAGGCAACAAGTAGCTATAACCAAACATTTTTTTAAATGTGGTGGGAAACCTTAGAATTAAAACATACTCCATTAAATTTATTTTTCTGAAAAAATTGGAAAGACTGCTATTATTCATATTTAATGGCACATCACCTTGGCTGAAACTGAATAACTGGTATTTCGTGGAAGCATACTTTGAGAACCAGTATCATAAATAGAGATTCATGGAAATTCTGAAGTTTCTAGAGATCTTATACATCACAAGTTGGACTTTTTCAAAGTTGATTTAAAATCCTCAAGACAGTCTAAGTCTGAAACCAAGGGGAAAAAGCAAATTAAGAAAATGCTGATAAGTTTGACTACTGCAAAATGTAGTCATTTTAGTTTGTTACATAAAACTGCATTAGAAAAATTAAAAGGCAAAAAAGAGAAACTGGAAAAAATATTTGCAGCATATATTATAATGTATTACAAAATGGAAAATCATACAAGTTTGCACAGTTCAGTAAGTGACCAACTAGTACTTGGTCAGGTAGAAAACAGTGGTCAAGAGAAAATACTAAATAATTTACAAAATAAGAAATACATAAAACAATATGCATAGCAAAAATCTTCAACATTATTATTTTTTAATGTTTATACATTTATTTTTGAAAGAGAGGGGGGAGACACAGAATCTGAAGCAGCCTCTAGATTCTGAGCTGTCAGCGCAGAGCCTGACACAAGGGCTTGAACCCAGGAATGGCGAGATCACAACCTGAGCTGAAGTCAGATGCTTAACCCACTGAGCCACCAAGGTGCCCCCAAATTACACAACATTATTGCTAATCAGAGGAATCCATATTAAAACAATGAAATAATTGGGGCGCCTGGGTGGCTTAGTCGGTTAAGCGTCCGACTTTTGCTTAGGTCATGATCTCGCAGTTCGTGGGTTCGAGCCCTGCGTCGGCTCTGTGCTGACTGCCAGCTCAGAGCCTGGAGCCTATTTCAGAGTCCGTGTCTCCCTCTCTCTCTGACCCTCCCCTGCTCACGCTGTCTCTATCTCTGTCTCTCCTAGAAATAAATAAAACATTAAAAAAAAATGAAATAACATTTATTTCTATCAATTTGTGACTTTAGAGAAATGGATGCAGTCAGACCTTGCTATATATGTTAGTATAATTTTTAGAAAAAATAATGCAGTAAAAGCCTTAAAGTTTTTTTTTTATACTCTTAATATAATCAACACTTCTAATTCCAAACGTGGGTTACCATCTCTTACCTTTTCCATTATGTCAAGGCTTTCATATGACATTCTGTGTATCATTATTTAAAATTGGAAAAATTAAAATAGTCTCATAGCTTTATTCTAAAGGACAGGTTACGTAAATTATGGTATAGCACACAATATCACACTATCAGGACTTTTTAAATTATGGTGTTATAAATGTTTCCTTATTGATATCAGTAGGTATTCATCATTTTAATGAAAAAAATCAAGTATCAAAGATATGCATTGATTCTATTTCTGTTAGATTATATGTGCACAGGGAATGGCTGGAAATTCATATATCACAGTGTCTATTTGTCATTCTATCTGGGTGTGTGGAATTATGTGTGCTTATTCTGTTTGTGTTTTAGTCTACACATATTCTTTTCTGTAATGATAATGTGTGTCAGATTGAGGGAGGGAGAAAACAAAATGTATTTTCCATCCTGCAGAAGCTATCTAAGGAGACCAAATGACATATGTAGCCCAAGACATATTATTACCTCCAACAATTGTCTTTCTTTCTCTAAAAATAATCTCTCTTACAGATTCTTCCTCTTTAGAATGCTTTTCACCCGTTTTATTCATGGGTCATCTCAGCTGGTGATGACTTTCATATTTCTCCAAGGGAACGTATAGTTTGTTTCTATGCAATAAACTCTTCCAATCACCAGTAATGAAACCAAATCACTCTAAATTAGGGTCCTTGGGAGGGAAAGGCCAAGGCAATGAATAGCTTTGTATGATTTGAATGAATCCCTGAAGAAATAAATCAGACTCTTGGCTTTTATCTTATTCCCAGCGTCTGGAATAAGAATGCTAACTCAGTCAACTTAATGCTTGGAAAAACAAAAAAAGAAAATAAAATGTTTAGGAAAACCAAAAACAACAACAACAACAACAAAACCAAAAAACAAAACCAACTTTGAAGTCTCAGTGTCTATAAAAGGATAGATACTCACTTGATCCCATTTTTTGAGCATCTACCCAAAAGAGATTAATATGGCCTAAATATTTTTAAAATGGACATCAGGAACAAGCTTCGAAGGAAAAAAACAAAGGAGAAATAATATATGGATTTTGGAATTGAGAGACCCAAAGGGATGAAGCCCCAGGGGTTCACAGCTCAGCCCTGCAATTTACAAACTGAGAATATAAAGAATCCACTTAATCCTTCTGCAGAGAGGTAATACCAAAGTAAGAATGTTAGAAATGTTAAGTGAAATTAAATACATCATGTACTAGACAATTAGTAAATATCAGTTTCCTTCATTCCCAGGAGGAGAAAAGAGGGCAGAGGAGGAGAAAGCAGGAAGTCTCCCTCACCCCCAACCATCATGTCCAGAATTTCAGGCATAGCCCTAATAGTCTGGTGGGGAAAATATACATGTGTTTGGAGGGAGGGGAATGGATAGATTATTGGAACGAGGGGATATTTTAAGATAATTTAAATATCCATCTGAGAATCAGAATAGCAACAACAACAACAAAATTCATAGTCAAAAAGAACAGTAACAACTGAGATAAAAATAGAGTCCACGGAAACAGCGGACCTGAACACATACATCATTATTTTTGAGAATCATCAGTTTCTCTCCCTGCCCTACCTCCTCCTGGATCATGCAGAGGAGTTTCAGGTATGCTGCTTAATTCTTACCCTGGTTTTGCTATTTGCCAAATGAGAAAACATTTTTTCCCCTCTCTTTACCCAGAACAATTCTATGAAAACACAGAATGTGATCTTTAAAAATGCTTTGCGCTTTAGGGAAGGTAACACTTACACCCAAAATATTGTTGTTGTTGTCATGTGCTGTGTGGTTAAAGGGGTGAGTTTCTTCTTGGAACTCTGAAGCTGGAGAAAATTCCACCTCACTTCCAGTCTACATGGGAAATAGTTTAGAGGAGATCTGAAATTTTAGGAGCTCCTGAAGCATGGTGAATGTGGAGGAAATTTGATTTAAAAAATAGCTTATGAAGGGCATGGTAGGGGCTGGGGCTGGTGATTGGGAAAATCGGAATGGACATGTGGTATGTACCTCGTACTGAGTGTGGTTTGAGAGAGTTGGTGTGAATTAGGAATATCATGAATGTGAAATACATCCACCACAAGGTCTGCTATTGTGGGTTTGAGTCTGGAATCCTAAAGTGTTTCTTTAGCATCAAAGCTTTGGCAGAATGAGATGGGCATGGGGACAGGTTCCAGTCTGGCCAGAAGCAAAAGCTCTACATTTTCCTCAGGAGACATGTAGTCTGAGAAAATACTCTCAGTTGCTCTAAGTGTATGCGTTCACATTTATTATGGAGTACTTTTTGACATTTCTGAGGTAAAAATGCCTGTGTTCTAAAACAGCAATCATGACAGCTGTTAATTCTCTGTCTCTCTGTCTCTGTCTCTCTTTCTCTTAAGCACACACTAACCAGGATTTACTCTTTGATGGATTATTATTGCCACTGTATTTGGGGGCACAGAAAGAATTGGAAAGAGTCCTTCTTAGGTCTATTTGAAGCTCTCTGCCCAAACTCTCTGGAGGAAAGGAAGAAACATGCCTCAGTGAATCTCAGCACATTTTTCTACCATAAGCCAGGTTAGTTTTGAGGTCAAAATGGCAATTTTGAGTAAGAAAGTAAGAAATATGCTCTGGTATTTGGAGGAGATATGGGCAGAAGACATAGACCAACTCTGGGCCTGGTGTCTTACTGTGTCTCAAAGCAGAGACAGTGCTGCCACTCAACTGCGTAACATAAGGAACACCCAATTGGGAAGAACAGCCCTGAGCATTTGGGCCAGATGTTCACAGCATCTTGCACCTTCCCAGGAAATTAATTTCTGGATAAAAGCAAAGCAGATGACTGGAAAAAGCTCTTATGATGGAAATTGAAAATGTCAGGGAACAAAAGGCATAGGCAATAAAAGTTCCCTGTGGATGCAGCTCTCTCAGCAACATCCCGTTCCCAGCCACAAGCCCACCACTCAGCTGAAGGGGATGAAATCCAAAAGGGAATTGGGCCCCATTTCCTCTGACCTCTTGAGGTGGCAGTGGAGAAGGATGGCTTCCCATTCTCCATCTCCCAGTCTTCCTCTTGTCCTTCCAAATGGAAAACTTTATGTGGAACAAAGTCTCTCCTCCCCTACCAAGTGGCATAGAAGCCAATTCGCAGAGTAAGATATTAGATGTTATTTATATCTGTAGCTTTATTTCTTTGTTCACTGTGTGTGTATGGTGGGGGTGGGGGTGCTGGTTAAGGTTTTTGGAGCACATCCCCTGTGCCAGGCCCAGGGACATACATTTTACGTGAGTGATCTCACTCACCTCTTTTACCAGTTTGACAACCAAGGTCATTAGAACTTCTCAGGAAATGGACGCACATGGAAATTAATGTCATATTTGAACTGTTGGGGGCTGGTATTTGAATCGAGAACCATCCACTACAAAGACTGACCTCCTTCCATACCATGCTGATGAAGATTTACTGATTATATCCTCCCAGACAATGGTTAGACAGCGCCATTCTTACAAGTTGTGAAGCTGGGCAACATCCGTTATTGTATCATTATAGAAGAAGGTCCCCAAAACTCAAATTGTTCCCACATGTTGGCTGATAGACCAAATCCCTTCTAAGTTCTCTTCTGAAGGAAACCCTTGGACTCAGAATCAGAGCAGTGTAATGTAAAAGGTTATCAAAATGGAGTCTTTGAATGTACTTCTAGCATTTCCCTGAACTGGATAGGATACGATCTCATTCAGGTTACCTTTCTGACTTTCAGTTTGTTCAGCAGTCAAACAGGAATATGTCACATCACCTGGGCTTTTGCTAAAGAGAATGGTCTTAGTTCAAGGATTAAGTTAGATGAGCTTCATGAAATAATTTGAAATCTGCTAGATTGTTAAGGTCAGAGACATTGTCTTCTATCTTTGTAAACTGCCAAATACCTGGGAAAGTCCTCAATAAATTTGTGAAATGGGTGAACTGCTTTACATTCAAATACAAGATTTCCATGTTTCTGGTTCAATTTACAGAATTGTTGCCACAATCAGTGGTCTCTTCTTTTCCAGTGGCCTAGGGGAGGTGGTGGTAACTTAGAGGGCACTGGTTGTCTGGTAAACCTGAGGAGAGGGTTTGAGATAGTTAGATTTGAGCCATCTGAAGGTGCCCAGCTTCAGCAAAAAACCTAGAATCTAAGACTAATGTGGAAGTAGCAGGACTGCCCACCTTTAAGGCCACCTATGTGCTTGAACAGCAAACATATCAATGATGACTAATGTTGACCAATGACAACCAGATATTCTGCATGTTACAGAAAGAATAGTTTTTGAATGATACCAGAGAAGTGGGAGATTTCCTCTCTCACTACTAACATGGCAAAGAACTGGATTTTAATTTTCTACCATCCTGATTAGAACATATGAAATTAGATTTAAAGAAATAAATGTAGTGCCACTTATTTCCATTGCATTAAGAATTAAAGTTCATACTTGTTAGAAAAGCCATATATAGGGGCTCCTGGGTGGCTCAGTCAGTTAAATGTCCGACTTCAGCTCAGGTCATGATCTCGCAGTTCGTGAGTTCGAGCCCAGTGTCGGGCTCTTGCTGACAGCTCAGAAGCTGGAGCCTGTTTCAGATTCTCGGTCTCCCTTTCTCTCTCTGTTCTTCCCCTGCATTCTCTCTCTCTCTCTCTCAAAAATAAAGATTAAAAAAAAAAAAGAAAAACCATATATAATTTTTGACCTAGGGGTTGGTTATATAGCCCATATAAAATGTGTGTAGTGCCTTACCACCACATGAAGAAGCTTCCTAATTAATAAACATGGCTGTACGAAACCTTTTGGGAAGTTCTGGAAGAAAACACTCCCATATATCACTCAGAAGCTTCTTTAAATCCTGTTTATATTCATATTATTGTTTACTATTTCCCAAGTGCTTTATGCATGTAAATTAACCTGAGCAACACAACAACCTTACAAGGTAGATGATAATATTACCAGTTTACAGATCATGGAAGATTAGTGACAAAGACAATAATCCAATAATCAACATTCTCTATTTAACAGTGGCCCAGAAAAGCTGTGTGTGTTCCCACAAACAGTTATTGATTCTGAATGTAAAGCTCATGTGACAGGTGTTTGGGCAAACAGGAAATGGATGACAGTGCCATCTAATAACTGTGTAATTTTAAGAGGCAGATAAAGAAGACATGAGTATTGGATGGGGAACAGATGGCTTTCATCTTCCCTTACTACAGTATGCAGTGAAGAGAATGCAGCGTCCACTTCGGTATTGGAAAACCAGTTTCCTGGCATGTCTAGCAATTACGACCCTCCTCTTCTGCTTAGGGGAAACACAAAACACATCACAATAACTGAAAAAGCACTCTTAGGGTCTTATCATCAAATTATCTTAAAGAGGTTAGAGAGAGGGTTAAAAAATGAGAGAAAGTATTAGAACAAAGACCAACAACAATATTTTGTTCTTTGTTCCCATGGTCTCATCATGGCTGGATCATCAAGTTACATGCATATATTAACTCTGAAAGACATGAAGGGTAACCTTCATGATTCTGACAGATGGTGTTCCACAGCAACTGGTCATGGATTCCACAGCCTTAGTGGGTATATTGTCAAAATGTTTTGATTAAGGAGAATAAAAAATCAACAGCTCTCCCTTCAAGCCTCGTCTGCCCTAAAATACTTTCCAATAAAATTGAGTGATACATTCATCAAATCATGTGATTTTTTCAGTCAGTTTCTCCTGTCCATTCTCACACTTTTCTTTTTCCCTTGGTTGCCACCACAGTATCAGAACCACCCACCTCTCCAGCTTCATTTAGATCAGTGTCCACTGGGCCTTAGTATTTTGATTACAACCACAGATTGACTGACCTCCCATCCTACCATTTTCCTTCCAGGGACGCCTGTGGTTTAAGCCAAATACCATTCAGCTGTAACCACTTAAAACGGAGCCACTGATTAAGACACGGCTATAACAATTGGATGCAAAGCTCCTGTTCTGAGAGTGACCAAAATCCTGTGCCCTGACAAACAGCCAGTCCAAACACACTGGAGACTAAATGGAGCTTTGGTGGAAGGTGGTTAATTGTGTGTTGGTTCCCATGGACAGAGTCCATGTTTCCATGTGTCATTTCCAGACTCTCCAAGAGGAATTATAGGAGAGGCCAGATGAAAGGCTTGGTATGAGTGATAAATAGGGGCGAGAAAAGTGGAGACTAGTTGGGTTAGATGAACTTCTGAGAAGGTTACTATAGACATTAAAGCTGGGCATTGTGCCCTATATGGCTTGAATATAGGCTGCCTTTGCTTGGATTCCTGAAGTCCTATCTTCATAAGTTCAATGTTAGGTCCCAATTCCTCACAACAGAGCTTCAATTGATCTATTTTGTTTCTATCTGGCCACAGATATTTATTGAGCACCTTCTATGTGCCAGGTACTATATGCCAGAAATAAGAGATGAACAAAACAGATAAGGTCTCTGCCTGGTTTGCATCCCATTGGTGGAAGCAGAAAATGGACAAGTAAACAAGGTTCCTTTGGGTCACAATAAGTTCTGTGAGGAAAAATAAAGGAACTAAAACAGGGAGATGTTAAGGAGTAACTGGGATACTAAAAATCCGCTTTTAAGTGTTCAAGAAATGCCTTCCATGGTGGAAAGTGGAGGAAATTGTGAGAAGAGACCAAGCCGGTGACAGGAAGATCTGGGGGCAGGGAGCTCACAGAAAACATTTGGAGGGAGGGGGAGAGAACTACAGGAGACAGTCTTAAGGCAGGAACTCAGGGTCTGTGTGTCCTTAAAGAAGCCATGTGACTGAGGCATCCTGAAGAGAAAAGAGAGCAGACCACAGGAGGTTGGGGAGGCCGAGAAAAGCTACATCATGTAGGACTGTGGGCCACGGGAAAGAGTTAAGATTTTATTCCAAACACATTTTGCTTTATTCTCTTCAACTCAGTAGTCCATTCTCCTAAGTTTGCATTGACAGTTTGATAGCTACATTAGGAATATCCAATCCTAATCTTTGGCCAACATCAAAATGAGTTATAAGTATATAGCATTGAACTGTAAGTATATAGTATTGCACATCATTTGCTACTAGCTCATCCTATTAAGTTTTTTATGGCAAGGATCTCTTCTCTCATTTGGCATGTCCCCCCTAATACCTTCTCATAATTTACCATCCTGCTTTGGCAGAAAATAGACATTAATTCAAAAGAATGGCTTTTGGAGACAGAATTTACTTTTGTCAGTTATCGATGATGGGAAAGCTATAAAGGGTGTCTTTCTGAAAAGGGGCAGGTGATATCTCTCTTGGTCTGCTGTTAGATCCAAATGAACAGTTTTATGTGAGAGGAAAAAAGTGAGATTCCAACTCAAACTTTCTAAGTGTTAAGTCCAAGTTACTAAGAAACTCTGTGTTAAGTAAGGTGATGCACTTGCAGTGAAATAGTGAGTAAAATCAGAGACTCAAGCCTGGAACTAGTTTTCCTGAAAATGTACATTGAACAGTTTCCGCCACATGATTTTACAGGAGTATCCGTAATCTGCCATTTCCCAAGCATCTGGGTTCATGAATATTCAGACAGGTAGAGTGCTGAATACTTTATTGAATGATGACATATGGCACTACTGGATTAAGTGATGCTTCTAGTCCTAGGAGAAGTAAAATAGGTTACTAATAAGAATACTGTTTTTTATACAGAGTTCACTTACTAATGAAAAAAATACATTATCAGTCCAGTGAGTTTTTTCTAGGTAATAACCTTGAACAGGATATGCTAAGGTCTAGAGAAAAATGAAGTTTCATATTTATAACCTTGTACCTGATATTCACTAGTTTTTTTTTTTTTAAAGAAAGTTTTGTTTTCAAGCCCCAGGTACTATTGAAAATACTGATTCTACTTGTGTCTCTGAGAAATGTTATGACCTTATGTGATAAGTTGCAATAAACCTACTTCAATAAAAATCTGAAACTCTAGGATCTAAGTGTTAAATTGGCCCCAAGAAATTTCTGGAAATGTATGGGGCCATGGTGAACTGTAGATCCCAGCTCAAGATTGTTTGGCCAAAGACCCCTGGGTTTTATTAATGTGTGTGAAAATCTTTTATACTTTTTGTCTTTCCATTTCTAAGGCACAACAACTACAAGTATAGATTGTAGGTAATGTATATTTACATTTCTTAAACTTGTGTTTCCAATTCCAAACTATGCATCCAGATCCGGGTGGCATAAGGAATCCTAGACTTGGGCATTCCATGCTTTAAAGTGTAGGGTATTGTATATTTCCCCAATATTTGTGCCTTACTGCTCCTTTGAGAACACAGATTCTCTGCATCGACGCTTCATTTCTTCACTAGCAACCCCCACATCAAGTCTTAATGTTCATGGTGCCCACGATACATAAGACTTTCCTCTAAAAATACCAAATCATCCAGAACTGATAGCTTTCATGGAAAGTCCATTACTTTGTTACTTCTGGCAGGCACATGTGTTTTCCTTTGGCTGGCTGGGCTAGTGGTGTTTCCAGCAGCATGGATAACTGGCGACCCCTTGTAGTTCCTTCTCTTAAGCCTGTCAAAGTCTTGTCTGGCACAGGTAAACTGGACATGACTATAAAACATACCAGGGCATTGGGTGACACCTTTAAACCATCACACCTTGCCAGAAAGTCTCCCTAGCATATCAGTGAGTGGTTAAAGCTTTTTGGGTCCAACACAGTGCTTCACCACAAGATAAGATTTCTGCAAGCAGAACTTTGTCTTCAAGATTTACATTTTGCTTAAAATTTGAGCTCCAAAAGCTTCAGGTTAAATTCCATTGCCATTGATTTTCCCCCTTGCCATTTAGGGTTGGATACTCCCCAAGGGTTCCTTCTGGAACCTTGGGCCCGTTACTTTCCAATTATGTTTCTGTCCTATTGACTTCTTAGCCTTAAGTGTGTTTATCCTGACTTGTATACTTCCTTTCCCTTCCAGAACACGTTGAAATAAAATTGTAAATAGGGATCCAAGTTGCCTTTTTATTTCACATTCCATGGAATTAGTGAGAGGGAGAGTGACTTCAGCACTGCCAGAACACCCTTCATACTCTCCTATACAACTGTGCTCAGGGGAGTACTTATTGGCTTTCACATCCTGCTGAAGCTGATAGACAAAGCATGGGAAAGTCAGAAATATGCCCTGTAAAATAATCCTCCAGTACTTGTTGTGCTGTCTTCTAATTTCTATCATGCTAAGCATCCTATTTAAAATACCTTTGTGGGTGCCTGGGTGGCTCAGTGGTTGAGTGTCTATCTCGTGATCTCATGGTTTGTGAGTTCCAGCCCCACATTGGACTCTGCACTTACGGCATGGAGCCTGCTTGGAATTCTCTCTCCCTCTCTCTGTCCCTACCTCACTCATGCTCTTGTTCTGTCTCTCTCTCTCAAAATAAATAAATAGGGGCGCCTGGGTGGCTTAGTCGGTTAAGCGTCCGACTTTCGCTTAGGTCATGATCTCGCGGTTTGTGGGTTGAGCCCCGTGTCGGCTCTGTGCTGACTGCCAGCTCAGAGCCTGGAGCCTGTTTCAGTCTGTGACTCCCTCTCTCTCTGACCCTCCCCTGCTCATGCCGTCTCTCTCTCTCCTAGAAATAAATTTTTAAAAAATCATTAAAAATTTAAAAAAAAATAAATAAACTTTGAACATTTTTTAAAAAATACACTTTTGTTCTCCTCCAGAGGAAAACTCTCTTAAAGTAACAGTGACCACAGTTTTCAATCACACCTTGCCTCTTCTCTTGGTGGACTCTCAATTAGTGTGCGTTGGCTTGAATTTAAAACCAGTTACATGAACTCGTTAGATTTAATTTGGTCTTCAAACACAGCCTGATTAATTGACAGCTCTTCTCTTTAAATTTTCTATTTTAGGGTACTCTGTATTTTTTAAGCCTGAAACTTTTAAAAACCAGGAACTGAAGAATTTCATCCATAGCCAAAGGGTTCAAAGTGTTTTAATTCCAAGATAAAAATGTGTACCGCCTCATCTGTTGCCTGCATATAGATTTATGTTTGGATCTTCAAGATAAATTTGCCTTCTAAAAGATCACCTAGGGTAATGGAGGAAAAGTTTCCATCTACAAATTAAACCTCTGGGCTTAATGGAACACAAGATGTCTCCCTTGCACGAGATATAATGCAGCTGGGGTAGAATTCTCTGATGGGTTTTTATCGAAAAATGCCCTAGTCTCCTTCTCATTCCCTGAAACACCGGGTAGCTGCCAATTCATTCAGAATATGTAGGCATCTGGTAAAGCTCTGGTTTGATTGCCTTGGTCAGATTGGATAGAAGTAGACCCAGATATTGCTCTTCTAGACATGGCTTCTCTGTTATTGCCTTGAAGTTTATCCACTTTGTAAGTTCAATCGCCTTGAAAATTACCCTTACTTTTCCATAGCTCACATTACCTTAGTCAGTTTTTAGCTACTTGGATTTTGTGTGGAATATTTATCACATTAAATCACACCAATGGACCCTGGGATTTATGAACTATAAATACATTTATAGTTAATTATCTGACTAAACTCTTTCCTGAGATGAAAAAATATGTATCAAAATGGCCATCTTCTCCAGATTGTAAAAATGCATTGTGATATCCATCTAACAGGGATCTGTCTAGCCTTGAATGGGAGAAAGAGCTTTAGAGAAAAGTGTCAGCCCTTGCTTATCAAACAGCTAAGTGTGACTTTGGTGTGTTTTTTGTTTGTTCGTTTGTTTGTTTGTTGTTTTTGTCAGGACTAGAATAAATAGAGGTAATTTCTTAATCAGATTTCAAAGCATGTACAATTTTTAAGTCTGCATTTGTATATACCACAACAATGTTTTGTTAATAGATTTTTGACCGCGTCACTTCTTCATGGAACTTTCTTCATGGATAAGTGGACAAAGATTAATTTGAATTAATTTGTTTATTCACAAAAAGAGAAAGACTTAATGTTTTCCTATCTTTTTATCTCTGAACAACTTTCAGACACTTAAAATGGTCTATGAACATGTCTAACTCAATACCTTTCAACTTAAAAAACTCAAAAATGATTGGGGTGTTAGGGTGGCTCAGTTGGTTAAGTAAGCATTGAACTTTGGCTCAGGTCATGATCTAATGGCTCATGAGTTCGAGCCCCGAGTTGGGCCTTGTGCTGACAGCTCAGAGCCTGGAGTCTGTTTGGGTTCTGTGTCTCCCTCTCTCTCTGCTCCTCCCCACCTCCCTCTTTCTCAAAAATAAGCACACATGTACCCCAGTGTTCATAACAGCACTCTCAACAATAGCCAAAACATGGAAAGAGCCTAAGTGTCCATTAACTGATGAATAGATCTAAAAGATGTGGTTTATCTATACAATAGAATACTACATGGCAATGAGAAAGAATGAAATTTGGCCATGTGTAGCAACATGGATGGATCTTGAGGGTGTTATGCTGAGCGAAATAAGTCAGGCAGAGAAGGACAGCTACCATATGTTTGCACATATAGGAAGATTAGGAGGAACTTAACGGAGGACCATGGGGGAGAAGAAGGTGGGAAATAGGAGGAGAGAGGGAGGGAGGCAAACCATGAGAGACTCTTGAATGTTTAAAACACTCAGGACTGATGGGTATGGGGGGGGCGGTGATGAGCATGGAGGAGGGCACTTGTGGGGATGAGCACTGGGTGTTGTATGGAAAACAACGTGACAATAAGTTATTAAAAAATAAGTAAACATTTAAAAAACTTTTAAAAACTCAAAAAATATATGAGAACTTATAAATGATGACAAAGCCTTCTACAAAATTATACATTTTAAATATATACATTTGTTATAGGTCACTTCAACCAAAATAAAGTGAAGGGTTTAAAATAAGTAAATGATGCATAAAATTACAGAATTGTACAAATATTTTCCCAGCAGACATACCATTGCCCAAATACACCTATACATATTTCTCACAGAATCTCCTGCGGGCTCTCAGAAAGGAAAAGGACAAGCTTTGTGCTCTAGAAACACACAAGAGACACAGGAGGTGATGATGGTACCAGTGGAAGTCTAAAAGGTAGATGAGCTTCAAAACTTTCTTTAAACAGAGGCTCTCAGAATAACAGAAATCTCTACGGCTTTCCTATATCCCTGGGGCTCACAGTGGATTCTCTTTCACAGCTGCCTGATACTGGTCATGTTGAGCAGGAGACCCAGCTTTAGAAGTAACAGAGTAGAAGTAGAAAAGTGTCACTTAGCAATATGTTATGTCCTGTCTTATTCTTTTATTGTGTGGTATATTATTATTCCTGTGTTATTGTGGTCTCATCAACTAGAATATGTGGCTTGTGGGCAGGGATGACGTATAATACCACTTTTGGGCAAAAAGTGAAATATATCATCTCGTGTAACTGAATGCTGAGGCCAGATGTTTGAATTCTGTCAGCCTCCCTCCCCTCTACCTTTTCTTCTCTCCTTTTTTGTCTTTGCTTCTTTCCCAGCAAGCTAATCCTATGCTAGCTTTAAACATGGCGTCTGCAGCTTCCAGGCTCATATCTCAGCTTTGACATCAGAGCAGAATTGAGTCAAATAGTAATTTCTGTATTTGTAGGAAAAACATAACACCATGTTCAATTCCCCCTAAGAGTGATTGCATCTTAAAAGACCTTAGTCCATAGATTAGACGTCAACACAGAAATCCTGAGTATTTTAAACAATAGAAGAGATTTTTTCAGTTAACTTGTCCAAATAAAATATGAATGTCAGTAATAATATAGTAATAAGGCAAATAAAACCTCATATACTTCAGGAAAGAATGTAAAGTGGCACAACCACTTGGGAAACCCAGATTTGCAGTTTCTTAAAAAGTTAAAAATATATGTATTATAAAATCTAATTTTTTCACTCCTAGATATTTATCCAAGAAACAGGAAAGCATGTGTTCATAGAAATATATGTATACTAGTAATCATAGAAATCTTATATGTAACAATGTTAAACTGGCAACAACCCAAAAGTTCATCAACAAGTGGATGGATAAACAAGTTGTGACTTATCCACACAATGGAATACTACTAAGGAATAAAAAAGGAATGAACTGTTGATACACACTACAACATACAAATCACAAATAATTATACTTAGTGAAGGAAGTCAAACAGAAGAAAAGTACATATTGTATGAGTCTACTTATTTAAAGGTAAAGAAAGCAAACTAATCTATGGTGACAGAAAACAGATCAGTGGTTGCCTGGAGGAGTGAGAGTGGAGTGAAGAAGACCAGAAGGGAGAGATTATAATGGGGCTTAAGAAAATTTTTGATAGTGGGGTCCCTAAATAGCTCAGTCAGTTGAGCATCTGACTTTGGCTCAGGTCATGATCTCGCAGTTCATGAGGTTGAGCCCTCCCCTGTTCATACTGTCTCTCTCAAAATAGAAATAAAAAACATTTAAAAATGGTAAAAGTATGGTAAATACTTTCCCCCTAAGATTAATAATGAAACAAGTGTCTACTGTCATCCTTACACTCAATATTGTAGATAGATTCTAAAACTACAGGGTCTCTTAACATCAGTACTACTGACATTTTGGGCCTAGGAACTCTTTGTTGGCTGAATATTCTGTACATTGTAGGATGTTTAACAGCAGCACTTGCCTTTTACCTAATAGACACCACTGGCATGTGCTAGAGCCAAAACTAGAGTTTTGTCAACCAAAAATGTCTCCAGACATTGCCAAATGTCCTCTGAGGGAGGAACAAAGTTCCCCCCAATTTGAGAATCATCATTCTAGATAAATGTATATGGAAGTGAAAGGAAGGAAGAAAGGAAGAAAAAAAAGAAAGAGAAAACAGATTGGAAAGAAAGAAGTAAAACTGTATTTATTAGAAGCCAACACATGATTGTTTATGAAGAAAATTGCCAAAAAAGAGGTAAAAGATAATAGTGAGCTTAGTAAAGCCGTAGAAAACAAAGTCAATATTAAAAAATCATCAGTTTTATTTCTATATACTAGAAATATGTAATTAAAAGTGATATTTTAAATCCTTATTACAATAACATTAAAAGCCTTAAATACTGAAGGATAAATTTAACAAAATATGTGCATGACTTGTACATTGGGAGCTATAGTACTAAAAGTTAAAAGCTTAAAATTATTATTAAAAAGACCTAAATAAATAGGAGATATACCATTTTCATGGATTAGAAGACTTGTTAATAAGATGTCAACTCTTCCCAAATTTAGCTTAAAAAATCAATTGCAAACTCAGTCAAAAGGAAAGACATATAGATCAATAGGATAGAACTGAGAATCCAGAAATAGACACACTCATATTTGGTCAATGTTTTACGATAATGGTGCCAAGGTATTTCAATGGGTAAAGTATATTTTAATAAAAAAAATAGTGCTACAACAATTAGATATTTACCTTTAAAAGGATGAAACTTGACCTTATTTTTGCGATACAGAAAAATTAACTCAAAATTGACTATAGATTTAACAATACTAAAACTAAAATCCTTTTGGAAGAACATAGGAGAAAATCTTTGTGACCTTCAGCTAAACAAAGATATCCTTGATTGGACCAAAATAATCTGAAAATGATAAAAAAACAATGGATCATTGGAGTCCAACAAAATTAATTTTGCTTATTAAAAACAATATTTAAAAAATGAAATAGAAAGTCACAGACTAGGGGGAACTATTGCCAAAAAATGTATCTGACAAAGAATCTATACAAAACAAAAGAACATTTACATCTCAGTACTGAAAAGATGGACAACATAAAAATATAAGTAAAATATTTTAATGCACATGCACTAAAGTAGATATATAATAGCACAGATAAATAGCACAGAAAAAAAGTGCTAAAGATCATTAGTCATTGGGGTAACATAAATAAAACCATAATAAGATATCAACACATATGCATTAGTATGGCAAAAATTTTAAAAACTGACCATACCAAAAAAACAAAACAAAACAAAAAAAAAACAACTGACCATACCAAATGTTGGCAAGGATATGTACACAAGCAATTGGTGCTCATATACATTGCCAGATATCCACCCTTTATCTTCACTCAAGAGAAATAAAAACATAAGTCCACAACAAAACTTTTACTCAAATGTTTATAGTAGTTTATTTATAATAGCCCCAAACTGGAAACAACTCAAATTTGTATCAACTAGAAATTTTTTTAATCAGACCTAATTTTGAAAAACAAACAAACACGTTCAGACCTGTTTGGAAAGCCTATAATCACATGTTTTTCTCAACTTTTATAGTTATAGCCAGATGTCTTAATTGCCAATTAAAAAGTTTTGATTTTTACTAAAACTTAAAAGACACTCCTCTAAGGGTCCATTTGTATCTCTCTCATAAAGGGGAGAAGAATGAAGCTCCATGGGTTTCACTCTTAGTAACTGCCAAATACACACATAGCATAATGCTAAAAGCAACTTTAAAAAAGGACTCCAGAGCTCTCATGAGCTACCAACTGGGTATATTACAACCAAGAACAAGAGAAGAAAAAAGAACAGGAAAGGAGGCTTATAAAAAAATCTAAGGCCTTCCATGTCAGACCAGATTTCCCGAGGTCCTGGCACCAAATGCCATTTATATGGCCATTCAGGGCACTGGAAATGAGAATATCCTCAGAGGGGACAACCAAAGTCAAAACCCCAGAAGCCATACCCCTTGTGTGGAGACAATCCCCGGAAGATCTGAATGCCTTCGGGGACCTCAATCTTTTAGGGTTCAGATAACCAGTGTCCCTGAAAGGAATGAATGGGACCCGGGGCTCTTCATGGTAGCTCCCCTGAACTGTCTATTGGAAACCCAGAGCCTTTGGTAACTCTGGAAATAGGAGGAAAACTGGTTGATTTCCTTCTTGACATTAGAGACACCTTTTCTGTCCCCTCCACTCCTGGCCATCTGTCCAAATGCAGCACAAAAATTAGAGGCATCTCCAGAAAACTTATTTTTCTCTCAGCCACCAGGATGCATGCGCATGGGGATACTTTTTTTTCACATTCTTTTTTTGATAATGCCAGAGAGCCCCACTCTCTTGCTAGAAAAAGACATTTTAGGACTGAATTAGGGACTGTAGTGCTACTAGCTCCAGGACTGATAAACAATTGCCTAAATTTATAGTAATCTCTATATCAAAGATCAATCTTTCCTCAAAGTAAAATTAAATATGATTCATGAAGTTGTTCGGACGGAAACTGGATAGCCAAAGGAAGACTCGAGGATTGAGAACCAAAAACTAGTTCAAAAGCTTAATTATTCTAAGCAACAATATCACAAGATCCAAATAAAATTGAAAGAGGGAAGAAAAACTATAGTTAAATTAAAAAGAAATAAATGACCAGACAGGTCAGGGACTTTCTGGATGGCTACAATGCATCTTTACTTCCCATGGTGTGACCTTCTCTCCAGGAGGCATTGCATTTGGAATATTAATGTTTGTTGGTCTAATATTCTATTTGTATGTCATTTGTAGAAGCTATTGCATATGCTAGAAAAATAAGAAAATGTTGCTAGCCCAGACATTCCAAATACACTCCCACTATTTCAGACCTCTGGATCGACCTCTGAACCTACCCTGACTGCTGTACCCCTGTCATCACCCCCTTTCAGCAGGAAGCAGTTAAGATCAGTCCTCCTTCCAATTCCTAATGGCAGTTAGGAGTCACGTGTTCAAAGGGGGCGGGGAATATAATTGGAAAAGGTGGGATTCAGTAGGCAGAAAGGGAAGGTTTAAGACTTGAGGTCCTAGGTGGGAACCCCACCCCCCACTCTCACACACAGGCAAACAGACACACACACACACACACACACACACACACACACACACACACACACGTTTTGGAACAATGCTGAGAGCTTCTGACAACAGTGAATCCCTCTGGGGGTAAGATTTCTCTTTAGAAACAAATGTCGGTGACTTGTGCCCAAAATAACCTTTAAATGAAAATCGAATCAATTTAGAAAAGAGGAGAGGTTGTGAGAAGTAAGTGGGACGATACATTTTTCAGAAATACCAAATAAAAGATGGGGTATCTAGTTAACAATAGGTTTACAAACCTATTGGAGATATGTACAACCCTCCCCCCATGCCCAATGGAGTCCCAAACCCTTAGACACTTCACTCCCTGAAATTTCTTCCCCTCTCCATTTTGCAAGCATATTTTTCACGAGCCTTGCAATGAGCATGCGCCAAAGAACTGAAGTCTCTGTGTCACCTCAGGGAATGTACTTTTGTTCTAATCAGACTACTTTTTGGTCTTACATGGGCATAGGTGACTTCCAGGTAAGGCTGTAACCTCTGTAGTACTCAGTCAATGAAGAATCAGGGGATGGACTTCACACTAGGAGATAAATTGCCTGCTGTAACTGCCTTGAGTATGGCCATCCACCAGACACCTACTCTTGCAAGAACGTTGATTAAAGCCTTACTTCACTGCGGGGTGTGGGGGTGGAGGGTGAGCCTCCAAACAAATGCAAACTCCATTTAGTTTATTTTTCTGTTTTTTAACTGAAGTGTAGTTGACATATAATATTAGATTAGTTTCAGGTGTACAACATCATGATTCAAAAGGTACATACATCATGAAATGCTTGCCACGATAGTATATTATACTATTACTGATGGTATTCCTTATGCTGTACTTTTCATCCCCATGATTTATTGATTTTATAACTGGAAGCTTGTCCCTCTTAATACTCTTCACCATTTTGCCCATCCCACCTCCTTTCCCCTTTGACAACCACCAGTTTTTTTCTGTATTTATAAATCTGTTCCTCTTTTTATAACCCATCTTCTCCATTTTTCTTTCTATGTATCTTGACAGGAGGGAACCTTTCCAAGTGGACACTGACTCCCTGGCCCTGTGGATAAACCCCAGCTTATATGACAAGGTTTGAGTCACCAGTACCCCATGTCCTGGCTGGGACACCACAGCTCAGCAGCATTTTCTGAATCATTTTGAGGAGAAGCCAACAAGAAAAAAAACAAACAAACATGAGAACCAGTTTTGAAGCAAGCTTTTCCTTTGATGTGTGTTAGAATGAAAACCCAGTATCTGTCATGGGCAGCATTCAATCTTTGAACACACACACACACACACACACACACACACACACACGCACACAAACTTCTTTTGGTACAAAGTTGTCACTTGAGCAAAAATCTTTCAATTTTAGCTCATCCAGTGAAGAGAAGCTATTTGGCACAGACTTAACAAAACCTTCCTATAAAAGTACCAGGGCTTCCATATAGAGTGTAACTTGAGGAGTTATCCTGATCCTCAGAGCTTTCCAGAAAGAGGCCAGTAAAAAGTGGGAAGAGGTAAGGCTAAATTGAGAATGCTGAACTGGAAGTTGGTGCTTGTAAATATGCCTTCAAATTTTATTTCAGAGTTCAGTCTTTATATACGTCCAAGATTGGGCTCAGAACTGGGCTGGTGGTGTCACAGTGAATTCTTGAGATCTCTGGAACTCTTTTTTCCAGAAGTAGGTATATTTGGACTACAAGGAGATGACAGCTAGTAATACATGAAAAAGTGATGGAGCATATTAACTTAATGAACTGTATTCATTAGATTTAATACAAGCATTGATAATTCAAATCCTTCCACAATCCCAAGTTCTCATTTTATTGGTAAATTCCTACCATTTTCCATGTAGTCTTATAGAAGAAAGTGTTGTAAATATTTATTCTTTAAAAAGTGTCCAGGAGTGACTGGGTGGCTTAGTCGGTTAAGCATCAGATCAGCTCAGGTCATGATCTCACCATTCATGGGTTCGAGCCCTGGGTTGGGCTGAATCCTGACAGCTCAGAAGCTGGAGCCTGCTTCTGATTCTGCGTCTTCTTCTCTCTCTGTGCCTCCCCCACTCGTGCTGTCTCTCTGTCCCTCAAAAATAAACAAACATTAATAAAACTATTTTAAAAAGTGTCCAACAGAAGGAGAAAGGAAAAAAATAGATTTCTGGGAAAAACTGACACTTGCTTGGAAAATTTACTTTTGGACAATTAAGAATTGGATCCATTCCTATGAAAGTGGAACAAAAATACCAACTAACCCATGTGGGTTACTCCACCTAAAGTTTTCTCTAAACAGCAACATATATTTCCTGTGTTTATCTTTGTTCCATACATTCAGTCTGGAGAGAGACCCATATACTCAACTTTGGAAAAGTCCTTTGCATTCCACACAACCTTCTTTCAAATTCCCTTTAAAGAAGAAAAAGCACAACTGAAGAGAGATCTGGATTGTAACCTCCCCTCAAAAGACAAGTGCTATCCTAGGAGCCTGTATACCAGCTGAGACTGTTCCAGCCAATACCTCAGTTATTCAGTGTCCCTAGGAGAAGATATTACGGAAGTCAGACCTGTGTATTATTGTAAGAGAGAGCCCGAGGCTGAGTATATCACACAGTGCCAAGGAAAGAAGGCAAAGTATAAATGAGGTTGAAGGAGCAATTTTGGCTTTCAGTTGCTTAGTGAGAAATGACTAATTAAAATGAAAAAAAAAAAAGAAGAAAGGGTTCTCAAATTACACATACAGTAGGCCCCAGAACAACAAAGGTTTGAGCTGGGCAGGCCTGCTTATATGCAGATTTGTTTTCCATAAATACAATACAAGACTGTAAGTGTATTTTTCTTGCCTGTGATATTCTTAGTAACTCCTTTCTCTAGCTTATTTTATTATAAGGATACAGTACATAATACATATAACACACAAAAAACAGGTTAATCGACTATTTATTAGGCTATTATTACCATCAAGTATGGGAGGAGTCAAAAGTTGTATGTGGATTTTTGACTTCATGGGGGTCAGCCCTAACTTCCTCATTGTTCCAGGGTCATCTGGGAAGTATAATACCTACCAGGGAGACTCAATTGCTACTAAGGCCTAATAGGTAATGATTGATAGCCAATGATTGCTACTAGAAACAGGAATAAACTGAAATGCAGTCTTGTTGAAGCAAAGCTGAGAAATGACTTCCCCTTCTTGTTTCAATAGGTATGTCTCATCATCAGGGGACAGGAGATTGGGAATATTTTGATTTCTAGCAAAGCCTCATTTGTGAATTTCTCTTACCTCCTTATATCCACAAAATTCTGGCTAGCTAGGTTCTCATGGTTTTTGAGTTCCAGTCCCACATCAGGTTCTGCACTGTCAGCATGGAGCTTGGGACTCTCTCTCTCCCTCTCCTTCTGCCCTTCCCCTGCTTGCACTCTCTCTTTCTCTCAAAATAAACTTTTAAAAATGTATGTTTTACTTCTCCAAAGAGGACATCCAGATGGCCAACAGACACATGAAACGATGCTCAGCATCGCTCCTCATCAGGGAAATACAAATCAAAACCACACTGAGATACCACCTCACGCCAGTCAGAGTGGCTAAAATGAGCCAATCAGAGAACTCTAGATGCTGGCGAGGATGTGGAGAAACGGGCACCCTCCTACACTGTTGGTAGGAATGTAAACTGGTACAGCCCCTCTGGAAAACAGTGTGGAGGTTCCTAAGGAAACTAACAATAGAACTCCCCTATGACCCAGCAATAGCACTGCTAGGAATTTACCCAAGGGATACAGAAATGCTGATGCATAGGAGCACATGTACCCCAATGTTCATAGCAGCACTCTCCACAATAGCTAAAACATGGAAAGAGCCTAAGTGTCCATCAACAGATGAATGGATCAAGAAGATGTGGTTTATCTATACCATGGAATACTACATGGCAATGAGAAACAATGAAATTTGGCCATGTGTAGCAACATGGATGGACCTTGAGGGTGTTATGCTGAGCGAAATAAGTCAGGCAGAGAAGGACAAATATCATATGTGTGCACGTATAGGAGGATTAGGAGGAACTTAACAGAGGACCAAGGGGGAGAAGAAGGGCGGAAATGGTGGGGGAAAGGGAGAGAGGCAAACCATGAGAGACTCTTGAATGCTGACAAAAACTGAGGACTGGTGGATGTGGGGGGGAGGAGGGGTGGGCATGGAGGAGGACACTTGTGGGGATGAGCACTGGGTGTTATGTGGAAACTAATTTGACAATAAACTATTTGTAAAAAAAAAATAAAATAAAATAAAACCTGAACATTAAAAAAAAATGTATGTTTTGTTCCAATTTAAATATGCTTAAATAACACTAATTGACCTTGGTAGAAAAGCTTTGAATTAGTGAAATACCTGAATTAAATTTATTTTTGAAGTGGAGTTTTCATAACTTTTCTACACTTCACATATTTGAAGTTAGACTAACAATATGTTGCTTGCTAAAGTGCCACTCAGGGGACCAATTTAGTGAATGCAGAAAAGGTTTTTAATTATGCATGCCAAATACTTATATTTAGATTGCAGCTGTAAATTGTTTGGAAGTCCTTTCTCTGAAATAGCTTAAAAATTGTGTTTGCAATCTTTATAAAAGCAAAGGATTTATTTAACAAGCTCTTCCTTTTCACCTCATGAAACTTACACTATGTAAGTTTCTGTCCAATGAGTCATCAATCATAAATTAGGGTATTCTAAAATTTCCTTAAATATCATGCTCCATGTACTTTAATTAAATCTTGTCATAAAAGAGGATATCTAACGTAGTCTTTCATGGTCACTTCCTGTAAAATTTTAAAACCTGCCTATCTTCAACACTTCTCGTCCCCTTTCCCACTGCTACTTTTCTCTTTAACATTTATCATTATCTAACAAGCCATATCATTTATTTTTCTCGTTTGCTTATTGTTTGTCTCCCACCCTAGACTATAGGCTCCATGAGGACAGGATTCTTTGCTTGTATGACAACATTCCATGTAGAGGCAGTTCAGGAGACACCATTAGAAATAGTTGGGGGTTATGTAGCTTTTCAAATTTTATTCAATCAACTGCCCCACTACGAGCCTAAAATTTGGTCATCCCACCCTTAATCTTATCCCATAATTTAGTTACCTTGATCATTTCTTTCCCAAACCAATCCCCCATAATGCAATTGCCTCCTCCAGTTAATTGTGAGCACACATTCATGCACAGAATTCCAAGGTTTTTGTAATAAATTCTTTGACATTTTTAACAAATAAAAATAACAGATTGCTTTCTCTCTGCAAATCTGAAAGTTTGATTTTTGTAAAAAGAGCTTTTCTATTACTTTTGTGAAGATGAGAAGTTTTCCCCTCCCTCTTTGGTTTCCAATGTGATAAAACTTCACTAAACTGAAAAGGTACCACACTGCTTTAAATGATAAACAAGAGAGACAACAGACAGACTACTTTCCTCCAATCTGAATTGTCTTGGAAAAACAAAGGTGATACAAGCAGCCTCACGATAAACCTATGCTTGCTGAAGGAGCCTGTTCTGCTAACCATGACGATAGGTTCTAGCCCATGGCGAGGAACTTTGTCTAGCCTGTGAAAACCAAAGTCACGGAGCCTGTGTGCCTTTTGTTAGTATTAATCACTGTGATCATGTTTCATAAAAAAACTTTTTGAAGGGAATATTCTAGGTAACTGGAAAGCAACCATTTTTTTTGCTAAAAATAAGAACACGGCATAATTTCTAATTCCAGGCCAGATTTCACTGGCCCACATCCTCTCCATAGGTATTTGGAAGGATACCAATTCTGTATTTTCTTGATTGTGGGGACTTTGGGGAACTTCTTTGCCATGGGTCACTCAAAAAAGATCAGAGAAGAAAATATTTGAGGTTCATACTTTAGAAGAATGAAAACTTTCAATGTTTGCTTAAATTGTGGAACTGATTAAATGATACTATTATCCTGTCCTATACCAAGCAAAAGAAAAACCTGTGAGGGATAAAAATTTGAGTCAATAATCTAGGGCTTTAAGTATATATAAGAATAGAAAAAAATGCAGCAGCTATTCACCTTAATTAAAATAATGGAAGAGGGGTGCTTTGGAGACCCAGTTGATTAGGGGTCCGATCTAAGATCAGGTCTTGATCTCAGATCAAGATCCGCATTGGGCTGCGCATTGGGCATGAAGCCTACTTTAAACAAATAATGGAATAATTAATTCTGGCTGAAAATAATAGAAGATTAAAAATGGACTATCTCAGGGAGATCTCTGCATTCTGTGAGGTTTCCTAAAGTCACAGGAAACATTTTCAGGAAACTGCTGAGTAGTCAGTCAATGCCAGTTCCACACCCTCTGAGCTTTCTCTATAAAAGGGAGGAGTAATGTTCCAAGTTGTTTTGTGTGCCCTTGGGTCTACATAAGTTTGGAGTTAAGAGATAATAATCTTTATGGATGTAATATATCTCAAAGATGTTAGCGGCAATCTGTGCTTAAAATTTTTTTTTAATGTTTACATTTATTTTTGAGACAGAGAGAGACAGCATGAGCAGGGGAAAGGCAGAGAGAGAGAGACACACAGAATCTGAAGCAGGCTTCAGGCTCTGAGCTGCCAGTACAGAGCCCAATGCGGGGCTTGCACTCATCAACATCAACCGTGAGATCATGACCTGAGCCAAAGTCGGATGCTCAACTGACTGAGCCACTCAGGTGCCCCATGTTTGTTTTGTTTTTTAAACTCTGGGTATGCATAACATACACACATACACACAAAACCCAAAGGAGTTTTCATTATCTCCTTGCTCATTTTCCCTTAAGACTAGGCTGAAATTGATGGATTACATGAAAAAATGGGTATCATGGAACTTGGTGGGACAAATATCTGTTCCTTCAAACCCTACAGCTTGCTTAACACATAATGAGAAGCTGTTTAGTATGTGATGAGACACTCTGAGATGATCATATAGGGTTGAGTTGCTTCCAAATATACCAGTAGTTATAAAAGTGTGAGAGTTGCAGGGTGGACAATATAAATAATCATTTCACTCTTGCCTGGAGCCACTTGAAGAGGAGTCATTCTATCACATATCTTGCATCCTTCATACCTAGCATCCATTCAACCACCTCTGTTCACAGTATTTTCACATGGAATGAGTCTTTTGGTAGGACTTGAGAAAAAGAGCAAGGGAGAGAAAAAGAGATTTTCTTTGTTGTTGGATATAAATCTGGAGCCAACCAGACTTGGAGCTATGTGCCCACTTGTCATCTTATGGAACCTAATAGTGAAGCCACTCCTTAAAAGGTAAAACTGGAAGATGCAAGGCAATGTAGGTCTACTAACATCTGTTGAGTCCTTGGGTGCTGCTGTCTCTAAAGCTTGCTTCTACCTCTACTCTTTTTGTTTAGGAGAACCAAAAAATTCCCACTACTCCCTCCCCTAACCTTTTTTTTTTTTTTTTTTTTTTTTTTTTGGCTTAAGCCAAATATAGTTAGGTTTTCCATCATTGCAAAAGAAGGAGCTGATACAGATGGAGAATAACTGAATTGTTGAGACCTATTCCAAAATTAAAGTTCCCAATGTTCTGAGAATAATTACATTATAAACTGGGTGTGGTGTGTTTCACAAGCAAAATTGAAATCTGAAATAAAAATAATCTAAGACATCAATTAAATTTGAGGATACATTTTTTGCACAATTTTTTGTTGCCTTTTCCCAATGTATCCCATTTTTCTGAAAGCTTTTTTATCTCCTAAAATGCATTTGTTAAGCTTTTTTTCAAATTTATTTATCTTAATTCAAGTTAGTTTACACACATGTAGTCTTGGTTTCAGGAGTGGAAACTAGTGATTCATCACTCACTTATAACACCTAGTGCTCATCCCAACAAGTGCCTTCCTTAATACCCATCACCCATTTAGTCCATCCCACCATGCGCCTCTGCTCCAGCAACTCTGAGTTTGTTCTCTGTATTAAGAGTCGCTTATGGTTTAACTCCCTTTCTGTGTTTATCTTATTTTTCTTTCCCTTCCACTATGTTCATCTGCTGTGTTTCTTAAATTCCACATGGGAGTGAAATCATATGATATTTGTCTTTCTCCGACTGACTTATTTCGTTTAGCATAATACCGTCTAGTTCCATCTGCTTTGTTGTAAATGGCAAGATTTCATTCTTTTTGGTTGACATGGCAAATGACATATTAGATAAAGGGTTAGTATCCCAAATCTATAAAGTACTTATCAAACTCAACACTCTCCAAACAAATAATACAGTGAAGAAATGGGCAGAACACATGAATAGATATTTTTCCAAAGAGGATACATTTTTAAAAACCTACAGTTGCTCCACTATTGGAACTATTTTGTATGATAGATGGATGGATAGATAGATGATAGATAGATAGATAGATAGATAGATAGATAGATAGATAGATAGATAGAGATTACTTGGAGGTGGTAAGTGATGCTAGTGTTTCGGTTTGTTTGGAGAAATGGCTTCATATGGTATAAACTCTCTTTTTCTTTATAAAACATGGAGTATTGTCTTGAAGCCATTGGCATTGAGGGTATTGTGAATGCTTTCATTCTCATGATGTGATTCTAAATCACATGTTTTTCCTTTCTAGATTATAGTGGAATACTGTAACAGTACAACCTCTTAATAAGAGGTGTTAAGTATCACTTTGGCTGATAGATTGTTTTTAGCATTTATGGGTACACTGAAATTTAGAACTACACAGAGAAAATCTGTAGTGGGTGGTAACCTTTCAGGGGTAGTGTTGAAATCTGGTTCATGATTAAATCAGGGTGTGGTTAAGAGGGTCAGGGATAGAAAAATTCTCTTTTGGCAACTTGGTAGAGATGTGGGGTTAAACTGTTGAAACAACCACAAAAATCTGTTGCCAGCAGAGAAAAATAAAAACTCCAACAGCAGCTTTAAGCTACACCAGGCTCTGTGTTAAGTGCTTTCTGCGTGATCTCATTCAATTCTAAAAGTGATGTAGATTTCATATTACTCTGCACATGTTACAAATGGGGAAGTGAAAACAGAGAGGTTAAATAATTTGTCCAAAGTTTCACAGATGCTTCACCCTGTCTGAGGAATGGCAAATGCACATTTGTAAGAGTCTCATACTGGATACTTAGGGATCTAATTTTACCTCTAACAGGTACAACATTCTTAATCTAGGCAAATACTGGTTAACATTGAGGTGTCTAGAAAGAAGTGAGCAACTTGGGCAAATGGAATGAATTTAATTAAGATTTCATATTGGTTAAGGTAGACTGATTTCTTTTTCCATTATTGTTTACACTTTTAAAACACCTTTAAACACGGGGGGGGGTTGTTTTTACATTAGGACTTGAGGATATGGAAGTTCATCATTTCTCAGAATTAGAAAGTTAACAAACATAGTAATTTTGAGAGAGGTAGGCTTACTATTGCTGGCCATTCAGTCATCATACACAAGTCACTTATCTTTCCATTCATACTTGTCTGTTTATTTATTTTTTTAAACATTGATTCATTTTTGAGAGACAGAGAGAGACAAATTATGAGTGGGGGAGGGGCAGAATGAGAGGGAGACACAGAATCTGAAGCAGGCTTCAGGCTCTGAGCTGTCAGCACAGAGTCCAACGTGGGGCTCCAACTCATGGACTGCAAGATCATGACCTGAGCTGAAGTCAGACACGTAACCAGCTGAGCCATCCAGGTGTCCCACATGTGTCTGTTTAGAGCCAGGCAGTATTTTCCTGAAACTAGTATATGCTTTGAACCTAAGACTTTTGGAAACAAACTTCTCTCAAACATCTAAATACCTGGAAGAAAAGTAAGAGGCAGCTTTTAAAGACTTGAAAATAAAGGTAGTTAGAAGAAATTTGAGGAAGGGTAGCTCTGATGTTGGGGAAAGTAGAATCCATTTCTAGAAATTCCCAACCAGGTGAATAGCATAGAGCCCACTTCTAAGACTATATCACTGGAGAAAATCCCCTAACTGGCCAAAACTGCAATGCTTGTAGGCAAGAGTACTTAATTTATCATCCAACATTGGTCATGTTATGTAAAGCAGTGACTACCCAGAGGGCCATTTCCCATGGGAAATCTGGCATGGTTGCCATGATAATCCTCCTGGCAGAACAATCGAAATCTTATCACTATTGTTAAATAGTGCTGGAGTCTGGGTTGCCTTTACTCTCGGTAGCTGTTTTCATGTTTCCATAGAGAGGCTCATTTGAAACTTTTAAAAAGAGGTATAAGGGGTTAGATTTAAGAAGGGAAATAGCTGAGAAGAGATTAATCACATTAGTATGAGATCCATACTTGGACATACTTGACACAAAATCCAGTCTTCAGGAGAAAGATATAGCTGGGAACAGAGAGCACAGAGGAGTCAGACCTATCCTGAAAATGTTTAATCCAAGGGCAAAAGTTTTTAGTCTCATCACTCCATTCCTCTTAAAAAATAAGAAGAGAGAGAGAGAGAGAAAGGGATAGGAAAATGTGAAGTACTTGAAGGCAGTCATGTGCCAGGAAATGACCAGCTTTATGATAATAGATTATTCTATTCTAGGCAGCCTTCTCAGATGCTGAGAACAACAGTATCTGACCCATGGCAGGCACACAAAACGATGGCCCAGCTCTCTGAAGTGAATTATCCACCATTCACTCAACAAATAGCTGTTTCAGTATTGTTTATTGGTGGATCATTAATTACATTTCCAACAGGGTTCTCAAATGAAAAGTCTGGACAGAAGTCATTAATTGAGGCCTTTTTTAGGAAAAGGAATGATGAAAAGAAAGAAAGAAAGAAAGAAACAAAGAAATTGGAAATCTCATTAGATGACTTTAAACATATGGACCCAGAGTTTAGTCAATACATTTCGGAAGGAAGAAACAAAAGAAGATCTGCTCTAGAATTTTGTTCTTTGCAGTCTAGACCATTTCTGGAGCCACAAAGGAGCTTCCTCTTCTACAAGCTTGGTGCAAATCAGCATCATATCAATAGACTGGGTTGCCCCCGCCTGTCCCCCTTTGGTGCAGATAGCTATCCAGGGCTTGGAGAAGGAGTATAAACAGGAGGGGCTGTGATATGCCAGGAGCTGAACAGAATCCTTTGGAAAGATATATTTACTATGCCGAATTTCTGTTGGAAACATGGGACTATTTAGAATAAAGGAGGAGGAGCTGGGCCTCTACCTCAAACTCAAAACATGATCTCTTTCAAACTCCAAAATATTTGGCTGAACATGCTCTTAAAGACTCTGGATTTTGAGATTGGGTCTGCCAGGCCATCAACAGCAGTGATTAAGTACGTACGGAGTACAGTTTACTAATGAGTTCAGGGTTCTAGGAGGGGTTAGAAAGAAAGCAAATATCTAGTCCTTGTCCCTTGAGAGCTTATGGCCCAATAAAAAACAGACTACCACATAATTACTTACAAGAAATGCTAAACTAGAGCAGGTTTTCAGCCAAATTGCTAAAAAACATTTCCAAAGCTATTTGGTCGGCATGCTTGCTGGCAGACTCTTTCCTTTCAAGGATCCCTCCCTGCCTGCTCTGTCTTCCACCACATTTCACGTGGGACACTCAGGAGCCATTTGTTCCAGGACGCCACCCATAGGACATACCCGTACACTGGCAGAGCAGGGCCCAAAGCTGATGTGTTCCTTACTGGATATTTATGCTATCTTCCTGGCTGGTAGAAATCATTATTGCACTGCCATTGTAAGGATCTGGAGGAAGTCAAATGAAGTTGCTGTTAACTTCTAACTGAGCTTGGAAACCAACCCAGCATTTCTGATGATTGCGTTTTCTAATTATTTGCAGATGACCACAGCCATGTCAGTGTGCAGATGGAATGGCAGTTTTTCAGCACTGATTTTTTTTTCTCCCTTGTTTTTTAACACCCAATTCATTTGCTGGTTACTTAAGTCAAGTTAATTTGGACTAAAGAGAATAGAAAAGGCTGTGACTGCAAAAGAAAGAAACTTGTGACTCACAGCATGAGTCCGAGAATCTTACATTTGGGTGGTACATCATAATTACTTGAACCATACTCTTATCTTCAATTGGTGAGACTTCTCTCCTTACTATATATATACACACACACATCTCTTTACACATTTTTTATATTATGTATATATCTGTGTGTGTGTGGTGCATGTGTATACAATTGGGGTGGACAATTATATTACATTATGTACACTCTGCATGTATATACAGTGTGGTAGATTGTCAGATTGGTATCTTCTAATGAAGCATGCATCCCCTCTTGTATTCATGCTCATGGATAGGCTCCACCCACATTGATTTTGGGTTCATTGAGAGATAATCAAGCGTGATGCAGACAGGAGTTTAATAACCACTGGATTTAGTATCTTGGAATGTTTGCTGTTGGAGACCGGAGCCACAGTGTAAAGCAGCCTAGTCTGCCAGGAAGACCCCTGGAGAGAGAAAGATGCCTAGTCAGCCCTCTCTGTACCAGTCATCATGTTGAGTGAAGAAGCATTCATAAAGAGTTAGCCCCTGTCTAGCCAAGCACGATAAACCCACAGAATCAGAATCAGATGAAAAATAAAATGCTGTTGTCTGAAGCTACTAAGTTTGGGTAAGTGGTTCATTAAACAGTAAGAGTTAACTGAAACAAACGTGTGTCTGTACATGACTTCTAAAGAAATTCCCCAACTTTGCTCTTACATTTTTGCTTTTATTTGCTTAATTATAGAATATTTAATAAGTAAGACAAAGTAAATAAACTTTGTTTGCACATTTAAACAGAATTAACAAATAATTTTAAAGCAAACACTCATGTAACCACTACAGGTCAAGAAACAGAACATTGCTAGCACCTAGACCCACCTGGAATTCTCCCCTCATCTAAACTGGTCCCCACAGGAACCATGGTCTTTATATTTGTGACATTAATTGCCAAACTTTTCTTTATAGTTTTGCCACCAATGCATTCATTCTTAAGCATTATGGTACATTTTGCCCATTTTGAACTTTCTATGAAGGAAGTCACTCTGCATGCATTCTTTTATGACTTATTTCATTTGCTGGACTTAGGTTTGTGATTTTCATCCATGTTGGTACACGTAGTGATAGTTAATTCATTGCTACTGCTGCATACCAGTCCACTGTGTTAACATAACACAGTTTATTTATCCATTCCACTCTAAGTGAGCATGTGAGTTGTTTCTATGGGCAACTGCGGTTATGGACATGCTGCTATGAGCATCTTTATGGACATGCTGCTATGAACATCTTTATATTTGTGTCCTGGTGCATGAGTTTCTCTGCATCAGCAATTCTCAAAGGGTGATCCAGAAACCCCTGGGGTCCTCAGGATGCTTACAAGGGGTTCATGAGTACAAAACGATTTTCATGATAATACTGAGACTTCATTTTTCCTTTCCACTCTCGGTCTCTCATGTATGTTAGAGTGGAATTTTCCAGAGGCTATATCACATGCAATGCAGTGCCAAACCAAAAGCAGAAGCAGATATGAGAATCTGGATGTTTTCTAGTAACCCAGACACTAAAGGGATTTGTTAAAATGTAAAACAATGTCACTAACATTTTTCTAAAATTTTCTTGGAAATAATTATTTTGATTAAAATAGATGTTTTTACGTTAGCATTTATTTTTAACAATTTTGTTATTTTTATTTATTCTCAAATGTTTGTTTATTTTGAGAGAAAGCAAAAGAGAATATGGGAGGGGCAGAGGAAGAGAGAATCCCAACCAGGCTCTGTGCTGTTAGTGCGAAGCCCAACATGGAGCTCGAACCTGTGAAATCAGGACCTGAGCCAAAACCAAGAGTTGAACGCTTAACCTATTGAGTCACCCAGGTGGCCCACAATGTTGTTATTTTTAAGTGAATTAATACATACTTTACATTTCTTTAAGTTTTTAATTTAAAACACAGTATATACCTATAGATAAAAATCACATAAACAAAGCTCTTAATATTTTTTAAGAGTACAAAGCAGTGCTGAGACCAAAACGTTGGACAACACTGCTTTGGGTCTTAAGATGCAATAGAAAACACCAAATTGCTTTCTAAAGATATGTTTTTTTCTCCCTCATCAGCAGCATATGAGAGTTTCCACTGCTTCATATACTTATTAACAACTGGGTCTCGCCCGATTTCTGTTTTCAAATCTGGTAGAGCATCAATGTACCTCATTATAATTTGGTTGTACATGTTTTGATTATTAGTAAGATGGTGTCCCTTTTCATAGGTATATTGGCCATTCAGACTTCCCTTTTATGGACTACATGTTCAAGGCTTTTTTTCTTTTTAAGGTTTTATTTTTAAGTAATCTCTCCACCCTGCATGGGGGGTCGAACTCACAACCCTGAGATCAAGAGTCACACTGTCTACCAACTGAGCCATCCAGATGCTCCTGTGTGGTCAGGTCTTTTGTCCATTTTCTCTATTCAAGTTGTCTTTTTCTTACTGATACATAAAAACTTTATACACTCTAAATACACTTTCTTTGCCAATTATACATGCTGCAAATCTTCTCAGTCTTTCTATGGTTTTTTGATGAACAGAAATATTTAACTTAACAGAGTCAAATCTATCAGTCATTTACTTTATGGTTATCTTAAGAAATTCCTTTCCATCCTGAAGTTATGTTCACTTAAGTTTTGTTTACTTGAAGTTATTTTTGTTTATGCTCTTAAAAGCCTTAGAGTTTCTACCTTTAGGTTTGGTTTTAACCCTATCCAAAATTTATTTTTATGTATGGCCTAGTGTAAGAATTCACTTTCACTTATTTTCCACATGGAGATCTAATTATCCTACTGTTGTTGATTGAAAATTTATTATCCCCACTAATCTTTCATGCCACTTTCTCATATATAAGGTGCCAATCTCTGAGTGCATCTGTTTCTGAACCTCTTTGTTCTGTTTCACTGATCTATGTATTTACCCTTGTGTAAAATCACATTGTCTTTTTTTCACATTGTCTTTTTTTAAATGTCTATTTATTTATTTTGAGAGAGAGAAAAGGAGAGAGCAGGGAAGGGGCAGAGAGACGGAAAGAGAGAATACCGAGCAGGGTCTGTGCTGTCAGAACCCAATGCAGGGTTTGGTCCCGAGAACCGTGAGATCATGGATCTGAACCAAAATCAAGAGTCACATACTTAATTGACTGTGCCACTCAGGTGCCCCAAAACTACATTGCCTTAATTACTGCCTTTATGATAAATCTGGATGTATGGTAAAGCAGGTTCCTCCACATTCTTATTATTCAGAAATGTCTCCTTGGTCCCCTCTTGTATTTTAATCGTATACCACTTCCTTCAAGAAGCAGGATATTGGGCACAACAGTAGAAAAACATCTGTTGGTAACAGATAAGTGCAAAAGTGATCAATAAAGGTCCACAAAGATTTTGCCCATTTTTAGTCTAATAAATATGTCAATGACATCTCTTAAGAATGTTACCTATTAATAATGAAAATGAATTGGGGTTGGAAGTTCCTTTTTGTTAATCTTATCTGAATTACTGAGCTAAATCTGAAATGGTAATAAAGTTTGAGGAAAGGAGGAGACAAAGGTGACTTTCATTTTTGTTAATGTGGTTTCATTCTTTATTGACAGACAGAACCTACAGAGCTACCACAGTAGGACCATGGGGTAATAGTGATTTCATGAATAAAAGAACTTGTCATTTTCTTGAGTCCCTGAAACTTAGAAAGAACCTCTAAATAAACTCCTAAAAACTTTACTCATTAAGATAAAATGTTCAGGCCTCTTTCCATTAAAAAAAATGACTTCCTTCTTTAATTGTCCACGACACCAAGTTGACATCTTCTTTTACAAACATTCACCTAAGAATAGATTTCCTCACTAACTCTTCATTCTTTGGCTTGTGAAATTTGGCTTCTATGCCCTCTATTTCTCCAGCCACTGGTGTCAAAGGCTAAAGGTCTCCGAGCTTTCAAATTGAACGCTTTTTCCTTGATGATAGAATCCTTTATCAAGAATGGTAACTACCGAGTTTGAGCCCCGCATCAGGCTCTGTGCTGACAGCTGAGAGCCTTGAACCTGTTTCAGATTCTGTGTCTCCCTCTCTCTCTGCTCCTCCTCTGTTCATACTCAGTCTCTCTCTCTCTCTCTCTCAAAAATAAACATTAACATTTTTTTAAAAAGATAACTACTGGGGTTCCTTGGTGACTCAGTCAGTTGAGCATCTGACTCTTGATTTCAGTTCAGTTCACGATCCCAGGGTCATGGGATCGAGCACCGCATCAGGCTTCATGCAGAGCATGGAGTCTGCATAAGACTCTCTCACTCCCCTCCTGCCCCCACCTGCATATGCTTTCTTTTTCTAAAATTAAAAAAAAAGAATGATAATTACTTATAATTCTGTTATCAACCCTCTTTTTAATGAATATTTTGTCTTTGCTGGGGAAGGATTGCTAATAATCACTGAGCATGCTAAGTGATAACATTTACATAGGAACTTTACCTGATCACTCTATCTGGGAATTCTCTCACTTTCCTTAGAATGCCTATGCATTTACCTGAGCCATACTCAGGTAATGTGTAAGCTGTGATACACATTACACTAGTATCCAGACAAACTCTGTAAGTCAGTTTGTGAAAATTGCCAGCACCAACTAAGATCGGAAAATTCTACATTATATCTCCTCATGCAGAGTGATAAGATATGTTAAAGGTTCTGATAAGGCCCATAGTAAAGAAAGTTAAGTTTAGTCTGGTATTTCTTAAATGTTTTTGGCATGAAATCTTTTTTACTTATAATACTGTTAACATCTCAGAAGACATGAATGGTGTGTCAAACCCAATTTAAGAAATGATACTCAATTGTTTATTTGACTCTTATGCTGTATCAAATTTTAGTTGCTCACATACACACCTTTTCTTCCTTTCTAGAATAGAAACACCCACAAAGCTGGACTTTGTCCTGTATACTTTGGTGTCCCCATGAAAGCATGCTTCCTTCTCAAACGCTACTAAGAAAAGTCCAGATATAGACAAAGCTATCAACTTCTAGTCCTGAACAGTATGGAAAGATTACAATTCTGAATCTGAGGGATTTCATTTGTAATCCAGTAAGAATTTCTAGCTTAAGGTCATAGTGAAAAGTTTAAGTATCATAGTTGAGTTGAAATGGAAAATAACTACGAGAGCCCAAATATGGTATTATGCTATGTCAAGATGGCTTAAGAAAAGAAAACATGGCATCATCAAATTACATTCCTGGGTGTATAGCATGTGGCTATGTAGTAATGTCTCCAGATGAGTGTGCTGTAGAAAATGGCCTGTTGATCACGTGTATGAGATTTCCTTAGGAGAGTTTGTAAAAATGCATGTCCTTGAGCCCTGCTGCAGATCCACTGGACTATTTGGGATGAGGATCCCAGGGTATCTGCAAATTTATTTTAATAAAATCCCTAAATCGTTTTATGCACACTGAAGTTTGAGAACAACTGCTCTAAGTATATAAGATTTGGCATGTTCAAAGGAAATGCTTCTCACTTTACAGTTGCCTTAGGAAACAACATATTTATTCCAATGACGTTGCTATTTCTCAGTCCAAACATTTTATGTGACTACGCCTTTTGTGTTGCCATAACGGCCTCTAAAACATTCTTTGGTATCTACTCAGTGCTATAAATCTGCACTTTAAAAGAGTGCATTTGAATGTTAGCAACAGTTACAACCATTTAGAAGCATGTGAATGAGGTAAATGCCCGAGCAGGGTAATATGGTTGGGGTCCTAAACAGGATGTGATTATGAGTAAATTAAACTAGTTTTCTTGAGCAGCTCTCCTAAAATATAAAGATGAGTATCAGAAACCCTATGCATATTTTTACAATCACTATTATTTATTTGCAATAAAAATTACTAAAATATTACATTTGGCTTGTGGAAACAAATACTCAAAATGTTCTATTTCTAAACAATCCTGAAAATACATTTATGAGTTAGTGTTGTACCAGAAACATGTACACATGGACAGTAACAACATGATGCCTCAAATTTCACCATGTGGATGTCTTTTTAGCACAGATGTTTTCAGATCAACTTTTAAGAGGATGAAATCAGGACAGCTAAAGCCAGACAGGAAAGGAACCACAAGGGTTGCATTCTCAAATTCTGAATAATGCTTTTACTGCCTATTGATTGATTAGGTGTAAACCTATTATTTTAAACATCTACCTTTTTGTCCTGATTTCTGTTTTGACCCCAGATTTCTGTTCTGCCCTAGGTGCTTGGTATCTGAGTCCTGCTACTTCCAATAAGGTTAGATATTTGAGCAACTCACCACAGAATCACATTTTCCTGGCCCTAAGGAGAAAGTAGCAATGGCCAGTCATCAGCAAATTGGTATACTTTGATAGATTTATAGATTAAGTGTCATTGCAACTTTCAAGGCATTTTGCATTTTAACCAAGTTTATAAAACAATCCCAACAATTAAAAAACAATTAAAATTAAAAACTCAATTACAAAAACAATTCAAAAAAATCTCAAAATAGTTTTCCCCAGCTAAATGCACTGTAAAAAATCTTACTGAGAATCACTTAAATTTCCTAAGCCTTAGTTTTTTTGTTTTTTGGGTTTTTTTTTTAATTTTTTTTTAATGTTTATTTATTTCTAGGAGAGAGAGAGAGACAGCGTGAGCAGGGAGGGTCAGAGAGAGAGGGAGTCACAGACTGAAATAGGCTCCAGGCTCTGAGCTGGCAGTCAGCACAGAGCCCGACGCGGACTCGAATCCACGAACCGCGAGATCGTGACCTAAGTGAAAGTCGGACGCTTAACCAACTAAGCCACCCAGGCGCCCCCCCAAGTCTTAGTTTTGTCCTCTGTAAAACAGATATAATACTGAGATTGATTTCAGAGAGTTCTTGGAGGAATTGAATAATAGAAGTTTAGCATAGTGCGGAATACACTCGGTTCTCAAAAGAGTTAGCTGTTGTCACTATTATCATGTAAACAACTGGCACAGTACTTGACATATGCAGTTGAATAAACAGCCAATTCATGTTATTTAAAAAAAAACTTACTGATGAAATAGGAAGACACATTAATCACAAATTCAACTTAATGACCATATATCCCCAGAGTAGAAACAATTCCAAATTCTCACTTTTGGACACTGCCTAATGTATTTTTTATTCTGACTAATTTTTTTAAATGTGTAAATTTTTTGAGAGAGAGTGTGAGGGGGGCAAGTGATAAAGGGACGAGAGAGAGACAGAGAGAGAGAGAAGGAAGTGTGTCTCAAGTTCACCCGATGTGAGACTCAAACTCATGAACTGTGAGATCATGACCTGAGCTTAAGTCAGATCCTTAACCGCTGAGCCATCCAGGCACTCATATTCTAACTAAATTTTAACTAAATATTATTATTAAAAACTCAACCTATGTTGAGCCTGACCTTCTTTTCTTTAAAAAAAATTTTTTTAATGTTTACTTGTTTTTAAGAGAGATAGACAAACAGAACATGAGCAAGGGAGAGGCAGAGAGAGAGGAAGATACAGAACTTGAACTGGGCTCCAGGCTCTGTGCTGTTAGCGCGAAGCCCAACACGGGGCTGGAACCCATGAACTGTGAGATCATGACCTGAGCTGAAGTCAGACGCTCAACAGACTGAGCCGCCCAGGCGCCCAAGACTGTCTTACTGATTGAGATTTGGCCATATGTAAAAAATGTAATTGAATGGTGAAATTTGCTAAGACTTTAGTCAAAGTACTTTTCCACCAGGAAAAGATACTCATGGAATGAAACTGAGGCCTTATTAGTTTAAATGTTCACATAAGCTAAAGGCTACTCAATTTCTTCACAACTAGTAAAAATAACCTAAAGTGAAGAAAGATGACCTAGGCATCTGAAGTTCTAAGCCAGACCTATCTACTTTTGAAATTCTAAGCTGAAAGTCAAAAATAGTTTGGTAAACTTCCTTTGTCCACCGCTTCCTCCCTCCCCCACTGCCCCCAATATTGTGCCCTGCCTTAGTGCTTGGCTTTTACCACAGCAAGGGGAAAAAAAACCTGCCAAAATATCATGACATAGGTGGCTCTCAGGGGTACTTCTTGTCAAGCAGAAAGTGCCAGAAATCTTGTAGAATGTCTAATACAAATTTTCTTTTGCAGACTCTAGGGGTTTGCATCTGGATACACATCTGCATTTTCTGGGTGTGGGGCCAAACTGAAATATTCAGTTTATCCATTGCTAATAAACACGTCAGCAGTTTCTTTGCTCTCACATCCGTTGTGAAAAATGTTATCTTTCCTGAAGTGTATTTATTTTGTCTTTAATATCAGCTTTCATGGATTACAAAATAGAGATATGCCTTCACTTAACAAATTCAATAGCATATGCTGGAAAATGCCCCCTAAGAGTGATGAGATAAATTAAAGATGTATATTCTGTCTTGGGTCCTGAAAAGGAAATGGGTGTAAAGAATAGCGATAACTCTGGAGAAGGCCATGCCAATGGAAACAACATGCCTCTTAATCAGGTTCATCTCAAAATCTATTCAAGATGCTCTATGCATCACAGGAATTCACAAAAAGTTTTAAGAATCTATTATCAGTTATTTCATTATGAAGGCTGTCTTCAGTCAGGCTGAGGACTTCCTTTCCCAAGGAAATGCCTCCATGCTCTTGCTTCTCATTTTATACTGTCCAGAATGCCTGTGCTGCCCACTTTATTGAGACTGGTGCTGTTAGAGGATCAAATGACGATTTGTTTATGAAGATGCTTTAGAAAGAAAACTGTAAGCTCTTATATAAATGGTCAGTGGTTGCCAATATTTCTTTCCCTTGCTATTCTTTCATTTTATTGCATAGTCAAAGGTCCACTTGTCATGAGTCCATTTAATCCTCAGCAACTCTATCTCCTTCACCAATATCCCACCCTCTCAAAATAATTCATCAGTGGGAAAGGTGGTCTCTCACACAGGTGAGGAATGGCATGTATGTAATTTGAAGAAGCAAGCAGGAAAGTCCTGATATCAAGTGTATGGTAAATGTGATTAGAGCTGTCAGGGAGGTAACTCTGTCCTCCTCAGATTCTTCCTCTGAAGTTATGGGTAACACTACATACCACTCTCTGAAATCCAAAGCCTTTCCACCCAATTGGCCAATAGCCAATTTCTGCTATAGTGAAGGGGCGGGGGTGGGAGGAGGGGGATGGGTAGAAGTCCCCAACCCTGTCATTCTGCCCCTTTAAGCTGTGTAAGATTAAGCCAACAAATGATGCACTCATATACAAAGTTCTTTGCTAAAGGGTTAGGTCAATATCTGAAAGAAATGTATCATTCAAGGACAGTGATTTGTTAATTAAAGAAAACAGCAAAGAACAAATAGAATTTAAAAAGCCAAAAAGTTGTTTTCTAAAAGTCAAATAAAACCTGCCCACCTTTGTCGAGATTAGTCAAGGAAAAAATAGAAACCACACATAAATAATATTAAGTATAGAAAAGGAGACATAAGTAGACAAGCATCTCAGTTGAAAATGACAAGAAAAAGTATCATTAAAAACCTAAATGGTGATGGGCATCTGGGTGGCTCAGCTGGTTAAGCATATGACTTCAGCTTAGGTCATACTGCACAGTTCATGAGGCTCTGTGCTGACAGCTCAGAGTCTGGAGCCTGCTTCAGATTGTGTGTCTCCCTCTCTCTCTGCCCCTCCCCTGCCAATGCTAATGCTCTGTCTTTCTCTCAAAAATAAACATTTAAAAAATCAAAATCTTTTTAAAAAAGAAGCTAAATGATGATAACTTTGAGGAGTTTGATGAGATGCATGCATTATTAGAAAAATATAACTTAACAAAAGTAACTTAGAAAAATAAAAATCATGACTAATCTTTTACTATTAAAGAAATTGAATCCATGGTTAGAAATCTGCCTACAAATAAAGCACCAGGTAAAGATATTTTACAAATAAGAGTATCAAGTATTCAAGAAACAAATCATTTCAATCTTACACAAAACTTTTTCAGATAAGAAAAAAAAAAAGGAAAAAATGCCGAACTCATTTTTTAAATCATATACAAGCAGGTGTTTCTTTCTTTCTTTCTTTCTTTTTCTTTCTTTCTTTCTTTCTTTCTTTCCTTATAGTTTATTGTCAAGTTGGTTTATATATAACACCTAGTGCTCATCCCAACAAGTGCCCTCCTTCATGCCCACCCCCCTTCCCCTCTCCCCCAAACCCTCTCAGCCCTCAGTTTGTTCTCAGTGTTCAAGAGTCTCTCATGGTTTGCCTCCCTCCCTCTCCCCAACTATTTTTCCCCTTCTCCTCCTGCTTCATCCTCCGTTAACTTCCTCCTAATCCACTTATATGTGGAAACATATGGTATTTTTTGAAGCAAGTTGCAACCAAGACATTCTTAAAAGACATGTTGAAAAAACTCATCCTATCAACTCTCTTATTCTTAATATAAAAACTAATAATTAAGTGAAACCTAATATGTAACAGAATTGTTATTGCAGATTAATTTGAAAAAAAGATGAGACTTTTCAGGAAATGGTACTAGTATTCCAGCAAATGGTGATCAGTAAACAGAAACTGGTATTTTGTTTTCATAAAAAATTTAAAATAAGATTCCATTTTATAATATACATACAAAACCCATATAGACAAAAAGTGAAATTTTCTGGGAAGACAAGAATATACTTATTACCTCAGGTTAGGGAAGTATTTTTTAAAATACAAAAAAAAATTGCAAATCATAGAAACATAGATTTGGCTACTTTAAAATTAGAGATCGTTAAAAAATTAAGATAATCAAAAAACACCATTAGAAAAGTAAAAAGGCAAGTCACAAGTTGGGAGGAGTTATATATAATAAATTATGGGGGCACCTGGGTGACTCAGTTGGTCAAACGTCCGACTTCAGCTCAGGTCATGATCTCACGGTTCATGGGTTGGAGCCCCATGTCTGGTTCTGTGCTGACAGCTAACTCAGAACCTGGAACCTGCTTCAGATTCTGTGTCTCTCTCTCTCTATCTGACCCTCCCCCACTCATGTTCTGTGTGTGTGTCTCTCTCTCTCAGAAATAAATAAAAAACATAAAAAAGATAAATTATGAGTAAAATCATGGAAACTAGAATATGTATAGAACTCTTATAAATAAATGTTAAAAGTACAGATAATCCAGTTTTTTAAAGTTGTCAAAATACATGAAAATATATCAGAGGAAGACACAGACATGGTCCATATTCTTATTTAAAAATGCAATTTCATAGATATAAAAATCCTCAACAAAACATTAGCAAATGGAATACATTAATAAATCATTCACCATGATCCAGTGGAATTTATCTCAGGGATCCAAAAGTAGTTCAATATTCACAAATCAATCAATGTGCTATATCACATTAACAAGAGAAATAATAAAAATTATATATCATTTCAATAAATGCAGAGAAAGCATGTGACAAAGTACCACATTCATTCATGATAAAAATTCTCAACAAAGTAGGTTTATAGGAAATATATTTCAACATAATAAAGGCCATACATGAAAAATCCACAAGATACTCAATGGTGAAAAACTAAGAGATTTTCCCCTAAGAACAGGAACAAGAAAAGGTGGTCCACTCTAACCACTGTTGTTCAACATAGTACTGGAAGTCCTCAACACGGCAAACAAAAAGAAATAAAAGGCATCCAACCCAATAAGGAAGAAGTAAAACTTTCACTATTTGCACATGACAGGCTACTGTTTAGAGAGAACCCTAAAGACCACCAAGCAAATACTAGACCTGATAAATGAATTCAGAAACGTTTCAGAATACAAAACCAATATACAGAAACCTACACTTTTATACACCAGTAATGAACTAGCAAAAAGAGGAATTAAGAAACAGCCCCATTTATAATTGTATGAAAAAGAATAAAATACCTAGGAATAAACTTTTAGCCAAGGAGGTAAAAGGCCAATATTCATAAAACCATAAAACATTGATGAAAGAAATTGAAGATGGCACAAACAAATGGAAAGATACTCCATGCTCATGGACTGGGAGAATTAATTAAATGCCCATACTACCCAAAGTAATCTACAGATTTAATGAAATCCCTTTAAAAACAACAACAGCATTATTCACAGAACTAGAACAAATAATCTTAAAATTTGTATGGAACCACAAAAGACCCTTAATAGCCAAAGCAATCTTGAAAAATAAGAAAAAAACTGGAGATATCATAATCTCATATTTCAAGATACACTACTAAGCTATTGTAATCAAAACAGCTGTAGTAATAAAAACAGAATGGCACAGGCACAAAAATAGACACATAGATCAATGGAGCAGAATAGGGAGAGCAGAAATAAATCAACAAATATACAATTAATTAATCTACAGCAAAGGAGGCAAAAATATACAATGGGGAAAGAGCAGTCTCTTTAACAAAAGATGTTGGGAAAACTGGACAGCTACATGCAAAATAATGAAAGTGGACGACTTTCTTACACCATAAACTCAGGTGGATTAAACACCTAAATGTGAGACTTGATGCCATAGAACTCCTAGAAGAAAACATAGGCAGTAATTTCTTTGACATCAGTTGTAGAAATATTTTTCTAGATATGTCTTTGTTGGCAAGGGACACCAAAGCAAAATTAAACTCTTAGGACTACACCAAAATAAAAGGCTTTGCACAGTGAAGGAAGCAGTCAACAAAACAAAAAGGTAACCTACTGAATGGGAGAAGATATCTGCATATGGTATCTCTGATAAGGGGTTCATATTCAAAATATATAAATAAATAGAACTCGACACACAATACAAAACAAATAATCCAATTAAAAATGAGCAGAGAACATTAATATACATTTTTCCAAAGAAGAAAGATGGCCAATGACACGAAAAGATGCTCAACATCACTCATTGTCAAGAGAAATGTAAATCAAAACCACAACGAGATATCACCTCACATCTGTCAGAATGGCTAATATAAAAAACACAAGAAACAGTAAGTGTTGGCAAAGATATGGAGTAAAAGGGAGCCTTGTGCATTGTTGTTGGGAATGCAAGCTGGGGCAGCCACTGTGGAAAACTATATGGAGATTCCTTGAAAAGTGAAAAATACAACTACAGTGTGATTCAGTAATCATATTACTGGGTATTTACCCTAAAAATTAAAAAAAAAACCCACTAATTCAAAGAGATATATATCCCCTCATGTTTATAGCAGCATTATTTACAATAACCAAGATATAGAAATACCCCAGGTGTCTATTGATTGATGAATGGATAAAGAAGAAGTAGTATATAAATGCAATGAAATATTATTCAGCCATAAAAAGAATGAAATTGTACCATTTGCAACAGTATGGATGGAGCTAGAGGGTATAATGTTAGGTGAAATAAGTCAGCCAGTGAAAGTCAAATACCATATTTCACTCACATGTGGAATTTAAGAAACAAAACAAATGAATAAAGGAAAAAGAGAGAGAGACAAGCCAAGAAACAGACTTTTAACAATAGAGAACAAACTGATGTTTACTAGAGGGGAAGTAGGGGGAATGGGTGAAATAGGTGATAGGGATTAAGGAGTGCACTTGTCATGAAGAGCACGGGGTGATGTATGGAATTGTTGAATTCATACAATACTATATTGTACACATGACACTAATATAACACTATATACTAACTCTACTGGAATTAATTTTTTAAATTAAATAATAAAAAGTAACTAGAATTAAAAAAAACAATGAGCTATCACCTGACACCTATCAAAATCAAAATCACAAGAAATAACAAGTGTTGCAAGGATGTGGAGAAAAAAGAACGCTCACGCACTGTTGGTGGGAAATGCAAGTTGGTGTAGCCACTGAGGAAAACAGTATGGAGGTTCTTCAACAAGTGAAAAATGGAATTACCATATATTCCAGTAATTCCATTGCCTGTTATTTACCTTAAAAAAATGAAAACACTGGGGCGCCTGGGTGGCTTAGTCGGTTGGGCGTCCGACTTTCACTTGGGTCATGATCTCCCGTTCGTGGGTTCGAGCCCCACGTCGGGCTCTGTGCTGACTGCCAACTCAGAGCCTGGAGCCTGTTTCAGAGTCTGTGATTCCCTCTCTCTCTGACCCTCCCCTGCTCACGCTGTCTCTCTCTCTCTCCTAGAAATAAATAAAAACATTAAAAAAATTAACACACTAATTCAAAAAGATACTTGTACCATGGTGTTTACTGTAGTATTATTAATAATAGCCAAAATATGGAAGCAACCATAGTGTCCATAGACAGATGAATGGATAAAGAAGATGCAGTATATATACACAATGGAATATTACTTAGCCACAAAAAGGAAGAAATCTTGCCATTTGTGGCAACATAGATGGATCTAGAGGGTTTAATGCTAAGTGAAATAAGCTAGTCAGAGAAAGACAAATACCATGATTCCACGTATATGTAGAACTTAAGAAACAAAACAAATGAACAAAGGAAAAAAAGAGACAAAAAACTCCGACTCTTTAAATACAGAAAAATATAGAAAACTCTTTAAATATAAAAAAACTGGTGGTTGCCAGAAGGGAGGCAGGTGGGGGGATGGGTGAAACAGGTGATGGGAATTAAGAGTACACTTAATGTACACTTAATGTACTATTCAGTGTTCATGAGGAACACTGAATAATATATACAACTATTGAATCATATACTGTACACCTGAAACTAATATAGCACTGTATGTTAATTATACTTGAATTAAAAAGTTTAAACAAATGCTTGTAATTTCATTAGTGACTAGGGAAGTGCATATTTCCTAAAACCATAAGTGAGATAGTTTTACACACACACAAATTAGCAAAACAGAAATTTGGACAAAAAGCCAAATTGGTGAAAATATAAAACAAATAGGAATATAAATTAATACAACAATTTTAGGAAATAATATTACTTAGCTACATTGAAAATACTTATAGACTGTGACCTAGTAATTTTCCTCTTAATTTACAACCTACAGAAAGTTTTTAATAAAATAAATGAGGAGATATGCATAAATGTGTTCATAAAAGCAGTGTATGTGACAGCAAATAACTGAAATAATCCAAATGCCTGTCAATCAAAAGTAGAAAGAATGAATAAATGGTGCTATAGCTACATAATGGAATTCCTTTAAGCAAAAATTAATTAAATACCATGTATTATTAAGGATTAATTCCAAAAATAGTAAGTCAGAACAGCAAGTCACAGAGGCTATATATTTGTGATTCCATGTTTGTAACCTTCAATAAAAGCAAAACTAAACATCTTTTGGGGTCATATGCATAAGTGATAAAATTAGAAAGAAAAACACTGGGATACTAAGTATTTTAGAGGAATTAAATAAAATGGCAAATGCAATCAGAAGGAGTCTACAGGGCTCCAATGAAATTAACAATATTCTATTTTTTGAACTTAATAGTAGGCACACACTAATATTAATATAATTATTTAAATGCATGCAACATAGGGCACCTGGGTGGCTCAGTCGGCTAATCATCCAGCTTTGGCTCAGGTCATGATCTTGAAGTTCATGAATTCAAGCTCCACATTGGGCTCTGTGCTGACAGGCCTGGAACCTGCTTCGGATTCTGTGTCTCCCTTTTTCTCTACCCTCCCCAGCTCATACTCTGTCTCTGTCTCTCTCTCAAAAAGTAAATAAAATCATTAAAAATTTTTAAAAAAATAAATGCATGCAATGTGTATATTCAAGAGTTATAGGAATGAATTAGGTTAGTTGACATGTAATTTTGTGTCTATTTATTCCAAATGTAATAAATATAGAAAGTAAAAGAAAGGGAAGAAGTGTCAAGAATTTAAGTTGTATTAATAGAAAGAAGACATCAAGCTCACAGAAGTTTAACTGAGTACTATGCACAGGGATTGCATAAATAAAAACATGCCAATCCAGAGGCCAAAGGCAATAAAGAGGTGACAAGAACATGTCCAAGATTATTTGGGCTCTTTGGAGAGTAACTTTGATCTGAAGCCAAAAACATGCTATATCCAGCATGGGGCCAGAACAGAAATACCAAAAGAGACAGCTAAAGAAGACAACTGGCCTTAGACCAGAGGTGGAATGAATGGGTAAGGGTGAAGTAAACCATGCCTTAATTCCAGGAGAAAGGTGGCATCTTAAAGATTCTCTTTAAGAATCCACCATAAACATTTCTATTCATAAGGGATCATATTTTATGTATATGCAGACCCGGAGTGCACAAAATGTATTCTCAAGATGGCCTTTATAGGGATGAAGTGAACGGAATAAGGCCTATTATGTGAGCTTCTTCCTCCGGAAGCAGGAAGACAATCTTTTGTAAGGTTTTCAAGGACAGCAGAGATGCATCTATAAGATGACCAAAGAGGGAGGCGCCTGGGTGGCTTAGTCAGTTGAGCGTCTGACTTTCGCTTGGGTCATGATCTCACGGGTCGTGGGTTCAAGCCCCGCGTCGGGCTCTGTGCTGACTGCCAGCTCAGAGCCTGGAGCCTATTTCAGAGTCTGTGTCTCCCTCTCTCTCTCTGACCCCCTCCCTGCTCACGCTCTCTCTCTCTCTCTCTCTCTCCTAGAAATAAATTAAAAAAAAAAAAAAAAGATGACCAAAGAGGGAAAAAATGACTAAATCACCATCAGAATCTCTACATTTAATATTTATTTTCAATGAATAGACATAGGGCTTTGAGAAGTCACACCATCTCTGTGCTCCAGTTTCCTCACCTGTAAAATAGTTGAGCCTCTGCTTTCTTCAACCTTTTCTAGTTGTAATATCGCACAAATGCTAGGATTCATAAACTCAATGATCCAATTCTAACTACAGTTGCTCTGTTTAGACCATTTTCTAGAAACTAAAAGAGAAAAGTGTCCACAGAGACTTTTACTTCCCCCAATTTTCCATTTCCCAATTTAGCTTGGAGGTACCTGCTTTCTACAGGAAAGCCATGTGCTGGCAGCTTACTGGGCAATCGCCTCCTTGCTTTGAAGTCGTGTCTACCTCTATACCATCATGGGACACTAAACACTTTATTCCTAAAATTTATTTGTGGAAGGGGAACACTATTGGCTCAGGCTGGAGTGGCCCCTCATTTAGAAAGTGACTTTCAAAGTTAAAGGCAATAGAGGCCTTTTTGATTTCAGTATAGAATGCTTTAAAGTGAGGGTATTACTTTTTCCCCCCTCTCTTACCACACGGAATTTTTCTTTATGGCCTTCAAAAACCAAGTTTTGTCTTAAAAGCAAATATTTTTCCTGCTCTTAAAATGCTAACATTTGAAAAGCAATATATACTGGCAAACAATGGGGAAGTAGACATGCAGAACACTTAATAATGATTGAATACATAAAGCATTTTTCTTCTGTTGTATGTGACAGCTGGATGGGTTTCAGCTTCCTGCTCACTGCACAGGCTCTAAGCTTCCAATCCTGAGATTTTTCCTTTCCTTCCTCCTCTCTGCCTCCCCAATCCCCTTTTTGCCTCCTCCTTCCTCTTTGGGAAAACACAAATGGTTTTGATTACATAATAGCTGCAAACTTTATATCTCCCACTTCAATTGTTACACATCATAAACAGAAGAGTGAACTTCAGAGTCCATTAAGACAAAGGTTGGTCTGCATTGTTGGGAGGCCTTTCATGTTGGTATGGTTAAAAAACAGTTTCTTTAGGAAAAATAAATGCATTGAACCCAGCTACTGATCATGCTCTGACTAACAACCACTCGGCCTAAAGGGTGACAAGACCCTATTCTAGTTTAGGAAAAAGTGAAGCCTAGAGACCAAGACTGACACAGCCCCTGCAAGATTCACTCAACCCCCACAGTTTTAATATGTGAGTGCCAATAAATGCCCAAGGTTAAGCAAGGATAGGCGGACCCCATATAAAAACACTATGAAGTGTGCACACCTCAATGATTCTGAGTCTTTCTTCCCTAATCTGGAGTTTTCTTCTGCGTTTTATTTTACAAATAAAACTCTATTACTGTAGTGATGCAAAGAGGAAGGTAGCACAATTTATTCCACCAACTGGAAGTATTCATTGAACACATATCATGTGTGGAGCATAGTTCCAGATTCCTGGGCTCCCTCAATGAACAAAACAGACAAATGTCAACTGAAAAGGAGAAAGTCACTTCTTTAAAGTAATATCAAGAAGTGTATTTTACAGTTTTTTAGAAGGTAATAAGTATTGTGGAACAGTAGAACAAGAAGGCGATATATGGAAATACTGATTGGGGTGGAGGGCTGTGATTTTAAATAGGGTGGTCAGTGAGCCTATGTTTAAAAGGGATGTGATCAGAGACTATTTTGAATCTTGGGAGAAGGGGCACTAGTGGTGTTTCCAATTTAAAAAAAAATATGATTCTGGGTAATAACCTGTTCTTTCTGTTTCTTTGGTAAATTATTTATGATGTTTGGAGATGTGACTTTAAATGATTATACCTTACAGCACATTTAATTCATTGTAATACAATAATTTTCATTGAGGCCCTTCTATGTAATAGGCACTGTTTTAAGCACTAGGGATATATCATTAAGAAGGAAGTCAGGATCTCTGTAATCTTGAAGTATCCATTCTAGATAGGAGGGTCAAAAAATACACAAAAGAACAAAATGATTTCCGATTGCGGTAAGGGTTATGCAGAAATAAATAGGGCAATAAGATATGGGTACAGAGACAGGGTGGTCAGAACCAGAATCTCTGATCTGAGATCTAAATGAGAAGATTATAGTGGACATGTGAAGGGGTTTCTCAGCATAAACAAGAGGCACAAAATCTCTGTGGAGAGGATGCCATTGACTTGTTCTAGGAACAGTATAAAGGCCAGTATGGCTAGAGTAAGAAGGAGAGTGAGAAGAGATGATATCAGAAAAGTAGACATTGCTGTGAGTGGAACTGTGTTCCCCAAGATGATTTTGAAGTCCTAATCCTCAGTATCTGGGAATGTGACTTATTTGGAAATAGAGTTTTTGCAGATGATTCGTTAACATGAGGTCATTGTGGTGGGCCCTAATCCAAAATGACCATGTTCTTATAAAAAGGGTAAATTTGGAAGTGGAAACTGACACACACAGAGAGAACATCATGTGAAGATGAAGGCAGAGGTTGGGGTAATGCAACTACAAGTCAAGAAACACCAAAGGTTGTCAGCAAACCACAGAAGTTAGGAGAGAGTCATGGAACATAGTCTCCTTCATAGCTGCCAGAAGGGACCAAACCTGCTGACCTTTTAACTTTAGACTTCTAGTCTCCAGAAGTGTCCAGCAATAAATTTCTTTTGGTTTAGCCACTCAATTTGTGGTACTCTTCTACAGCTGCCCTAGGAAACAAATACAGGCAGGGACAGATGCCCTAGATATATAGATTTTAGTGGAAATGCAGTGAGAAGACACTGACAGGCTTTAAGCATGATCTAATGAACATCCTTAAAAAGATTGTATTGATGCTACCATCTGGTCATGGCAGTACAACCAAGAGGAGCTTGGTGATCTCCCCAAAGGAAGCACAATCCAACTTTCACAGCCATTAGAGAGCAACCATCATATACAGGATAGTTTTCTACACTTTTCAGCCCTGACATTTAGCGTTCTTGATCTTTAAAGGCAACTTTTGTGGATACAAGTTTTCAAATGATAATCTGCCAATTTTCAAATGCTGAATGAAATCAATTATGTGGTATATAATTTAACTCCTTTTACGATTCAGAAATATCCCTTTCAGTTCACAAAATATTTATTGGTTTGAATGTGAGTCGATGTGTGCAACATTAAGGTAGAAAAGTAATGAATATGATTCTGCTCTTGATGAATTTATAGTCTGATAGAGAAGACAGATACATGAGAGAATATCAGTCTTCAACAGTGACTAGTAATGAAAGGTATACAGAGAGCTCTAAAGCAGCATGCTGAAGGATCCAGTGATGTTTTTTGGAGGAGATAATGCCTGAGCCAAGGATGGAAAGTAAATAACAATTGGCCAAATGACCAAAGGAGGGGGATACGCTCAGGAAAAGGGAAGAGTCCAGCAAATCCACATGGATTCCTGCTAACCATCAGCAGATGGGCAACCCTAGAAATAACAGTAGTGACAGAAATGTGAGGAGAGAGAGGAACCTGGCCATGGAAGCCTTGTATGACAGCCAAGGCTCTTCTATTGTGTAGGCAATAGAGATTCACTGGGAGATGCAAGTAAGGGAAAAGATGCTCATCTCAGTAGATGTATCATTCAGAGCTCTTTAGTTATAAGCAAGTTTGAAATCAATACCAACTACAAGGAATTTTGTGGCTAAACTTTAGAGGCTTATAGAATTGAAGGAAAAGGCAAAGAAACAGGCCTTACTACACGGTGCATGACCAATCTCCTGTATATCCTTGGGCAGAAGGGTAATTCCAGAGCAACCTCAAGGTAGAGGCGGCAGGATGGTACTGGATATGTTCCTCAGGGATGAAATATTTACAGCTTTGTGCCTTGAAAAAAAATATTTACATAAACTATTATAATAATAAGAAGAAATAGCATCTTCATACTGATTTCTACTCCAAAGAACTACTTTCAACCTTTTCAGCTATTTTTCTATCTAAAACATATTTCTGTACTTCTAAGTTAAAAAGAAAATACTTACACTGCTAATCAAAATTAACAAAATTAACAAAAAGATATCATATTGTTTGCCATGTAGAGAATGATTTCGGGGCAGTAGTGGAGACAGAAGTAGGGAGATGAGCTGGGATGCTATTACTTTAGTACAAAAATGATTGTGCTTTGTTTCTATGAGCTGAATAACTGAATGTATGCATTAAATTGCCAATGATGTATGCTATTTATTCTTAATATAAACATAACAGGAGTATAATGGGGCAAAATGCTTACCTAACATAAATCAGAGGAGTTATCTGTAGCCGATATATATAAATATATATCGGCTTATATATATATAAGCAGTTTTCTAGGTGAGAGATTTGTATTCTGTGTCTTCTTTTCACCCGGATCTTTCTTATTTTGCAACTCTGTCAACTATTCTTATAAGTATAAATCCCCCCCTATCGGCTCATGCACTTAAAGAATGAAGCTCATATTTCAACACCTAAAAATGGTCTTAACAATACATGGAAAAACTTCAAGTTGCAATGTTAAGAGTCTTGAATGGAAATAGTCCTATGTCTGAATGCTGAACAATTTCACCCCATCAGCCAGTGTCAACAGAGGGTAACTAGGGCACTTGGAAACTTTCTGTGCGCCATTATGCCCGTAATTGACCACAGCAGTGGGGTTTCAAACTTTGGAATGAACCGGAAGCACCTCAGGGAGCTTATTAAATACAGGGACACTTGTGTTTCTGAGGTCTGAGCTCCATATGATGGCTCATCAAGTTCTATATGGAAGATAATAACTTTAAAATGATGTTTAGCTTTTTCATATGCTGAGGTCCTACAATGGTAGGCAGAAACTTGGAAGAGAACCCTGAGAGAAGGAAAAGAGAAAAATTTCCATCAAGGGAATTAGATGCCTGTGGCCCATCATGATGAGATAAGAACCAAAAGAGATGGGAACTTGTAAAAATTTGTATCCATGTCAACTCCACATCAGGTTATGGATATTCTGCAATTCTGTAGAAACTATAAGAACTAAAGGAGTGGTGGCCTGACATTTTGGTGAGGGGCTAGTGGGGGTTCCACAATTCTTCCCAGTACCTCTTTAACAAGTTTCCCTTTTCTAAAGAATTTGTTGCAGGAGGTGAGGGTGATGAATGAGAATCACGTGTTATTTTTGAGAATCATTGCTGTAGTGAGCTTCTGTGTTTAAAAGATGATGTCAAATCTGGGATATATGCTGGAATGGAAAAGGGTTTAGAGTCAACATGGATTGTTCAGACCCTTCAGTTGTTATTGCTTTTAAATATCATCTGTCTCCAGATGTGCACTTCTTGCCTCGGAGGAATAATGGGGATAGTATTTACCCTCTTCTATGGAACAAGCAAAAAATCCAGGTAAAACATACAAAACAATGATTTTCAATACAATGATTATTAGGCAACAGAGGACAATGATTCTTGAGAAACAAAAAATGAAAAAAGGTGAACCCTACAATTATCTCAGATTTCCACCTTGTAGAGGTTGTCAGACCATAGCACACAGGCAGAGAATCCAGGTTGAGTCCAGGAGACTCCCTGAGTTGAGGTGATAGAGTTGAGAATTCAAGGGAGATCAAAGCAGCTCATGGTCACAAGACAGTGAAACAAACAATACAGAGCTACACAGAGAAAGAATTCCAAAGAAGTTCAAAATGTACCCCTTGGATACTCATTGGAATACTGATCAGTGCAACGATTACATGCATGCATATAATAAAACCACTTGAGCCAAGGAAGGAACTACCTGAAAAGTTTAGTGGCAATAATACCTATCAATCACATAGGACCAGGAAGAGCATCTGTTCTCATCACTTTAGAAAGCTTCATAACTTGCAGTGAATTGGGAAGAGTACTTAGAAGAGATTTGCTTCAGTAGTGGGGATAACTAGTCCTACATGAAACACCCTGGTTCCATTTAACAAATCTTATAAGTGGTACGCCCAAACATCAAACTATTTATAAGTAAATTAACTGCATCCCAAAAGAAAGTTAAAATTATTATGGAAATACAAAAATATCCAACACCCCAAAATATAAAATTCAAAATTTCTGGCTCATAATAAAAAAATTACCAGGCAAACCAAGGAGCAGGAAAATAAGATCCATAATGATAAGAGAAGGCAATCTATTGAAATTGGCAAAGAACTGACACAGATATTTGAATTAGCTGAAAAGGATATAAAATGGTTATTGTCACTGCATTCTATATGTTCAAAAAGTTATGTAGGAACATAAAAGAAATCTTTAAAAATCAAATCAAGTTTCTACTGACGAAAACAGAGTCTAAGATGAAAAATATACAGATACAATTAACAGCAGATAGGATCTTGCAGAAGGAAAGATAAGCAAACTTGAAAATAAAGTAATAGAAGCTGTCCAAGATAAAGCACACAGAAAAAAGAAAGCATACATAAAGTAGTATCAGTGAGCTGTGGGATAACTTCAGCCTAATATGGGCATATTTGAAGTAAGGATTATAGGGGACAGAAACAGCTCTTGAAGAAATCATGGCCATTTAAAAAAACATGATGAAAACTATAAACCTGAAGGTCCAAGGAGCTCAATTAATTCTAAGCACAAGAAATGTGAAAAAAACTATATTTACGGAGTCAGTAATAATCTTTACAGAAAGATTTTTAACTACAAATTCAATGTTTTCATAAGATTTAGGGCTAATCATATTGTTTATTTCTTCCCAAATGAACTAGTTTGTGTTTTTCAGGGAATTGGTCCATTTCATTTAAGTTGTTGATTTGGTGAATTCTATGAAACATTAAAGGAAGAAATAATGCCTATTCTGCACAAACTCTTATAGAAATTTGAAGAGAGACTATTTCCCAAATTATTATTTGGTTCCAGTATTTCTTGAACACCAAATCAGATATATATTTTATAAGAAAAGCAAATCATAGGCTAATATCATTTATGAACCAAGATGCAAAAATTCAAAATATTATTCTATCTAGGTAACAACAATACTAAAGAAGGGTAATATATCATTAACAACTGGAGTTTGTTTCATGAAAACAAGGTTGGTTTTACACATAAAATCAATCAACGTAATTCATATTAAATTAGAGAAAAATCAAACAATCATCTCAGCTGCCAGAAAAGCACTTGTCAAAATGCAATTCATTCCTGATCAAAACTCTCAGTAACAGAGGATTAATCTCTTAATTTAATGAAGGACATCTATGAAATCCTATAGCTAATATCATCCTTAATGATGAAAGACTAAGTTCAAGAATAAGGCAAAAATTCCTGCTCTGTTACTCCTATTCATCATTATACTGGAGGTTCTAGCCAGAAAAATAAGTAAAAGCATCTTTACAGGCTAGAAAAAATAAAACTGTATTCACAAATAACATATTCTCTATGTAGACAATACAGTGAAATCTATGAAAACCTACTAGAACTAACAAGTGAGTCTGGCAAGATTATAGGATACAAACCAATATCAAAAATCAGTGTTATTTCTATGTAGAGAAAGAAAAAATTAGAAGTTGAAAAATTTAAAATATGCAATTTATAATAGCATAAGAAAATATGAAATCCTTAGGGATAAAACTGACAAAAGATTTATGAAATCTGCACACTAAGAATTGTAAAACATTGCTGAGAAAATAAAAGAAGACCCAAATAAGTGAAGAAACACATTGTGTTTGTGGGCAGAGATATTCAATATAGTCAAGTTGTCAATTCTTCTCAAACTGGTCTATAGATTCAACAGATTCAGAATCCCAGATTTATTTTAAAGGACAAGTTGGTTGCAAAATTCATATGGAATTTCAAAGAACATAAAATAACCAATACATCTTTGGAAAAGAAGAATAAAGTCTTTAAACCAAAGACTTACTTTACAGTTAGATTAATCAAGACAGCATGGTATTGGCATAAAGATAGAAAAATAGATCAATGGAAAAGAATAGAATCCAGAAGAATATCCACATATTTACAGACAAAAGACTTTCTATGAAGATGCCAAGACAATGCTGTGGAGAGAGGATAGTATTCAATAAGTGCGGCTATAGCAACTGGATACCCAAATGCCAAGCATTCCTGTGACCCACACAGGCATATGTATAAACTTAAAAAGAATCATAGACCTAAATGTAAATTCTAAAACCATTGAAATCTCTAAAGAAAGAAATTTCTTAGGACACAAAAATGAAACCAGCAAACAAAAAAACTGATAAATTGTAGTCCATTAAAATGGAATATTTCTGCTCTTTGAAAAACAATGTTAAAAACATGCAAAGACAAGCCACCAACTAGAAGAAAATATTTGCAAATAATAAGTCTCATAAAAATCTTGTATCCAGAACCTATGAACTACACTTAAAATTCAGTAATGAGAAAACAAACAACCCCATTAAAAACGAGCAAAAGAGGGGCACCTGGGTGGCTCAGTCGGTTAAGCGTTGGACTTCAGCTCAGGTCATGATCTCATGGTCTGTGGTTTGAGCCCCGCATCGAGCTCTGTGCTGACAGCCAGCTCAGAGCCTGGAGCCTGATTCAGATTCTGTATCTCCCTCTTTCTCTGACCTTCCCCTGCTCATTTTAGTTCTCGCTCTCTCTCTCTCGCTCGCTCACTCTTTCTCGCTCTCTCTCTCTTTCTCTCTCAGAAATAAAAAAAAAGAGAGCAAAAGATTTGAACAGATACTTTACCAAAATATACATCCACCATGTAAGTACATGAAGAGATGGTCAACATCATTAGTCATGAAATTCAAATTAACATCATATCACTACACACCTATTAGAATGGCTAATACTAAAAAGAGTGACCATAGCAAAGACTGGTGAGGATGTGGAGGAACTGGGAACTACTGATGGATATACAAAACATGGAACCATTTCAGAAGAGTTTGGAAGCTTGTTAAAAAGCTAAACATATATCTGTGACTATCCAGCCATTCTACTCCTAAGAAGAAATGAGAGCATATATCACACAGAGTCTTTTATACAAATGCTCATAACAGCTTTGTTTGTAATAGTCAAAACTGACAACCCAGGAGAGTGGATAAACAATATATGTTATAGCCATACAATGGAATAATACTCAGAAATAGAAAGGAATGAACTTGATAAATGCAACAATAAGGGGGAATCTCAAAATAAGAAGAATGTGTGCAGTATAAATCTATTTGTATAAAACTCTAGAAATTTTAAACTAACTTGTAATCATAGGAAAAAAGCCCCCTGGGCTGCCAGAGAGAGAGGGAACAGGGAGAAGAGGGACTATAAAGGGGCAAGAGGATACCCCGTGAATGACTCATATGCTGGATTCAACTCTCTTGATTATGCTGATGATTTTGTGCATATATACATATGCCAAAACTTATCAAATTATACTCTTTAAATACATGCAGCTTGTTGATATCAATAACATTTCAATAAAGCTATTAAAATATCATTTATCTCTTTCAATTCAGTTTACCTGCCTTTTCACTGCCCCCAAGTAGATTCTTTATTAAACCTTTGCTTTCTGAGCCTAAGTGTCCATCAATGGACGAATGGATCAAGAAGATGTGGTTTATCTATACCACGGAATACTACATGGCAATGAGAAAAAATGAAATCTGGCCATGTGTAGCAACATGGATGGACCTTGAGGGTGTTATGCTGAGTGAAATAAGTCAGGCAGAGAAGGACAAATATATGTTTTCACGTATAGGAGGATTAGAATGAACTTAACAGAGGACCAAGGGGGAGAAGAAGGGGGGAAATGGTGGGGGAAAGGGAGAGAGGCAAACCATGAGAGACTCTTGAATGCTGACAAAAACTGAGAACTGATGGATGTAGGGGGGAGGGGGGATGGGCATGGAGGAGGGCACTTGTGGGAATGAGCACTGGGTGTTATGTGGAAACTAATTTGACAATAAACTATTTGTAAAAAAATTTTTAAAAAAATAAACCTTTGCTTTCTGTTCACTAATTTCTCTCAGGCTTACTTTTTGTTTGAAATTCTAAAAAAGAATGACTCTAGCCTATAAAGGCCTTAGGAATGTTACCAGTGTCATTTATTTGTTGGTTAAGACAATTTCTATAGCCTAGCTTTTATGTTTTATAAAGGCTAAGAAAAGAGCTATTAATCACTAATGAAATTATGGTGGAAGTATATCTTTCTAGGAGCATAAGAGTCACCAAATTATACCAACTCTGTGCCTGGAAGACAAGAAGTTTTCTATGTATTATTTTCCTTCACTCATTTATTCTTCCAAACAAGGGATAATTATTGAGTTCCTACTATATTCTAGGCACTGTGATTACTATTTGAAAGCCTACTACATAATAGGCACTAAGCTCCATATTTAGTCCTTTATAAACATTCTTTTATGCAGATGTTTATTATCACCAATTTACAGATTAGCAATGTGAGGATCAGAGAAGTTAAATACTTGCTCAATTTTATTTAGCTAGAACACAAAAACTATTGGAAAAGTGATTTTTGTCTACAAAAGTATTTAAAATTTCTTCCTCTTATTCATCTACAGGTCTTTTTCTGGCTACCTAGTTTGGGAAAAAAGAGCATTTATCAATTACATATTCAAATATATATACACATATGCACACCACAGTTCTTGGAAGGCCTTTGCAATATTCTTTCTAGTTCTGTGACTTCATTCCCAGGACTATATTCATTCATTTTAGACTCTGTAGTTTCAAGGTTGTTCTAGACTCAAATCTTCTCCTGTGAGGTGAGGAGCCCAAGGATATACAGGAGATTGGTTAGCAAATGTCAATACTGTACTTCAAAAGGATTGGGATACATAAGTTGAAAGTTGTTATTCTTCCTGTAATAGAAGAATTGGTTGAAATGTTGAATTTCCTTTAACGAAATGTTTTAGTACCTTTCATTGGTAAAATGGGTTACTGCCAAAGATATCTAAACAACTAGTGATTTGGTGTATGGCAAGGGTTTCTACAATAACACCTGAACAGCATGAAGTGTAGCTATTTTTCAAAGTAAAATAGGACTGGAAGCAAAGGGGTCATGTACCTTGTAGTAAGGTGAGACATCAGTTATGCCCCATGGGCTGTTCAAAGGGGCACAGCAGATGTAAAGAAGGGGAAGCTGGAATAGAGCCACATAACACATGCCTTCATTTCATTCATGGAGCAGACAGAGCACAGAGCAGATGGCCTCTTACTTTGATGAATGATCAGAAAGGAAGCCCATGGATGCCATAGAGAAAGGGAGCATACAAAAATGCTTTTAGGGACCATGTGTCAAGGAGAATTCCAAATGGGATGGTTAGCTTTCTCTTTTCACTCACATCCAAATCCATTAAGAAATCACAGTTGGAAAGTATGATCAACAAAGGCAGACAGTAACAAATGGTTAATGGAATAGGATTAATATTTTCATCAAGCTTCCATTTCAGGCACACAGATCTACATTCTTTCTTTTCTGAGTCTTTGTCTCTATTTCTTCTCTCTGAAAAGCCTTATCCTTCACCTGAGCCTTTCTATTCTTAAGGACTCTGCTCAAATTCCACATCTCTTTAGAATTCTCAGCCCATAATGATTGTTCCTTTCTTAATTTCCAAATTACTGTTTGTATCAGCTATACCTACTTTAATTAATAATAAATTCAGTATATGATTTTTTTTACAGATAAACTTCTGCCTACCGGCAACTTGAGATCTGAAATCATTTTAAAATTCATTAAAATTCTGCCTAGCACAGTGTCTAGAATATAGCAGATGCTATGACTATTTTATTTCTGCCAATCAAGGTCATTTGTATGTATCTTGAAGTATCTGATATCTAAAAAGTGCTGCACAGTCTCTGGGCATCGGCAACAGCATGGTCCCGTGAAGATTCCTGGTTGTGGCTGGCACCTGGCCATTGATCAGTGGGATCCTCCCCTAGAGAGACAGAATGGGTCAAAGCCACAGTCCCTTAGAAGTGAGGGGTGGGGAAGCACAGCAACACCTGAGATAAAACCCCCAGGAGGGAGACACTGCCTGGCCACCTAACGGCTTGGTCACAGGCAGTATAGAAGCGGGGAGTGAATGGAAATGGGAGACAAAAGAGGGGTGTCCGATTGCTGGTCGTGAAAACGGATTTCTGATACTAGAGACTGAATAGCTGGGTGATGCTAGTTTCACCCCTCCTGGGCAGGCATCTACACACCTACATGCACTACAACAATCCACCTCAGTAAGCTAACCTATGTCATTTGGTGGACAATGGAGCCATTACACTAAGCCCCACCAAACTGGGCTAACCTCGCTTTTCAGGAACACCACAAGTCTCTCAGCCTGCTTAGTTTATGGACTATGAAGCGCTTCATAGTTTGACTTGCAGGGGAAACTGATTTAATTTCAATCTTATTTCAGTCTATTCACTGGTCCATCTGTTTAATTTTTTTAATTTTACTTTTCTTATTCTTGAATACAGAAGGAGAAAACAATTTTATTTCCCATTTTTATTAAAAATATTTTTCTTTAACTTTTGCTACTAATGTTTTACTTTTATGTAAATTTTTCATATTCTATTTTACTTCCACCATTTTATTTTATTCTATTTCACTGTATTCACTTTTTCTAATTTTCAAACATTTCCTTTTTTTCTTTTTCTTATCTTTCCCTTTTTTCCCTCCTAATCTATTAAGCTCCTTACAACAACCAGACCAAAATACACATAGGATCTAGCATCATTTATTTGATTTTTTAGTGTGTGTGTTATTCTTAATTTTTTAATTCTAATTTTTTTTACCTTATTAATTCCTTTTCTTCCTTCAAAATGACAAAACAAAGGAATCCACCCCAAAAGAAAGAACAGGAAGAAATGACAGCCAGGGACTTAACACAGATACAAGCAAGATGTCTGATTGAGAATCACGATAATAGGAATATTAGCTGGTGTTGAAAATTGACTAGAATCCCTTTCGGCAGAGATAAAAGTAAAAGCTAGTTGGGATGAAATAAAAAATGCTATAAGTGAGCTGCAATCTCAAATAGATGCTACAGCGGCAAGGATGGATGAAGCAGAGCAGTGAATCAGTGATATAGAAGACAAACTTACGGAGAATAATGAAGCAGAAAAGAAAAGAGGGAGACTAAGGCAAGAAATTATGATTTAAGAACTAGAGAAATCAGTGATTCATTAAAAAAGAACAATATCAGAATCATAGGGGTCCTAGAAGATGAAGAGAGAGAAAAGGGGGTAGAAGGTTTAAGTGAGCAAATCATAGCAGAAAACTTTCCTAACCTGGGGAAAGACACAGACATCAAAATCCAGGAAGCACAGAGGATTCCCATTAGATTCAATAAAAACCACTCATCAATAAGGCACATCACAGTCAAATTCACAAAATAGTCAGGCAAGGAAAGAATCATGAAAGCAGCAAGGGGAAAAAAGTTCTTAACCTACAAGGGAAGATAGGTCAGGTTTGCAGTAGACTTATCCACAGAAACTTAGTGGGCCAGAAAGGAGTGGCAGGATATATTCAATGTGCTGAGTCAGAAAAATATGCAGTCAAGAATTCTTTATCCAGCAAGGCTGTCATTCAAAATAGAAGGAGAGAGAAAAAGTTTCCCAGACAAATAGAAATTAAAGGAGTTTGTGACCACTAAATCAGCCCTGCAAGAAATTTTAAGGGGGACTCTCTGAGGGGATAAAAGATGGGGGAAAGAAAGAATAAACATACAAAAAGGAGCAAAAGCAACAAAGACTAGAAAGGACCAGAGAACACCACCAGAAACTTCAACTCTATAAGCAATAAAATGGCAATAAATCCATATTTTTCTGTACTCACTCTAAATGTCAATGGACTAAAAGCTCCAATCAAAAGACATAGGTTGGTAGAATGGATAAGAAAACAAGATCCATCTATATGCTGTTTATAAGAGACCAACTTTAGACCTAAAGACACCTTCAGATTGAAAATAAGGGGATGAAGAACCATCTATCATGCTAATGGTCGCCAAAAGAAAGCTGGAGTAGCCATACTTATATCAGACAGTCTAGAATTTAAAATAAAGACTGTAACAAGAGATGAAGAATTATATCATAAGGGGTCTATCCACCAAGAAGATCTAACAATTGTGAATATTTATGCTCCAAATGTGAAAGCACCCAAATATATAAATCAATTAATCATAAACACAAAGAAACTCATTGATCATAATACCATAAGAGCAGGGGACTTCAACAACCCACTTGCATCAATGGACAGATGATCTAAACAGAAAATCAACAAGGAAACATGGGTTTGAATAATACACTGAACCAGATGGACTTAACAGATATATTCAGAACATTTCATCCTAAAGCAGCAGAACACACATTCTTCTCCAGTGCACATGGAAGGTTCTCCAGAAAGATCACGTACTGGGACACAAATCAGCCCTCAACAAATACAAAGAGATAGAGATCATACCGGGCATATTTTCAGACCACAACACTATGAAACTCAAAATCAACCATAAGAAAAAGTGTGGAAAGATAACAAATACTTGGAGACTAAAGACCATCCTATTAAAGAATGAATGGGCTAACCACAAAATTAAAGAGTAAATTAAAAAGTACATAGAAGCTAATGAAAGCAATAACAACACAGCCCAAATCTTCTGGAATGCAGCAAAGGCAGCCAGCCATAAGATGGGACTATATAGCAATCCAGGCCTTCCTAAAGTAGGCAAAAAGGTCTCAGATACACGGCCTAACCTTACACCTTAAAACACTGGAAAAAGAACAGCAAATAAAACCAAAACCAGCAGAAGGCAGGAAATAATAAATATTAGGGCAGAAATCAATACTATTGAAACTCAATAAACAGTAGAACAGATCAATGAAGCCAGAAGCTGGTTCTTTGAAAGAATTAACAAAATTGATAAACCCTTAGCCAATTTGATCAAAAATAAAAAGGAAAGGACACAAATAAATAAAATCAAGAATGAAAGAGGAGAGATCACAACCAATACAGCAGAAATACAAACAATAATAACAGAACATTAGCAATTATACACCAATAAAATGGCAATCTGGAAGAAATGGACAGATTTCCCAGAAACATATAAACTACCAAAACTGAAACAGGAACAAATAGAAATTTTTAACAGACCCGTAATCAGTAAAGAAATCAAATTAGTAATAAAAAGTCTCCCAAAAAAACATGAGTCCAGGGCTAGATGGCTTCCCAGGGGAATTCTACCAAACATTTAAAGAAGAGTTAACACCTATTCTCTTGAAGCTCTTCCAAAAAATAGAAATGGGAGGAAAACTTCCAAACTCTTTCTGTGAAGCGAGCATTACCTTGATTCCAAAAACAGACAAAGACCCCACTAAAAAGGAAAATTATAGACCAATTTCCCTGATGAACATGGATGCGAAAATCCTTAACAAGATGCTAGCTAACTGGATCCAACAATGCATTAAAAAAAATATTTGCCATGATCAAGTGGATTTATACCTGGAATGCAGAGCTGATTTAATATTCACAAAACAATCAATGTGATACATCACATCAGTAAAAGAAAGGACAAGAACCACATGATCTCAACAGATGCAGAGAAAGCATTTGACAAAATACAGCATCCTTTCTTGATAAAAACACTCAAGAAGGTAGGGATAGAAGGATCATATCTCGAAATCATAAAGCCCTATATGAAAGACCCAATACTAATATCATTCTCAATGGGGAAAAACTGAGAGCTTTCCCCCTAAAGTCAGGAAAAAGACAGGGGTGTCCACTCTTGGAACTGTTACTCAACATAGTATTGGAAGTCATAGCCTCAGCGATCAGACAACCCAAAGAAATAAAAGGCATCCAAATTAGCCAGGAGAAGGTCAAACTTTCACTCTTTGCAGATGACATGATACTCTACATGAAAAACCCAAAAGATTCCACAAAAAAACTGCTAGAACTGATCCATGCATTCAGCAAAGCTGCAGGATATAAAACTAATGCACATAAATTGGCTGCATTCCTATACAATAATGAAGCAACAGAAAGAGAAATCAGGGAATAGATCCCATTTACAATCACACCAAAAATCATAAAATACCTAGATAGAAATCTAACAAAAAAAGGTTATAAACCTATACATTGAAAACTATAGAAAGCTTATGAAAGAAATTGAAGAAGACACACACAAAAAAGTAAAAATATTCCATGTTCCTTGATAGGAAGAACAAATATTGTTAAAATGTCAATACTACCCAAAGTAATCTACATATTCAATTAAATCCCTATCAAGATAACACCAGCATTCTTCACAGAGCTAGAACAAACAATCTTAAAATTTGTATGGAACTGGAAAAGACCCCGAATAGCCAAAGCAATCTTGAAAAAGAAAACCAAAGCTGGAGGCATCAAACTGTATTACAAAGCTGTAATCATCAAGACAGTACGATACTGACACAAAAACAGGTTCTCAGATCAACCGAACAGAAAAGAGAACCCAGAAATAGACCCACAAATGTATGGCCAACTAATCTTTGACAAATCAGGAAAGACTATCCAATGGAATAAAGACCATCTCTTCAGCAAATGGTGCTGGGAAAACTGGACAGTGACATGCAGAAAAATTAACCTGGACTACTTTCTTACATCATACACAAAAATAAACTCAAAATGAATGAAAGACCTAAACATAAGATAGGAAGCCATCAAAATCCTTGAGGAGAAAGCAGGCAAAAACCTCTTTGACCTTGGCTGCAGCAACTTCTTACTCAACATTTCTCCAGAGAGAAGGAAAACAAAAGCAAAAATGAACTATTGGGATCTCATTAAAATAAAAAGCTTCTGCAGGCTCCCGGCTCTAAGCTGTCAGCACAGAGGACCAACATGGGTCTCGAACTCACAAACCATGAGATCATGACCTGAGCTGAAGTCAGATGCTCAACTGACTGAGCCACCTATGTGCCCCATGATTCAATTTTTAAATATACATATATGTATGCATGCATGAAACAAATCTGAAAGTCTACACCCGAAACATTATCAGTTGTTATCTCTGAATGACAGAATTTTACAGGGGATTTATTTTATGCTTTTCAGTAAGTTATAGGCATTTTGTAGAGAAGATATATTACTTTTGTAATCATAGAAACACCTATGAAACTGGTAAATAAAGAATTAATCCTGAGAAGCCTCTAAATCTACTGAAAAACATCATGGTATTAAAGTATTAGACAACAGAAAGGCACTTTCTGTTGCAAAGCAAATTTTTAACTCCTGAGAGCACACTGAATTTTGAGAAGCACTGGCCTTGGAAAAGAGTGCCTGCACTATTTGGAAATTTTCGCTACATACGCAGCTGGTATTCAATGTCCAATCACCAAGGCCCAATACAAAGAAGAGAATATATTTGTATAACATGATGGGAATAAATAGTTCCAAGAAAGCAATTGGCAGTTTGGGGCCCTCCTATTACTCCTGATAGTGTTCTTTTATTCATTAGGACTTTGTTGATTTCTAGTGATAGAAACCAACTCTAACTGGCTTGTGCAAAAAACAGAATTCCTTTATTCACAAAGCTCTGGAGCATATTTGAGCAATTTATAGACCTGAGAGAAGATATAAAAAAAGTCAGCTAACTAAAGGCCAGCCAGAGACTCAGAGCAACAAAATTCCTTCTGGCTCTCTATGATGATTGCCTCTAAATTGGCTGCATTCATTGAAGACATCCTCTCCACATCTGCTAGCAGCCCTAGGTTCATATCCTCCTGTGTTGGATACCTCAGAAAATATACTATTTCTAGAAAAAAATTGTGATTGACTTTTCTTGGATTATGTGCCCACCCTCGATCCAATCACTGAGATGAATGGATGTGCACCTGAGATACCTAACTTTCAACCCTGTGGTCAGGGGACAAGGTTTGTAACGTAGAGAAGGAACAGAAAGTTTATTTTTAAAAAACCCACAAAAATAACTTCACAGTCCAGTAATAATGTGGCCTGTATTGTGGAATGATGGGCAAGAAAGTCCAAATTTTGAAGGAATTATAAAATCGTTGAAATGAAGAAAGAAGTTTTAGTTATATAGGCCTTTATTAAAATGCATATCACTCAGTAGGATGCCACTTTCATTTTGAAGGCTATTAAATTTCCCATGATTCTGTGAGCCAAGTGAGTTTTAATCTTTCCTGAACCCCTGTAATTCATGTCTCTTAAGAAAGAAGATGGAATAATTCTGTCAGTGATGCCTGCCAATTGTTGGTTATTAGGATGACTCCAGAAAGAAATGTATTAATTACTCTGAAGATGCTGTAAGTCCTATGGAACTGACCCATGGGTCTCATGAAAAGCATCAAGGAAACAGTATCACAAATGCATCATTCCCTTTGAGTTGTCACACTGATTTCATGCGACTGGTGAACGTGTCAAGGTAAATCTGACGCAGTCTTATTTTTCTTTGTTCTCATTTCCTGAAGGACTTGTTTTGCCACCATTACATTAAAAGATGGGAAAAATTATAGAGAAAATATAAATTGCTTCAAAAATATTCATGGGGTGCTTGGGTGGCTCAGTCCGTTAAGCGTCTGACTTCAGCTCAGGTCATGATCTCACAGTACGTGGGTTCGAGCCCCACAGTGGGCTCTGTGCTGACTGCTCAGAGCCTGGAGTCCGTTTCAGATTCTGTGTCTCCCTCTCTCTCTGCCCTTCCTCCACTCATGCTCTGTCTCTCTCTGTCTCAAAAATAAATAAGCTATAAAAATTTTTTTAAAAAGTATTCAGGTAGCTCTACTGTTTGTAAAATTTATTTGTGCAAAGATAAAAACAATTCCAGATTTATTAAAGACCATTGTTGAGATTAAAATATTTGTGGTGCATCATTGAAATTTCTATCTGAAAAATAAGCATTTGACCATGTTAATTACCTTCTAAGAATATACAAAAGTCACTGAAAAAACAATTAAGAAACTCTGTCTTGCATTCCATTGGAGACTCATTCTGCTTTGGAAAAGTACCATAACTGTAGCATAGAGCCCTTCCAATGTCAGTTACCTTGCTTCTTTGCTTTAGATAGTAACCTGTAACTCTAAAAAGAGAATTCCATCTTTAATTATGCTTTAAGAAGAAGATTGCCAACTGAAATGGAGTCCTAGCTTTTAGATACATGTTCAAAGCAAAAAAGGGAGGTAGGGAGAAATGTTCTGTTATGGGCTCATTCTTATTTGAATGGGTCTCCTAGGTATGGATTGCTTTGAGTTCAGCTTTCCCTCTCTGGGGTCTCCTTCTAGAGGCTTATTTCCCTGACCCCTTTCATCCTCACAGTAAGCCAGAGTGTCCCAAGGTTTGTATTCAGAGTTTTCAACTTTTTTAGTTTCTGAGAAAGTTTAGTGTCTACCTGCTACCTGAATCTTTGCCTTCTGGGTCTATGCATCATGAGGCAGAGGTAGGGTTAAATAACTATCCCGTTTTTCAAATAATAATCCATGCTTGAGACTCTCCATTGCTTTAAATCACAGTCTACAATGACACACATGTAAACGGCTAAATTTTTCTTTATTGGTCAAGATGAATGCTTCATTTAAGAAAAGTATCCATGCTAACAGTCTCAAGAATCAGATGTCATGATTAAATACTAGTTATAGAAATAATAAAAAGGGTTATAATCCTTAGGCTTTGATTTTTTTAAAAATCCCCAAACTCCATGGAGTATCCTTCAAATTATTAAAAAATACCTTTTAAGGAAGTCAAACTCAAATGAGCTATTTCTGTATTCCTTTCTCATTCCTTTACTGGGGAAAAAATGTATTTTTCCCACAATGTGAACAAAACTCCCTCTGGAGTTTTCCCCCCTCACTTTATTGAAGTACACATGAATCATCACAACTTAATGAATATTCTCAAAATAAACATGCCTATGTAATGGGGAGCCAGATCAAAAGCAAGAAACCATCACAACCCCAAGAACCCCACTTGTGCTTCTTTCCAGTTACTATATCCCCCAACCATCATACGTATGTTTTGTCTATTTTTTAAACATATCCATGTTCAATATATATTCTTCGTTTCTTCCTTCTTTCATTCAACATAATGTTACATGAGATTCATTCTTGTTGATGCATGTAACTGTAGTTAGATTATTGTCATGGCTATTTTAGTACTTCATTATATATATAGAACACAATTTACTCATCCATTCTGTTATTGATGGACACTTGGGTTATTTTTAATTTTTGCTTGAATAGTTCTAATAAAACATTTTGTACATGTCTTTTGATCATCAAATAAATGCACTTCTAGTAGTATAAATCTAAGGTTTTATTGCTAGGTTGTAGGATATACATATGTCCATCTTTAATACATGGTGTCAGTTTTCTAACTGTTTTACCAATTTATAAGTCCAGCAGCATTGTATGAGAATTTCATTTTCTTTGCCAATACATTCTGGTGGCTGTGTAATGGGCTCATATTGAGGTTTTAATTTGCATTTCTCTGTAGGACTATTAATTTTGAGCACTTTTGATATATTTGGTGGTCATTTGAGTTTCTTTTCAACACGGCTGTTCAAACCTTTTGTTCATATTTAATTAGGTATTCTGTCTTTTTAATTTATAGGTAATCTGTATACATTCTGGGTGAGTCTTTTGACAGATACATGTTTTCCATTCTATGATGTGTCTTTTCACTTTCTTTGATAGTAACTCTTGATGGACAGAATTTTTCATTTTAACCTTCAAAATTGGTTCTTGATCCTGTTCTAAGCTCTAGTTTCTACGTATGCTGATAAAATCTGTAATGAATGAATACTCCAGATGTATAGTATATATTCAAAATTGCATCTGAGTTTTTAAATCCAAGAGCTAATTGGACTTCCCAAAAGTGACAAAACATTCATTCTATGAGTCTCTCCCTGACCTGAAAGCAGCCCAGGCTCTTAGAAAGGACAAAGCAAGTTGAGGGTCAAAGATTCTACATCTCAAGTTGCTGGAGTCACAATGTAACTTCACATCCAGCCAATGCAAATCTTCACTAAGAATTCAAGAAACACATAGGAAGTCTCCAATTTTGCCACAGAAAAGTTTCTTGAGCAGAAAAGAGAGAGGAGGTTTATATCCAACCAAACATATTTACAGGCAAAAACATCCAAGTTTGTAAATTAATTAGAACCTCTATCTTCTCTCAAGATCAATAATATTCCTAGAAATGCCCCTATTCCACATTCTTGGATTTTAGTCATGTTCTCCCCCCCTTGGCTTGTGTGATGCAGTCTTACATTCTACAATAATCCCTATTTTCTATCTAATTTAAATGGTTTTCTCTTACTTTATCTAAGCATGTGTAGTTAATATAAATTTGGACAAATGTTAGAGAAAAAAACACAAAAACAAGTGCAGTTTATTAGTCAAGAATGAGATAAAATTATGGGTAACATTTTCCTCTGTTCTGTAATGCTCCCTGGCAAACCCTAGGATACTTTGCCACTTGGTCTGGAAGATTGGTCTATGACAGTGAGCCACAGTGCCTTCCCTCAATAAAGCTAAGTCCATTTTGATGCCCTGAAAAAAACATAAATAAAGATGGAAGTTAGTGAACAAACCTGTTAGAGTTTCCCTAAGAATTAGAGTCTGAGGTAGACAGTGTGTAGGAAGTTCATCAGGGAATGCTTTTGGGATCAGTACTTGTGACAGAAGAACAGGAAACATAACAGCAGATGGAGATACATTGCAGTGCTATCACAACAAAGAACTCGTCTGAACTCAGCAGCTCTGAAATTGGAATGTTCCTTTAGTGTTGTCCAACTTGAGATGAGAGCAGGACCTTTATACTCATTGGACAAAGGGCTGCCCTGGAAAAGGAGTGTGATCATTAGTGAAGGAATTCCAAGAAAGGATAGATAAAAGTTTTCAGTTAGCGGCATTCTCAGCAGTTAGGAAAAGAAGTCCTTCCCACCTAAAAGAGGACATGGGGAGGTGGATGCTGGGCCACATACCACAGCATGCATTACAAACCTTTTTCACATATATACAAGAAGTTTTCCAAGAAAATTCTTAAGTTAATATCCCAAATTATAAAAACACGTTTCTTCATCATACAATGGCCAAAAAAAAAAAAAAATGTCAAGGAGACAACTAGGAATCTGAGAACTTGTCAGTTTTCTGAGAACTTACCAATTTTCTGAGAACTTGTCTCTTTCTTCTTTGAGATGCCTTAAGCTTCACAATTTCTCCCAGTTATCTCTGCGGGCCCCCATGGGAGGCTTTTACATGTGTGAGGAACAAGTAGGCTCATACATCTTGAGAGCCTCCTTGTCAAGGCATTCTGTAGTTGCCTGTTTTTGACAGTGCCCTGTCCTATTGGGCCAAGTAATGTAAACTGATGAACATTTTAAGTCTCAGAGCACTGGACCTACACTGTAAGATGAGGGGCAGAGGGAGTTCTCCTACCCTATTTTGGGTTACAATTTGTTACTGTAACCCATAGTAGTTGTGCTTGTGCCCAGAGTCCTTTCCAATCTTTCTGAAAAACAAATCCTATAACTTGGGTCCATTTCTCTACAAGAAAACCAAAATCTAGTTCATGAAGACAGATAAGAAGGAAGATTTACCATTCTCCTTGCCATTCTTGCTCACTTTATTTTCACTCTTACATCTCTTCTCTCTGCCTCCTTATGTATATTAATTCATGCAAACATACTTGCAGAGATCACAGATCCATCATCACCACAAACCTTTGTTATGGCAGCCCTAACAAATACATATATTTTATTTTAAGTAAAAAATACTTTTTTAGCACAAAAAGCAAATAAACTAGTATTTATTTATATTCCATTTGCTTTCAAAAGTATGAGGAGGTTGGGAGAAATATACTTATAAAGGAAGTAGTCTTGTTTTACTTAATCCATGTATGTTTTTCATGAAATAACAAAGATCTGACTCACAATCACAGTGTAAAGGGAAACAAAAAGTTTACTCAGTTCAATTTTCCATCTCCAGCCATGACTGAAATTATAACACTGCAGGCAAATGAAAATCAACTCCACTTATAGGTAAACATCAGCTAATATATATGATATAATAGAATCAGCTTTAGTTTAATCTGTTATAGTACCCAACAAGTCTGCAATAAAATATACAGCCATCATAACATAGGACATTAAGAATCTTTGTATAACAATTAAAACCAGATTTTACACAAGAGAAATCACAACTAATAAGCTATGAAGTCAACAGCATCACAGTAGCAGCACCCAGTGTCTTTCTTATTCAAGTATATATGTTATTTTTAAGACTTGGTTATAACAAAGACATCAGAAACTAAAATATACACACAATTATTTTGTTAACATCATGGATAACAATAACTAAAAAAATTAAAATATGCATAAATTTTGTAACAATTACAAACACATACATTAACAATATCACTCTATATCTGTCTAAACTTTTAACTAATTTTTACACTTTAAAAATAGCATTGAGTTTTTTTAAAATACTGATAATGGCTCTCTTCTCTTTCTGTGTGTGTGTGTGTGTGTGTGTGTGTGCGTGCACGCACACACATGTGTGAATTTCATTTGTTTTGCAATCTTTTGATGGAAGGCCAAGGCCTTTATTTCGAATTAGGATCCACTGATTGCAATTTAAACTTTTCTCTCTTGCATTAACCACACCACAAACCACACAAAGTATTATGTATGATTTTTACTTCTGGTCTTTTTCAAGTAAAGATAGAATTTAAAGATACATATAAAGTAACTTGCATGATATATATCTTTGGATTACTTTCAATCTTTTGCATACTTAATGTGTGCCTCTTATAAGCAGCATGAAGTTGTGTGTGCTTTTAATACAAATCTGATTATTTTAGTCTTTTAAATAGACTATTTAGTCCATTTACATTTAATGCAATTTCTGGTACATTTGAGTTTAAACTTACCATTTGTTCTTTTCTTTTTCTTGTTATTAGTTATACATGCTTCCGTTATTTTTAGTGGTTACTTTGGTATTAGACTGTGTCGAGATTGATACAAATGAATACTTTTGCAATTTCCTACAAATGCAAGTACTTTCACTTATTTATTTATTTATTTAAAATATTTTTGAGAGAGGGAGGGTGGCGGAGAGAGAGAGAGGAGTGAAGAGAGAAAGAGAGAGAGAGAGAGAGAGAGAGAGAATGTGGGGGAGAGGCAGAAAGAGAGTGAGAGAGAGAACTGCAAGCAGGCTTTGCACTGTCAGCATGGCTCAACTGGAAAAGCACTCCATACCATGAACCATGAGATCATGACCTGAGCCGAACCAAGAATTGGATGTTTAACTTACCGAACCACCCTGGTGCCTCCAAATGCAAGTACTTTAGAACTTTAACTACTTTGCCTCTATCTATTCTTTGTGCTTTTAAAGTCATGTGTTTTGATTTTTATGTATCCCTTAACCTCAGGAGACATCATCATCATCATTATTATTAAAATTTATTTAAATCTTTCCATTTATTTTTATTCCATTTTAATTTCTCTTTATTTCTTCCTGCATTTCCATGCTTCTATCTAGGATCATTTTTCTTCTGCCTAAATAATTCCCATTAGAATTACCTTTAGTGAACTTCTGCTAATAATGAAGACTCACAGTATTTCATTGTCTTGACATATCTTTGTTTTAACTTAATTTTGAAAGATGATTTCACCAGGTACAAAATTTGAGGTAGGAAATTTTTTCTCTCAGCTTCTCTCCACTATCTACTGCCTTCTATCATCTCTACTGAGAAGTTGCTCTTGTTTCTTTTTTGAAATTGAAATCTTTTATTTGACTGCTTTGAAAAATTCTTTTTGGCTTTTAGTAGTTTTATCATGAATTTCCCTCGTGTACTTTTCTTCGTATTCTCCTATTTGGCATTCATAGTACTTCTTTAATCAATGGCTTGATGTTTTTCAACAGTTTAGGGAAATTACCAGCCATTATTTCTTCAAATATTTCTTCTACTCCACATTCTCTTTTTTCTTATCTAGGACAACAATTACCCATGTGTTAGACTTTCGTACTATGTGCTATATGACTCTTCTATTCTGTATTTTCCTTTGTCTTTCTGTATTTTTTATTCTGGCTTTTTTTTTACTCACTAAGCTTCCAATTTATTAATTCTATTTTAAAATGCTATGTATAATCTGTTTTTAAACTCTACCGATTTTTAAACTCCATTATTGTGGTTTTTAAAATTTGAATTCAATTATATTTATAGACTCCATTTCTCTGCTGAAACTTTTCAACACGTCTTCCATTTTCCTGAAAATATTAATCGTAGCAATTTAAAAGCTCGTGTCTGATAACTCTAATAAATGTTTTTCCTGTAGGTCTTTTTCATTTTTCTCCCTCTGAGTGTTGTTTTTCTCTGCACTTTTACTCATTTGGTCTTGCCTATTGGAATATCTGATAATATTTTATGTAATACTAGATTGTGTATAAAATATTTTAAAGATAGTTTGAAGCTTTCAATGATGTTATTTCCCAGCTAAAGCATTTACTTTGCTGTTGGTGGGCCATTAGCCTAAGTAGATCACTTTATTCTAATTTGGGATTAAATGAACTTTAGAGTTTTAGTCTCTGTAAGGGCTGATTCTGTTCAGTTTTACTCCAGGTTTGTAGGCCTTTAGGGGTTCCAACTGAAGTTTGGTTATTTACCAGATCCTTAACACCTTCACAGACTCCAATATCTAATTTTTGTTCCTTCAGTCCCATAAAACTGCTTCATTGTCTCAATTTTTTGTCTGCTTCTAAATTGGGAAATACCTTAATGGGAAAACAGCATCAAATATTAGGCTCATCTCTTTCTTTTTCTATTATCTTGAAGATCTTAAGCCCCCCATTTCTAGCTCCAGTGTCATCAAACATTTTTAAGTTTATCCAGCTGTTCAAATTATTATTGAAATGTTGATCACATCCAAACTATTCTGGCATGACTGGAGGTGAAAGTTAACTACTCCTCTAAAGATTATCATCCTAACATGTGAAATCTAGATTGAACTGAACACTTTTTGACAGTGTGTACTTCATTAACACTAAGCAATGACAAACTTCAAATTAATACTTAGGAATAATACTTGGGAAATGATCTTTTCAAAATGACATTAAATATATGTGATTTGTTATTAGACGGCTAATGGGCTTTTAAATTTAAACTCTTCACATAGCCTACTTTTTCAAATAATGCAATGATAAACATCTTTGGATGTACACTTCTGTGTCATGATTTCTTGATTATTTCCTGAGTAGACTTCTGAAGGGAAGTTGTAGTCATTTGGTCAAAGTTGTAGACATTTTAAAATACTGCCACACTTTTGCTCTACTGTCTCCAGAAAAATCTAGCTATTTACAGGCTAATAATTAGGCTTAATTTTTAACTTTATATAAAGTGTATCTATAACTTTGTGGGTTTTTAAAAAAAATTTAAGACGTATCAGGAAAATATTTGTATCCTGGAAAATACTTTTACCCACCCATCAACCAGACATAAAATTTATAAAAGGAATTTTTATTTTATTCTTCACACACAGCAAAAAATCTCTTTGAGCTTGGTTCAAAATATATTAAATTTCATCCATAACGATCTTTTATTCCTAGCAACATGTTTGAGTTTATATCAAAGATGGAGTTTCCATGAAATTCATGTTGTAATGCCTCAGTAATTGCTGAAGGAGAGCTCTGGTGAGAAAAGTCTAACAAGTAGAAAACTTAAAATTGTGCCCAAGGTGTGACATTTCCAATGTATTTCAGCGGCATAACCGTGCTTCTGCATCTTGTGTTGTCACCCATCGGTAAGACATCATTTGGGCATGTTTAATAGAAGCCAGAGTATGGTGCAGCCGAGGGAGGGAAAAAGCTCAAAAAGCTCGAGTTCTGCACGTTGGAGTGACAGGACCAAATGTTGTGCCGCTCTCTATTTAAGAAGCTACAGGAATACGGGGTGGCCTAGGGTGCTTCAACCAGGGAGGCTCACTTCAAATTACCAGCCACGTCTATTATGAAGTGTTGAAAAGAGAAAGAAAAACAAATAATAAAGTTACAAAATAAAGTTTATTTTATCAAAATTAAAACTGCTTCCTTCTCTCCACTGGAGAGTAACCTTGAGAGGGGGGCAGTCTGAGGATTACATTGCTGTAATCCCCTAGCACTTAGTTCCACGGCGGGAGGCCCCTGCTACAGACACAATTATAGGGTTAGGAATGTGCGCAATTCCGTGACCCGATTGGCTGACTATTCCTTAGGGCTTTTGAATCAAATATTTATACATCTAAATGAGAGCAAAGAAAGGAAAATGGTTCATAAAGAGAGTCCCAGGGCATGTATTATTGAAATAACAGATGGAAATATTATATTTTTGAAACATTCTTTCTATAAAGAAATCTTATGAAGTATGTTTTCGTAGGATACACTGAGCCAAAAGTGGAGGAGGGAGAGAGAGAGAAGAGGGGAAAAAGTTTTATTTTCAAATGTTTGGTGTCAGCAGTATACAAAAGTCTGTGCTTCCCCCAAAAAGGCAGGTCTCAAAACGCAAGGCAGCACAATGTGTTCGCAGTTTCTATTTTACATAACAGTACCAGGGGAGGAATAAATACCTCAGAAAACACTTGGTTGTCACTGCTTAGTATGTGTGTGTCCAGTCGCCTGAATGCTGGCCCCAATGCCTTTGCAGATGGTGTATGGCCTCTTCTCACTGAATTTTTCATGTTTCCTAAAATGATTGAAACCCAAGCTAAGATCCAGGGCATCCTCTCAAAAAAGCTATTGGCCACCTCATACTTGCTGAAATTTTGGTAACAAATAGGTTAAGATGGCAGATTTTCTGCCATGTGGGCAATGTTTTTGGATCATTTAGTCAGGGTTTATAGAATAAAAATGTGGGCAGGTAGTGCACAGCCAAAAGCAAGCAAGCAGGCAGAAGGCCAAATGAAAAATTCATCACACTTGCTTTATTTTCCTCTACATGGGAGCCTGCACCCATGGCAGAATCAATAGTTCAGATTTACTCTGTTGTCTTTCCAGGAAAAATAGCCCACTACTAAGCAATCAATTTGAAGTGTTCATGGTCAGTCCAATTTCTCCACCATTTAGCTTTAAGGACATGGTTCGGTATTTTGCAGGTCTCAGCTATTAACTGGATATGCTATATGATGATGTGATTTATTACATGGCAATTGGCAGTTACTCTGGCCAAGGGAAAGAAAGGAATCACAGGAACACAATTAGTTTAACCTTGAATCTAGACATGATCTATCTGTGACAGGGATCTGAATGCATTTCCTCATTAGTCTATAAGAAACACACACACACACACACACACACACACACACACACACACATAATTAACCTTGGGAAAGGGGTAATAGTTAGGATGCAATAAATAAAGGCAGGTCACTCTCACTGAAGTCCAGGCTATTGATATTTGCTGATCAGGTGATCTAGGTATTGGTAAGAGTTTGAGGATTTCGTTTTTGTATACAGGTTCTAAGCACCAAACCATGGTTGGTTGGCAAAGGTTAAAAAAGCCATAATCTATATGGCTTCTGCAAAACCAGAGGGAACAACCAGATGGTCACCTCTGTCAAAAGAAAGAAGCAAGGGAGAGAAAAAAGAAACAGCAACTCGCTCCTACCCACCAGTGGGGCCACCTCAGAGAGAAGCAGAAAATGCTTTAGTAATGGCTCCTTGGGTGACAGCATCTGCTCAGGGAGTTGGCTCAGAAGGCCTCAGAAGCTCAGGGCCGCAGCCAGCAGCAGAAAGGACTCCTGGCAGAGCTGCTTCCTGTACCTCTTTTGATCATAGGGCTCAAGCTTGGAAAGGTTTTCACCAGTCTTGTGGTTTCCTGGTCGTGCGTCAGTACATTCTGGCTGAAACACTTCACTTCCTGCAGGCCAGCCCATCCACCAATGGCTCCCGGCTCCATAGTGCATTCTCTCCAGCTTTGAACTAGACTCCAAGGACACTGCTGGCTGCAGCAAGAATCCTAAGCAAGAGGCTTGCAGCTGGGATGCCAGCATTGCTCTTCTTGTGACGAGGAAGTAGCAAGGGGAAAAAACAGGTTTCATGGAGTCACACCAAAAGCCCATTGAAGCAGTGAGGCACAGAATACCAGGTGTGGTTCCCATGCAATCTCTTTTCAAAGGCAGTTTACAAGAGAGTCACTTGGGCAACTCGTTCAAATACAGAGATTTCCAATCTAATTTCAGTCCTTTTAAACCAGAATCTCTCAGTGGGGATGGGTAATCTGTTTTTTAAGAAGCCCCTTGTAATTCTGAAATTTCGTCACAGTCTAGTGTAATATACTGAATTTCATAAATTAAAAAACTCAGGCCCAGAAAAACTGGGTCTCTTCACTAAGGTAAAACAGGTAGCCTGAGTCTCACATAGTACTCTTTCCACTGTGCCATATTTTTACCCACTCTTCATTTTTGTGATTATGTAATTGGGCTTGGGTGTCATGCTCCTAACCATGGACCATTTCCATGTGCTTTGGCACTGAGTATTTCTCCAAAGAGGCCTCATTCTGCTGTCAGAAGGCTCCTTTTAAATCCCACTACCCTTCACTCAGGAAGTATTGGAAAGATATGTAAGTTCTAAACAACTATCCAAAGAGGTAATGATTTTGTTCAAAAATTCAAAAATTTCATTCAAAAGTTTCAGGGATATTTATAGAACAAAGTTTCTGCTGCCTGATTTGGGGGCATGGTGCAGAGTAGGAAGAGTTGAAAAGAAGAACAAAGAATTCCCTAACGAAAATGGTTTATTTCCCTCTTGGAAATGAATGGTATCAGAAACACTAAATTTTGCAATGGATCTGAAGCATCATAAGCTGAAAATAGTACCAGAAATAACATAGATTTTTATCATTCACATGTTGCACACTAAGATTTAGATTGTGCTGAGAGTCAGGGACTATATCAGAGAAGTCAGAGTTCCATGTGATTAAATGCATGGAAGATATTTTATAGAGTGCAAGAATAAAATTGTGTTGGGTAATGCAACTTTTGGAATCAGTGTATCTGAGTCAAAACTCCAGAACTGCCACTGACTAGCTGTGTGGACTTGAGGAAGTTATTTAACTTTTTTTTTTTGAGGCTAATTTTGTTACCTATAAAATGAATCCTGACAGGGCTCTTTAGAATATTAAAGCATGAGGCTTCTGGGTGGCTCAATTGGTTAAGCATCTGACTTTAGCTCAGGTCATGAGCCGTTTGTGAGTTCGAGCCCTGTGTTGGGCTCTGTGCTGATGGCTCAGAGCCTGGAGCCTGCTTCAAATTCTGTGTCTCCCTCCCTCTTCCTCTCTTTCCTGCTTACACTATGTGTGTGTGTGTGTGTGTGTGTGTGTGTGTGTGTGTGTGTTAAAAATAAATATTTAAAAAATAATATTAAAGCAGGGATGGGGAAGGAATTAGTGATGCAGTGCTGAAGTTGGTGGAGAAAATAAAAGTAAAAGCAAAAAAATGTGTACAAATGAAGATTATCCAAGGAGAAATATTTCTAGACTAATAAAACCAAAAGAGTAACAAACTAAAAATATTTGTGTGATAATTAACCTAAAGTCTCAAGCTGAGTGTTTTTACCAAGTCCCAAGTTCTGTGCCCAGAGGAAAACTCTATCCAACCCTAGGAGTATGTAAAGATTGTTCAACATCTTTAATAATACATAATAGGTAAGCTCCATGAAATTAAGGGTTTTAAGTGTTTTGTTCACTTCTGTGCCCAGTGTTTAGTTGTGAAATGAATTAATGGATTGGTAGGATCTAATAAGGGCCAAAAGCCTTGACACCTCAACAAGGGAAGAGGCTGATGAATCTCTAGTAAATATTTATCATGAGGTTCGATCCCACAACCCCGGGATCATGATCTGAGCTAACATTAAGAGTCTATACTCACTCAATCGACTGAGCCACCCAGGCTCCCCAGAGAAGTTCTGATAATAGTAACAAACTGCTCAATAAATAAAGTATTACTATTATCTCAAATTAGATGACATGTTAAAATACCTAGAAGTTTGTCTTAAACACTTCTAAAATAGTGTGTTTGCCCTAAACACACTAAAATACAATATAATGGAGACTTTTAGGATAGGTGTTTGAAATAGAGAGCAATGTAATAAATCCATCTTGTATTGAGTTGAAGCCCAAAGCCATTAGAGAAAGCAAGCGAGAGAGAGGAAGGAAAGAAGAAGGAAGGAAGGAAGAAGAAAGAAAGAAAAAGGAAGGAGAGAATGGGGAGGGAGGGAAGGAAGGAAGAGAAAGAAAAGTAGCAAAGAGAGCATAGGATCAAATACTTAAACCAAATTGTAAGTAAGCAGAAACCTATGGTTATTCTGTAACTTACTTTCTCTTAAACTATCCCTTGCATAACAAGTTAGTGATTATAAAATGAATCAAATCGGCATAAAGAACAAGAGGAGCTCCAATTTCACAGCTCTCTGGTGTATGTCTAGTGCCTTGGTCAGTGGGAACGATGTGGCATGCTTGTCATAAGTTCAGGCCTGGGTCAGAGAGATGAGGATTTGTCCCTCACTAGTTCTGTGACTTCAAGCGAGCCATTTATCCTAAGCCTTAGTTATTTTTGTTTCTCTGCAAAAAAGAGATAAGAATACACTCCTCACAGGGGTTTTATAAAGTGTGATCCAGAATCTGGTTCATTCTAAAGGCCACCATTTTCGTGATCATCATCATTAATATTACTGAGATATTGAAGTATATCAGACGTATTACTTAAAACTGTGTTATATGATTTGGTGTGGAAAATGGATCTGGGAAATATAGTCATTCTGGGCCCCCTGGAAGAAAGACCTAAAAGCTCTTTTCCCCAGCAACAGTTGGGATGGCTGTATTTAGCTTTTATATATAACCTTACAGTCACAAACTACATGCAAGTTTTACTATATACCAATCAACCTTCTGTTACACCCAACAGATTTTACCTTTTACTGATGGAGCAACAAAGCAAAGAAAAAGGAAATACTTGGCCTGGGATCCTAAGATGAGCCATAATTATCATAATTCCCCAAATCCCAGCCCTGGGTTCAGCCAAACAAACTAAGGTTTCCATGAGATTTAATAGTGAGTCAACCCTAGAGATATTTGGGACAATTTAAAAACAATCCAAGTATACTTCATATTTTTTATGTGGCACAAAAAAGTCAACTGAAACAGAGGAACAGGGAATACAAGACAGTATAGTAAAGGAAGCGAGGAGTCTTTTAGGTTCCACTGTAAAAGCAAAGTAGATTTGATTCACAAGCCATAGGAAGATTACTCTGCCAACAGAGAACGAAAAGAGTGAGGTCAGTTTTAGAGAAAAATGATTAACACGGTCTGTGTGGTTACTAAGGTGGTTGCATAGAGACCTAAAATTTTTTTAAATAAAATGAGAAATATTGACTCAAATTCTGAGAGGCTGGAGAATAGAATAGAATAGAAAGAACACAGAAGTAGGAATAAGGAGACCTGGCTCTGTTCATCTGGAATTTCACTACTTTATGGAATCACATAGTTACTCTACAGGAGATATCTAACCTAACCTACAGAATGCTTATAAGGACACAATAAAAGTCTTTTTTTAAAGAAGTGTTTTAAACCCCCCACCAAAACCCTGGAAAATGTAGCCCTAAATCTCATTCTCTTTTACCCACAAATAAATGTTTAACCGTGGTATGAGATATTATAAAATAGCCAAAGACCAATAAAACATGGATTCTACAGTTAGAAACTTCAATTAGAGGGTAAAACATAAAAGGATATAATTATATAAAGATAAATTAAGACATAATTTAATAAATTACTAAAAGATTTCTATAGAAGACTGCTGTAGAAATCCATTGAAGTTGATAAGAGGCTGCTGAAAGCTGGAATAATCAAGGGAAGCAAAATAAAAGGAAGCTGGATTTCAGTTCAGACATGAAGGATTTAAATTGTTAAAATGGAAGTGTGTGGGGGTTTATACTGTACTGTAGAGTTAGAAAATTGCCTTATGGATACAAGGGAGTATTATCTAAATTTTTTTTTTTTTTACATTGGGAAGGGTCCTTTAGCAAAAGTGGTTTGGAGGGAGATAATAATAAAGGAGACTCATTAGAAAACATTTTGTGATAGTTCAGATGTTATAAAAAAATGTACTACAGTGATGGTTGTGGGAAATAAAATGAAATAAAGTGTGCGAGAGATGTTTTGAGATATTTCTTGTGAAAAAAATCTATAAAATCTGACAATTGATTAGGTGGAGAAAGTAAAGATCAGGATAAAAACTAGGCAAGAGTGACTGTGGTTTTAAGCCTAAATTTAGAAAAACATGGTACCATTTATAGACCTTGGATATCAAAAGGGAATGTTTTGGCAACTCTTGAGGATAAAATATTCAGCAACAGTGCTTGGAGAGTGGTAATAGCTATAGAAATTAATACTGGCAGTTGTGTTCAGAGATGTCATAAGAAATCAAGGGTAGGCTAGTGAAAATGTGAGACTAGGAACCAAAGAATTTAAGGCCATATTTGACAAATCCCAATTGTCTGTAAATATACCTACTGTGACATAGCAGTATATCAACTTCACATGGTTTTAGAAAAATGAACAGCATAATTTGCTTAGATGTTACCAAAACCCAGGTGCCCTAATGTCATTCAGGGTGTATATGTCAACAGAATAACTTTTGTTATAGTACATTCTAAGAATGATGATTTATTACCCTAATAACTGACAAATTTCTTAACAATTTATGGTAGGCATAATAATGGTCCTCCAAAGATGTCTATGTCCTACTCCTTGGAACCTATAATATGTGACCTTACATTGCAAAAGCACTTTGGCAGAGGTGCTAATGTTAAGAATCTTGACAGGGAAAGATTACCCTGGGTTATACCAGGTGGTCTTTTTTTTTTTTTTTTTTTTTGTCCTTTTTTAGTAAAACAGGGGTGCAGGAGTGTCAGAGTTAGAAACAAATTTGAAGATGTTATGTTTCTGAATTTGATGATGGAGAAAGTGGCCATAAGCCAAAGAATGCAGGCAACCTCTTAAAGCTGGAACAGGCAAAGAAACAGATTCTCCCCCCACCCCTCTAGAGCCTCTAAAAGGAATGCAGCCCTGTCAACATTCTGAAATTAGCCCAGTGAGGGATTCTTGCTGAACTTCTGACTTACAGGACTCTAAGATAACGAATTTGCATTTTTCAAGTTACTAAGTTAGTGGCAACTTGTTACAGAAGCAATAGGTAAGTCATACAATAATATTACATATATACTCTGAGTCATACATGTACATTGTAGAAAATTAGAAACTATAAAAAGATATTTTAATGATAGAAATATCAAACTTTCCTGGCCATCGCAGAACAACTAGTGGCTGACTTGCCTCCCTGTCATAAACTGCTAGGAAACCAGACAATAAAGAAGAAATATATAAAGCAACCCCTTTTCAGACACAAGGCTGTACTCTCTACAAGAAGTAAGGAAAATAAAGTGAGCTCTGCAATCCACAGCTTTCTTCCTGAAAATACTTTTGAGACCACATTTGAATTCCAATCATCTAGAATGGAGAGATACCTTTCTGAACACCCACATCATGGAGTAGAGACTCAAGAAGGATTGTAATCTTAGTTGTAGGACTAGGCTAACTCAAGAGGAAAGGCATCTCAAGACTTCCACTAAAGAGGTTTAAAAAAAAAAAAGCCTGGAGGTGCCTGCCTGGCTCAGTCAGTTAAGCCTCTGACTCCTGATTTTGGCTCAGGTCATGATCTCACCATTCATGAACTCAAGCCCCACATCAGGTTCTGCACTGACAGTGTGGTGCCTGCTTAGGATTCTCTCTTTCCCTATCTCTCTCAGCCCTATCCCACTCATGTGCTCTCTCTCTCTCTCTCAAATTAAATAAAGATTTAAAAAAAATTTTATGCTTATTTACTTTTGAGAGAGAGAGAAAGAGAGAGCGAGCAGGGAGGCAGGGAGACACAGAACCTGACGCAGCTCCAGTCTCCCTGCACAGAGCCTAATGTGGGGCTCAAACCCGCAAGGGTGAGATCATGACCTGAGCCGAAGATGAATGCTTAACTGACTGAGCCACCCAGGTGCCCCATAAACATTTTATTTTTAAAGCCTGAAAGAATTAAGCTGAATCACAATCTAACTGGCACTAAAATCAAAATGCAACACTCTTTAAAAAAAAAAATGCACAGGGGCACCTGGGTGGCTTAGTCGGTTAAGCGTCCGACTTTCGCTTAGGTCATGATCTCGCGGTTCGTGGGTTCGAGCCCCGCGTCGGGCTCTGTGCTGACTGCCAGCTCAGAGCCTGGAGCCTGTTTCAGTCTGTGACTCCCTCTCTCTCTGACCCTCCCCTGCTCACGCTGTCTCTCTCTCTCTCTCTCTCTCCTAGAAATAAATAAAACATTAAAAAAAAATTTTTTTTTAAATGCACAGATTCATCAAAGTAATATTCACAATGTCCAGCAACCAATCAGAAAAGGACTAGATAAGCAAAGAAGTTTTTGGAAATATAACTTGTAATGCAAAGAAAAATGAATAAATAGAAACAGATGTAGAAATAATACAGAAGGTAGAATTAGCAGACAAGAATATTAAAACAGCTGTTAAAAATATAATCATGAATTAAAAGTAAAACATAAACATAAGGACAAGAAAAGTAGAAACTGTAAAGAGTCAAATTGAACTATAGAGATGAGGTTCATCTCTAGAACTTCACTAGATGGGAATAACCTCAGAGTAGACATTCCATAAGAAAAAATCAGTGAGGAACACCTGGGTGGCTCAGTTGGTTGAGTGTCCAAGTCTTGCTATCAGTTCAGGTTGTGATCATGCGGTCATAAGATCAAGCCCCACGTCAGGCTCCACACTCAGCACAGAGCCTGCTTAAGATTCTCTCTCTCTCTCTCTCTCTCTCTCTTTCTGTCCCTGTCCCCCACTCATGCTTTCTCTAAAAAAGAAAAGATCAGTGAACTTGAAAACCTATCAAGAGATAGGTTTAATGACTTGTGGGACAATATTGTCTGGTTAACATATGTATAGAAATGGATTCCCGTGGAAAAACTATTTGAAGACATAAAAGCAGAAAATCTCCTAAATTCGATAAAAACTATAACCCATACATCCAAGAAGCCCACATAGTCAAGAAGCAAAAAACAAAACAAAACAAACAATATAAACAAAAACAGAGGAAAGCATATCATTACTAAACAGCCAGAGAAAAAGCCACATTACACACAAGGGAATAAATATAAGAATGACTAATGACTTCTCACTAGAAATAAAAAAGGAAGAAGACAATGGAATAGTACTTTTAAAGTGACTAACATAAAATATGTTCACCTAGAATTTAATAAATGAGAAAAAATAAATTTCAAGCACAGGGGTAAATGAAAACATTTAAATATAAACAAAAGCTGAGAGAAGTTGTCACTAGCAAATATCTACTGAAAGAAATACTGAAGGATGGACTTCAGGCTAAAGGAATACCAAATGGAAACTTGGATCGATACAAAAAAAATTTTTTTTAACTGGAAATAGCATACATAGATAAATATACAAGATCTCCATTTACTTGCTATTTACTTTGTTTTTTAAAAATCAACTGTTTAGGACATTAACAACATACTTGAGGACTTATATATAGAAATATAATCTATGACAATACTAGCACAAAGTGTGGGCACAGCAAATGGAAGTATATGTTCTGTGACAAGGATGTTGTATTACACATGAAGCAGTATAATGGTATTTAAAGGCAAATCTTAAAAGTTAAAGATGTAGGGGCACCTGGGTGGCTAAGTCGGGTAAGCATCCAACTCTTGGGTTTCCGCGGAGGTCATGATCTCATGGTTTCATGAGTTTGAGCCTGCATCAGGCTCTGCGATGACAGGGCAGGGCCGGCTTGGGATTCTCTCTCTCTCTCCTTCTCTTTGCCTCTCTTCTACTCATACTGTCTTTGTCTCTCTCAAAAATGAATTTAAAAATTAAAATTAAGTTAAAGATGTATACTGTAAACCTTTGAGTAATCACTTAAGAGAACAAAAGAGATATAGCTTGCTGTCTCAGTTAAAAAGTAGAAATTGCATTGGATAAAAAGGCAAGACAAAACTATATACTGCCTAAAATAAATACACTAAAAATGTTTTTAAGGGTTTTATTTATTTCTGACAGAGAGAGAGAGAGCGCGCGCAGGGGAGGGTCAGAGAGAGAGGGAGACAGAATCTGAAACAGGCTCCAGGCTCTGGCTCTCAGCACAGAGCCCAACGCAGGGCTTGAACCCACGAACTATGAGTTCATGCATGACCTAAGCTGAAGTCAGACACTCAACCGACTGAGCCACCCAGGCACCCCAATAAATACATTTTAAATATAAAGACAGAAATAGGCTAAAAATAAAAGAATGGAGAAAGATATGCCAAGCAAACACTACCATAAGAAAGGTGATGTGGCTATATGAATATCAAAGTATACTTCAGAACAAGAAATGTTAGCAGAGATTTAAAGACCATTTCAAAATGATAAAGGGATAAGTTCATAAAAAAGATGTATTCCAAAATGTGTATACAGTTAGTAACAGAGCTTCAAAAACAAAAACTCATAAACATCAAAGGAGAAATAGAAAAATCCAAAATTATAATTAGATGCAAAAGCACATTGTTCCCAGCAATAAAACAAATTGACAGAAAATCAGTCTGGAAAGTTTGAACCCTATCAAACAACTTGAAGTGTATTTGACATATACCAACAATAGCAGGATAGAGTTTTTTTCAAGAATAAATGGAACATTTACCAAGCTAGACCATATACTAGGCTATAAGACAAGTCTAGAAAAATTAAAAGGACTGAAGTCATAAGTATATACCTTCTGATCTCAAGAAAATTAAAAAAGAAATTAGTAACACAAGATATATGAAAACTCACCATATATTTGAAAATTAAACAACATACTTCTCAATAACCAATGTACTAAAGAAGAAAATTAGAAAGCAAGTAAGATAAAATTTCAACTCTAAGAAAACGTAAACACAAGCATATCAAAATTTGTGGGATTCAGCTAAAGCAGAGCCTGGAGATAAATTTACAGCATTTTAAGAAGCTAGAAAAAGATGATACTATTAAGCATCACAGATATATAAAGAAGGAAATTATAAAGACAAGAGCAAAAATCAGTAAAATTGAGAAGATAAAATCAATAGAGAAAAATAAAAAATCTAAGAGCTACTTGTTTAAAAGATCAATGAAAATTATAATCACTTAGCTATTTTGATCAAGAAGACAAAGATTTTCACTAACCATAACAGGAAAAAAAAAGGGTAAATTTGACTTAATCAACAGTTTCTTAAAAATCAACTTCTGCTCTTCTGATGACATCACATGGAAATTAAAATGAAAACCACAGATGAGGAGGGTGTTTGTAATACATATATCTGGTAATACTATACCAGATAACTATGCAATACATATATTTGGCTTGCAGCTGAGTTTATATATAGAGAAATATTCATAGGTCACTCTTACAATTATATAATAAGAAAACAAACAACCCAATTTTCAAAAATGGGTAAAAAAATTTCAGCATACCTTTTGGAAAAGAAAATATATAAATGGGCAAGTAGTAGGGGAAAGAGTTTCCACATCATCGCTAATCAAGGAAACACAAACCAAGCCCACAATGAAATATTGTTGAACATGTAATTAGAATGTCAACAAAACTTAAACTGTCAACATCCACTGTTTTTATGAATGAAAAGCATACTGATGGTGGGACTGTGAAATGGTATACCCCTTTGGAAAACAGTTCAGCAATTTGTATCACAGTACACTTACCATTTGGCCCAGTGATTTCATTTTTAGATATTTATCAATAAAAACTGAAAACATATGTTCACAAAAAGTCTTTTTATATATCTGCTCAAAACAGCTTTATTTATAATGACCCCAAACTAGAAACAACCTAAATGTCCATTAACAGGTAACTGGATAAACAAATTATGAATACTACTCAACCAGAAAAATGAAAGGGGAATGAACTACTGACACGAGCAGCAACATGAAGTTTCAGTGACATTATGTTGAGTGAAGAAAGCCAGAGACAAGAGTACATACTCTTCTACCATATATACATTCTATTGTACTGCTGTATATTCCATTATATGAAACCCAAGGTAGGCAAAAATAATTTATAGGGACAAGTTAGGTCAGTAGGTGCTTAAGACTGAGTAAGGAGGAGGGAGGTTGACAATAAAGAGCCACAAGGAACATTTTTGGGCTGATTTTCTGTATCTTAATCCAGATGATGGTTACATGGGCATATATAATTGCCAATACTTAGTAATTTTTCTCTTAAATCATGTGCATCTTATTCTATGTAGTTTATATTTTAACAGCATTCATTTTAAAAGAAAAATAAATAAAAATCATCTATAAACCTACCACTCGATTACAAATACTTCTAATTTTCCCAAACATTTTACTCATAGTTGAGATAAGATTCTATGCAAAGCATGATATGATACCATTTTCTCTACTTCTATCTACTACTTATAGTCAATTTACCACGTCATCAATAATTATTTGTAGCATTAAATAACTTATTGATCCCTGCTTTGTTATTTTAATAAAACATTATCTTATAGTTTAGATTTTCATTTTTCACTTTATAAATAATATTCCAGTGCTCATCTCTGCACATTAACTTTGTCCCCATTTACATCATTCCTTTAGGAAACATTCCTAAAAGAGAAACACTGGGTTAGGTTAAAAGACAAAAGGAAGACGATATTTGAATATGAGTCTCCTATTCATCTGGAATCTGACTTCTAAGAATTCTATTTAGCAGCTTAGCCACATTGAGAAACATAGCCTGTGCTTCTTTTGTTTGGAAGATACCTTTTAGTTAATTAGTTGCTTAGGAATGAGGGCAAGACCTCAAGGAAGAGTTAACAAAAGATAGTTGCAAAATGCCCACGGAAGTTTGGTTCTGTTGCTAGTAGACCCTTGGCTTTGTTTTGCTGAGTCCCATAAGGATTTGTCTATGAACATCTGTAGCAGGCTAGAGTGGATATGAGTGGATGTGAATTGTTCCACTGACTCTTCATGGTTCACTCTCCTTAGTCCTTCAGCTTTCTTTCAGGGGTCTCCCTATGAGAGAGGTCTTCCCTAGCCTCTCTATGTAATTTAATGACCTCCCTTGCTCCGACATACACCCACACACACACACACACACTCACACTCACACACACAAACACAAACACATTTTCTTCTCAGTGTGATATGTTTTTTCTTTCATGGCACTTACCATCATCTAACACCTACCACACACAGAGCAGGGAAAGCAAGGGTTTTGTTTTGTTCATCATCATATCCCTATTACCTGGAATGTACCTGTTTACAGTAGGCTAGTGACTACCTCACCATAGGTCCTCAAGTATTTGTTGAATGCAAGCTTGGATGAATTGAGGAATTGTAAGTTGCTGACAGCAAATCCTAGAGGAAAATAAAAATAATACAAGATTGTTCTTGTGTTTGAGAAGAAACCAAACCTAAACAAAGCAAACAACTATTGGGGAAGAATTAAAATATCTACTAGAGATATCTGTTAGCTAAGAGTTATATTTAAATTGTTTTATAAGTTTATGATGAAAACCCAAGACCTATCTCTCACTCTTTACAAACTCTATAGTTAAATGTACAATGAATGGATTTGGGGCGGGGGGGGAGGGTGGGCAGCCAAATGTGAAATGGGCTGAGTTCTACAGCACGACTGACAAGGTTAATACAGAGTCAAACAGCAAAATACTTATAAAATAAACAATTTTAAAGTACTTCTGGATTCTTCAGTTCTTAATTGTAGATAAAGTTGTAAAGAATAATTCACCACTTGGGATACCTGGGTGGCTCAGTCAGTTAAACTTCCAACTTTGGCTCAGGTCATGATCTCACAGTTCATGGGCTGGAGCCCCGTGTGAAGCCCCACAAGACACAGATTCTGTGCCTCCCTCTCTTTCTCTGCCCTTCCCCCACTTGTGCTCTCTCTCTCTCAAAAATAAATATACATTAAAAAAAAGAATGATTCATCACTCGTGATTATGAGTACATGATTTTTCACTTGTACACATTATTGGTGTAGTTACTATACTTTTCAGAGTCACACAAGAGATAGAAGAAGAAAATGAATTTTATCATCACAGACACTAGAACAACATAAATAACCAAAGGCACTGAAGGTAATTGAATGATAAGTTAAAGTGTTAAAATTCATAAACCATTCAAGTACTAAGTCCATAAGCTAGTGAAGGGCATTATGGAAATAGCAGGCTAAGCTCATGATTCATGAAGACAATTTGACATGATCATATTTTCTATTTTAACGTCAATTTAGTTCCTTCTTTATCCTAACTAGGTAAGACTGAGAACACCATAAAATGAGTATCATCACAGGAAGGCATTTTCCCATCAGCGTAATAACACATTTTACAGATTCCTAGATTATGGTAGTAGTAAAAATTCTAGTTGATTGGTTGTTAGTTCAAGGTTTCTAATGGAATCAATAGCTACTATGTCTTCTTTTAAAAAAATTTAAGTTTATTTATTTTTGAGAGAGATAGAGAGAGTGACCAGGGGAGGGGCAGAGAGAGGGGGAGAGAAAGAATCCTAAGTAGACTTTGCACTGACAGTGCAGAGCCCAAAGCAGGGCTTGAACTCACAAACTGTGAGATCATGACCTGAGCAGAAACTAAGAGTCAGATGCTTTATTTATTTACTTATTTATTTTTTAAATGTTTATTTATTTTTGAGAAAGAGAGAGACAGAGTGTGAGCAGGGGAGGAGCAGAAAGAGAGGGAGACAGAATCTGAAGCAGGCTCCAGGCTTTGAGTTGTCAGCACAGAGCCTGACACGGGGCTTGAACTCACGAACTATGAGATCATGACCTGAGCTGAAGTCAGACGCTTAACCGACTGAGCCTAGAGTCAGATGCTTAACCAAGTGAGCCACCTAAGTGCCCCAGTATCTTCTTGATTCTAAGATGCCTTTGAATTCTAAGATGCCTTTCATATATACCATCATTTTAATAACAACTGTGGATACAAGAATAAGTAAACAAACATAGTAAATATTCACATTGAATATGAGATGCATTCCAACCATTAAAAAAGTCAATTATGGGCAAAGTGCATCTTATCATTGTAGAAATACTATACTTTGAAAATAGAAGATTTGGATTCAGCAAATTCATTGTTTCCTGATTTTGAAACGTGTATTTTGAAAACTGAATCTTTTTGGCTCAGTTGTCTGACTCTAGAAGACCATTCTCTGCTTCCTTGTGAGGCAGATGAAAGGAGGACTGAGGAAGGAAAGAGTAGACCAGATGATCTTCAAAGAAACCCTACAGCTCTAAGGTTGTGGTTGTGTTTCTTGATAATACAATTATTGGAAGAAAGAAGATTCTAAGGTGGCTAATTCATGCACACACTTATGTTCACTTTCATTCTGATCCAAATCTTGATCACAGTTCTTAGAGAATTTCTACCTTTGTAGCCCCTGATTTGAAGAGTGCCCCTGAAGTTGTTGATTTTAGAGGTCGGTAAGTCATTCTTTCTACATAAAATCTTCGACGACAAGCTCCAATAGCTAAAGTAGACGCAGCTTCCAATGAGCAGGACGGCAGCCCCACTTCTAATAAGTTAATCCAATGGTTTTTGTCATGAGCAAAACAAGAAATCATGTTTTTAATCATACTAAAAGGTCTCTGCATCTTGTTAACATCTGGAGTTCAATCACTTCTGTGCTAAAAACTGGGGAATGCTTCAGCAGGGCATAAATCTTGCCCCTCATTGTACATGCGATCCAGATGCTGGAGGAGAATTAACGTTCGTTTGTAACACATCTGGTGTCGGCAGCTTTGAGTAAACTCTAATAGAAAGAGTGCGGAACTAACGTGGCATTACACCTTCCCTCAGGCCAGGGGTTCTAGACTGAAGGTAAAAGCCTGCAGGTGTCCCTTGGGGCTTAGCAATAAACCGCACTAATCAGCACTGGCATTGTGTTAAGTGCAGGGTGTTTTGAATTTTCCACAGAAATTTCACAGCCCAGTAATTCTACATTCCAACTGTCTGCTTTTGACAACTCTTTAGATTTGCCACCATCTTGAAACTCCAAATAAAGGGAAGGCCCAGAATCATTGTCAGGGTTAGGCTATCCCAAAAGATGGGAAAGGGCAGATCACAACTAGAGCAGTTGCGAGCCAATACCTACCTAACTGTAGATATCAGAAGTGGCTTTGATTCTGTCAAGAAAGGCAGTCCCCAGTAGAGCTGAAAAAGCATTGAATTTAAATTGAGACCTCCAAGCTTAAGCCCCACCTCAGGTATGTGTGCAGAAGTCCAAAATTACCTGGGTCACAGTTTCTCACAAAGATATTTGAGAGCCAAATAAGATCATGGCTTTTTGTAACAAACGGCTCAAGTCCTAAATTCTTAGAACAGCATTTTGATTAACTTTGTAGTATAGCTTTCCTTTCCAACCTCCTTTATCGTCAACATATACTCGGTATTTAAATTGCCACAAATAACATGCTTTTCAAAAACCTATTGCATTCTTTTGTGCTTTGGAGCCATTATCCACGCTGAACCAATGGGTCTCCTTTGCCTCAGTTCTTTCCCACTAATCTGTCTTCTTCACCATAAAGCACTCACATGTGTCTCTATTAGAGCTCTTTGCATGGAACGTCATATATTGTCCACTGTTTTTTGTGCCTATCTCCTTGGCTAGACTTTGATCCCGCTTCATGAGAATCTGGGAAAGAAAAATGTGGTATCTATTGGAAGCCCTTAAATAACTCTGCAGGATACAATTCATGTCATTGCAGACGGCCTCTGATTACATCACACTTCCACGAGAAAAGTATATATGATAGTCAAATGATAGGGCATGCAAATGCTACTGGGTAATTGGAGGGTTTATATTAGGACTTAAAAGAACATCTAGTTAACTATGGAAGTGTTTGTATGATGGCACTGTGCTCTGTTGGGGGTCAGGCTCTGAGGTCAGGGAAGTAGGATGCTTGCCCCACAAGGGCCCCTAAAGAAAGATCAAATTCACATAACCCCCATCCACACTCTCTTTGGCTGTTGTGCTCACTGAGGGAAATTGTGGGTGAAGCCTTCCACCCTATTCTAAGTGTTCTTTAGTTTAAGCTGGTGCAGAATGTATGGTTGAATTTTATGAGTTAAATGTGCATATGACGTGACTTCACCAATCATATGTTTTGAATTTGGTATTTGTAACTATAAGGAGAATGAATGCCAGAAGAAGCTACTTTCCAATTTAAACTTGAAGACTGCCACACCACCAAATGAATCATATAGCATAAAAGACAGAAGACACGAACACTGATACACGTTTATAATCTCATTACAAGAAAAAAAATATGAACTAAAAAAGTAAGATTGACAAGAATCCTGATGTCTTAAAGAGACAGATCTCTAGCAGTGATAAGATTCTGAGAACTTCCCTTTTCTTTTGAATAGCATGTGTGTTTTCCCCAGTACTTTTGTATGTGTCAGTTATTAATGCACTTTTGTGCTCTGCCCACCTGTGAAGTAATGCTCAAGATCAAGCCTAGGGAAGAAGGAAAACCAAAGAAAATATTATATCCATCTAAAAATGGCCAGGCAGGAATCATCAGCTGTACAAAAGAAAAGTTTTCCAAGTATACTTAGATTGAACAAGACATCTTCAATTCAGGTTGGACTGATAAATAACTAATAGAAGACAAAACCATTGATGTGCTGAAAACACACACACACACATGCACACAAATGACACTAAAGAACATATTTTAAGCTGAAGGAAAATAAGAATAGTCACAAGTGTAAGTAACAACGGACAGTTCTGGAAAGGGTACATATGTATATAAAATAAAAGATTCTTAACTGTTTAAAATAACAATAATGATAATGCCTTGTGAGGCTTACAACATGCAGAAGCATATGACAATAACAAAATAGTATAGGTAACAACGGAGGTATACTGTTTTAAATTTCTTGCATTGTTGAAAAAACAGTAAGTGTATTTTTTAAAGTGAACTCTTTCATCCCCATCACCTGTTTAAATCATCCCTTCACCACCTTCTCTATAGTTAAGAGTCTGTTTCTTGGTTTCTCTCTCTCTCTCTTTTTTTCCTTTTGTCATTTGTTTTGTTTCTTAAATTCCACGTGAGTGAAATCACATGGTACTTGTCTTGCTCTGACTGACTTATGTTACTTAGCATTATACTCTCTAGCTCTGTCCATATTGTTGCAAATGACAAGATTTCATCTCTTTTTGGGGCTGAATAATACTCCTGTGTGTGTGTGTGTGTGTGTGTGTGTGTGTGTGTGTGTGTGTGTGTAACTTCTTTATCTATTCATCTATTGATGAACACCGGGGCTGCTTCCATAATTTGGATATCGTAAATAATGTTGTTATAAACATAGGAGTACATGTATCCCTCTGAATTAATGTTTTTGTATTTTGGGAGTATATAGTACATTTACTGTAGTTCTATTTTTTCTCTTTTCTTCTTTTTTTAATGAATTTACTTATGAGAGAGAGAGAGAGACAGCATGAGCAGGGGAGGGTCAGAGAGAGAGGGAGACACAGAATCTGAAGCAGACTCCAGGCTCTGAGCTAGCTGTCAGCACAGAGCCCGACGCGGGGCTCGAACCCATGAACCGTGAGATCATGACCTGAGCTGAAGTCGGACACTTAACCGACTAAGCCATCCAGATGCCACTGTAGTTCTACTTTTTAAAATATTTTTTAATGTTTATTTATTTTTGAGATACAGAGACAGAGCATGAGCAGGGGAGGGGCAGAGAAAGAATGAGACAGAATCTGAAGCAGGTTCCAGGCTCAAACACTCATGACCTGCTCATGAGAGAGGGAGTCATAGACTCTTAAACAGGCTCCAGGCTCTGAGCTGGCAGTCAGCACAGAGCCCGACGCGGGGCTCGAACCCACGAACCACGAGATCATGACCTAAGTGAAAGTCGGACGCTTAACTGACTAAGCCACCCAGGCGCCCCAAAGATTTCTTTTTCTTCACATCCTCGCCAACACCTGTTATTTCCTGTTTTTATTTTAGCCATTCTGACAGGTGTGAGGTAATACCTCATTGTAGTTTTGATTTCGATTTCCTCGATGATGAGTGATGTTGAGCTTCTTTTCATGTGTCTGTTGGCCATCTGGATGTCTTCTTTGGAGTAATGTCTGTTCATTTCTTCTAACCATTTCTTAATTGGGTTATTTGTTTCTTGGGTGTTGAGTTGTATCAGTTCTTAATATATTTTGGATATTAACCCCTTATTGGATGTGTGATTTGCAAATATCTTCTCCCATTCTGTAGGTTGCCTTTTAGTTTTGTCTATTGTTTCTTTTGCTGTGCAGAAGCTTTCCATTTTGATGTAGTTCCAACAGTTTATTTTTGCTTTGCTTTCCCTTGCTTTAGAAGACAGATCTAGAAAAATATTGCTATGGCTGATGTCAGAAACATTACTGTCTGTGTACTCTTCTAGGATTTTTACAGCTTCAGGTCTCAAATTTAGGTGTTAAATCAATTTCTAATTTATTTTGTGTATGGTGTAAGAAAGTGGTCCATCCAGTTTCATTCTCTTACATGTAGCTGACCAGTTTTCCCAACACCATTTGTTGAAGAGACTGCCATTTTCCCATTGCATATTCTTTCCTCCTTTGTTGAAGATTAATTGACTATATAACTGTGGGTTTATTTCTATGATTCCTATTTTGTTCCATTGATCTATGTATCTATTTTGTGCCGGTACCATACTGTATTGATTTCTATACCTTTATAATATAACTTGGAATCTAGAATTGTGATGCCTCCACTTTTGTTATTCTTTTTCAAGACTGCTTTGGCTATTTGGGATCTTTTGTGGTTCTGAACAAATTTTAGGATTGTTTAGTCTACTTTAAAAAGTGCTATTGGTACTTTGATACAAATTGCATTAAATGTGTAGATTGTTTTAGGTATTATAGACATTTTAATGATATTGGTTCTTGCAACCCATGAGCATGGAATGTCTTTCCATTTCTTTGTGTAATCTTAAATTTCTTTCATCAGTGTTTTATACTTTTCAGGGTACAGGTCTTTTGTCTCCTTGGTAAAATTTATTCCTAGTTATTTTATTACTTTTGATGCAAATGTAAAAGGGATTGTTTTCTTAATTTCTTTATCTGTGGCTTCATTATTCGTATATAGAAAGGCAATTAGTTTATGTACACCAATTTTATATCTTACAACCTTACTGAATTCATTTATCAGTTCTAGTAGTTTTTTGGCAGTCTTTAGGGTTTTCTATATATAGTATCATGTCATCTGCAAACAGTGAATTTTTTATTTCTTCCTTAGCAATTTGGATGCCTTTTATTTTTTTTTGTTTTCTCATTTCCGTGGCTAGGACTTCCAGTACTATGTTGAATAAAAGTGGTGAGAGTGGATATCCTTGTTTTATTCCTGACCTTAGGGGAAAAGCTTTTAGATTTTCACCATTTAAGATGATGTTAGCTGTGGGTTTTTTCATATATGGCCTTTATTATGTTGAGGTATGCTCTCTGTAGACATACTTTGTTGAAGGTTTTTATCATGAATGGATATCATACTTTGTCAAATGCTTCTTCTGCATCTGTGGAAATGATCGTATGTTTTAATCCTTTTTCTTGCTGACATGATGTTTCATGTTGACTGATATTCAAATACTGAAGAAACTTGCACCTTGGTAATAAATCCCACTTGCTTCTGGTGAATCATTTTTAAATGTATTGTTGATTTCAGTTTGTTAGTATTTTGTTAAGGATTTCTGCATCTATGTTCATCAGAGATATTGGTCTGTAATTGTTTTTTTGTGGTTGGCTTTGACACCAAGGTAATACTGACCTCTTAGAATAAATATGGAAGTTTTCTGGAATAGTTTAAGAATGGGTATTAACTCTTCTTCTTTTTTTTAATGTTTTATTTATTTTTGAGAGAGAGAGAGAGAGAGCGTGAGCAGGGGAGCGTCAGAGAGAGAGGGAGATACAGAATCTGAAACAGGCTTCAGGCTCTGAGCTAGCTGTCAGCACAAAGCCCCATGAAGCTCGAACCCACAAACCGTGAGATTATGACCTGAGCTGAAGTTGAATGTTTAACCGACTGAGCTACTCAGGCGTCCCTAGTATTAACTCTTCTTTAAATGTTGGGTGGAATGGAGGCAAGACGGCGGAGAAGTAGGGAACTCCGTGCATTTCACTCGACCCTGTCTCTCAGACAGAGAAGGCCTGAAGCCATAGGACACTGAACCTCAGGAGTTTGGGAAGAAAAAGAGATAGAGTACACTGGGATGGCAACCCCATAAGTGCGTGAGTGCGAACTGGGGAAGATAAAAACAAGCCAGGACCCAGAGACACGGAGGGAAGGGAGGGAATCCCCTTTGTGGGGAGTCATGGTGAGTCTAGGGGAAAAGAAAGAGCAGCTGAAACTGCTCATAGAACTGTCCTGGAGAAGAGAAAAAACTCAGCTCGGGATGGGGAGTGTTCTTAGTTCTAGCTGGGGTGCTGATTTTGAAGTGGGTGCACTGGTCCCAGGCGGCACCAGAAGAAACTGTGCCCCTACTCTCCCAGCTTAACCTCCACCTGGGAAGTGGTCGACCAGAGGCTGCGCCACTGCTCTCCTAGCCCAATCCCCGGTAGCGGGGAAGTTGCCGACCTATGGGACAGTGTTTCTGGTGGTATCAATAAAGCACGTGGATGGGGACCTGGAAATGAGACGGGGCTTGGGACATAGAACACAGCCCAACTTGGCTGCACCCATGGCACAGGGAGATCAGGCTCAAGGGAGTGATTTGCGTGCTTGGTTCCAGAAGGGACTGGGGCGCTGCCATTTTTCTCCCCACAACCACCAGGGTGAGACCTCAGGGAGTGGCCAGCAGGACGCAGTGGAGGCTAAGACATGCCTACACCAAACCACTCCCATTCCCGCTAGAGAGCTCCTTTTCTTTCTTTCTTTCTTTCTTTTTTTTTTTTTACCAGACCCTGGTGCAAGACCAATATAGATGCGCTGCTATGATTAATTCTATATCAATTCTTTCCATTCAGATATATTTTCCCCTTGTCTCATTTGTATCCCTCTCCTCTGCTGGACTGGGCACTCTGGTCATTGGTTTGCTTAAACAATCACATTTAATCCATTCTCTATATGTATATTCTACACCTGCATTGCTACCTTTCTGTCTCTCTCTTTCTGGAGTAATCAGACTATATAGTTTCTCTGAGTAACATTATCTTCGTTTCTTTCTCCTCACCTCCTACCATATTCTCCTCTTTCTCTCTCTGAATTAAGACTTTTAGTCTCTCTGCCTGGTCATTGTCTAATTTTGCTTTCTCCCCCCCCAACCCCCACCGCCCGACATTTCTTTCTGTGTGTATGCTCTTCCATCACCACTACATACACCCTGCACTTTATTTGTAGCTGGAAATTCTGGTTTTATGCTTTTAACTGTCCTTTGTCTTTTGTGGAGTGGGTGTTTTTTTATTTTTTATTTTTTTTGGCTTTTGCTTTTTTTCCTCTTTCTTCTTCTTCTTTTTCTTATTTTCTTTTTCCCTTTCGGTTTGCTCATTCCCTTGTTAGTTTGTCTGTCTTTGTGTGCCTTTGTTCCCTGTTTGTTTGTCTGTCTGTTTTCTTTTCCAGGGCTGTCTGTTTTCTTTTCTCACTACAAGTAGGGAAATAAAATAACCAAACAAGAGAGACCAAGAGATACCATTGAAAGAACACTTCCTGAACGGACAGGCCCTAGACAGTCAATGAGCCTTCTTTAATACAGCAGTACTCGCAGGTGCAGAGTACATAACAAGCTTTTAAAACTAACAAGAAACAGAAATCTAGCCAAAATGATGAAATGGAAGAACTCTCCTCTAAAGAAATTCTAGGAAGAAATGACAGCTAAAGGGCTGCTTAAAACAGATATAAGCAACATAAATGAACAAGAATTTAGAACAATAGTCATAAAATTAATCGCTGGGCTTGAAAAAGGCATGGAAGACTTCAGAGAAACTATTGCTACAAAGACTATGGAACTTAAAAATAGTTGTGATGAATTAAAAACTGCTATAAATGAGATGAATAATAATATGGAGGTATCCAATGCACAGACTGAAGAGGCAGAGAGGAGAATGGGTGTTAGAAGATGCAGTTATAGAAAAAGTGGAAGCTGAGAAAAAGAGAGATAAATTGATCCAGGAACACAAAACGAGAGTTTGAGAGCTGAATGATACAATCAAACAGAAAAATATCTGTATCATAGTAATTCCAGAAGAGGAAGAAAGAGGGAAAGGCGCTGAAGGAGTCTTTGAACAAATTACAGCTGAGAACTTCCCCAGTCTGGGGAAGGAAACAGACACTGAAATCCAAGAGGCACAGAGAACTCCCCTCAGACATAACTTGAATCGATCTTCTACACGACATATCATGTGAAACTGGGACAATATAAGGACAAAGAGAGAATTTGGAAAGCAGCTAGGGATAAAAGGCCCTAACATACAAAGGGAGACCTATCAGAGTAGTTACAGACCTATCTACTGAAATTTGGCAGGACAGAAAGGACTGGCAGGAAATCTACAATGAGTCTAAACCCATATTTTCCAATAATAACACAGAAAGTAAATGGATTAAATGCTCCAATCAAAAGAAACAGGGTAGCAGAATGTATAAAAACCAAAATACATCTATTTGCTCTCTATAGGACACTCATTTTAGACCTGAGGACACCTTCAGATTGAAAGTAAGGGGATGGAGCAATATCTATCATGCTACTGGAAGTCAAAAGAAAGCTGGAGTAACCGTACTCATATCAGACAAACTGGACTTTAAAGTAAAGACAGTAACAAGGGATGAAGAAGGGCATTATATAATAATTACAGGGTCTATCCATCAGGAAGAGATAACAATTGTAAATGTCTATTCACCGAATATGGGAGCACCCAAATACATAAAACAATTAATCACAAAAGAAGCAATCTTATGGATAAGAATGTGTAAGAGCAGGGGACTTTAATACTCCACTAACAGCAAAGGGTAGATCAACTAGATAGATAATCACTGAAGAAATAATGGACTTGAATGACACATTGGACCCGATGGATTTGACAGATATATTTAGAACTCTACATCCTGAGGCTCTGCAATTCACTTTCTTCTCAAGTGTGCATGGCACATTCTCCAAGAGAGATCACATACTGGGTCATAAAGCAGCCCTCAAAAATATAAAATAATTGAGATCATACCTTGCACACTTTCAGATCACAATGATATGAAACTCGAAATCAATCACAGGAAAAAGTCTGGAAAACCTCCAAAAACATGGATATTAAGGAACACACTCTTAAAAAACGAATGGGCCATTCAGACAATTAGAGAAGAAATTTAAAAATATATGGGAACAAATGAAAATGAAAATACAACTATCCAAACTCTTAGGGATGCGGCAAAGGCAATCCTAAGAGGAAAGTACATTCACTCCAGGCATATTTCAAGAAACTAGGAAAAGCACAAATACAAAATTTAACACCACACCTAAAGGAACTAGAAGGAGAGCAACAAGAGCACCCCAAACTCAGCAGAAGAAGAGAAATAATAAAAATCAGGGCAGAAATAAACAATATAGAATCCAAAACAACAGTTGAACATATCAATGAAACCAAGATTTGGTTTTTTGAAAAAATAAACAAAATTGACAAACCTCTAGCCAGGCTTCTCAAAAAGAAAAGAGAGAGCACCCAAACAGACAAAATCATGAATGAAAATGGACTTATTACAACCAGTCCCTCAGAAATACAAGCAATTATCAGGGATATTATGAAAAATTATATGCCAACAAAATGGACAACCTAGAGTAAATGGACAAATTCCTAAACACACACTCACTACCAAAATTCACATGGAAAGAGATAGAAAACCTGAAAAGACCCATAACTAGTGAAGAAATTGAATCAGCTATCAAAAATCTCCCAGCAAATAAGAGTCCTGGGCCAGATGGCTTCCCTGAGGAATTCTATAGACATTTAAATCAGAGTTAATACCCATTCTTCTCAAGCTATTCCAAAAAATAGAAATTGAAGGAAAACTTCTGGACATATTCTATGAAGCCAGTATCACTTTGATTCCCAAACCAGACAGAGACCCAGCAAAAAAAAAAAAGAGAGAACTACAGGCCAATATCCTTGATGAATACAGATGCAAAAATCCTCAACAAGATACTTGCAAATCGAATGCAACAGCATATAAAAAAAATTATCCACCATGATCAAGTGGGATTCATTCTTAGGTTACAGGGCTGGTTCAATATTCACAAATCAATCAATGTGATACATCACATTAACAAAAGAAAAGATAAAAACCATACGATCCTGTGGATAGATGCAGAAAAAGCATTTGACAAAATACAGCATCCCTTCTTAATAAAGACCCTAGAGAAAGCCAGGATAGAAAGAACTTACTTAAACTTCATAAAAACCATCTATGAGAAGCCTTCGGCTAACATCATCCTCAATGGGGAAAAACTGAGAGCTCTCCCCCTGAGATCAGGAACACGACAGGGATGTCCACTCTCACCACTGTTGTTTAACATAGTGTTGGAAGTCCTAGCACCAGCCATCAACAACAAAAATAAATAAAAGGCATCAGAATTGGCAAAGAGGAAGTCAAACTTTCACTTTTCGCAGACGACATGATACTCTATATAGAAAACCCGACAGACTCCACCTGAAGCCTACTAGAACTGATCCAAGAATTCAGGAAAGTTGCAGGGTACAAAATCAATGTACAGAAATCGGTTGGTGTTTTATACACCAACAATGAAGCAACAGAAAGAGAAATCAAGAAACTGATCCCATTCACAATTGCACAAAAAACCATAAGGTACCTAGGAATAAACCTAACCAAGGATATAAGAGATCTATATGATGAAAACTATAGAAAACTTATGAAAGAAATTGAAGAAGACACAAAGAAATGGAAAAACATTCCATGCTCATGGATCAGAAGAATACTGTTAAAATGCCACTACTACCCAAAGCAATCTACACATTCAAAGCAATCCCAATTAAAATTGCACCAGAATTCTTCTCAAAGATAGAACAAACTATCCTAAAATTTGTATGGAACCACAAAAAAAACCCTGAATAGCCAAAGTAATATTGAAGAAGAAAACCCAAACGGGAGGCATCATCATCCCAGACTTTAGCCTCTACTACAGACCTGTCATCATCAAGACAGTATGGTATTGGCACAAAAACAGACACATAGACCAATGGAACAGAATAGAGAACTCAGAATTGGACCCACAAGTGTATGGCCAAGTAATCTTTGACAAAGTGGGGAAGAGTATCCAATGGAAAAAAGACAGCCTCTTTAACAGATGGTGCTGGGAGAACTGGACAGCAACATGCAGAAGAATGAAAGCAGATCACTGTGTCACACCATACACAAAAATAAACTCAAAATAGATAAAGGACCTGAATGTGAGACAAGAAACCATCAAAACCCTAGAGGAAAAGCAGGAAACAACCTCCTTGACCTCATCCACAGCAATTTCTTACTTGACATCCCAAAGGCAAGGGAATCAAAAGCAAACGTGAACTACTGGGACCTCATCAAGATTAAAAGCTTCCTCACGGCAAGGGAAACAATCCATAAAACTAATAGGCAACCGACGGAATGGGAAAAGATAGTTGCAGATGACATATCAGATGAAGGGCTAGTATCCAAAATCTATAAGGAACTCCCCAAACTCCACACCCGAAAAACAAATAATCCAATGAAGAAATGGGTAGAAGAGATGAATAGACACTTCTCCAAAGAGGACATACAGATGACCAACAGACACATGAAATGATGCTCAGTGTCACTCATCAGGGAAATGCAAATCAAAACCACACTGACATACCACCTCATGCCGGTCAGAGTGGCTAAAATGAACAAATCAGGAGACTATAGATGCTGTCGAGGATGTGGAGAAATGAGCACCCTCCTACACTGTCATGGGAATGTAAACTGGTGCAACCCCTCTGGAAAACTGTGTGGAGGTTCCTCAAAAAATTAACAATAGAACTCCCCTATGACTCAGCAATAGCACTGCTAGGAATTTACCCAAGGGATACAGAAGTGCTTATGCATAGGGGGACATGGACCCCAATATTCATAGCAGCACTTTCAACAATAGCTAAATCATGGAAAGAGCCTAAGTGTCCATCAACAGATGAATGGATCAAGAAGATGTGGTTTATCTATACAATGGAATACTACATGGCAATGACAAAGAATGAAATCTGGCCATTTGTAGCAACGTGGATGGAACTTGTGGGTGTTATGCTAAGCGAAATAAGTCACGTGGAGATGGACAGATATCATATGCTTCCACTTGTAGGAGGATTAGGAGAAACTTAACGGAAGACTGTGGGGGAGGAGAAATGGAAAAATAGATGGGGAGAGGGAGGGAGGCAAACCATGAGAGACTCTTGAATACTGAGAACAAACTGAGGGCTGATGGGGGGAGGGGAAAGGGGGTGATGAGCATGGAGGAGCGCACTTGTTAGGATGAGAACTGAGTGTTATATGGAATCCGACTTGAAAATAAACTATGAAAGAAAAAATATTTAAATAAAAAAATAAATGTTGGGTAGGATTTGCCTCTGAAGCCATCTGGTCCAAGACTTTAATTTGTTGGGAGTTTTTCAATTACTGATTCAATTTCATTGCTGGTGATTGTTCTGTTCAAATATTCTGTTTCTACCAAAAGCAGTAAATGATGTATTAGGATAGACCACTCTAAGATGTGCCTTGTAATTTTCAGGAAAACCACCAATACAAGGACATTAAAAATTATAACCAAAGTCTAACAGAGGAGATAAAAAGGAGTAACTTTTTAAAATTGATTTTTATAAAGGAAGGCAGGAAAGGAATAATTTTTAAAATACAGAAAAGGGGGAAAATAGAAAACAAATAGCAAGATGGCAGACCAAAACCCAGCCATATCAGTAATTGCATCATATATAAATGAATGAAATATTTCAGTTAAGATTTCCAGACTGGAAAATTGTGACTTTAAAAAGCCACAATTACAGCTGCTATAAGAAATACATCATAAACACAAAAATACTCAATGCTTCAAAGAACAGAAGAATGCCAACCAAGTAAGCATTAACCAAAAAGGAGTTGATATGACTATACTGTAATCAAAGTAGACTTTAAGGTGAGAAGAATGAAGAGAGATAAAGAGGCATATTTCATAATATTAAAAGGGTCAATTTATAAGAACACAGAAACCTGGCTAATCCCCTGCAAGTTTGATTTAAAGAAAACAAAAAGGGAGATGGAGGGAGAAGGGGGAGGTAGGAGGTAGGTACGGGGGAGTTAGGGCTGGCAGGGGAGGGAGCAGACCAGGGGAAGAGGGGAAAGGGGGGGAGAGAGACAACAAGTGCCCAACATCAAGATAAAATGTCATCACAAGCATTAGGATGAGAAATCTTAGAAATGACTTTGCACCAATAATTTAACAACTTAAGTGGACAAATGTCTTAAAAAAAAAAAAACATGACTTAGTAAAGCTTATGATCAGGCAGACAAGAACCTTCTTGGTCATCCTATGCTCAGTACATCAAAGCTGCAGGAGCTGAATGCAGCTTACATTCTTCCTTTCTACAAGCTCACTGGGACTCGCACAGACCCTGCTGCACCCAGGTTGTCCTGATGTACAGCATCTAGTTTTCCTGGGACTGAAGGATTACCCAAGACACAGGACTTTTAGTACTATAACCAGGAAAGTCCCAAACAAACCAGGATGATTTCATCAGCCAGTGCCCTCTCTCTGGTCAAAGGACCCAGTTCAGGGGCTGTCCGTGTCTCTCCTGGCATCCTCAAGGGCTGAGCAGATCAGTATCTCATAGCACACCTACAACCAGCTCTTAGAGACGTGGTAACACCTTTAAAGAATTTCTCATCTAATTCCCATAATGAAATGGCTTAATCATTGTTGATTGTCAGTAGAGATGGTATTCTCTGTATGAACTCAAGCTATCAAGATCTTGCCCTTCCCCCATGCATACATGTGTCTTCTACATGGAATTTTGTTTTCAGATGCCAGTTATCTACAGCTACTCTGGTCTTAACTAAGCTTGCATCCTCTACCTGTCCTAAAAAGTCTTCCTCCAGACAATAATTATTGTTCTTAAATGTGAACATAAACAGCTGTAATCCTATGCATGATCTAATTATTCTTGCTTTAAATCAGTTAAGAGAAGATAATGGTAGAAATCCCATATTCCCCTTTTTCTGCAGGTTGCATTTTTTTTAATAAAGGAAAACAACTATACTGACCTTTCATTTCAGTTTACCCTGCAATCTTTTTCTGCCCTTGTTCATTTGATGTTTTCCTTTAGACAAGAAATTCAATAGCTAACTGCAGGGTGATTGCATGAGAAATAACTTGGCAAACATTCATAAAATAAAAGCTTAAACCATTTGGCACTGAATTCAATGATAGGTTTCTTTTCAGGAAACAAGCGTAGAACAGGAAAGGAGGGCTGGAGACTTGGTTTAATCTTCTGGGCATTAGGTCATTTAAACTTCAAGAGTCAAAAAACAGGGGCGCCTGGGTGGCTTAGTCGGTTAAGCGTCCGACTTTCGCTTAGGTCATGATCTCGCGGTTCCTGGGTTCGAGCCCCGCGTCGGGCTCTGTGCTGACTACCAGCTTGGAGCCTGGAGCCTGTTTCAGTCTGTGACTCCCTCTCTCTCTGACCCTCCCCTGTTCACGCTGTCTTCCTCTCTCCTAGAAATAAATAAAACATTTAAATAAAAAAAAAAAAGAGTCAAAAAACAAAAGATGTGAATAGTCACTCTCACTGGTGGAATTGTATCTGTTTCTGGACATAAGGCTAGGATTCATTTGAACATAAGCAATCCTCACTTGCCTTTTTGCTTCCCTACGTATAAATCCCTTGAGTGATCAGCAAACCTTGATTTGCTTTGGAGCTGCTGAAGCAAGGTCACACCCTAGTCATCTCTCCATCTCCCAACGCATAATTCAGATAAACTCTCAAACTTGGAATTGACTTCAAGTGTTTCAAGTAAATCAAGACTCCCTCACTGCTTCTTAGCTGGGGCTTCAGAGATTTAAGCTGTCACTGGCCAAAGGAAGAACCTAGGTGTCACTGAAGACTGTTGTTGTCTTAAGATAAAGGCCATTTAATTCTGGAAATCACCAAAAGACAACACAGAAATTAAGCAGAAAACACTGTCTTAAGCCTGAAAGGAAAAACCTCTATGCTATTATACCTCATTTTCTGGGTGAAAATTTTTCAGTAAAAACAGTGGGAAGAGGCACCAGGGGAAGCTGAGCTGGACAGGAGACTTCCATAAGAATAAGGGCTTTTAAAAAATTACACAGATTCTCCTCCTTCTCTCTCTGCCCCTCCCCACTCACACACTGTCTCACTCTGTCTCTCAAAACTAAATAAACGTAAAAAAAAAATTAAAAATGACACAGATTCTCTTTAATCAAAAAAGGGGGATACAAAAATAAAAATGACCTAAGTTTACAAAAAAATAAATAGCTAAAAGTGTATAGGCTACCCTCTTAACTTGAGAAAATTAGCTTGTATGTCAATATTGTATATCAATATTTTAAACTATGTTTTTAAAATAAAAGGTCAAAAAGACACAAAAATTCCTCTCTGAATACATATCTCTGGTTAAACAGTAAAATGTTGTTTAAGGAGCCTTTAAATTTATAGATAATGGATTGAATAATTTACTAAATGAAGTCTGGAAAATGTGGAATATGTGCCACTTTAAATTTCCTTTGGTCTGATACAAGTACAGTAATGTTCTCTTAACTGGCTAATTTTTGCCTGTTGTACTTTTATCTCTTTTATTTTCATACTTATGTCATTTGGTTCTTTTTTTATTTTTTTAAATTTGTTTCTGAGAGACAAAGAGAGAGACAGCGTGAGCAGAGGAGGGTCAGAGAGAGAGGGAGACACAGAATCTGAAGCAGCTGCAGGCTCTGAGCTGTCAGCACATAGTCCGACGCGGGGCTCGAACCCGCGAACTGTGAGATCATGACCTGAGCTCAAGTCGGATGCTTAACCGACTGAGCCACCCAGGCGCCCCTTATGTTATTTGGTTCTATTTTGTAAATTGCCTGTCATTAAAAGACTTTTTAAAAATGTTTCTTTGTGTCCTTTGAAAGAGAGAGAAAGAGTCCGTGAGTGAGTGGGGAAGGGCACAGGGAGAGGATAAAGAGAGAATCCCGGGGCGCCTGGGTGGCTCAGTCGGTGAAGCGTCCGACTTGGCTCAGGTCATGATCTCACGGTTCCTGGGTTCCAGGCCCGCATCAGGCTCTGTGCTGACTGCCAGCTCAGAGCCTGGAGCCTGTTTCAGATTCTGTGTCTCCCTCTCTCTCTGACTCTCCCCTGCTCATGCTGTCTCTATCTCTCTCTCTCAGAAATAAATAAAATATAAAAGAGAGAGAGAGAGAGAGAGAGAGAGAGAGAGAGAACCCCAAGCAGGCTCCAGGTCCAGTGCAGAGCCCGACATGGGGTTTAATCTCAGGAACCATGAAATCATGACCTGAGCCACCCAGGCACCCCTCAAAGACTCTTCTTTATGATTCATTTCCTTTTTGTATTTATATATCATAAATAAGCTCAGCCTTTTGATGCTAATTTATTTTGTTTCATTAATCATAAAATTTTTCTCTTCCTCCTTTCCTAACTTCCACGGGCTACATCACATTTCTCTTTATTATTTTACCCATTGCCCTTTTAATTTTTTCCTTTAGTACACATATTTTGCTTTAAAAAGGGGAGGAAGAATTAGTATTTTTATTTGCTCCCAAGTAAAATGAGATTAGTATTCCTAAAAATCCAAAATCACAAGAGTTAGAGTTCAGTGTTCTCAAGATTTAGAGCTGTTTTGAAACCCAATAATTAGGGGCACCTGGGTGGCTCAGTTGGTTAAACGTCCCGCTTCAGATCAGGTCATGATCTCACAGTTCATGGGTTCAAGTCCCATGTCGGGGTCTGTGCTGACAGCTAGCTCAGAGCCTGGAGCCTGCTTGGGATTCTGTGTCTCCCTTTCTTTCTGACTCTCCCTGCTCACGCTGCCTCTCTATCTCTCTCTCAGAAATAAATGAAACATTAAAAAACATAAAAAACACTATTTAGGGGCAACTGGGTGGCTCAGTTGGCTGAACATCGGACTCCTGATTTTGGCTCGAGTCATGATCTCATAGTTCGCAGGACTGAGCCTTGAGAAGGGCTCTGTGCTGGGCATGGAGTCTGCTTGGGATTCTCTCTCTCTCTCTCTCTCTCTCTCTCTCTCTCACTTTCTCTCTCTCTCCCTCTCTCTCCTCTCTCTCAGCCCTTCCTCCTGCTTGTGTGCTCTCTCCCTCTCAAACTTAAAAAAAGAATCATTGTTGTTAACAAAATATTCACTTAGAATGACCAATGCATTTTACTGATGCTGACAGGTGCTTCTTGCATTCCACTATTAACGAGAAGACAGAATAGAACAGGACCTACCTGAGAACACAGGCTCTACTATAGGCCTGACTAGATGCAAATCTACACCCCTGGTTTTCTATTTGTGTGACCTCGAGCAAACTGTTCCATCTCTCAAAATTTCCATTTCTCATCTGTAATATAGGGATAACAATGGCACCTATTTCATTAAGTTTTTATGAAGATTAATTTTGATTAGATATTTAAAACACTAAAAATAGTGCCTGGAACATGGTAAAATTCATTAGTGTTGTCTATGTTTTTCTTGCTAGACTATATTGAGACTTTATATGTCTGAAACAACTTTATTTTATCTTCACTCTTAAAATTTTTTTGGAACGAGTAATACAAATGACATAAAATTCAACAGACACAGAGGATCTGTTGTGAAAAGTAGCTATGCATTCTACTTGTTTCTCCGCCCAGTTCTCCTCCTAGGAAGGAGTTACTCTGAACAGTCCTTAGTTGTCCCTACAGAAATAATCTATGTAACTACAGACATGTGCATGCACACATGTACACATATGAGTCTGTGTATGTGCATATGTATGCATACATAATATTGTTATATTTTTAACACTAAATTATGATGTGCTACCCCTTCTCTTTAAACTTAAAAATGCATTTTAGGGGTGCCTGGGTGGCTCAGTCAGTTAAGCATCTGACTTTGGCTCAGGTCATGATCTCACATTCATGGGTTCAAGCCCTGCATCAGGCTCTGTGCTGACAGCTCAGAGCTTGTAGCCTGCTTCGGATTCTGTGCGTGTCTCTCTCCTGTGTCTGCCCCTCCTCTGCTCCTGCTCTATCTCTCTCTGTCTCTCAAAAATAAATAAAAGTTTAAAAAATTAACTTAAAAATGTATTTTAGAGATAATGGTGTATCTAAACCTTACCCCTTTTTAGGGATCATATTATTCCATTGCATACATTTAATTCAGTCCATATTAAACATTTAAACTATTTAAAAACTCTTGCTGTTATAAACAACACTGAAACAAATATCCTCAGAAATACACACATTTAAGTGTGCTCATGGGGTAAATTTCTACAAGTAGAAAAGAAGATAAAGCCCTCTGTGCATTTATAATTTTGATATATTCATTTATAATCATCATATTGGCCTGCAGGCAGGTTTAACAATGTACATGCTCACTAATTATGTATAAGAGTGCCTGTTTCACTCACCCTAATCAATGTATCATGTTATTAAACTTGATGATTTTTGCCAATCTGGTGGGTGAAAAGGGATATCTTAGTATTATAAGTTGTGTGTTTCTCTTGTATGGGTTAGGTTAAGGTTAAGCACTTTATACCAGTTTAAAAGAAATATTAGGATTTTTTTTTTAAATTAAGTATTCATTTGAGTGCTTCCCAAACACCTATTTTAAGCATAATTTATACAAACACAGAGTTGGGTTTTTGTTATGATCAAACATGGCTTTTTTTTAGTAGATAATTTACCCACTTATATTTATGAAGGCCAGTCTTTTTGGTCTTAATTCTGTCATTTATGTTGTGCTTTCTGTTTTTATTGCTTCTACTGAATAATATTATGCTACATGATCATTTTTCTTCCCTTTGTTGTCTGTTTACGTATTCTTGATTAAAAAACTTTAATAAGGAGTGCATGGGTGGCTCAGTTGGTTGAGTGTCCAACTTTTGGTTTCGGCTTAGGTCATGATCTCACAGTTCATGAGACGGAGCCCAGCGTCATGCTCTGCGCTGACAGCACAATGCAGAGCTTGCTTGGGATTCTCTTTCTCTCGTCTCTGTCCTAAACCTGCTCATGTTCTCTCTCTCTCTCTCTCTCTCTCTCTCAATAAATAAATAAAACTTAAAAACAAACTGTTAATAAAACGGGAATGATAGTTATATTTTATAATGCAAGGAAGTATATATCTCAAACATTATCTGACTTAATGGGGTATATCTACCAAATCTTTAAAAAATTAAAAATTCCAATGACATATAAAGTGTTCCAAGGAAAATTTTCTATTTAAGTCACAAATAAGACATAAATGCTCTTTACCACTACTTCCATTTCATATTGTCCTGGAGATATCAGCCAACCTAATTCAATAAGAAAAAGAAACTAGGGTATTAAAAGGAAAGAAAGTAAAATTATCATCATTTGCAGATGATAGGATTACATACCTGGAAAAAATAAGGGGGTTAATTTTAAAAAGTATAATATCAATAACAGAGCTTGTAAGGTGGCTGGGTAAGAAAGTTAATGTACAATGACAGCCCTTATACATATAAACAATTTCCAGTTAGATTATCTACAGGTAAAAAGATCTCACTTAACAAAAGCAATAACGATAACAAAATCTAGGAATACACTTAACCATAAATAAGTAAGATCAACATGAAGAAAGTTTAAAACTTCTTTTGAGAATCAGAAGACATGCTCAGACCCACATACACATACACACGCACATATACACACATAAACATAAAGAAAGGTTTAGAATGTGCTTGGAAAGAAATATAAAAAATACTTAAAAAGTCAGTCACCTAAGTTTATTCATAAATTTGATACATGTTTTAGAGGGTAGGTGTGGGACTAGGCTAAATGACTCTAAAGATCACCTAGAAAAAGAAATAAAAATAGCCAGAAAGTTTCTGAAAAATTAAAGCAAGAGAACTATAACTACTGGATTTTGATACAAATTATAAATTTAAATTTATAATAGCAAGCTTAAAATTTTCTATTTGTACATGAATAGACAGACAAGCCTATAAATAAAACAGAAATAGATCCAAAAATATACAGCTATGTATATGTAAATATCCAAGAAACATTTCAAAATGGCATTGAAAATATCAATTATATAAAATTTGGCAATGGAAAACTGGATGGCTACCTGAAAAACGTGAGTTCGATTCATAACTCCAAAATAACTTTAAAATTGATCAAAAACTTGAGTGTAAGAAATGTAATGTATGATTTTAATGTACTCATAAAAGTAGTAGAAGAAACAATGAAATAAAGCTTTATTCCCTGAAGTGAGAAAAGTTTTTGTAAGTACAAACAAAATCCAGAAGCCATTCAAAATTGATAAATTTAGCTATATAAAAATTTATTTAGAAAACATTTTGTATGGCAAGAATCAGAATAATCAAGTCAAGATCAAACAAAAAATCGAAACTGCATAGAAACAAAAAACTAATTTCTCTAATATATAAAGAATCTCTACTAATCAATAAAAAAAAAGCCTAAAACACCAACAATCCATTAGCCTAATGAGCATGGAGTATGAACAGATAGATCACAGAAAAGCAAATACAGATAACTCTTAAATACGTGACAAAATGCTCAAGGACTGCTACTTTAAAGCACATTATAATATACCATTTTTTAAATCTAAAAGATTGGCAAAATTCAGAAAGTATGATGCCTCTGGGTTGGCTAGAGTTCAGGCAAACAGTCTCATACACAGACTATGTGCATTGAAATCAATAAAACCTGTTTGCAGGGTTATTTTGACATGCTTACCAAGATTCCAAATATACAAACCCTTTACCTGGCAATTCCACATTTAAGACTCCATCCTACAGATTTACTCACATATGTAATGAAGATTATTACTCACTGCAACTTTGTATGGAAGAGCAAGATATAGTAACCTAAATACTCATCAGTAAAGTACTCCTTATGGGGAGTCTGGGAGCCCAGTTGGTTAAGCGTCTGACTTCAGCTTAGATCATGATCTGATGGTTTGTGGGCTTGAGCCTGGCATTGGTCTCTGTGCTGACAGCTCAGAGCCTGGAGCCTGCATTAGATTCTGTGTCTCCCTCTCTCTATGCCCCTCCCCACTCACACTCTGTCTTTCTCAAAAACAAAATAAAAAGATTTTTAAAAGTTAAAAAATAGAGTATTCCTTATATAAATTGTAGTGTATGCATATAATCATATATGATAAGTAGTAAATAAAGAAAAAGAAAAGTGGAGCCTGGGTGGTTCAGTCAATTAAGTCTCTGACTCTTGATTTCGGCTCAGGTCATGATCTCATAGTTTGTGAGATTGAGCTCTGAATTGGGCTCTGAACTCACAGCACATGGAGTCTGCTTAGGATTCTCTCCTTCTCTCCCTGCCTCTCCCATGCTCATGCATGCTCTCTCCCTCTCTCAAAATAAAATAAGTAAATGTTAAAAAAAAAAAAGAAGAAGAAGAAAAAGAGTTTTAGGTACAGATATGGGATGATCTCCAAGATATATTTTTAAAAGGAAAAAAAAGGATACAGAATTTTGAGTGTAATATACAAACATCTAAGTGAAAATTAACTGATAGATTGAGAGGAACATACAATATATATCTTAACTCTGGACACTATAGTCCACATTTCAGTAGTACCAGACTACTTATCATTCCCCACATACACCTTTTTAGTTAGAGCCACCATACTTTTGATTACATTTCTCCGTGTATAATATCCTTCATCCTTATTTTTGCTTGTCAGAATTCACCCCATCTTTAGATCTTCCTGTAATCTTTGACCTCTTTTTCAACATTACCATGTGAACCTGGGTTTTGTTTTTTTTTTTCCGAATAAGTGGTAGTAAAATCTATTAAATCTACATAACGCTGGAAGAAAAGGGAGTGAAAAGGAACAGCTACTAAAGACATGTCTGCCAGACACTTTAATACCCTATGTCATTTAATTTTATAAGAACCATAAAACTTGGGTTTTATTCCAGTTACAAATGTTCAAACTAGCTTGAGGAGATTAAAGAATGTTCCCAGTGTCACACATTAATAATTGGACATGCAGAGGCTTGAACTCAGGTATCTAGGATCCCAAAGATTTCTCTTTTCTACAATAGATTTCTCTTTTCTACAATAGATTTCTCTTTTCTACAATACTTAGGGGATTTCTGCCACTTTTCTTGAGAACCCAAACCTTTGAGATCATCCTATTCAACACTCGATTTACAAATGAGGAAAAGAAATCTGGAGAGGTTAAGTCCTTTGCAAACTAGTTTGTTAGTGTCATTGGAGTTGGATTGAAGGTCTATAAAAACACATGTATGTAATTAGGACTAGGGATGTAAGGTCAGCCTGGTACTTTCCACTTTTATAGTGGAATTTAGAATTAACAGGATAATTGATAGACTTTAAAATTAAAATGTTGTCACATACCAGGGACTGTGGAGGTTCAGGAATGAAAGAATAAACATCTGAGAATGAATATCCATCTGTGAAAACTAAAGCCTGTCTGTAACATTTATAAAAATGCTTTAGTGTAATTAATTCTTTGCCAAGCATCTTTCCTGTGCAAAATGAGTTCTTGACATTCTGATGCAAAGTCCATGTGCCCACAGATAAAATCCTGAGGTCTCCAGTACTTACTTGCCTCCTCCCTCCAATATCTGGCTCCCATCCCACAGCCTCTACCACTCTGGCTCAGGAAGTAAGCAATTTCCTGCCCTAGCTGAGCCGGATATTAAGACCTCTTTGTTCCTTATCTCTGAGAAATAACACCTCAATATTATAACACCAGCAATATTCCAAATGGCTGGCTGACTCAAGGTCATACCTAGCGAAAAGACTCTTGGCTATTCTTTTTTTTTTTTTTTTTTTTTTTTAAGATTTTTATTTATTTCTAGGAGAGAGAGAGAAAGACAACGTGAGCAGGGGAGGGTCAGAGAGAGAGGGAGTCACAGACCGAAACAGGCTCCAGGCTCTGAGCTGGCAGTCAGCACAGAGCCCGACGCGGGGCTCGAACCCACGAACCGCAAGATCATGACCTAAGCGAAAGTCGGACGCTTAACCGACTAAGCCACCCAGGCGCCCCGGCTATTCTTTAACATTAGTGTTGATTGAGAGAGAGCTGTTTGCCCACATTCTAACTGTAAATGCTGTGGGGTGACATGGAGCACAATGGATTATTGCAGTCTGAGATTGTCTGATTTTAGGACAAAGGAGATGTTTTTAAAAAAAAACAGTGAGGTTAGAGGATCTTCCTTTCTGCCCCAAAATCATCCACAAACAAAGCTACGATTTTATGGCAATTTGCGTTTATGGAAGCATCCTCTCTCATATGAGACATCTTAAGTAAATCCATTCATATGGATACAGACCAAACTGAAACTTCTAGGCTGTGTAACATAGGCAATTTGACTATTCTCCTTGGAAGCAATACATACAGAGATAACAACTGCTGACAACTTCTTGGTACATCCCAATGTAGAAAGACATGACATATCGATCTGTACACATAGGCTGTGTTCTCTACTTGCCTGATGGTTAGTAATACCATCTGCACATCCACAGCTTGTCCAGTTTCCAGGCTTCTTCCATTTGGTGGAATGTTCTTAAAACAATATTCCTATTCAACACTTCAAAGGTCTTTCAAAACATTCACTTTTCATGTAATGCATGCCCTACATTCCAGCTTCTTCTTTTTGGAGCTCTGATACCAGGAAAAGCTAAAAAATAGTTCACCATGATAACCAACCACAGAAAATACAATTCAGAAGTAGAAAGGTAGGGAGGACAATCTTTTCTGTCTTCATTAGCAGGGTTAAAGAAATCAAAAACTGTTTGAAAGCTAAGAAATCTTAAAGATCATTTAGTCTCGCCCTCATTTTCTAATTGTGGAAACTAGGCAGGATGATTAAAAACATTTTAAGTAGTGGTGTGAGAAAGGTTCCAGGTAAAGGGAACCACAGTTGGATGGGCCACCAGAAGACTCTGACTAGATGGACCAATCAGGAGGGAACAGAATGTAAGATTAAATAAGAATGGCTGAACCAATTTACAAGGGATCTTGAAATTTCCATTTCCAAATTTCCAATACAGGGATAAATTTTCTACTTTCCTGGAAATTTAGCCATTGAATCATGTAGCTTAGCTTTGGAAAGGGACACAGGATCTCAGCTTTTATTTCTTTTCCTCACTATATTTTAGTTAGTTGTATTTTTTGCTTAATTTAAAAATCTTTGTCATCCACTAGATTGTAATCTTTATACCATCTGGCACAGTTGGCAGGCATATAGTAAGTACTCCAAAATTATCTGTCAAATAAATGAGGTCACCTGAATTAACCTTCTACATAGAGATGACATCTTTTTTTTTTATAGTTTTCTGAACAGTTGACTCCTTATCTGTGGTCTCTATGAATATCCTGATGAAACCTGGCCATCACCAAGGTATCCCATGCCCTTGTCAAGATGCCATTGTTGAGAAGAACCGATGTCTTTTGAAAGGAAGGGGACGGACTTTAGAGTACTAGGATATTGTAGGTCAAAGGACATAAGGCTACTGAACACTTCTTAAGTTTCTGGCAGGCACTAGACTTTAAGTAAGATACAAGGAAATGAAATACATGAGGGTCTTTTAGCACTTCTCAAAAAGCCTTATAGAGTTAGACATTACTATCCCCATTTTCCATATAAAACGACTGAGGCCGACTTTTGAGTACCTGACTCGAAAAGTACAAAAATTGTTAAAACAAAATTGTTACCTTCAAATAAGTCACAATGCAGTTGGAGAGACAGATTTGTAAACACCCAGTGTAATGTTTCTCACGAGTGGGTAAAATGCACTCAACACTCAAAAGAAAGCTATTTATTTGGCCTAGAGTTTTGGAAATGTCAAGAAGGGTTACACAGAAGAAATGGTTTTTGACCGGAGTTGTGAAGGCGACTATCAGGAGGAATCAACCTGACTCATCAGAAAGAGTCTCCCAGAAGAAGGAGTCAAAGAACAGAGTGCAGACAGAAGATTTTCTCATGGGACATAAAAAGTTCCAGCTAGGCTGAGGACACACCCAGGTAAATATGTACTATCTTCAGTGAAATTTTTATAAGGTTTTGTTTACTTGATACATAAGTACCCCCCCCAAATCCATCCACTTGTAAGCAAACTTGTGGGCACTTGCATGCACACATGCACGCGTGCGCACACACACACACACACAACCACCGTCACCAATATCACCATTATCACCATAAGCATTCCACAGTCATGCACAGACAGATTGTCTCAGTGCCCTTTCTACTAAACTCATTGCTTCTACATGTTAATAAACAATGCGCTTAGTTTATATGGTAAGAGTACAAACAAAGGAATTTTAAATGGTAGACATGGTTAACTGATTTCAATATTACAGACATTTGTCTAGCACCAAAATTTAAAAGAGGTAATAAATACAGACTAGGCAGTAGTGGAAAAATTTCCTGAACTTAAGTTCATAATAGAAAATGGTGCGTGTCCTCTGCAGTTTGCTTTTAATCCAGATGAAAAGTCTTTCATGGAAACAGATACCTTCCTACAGGTTTAGTGTATGAAAAAAAAAAAAAGAAAAGACTGCCCCACTTTAAGGCAGGCACATAGACCAACTCACTCTCTTGTTTAGAGGAGACTAAACTGGGAATTTAAATCTCCCAGTTTATTAATCCACAGAATGCTACCCAAAACTAATGGGCTAAGAGCTAAATCAAACTTGCTGGTGTTATGCAACAATGGGTTATTTGAGATATTCAGCAAGCAGCTAATATGTGATTATTGCTTACTTGTTAATAGTTAATGCAAGAGCGATAACTTTTCAATGAAAGCACTGAACAATGTCCATGGTCACTCAATAAACTTGGGAGTCTCTGGCAGCAAACGTTAAATTTTAAGCTTCCTACACCCAACACAAATCTGTAAAGCAGCCAACACAGCAGGAAGTGATTGTGTATCCAAGATGGGCTGGATAGACACCCATTTCATAGCTCAGCAATGACACTGAGGCTGAGAGTGGCATATGTCAGGGATTTGGGCATATTCTACTACCAGATTAAGAAAAATACTGAAAAATGATGGTAGGAAGTGATATGAACAGTGTGTGGAAAGAAGTCTAATTTGAGAGTGGACCTGATTTCCTTCATCTTGAACTTGATATGCCTCAAATTCCCCACACTCCATGGTTTGTACAACTGGATAGTCTTACTGAGGTCATGGAAGATGGTGTGGAAGTGATATTAAATCCTTATATGAGTCCTATGAGAGCAAGTGCTACTGCTGAAGAGAATTCAGAGTTTTCCAATGCAAAGAGCTTTAAATAGGCTCAAAGGGTTCTGAAAAAGAGGTTCTAGAAATACAAAGCACAGCAGTGAAGTGTTACAGCAGATGCCAAAAGCACTGATGTATGACGAAGTGAATTAGGAAGAAAGGAGAAAAGACACGTCTTTAGAAAAACTTGGTTCCATCTGGATTCACAGAAAGAAGATAGAATATTAACCCAGGAAGAGAAGTTGAGGAGGAGACTAAGCCTCTAAACAGCATGGCTTGGGGTGGCTGGGTGGCTCAGTTGGTTAAGTGTCTGACTTCGGCTCAGGTCATAATCTCACAGTGCGTGGGTTCGAGCCCTACGTCAGGCTCTGTGTTGAATGCTTGCTCAGAGCCTGGAGACTGCTTCAGATTCTGTGTCTCCTTCTCTCTCTGCCCCTCCCGCACTCATGCTCTGTCTCACTCTGTCTCTCAAAAATAAATAAATGTATAAAAATTTTTTTAAAAAGCATGGCCTTTGTTCCAGGTTGTCACATGACTTTTCTTTGGGAAAATCATCTTGGAACTTTAGAACTAGGAGTATCAGAGATCAGCCCAATTACTATACAGTTGGGAAAACTGAGGGTCCAGAGGTAAATGACTGACCCAAGGCTGCACAGCTAGTAACTTGTCCACCAGGACTAGAGCCCTTCTTTCACACATCTGTCCTCTGGTAGGGATCAGAAGGCTCTGAACTTAGTGTTTATTCCCATAACAACTAACCACTCTATAATAAAATGACTCTATAAATTCTCTATGCTCAGTTTTCTCAACTGCTCTGATTCATGGAATTATAAGAATAAAATGAAGAAGTGGCATGTAGCATTCATAGTAAAAGGCAAATAGTATTATCCAAAAATGAAAAATTCTAACCAGATGGTATCTCCTGAGAGGTTAGGGATGAGAATTAACTTTGTATGTTTCCCAGGTTCTAACATACATTACATAAATAACAGTGAAATGAACTGAAATACTTCCATTTTACTAAAGTCAAAATAACTTAAGATTGTGTACAGCAAGGAAGCCATTTAGTAGGACTACTTCTAAGGCTATATTTTCAAAATAATAAATATATCCTTTGGAGAAAAACAATATCCCTCTGCAACATATTCTTAGATCTAGCAAGAATTTAAACATACAGAGGTTCTTGGAAAAAATAATTTTGATTACATTTGCAAATTTCAGAACTCAACAAATAATTTCCAATTACTATGAAGCTTATTTTCTTTATTCCTTAGTTCCTTATTTCAGTACAGAAAAACTCTCCTGAAACTAAACTTTCTTATATTAACAAACAAAATAAATTTAATTTAAAAAATTTATACAGGACCACTCAGTTGGTTAATAATTCCATGCAATTGACATGACTTTAAAATATTATCAGCATTTATGAACCACCTTACTTAAATTTTTGTTTAAATTTATAATTCAGTTTAAGCTTAGCATTTGAAGTTTCTAAAAATAGAATTACTCCATTGATAACACCTGACATTCCACTTACTGCTACTTTTAAGTTGGAAGAACATGTATCAGATATTTGAATTCATAAAATATTGGTCTTTGAAATTTTGTTTCTATTTGTCATTGTATTTTGTCAGATCTTTTTTTAAGTTTTTATTTAGGGGCACCAAACCTGGGTGGCTCAATTGGTCAAGCATCTGACTTCAGCTCAGATCATGATCTCACAGTTTGTAAGTTCAAGCCCTGCATCAAGCTTTATGCTGTCAGCACAGAGCCTGCTTCAGATCCTCTGTCTTCCTCTCTCTCTCTCTCTCTGTCCTTCCCCACTGGAGCTCTCTTTCTCTCTCTCTCTGACTGTCACTCTTTCTCTAAATAAATAAATGAACTTTTAAAAAATACAGTTAGTTAATATACAGTGTGATGTTAGTTTCAGATGTATAATATAGTATATATACTATGATGATTTGAAACTTCCATACAACACCCAGTGCTCATCACAGCCAAGTGCACTCCTTAATCTCCATCATCTATTTTACCCAGCTCCCCACCTCCACCCCTCTGGTAACTATCAGTTTGTTCTCTATAGTTAAGAGTCTGTTTCTTGATTTGCCTCTGCCTCTCTCTCTTTCTTTCCTTTGCTCATGTGTTTTGTTTCTTAAATTAAATTGAGTGAAATCATATGGCATTAGTCTTTCTCTGACTTATTTCACCTAGAATAATATTCTCTAGCTCCATCCATGTTGCTGTAAATGTCAAGATTTCATTATTTTTTATGGCTGAATAATATTCCATTGTATATATATATATATATATATATACCACATCTTCCTTATCCATTCATCAGTACATGGACACTTGGGTTGTTTCCATAATTTGGCTACTGTAGAGAATGCTGCTATCAACATTGGGGTGCATATATCCCTTTGAATTAGTATCTTTGTATTATTTGGGTAAATATGTAGTAGTGCAATTGCTGGATTGTAAAGTAGTTCCATTTTTAGGTTTTTGAGGAAAGTCCATAGGTTTTCCTGAGTGGTTACACCGGTTTGTATTCCCACCAACAGTGTAAGAGGGTTTCCCTTTTCCTCCACATCCTTGCTGACATCTGTTGTTTCTTGTGTTGTTGACTTTAGCCATTCTGACATGTGTGAAGTGATATCTCATTGTAGGTTTGATCTGTATTTCCCCAATAATCAGTCGTGTTGAGCATCTTTTCATAGGTCTATTGGTCATCTGTATGTCTTCTTTGGAAAATTTTCTTAAATATCTTTGCTTTTAAGTAGGATATCAAATTCCTATGTTAACATTTATTTATTCTTTTGCATCTTCTCCAGAGGATTTATCATTCAGCACATAAAAATGATTTCATGTCAGGTTCAAGCCCTACATCAGGCCCTGTGCTGACAATTTGGAGTCTGGAGCCTGCTTCAGATTATGTGTCTCCCTCTGTTTCTGCCCCTCCCCTCCTTGTGTGCTTGCGCGCTCTCTCTCTCTCTCTCTCTCTCTCTCTCTCGCTCGCTCTCTTTCTCTCTCAAAAATAAATAAATAAACATTAAAAAATGATCTAATTTCAGAAATAGGTGAATTTCAATGGGTACATTTTGTGAAATTCCATTAACTTGAATTGCCCCTACTGTCAGGAAAAAAAGGTCTGAATTGCCTCATGTGATTTTACCTCTCAGCTCTGGAGCACAGAGATAACAGTTACCTTCATCATCAGAAAGTTCAGGACCAAATTCTACCAAGTGCACTGGCATTGTTGCTGAGGAAATAAAATACCTAAGAAAAATGAAGTTGGTCCTCAATTTGGTTTCCCTCGCTGAAGCAGTTCCAGATAGTGTGTTTTAATGTACACACTTCTACTGCCATTAAGACTCTCAAGTTATTGGGGCACCTGGGGGGCTCAGTCGGTTGAGCTTCCAACTTTGGCTCAGATCATGATCTCACAGTTTGTGGGTTCAAGCCCCATGTCCAGCTCTGTGCTGATAGCTCAGAGCCTGGAGACTGCTTTGGATTCTGTGTGTGTGTCTCTCTCTGCTCCTCCTCCTCTCTCTCTCTCAAAAAAAATGCATTTAAAAAAATTAGGACTCTCAGGTTCTTAAATCCCTGTCCACATTTTTCAATTTGCAGAGACGGCAAAGTGTCCCCAGAGCATGTTGACCCAGATAATGACCCAGAGCCATGGTCACCATCCTCACATCTTGTGACACCAGTGCCTCTCACATGTGAAGTCTGGTTTGTCAAAATGCAGTTTTGGATGGCCTTTGCTAACCCATGACAGATAGCAATATTTTAATGTCCATTAACAACTTCCTCAAGTTTTAAGTTTAGAAAAAACTTATTCCAATTTCACTCACAGGAGAAGTTGCACAAGAAAGAAAAGGACTACAGGATAAAAGAAGATCTATAGAATTTGGCCTGAACAAACTGTAACAACAGGGACTTGCTTAGCAACAGTCTCTATATCAGGGTGAGACAAGGAAACCAGAAGAATGAGAGCATCAACATGTGACTTGCATATTGTCCAAGGTGGTAAGAGATATCCAAAGTCCAGACAAGGTAGATCAAGTAAATTAATTGGCTCCAGAAGTAATTCAATGAGGATCTAGAGAATGCTGTAAGAAGTGTCAAATATTACTTCTGAAGGCTATATGGGGTCACCATGTAGACCATAGGCTTTGGACTCAGATCTGGGTTTGAATTCTGCCTATACCACTTCCTAGCCAACCGACCCTGAAAAGGTTACTTAACCTCTCTGAACCTCAGTTTCTTCATCTAGAAAGTGGGGATAACACTGACTACTACCCGAGTAGGCTGCTATTGGCTTAGGGAGGCACGTGAGTGTGAATGCTTAATACAGTCTCTGGCTCACAGCAAGAAATTGAAAAAAGAAACTGGCTACTTGAGGAGATGAGAGATGTAACCAAGAAATTTTACAAAAGATTATGTAGACTAGGGCACCTGGGTGACTCAGTGGTTAAGCGTCCAACTTCAGCTCAGGTCATGATCTCATGGTTCATGATTTCAAGCCCCACATCAGGCTCTCTGCTGTCAGCACAGAGCCTGCTTCAGAAACTCTGTCTCCCAGCCTCTCAAAAATAAGTAAACATTAAAAAAAAAAAGGATTATGTGGACTAAACAGAAAGGAGCAATGTCCTATCATTGCAGGGGAGAGGGCATGACAAGTTCAGAAGCTCTACTTAAAGCTTCTCATGTTCTAAGAAAAATGGCTGATTACTAGTAACCATATAAACCAAATTCAGGACTAGAATCAAAGATAGATTTCACTAATAATAGGAGATGATTTGATATAGGTTAAGGATATCTAGATATATTTTCATCAGACAATTGAAAAATTTACCATCTAAAGAGGACAAAGAGAGCTGAAAGCACAATATTTATCAGAATAGTACTTGCTAGTAATTACTAATAGTTTGAAGATGTCCCATAAGAATTCCTTCCCTTGGACAGATAAGTGGGAAATGACACAATAGTGCTTCCATTGTCCTCTGAAATGGTTGCCCATCTTGTACTAAAACTATTTGTTCAAGAACTAAAAAACTAGATTATAATTGTGAGGTATACAGAAACCAAATTCATATTTTTATTCTCAAAGAGGCTAAAAACATATTCTGTGCTTTAAAAACTTAGCTTTACATTTGGGAAACAAAGCTTTTTCCATTTATCAGGGCAGGCTGCTATAATCTTGCATGTCTAGAGAGGGGTAACAGAACTGAAGAGTGGAACATATATCATTTGGATAAAATGTTTTCAATATTACACTTTTAGTATCTAAAAACAAGTAAACAACAATAAAAAGATTTTTTAAAAAGCTACAGAAAAAGTTTGATATGATCTTTGTGGCTAGTGAAGAAACTCAGAAAACAGAAAACAAATGGACTAATCATCCCTCCCTCTCTCCTCACCCATCTCAGTCTTCCCCTTCAGCAGGAGGGGTATAAAATAATTTCCAGAGAAACATGATATTCTTCTTTATCAAAGAGGGGCAGAGGTTATAAAAAGATTGAGAAACACCTTTAGAAGCCCACCAGCTGGAGAAGTATTTAAACATCACTAGGGACAACATAGTCTCCCTGTGAGGCATGCTACAGGAAGGAGATGAATTGAAGCCTTTAATCTCCTCTGTGGTAAATGAAGCCCCAAAAAATCAGATTATAAACATTGGGATACTAGCTCAAGTGGTTCCACCAAAGATTTTATTGCAGTGGCTGTGTCTGACCTTTGTTGTTATCTGTTCTCTTAGGAATATATTTAAGTCAGAGGAACAAGATCCTGGAATGAGGATTCACTTCTTTACACACTACTAATCGTATGCTCATTTGAAAAGGAAAATGGAAAAGTAAATATTACTTTTACAAATGTCAATTCTGTATGAATTTAATATATTGCTTTTGAAAATGACCTTTCACTTAAGTTAGACTTACAGTGATAAACACAATTTTTCTGTAAGAGCAAAGTCGTTTTTGCTTACACTAAGAGTCTGATTGCCCTCTGCCATGAAGTATTTGACTTCAATGGCAAATTTGACTGAGTTTTCTGCTCAGCATGTTTTTAACCTTAGTTCTTCAATGTGACTCTTCATTAGGATTAGATTTTTGAGTTGAAATAATATTTTACACAAAAGAAACAAAAATCACCTCTTTTGGGGCAATGATGAGCAGTTAAAGATGATTTACACAGCTCTGAACAACGACCGTTGTGGCAAGTTCTGGTATCAGACCTGCTGCTGAATTTCTGAACATTTCAGGGAAGTTTGTTACTCATTACAGTTCATGGTTAGAGTACATATTTATATTGTCAAAATTATCAGCTGATACTTGAGCTTACATGAACAGAACAATAGCAGTGTTCATGGTATGAAGGGAATGAGCACACTACAGATGGCTGAATTGTGCCAGTGCTAGATCATGGGTTATGTTAAGTGAGTTATGACACCTTGGGTCTTGCTCAAGGCCCGGGAGATAATGCAGTTAGAATAAGGGATGTGCTGTGGTGCCTGGGTGGCTCAGTCGGTTAAGTGTCTGACTTTAGCTCAGGTCATGATCTCACCACTCGTGGTTCAAGCCCCGTGTCGGGCTCTGTGCTGACAGCTCAGAGCCTGGAGCCTGCTTCGAATTCTGTGTTTCCCTCTCTCTCTGCCCCTCCCCGACTCACGCTCTATCTCTCTCTCAAAAATAAATAAATGTTGAAAAACTGAAAAAAAAAAAAAAAGAATAAGGCCAAGGGAACAGGAAATAAAGAGCTCAGATCTCAGAGATTAGTGGAGATTGTTTGTGGAGTTGTGTAAGAGAAATGCCTAAGGAGCTCAATAAACATGTTCCATCTCCCTGCACAAAGGATACCTAAAGACAGTGTTCACTGGCTGAAACCACAGAGCAGGGCCACTATGTACATAAAGAGCTGGACAATAAGGCTGAGCTCATCAGAGATGGGCTAAAATAAGGTTATAAAACCAGGAGTGAAAAACATAGAGCTTTTGGACCATCGGTAGCAGTGGGGGTGATCCTCCCCCTCATACCCAGATGGGCAACTCCAAACTCTTTTGCTGTACGCAGATGTTTTATCCCAGCGGGCAGCCTTTGGACTAGCCAACAACTGTGTAAGGTGAACTTAACTCCTGAGATATTTCGATTGACAGTGGGTCCCTGCCATCAAACCCAGAAGACCTCTTTGAAAACCAACTGTCTAACTGTGGGCAACTTGAATAGCCATTGCTTTTGTAAGACTGACCACTGGATATTTTTGTGACTTCATTGCATTGCAAGCCCAAACAGGTTCATTATGAGCCTATTTTCTAGTGGCTGGACAAAGGGAATAGACATCAAGTATCAGATGTCATTGCTGATTGGATATAGAGGAAGGAAGAAATTATGACGGAGCTATACCACTAGCACTGCTCTTAAATGTAGGATTAATTTAAGAGAATTTACTATAGTGAGTTTGGTGAAGGAAACAAAATAACAGTAGAATCGCCTAAGGCGTTAGTCAAGACTTTGCCTCAGAATAGTGAATTGAGAGAATCACTCTCGGGCTTAATGATAATTTCTACATTTTCTTTGGAACCTAATGAATTATTTCTGGCATTTGAGTCTCCATATAATATAAAAGGGAACTTAACAATTTGGAGATGAAAGAAACAAGCATTCTGTATATTGGTTTGCCCTCAATTAACATGGGCTGGATAAATTTGACTACCTTTTTAGGATTTTGGTGTCAACATCTATATCACTAATATGACTAAGACTAATATTCCATTTTCTCAATCACTTATGATTCCTTGATTTCAAGAATGTAAGTTCTATTTAGCAGCTGAGTATCCATTATGTCCAAGAGACAATAATAACATACAAACATATGTTGACCTCAAAAGGGAGTGGAGCTAATCACCTGGGGTACAGTTTCTTACTAGCAGATACATATTTGTGCAAGAACAAAGGCAAAATTTGGTGCTAATATGCATTTTTTACCCTGGTAGCTTTCATCAGACTAAAAATTAGTCGAGATCATTGTTTTGTAGTTTGAGTCATAGATTCTATTCCTACATAGCACCAGGGGCATATCACTTCTGATAAGGGAGCTTATAGTTTATTATAATTGTATTTCAGAGAGACAATACCTGATAGGATTTGAAGTAACCTCTAGTGGTTTTAGTTTGAAAAACCGTTTCTATTGGAATAACTGGTTGTAAATCTGCCACTAAGATGAAGGCGATTTATTGCTTAGAAATGCAGGAGAGGGAAAAGGGAAAGTCTTAGAAAAAAGTAAGGGTAAAAGAAAATTTTAAAATACTAAACACCAGTCAGAAATGTGAAAACATGAGTAGCAGAGTATAATTCTTAAAATAAACAACTGAAGTAAATTCAAATTCTAAACAAACTTAGGACTAACAATAATTTTTTAAAAAAATTTAACCTTTATTATTATTATTACTACTATTTTTAATCGTTTATTGTCAAATTGGTTTCCATATAACACCCAGTGCTCATCCTAACAAGTGCCCTCCTCCATGCCCACCCCCCCTCTCCCCCCACCCCCATCAGTCCTCAGTTTGTTCTCAGCATTCAAGAGTCTCTCATGGTTTGACTCCCTCCCTCTCCCCCACTAATTTTCCCCTTCTTCTCCCCCACGGTCCTCCCTTAAGTTTCTCCTAATTCTCCTATACGTGCAAACATATGGTAGCTGTCCTTCTCTACCTGACTTATTTCGCTCAGCATAACACCCTCAAGGTCCATCCATGTTGCTACACATGGCCAGATTTCATTCTTTCTCATTGTCGTGTAGTATCCATTGTACAGATATACCATATCTTCTTGATCCATTCGTCCATTGATGGACACTTAGGCTCTTTCCATGTTTTGGCTATTGTTGAGAGTGCTGCTATGAACATTGAGGTCCATGTGCCCCTATGCATCAGCACTTCTGTATCCCTTGGGTAAATTCCTAGCAGTGCTATTGGGGAGTTCTATTGTTAATATTTTGAGGAACCTCCACACTGTTTTCCAGAGGGGTTGCACCAGCTTACATTCCCACCAACAGTGTAGGAGGGTGCCCATTTCTCCACATCCTCGCCAGCATTTAGAGTCCTCTGATTTGCTCATTTTAGCCACTCTGACTGGCGTGAGGTGGTATCTCAGTTTGGTTTTGATTTGTATTTCCCTGATGAGGAGGGATGCTGAGCATCATTTCATGTGTCTATTGGCCATCTGGATGTCCTCTTTGGAGATGTGGCTGTTCATGTCTTCTGCCCATTTCTTCACTGGATTGTTTGTTTTTCAGGTGTGGAGTTTGGGGAGTTCCTTATAGATTTTGGATACTAGCCCTTTATCTGATATGTCATTTGCAACGATCTTCTCCCATTCCATCGGTTGCCTATTAGTTTTGTGGATTGTTTCCTTTCCCATGCAGAAGCTTTTAATCTTGATGAGGTCCCAGTAGTTCATTTCTTGATGCTCTTGATTCCCTTGCCTTTGGGGGTGTGTCAAGTAAGAAATCGCTGCAGTTGAGATTAAGGAGGTTGTTTCCTGCTTTCTCCTCTAGGGTTTTGATGGTTTCCTGTCTCACATTCAGGTCCTTTATCCATTTTGAGTTTATTTTTGTGTATGGTGTGAGAAAATGATCTAGTTTCATTCTTTTGCATGTTGCCGTCCAGTTCTCCCAGCACCATCTGTTGAAGAGGCTGTCTTTTTTCCATTGGATACTCTTTCCTGCTTTGTCAAAGATTAGTTGGCTGTATACTTTTCGGTCCAATTCTGAGTTCTCAATTCTATTCCATTGGTCTATGTATCTGTTTTTGTGCCAATACCATACTATCTTGATGATGACAGCTTTGTAGTAGAGGCTAAAGTTTGGGATGGTGATGCCTCTCGTCTTGGTTTTCTTCTTCAATATTACTTTGGCTATTTGGGGTCTTTTGTGGTTTCATACAAATTTTAGGATAGAGAACTAACAATAATTTTTAAATGACTTTTTGCCAATGCCAAACCTCTAAAGACACTAATTGGTCTATTTTTAGGCAGACAGACAAATAGATTATGGATATTGGATCATCTAAAATTCGAAGCCATAACCTTATTTTACAAGAGCTTTTGAATAGCAGAACAGGCAATGTTAGTAGTGTGTTTTTGTTTGTTTTGTTTTGGAGAGAGAGAGAGAGAGAGAGAGAGACCCAGGAGTATAAGTTTAAAAATGTGAACAATCTGAAATTGTAGGAGCCAATATAAAATAAAAATCATCAGAAGGGCGCCTAGGTGGCTCAGTTAGTGAACTGTCCAACTCTTGATTTTGGCTCAAGTCATGATCTCACGGTTGGTAGGGCTGATCCCTACATTGGGCTCTGTGCTGACAGCACAAAACTTGCTTGAGATTCTCTCTCCCTCTATCTTTGCCCTCTCCTATTCTTGTGCACAGATGCACGGTCTCTTTCTCAAAAAAAAAAAAAATAATTTTTTAAGTAAAAAAAAGTCATCAGAGCAATAAAGGAAATTTAATGAAGTGAGGTTTGCCCATTTCCAAGCAAGCCAAAAGCCAGAATTCACTGTTTGAAATGCCAAATGTATCATTTAAAGACAGCAACACTGGAAAGGAAGAACCATCTTGCTGAATAACATAAGCCTTGAGTCTGTTACAGTAGACACTTGATAAGTATTTGTTACATGAATGAAGTGTGGAGATTCCAGAAACTCCGCAGCCTTCGACCAACTAGCACTGGCCTCCCTGCTGGCACAAAACCTGTAGTGCTTGAAAGAGTTATGTCTGGGTTCTGAGAATAATCCACAGGACAGAGAGCTCTTAGCAATATTAAAACTGGACTCATTTTTCAGAGCTGAGTACAAAGGTCGCTATGACCTGGAGAACAGAAGGAAGAGAGAGGGAGGACTTTGTAAATGAAGTATATATATCACATTGTCGGAATACCTAGACCAGCATATAGTCACAACCAGTATCTGACTGATAAAGGGAATAGTAGTTTATTCATTCTTAAAAAGAACTGTAGTAGATCCTATCATACATAAGCAAGGCAAGCCTTCCATGATAATGAATGCCTAAACATTGGATTTTTCTTACATGTATATGTATGCTCGGTAAGGTGCAGCATGCATAAATCAGAGTCCAATGCAAAATTCTACCCACAAATGACAGATTTTCAACAGTCTGACCTTAACCTTCAGTTTATAAAAGCACTTTTGTGTTCAAAATATACCTATTCATGATATGCAACTCATTTTATCTTGTTTCCATATGGATGGGACTCGCAATGGGGGAAACAATGACAAATCTGTCTCGACTGGAAGTGTTCTACCAACCCTCCCTCCTCTCCCCTCCATCTCCTGCTCCCTGGGCCCGCAGCCATGAGGCCAAAAGAAGGAGTGACATTAGGAGGCTAACGGGGGTGACTGCTATTGGCTGCACCTTCGCACTCAGGCACATGTCTGTCCAGCAGTGGAAACAAAGGTCTGCACTCCGCTAGCCAGCGCCATGCCACTTCTGTCTCTGGCATTCCTCACTGAGGCAACAGAAGGGCAAAACCGTCCATTTCCATGCGGGTCCTCGCTGCCCTCCCCCGCCAAGCCTGGGATAGGCATTAAGTAAGGCCGCCTTTGCGGAGAGCATTTCCCCCCTTGGAGCACGCTCTCACAAGCCCCCTTTGTTCCCTGCCCTCCGCCACACTGTACACTGTGGCAGCAGCCGTCCAGATGTTCTCTATCACAGCCTGAGCTGTGCCAGCAAACTTTGGCACGCATGAAAGTGCACTGAGTACTGGCTCTCCAGAAATACCTTATCCCCCCTCTGATTTCTGCAAATATTTTTAAATGTTAATGGGTTCCACTCACCCACAACCTAGGGGGAGGTTACAGAACAGGGCTCTGTGTGTCCAGCAAATTAGCAGCCCGAGGATACTGCGTGGCGCCTGGGTTCTGTCTGCCCTTGGGCGTTGGCTGGGCTTCTCCAACCTTGAACTATGGAGGCCAGTTTGCCAGCGCATAGCTTTCTAGTGACAGAGGTTAGATGGGCAGTTGGCAGGAAAGTTACTCTGAGCTACAAAAAAGAAAGGACCCTATCTTCCTCTGAAACTTCTGAAAGCAAGAGAGATCCTTTGAGCGTTTTGAAATGAGTATTTTTCCTTTACTCATTCTCTTTTTTTGTTTCCGCCAGTTCAGTACATGGGCACAAAACAATTTGATGCGTGCTCTGACACTTTGGGTATCAGGTACCTTTTGAAGTACCTTCATGATAGAAAATGCTACATTAACAGAAGCTTCAGAGCAAATTTTAATAAAATGGAAATTTGGATCTTTTATATATAGGTGAGAAAGTGATATGTATTTGGAGGGATAAGAAGAATAGATAGAATATGTTTGTCACGGGAGAGACATTCATCTTACTCGTATTGTGACAGCTGTTTTAAGGACCAGCTAGAGGACTTTAAATAGCCCTCTATACTCAAAACCTAACTGAAAACCACTCTTGAAGAGTCTTTGTTTTGAATCCTGTCCTGATAATCTCACTGGCCCCTCTGGAAACAAACTGCCTACGTGTTTTCCACTTGTTTCTCCATGGTTACCGCTCTCTGGCTTACAAAGTTGCACTGTGTGACATGGAGAGCCCACAGGTCCTGCCCCTGCCCACATTCCGGAGTGAAGGAGCTGGCTCTCAGGTCTTCTATCTCCTGGATGTGAGCTTCAGAGAATCATGCCAGGTTCCAAAGGCTTCATAACGTGCCAGTCATACCAGCAGTATTTCTTCTTCAAGTACAGTTTTGTTCTACCACTTTCCAGTGAGGAGGAGTGGAGAATGAAGAGAACTTCAGTTTGATCTGACTGCAGAGCAAATGCAGGATTTGCTGCACTCCAGATAACGCTCGAGAATCTTGAGGAGTAAAACCATCTACCCACACATCAACCTGAGCCCTGAGAAAGGACATCATACCTCACAGCTTACGTTCATATGACTTTCTATTCTTCATTAGCATTTTTAACTCCTCCTACCCAAGAGGAAGGACTATCCAAGAGGGTGGGACTATCCTACCCAACCAAGTAAATGGTGTAAATGTTCATTACAGGAATTTCCCCCAAAGACCCCCTAGCTATTCATGGAAAGCAGCAATCAATAGGCATTCCCCTGGAGTCTTTGAGTCCCTTGCCTCAAGATCTTCCCCTTGATCTTTCTACCAATCCCGGACTCTTACCCAGTCCTAATCAATTCCCCACATGGAAAGATCAGATGTAAACAAAACTTCCAATCCTCAGTACATTCTGACCTCACCTTTTCTCCAACCTCTTCTGGATGCTGCCAAAACTCTGTGAAGGGAGGCTTATTTCTCACCACACTAAGCAATGAACTCAGCTCTCTCTTACCAACAGACTACTACTGGCTGCTGTTTAGTCAGCCTGCTCTTGACACTCTTCTGTTTAACTATAACCTGAGATGGGACTAACATTTTGAGATTTTTAATTTTATGCTTAAAACTGGGGGAGGTGGGACAATTTTTTCAACTATCTTCTTCCTCTCAAAATGATTCTTTTCCATTATTTAAATGGTTCTGAGAAAATTAAAAAACTGAAATTAAGAAGAATATCCATGATGAGTTGATTCTAAAATGAAAGTTAAATAATCTTCAGACGCAAAAGTTTACTTAATAAGCTCAAAATATAGGCAGAGACCATGTCTTCAATCTCCAAATTTAAGTCACAACAAATGAATTAATTTGGTGCAAACTGAAACACCTCTAAATGTTTACCATAGTGTCACATCCTTTAGATTTTTCTGACGTGGGAAAACCTAGCATACAGAATTTTATTCTTAGCAGTCCCTCCAAGTGTGGCTTGCCATGGGTCTATCTTGATAAGGCTCCCTCAGAGGGGCTATCAGGGTAATGGGCAAAAGAGTAGAACCAGGGTAACAGCCCCCATTGAAACTTACTAAATTTATTTTCAACCCACAACCAAAGCAAAGTTATAAAATGCCTGATATAAGACAGGTGTCTCACCAAAGAATATGATTATAACTACAAAGACCATTAAAATCTCTGGACAAGAAGTGTGCTGAGCCAAAGGAAAGAGCTATAGAATAATCACCTCCTGTGTACAAATGCCTTTGTTTAAATAAGATAAAAATTTTAAAAAGAAGTACAAACTCAGTGGACATTTTAGGTACAACAGTGTTTCTAAAGCTAAGTCAGTAAACTTTAGCTAGGAGCCTGCAAACACTTTGGCTTTTCTTTAAAAGAGGTCTGTAAGTTTGAGGTTTGAGGACCACTGCTACACAGCCTAAATCCTAACTTAAGCCAATATAAAGAAGACAAGACTTTTGGTTCAAGAAGACAGCTAAATAGATTTGTTGATCTGTTCAAATGCCTTCCATCCCCCCCCACCCCCCGAATTTTCCCAAATTCAGAGAAAGCCTAAAAGTCAAAATACATCCACAGTAAGCCTGGAATGCCCAGAAAGGATATCAGCAGTATCCACAAACAGAGAGAATTTTCTGGCAGATGAAATCAGATTGACTGCAGATTCCAAAAGACACACACACACACACACACACACACACACACACACACACACACACCTTAATCCCATAAAAAATGAAGGAGAGACTCTCCTGCAAATTTGAGTTTACCTAGTAGAATCCTAGATTAAACCTGTGAGTCAGAGACAACAGGGGCTAGGAAGAATGGGCCCAGAGTGGACAGGTAATTATGGGCAGCAGGACAGCTGAGCCAACCTCCACACACAGAGGCACTTGCTTTGGTGTTGCCCCAAGAGAAAGCACCAATACTGGTCTCCCATAAATATGGGAGTTCTGATCCAGGACGGACAGAACGGGCTGTGGGAGAAGTATGTGCCCCTTGCTATCATAAATGCTGGGAGATCTCATAGAAGAAAGCTACTACCTCTATACCCAGGCCTGCCTACATCATACCTCTCCTTTGCACAACCAATAGAGCCAGGGCTCATATACTCATTAGCAAGGGACAAGGATCATTCCTCATGCTGACCAAACTGTTTTAACAAGCAATAGTGATCAGCCTAGCCTGAGGGGTTTTACCTTGTGTCACATGGACTTTTTTGTCTGATCTAGCCTATGGAGCCTTTCTCAGAATGTTTTGAAATGTACAATATTTAAAAAAAAACTTACAGAATTAAAAAGGAAGTGAATTATATTGACATGAAAGTATCAAAAAATTTTTAAATTATATAAAAAGATACTTGCTTCTTTATTAAAACATAAAATGAAAAGATCTACCAAACTCTGCCAAAGTTTTGAAGCAGTGATGATGAGAATCCACAACTTACAAACTAATGTGATATGGAAAGGTGTGAGATTCCCATCAGGGACAAGGTCACAGATACTGCTAACATTCCTGTAGTTGTTACCTATATTCATAATTGAAGGAATTGCTAAATTTCATTTTGAACCCAGTAAAACAGTATCATTTTTTACACCTAAATGCATGAACATCCTGAATTCTATCTGTGGTCCCCAAGTTAAAATTCTCTGATAGTAGATCTTCATCTATAAATATGAATAGGCAACCAAATATCAAGTGCATGAGAAGGTAAACCAAGTGTTTTAAAAAACACAAAATTTCACAAAAGTATTAATTCTCAAGGAAGAAAAATACAGGGAATAGGAAAGAATCATTAAAAACCTACAGTTAAGGGGTGCCTGGGTGACTCAGTTGGTTAAACTTCCAACTTCAACTCAGGTCATGATCTCATGGTTCACGAGTTCGAGTCCCACATCAGTCTCTGTGCTGACAGCTCAGAGCCTGAAGCCTGGTTCGGGTTCTGTGTTTCCCTCTTTCTCTGCCCCTCCCCAACTCATACTCTGTCTCTCTCTCAAAAACAAATAAAACATTAAAAAGAAACCACCCTACAATTAAAAAACTGTAACTATGGATGTTTCAAAAGGAAAAGATGTCATCTTAAAAACAAACAAACAAAAATCTCAGGATGCCTGAGTGGCTCAGTCGGTTAAGCATCTGACTTCGGCTCAGGTCATGATCTCACGGTTCGTGGGTTCAAGCCCCGCATGGGGTTCTGTGCTGGCAGCTCGGAGCCTGGAGCCTGTTTCAAATTCTGTCTCCCTCTCTCTCTGCCCCTCCCCCACACATGTTCTGTCTCTCTCTGTCTCAAAAATAAACTATAAAAAGGTTTTTTAGAAACCTCAAAACGGGCTGCAATGAGAAAGAAGCAGAATTGTAGATATCATCAAGATTATTGGAATATGGGCTGAATTGCACAATGAATGAGACTTTGGGTGCACACAGTGAACTGGAGGGTAAAATGAAAGATCCTATTGGAATTTAGTGAAAAGAACAGATATTAAAAAGGACGAGAGAAAGGATGAGATATGTATGTCTAAAAGTTCTGCTATCCATCTAGTAGGAGTTCAAGAAAGAGAAAATGAAAAAATAGAAGGAAAAAGTGAAATAGCAAAAACAAGAACAGCAAAACAAAATTTTGCCAGATAAACAGGGCTCTCCTTCATTACTGAAAGAGCCCATCAACAGTAGTGCAAGAATACCATCTAAACTATGAAAAATAGGGGCGCCTGGGTGGTTCATTTGGTTAAGTGTCTGACTCTGGCACAGGTCATGATCTCGCGGTTCATGTGTTCACGCCCCAAGTGGGGCTCTGTGCTGACAGCTCAGAGCCTGGAGGCTGTTTCAGTTTCTGTCTCTTTCTCTCTCTGTCCTTCCCCCGCTTGTGCTCTGTCTCTCTGTCTCTCTCAAAAATAAACATTAAAAAAACTATGAAAAATAATATAACCAAGTGGAAAGAAAAATTAAAACAGAATCAGACCTCTTATTTGATGTTAGAAGAAAACACAACAATACTTTAAATTAAAAAGGGACAATTAGAATTTATATACAAAAGTAAACCATCATTTAAAAATCAGGGCAGATAAATTAAATTGAATTAAAAGCAGGGCACATAATAACATGCAAAGTCCGAGTTAAACAACGATAACCTTTCTGAAAAAACACAAAATGTACTATAACAAACTAAAAACTGAATTTGAGAAAGAAAATAATGTAAGAAAAAAATTGTAAGCAAAGATAAAGCCGCAGGTAAGTTCTGATAGCAACTGATAATTGACTAAAGTTAACTCAGTTGCTAGGAAATTATTCCTAAGGAATCAGGAATCAGAAACACAGTGGATAGTTTGGTGTTTAAAAAAAATGTGCTAAAGGGCAGCTGGGTGACTCAGTTGGTTGAGCTTCTGACTTGGGCCCAAGTCATGATTTCATGGTTTATGGGTTTGAGCCCTGTGTCAGGCTCTGTGCTGAGCCTGTTTTAGATTCTGTGTCTTTGTCTCTCTCTGCCCCTCCCCCGCTCATGATCTGTCTCTGTCTCTCAAAAATAAATAAATGTTAAAATTTAAAAAAAATGCTAATGGATGTATGTGCTCTGGAAGATGGAAGATTTTCACCGGTTCTGATTAATTCTGGATGTTGATAACACAGTTGATAACACTATGATTATAAATATATAAAAATATTTCTAAATTAGCACAATGAACACCACATATTATTTTCCCCCTTTGCTTTGGGCCGAAAAAGTTTCAGATAGCTCAAGTAATTTTGAAAAAGAAAACCAGAGCTGGAGACATCACAATCCCAGATTTCAAGCTGTATTACAAAGTGGTAATCATCAATACAGTATGGTACTGGCACAAAAACAGACACTCAGATCAACAGAACAGAATAAAGAACCCAGAAATGGAGCCACAAACATATGGCCAACTAATCTTTGACAAAGCAAGAAAGAATATCCAACGGAACAAAGACAGTCTTCTTCAGCAAGTGGTGCTGGGAAAACGGGGCAGCGTCATGCAGAAGAATGAACCTAGACCACTTTCTGACACCATATACAAAAATAAACTCAAAATGGATGAAAGACTTAAAGGTAAGATAGGAAGCCATCAAAATCCTAGAGGAGGGAACAGGCAACAACCTCTCTAACCTCAGCCGCAGCAACTCCTTACTTGACATGTCTCTGGAGGCAAGGGAAACAAAAGAAAAAATGAACTATTGGGACTTCAAGATAAAAAGTTTCTATACAGTGAGGGAAACAATCAGCAAAACTAAAAGGCAACCAATGGAATGGGAGAAGATATTTGCAAATGACATATCGGATAAAGGGTTAGTATCCAAAATCTATAAAGAACTTATCAAACACAACACCCAAAGAAACAGAGATGGGCAAAAGTCATGAATAGACACTTTTCCAAAGAAGACATCCAGATGACTAACAGGCATAAGAAAAGATGCTCAACATCACTCACCATCAAGGAAATACAAATCAAAACCACACTGAGATACCACCTCAAACCTGTCAGAATGGCTAAATAACAACTCAGGGAACAACAGATGTTGGTAAGGATGTGGAGAAAGAGGAACTCTTTTGAAATGCTGGTGGGAACAAACTGGTACAGCCACTCTGGAGAACAATATCAAGGTTCCTCAAAAAATTAAAAATAGAACTACCCTACAGCCTACCTATTGCACTACTAGGTATTTATCCAAAGAATACAGGAATGCTGATTCAAAGGAGGCACATGCACCCCCAATGCTTATAGCAGCACTATCGACAATAGCCGAAGTCTGGAAAGAGGCCAAATGTCCATCGACAGATGAATATATAAAGGAAATGTGGTATACACACACACACACACACACACACACACACACACACACACTGGAATATTACTCGGTGATAAAAAAAATGAAATCTTGCCATTTGCAACAATGTGGATAGAACTAGAGTATATTATGCTAAGTGAAATAAGTCAGAGGAAGACAAATATCATATAACCATATGTGGAATTTAAGAGATAAAACAGATGAACATGGGGGAAGAAAAGGAAAAATAAGATAAAAACAGAGAGGGAGACAAACCATAAGAGACTCTTAAATGCTGAGAACACACTGAGGATTGCTGGTGGAGTGTTGAGTCGGGGGACGGGCTAAATGGGTGATAGGAGTTAAGGAGGGCACTTGTTGGGATGAGAACTGGATGTTATATGTAAGTGATGAATCACTAAATTCTATTCCTGAAATCATTATTATACTATATGCTAACTAACTGGGATTTAAACTTAAAAACAAAAAAAAGAGTGCATTGATTAAAAGCATAAACCTTTGAGGCAGACTGCCTGGGTTAATCCCAATTACTAGGTGTGGCAACTTGGGTAAGTTATTGAAACTCTTTGTTCTTCAGTTTCCTCATCCGTAAAATGCGGGGGGAGTGGAGGGAGTAATAAGAAGATCGTTGTGAGGAATCAGTAAGATAATGTGTGAGAATCTCTTAGAATAGAGACTACTGCGGTTATCTTAGCTAGAATTATTTTAATATTTTCCTGGAAGCCATATTTCCCAGAATCATATTAAGGTTTGGTAATACAAATGATGACTGCTTTGAAAAATCCAGCTCAAAGCTCATTAAGAACAAAACAAATTCTTTATGAATAACAAGTAATGTAAATAAAAAGTGACTTCAACTTTTTCTCTTTACATTCATTTTGTCTGACCATATATCTAATAGCTACTAAAGTTTATAACAAGCATTTTCTTAAAATGCTCCATCTGAAAAATGGCTAAGTCTGTTGAAGCCTTCCCAGGTGGTTTATGCCCAAAGTAACCTGCTAGTCTATCTTACCCAGTTAAACCAAATTTTTTCCTATTAATTAAGGCTTTTATAACTGATGACTTCCATACTGCATGTTTACCAAAAATAAAGGAACCCATTTTCAGTGGTTTGCTGCAGCAGGCTCGTATCGATTTGCACATCCCTTCTTACCTCCACATTTTGTATTTGCACTATTAGGAATCATCAAATCAGTGTGGTTGTTGGCTTTTTCTTTCTCCTGGACATAATTTTGATAAAGGCCACCAGCCCATCACTGCTTCTTGTCCAAAAGAATCAGCCTTTGTTAAGTCCCAGAGTTAAGAGTACACTCATAATCTTTTACAATTCAGTTTTTATAATGCAAAGAGCAGGTATAAGATATCCTGACTTGCAATACATAAGAGATAGAGCATTAAAAAAAAATAAAGCAAATGTGTTTCTCTCTGGGATGCTATATTCGTGAATATAACTTTCTATTCTGGCTTAAAAATCTGAGCACAAATCTTTTCAGACACAACAGTAACTATTGTGGTAATGATGTAGTTTGATTCCACATACTAAATTAACTTGGAAATACTGATACATGATGTAAGTACTCTTCGAAATTCAGCCTGTTTTATTCAAAGAAGTTTAAATTCAGAGTATTTTATTTTGTTCTGGAAATTTTATAAAGGGATTTTGCCAAAAGCATTAAATATTTGATTCTACTTGTTAAGATTTGCAGGAACTGCTTTAAATTTATTACAAAAAATAACAGCAACAGCAACACATTTTCCCCTTTCATTAAGGTAGTGAAAAAACTAACTTTAAGAGCTTTTCCATAAAAATGCTCTAAAATATTCCATTAAAATTAAAAGGCAACTGCCATTTCACACGTGGTCAGATTTAACTATTCAAAGTTATTTTAGGTATATCAGCCCCCAAAGACCAAAGTAGCTGAGAGTCCAGCTGTGTTCAAAGATCTCCAGAACCCAGCCTCCGAAGCTGGATAGGACTGATACAAAGGGTTGTTAGACCTGAAAAGGAAAGAATAATTCTGAATTTCTGAATTCCATATAGTATTTTATCCCCTAAACACCCATACTTGATTAGAGGTTTTTTTCTTTTTCTTTTTTTTTTTTTTTAAGTTTATTTTCAGAGAGAGAGAAAGCATGAGTGGTGGAGGAGCAGGGAGAAAGGAGAGAGACAGAAACAGAGAGAGAATCCCAAGCAGGCTCCACACTGTCAGTGCAGAGCTTGACATGGGGCTCAAATCCACAAGGTGTGAGATGATGGCCTGAACTGAAGTCGGCCTCTACCAACTGAGCCACCCAGGGGCCCCTTGATTAGAAGTTTCTTAAGGAAATAATCATCCTGCAATGGTCAGGGGGAAATCTACAATAGAGCAAACTTAGAACAAAAGCGCAATCAAACATTGAGAACATGTGACCCTCCTCCCCCCTCGCCTTCCCATCAGAATTAATGAATTGCAAATCTTAATAGCAAGCAGCCTTCCAGGGTTGTGAGAAATAATGGCATTTCAGTTGAAATCTTAAGCTCCTGTGATTATAAAAAGTGTCTTTAAAATGCCACAATAATATGCATATTTGTCGTTAAATTTATACTCCTTCTGGTATGGTTCTCTTTGCCCAGTTTTGTTTTATAGTGATATTTATGCATTTTAAATATGGTTCAAACATTGGTTTGCCACAGAGATATGTAGTTTCCTGCATGAGTAACTTATTTATGTATTTCTTAGGGTGGTCCATTATACATGTTTAATTAGCCTTAGAATCAGATTGTTAAATACTTGTTTAAATGTCTCAAATATCAAGAAATAAGTACCCTATATTTTTCAGGAATTTATTATTGACTTTTGCATTTAAACCTTAGCAATCTTTTTACCAGTATCCTTGTTAGGGTCTCTCAGAACCCCAACAAACTTTGACATAACTTACTTTTAACTTAATACCAGATGCTTATGTCTCTGGAATTTTTTAATAAAAGAAAGTTGTCCCAAAAAAGTAAACTAATGACTACATGATAAAATATATATATATATATATATATAGACATGAATGATTCACAAAGTATATTTAAAAGCCAAGAGACTTGTCAGTGTTAACATCATACTCCCTGAACTGGTGTTAAAAATGGGATTTGGGGGTGAGAGTGCTTCTGTTTGGTTTGTTTAATGATAAGTGAAAAGTACAGGTTTTGAAGCCATCCATACTTGGGGTGTAATTCTGACTCCTTCCTTTACTCATTTATTTGACCCTGAGAATATCACTCCACTTCAAGAGACTTAGATTTCATCAGATTTCCTTTCAGTTCCATCAAAAAATGAGAAAACAAAAATAATGAACACTCTTTTAATGATCTTACTTATACAGGTATGGTATTAATATTGAGAAAGGCTAGAACAGCAGCAACTTTGAGTTTTGGCCTTGCCTTTTCTCAAGATACTCCCATTTAGGACCTCTTGGCCTTTTCTTTGGAACCATTTCTTATTGTCAAGGACAGCTATACTATTATTTAAATGAAGGATTTCTCAACTTCCCACATACACTCAGTACTTACTTTATAGGCCACTGGCTGGTCTTCCACCTGTATCAAGGAACGGGCAATTTCCAGTCTACTCACCTGCACATTTACTGTGAGCTTGACTCTGTTTGTTGGAAAGCTGCCATTACTTTTAGGAGAGCCTAAGGGATACTGGGTGGCTGTCATCTTTCTCTTGAGCCCTCTCACACCAAATGCCCTGGCACCTGGACACTGCATTCCCTGCAAACATCTTGTTATCCAAATTGTAGAATATCTGGACCAAGTTCAGAGAAGAGTTACTAAAAGGATTAAGTGACTGAGGGAACCAATTTATAAGAAACTCAGAAATGTTTGGTTAAGTGGTAATTACCTTAAGAAGGTGGGGTGGCTCGGACATTAAGTTCGAATTTCAACCCATACTTGGCAAAAAGGCCTCTTTTTAGGACTCCACATTCAGAATACTCTGAAGAAGGGACAGAATCTCCCTCTTGCTTGGGCCTCTGACCACTGCAATGGGCTGCTTGGGTGGCATTCAGATTCCAGTGCAGTGCCTTCTGCACACAGGCATAGAAGGCAACACTACGAAGCAGACAGCTCATTTAAGGCCAAAGGCAACACTACAAAGCAGACAGCTCATTTTAAGAAGGCCAAAGGATGGGGTGCCTGGGTGCCTCAGTCAGTTGAGTGTCTGACGTCAGTTCAGGTCATGATCTCACAGTTCACGGGTTCGAGCCCTCAGTCAGGCTCTGCACTATATGGCGTCTGCTTGGGATTCTCTCTCTCTCTGCTCCTCCCTGATTCATGCTTTCTCTCTCTCTCTAAGTAATAATAAATTAAAAAAAAAAAAAAAAAGGCCAAAGGGTGCTTAGTGCAAAGTCTTCTCAGGAATCATGAAGAACAAGCCTGAGCTGTGAAGGGCTAGTCCCTCCTTCCCATTGAAGCACTGACTCATCCACACCCCACCGCCAATCTCTACTTGATGGGTGGTACCATTTATCAAGAGCCACTGAGTCCAAGTGTGCAAGTCTGTGTAAACTACACTGCTTGGAATTCCTTTAAGAATGACAGTTCCCACTTGGCCAAAGAGGAAAACTTAGGAACACCTGTAACAGTTAAGGAGGCTGAAAGAGAATTCCTCAGAGCAGCATTCCCCAAAATGTCTTCCAGGTGTTCTTACTGTGTGTTACACACATTTAAAAAGAAAAGAGCTAAAAACCGGGATAAGTGAGGTCAAACTGTGTGTGTGTGTGTGTGTGTGTGTGTGTGTGTGAGATACGTGTTTTTAAACAGTAATATCTCTCAGAGCCATTTATATGCTAAAGTCTATTGTGTCTCACTAAGAGGGGGTAGTGTATATACTATTTCCCAAATTCAGATTGGGCTTGGAATGCTTTACTTTTTAAGTATGGATTCTTTGTGTTCACAGTCATTTCCAGAATTCCTTTTATACAGCTGCACTCAGTAAACACATAATGAAATGTATGGACCAGCTTAGGTTAGAATATGAGTTTTAAATCTAATCCACTCCTCTTTCTACCACATTGATATTCTACTTACTCTTCACTTACAAGAGTCTTTTCATCCTTTATCAATGAAATGAAAGTTGTTAACTAGAAACATTGACTTGAAGCTACTACAGGTCAAGTGTAAGGGCCTTCTACTTGCTTGAGGCTTCTAAGTGCTTTATTTATTTATTTACTTATTTATTTATTTTTCTTAAGGAAGCCCCACAAAACTGTATAGCCTGCAAAACTTGCTGCTGCCATTGAAGATGAAAATGGCCTAATGGGTTTTCAACAAATTTATAAGTTGTGATTAAAACCATCTAACTTAAATTACTAATGCTATGCAGACTAAAATGCAGTTTGGATTACTTTGGGGTTGCCTTTGAGAGAGATATTTGTCTTCCTGTGAAGCTAAAGTGTACATCTGAATGAGAACTAAACCTAGATTCATTCTTTCTATAATCTTCATAATTACATTAACTTGAACCATTCATTTCTTAGCATTCCTCCTAAGATATTTATCACATCTACTATTTCTTTTTAAATAAGCATCTTACCCTAGTCTTCCTTCCTTTCCCACCTCTCGATATTTTAAGACTATGAACAGTCACTCTGAAATCATCACGTTGTAAATATTACCACAGTTGGAATTCCTTCTGACGACCATCTGAAGTTTTGCATCAATTTTTTCCATGAGTAGGGACTGACATATTTAAGCTTGAATCTACAGTACTGCAATTTGACATTCTACTTCAATTCTTTAAAAGCTTCATTTATATTGATTTTGTCTTTTGGAATTTCCTGTAAGCTGCCTCAGATAAAATAATTTCCAGCCTAATCTTCATCTTGTCTGATCTCTGGTTTGACATTATGCCTTCAAAATCAAATCTTATTACTTAATCCAAAACAAACTCTTTATTGAGAATATTAAATCAGTAACATTTAACAGACTGGCCTTGGTAATTCATTTTCACCATGATTGATAAGCCAATGTCTAAGCTTGACTATTGATACTCAAAGCTTTGCAAATTTATTCCCAACTATTCATAATTTAATAAGATATGCTAACAACCACAAAAAAATCACTATCTAACCACTCTGTGTCTTAAACCAAATTGAGGCTTTACTCTCTCATTCTTCAAGTAAATTTATAGCACAAATTATAAAACTAGGACTGAGTGTAAAAGCCAAACATTTTACCTTCCTGTGTTTCCTTCCCACATCTTCCTGAGCTGGTGACTATGAAAATACGCTAAGCCCAAAATAGCAGTTATACACTGCCAGGTTGGCTTCAGTCATTTCCAAGCCAAAGGGGAATTGACAGACACCCCCTTTACAAGTCTGGTGTTTGTAAATATCCAATGAAATGACTTCATTCAGTCAATTATTTCTGGAGAAAGCTGGCAGAATAACGTAGTAATTAAACTGAGGACTGATGGAAACTGTTAAACAGGAGAGCTATTTTGCACAGCAATTCACGTTAATGCTTTTAATGGATTTTCATTTTTTAAAAATGCTAGGGCAATTAAAAGGAATTGCCTCTTCACTGAGAAACATATTTAAAATTCCAGTGAAGATGCCATATGAAAAAGGAGAAACTCAGGTTTCCGGTATCATTTTTGGGTCGGTATGATTTAAGTATAATGAGTTGTCAAATCAAAACAAAACTATATTCAGATGTAAGTAGAAAAGGTGTCCCAAAGCCAGAACATCATACACTCAGGCCTCAGCTGTCTGTGTGCTAGTTATTCACTCAGAGGGCATATGCTCTCTACAATATATGTTTTCCCTGTCCAGTTTCCCTTTGGTTCCTCCAAATGGCCACCAGCAAACCTTGATTCATCCATCTAATCATTCATTTAGGCAACAATACTGAGCCACTGCTTCAGGCACTGTTCTAGTTATTTGTTATATAGCAAAAATGCATTCCCACATACTTCCCTTAACTGCCTAATGGTTATATACTTGGAAATAGACAAAAATTCTAATACAAAGTAATAAATTTGAATCCAAAAGCTGATGGAAAGAGCTCTGAATGCTTCTCAAAGGAAAATGCAAGCTGTTAAATTAGTTACAGCACTTCATTTTTTAAATTGTTTTAAATTTTAACATACAGCATTAGTTTCAGGCGTACAATATAGTGATTCAACAATTCTATACATTACTAAGTGCTCACCATGATAAGTGCCCTCCTTAATTCCCATTACCTATTTACCCCATGCCCCCACACAACTCCCCTCTGATAACCATCAGTTTGTTCTCTATAGCTAAGAGTCTATTTCTTGATTTATCTTTCTTATTTTATTCCTTTGCTCATTTGTTCTTTCTTAAATTCCACATATTAAGTGAAATCATATATTTCTTTAACTTATTTCATTTAGCATTACACTCTCTAGCTCCATCCATGTTGTTGAAAATGGCAAGATTTCATTCTTTTTTATGGCTGAATAATATTCCATTGTGTGTGTGTTTGTGTGTGCATGTATATATCTACATATATATATACACCCCTTCTTATCCATTCATATATTGATGGATACTTGGGTTGCTTCCATAATTTGGCTATTGTAAATAATGCTGGTGCATGTAAACATAATGGTGCATGTATCCCTCTGAATTAATGTTTTTTAAATTGTTTTAGTAAATACCAAGTAGTGTGATTACTGGATTGTAGGGTAGTTCCATTTTTAACGTTGTGAGAAATTTCCATACTGTTTTCCACAATGGCTATACCAGCTCACATTCTCACCAACAGTACATAAGGGTTCCTTCTTTTCTACATCCTTGCCAACACTCGTTTCTTAGGTTTTTGACTTTAGCCATTCTGACAGGTGTGAGATGATCTTACTGTAGTTTTGATTTGAATTTCTCTGATGATGAGCAATGTTGAGCATCTTTTCATGTGTCTGCTGGCCATCTGGATGTTTTCTTTGGAGAAATATCTGTTCATACCTTCTGTCTATTTTCTAATTGGATTTTTTTGTCTTTTGGGAGTATTGAGTTGTATCAATTCTGTATGTATTTTGAATACTAACCCTTTATCTAATATGTCATTTGCAAATATCTTTTCCCATTCAGTAGGCTGCCTTTCAGTTATGTTCATTATTTCCTTTGCTATACAGCTTTTTTATTTTGATGTAGTCCCAAAAGTTTATTTTTGTTTTTATTTCCATTGCTTCTGGAGACATATCTAGAAAAATGTTACTACGGCCAATGTCAAAGTGTAACACTTGATTTTTAAAAGACTCTAGCAACAAATAACCACCATCTTTCCTAGAACCCAATGCTACAGATGCAAAGTCTTAAAAAAGGGAAACTTTTAGGTCATCTGTAACAATCTAAAGAATGGACTAAGAAAAGTTGGCAAAAATCAAGACCAACTTGGGGAAACCAGGCCAGAAAACTCCAAGGTAGAGTAAAACTGAGAGAGTCGGTAACTAAAAAGTTTTTGTTACACTTCAGAAATATTACTCATTTTCTTTGTCAGATCTCGTGATAAGTAATTTACTAAACATTCATCTATATGAAAAAGCATACTCCTTTGAAGCTACAAATAACATGGAAGTGTGGGGTTCAGGACTACCAGTCATTCACATTCTGATTATACGAGCTACATAAGAATTTAATGAAATATTGGGCACAGTTCTTTTTTTAAATTTTTTAATGTTTATTTATTTCTAAGACAGAAAGAGACACAGGCCACGAGCGGTGAATGGGCAGAGAGAGGGAGACACAGAATCCAAAGCAGTCTCCAGGCTCCGAGCTGTCAGCACAGCTTGAACTCATGAACCTTGAGATCATGACCCGAGCAGAAGTTGGATGCTTAACGGACTGAGCTGCCCAGGCGCCCTTCAACACAGCTCTTTATAAACTGAAATGCTATAAAATCTGAATGGCAGGGTAGTAAGATCATAGATTCTGGAGCCCTACTGCCTGAATTTGTAAACCTAGCTCTACTAATAACAAGCTATGCAAATTGAAGCAACTAACTTAATTTTGATGTCTTAGTTTTCTCATCTACCAAATGGGAATAAACAGGTGAAACTACTCCATATGGTTGTTGAAAGATAAAGCATTTAAAATAGTGCTAGGACTTGCCCTTTTGACCAAAACAGAGTAACAGGGACTGATTTTATGCTCCCAACCTAAAGCTACCAAAAACAAACAAATAGAATATATGAAATAATGATTTTCAAAACACAATAAGTATATCAGGCAATGAAGAACAGTGATCCCTGAGACAAGGGAAACAAACGAAGCAAGTGTGAATGAATGATTGCCCTAATTTACTGCCTTGAGAAAGTTCCCAGGTCACAGGATAGAAGGAAGTTGAGGGGAGGATCCAGGCAAAGCTTGCAAGACTCCCTAAAGTGAGAAGATGGAGTTCAGAGTATGAGGAGAAGAATGGGGCTAGAGTTTGCAAGACAAAGTGCCAGGAAGGAGAGTGTTGCCAAAAACAAACAAACAAACAAACAAACCCAAAACCAACAAAAACCAAAACCCTTCAGATCAGCAGAGCATTCCCTCAAGTATTCAGCCAGGTGAAGAAACTATGTGAGGTGAGGGAAAGAACTATTCAAAAGCATCAGAGAGTACTTAGTACTCACATAGGACTGGGAACAGTGGCTACTGCCACCAGTCATACTGGGACACCACACAATTCACAGAACATTTGGTAGAGTATTCATAAGGTTCTTACCTCAGTAGCAGGAAATAATTAGTCTTGACTAAATATTTCTCTGATCCTATTTAACAGATCCTATTTAACAGATTTTTTAAAAAATTCTCAAAAAGACAAAATTATTTCCAAGTAGCAACTGCATCTCAAAACGAAGTTAAAAAATATTTATAGGAAGGGGTTCCTGGGTGGCTCAGTTGGTTAAGTGTCTGACTGTTGATTTTGGCTCAGGTCGTAATCTCACACTTGTGGATTGAGCCCCATGTTAGGCTCCTCACTGAGGGTGGAGCTTGCTTGGGATTCTCTTTCCCTCCCTTTCTCTCTGCCCCACCCCACTCATTCTCTCTCTCTCTCTCTCTGTCAATAAACAAACATTTAAAAATATACATTTATAGGAAAACAAAATAGCAAGCAAAATTCACAACAAAGTAAAATTCACAATGCTTTGAATCAAATCAAAGATTACCAGGTATGCACAAAAGCAGGAAAATATGAATCAAACGAAGAAAAATTAATCAACTGAAACTGATCCAGAACTAACACAGATGTTAGAATCATCAGTGACATTAATTGTAGTTAGTAATGACATCATTATTATATTCTACATATTCAAAAAAAGATATATAAAAAAAGACCCATGCTGAACATCTACAGATGAAAGCTACAATGTCTGTGATGAAAAGACACACCAGATGAAATCAGTGGAAATTTGACATTAGAGGAGAAAATATTAGTGAATCTAAAGACATAGCTATGGAAATTACTTAAAATGAAGCAACAAAAAAAATTAAAAATGAAAGAAGCATCAGAGAAGTATAGGAAAACATCAAGTGGCTAACATGTGTAATGGAAGCCCCCAAAGAGAGCAGGGAAGATAGAAAATATACTTGAAGAAATAATGACCAGAAAAATTTGAAATTTGATGAAAGCTATAACTCTGTACATCCAACAACCTCAAATAACCCCAGGCACAAGAAATATGAAGAAAAGTACACCATGGAACATTATGCTCATATTGCTCAAAAACAGTGATAAAGTATAAATCTTAAAGTCAGACAGAATAAAAAGACAATTTACATACGAAGAAACAAAGATAATAATAGATTTCTCATCATAAAGAATACAACCTAGAAGACATGGAGTAGCATCTGTAAAGTATTAAAAGAAGAAAAGTCAAGCTAGATTTTATACTCAGTAAAATATCATACAAAGACAAAAGCAAAATAATGATGTTTCATTCAGATAGCAGGAAAATTACACCTGATAGATATATAGATATAGATATAATCTGCACAATGGACTAAAGAGTGTAAGAAATTGTTACTACATGAATAAATACATAAGACTTATTGATATCTTTGAAAAAGGTAACTGCTGGGGTGCATGGGTGGCTCAGTCAATTGAGTGTCCAAATTTTGGTTTCAGCTCAGGTCATGATCTCATAGTTATAAGCTCAAGCCCCATGTCAGGCTCTGAGCTAAGCATGGAGCCTGCTTAAGATTCATTTTCTCTCTCTCTCTCTCTCTCTCTCTCACTCTAGCTCTCGCTCTCTTTGCCCCTCCCCTGCTGTATGCTTGCACATGCATGCACGATCTCTCTCACAAAACAAAAAAGATAAAGATAATTGTTTAAACAAAAATAACAACAAACTGTGAGGTTTGTGACATGTAAAATCAAGATGTATAAAAACAATAACATAAAGGCCAGGAGGGAAGTAAAAATATACAGAAAAACCCTGGATTACGAGTAACTTGTTCTATGTGTATTTTGCAAGATGAGCGAACATTTCTAATAAATTTTAACTTGATAAATGAATGAAGTCTTGCAATATGACTAGTATGTGATGCTGATTGTCACATGATCACAACTGAGCCAATGGTTCTTGAAATTTGCTTGATATACAAGTGCTTTGGATAGTTCTAGAACGAATTATGCTAGCAAACCAAGGTTTTACTGCACAAGTTTCTTATACTATATGTCAAGTATTATATTACCTGAATATCAACTGTGATGAATTAAAAATATATACCATGATGCCAACTACCACTAAAACAACAAAACAAAGAATTATAGCTAGCAAGTTACCACAGGAAATAGAATCTTAAAAAAATCAATACAAAGAAGACAGGGAAAGGGAACAACATATTAGACAAAGAGAGAACAAAGACTTGAATGTTTTGGTTTAAGGTTTAGCTTAAAGGTATTAAGACCTAAACATAATAATCACATTAAATGTATCAACATACAGGAGCACCTGGGTGGCTTAGTTGGTTAAGCATCTGACTTCAGCTCAGGTCATGATCTCACAGTTTGTGGGTTCGAGCCCCGCGTTGGGTTCTGCGTTGACAGCCAGCTCAGAGCCTGGAGCCTGCTTCAGATTCTGTGCCTCCCTCTCTCTCTGACCCTCCCCTGCTCACGCTGTCTCTCTCTCAGAAATAAATAAAACACTTAAAAAAATTAAATTATCAACAGATGAATTAAAAGGCAGAGATTGTTAAGATTACATAGAAAAGCAAAACCAACTATACGCCGCCTAAAATAAAAGTACAAGTAGGTTAAAAGTACAAAAAAAAGAAAACAAGAAAAGAAAAAAGAGATAAACTAAGCCAACATTAATCGAAGAATGCTAGAGTGGTAAATTAGTATCAGACTAAGACTTTAGACTAACATCATCAGGCAAAAGAAGGGCAAATTTTACAAGATGAAGTGGTCAAATAGTCAACAAGACATAGAATCTTAAATGCTTATGCACCTAATAGAAGAACTTCAAGGCACATATAATAAAACTGAGAGAAGTACAAAAAGAAAGAACAAATCCACAATTGTAGTAGCAGATTTAAACTACTGTCTCTTAATAAATAACTGAATAAATACATAACCAATAATGATATGGGAGACATAAAAATTAAAATCAACCAAAATTGACCTGACTGGTGTTAAGAGAATATTCCATCAAACAATAGTAAAATACATGTTCATTTCATATGCACACAAAACTTTTCCCAAGAGAGGCTACATTCTGGGCCATAAAACAAATCTCATTAAATATAAAAGGATTCAAATTATACAAACTACTTCTCTGACCACAACAGAATTAAAAAACGATTCTGCACAGCAAAGGAAATAGTCAACAAAACTAAAACAACCGACAGAATGGGAGAAGATATTTGCAAAGGACATTTCAGATAAGTGGTTAGTATCAAAACCTATAAAGAACTTATCAAACTCAACACCCCCCCAAAAAAAATGATCCAGTGAAGAAATGTGCAAAAAACATGAACAGACACTTTTCCAAAAAAGACATCCAGATGGCTAACAGACACATAAAAAGATACTCAATATCATTCATCATCAGGAAATACAAATCAAAACCACAATGAGATACCACCTCACAACTGTCAGAATAGCTAAAATTAACAACTCAGGAAACAGCAGATGTTGGCAAGGATATAAAAAAAGGGGAACACTTTTGTACTACTGGTGGGAATGCAAAGTGGTGCAGCCACTCTAGAGAACAGTATGGAGGTTCCTCAAAAAATTAAAAATAGAGCTATCCTACAACCCAGCAATTGTACTACTAGGTATTTATCTAAAGGATACAAAAATCCTGATTCTAAGGGGCACATGTATACCCAATGTTTATAACAGCACTATTGACAATAGCTAAAATATGGAAAGAGCCCAAATGTCCATTGACTACTAAACAAAGAAAATGTGGGGTGTGTGTGTGTATATATATATATAAATATATATATACACAACGGAATAATACTCAATGATCAAAAAGAATGAAATCTTGCTATTTGCAACAATGTGGATGGAACTAGTATGTATTATGCTAGCGGAAGAAGTCAGAGAAAGATAAATATCATTTCACTCATATGTGGAATTTAAGAAACACAACAGATGAACATAAGGGAAGGGAAGGAAAAATAAGATAAAAACAGAGAAGAAGACAAACTATAAGAGACTCTTAAATACAGAAAACAAACTGAGGGTTGCTAGAAGGAGTGTTGGGTGGGAGGAATGGGTTAAATGGGTGATGGGCATTAAGGAGGGCACTTGTTGGTATGAGCACTGGGTGTTTTATATGTGTGTGTGTGTGTGTGTGTGTGTGTGTGTGTGTGTGTGAGATGAATCACTAAATCTACTCCTGAAACCATTATTACACTATATGTTAACTAATTTGTATTTAAATTTTAAAAAAAGAACAAATAAGAGAGGTCTCTAAAAATCTCCAAATAGTTAAAACAACAGAATTTCAAATAATAAACTAAATAATAAGTAACTAAAGATGAAATCAAAAGAAAAACTAAAAATCATTTGAATTGAATGAAAATAAAAACATACCAAATACATGGGAATCTGCTAAAGCAGTATGTAAGAGAAAATTTATGGGGCGCCTGGGTGACTCAGTCGCTTAAGTGTCCGACTTTGGCTCAGGTCATGATCTTGTGGTTTGTGGGTTCGAGCCTGCATTGGGCTCTGTGATGAGAGCTGGCTCAGAGCCTGGAGCCGGTTTCAGATTCTGTGTCTCCCTCTCTCTCTGGCCCTCCTCTGTTCACACACTCTGTCTCTCTCTGTCTCAGAAATTTTTTTAAAAATTTAAAAAATTTGAAAAAAGAGAAAATTTATAACACTGAATATTTATTTAGAAAAGAAGCAAGGTTTTAAATCAATGACCTCAGTTTCTACATTAGGAAAAGAGCAAATGAAACCCAAAGTAAGCAGAAAAAATAAAATAGTAACAATTAAAGAAGAAATCAAAAAGTAGAAAACTAATAAACAGAGAAAATCAAAACCAAAAGCTGGCTGTTTAAGAAAAAATTGTAGGGTACCTGGTTGGCTCAGTTGGCTAAACACCGACTTTGGCTTATGGCTCTCGAGGTTCATGAGTTCAAGCCTCTTGTCAGGCTCTGTGCTGACAGCTCAGAGCCTGGAGCCTGCTTTGATTCTGTGTCTTCCTCTCTCTCTGCCCCTCCCCTGCTCATTCTCCCTCCCTCCCTCCCTTTCTCTCTCTCCCTCCCTCCCTCAAAAATAAACATTTTTTTAAAATTAAAGAAAAAATTGGGGCACCTGGGTGGCTCAGTTGGTTAAGCATCTGACTTCAGCTCAGGTCATGATCTCATGGTTCATGAGTTCAAGCCTTGCATCCGTTTCTGTGCTGGCTGCTCAGAGCCCGGAACCTACTTGAGATTCTGTGTCTCCTACTCTCTCTGTCCCTCCCCAACTCATGCTCTGTCTCTCTCTCTCAAAAAATAGATAAACATTTAAAAAAAAAAATAAAAACTAAAAAAAAAAAAAAAAAAACATAATTGATAAGCCTCTAAGGACAGTGATCAAAAAAAAAAGAGAGAGAGAGAGAAACACACACAAGATACAAACTACCAATATTAGGATTAGAGAAGTGATATCACTACCTAGTCGTTAAACAAGGGACTCTCGTCTAAACCTTATTGTCTAGGGTTCTCCTTGGATCAGTCATGCAGGCATGGAACACCCACAGGACTTACCTTAGGTACCCAGTCTCCAGTCCCTCCAGAGATCAAACTGATAAAGCATGGGCTAGGAATTCAGATAAACAAAAACAGGCATTCACCATAAATCACACTGTTAGCAAAAGTGACATGAGCACAAAGGCCCTAGGTACAGAAAGACAATTTTATCCTGCAGGATATTCCAAGGGTTTAGAAGTTTTCTCCGTGGAGCCAGTCAAAGGCCAGTCCTTTGTTTGGAACGTGCAGGGTTTGAGCATCACAAACCCTCTAAATGAACCCTTTACTGCAAAATAAGAAAATATTATGAACAATTTTATGCCAATACAGTCAACAACAAAGATGAAACAAGTACCTTGAAAGAAAAACTATGAAAAGTCACTCAAGAATAGTCTGAACATCCACTTTATCAATCAAAGAAATTCAATTTGTGGTTAAAAAGTTTACCACAAATGATATTTCAGATGGCTTCACTGGTAAATTCTACCAAGTAGAATTATATCAAAGCTATTTAAGTCTTCCAGAAAATTTAAAAGAAATATTTCTCATTTGGTGAGAAAAACATTAATCTGATCCCCAAAGGCGGCAGACACCACACAAAACAATTATAGACTAGTATCCTTCGTGAACATATGCAAAACTTCTAAACAAAATTTTAGCCAATCAAATCCAAGAATATACAAAAAGCATAATATATTATGTCCAAGTAAAGTTTATCTCAGGATGCAACAGGTCTGTGTAACACAGGAGAATCAATGTAACTTACCATATTAACAATCTAAAAAAGAAAAATCCTATTATCACTTCAACAGACCCAGAAAAAGCATGTAAGAAAATCCATTATCGATATCTGATAAAAGGTCTCAGCAAACTAGGACTAGAAAGGAATTTCATCAGCATGATAAAAGGCATCTACCAAAAACCCTAAAGGTAACACAGTATTTAATAGTGAAAAATTATATGCTCTTCCTCTAAGATCAGAAACAAAACAGCGTATCCAATCTCACTCCTTCCATTCAACAATATACTGGTGGGTCTTGGCCAGTGCAATACAACAAGAAAATAAGTGGCACACAGACTGGAAAGGAAGAAATAAAATTGTGATTTGCAGACATGATCATCCATGTAGAAAATTCAAAGAAATCTACCTTTAAAAACAGCTGCTATAACTAATAAGTGTGTTTATCATGACTGATCAACAAACATAACTCAATTTTATTTCTATATAGTAGACACACATGCACACAAAATTGAATATCGATTTAAAAGTGCTATTTACAATAGCATGCTATTAACTACTTGGAGATAAATCTGACAGAAGATGTGCAAGATCCATTTACTGAAAACAGCAGAATAGTGTTGAAATACTATTTTAAGGCTTTATTAAAAAATAAAAGGGCATATTGATTCTTCTCAATCTATTTTTAGTTTTTTATTTACTAACCAATGAGTCTGTAGGTGCAACTAAGCAATAAGTAATAAATGGGGTTAATGTTACTCACCATCAAGAAATCCATACTAGACAGGAATCTCAGAATACATGAAATATGGGGATGTTTAATCTCAATATTTAACTTGGGAAGGTTTAGTCTTTCAGCATTTATTTAAAGGCTTAGTAGGTATCAAACATCCTGTTACACCCTTGGTGAATAGAAGATGCATCCTCTCATCTTATGGAGCTATTACCTAATAGTGAAAAATAGAAAATAAACAAGTAAAAAAACAATTGCAAATTACTTAAAAGTTGTAATTAGTGCTATTAAAGTAATAAAGACCATAGGAATAGGAAGGTCATTGAATGTCTAAGTGGACATCCAAGTCAAAACCAGACAAGGGAAAGATTATTATGGCCAAATGGAACAGCCTTTGGAAAGGCCCTGGGTAGAACAGTAGGGATTTGGGGGAAAGCCTAGCATAGTCCAAACCTCTAAAGAAAGTCAATTTGGCTGGAGTATATAGACTGTGGAGTAAAGGGAAGGATAAACCTAACGGTCACTGAAAAGAGGCAGATGGGTGTCATATCGTGCAGGCTTATGTAGGAACTGGTATTTTATTCAAAGTGCAACAAGAAGCCATTTTATAGTGTTAACCAGGCACACACATTAGATTTTCATTTTTTATAAGATCATCTCTAGTTGTTCTGTTAGAGAATCAATTGGAGGGAATAGTCTAGGTTATCACAGACGGCTTCCTTTTGCCATAAACAAATATAACTGATGAGTAACACATGTTTTTATTGAAAAAATATATATATAGCCTAGAACTTAAAAGAAAGCAAAAAGATGTCGAAAGCAAACCCAATAGGGACTCTACTTGAGTATAAGTGCTAGGTATTGGGATTCCTATACCCATTTGAAGACAAATTCACTGAAATAAAATTCAGAGCCTGGAAAGGATGATCCGTGTGATAACAAAGGATTAGAAAAAACTCAGCCTACTGCTAAAGCAGTAGGAAGCCTGCTGTTAAACTACACATATAGTTACAATACAGAAGAAATATATACATATATATTTTAAGAGCTCCTACAAAAAACTAATACCTGACCCCTGGATCATACACTGGGGAGAGATCCAAATTTATACCACAAGTTGAAAAAATTACTTTAAGTTTGACTTAGAGGAACTCAAAGTTCTAGCACCAGCAAAATCTATCTGCAAAGATAGTCTCTCAGTCCAAGATACAGAGTACTTTCACAAAACAAAAAGCGTTGACGCTAAGCTCCCAATAAAATATTACATAACATTTGAAAAAAACGGTCACCATGAGGGAAAGTCAACAGAAACAACAAACAAGAGTTAGAACCTTGCAAACTGGAAATTGTAATTTTATAGAGACCTGATTTTTTACTATAATCTCACTCACATTTTGGTTCTTATTCAGTGCTTACACAAACTCTTGAACTACCGTAATTTCCATCTCTGTTAAGGTTATTGAGAATTCTTCAAATTCACCCTGAGTTTAAAAAAAAAAAGGGAAGTTTATATATAAAATTTAACAGGGGCCTACAACGTTCTTCGTTTTTATTAGATGAAACTACATGGCTGATGCTTGTAAATGGGAAACTGAATTAATTACCATTGCTACTGATCCCCTCCTGCTAGAACATCTGTACCTTTCGAGCATTTAGTCTATGTCTCAAAACTTGATGATCTTTTTCGCCAATCTTTTTGAATGGCACTTTAATTTTTAAGTGTTAGGAAAAATGAGTCCACATTTAAAACCAAGAGTTTGTGCATTCTTAAATTTCAGAAATCATTTTTAAGTTTAAAAGTTCAAAAGTTACGAGAGGAATTCCTAATATCCTTCACTTTCTAACTACCTATCTAAACCTAAAATACTGACTTCAACTCTTTCCTTGGTATTGTATTTTATTTTGTCTACTTCATTTGTTTAAAACCACTGGTACACTAAAACCAAAAGTCACACTCGGGACTTTAAAATGTATGCTAAAATAATGCTTTTTTAAAATGCATTTTTAGTGAGGAGACACATAAATAACGGAATAATTGATCTCAAGTCGTCCTTCTTCACGTTTGAAATCTTGCTTAAAATGAGAAAACAGACGCCCAGAGAAGTGTTTAAGGTAGAACCAGAGCAATGAAATTAGGACTTCAAGAGGGAAAAGCCTAGTGTTTCTCCACGCCCCAGCACCAACGTTGTTTTTACATTGTCTTCTCTGAACTTAAAACTGATAACGGATCACTCTTAAGTGGAGAGATTTAGACATCCCTTAGAAACGTTACAGATCTTCCGAGAACCGTTCACAAAACATCAGGGAAACAACCCACGTTCAATAGTTATTTGGGAGACAGCTATGCAGAGAAATCCTGCTAAATGTGTCTGTTCCCTCCCCATTGCTATACCCCGGCCCTCTAAAATGTTTCTTCACAATTATAAGTCTAAATCCGAACATTCTCTGGAGTCAATTCGCAGGACGATACCAGGAGTTTTGAAAAAACCCCAGCGAGCCGCAAATCCCACCGGGCCAGACCCCGCGGGTAGAAAGCTCCGCCGCAGTGTCTTCCCAAACGGCCCCAGAGGCTGGCGCGTCGGCCCTGACCCGCCACCGACTTGTAGCTACTTCCTAACTGCCTGTTTATCTCCACCCTTATCCCCATCGCCAGTTCGCCCCTTATCTCTTGAAGCGATTAACCAACGAGAACAGGAAACAGAGAGAGACAGCGGACTCAGGTCAGAAGACATGAATGTCTGAGCGGCCGAGATGTCTCCAGGCCGTTTGTACGGCACTGCTGGGGGCAGCTCCAAGGGAGCAGGACCCCGCAGCGAGCGACGGGGGCCTTGTATCCAGAGCTTGACGCGCTGATTGGTCGGCCGGCCGCGGCCGGGAAGAACCCGGATGTGACTGGATAGTCGTGTTGGCAGTCCGGGGTCTGAAGTGTGGGCGCTTTGGGGTCGCTGGCAGCCGAGGCGGATGGCTCGGGATTGGGCCGGCTTCTCTGAGGAGGAGCTGAGACGACTAAAGCAGACTAAAGGTAACGGGACGTGCCTGCAGAGGTTTAATCTTTGGGTCTCTTGAGGGGAAGGGGTGGGACTGCAGCTTTCGAGGGGGAAGGGGGCGGGAAAGAGGGTAAGTGTTGGTGTTTGGGGAAGGAGCTCTTATGGAAGGAGGGGATTGTGGGATTCCAGAAGTGGAAGTATTGGGAGCCACGGCGTGAGGGGCGGGTCCACGGGGACTGGGATCTTTTAGATAAGAAAGTTCAGGAATCCATTTCAGGGATTTGAGTTTGTCCTGTGAAGGGTACGGGACTTGGGAGAGGAAGTGAGCCTACAGCCTCGGCGTCTCTTGTGGGAAGATTGCTGCCTAAGTCAATGGCTAGAGGGCTGGGGTTGGGGTACAAGAAGGGGGAGGGGCACGCCATATTCCAATTGTGATGAACGTATAAAAGTTGACAATGGTTGGGAACGAGGGAGAACAGGGATCTGAATAGGCGCAAAAAGACGATGGTTTTCATAATTCATCTGGAGTCTTGCGTTCACTTCTGGTTGCCAGATGACTTTTGCAATTCTTTCGAACTGTTGAGAGTCAGAAAATAAGACTTTTTTTTAATGTTTTTTTTTATTTCTAGGAGAGAGAGAGACAGCGTGAGCAGGGGAGGGTCAGAGAGAGAGGGAGTCACAGACTGAAACAGGCTCCAGGCTCTGAGCTGGCAGTCAGCACAGAGCCCGACGCAGAAAATAAGACTTTTTGAAAGGTTAGATGTGAAATTATACCTATTGGCTATTGTAAGCTAAAATGTGCTTCTCCCGCTGGCTTTGTAGAGTAATTATTGGATGGACTTGTTACTATTTTGTTTTCTCTTAGTAAGGAGTTAAGTGTACTGTTATTTGGTGAGAAACGCTTGGTGATATAAACTATGATTGTTTGTGGTTGAAATGTAATGTCATGAAATTCTGCATGTTGAGTCTGGTAGTGCGCACTACTTCTGTGAGTTTGCATCCCTCTTAGCACCATAGTTTATATACTTTGGGAGAAAATTCAGTAAGCTCTGGCATGCTTTTTATTAGAGTTTGTGATGAAATTGAATGTTGTTCAGGGAAGTCTGCATCTTTAGCATAGATGTAAAAATACGGCCAACAAGTGGAAAAGGAAGTAAAGTAGAAATATAGGGCCAAGGTAGATTATATAGATGGAGGAAGTTTTGACTGGTCCAGAGGTCTTTAAAAACTATGTCATAAAAGTTATACTGCAGTGTGTAATTGACTATCAAGCTTCATATTCTCAGGGTCTTTTTTGCTCCTTGTTTTGAACATCCATTCCTGTATTTGTATGTACAGAGTACAAGGATACCTGTTTCTAGTCTGACCCAAAGTTAGAGGTATCAGCTTCTGTATTATACATACTGAGATGAACAAGGCATCATCCTTGCCTTCAGAGAACTGATAGCCTACTGAGGAGACAAGCTATAATAGAATGTGATAATAGATAATTTACAAGAGCTTGTTAACAGAGCTAGTAGGAACCTGGCTGTGCTGGGGGTTGGGTGGAGCTTGGGAAGATTTCACAGATATTTTGTGTGACTAGACCTGAGTTTGCCAAGGGAAAAAAGACTTAATATAGACTAAATTGTAACAGTAGATACATTATGTACATTTCTAAATATCTTTGCAATTTAGGATGGAGAGGGGCTGGAAAGACCTTAGCTTCAAGGCCTATCATTTCATGGTGAGATGTTAGAGCATAGACACCAACCGCTAGTCTATGACCACCATGAGTAAGAGAAAACATCTTAGCATCTTTGTACTCTCATAGCCAAACATAGTGATTGACATATAGATCTCCTAGCTCTGCCTGTAAATCTTTCTGTCTTGGATTTCTCATTTGTAAAAGTAGAAAAGCTGGATTTTTCATTTTTAAGACTTCTTCCAGTTGTTCTCCAAAAGTAGAATTAACCCATGAAGATAGAGTTGGTTGCCAGTAAAAATAAGGATGACAGTACTCTAGAGAAACCCCATGTTTCTCTAGAACATTAGGAAAAATTAAGAATGTTCTTTGTATTCTTATTTATAATACTGAAAAGCTGGGAACAAACCAAGTGGTCATTAATTAAAGTGGATGAATAAATTGTGATACAAGCATTCAGTAGGCCAGTATATAGCTAGTGGGAATACCCACATACATGAACATGTATAAATTTCAGAAATATAATGTATGAAAAGAGCAAGTTGCAGAAGCATACATACAACCTGGTACCACTTGTAGAAGGTCATAATCATACAAAGCAGGTATATTTGCGGAATATAGGAAATCAAAATACACAGTACTAGAAGGGGGGATATAATCAGGAAGGGGCAGATACATAGGAAACTTTAAAAGTATTGGTAATAATGAAATCAAGTTGAGACAAGTTATGCTACAGTTAACAGATAGACCTAAAATATCAATTATTTAAAATAATAAGATTTATTTTTCATTATAGCTTCGTATCTGACATAGACTTGCAGGTGACTCTTTTCCACATAGTCACTTCTCATTGTGTTTTCATGCTGTCATATAGGAGTTCACCATGGCATGAAGAGAAAAGTTAAGAATTGAGCATTGGCAATTAAATGTTTCCATCAGTAAACAATAGGTGTCACTCATACTTACATTTCATTTAATAAAAGCAAGCAATACAATTTGGAGGGCAATAAATACAATTATCTTGGTGTTCCAGAGGAGAGGATGGAAATAGCAGTTATGTTTACTATAGTTATGTTTTATTTTATTTAATTTTTTTACCATTTATTTATTATTGAGAGACAGAGACAGAGCATGAGCAGGGGAGGGGCAGAGGGAGAGGTAGACACAGAATCCAAAGCAGACTCCAGGCTCTGAGCTGTCAGCACAGAGCCTGACATGGGGCTCTAAAGCACAAACTGTGAGATCGTGATCTGAACCAAAGTTGGACACTTAACAGACTGAGCCACCCAGGCACCCTGAGTCATGTTTTATTTCTTTAAATGTTACTATTTTTTTTTATAATCCATACAGGTTGGATGTGTGTCAGTAACAAATACATGTATTGATGTATGATTTATTTCATAATAAAAATTGGAAATAAAAAAACAATGCAGCTACAATGCTGTCAATGTCTAAAGAAAATATTAATGAGTTCTTTATTCTTGATACTAGTTTTTTGCCAGGTGTATTATGAATATGTTCTCCGATGAATATCTTCTCCCAGCTTGTAACTTGTCTTTTAACTTTAATCTTTTGGTGAACAAAGTATTTAATTTTAATATGGTCAGATTTGTACACATTTTCTGTCTCTTAATTTAGTACCCTACCATGAGGTGGTAGTACCCTTCCATAAGACATTAGTCCTTATATTCAATTAAGAGTTTTTAAGAATCATTTTTATTATATAAGATATAACAGATTTCAAAACACTGTATAAAGAAATGTGTTTCTAATAAGAGTTTTAAAATATTGATTTGACATTTAAATCCTTAATCCATTTGGAGAATGTTTTGTTTGTTTTTATATGGTGTGAGGTATGGATCTGATTTTATCTTTTCCATATAGCTGGGTTTTTGTCAAGTCCATTTATTGAATGAGTCCACCTTTTGCTATTGCTAGGCCATGCTCTCTCAGTCACATACCAGTGCTTCATACATGTACAAACCTATTTCTGGGTTCTCTGTTCTGTTCCGTTGGTCAGTTTGTCTATTACTGCACCAATACCACACTATTTCAAAGCTTTATGATATTCCTATGGTCTCTATTCTGTTCCACTGTTCTATTTATCTAGTCTTTTGCTAATGCCCACTGTATTGATTACTGTAGCTTCATAGTAAGTAAGTTTTGAAGTCAAGTAATACCAGTTCTCCCATTTTGTGCTTTAATGTTGTGTTAGCTATTCTGAGTCTTTTGCCTCTCCAGTCAGCTTGAGAATCATTGTGTCAGTATTCCCCAAATAAGGCCATATTGAATCTTCTTTTCATGAATATGGAAAATAACATTTTTATTATCTCTCCATTTATTTAATTTTTTAATGTCATATCACAGTTTGTAGTTTTCTTTGTAGATCTTATACTTTCTTAGATTCATTCCTAAGTATTACTTATTGTTTTTTTAGTGCTAATGCAAATAGTATCATGTTTTTAATTTTAAACTCCATTTGTTCATTGCTGGTACATAGGACAGCAGTTGACTTTTGTATATTAATCTTGGATTCTGCAACCTTGCTATATTAGTTTCAGGAGTTTTTTTGTTGTTGTTGTTTTGTTTTTATTGTTTCAGGCCTGACTTGTTCATTGTTTGGTTTATTATTTTATTGTAGCATTTTTAATCTCCAGTGCAAGTTCTATGAAATGCAAAATAGAATGGAAGCAGCAGTACTGGATTTCATAGGAACTATTAACACTTCAGCTAGTGAGTGTAACTGGGAAGTAAGCTCAGTGGCATTTTCTTATGATGTACATAAAGTTCAGTAGTCAAGAATAAGTTCCTATCTCAAGATAGAGGAGGCTACTTTGTGTTCCTGGCTCAAGTCAACAACAATTACATTTTACTTTTGATGGTACATCTATGTTTTAAAATATTTTCTTTACCCATATCATTTAATTCTTACACCAACCCCATGAATTAGGTAGAGCAGGTAAATATTCAACCCATTTGACATTTGAAGAAACTGAGTTATTGAACAGTTAATTGACTTGGCTACGATTATTGAGCTGGAGGAAAGCTGTGCCGGAACTGTGACTCCAGAGCTTTTAACTTTCCTTTGGGAGATTTAAATAATAGGTTTGTGTTGCTTCATGGGTCAATATGCAGAATTTTAAAAGCTCTATTTAATTTAATTTATAAGAACTTACCACAATTTCACTTCCCAGGCATTTTATAAACAATACCATTTACAGATCTTCTTAAATATAATAAGACTGTGAGTCAAATTCTCCAGGACTCTACCTTACAAGGTTAACACTGGTTGGACAAACCAAAAAGTATAATAGGGGTATTATGTCTTTTTTTTTTTTAAATTTTCTCCCAATTTTATCTTCCTCTATAGGTTTGTTCAGGCTGCTGTTAAAATTAATTTGCCTATATTGACTAATGGCTAGCTAACTTTGGAGAAGACAACCTTGCACTGCTCTGGAAGATGAAGGTTAACATTTGAGGGTAGACTAGCATTCTTAGAAATAAGAGACTTCATTTGGTTATACTTGATGTATAACATCTACCTATGTATCAAATTGGCCTGAGATCTGCTGTTACTTACTTAAGAAAGGTGCAGCCCAGGGGCGCCTGGGTGGCTTAGTCGGTTGAGTGTCCGACTTTCGCTTAGGTCATGATCTCGCGGTTTGTGGGTTCGAGCCCCGCATCAGGCTCTGTGCTGACTGCCAGCTCAGAGCCTGGAGCCTGTTTCAGTCTGTGACTCCCTCTCTCTCTGACCCTCCCCTGCTCACGCTGTCTCTCTCTCTCCTAGAAATAAATAAAACATTTAAAAAAAAATTTTTTTTTTAAATAAAAAAATAAAAAAAAAAGAAAGGTGCAGCCCATTTGTAAACGCAACCCACCATTTTATTTTGGGAGACCAGATAGAATCATAAGTCAAATTTAAGACCTGTTAAAGAATTCACTTGTCTGCCTTGTTTGGTCAGATTAGTTAATTGTGTAGTCAGTTATCAATTTAAGCTGAAAAAGAAACCTTCTTTTTTATTCTGAGGTTTAACTCAACAGACAGATGAATAAGAATTCTCTTATTCACATAGATACATTTGAACCACAGCGGCGTCTCCCTGTGAAGAAAAGTCGACAACAACTTCAGCGAGAAAAAGCCCTTCAAGAGCAAAGCCAAAAACTTGGACTTCAAGATGGATCAAGCTCAGTACCTCCAGAGCAGCTGCTTTCTACACCAAAACCAAGATTTAACGCTCCAAACCCACATTCTTCTTCCCCTGTTCCTCCTAGTCCTCTTACAGTCTCTTCTCCTGTTGGTGATGGAAAACCACAGGGCACTGAAAGTCAGCCAACGGAACCGGGACTTGAGAATTCCCATGATAGTCACAAAAACACTGAAGTTCTACCTCCAAAGCCAGATTGCAAAATGGAAAAAAAGAAAATGGAATTGTTAGTAAGTCTATATATCCATGAGATTTTTTCCATTTTTTTTTTTTTCCTCCACAGGACTTTGAAGAAATACAGTTTTAACGTTTTCTCTTTTCTATTCTAACCTAGAAGCATAATGAGTAAATGATTAAAGAATAGCTACCACCTAAATATGTTGTAAGCCAGTCAGTGCTGGGTATTTTATGTTTTATGCCATGTAGTCTTTTAATACATGTTCATTATTGTCACTTGACAGATGAGATCTCATGGACTCAGAAAAGATGCTTTATTCCCAAAGCAAACACATAGCTAATAAATGGCAGGGTTGAGGTTCACATACAAGTCTTTCTGGATCCAAAGCGTCTGCCCTTTACCCTCATGAGAAGCAGTTCTTACATGCATAGTGCTCCCCCTCCCCCTAGACCAGACTCGTTCTTCAACTTCACTCCGTCTCCACTGACCCGGAAAAGGGTGTTTATGAAGAAATGTGAAGGGATGGTCAAAGAAAAGTGTGTCGGAAATTGAGAGGACTGATAAAACAATTCAGCTACATCATTAGATTTCTTTTTATTATTTATTTAATGTGCTTATATTAGAAACCACTTCCAGAATTTAGTAACAGCTTTATGGAAATTGCCATTCTGTGTATGACTTATGAATTCTCGGAATTTTTATCCTATTGCTTTTGTTTTGATATCCACTCATATTTGTTTCCTCTTGATTTATTTTCAGTTTGGCATTTGTTTCTGTTTTCCATTTTCTGAGTCTTTCTATTTTGATATGTCTTATGATTTCTCTGATCCAGGTTCTGTACTATGAGTTTAAAGTATTTCCTGCCCACCAGAGGTTTACAACCAAGAAATCATTTTTTACAGGAGATCTAAAGCCACGTAAATTATGAGAACAACATTGAACAAGTGCATATATTTAAATGTCTTTAAGTGTAGTTCCCCAGCAAAGGCCTGAAATAGCAGGGAAGGTGGGTTTAAATTGAGTTGAATAATTTAGATTGAATGTTGTTGGGAAAATAATTTTTTTAGATACTTGGGAAAATTTTCATAGACCTGTAATATCAGAAACTGTCATTGAAAAGGAGAAATTCGGAGGTTACAAGAAGGGGAAAGGAAAGCTGTATTCTAGAGAATGCTCGGAGATGACATCTCCCTTCTCTGGAAGAGGCAAAAGTGAAGGCAGAGAATTAGGGAAATGAAGAAGGATGTGGAAGCTGAGGATTCGTGCCTAGCGAGTTCCCAATTAGTAGCATATTACCCAGGCCTCTGGAGGAGAGATGCCCTGATCACAACAATGGTTAGAGAAAACCCATGTGTCAGCATTGCGGCCCATTTGAGGAGGGTGCTGGCTGGGCTGGAACTAAGGTATCTGGTGAGAAGGTGCCTGCAATAGTCAAAATGAGAGAGGGCCAGTGCCTGCACCCAGGTGGAGACTCTAGGAAGGGAAAGAAAATGATAAATTTGGAAGTGGTTACTAGGTCTGGGAATAGAGATTTTTGACACAATGGCCATAAGAAATGACGACAATAGGAATAAATAGCTTTGTCAGTACTTTGAGTTGACATCAAGCTCTTAAATTTACGGTAATTTTGATATACTTCTTTCAGAATTGGACAAATTAGAGTCTAGCATTCAAGTCTTAGCTCACGTTTCACTCTGTTTAAAAATGTTTCAGAATGGAAAGAAGTGAGTAAATTTTTAAAAAAATGAGTGAAATAAACTCTGGTTATTGTCTTAAGGGTGTTAAATGGTAGAGACTTTCATTATAGAAAACTCTAAAAGATATGACATTAGCTACATACCAATTTATTTTGTTTTCCATTTTGCATATAATACATAATTAACTTACACAACTCTTTTTGTACTCCTAAGAAATGCCACAGTACTCTGGCTTCCAGTTTGTGGCTTCCTAGATTATATACATATAATGAATTTCAAAGGGCCAATTTATGTAAGCCTTCTTGACTGCAAATGATAATCTTTGTTCCAATTAGAACAAAATAATGGGCTACAGATGGGTTCCTTTTAAGAGGACTTTTGAAGGAAAATATATATAATCTGGTTGATTACATTTTATACATAGGGGCTTGAGACTGGAAAGGTGTGGCATGGGGTTTCAGAAACTCATTTTTATACTCTTTACTCCCTAGGCAAGAAAAATCTCGTTGGGAAGTCCTCCAACAAGAACAACGGCTAATGGAAGAGAAAAATAAACGTAAGAAAGCTCTTTTGGCTAAAGCTATTGCAGAAAGGTGAGGCATCTGAACTAGGAGAGGTTGTTTGTAACCTGCAATAAGTTCTGTCACATTTTATGTTTATTTTTCTCTTGTCTGTTCTGATAAGGTGATATTTTCTCTGCAATATTCTTTTAAAAGTTTTTTTAAAGTAGCTTCTCCGCACAATGTGCTTGAACTCACAACCCGGAGATCAAGAGTCATATGCTCTACTGATGGAGCCAGCCACACGCCCCTCTACAACATGACTTTTAAGGCTCACTAAACAAAGTCTGCTTTATAAATGATACAGAAATTCCAATGTTAATTCATTAAGGAGGACTTTGTAAGTGTAGATTATACCAAATTTGTGAATACAGGTTCAGGTAAAACTTCAGAATCAGCATCAGTGTTTTCACTTTTAACCATTTACATGTTCTAAGGGAGCGGTGAATAGCCATTGGTATAAACAGCAAATGCAGGTTTTAGTTTTGATGTGGGAGGCCTTAATCATGTGACATGTAGAAGAATAAGATTATTCCACATAAGTGACTTTCACTCCCAGAACTTTTAATTTGTGTTTTCTGTGGACATTTTTCTTAAGTAATTTACCCTGCCCCCCACTGATACACAGTATAATTTAACTTTTCATTGATGACTCAGGGTCACCATTGTGAGCACTCTGCCATGGTGTGTGCAGTTCTGTTTTTCTGTCTGCTGCTGGTGTCAGTTTGTTGGCAGTTCCTTTTCCTTCACTGCATCATGCTAGCCTCCAGCAGCAACGTGCCTGTTTGAGCCACTTTCCACCCCTCACCCACTCTTTCTGTCCTTTTAGGTTGTAGTTTCCGGTGTGTTGTCACCTTAGGAACCCAAGCTTAGGTCAGCGAAGCAATGATTGAGAATAGTGAGAATTAAATGCAAGCAAGTATTCTTGGTATTTTCTTTTTCTATCTCCAGAAGAGCCTGACAAAATTATGTATTGACACTGCCCAGTGTGTTGGGGGGGGAAAGGGACAAGGATAGGGAGAAAGGCAGGTACGTAGAAGAGTAATTGAGAATTTTATCTGTCAAAAGGACATACATATTTGAACTTTTTTTTTCCCCCCCAGCTAGTCCCTCTTGATTTGCATGAAACAAGAAGTGTGCAACTTACTGAACTTACATTTCAAGAAAAAAACATGATTATTCAAAGTATGAAGTGATTTTTGAAGATCACTTCAGTAGTCTTCACTTTAGAAGTGTTTGGGGAGACTGTTCACTGTATTTTACATGATTTTTAGGCTCAGCACTTGTTCTTGATGCACTTTTGGTTTAAAACAAAGTATTGATAATAGGCCAAAATGTGAGAAAACACAACATGATTAGATTTGTGATAAATGCAACAGTGAAGTCCTTGAAGTAAAAGAATCATATGTTAATTTTGCGGGCAGAAAACAAGGGGAAGTGCATAATGGAGTAAAAATCAGGAGAATATGAGTTGCAAAATAGTGGTTTTCTCTGGGAGTTTTATTCTCCTCTGAGAATGGGTGGGAAATTCTGAAGGGAGTGAAATCCGATTAAAGGCCTTCGTATTTGTGTATTCTGTTCTTCGGTGTAGTAATGTGTTTGGGGGTGGTGAGGGGACTGTGCTTGGATGTGCTTTTAAGAAAGGGGAGAAAAAGAATTTTGAGGACCCGTGGTATTGCCTCAAACATAGGGATCAAAGCAAAAAAAGTTTGGGGAAATGAGCCCTAAGAAGGTTCAAACCAAACAGACATAGAAAGAAATGGTGTTTAATGCAGGCGTCCATTCTTTCTGTCCACTAAGTGTTGGACGAATGAAAATGGGCTTAGCAAGAGTTTAAGGCTGGAAATTTGGAAAGCTTTGTTAGATGTTCTATGTAAAGAGAATATAGATCATGTTCTTTTAGTGCTTATTCTCATCCTCATGGAATGAATATAGACCCATAAGTGAACTGTTAGTATTTTGAAAAATCTTGCTCTTTCCTCTGTGTATGAAAATAGTATATACTAATAGAAAACTTGGAATAATAAGGGAAAACAGCACAAATGCAGTCTTAGAGACATACCAAAATTTTACCAGTGTTCGTTATATTTCAATCCGTGTTATTTCTGATTATTAAAAACTATACACTATAATCATATAGTATATACAGTAGGCTGCTTTCTTCTTTTGCCCATGGATCCATGATTTTAAAATGTTTTTATTTTTCTGTTCATTTTTCCAGATCTAAAAGAACTCAAGCAGAGACCCTGAAACTAAAGCGGATCCAAAAGGAATTGCAGGCTTTAGATGACATGGTGTCAGCAGACATTGGGATCCTCAGAAACCGGATTGATCAAGCCAGCCTTGAATATTCATATGCTCAGTGAGTTGAGAGAACTCTGAATCAGGAGGGAGATTTCCTAAGTATTTGTTGCTGTCGGGGCCAGGAGTTTTCATGTATGTCATAACTTAAGCCTCATACCAGTCCCATGGTGCTGTTTATTCCTGTTTTGTACTAAACCCAGTGCCTCCTCTTACTGAAGTCTTCCTTAGCCCTGCCCTACTCCTGTTCTTATTTCTGTTAGCACATTTCTTGCATTATTTACATTCATTTTAGTCTTTCTTACTAAACCATCAATCATCTGTGTAATGCTTGGGACTCTAAGAGTCTTAATGACTTGCCCCCAGGTTCTGCTGTTTTAATTCTGATATTTTAACACCAAGTCTGTACTCTTTCCATTAAGAAAATTTGATGATCTGAGGGGCGCCTGGGTGGCTTAGTCGGTTAAGCGTCCGACTTTCACTTGGGTCACGATCTCGCGGTTCGTGGGTTCGAGCCCCGCGTCGGGCTCTGTGCTGACTGCCGGCTCAGAGCCTGGAGCCTGTTTCAATCTGTGACTCCCTCTCTCTCTGACCCTCCCCTGATCACACTGTCTCTCCCTCTCTCCTAGAAATAAATAAAACATTTTTTAAAAAATTAAAAAAAAAAAAAAAGAAAAAGAAAATTTGATGATCTGAGATGGTCCTTAAAGATCAACCTAGTTCTTATTTCAATATTCATCAAGGAAAGAAGATCCAGCTTATTTTTTTAAAAAGTCTATGAGTATCTTTAAAAAAATACCACTCTGTCTTGAAAGCTTGAAGTTTTTCCTCTTTTTATTTTTCTTCTCGTTTGTGTTTTGTCTATAATAGTTTGCTATCATGTGCTTCCTTAGTTTCAACCCTTGGCATTTTTTTAGAGAAAAAAATCATCTTGGAGTATTTTTAAAATGCACGAACACATGTAAAGAATTACATGAATTTTGCAAGCAGATAAAAGGGCAAAAAATTAAGTCCAATTTCAGGGTTTTCAGTCCTTCCCGTGTTGCTTTAATCATCCCAGTTCATCTTTCTCACAAGGGAATGCTGTGTTAATGACTCGGTTTTGCATCTTTCTCTGTAACACTAGAAATCCATCCAAATGCCTCTTTAGTCCAGGGTAAACCACAGCAGCAGAATGTTTATAGAACAGTTTAATAAAGTGGAAATGCTTGATTGTGGGTTTCAGTTCACCGTTTATTAAGAAAGAGGTTTGTGGTGTCCTTGTGATTTTTGTAATTGTTGTTTGACCACATGCTATTAGACTTAATGGGTTGCCTTTATTAATTAACTGCTTAAATTAATGCCATCAGTAGCTGATAACTGGAGGTTCCTATTTCTATTAATAAGGACATTAAGGAGGTAACCAAGATTTTTTAAGATCAAACTCAGCCTAGATTTTTAGCATATTTTATTGTCTGTAACTTAAGTTTACCAGAAGAACATTCTTATGCTTTTGTAGCCCTTCATATGAATAATTCAGTTTATCCTAAATACCTCAACAGAAAATCATCCGATTGTTTTAATTCTGTCCTAGAGGAGGCTGGAGAAGGATATGTTTGTTTGTTGAACATTATATAAGAAATGTCATAATTTTATCCTTCGGAGAACCACAAAGAATATGGGTTTACTGGTTAAAAAAGAAAACATCCGGGGCGCCTGGGTGGCTTAGTCAGTTAAGCGTCTGACTTTCACTTGGGTCATGATCTCGCGGTTCGTGGGTTCGAGCCCCGCGTCGGGCTCTGTGCTGACTGCCAGCTCAGAGCCTGGAGCCTGTTTCCGTCTGTGACTCCCTCTCTCTCTGACCCTCCCCTGTTCACGCTGTCTCTCTCTCTCCTAGAAATAAAAAAAAAATTAAAAAAAAAAAACATTAAAAAAGAAAACATCCCATAATATAAAATGTGTTTAATCAAATTTTATTTTACCCAGTAAAAAAAATCTGACATAAATTTTTACATTTCTTAACAAACTAAAGATGGCCGTTTCTCATGGTACTGTTATTGACATAGTTGTATGTGAATATCCATATTTTATGTGTGAGGCTATTTTTAAAAACCTAAACTATTGAGGTAAGTCATAAATAAAGTTGTGACTGGGACCAGCATTATACCTTGTTCATACATAAAATTAACAAGTTTTCTAAATTTACATCTGTGGTTATTGAGAGATTAGAGATTGGTGATACAGTATTGTGATTTCGATTTCTACTGGTAGCCAGTCTCCAGGGAAGTCCGTTTCTGTGGGAGATTTCCTTGACTTTTTTTTTTTTTTTTTTAATACTATTGTAGTTTTAGAGTACCTGGTACAGTGCTTTGTCCACTGAAGATTTTTGGATACAGAATAGGCCAGAATTTGCTTTAAAACTGGCTTCTGTAGATCAATGTTAGGGTAGATCCCTCTAAGAAGACCAGTACTTTGAAGGAGCCAAATTGAGAGTTATTGCTACTGTTCACATCTGTTACTACAAGGATGCTGTATGCTGCATAGACCAGCTTGTAAAATAGAGTTGCTGTGCGTAGAGCATCTCTTTGACCTCTAGTATACCAGGAAAACCTACGAGCACTGTTTGCAATCTGTGGTTAATAGACCCTCTCCTTAACATGTAATATATACACGTGCATACACATCTGCACATGTGTACATAAATGTTTTAAATTTTTATGTCTAATTTACAGAAGGAAAAATAATGATTATGGGAAACAACTTTATTAAAAGTTTTAATAGGAATATTAGCATAGCAATCCTCCTTGTTTCAAGTAATTTTTGGCCCCAAACATAAAAAGTTGAAAGAATGTGGTTATATCCTTTCACAATATTAGATGGTTCAGGTACTTGTAAAATATTGTGCAATCAAGTTTGCTCTGTTGAAGTTATTAACTCTCTGAGAGTAACCTTTCCTTTTTGTCCTTAGTATATTTTTCATTCATTGATCCTGAATTTGAGAAAATTTATCTAGGATAAAAAGCAGGCTTTAAACTCTGAGCTATCGGAACAGAGCCCAACACAGAGTTCAAACCCATAAACTATGAGATAATTACCTGAGCCAAAGTTGGAGACTTAAACCGACTGAGCCACCTAGGTGCCCCAGCCTGCCTCTTTTTTTAAAATGACACATGTGACTGTATTTAGGGTCCCACTGGATAAATCAGAATGAACTCTTTTCAAAATCTTTAACTTAATCACATCTTTTGCTGTGTAAGGTAATATTCACAGGTTCTAAGGATTAGGAAGTGAATAAGTCTGGGTGGTCATTTTTTAGCCTACCACAACGTTTGTCTTTTGGTTTGTCTAATAGCTGCAAAGCATCTTCAGCTGTCAACTTTCTCTATTTTGCTACTGTGGGCAGAAAATGAAAAAATATTAATTCTGAATTGTGTTCAATGAAAGCTGAGAACAGATTACAAATATCGTGTTTCTAGTCTTTTTTTATACTTTTTAAAAAAGTGATGTAGAGGCATCCAACTTCGGGTCTGGTCATGATCTCACAGTTTGTGGTTCAAGCCCCACGTCTGACTTTGTGCTGACAGGTTGGAGCCTGGAGCCTGCTTCAGATTCTATCTCTGTCTGCTCTCTCTGTCCCTCTCCTGCTTACGGTTTGTTTCTTTCTCTCTCAAAAATAAACATTAAAAAAAAAAAAAAGGAAAGGTGATATAATACTTTGGACAACATAGTAAGACAACTAAACAGTGATTTATTTCACTCTAAACAGTGATGATTTATTTCACTGTGGCATCATCCTTTAGGCCATTTCATCAGTCTCTGTTTTCTTACTAATCTTTTTTCTGTATAAATGGGAATAATTGATGAGTAATGAGGAAATAATGCCCAGAGTGATAAAATGGCAAAATGTTTCAAGATACAGGAAAAAGCTATCTCAGCGCCCCATAATGTATCTCAGATTTATAAGAGGGTCCAATGGCCACATACAGTAATTGCAAAATGTAGTTTTCGTCTGTCCTTTAAAATATAAGTAAATTTTCTCTTTGTTCTCTGGAAGACTGCTAAGTAAAGATACAAACTTTTATATGTTGATCATTACAAATAGTTAGAACTGCTCAGAAAAGGAACTGAAAACTGAAAGTAGATCAGTGGAACCTAATGGAATGCTGAGGGTTAATGATTGAATTCTTAAAAAAATTTCAGAATACCCAACCAGAGACAATGTCTAGAATCCTTTAAGTAACATTCATTAAATCACTCAGTGTTCCTTTAAAATAACAAAACAATTTCTGTGATTACATTTCCAGTTCAGTGTGTCGTACTGTCTTCTATATAATGCGTTTGTTGTTCTCTTCCAAAACATGTCATCATACTCTGATTGGTATTCTCCACCTGACCCTCAGGCTCATAGTGCAGTTTGTAAAATTAATCAATATTTTAATCATAAATCATTCTGTACAAGAATATATATGCATGTTTCTGGCCAGAAGAACTTTAAATAAATAAACAAAATGCAAAATCTTCAGTGATTTATCCAGGGTGAAAGATCAATGTAAACCTAGGGGCCTATTTGCAAATTTTAATTTCAATTCAGCATTCATGAGTCCAGTCAGTAAATCTTTACTAACTGACTTTGGCTGGCTGAGGGAGACCACAGGCCACAGAAAGGAGGTTTGAGTCAGGGTAGGGGACAAGGCATTCATATACCTGTAGAGAATGCTGTCAGAGCTCTTAAGCTTGATGCAAGAACGTTCTTTTTTTTTTTTTAATTTTTTTTTTTAATGTTTTATTTCTAGGAGAGAGAGAGAGACAGCGTGAGCAGGGGAGGGTCAGAGAGAGAGGGAGTCACAGACGGAAACAGGCTCCAGGCTCCGAGCTGGCAGTCAGCACAGAGCCCGATGCGGGGCTCGAACCCACGAACCGCGAGATCATGACCTAAGTGAAAGTCGGACCCTTAACCGACTAAGCCACCCAGGTGCCCCAAGAACGTTCTTAAATAGGATATGTTACAAAGTATAGAAATCAGAAATTCACATGTCTGGCAGAGCTCCTTTAGAATAATTCTTTTAACATAGAGGGTAATTGAAAAACAGCTAGTTTTCTCATTCTAATATTTACTATATGACAGTAAAAAAAAATGAAATATAAACATGATGGAAATAAAAATTTTCAAATATAAACACCAAGACCTTGAACTTTGTATAATTTTAATTTTAGGTACAGTACATGTTTATAGTGATACATGAACAATGCTTTTTGATTCTGTTGCTCTGAAGAAGTTTGTTTCTTGAGTGCCTAGTAGTCTCCGGGCTAGACGTTTGCCCTGTTTATGTTGTTTAATCCTTAACACTCTTATGCAGTATTAGTATCATCACCATTTTACAAATAAGCCGAAACTTGGTTGAAGATAGTGCCAACGGTCACTATACTGGAATTTTCAGACATTGCACACATATTCTTCAGCCTCTTCCTTATGAACCTGTCTGTGTTTTGTACTCAGCCACAGGGCTGACCTTGGGGCATACCTGATTAAAACAAAGATGAGCTACTAACTCCAGAACATTTAATTCATAGGCTAAATAGGGTTTCATGGCATGGGTGGACACTAAGAGCTCTTTAAACTGGGGACTCCTGGGTGGCTCAGTTAGTTGAGTGTCCGACTTCAGCTCAGGTCATGATCTCATGGTTTGTGGGTTCGAGCCCCGGGTCAGGCTCTGTGTTGACAGCTCAGAGCCTGGAGCCTGCTTCAGATTCTATGTCTCTTCTCTTTGCCCCTCCCCCACTCGCACACTGTCTCACTCTGTCTCTCAAAAATAAATAAATGCAAAAAAATAATTTTTTTAACTGATAACGAGCCAAGGTAAGCCGACCCAGGTCCACCCCTGGAAGTGGAACACTGAGAAATTGCAGTGAATTCGATGTGGAACCACAGCTGGTGGTCATATTGAGCTGTAAGTATGATTGGAAAGCCAGAATGAGAGACTCTGTGGTTTCAAAGCATTAAAGAGAATAGCTTTTGATTCTGATGACATGCCTGGGAGATTGGCTCCTGTATCCTACAATAAAACCCACTTTTCACCTGAGCTAGTTTGAGTGTTCTTTACATCCAAAAAGGACCTTGACCAAAACAGGTACATACATAATAAAATGGAAAAGGCAGGTTTTGAACCCTAGGTGTTCTAAAATCAAAGCCTTTCATTTTATTCATTATATTTCTTTTCAAGACAGAAAATCTTGTGTTAGGAGAGATACTAGTTTTTGTTTTATTGCAACTCAAAGTAGTTGATGTAGGCAGTCATAACAGGTAAGTCATAACAGGCTTTCACCACTATTAGTGGCTTTTAAAGTGAATAATTCGTTGATAAATGTGGGCCAGTCTCTTTTCCTGACCAGCCCAAACCAAACCAAACAACTTGTATGGAAAAGGCCAAAGACCGTGAACCAATATAATAATTTTTCTTTTTGTATTAACCTAATGCAAAAGAAGAGAGATCACAGGGTGACTTCCCCAATAGAATTACTTTCGTGGTTTTGTTTTTTTTTTTTTTTTTAATGTATATTTTGAGAGAGCGTGAGCAGGGGAGGGCCAGAAAGAGAGGGAGGGAGAGAGAATCCCAAGCAGGCTCTGCAGTGTCAGCACAGAGCCCAATGTGGGGCTCAAACTCAAAACCCATGAGTCTGTGACTTGAGCTGAAATCAAAAGTCAGGTTATCCACTAACTGGCTGAGCCACCCACACATCCCAGAATTACCTTACTTCTAAGATGGGTGTTGTGTATCTATGGAGTTTATATTTATATAAATAGGTAAAATACCCTAATCGAAGTCTAACAGTAGTCTGTGGTTGCAAAATGGAAAGAGAACAACTTAACCCAGAGATTCTCAACTGGGGGCACTTTTGCCCCTTAGGAGACATTTGGTAACATCTGGAAACATTCTTGGCTATCACAAGTAGTGGGTGCTACTAGCAGCTCCTGGGAGAAAGCCAGTGATTCTGCTTTGCATCTTACAATGTCCAGGACAACTCCCCACAACAAAAACTGATATGGTCCAAATTGTCAGTAGTGCCAAGACTGAGAAACCCTTCCTAAGCTTGTCCTGAAGTTTCTCTGCTCTTACTTGATGCTTGCTTCTTGCTTCACCTAGTAGTATTTATTATGTTCATCTTGGACTCACTGTCCATATCCTTCTCCACCAGAATATTTCTTCCTTTTCTAACCCGTTAATCAAGAGATGCAGATTTTCTTCTTTTTGCTTCTCTTACTTTTTTGCCTCTCATACATTTTAACCAGTTTTGTACTGGAGCCAGGTAGCACTGGTTCACCAGAGCAGATGTTGTGTATTTCTTCCCAGTTCTGCATTCAGCAGTGCCACATTGATAGCCTGAAATTGGCTGTGGTGAAGGTAGTATTTGTACTACAGAAATTGACAAACACTGCCAATCAGGGTTCTCCCCCACTGGAGCTAGCTCACCACTGAGTTAACCCCTCAGCCTGCTTTCATTCAAGCGCTGCTTCGGAAAGAGGACGTGAATGCAAAAAAACATGCTTACAGTCCAAGTGTGGATGTGCTGGAAGTTTTAGCAACCGCAGCCTGGTTTGTCTAACATGTAGAACAGGTGTTCACAAAGTATTACTATAAATATCTTCAATATATTTTCCCCCCAGTTCTGGAGCCTAATTCTTGTTTCTAGAACCTCCTTTGAATATCTTCTTTAGTGGAAAACCGGTGTCCCAATCTCTGTACCTGTCCTTCCAGGAAGCGCTTTGACAGGGCTGAAGCAGAGTATGTGACAGCAAAGCTGGATCTGCAGCGCAAGACTGAGATTAAAGAGCAGCTCACTGAACACCTCTGTACAATCATACAGCAGAATGAGCTCCGCAAGGCCAAGAAGTTGGAGGAGTTGATGCAACAACTGGATGTACAAGCTGATGAGGAGACTCTGGAACTTGAGGTGGAGGTGGAGAGATTGCTGCACAAACAAGAAGCTGAAGCAGGGAAACAGATGGTTCATCTGCAGCAGCCATTTCAGCCTTCCGGGGAGAGTGTGACATTAGGGCTTGCCAAAGAGAACAGAAATCATCAAGACCAAGGCGCTTGTCAAAAGGTAGACGAACAGTGTGAACATTCCAGTAGCTTTCCCATTCTGAATGCAGACCGAAGTCAAGAAGTTGAAATTATTGTAAAGGACATTTCAGCTGCCCTGACCACGTGAAGTGCCAGTGTTTGTATCTTCCAGCTAGTGCGGTGTTGAGTAAAGTAAACTTCTGTTGTGGGTTATGCCATGAGCTCTGATAAGTGCATCTTTAAAATACTGTTAACTTTGAATCCATGGTTAGTTTTAGTAGAACACGTTTGACATTCTAAATCCCCATTGTGATAATTTGATAGATAGGCACACAGTTCACCTTGATCCAGGGCCAGTTCCCCCCACAGTGCACTCTTACTACCAGGTGGAAACAAGCCACCTGAACAGACGGAAGAAACACTACGCGACTGAGAGTGTGTTGCACCAGGGAAATCTGGAGGAGTGAGATGGAAAGTGATCCTCAACACCTAATCAGACTCCTGTGATGTTGCTTAGGAGAGGTGTTGATGATGAGAGTCCTGGTGTAGTAGTCCATAAAGACACTAAAGTTAACATGTGAAATGGACAGAAGGAGAAAAAACTAACAGAAGTAGTACACTGAATTGTCTATTGGATCTTAGTCGAGCTGCAAAACCCAAGTGGGAAGCTGCAGTTTACAAAAGGAACCAGGCAGCTTCAGTAACATTCTTCAGTTCACCTTTTAAATGGCTTTAACTTACAACCTGAGTTTTGATTAGTTGCTACACGCACACACAGACAAATACACCATTAGAATATGTAATTTTACTGTTAATATATTGTCTTTAATCAGCATATTGATTAAATTTAGACAATGAAAACATTTCTATAGTGAGTTGAAAATAATAATCTATTATTTTATCAGCAAAATTGGTATATTTTCTTTCTAAAGTTGTCTGTAAATAGGTATTGTATATGTTGGATATAAATTATCCTGTCATAAAGCATTTAAATCGTTTAAATGGTGATTTTCTTAGTATTTTAATAGTCTGTTAATTACTAACACTTCACTAATACTTGACCACCATATTGTGCTATATGTGAATGTATTGTTTTGTCACAAAACCTGTGAATTTCACAATAAATTATGATTTATTTACCAGAAATTCCAAAAAGTACAAATACTACTCAAGTCTTGAAAAAAAACTATTGTTAAAGAATAAGGACAATCGTAATATTGTATGTATAATAATGCCAAAAAAGTTGGGGCCATCCTAATTTTAAATTTTAAATGAGTTTGAGTGTATTCTAGCAATGTGGATGAGCTGTGTGTTTTTATATTATGTAATTTGTGTTGAAATTATAGCTTTCCAGCACTGACTTCTCTGAACAGAAGCATTTACATAGGTAGTTATGTTTTTATTTATGAATGACATTCATAAAAACTGAAAGCATCATTGTCCAATACACTCTTTTTTTTTTTTTTACAAATAGTTTATTGTCAAATTAGTTTCCACATAACACTCAGTGCTCATCCCCACAAGTGTCCTCCTCCATGCCCATACCCCCCCTCCCACCCACATGCATCAGTCCTCAGTTTTTGTCAGCATTCAAGAGTCTCATGGTTTGCCTCTCTCCCTTTCCCCCATTTCCGCCCTTCTTCTCCCCCTTGTTCCTCCGTCAAGTTCCTCTTGATCCTCCTATATGTGCACACATATGATATTTGTCCTTCTCTGCCTGACTTATTTCGCTCAGCATAACACCCTCAAGGTCCATCCATGTTGCTACACATGGCCAGATTTTATTGTTTCTCATTGCCATGTAGTATTCCATGGTGTAGATAAACCACATCTTCTTGATCCATTCATCTGTTGATGGACACTTAGGCTCTTTCCATGTTTTAGCTATTGTGGAGTACACTCTTATTTTTTAAGGAATAAATGAGTCAGATACATCCATAATGTGGTCATTTGTTTACTCTTAAAAACGTTTAAGGGCACCTGGGTGGCTCAGTCATTTAAGCGTCCGACTTCAGCTCAGGTCATGACCTCGCAGGCCATGAGTTGGAGCCCCGCATCGGGCTCTGTGCTGACAGCTCAGACCCTGCAGCCTGCTTCAGATTCTGTGTCTCCCTCTTGCTCCCTGCCCCTCCCCCACTCACGCTGTCTCAAAAATGAATAAACATTAAAAAAAAATTTAATGTTTCCAACAGTTTAGTATGTATACTTAAGTGTTATGTGGCAGTCATGCACCCAGTATCTCCATGTGGTAGAAACAATCATCTGCTTTTATAAAAGCCTCTGTTAGGGACAGTTCATCAGTAAATGAGTTTCTGTAACATTGGCTCCATACATGTAGCCACAATCTAATTCTCTGTCGAAGTATTTATAAGGTATACAGAAAAAAGGAGAACCATGAAACAAATGAATTGGAAGGGACCTCAGAGGTCATCTGATTTAATCATCTTGATTTCCAGAGGAGGCTTTAAGAGCCTGAGATTTCATTTACGGCTTGTTGGCCAACTGGCTTCTTGTAACCTTCAAGTGCTAGTACGTTGCCATCCAAAAACTCTTGGTGTATGTCTTCTATATATCAGGCCATAAAGTTCACTGCTTCCCTCCACTTGAAAATTTTGCTTTATAACTCATTCAGGGATTGTGTTTGTGTTTGCGAAATGCTTTCAAATGTCTATAAAAGGTTCACTGATACCACTATTTTGAAAAACTTGCCTTGCTCTGCTTTCCCAGGGTGGTATCCGAGTGCTCAGGTGATGATATACGTGACAAAGTTATATTGCATCAGTTTTGTACAAGGCAGCTGTATCCCATGTGTGAGAGGAGTAAGAGCAAATGAAGAAGTGGGAGCTCACTGGTATGAGGACCATATGCACTGGCTTTAGTAAAATAGCCCTGATATCTTTTAAAATCATAAAACACATTCAAAAGACTTTTGATATATGGATTCACAAATCCACAAATAATTGTTACTTTCTGTGAGGGAAATTATTGGTTCAAAATTATAGCCCTGAGTTTATTGGAGCACTTTGTCGAGCTGTCCCTCTCTGGTTAAATTCTTGCTTCTACTTCTCAAATAGTTCAAGCATAAGGTTATCAGGGCTCTTAATGTGATAACGCAATTTAAGAGTTAACTATTTGGTGTTCTGTTACTTGTTCTGCTTAAAAGATAGTCAACCGATGGTAGTACTTTTCACTCATTATCTTTAAAAATTACACTCGAAAGGGTAAACCTGAATTCCTGAATTTAAGTGTCCGTACACCTTGATGCCCCACTACTTTTAAATTTTTATAGGCTTCAGAGAAGCAGCATTTCTTAAAGCACAGTTCTCCTTGCATTTAAAACATAGAGTTTTTCTCGCTTTTCACCTCTGCATAATTCTACTGGATTACAGCAATTGCAGGTGGTAAATCTTTATAGTCACTGAGAGCACAACTGGTTTCCAAGTCAGATGATAGAAATCTCTGATTGGAATTTCTAGAACATATTTTATTGCTGGATTGGCATTTGAATTATAGAGTAAAAACTCAGCTATAAACCTCGCTCATTCTTTGTTTGGATTTAGCAACATAGTATTCTCAAGGAGCTTTATCTAAGTATTCAGCAACTTCCTCTTTTAAGACACCGGCACAAAATGGACTCAAGTTATTCTGACCCAGGCCATTCCTGGTGACCTTTATAAATGATGTTTTGGGTTTTGTATTTCTAAGGAGCCAAGTCAGCATTTTAAAAGGCCCTGATAGATATAACTCAGTCTGCCAGACAAGACCTGGGGCCACTCTGGACCAGGGTAATTACACCCGCTCTCAACAAAGATCTACCCCAGGCCTGACTGCAACTGCTCTCTGGAGGAAAGAAGAAGGACACTATTCTCCAGTCTGCCTTTACCTTAATGTGGGGCTATTTTGCAAGCTCCTAATCCCAAACAGCTGTCTTGAAAATGCAACATTATCTCTTCATGCAGTTGATCAAACAACCGCATGTAGCTGCATGTATGGACAGAGCTGTGTGAGAGGTGTAAGATCTGTGCCTTTTGTCCTTAAGTTTGTGTGGTCTACTTGAAGGACCAGGACTGACCCTCCAAGGCTGACGACAAAACATCATGTCTTGAGACGAAATGAGTGGTTGGAACACAACAGGGATGCGTGCTCTAAAAGCCCACAATTTTTAGAACATTCCTAACTTTAAATATTCCATCCAGTTCTTTTGCAATGTATGAATGTATCTAGGACCTGCCATATCTTCCAGTTTGCTTTTAGCAATGAGGAGTGACACATAACTACGACAACAAAAAGCCTGTGTTAAATAACATGTATAGATCCTGAGTTAAAGTCACCACCACAACAAGATTATTAGAAAAAGAGGTTTTTGCAGGGGGCCACTGGGACCTATCAGTACAAAAAAATCCCCAAATATTAGAAAAATTAGCTTTAAAGACATGCCTTTCTGACAAAGGGTTGATAGTGTCTTATGTGGAGAGGAGCATAAATGTAAGCACTCATGACAATAACTCGAGGAGCTGCCGAATCAACGGGTAATAATTACTGTCCACGCCAGAACAAGGTGGCTATGGAACAGACTCGTGTGAGCTCGAGGGTAACTCAACATGGATGCATGTTCCGAGATCACATAGAAGAGAGGTCTTTCCAAGCCAAATGACTCTAGGAGCCTAAAATAGAGCCATAATTAAGCAATAAGACATGACAGGGAGCACATTTCTCAGTGATTATAGCATGCCTCAAGGGATAAGTCACTAGGCCAAAGGTTCATGTGATGAGTGAAAACCCTGCAATGTATATAGCATCATACTGGGAGGGTAGAGGGAGAAGGAAATGAATAATAGAAGCTACAAGAGTCATTTCAGGAGCTATTCAGTTGTTGGGTGATACTTCCATGTGTATAGTACATGTGGCCATTAGTTGTATCCAGCATCCATTGTGAAGTTCTACATTTACACCAGAGCCTCCACTTACTTGAAAACCCGGCAGAAGTGTCCGTCTTCTCATTTTCTTAGCTAACAGAAACCAGGCAATTAAGTTGCAAACTTGAAAGCCCATAGCCACATCCGTGGAACTGCAGTCTGGTATAATTGTAATGGCAGTTGCTTAGCCCTGGCTTTTATAACTGAAAAATAGCTGAAGCACTCACACTGAGTCATTTTCAGTATTTTGGCTTATTTACCTCATGTGCATTTCCCTCAGAAACTACCAGTAGACATGGCCCCAGGGTTGCACAGGTCCAGAAACATCCCTGGTCTTCTAGCCCGAGCTTTCCTTCCCTTACTGCTGTGCTGCTGGTGGAAGACAGGGAGAACTCGGGAGGTAGTGTCCAACTACACCCTATACTATGGTAGAGGCAGGCCTCCACCCAAGAGGAGAAGCAAGATACTCACTAGCTGTAGTGGGGTGAAATTTTTCCAAACTGATATATGCCCTGAAAAGCAAATCGAGGCAGTCGTCTTCTTTATGCTTCTATGATTCTTAGTCATCGCTTCAGAAGGTTGTTAAAAATCTTCGTGACCAACCTCAGAGAACAAGATTTTCTGTGGTTCTTAATGTCTCCCCTGGCACAGGCCCTGGACAGAATTCGGCCAAACAGTGGTTTATCTGAGATAGCCCAGGCAACCAGTACTCTCTCTCTCTCTCTCTCTCTCTCTCTCAAAATCTGCTCTTAAGAAAAGCTCTGAAGATAGTGCTACAGGCTGAATGTTTGCCTCCCTCTAAAATGTATATGTTGAAACAACCCTCATGTGATAGTTGGGACTTTGGGTTGGTGACTAGGTCATGAGAGTAGAGCCCTCATGAGTAGGGTTGGTGCCCTTATAAAAGAGACCCCAGAATATTTCCTCCCTCCTTCCACTCACTATGTGAGGACCCAGAAAGAAGGCAGTCGTCTACGAACCAGGAAGCAGGTTCTCACCAAACATCCAGTCTGCCAGCACCTTGACCTTGGACTATGCAGCCTCCAGACAGTGAGAAGTAAACTGTTGTTTATAAGTCGCACAATCTACGCTATTTTGTTACAGCAACCCAGACACACTAAGATGACAATTATATCTTAGGGAAGCGAAGTCAGTAGGTTACTTTTCTCAAGAGAGTGTCCCTTTTTAATATAATGAAATATTTTAAAGCAATGTATTTTAGCTGGTGCAATGGAAATGTTAGCCCCCAGCTAAAAGAATTTCAAGCATCAGAGAGCAGGTGGAAGAATGGGAGTGTATGCTGCTGCCTGGAGAGGACTTAAGGAGATCCTGAGGTCAAACTCCACTTCATGAGCTGAGAAATGAGTCCCTGGAGCCTTTATTGCCCGTGGCATGATAATCTCCATTCGAGGGAAATTACCCCAAGTTCTTCTCGGACTTTCTGTTGCTAGTGCAACATGCAGTTAAAGAAATGAAACCAAGTCTGCCATTCTAGCCGCATAGATCAGTTACTTATGGCTGTATGGTAAATCATCCCATAACTGACTGATCCCATCCTCAAACAGCAACCACTCTTTCGCATAAGATTCTGTGGGTTAATAATTTGGTCTAGGCTGAGCAATTCGCTGATATTGCTGGGGATCTCTCATGTGGCTGCAGTAATTTGGTGGCTTCCCGGGGGCTGCGTGGTCTAAGAGAGGCCTGCTTACATTCTGGCAGCTGGCGATGCCTGTCACCTGGGCCTTCTCCAGTTAGCTTCCTATCTGCAAGACGGCTAGCTTGAATTTCTGTTCACGAAGGTGCCGGGATTTCAAGATGGCAAGAGTAGAGCTCTTGCGACCCAGTTTCTGCGATCATGTACCTCCCTTCTGCTGCATTCCACTGATCAAAGTGAGTCACAAGATGCGCCCAGATTCAGGTGGCTGGGAAGTGGACATTGCATCTTGATGGGAGGAGCAGAAGAGTCACATTGCGAAGGCATAGTCATCTAGAAATAGGGTGAATTGTGGTGGCCATCTTCACAGACAGTTTACCTCCGTTTACCCCTGCTTGCAGCCATAATCCACATTTGTTCCACACATACCACGCCTGCACCTCCTCCCTCAGAAGTCTCATCCCATTATGGTTTCAGGCATGCAGTCCAGGATCTCCTCACCTGATCAAGCCCAGGTGTGAATAAGCCTCCGGTATAGCCCCTTCAGTGTGGCTCCTCTTTTTTTTTTTTTTAAGTTTATGTATTTATTGTGAGAGAGAGTGTGTGCACATGAGTGGGAAATGTGCAGAGAGAGAGGGAAAGAGAGAATCTCAAGAAGGTTCAGTGCTGCCAGTGCAGAGCCCAATGTGGAGCTTGAACCCTCGAACAGTGAGATCATGACCAGAGCTGAAATCAAGAGTCAGATGCCTAAAGACTGAGCCCCCCATGCGCCCCCACCCCCTAGCATTGTTCCTCTTAATCTAAAGACCTGTGAGCTAAAGTGAAAAGTTACCTGTTCTCACCACACCTCCACATGCCGACGGGACAGGGTAGCTTCTACGGACATGTCCTTTTAAAAACAAGACGAGCAGGAGACAGAAAGCATTCTGACATCTAGCCTGGGCGCGTTGTCAGTTCGGCTTCTTCTGGGACTGAGTTCTGATCTCCGGGGGTGGCTCCCTAGTCCAGCGTTCTCCACAATTCTGGGCTCTGTACTCGGAGTTAGTTTTCCTTTTCCTTAAGAAATGACCCATGTTTTGCCACCTAGTAGCTTTGTTAGCCTGCTTCCCATCTGCATTAACCAGAGAGTCCAGAGGCCTCTCTTCATTTTTGGAAAATCTCAGTGCCTTTTAGTTCAAACTGATGGTGATTTTGCCAGCTTAACTCTCTAAAAACCGTGTTGGTTCTCTTTGACTCTTAGTGGGGTTCACTCATAACTCCGAAGCCACATTTATAATTATTTTTTTATGAAAACGTCTATTGACTTTATTTCTCTCTTTGTATCCTTGTATCTGACTGAATTGTGCCCCCCCAACCCAACAAATTACATCTGTTGAAACCTTAATCTCCAGTGGGACTGTATTTGGAGATAGGGCATACATATAAGGAGGTAACAAAGGATAATTGAGGTCACAAGTGTGGGACCCTGATCCCATAGGATTAGTGTCCTCATAAGAGGCAACAGAGAGCTAGCATGTGCTCGATATGAAAACACAACAAGAAGGTAGCCATCCTGCAAGCCAGGAAGTGAACTCACACCAGGAACCAGATCAGGTGGAAACTTGATGTTGATTTTCCAGCCTCCAGAACTGCAAGAAATTCGTTTCTATTGTATAAGCCATCTAGCCTATGGTATTTTGTTAAGGCAGCCAAGGCTAACACAGATTTTGGTAGCAAGAAATGAGACGCTGCTATGACAAATTCCATCCCACAGCTCCAGAAATCTTAACGCATTCCAACATCTGACGTCTAAAGGCCAAAGTCTCATCTAAATATCATCTATGGGGTGCCCAGGGTGGGGCTCAGTTGGTAGAGCATCTAACTCTTGGTTTTGGCTCAGGTCATGATCTCATCATGGTTTGTGGGATCTGCACTGACAGTGTAGAGCCTGCTTGGGATTCTCTCTCTCCCTCTCTCTCTGCCCTTCCCCCATTTATGCACACACATGTGCACACATGTGCTCCCACTCTTTCAAAATAAATAAATAAGCATTTAAAAATAAATAAATATATATCATCTAAATCAGGTGCAGCTTAGCGTGGCCCCTGTACAAGGATGACATGCAAATTCGTGAAACATTGAATATTTTTTAAAAAAATAATCAATCAGGTATGGCTTACAAAAAACTACGCATCTCGAAGGGGTAATTTTAATTTTACATACAGCATGCCTCAGAAAACAAGACTTTGCAGAATAATAGTGGCTTAAAACAATTATTTTATTCTCTTACCATTCTGTGTCAGCAATTTGGACCAGAATCGCAGGAGCAGTTAGCTCTTTTGCTGTTTTAGCCACAGAATCAGAAACAAATAAAATGATCATTGTTTTACAGGAAGAATTTGGGGGGTAGTTTTAATGCAGTAATAGATCATTGATATGGCACAGGAGATTGAATCACGAGCTCTTGTATATATGAGGCAATGAAATATAAGCTGGCCAAAAGGAGGCCAGCCACCCCTAGGGTGATTAGCAGAAACCCTGTCTCATCTTGGGAGGTATATGCCGTATCTAAAAGATGCCTAGACCATCTGACCAGAGCATCCATTTGGGGAAGTATTTAGTGCAAAGTGCAGAGAACTGTGGGTCCATCTCAAATTGCCACCTGAAGGGAGGCTAAGCTACTTTCTCAGAATTGCCCTTACATGTCTCAGGATCTGGTCCTTGGCTGTTGTCTGTCAAGGTTGGTATCCTCTAAGGTCTATATGGTACCACTCATCCCTCATACTCAATTCTTATAGATTACATCTTCAACATCTCTTAGACCAGACAGTGGGTGTCCTCCAGGGCTTGCTTATTTTCCCCTATTTCAACACCTCTCTGAGGGCCACGGAAAATGGCTCACCTCCTCTACCATTCTGGGACCATGGAAAACCCACCCTCTTTTGCTCCAGATGTGTCAGACAGCTTCTCTGGCAATGTGCTGGGTAGATGGGATCTCTCTGAGGTTTGCCACCTTTTGGATTCTAACTTGGAAATAAGGCACAGGTCTCCTTGTTCTTAGAAGCTGAAAACCCCACATTCATGCTAGGGTTCAGCCTGTGGAGGGGGGCAAGAGTAGAGAACAAGAGCCGCTTTAAGGGACTCACCAGCATCTAACCCTCTTGCTTGCCTTAGAAGAGCCTCTTGTATTCCAGCCAGGGGAATTTTTATTTTACGGGGGCAGGAAAAAATTGGCTCAAGTGGATCAAATATTCTTCCAAATCTTTTTGTCTGAAGCCTGAAGCTCAGCCTTTTAAACTCAAAAGCCAAGAATTTGTCTCTTTTGTTCTCTGGTTCTGCTGTGACAACCCTCCCTTGAGGCAAGGAATGACTCATGGTCTAGCTGCCCAGATGGGGGAGGGTCAAGGGTAACAGGAAATCACAGGGAAAAACACATTTGTTAATACATCAGAATATGATCCTGCAACACTAGGATTTCTATTTTCTTACTTATTCTCTGTTAAGTGCAGACAAACCCATCCTTCTCCTTTCTTACAAAGCCTTCTGCATTAGATAGGGTTCTCTGGGATGTAAGTAATAGGAATCAACTCACTCTTGCCCACCCTTTCTCTGAAAATGAAATGCAGGTGTTGGGAGATGGGGAGGGGAGGACTGGAGGCAGAGACAGAAACGTAATCATGCCTTATGAAGGCACCAAAGACCTGAACCCCACCAGAACTGTGCCTTCTTTGATTTTTGCTCTCCTTATCATGTTGGTTTTGTTCACTCTACACTTTCTGGCCCCACTACAGGTAGGGTCTAAATTAAAGCTCCTTCTACTATGCAGAGACAGAAGTCCCTTGCTCTACTATCCAAATTCCAGTGGAAGGGCTACTGATCAGGTCATTGTGGCCCTGAGGGAGGGCTAGTAGGGAAGGGAAGAATCCCATTTTACAAAAAGGATGGCGACTACCCACCACCAATGAAGGAGAGGAAAATTCTTGAAAAAGTGGAAGCCGAACATCAGTTCCTTAGATGTCCAGTCTACTGTTTCTTGCATGGAGATGATTTCATCTTTATTAACCTATCTTGGCAGCTTACCTGTACCTATCACATAGCACTTACCATACTGTTTATTTTATAGCTATTTATGGATATGTCTCTCCCTTCTAATGGACCACCAGCAACTTGTGGGCAAGAACTTAATTTCCCCTCCCACAAAGGCAGACACAGTGCCCTGCACGAAGTGGCATTCTAACGTATTCATTGAAGGATCAAATGAGTCAATGAATGGGAATGAAGGAAAGTTCACTGGATCAATAAGCCCCCCACCTTAATGGATAGTATAAAGGGAGAATAGTAAGGCACTTCTATGGTAGTTATAATTATGAAAAAATAGCCAGATAACTTCTGTTATGTGCTCTGGTTTTCTTTAGGCAGAGAAAGAGTTAAGCAGTTTTGCACCGTGTTCATGGACTTCTGACATGATATAAAACACTACAATTTTGGCTTTTCCATTTTAGCTGACATAGTTTAAGTTGATGAATATTTTGATTTGTGCCAGTCTCAAGCAGTTTTAAATGCTATCCCTGCAGGAGTCAAGAAGTCCAGTCATAATCATAACAATATGCTTGTCAGTCAAAAGCACCGGAAGATTGTTTAGGTGCAAAGAAAGCATTTTCCCCTGAAAGGAAACAGGGCAATTGAAATCACCTACTTTTCAAGGCATTGAAGTCAAAACTGTTACCAGCTTCATGGTGTGAAAATCCAGGTCTCGGCACCCCCTTGGTCAGACTCCAGTATGTCCTGGGGCTCTCCAGCCAAAAAACAAGTTACAGTCCAAAGTTCAGCAGAAATTAGACTAAAGAAAAAGCACAGCGATCAAACTTGATTTCCCCATCATTATTTGCAGGTCACCATTTCAGCAGGGAATGTATAATGAGTTCCCTTCCATCCCTGAAGTCAATGCACCTTGGAATAGATTTGCAGACCCAACTAAATCAGAGAATTCATGCAATTACACAAGGTCTAGGCAGAAGAAAGTGATTTTTCCCCCCTGAACACACTGAGCAAATAATACTTGATAGAATTGACCTGAAGGTTATACCATAGGAACTGTTTGCATTATAGCAGGCAGAATTAAAACATTCACATAAAATTGGGTTCATTAGGAAAAGGGAAAAAGCCAGAAACCAGTGTGGGAGAAAGAAACAAAGAAACAAACAGCCTAGAGAAATGGATTTTAAAATTGGAGGCAGCCCAGAATTATTCAGATCTTTGGATATGTTGATGTCAGGACCTTCTCTTTTCAGTGTTAGTGTGACCTTAGCAATTGCAGCTGCTCAGACAAATTTGCTCAGCAACACTGCCCCACCAGAGGAAAATTAAAAAACAAGTCTGGTACACCCCTTCTAATTTTGTTGCATTAATAGCAGCTTTTACATGGAAATGAACTGGTTAAATAAAAAGTTACTATAATAGAAAGAACACCTTTCACCCCCAAAGAATTCCGTATACCCCATGCTGATATCAAAAGACTCTCCTCATGGGAAAGAGCAATGTGGAAAGCAGAGGGAACAAAAATCTGGTGTTCAGAGTCCGCTGGGAGCTTCAGACAAATATGAAACAATGACTTCATGTAGTAGATAAATTTCTCACATTCTTCAACCAGTTTTATTGGCTACATACTCATGTATCCAGTTGTATGCACACCAAGCCAGCCCAAAGAATCTGAGTGGGTATTAAAAAAATACATCCAGGGTGGAAATCTAATCATATTCTAGCCTTTATATCCAGTAATGTGCCAGTGTTTCTATTAGTTGTTCATTCTTGAAGTCACCTAAAAACATGCTTATCCTCCCTTTCACTGACAAGAGAATGATCACTTTGAAAAGGTAAACAATTTTCAGCAGTCATAGAGCAGGAAGGTACATACTGTCGCTGTATCTGAGTCCAACCTTCCACATTCTCCACTGTCCTAAGACGCACCACAGTGTGTCCGAGCCCTCTCTCTGGCTCTGTCTCCCAGTTCTCTCCTAGAAGAATCTTGCTTTTCACTGAAGCCATTTGCACTCATTTTCCCTAACTGGTCCGTGCATTCATGTGCCTCTGCACTTTCATGTGCTGTTTCCCTTCCTTCTGGGTTTAGTTCTGTCTTCTATCCTTCAGACTGGATGCTTCCATGGAACCCTCCTGCACAGTGCCAGCCTTTGCCAGGTGTCTCTCATCTGGATTCCCATCAATTGGTACTTCGCCTAGACTACCTTACTCTGTTGTGTCTCATGATTTCATTAGTCTCTGAAGGCCATGTGGGATAATAGAAAATATATAAGCTTTGAAATCAGATAGGCTTGGGTGTAGATTGAAACTCTCCCTAACAAACTGTAGTAATTTAACCTCTCTGAGGTTTTTAATTTTCTCACGTGTAAACTGGAAGTAATAATATCCAGCTGACAGAGTTCTGGGTAACATCGAATAAAGTCATCTGCGCAAAACACTTAGTCCCTTACTCTACCAAGTACATCACAGCTCTGTCTCTTTTGTTCCCTGCTTTATCTCTGACACCTAGAAGAGTTCCTAGCACAGAGTAGGTGCTCACTTAATGCTTGTTATCTGAATTAATGAATATATGTAGTAAACATTGACCTTCTTCTATTTTGTTTTCTCTACTACCCTGTAATTCTCAGAGCACAGAGATTATGCATGTCCTTTGGTATACTCACTGTTGAGGAGCTTTGATGAGTGTTTTCTCCTAAAGTGCTTGGCCTCCCTATTTACTAGATTAACTCTCAATGGCACATAAAGATCCATTTATGATAATGAACCCATTCGTCTATGAACTTCAGTGCTATTCCCCACTAATGGAAATAGTAGCAGAGTAAAAATAATAATAATCATAATCTTAGGATAAAGCAAGGGAGCTAGAAGAAGACATTTGACAAATCTGTACAGTTATTAACCTTTTCCACTTGCCTAGGATCCTGACCCATACCATAAAACTAGAAACTAAAAGTCAAACTACTAATAATAAAGAATTTGAAGAAGGAAGGGAGGATATAAAGGAAAGAGAGAGGGAGGAGGGAGGAGTGGGGGAAGAGAGAGGAGAGGGGAAAAAAGAAGAAGAAAAACAGAAGAAGAAAAACAGAAGAAGAGGGGGGGGAAAAAAGCTGTGAACACATTGTTGTTGCCTCAAGGGCTGCATGTTTCATGTTTGTTCCCAGGCCTCTCGTGATCATTCTGGCTCAGGCTGGGAACAACCTCAGAGGAGTTCTGAAATCCCAAAAGGATAGTGGTATTTAAAGTCCAGAAATCTCATAACAGAGTCTCTTCTTCAGAGATCATGCCAAACCACCATACATCAGCCTCTTCTATCAGAATGAGAAACTAGGTCTGAGATCCCAGAAGATCCCTTCTTGATTGTAACCCAGAGGCTTCTCTGTATTTTTTTTAATCAACCTGGGCTGTGATGTCATACACAGGAGAGACAGTTTGGAGCAGTTAGGACAGGCTTTCCCCTGGCATAATGGAAACCACATGCATCATTATAGATTTCTAATGCTCCATTGAGGTGGGTACATGTTGCTTTGAAGAAAAGGAAGCCGTTTCCAACCACATTTCTCCTGATTTATGCACGAGCCTCAGAAGGTCCAGACAGGTTGGAAATGATTTGGTAACTGGAGAAGTGACTGGGTAAAAAAAGTATACTTTGTAAAAGACTGCGAACTTGACTCTCACTCGAAATCCTTGCCTTGGGCAGTGTGTGCACTTGAGAGCTTACATCATGTTAGTAGTTTACATCAGATTGAGAGTGAAAGACTACATAGCTCTGTGAATTAGGACTGGACTGCTTTGGTAAAACATTCTCTAAATTGGCCAAACATAAATCAGTCCTACAAGGCACCTGTGGTTACAAGCGGGTCTAAAGCCCTTCACCATTATGCACCCATTCTTATTTCTCTTCTACTCACTGTTTTTTCCTAACCAGAAAAGTAGAAAGCAATGATGATTTTGCAAAAACATGATTGCAGTCGGCCCCCACAGAAGAGTCCAGAACGACACGAATGTAGAGCACGGGAGAAGGCAGAATCAGACAGAATCTGATGGTGGGTTCTAGAGAGGTTTCAACAGTTGGCAGGGAACGAAGTCTTAGATTTCAGCATCCTATGTAAGCTGCCATCTGATGTCACCTGGCAGCTAGTGCTCCACTCTTCCACCTAGGGGCGGAGCATTTCTGAGATGGTGCACAAGTGCCTCTTCTTTCTCTTCCTCTCACTGTTTGACTACATACTTTCTGGTTCTAGAAAATCTCATCAGCCATCTTTTCAGGTAACTCTTGTTTATCTGTGGAAAATCTTTATAGTTGTTTTCTTTTCAAACCTTGGGCTTTGCCATTAGTATATTTCTTCACGATTATGTTATTCTTTCTTGCTATCTCATGAAAAATTATCTTACAAAATGCCTTTCTTCAAGTCTCCTCAGAGACAATAACAGAAAAGACACAAGGGTAATTTTGCCCTTTTGCAAATCTTGTAAACTAGCCAAGTTGGCTTGAAACTTTATGCCCACCAAATCCAGCAGTCTTGGAAAAAGACCGCGTATGCCGCTGTTTCTAGTCTTTTATCTGTAAAAGTTGATTTAAATTGTTGGCTCTGGGGCACCTGGGTGTCTCAGTCGGTTAAGCGTCTGACTTTGGCTCAGGTCATGATCTCGTGGGTTTGTGAGTTTGAGCCCCGTATGGAGGTCTGCACTGACCATATGGAGCCGGCTTGGGATTCTCTGTCTCTCCCTCCCTCTCGCTCTCCCTCAAAATAAATAAGTAAAACTAAAAAAAAAGTTTTAAATAAATTGTTGGCTCTTACCATGTCCTCTGCCACTTGTTAACATTTTTATGAGTACATCAAAGTTTTGCTATCTACTTTAGTAAATACATGAGAAGGTTCAATTTGTCAGACTCTTGAACTGAAATATTCCACAAATGTCTGTTTGTTTAAAATGATTAAACAAAACTTACGTGAACAAGGTATTCAAGTGCTACATCTAGCAACAGGATGGTCTTTTATTGTTATGTCCACTCTAATATGTACGATTAGACACATTTTAAAATGAAGAACAGAGGTTCAGAAAAATTAAGTAACCCTGCCAAGATCATAGACTTCTATTTCAGGGATTCAGGATTTAAGCTCATGTCTGTCTCAGGGCGCCTGGGTGGCTCAGTCGGTTAAGTGCCTGACTTCAGCTCAGGTCATGATCTCACAGCTTGTACAAGAGTTCAAGTCCCCGCGTCAGGCTCTGTTGGAGCCAGGAGCCTGCTTCAGATGCTGTTTCCCTCTCTCCCTGGTCCTCCCCTGCTCACACTCTGTCGGTCTCTCTCTCAAAAATAAATAAACAACTTTAAAACATTTTTTAACTCTGTCTGTCCGATTCTAATGCCCCATTACCTCCTCAGTAGATTGTTATGTGAATCAAATACCATTTTACAGCTATATAGAACTTCGAGTTCTCAAGCACCACTTAAGATTGACAAAGCAATTACTATTACCTCTGTTTTATAGCTGAAGAAGTAGAGGATCGAGAGGTTAAGTAAGTTATCAAAGACCCCATCTCTCTTGTTTTCAAGTACAGCCTACTGTCCCCGGAGACTTCCTTCTTGGCCTCACCTCTGCCTCCTCCACCTTTCTCTGTGGTGTTTGGTAGCTCACAGTGGATGACGAAGATGGGGATCATCACATTGATGAGGAAGATAATGTCCTATTACACACACAAAAGCTGTGTATATTTTTTCCATGAAAATTATATAATTGCTCCCATCGTATGGTTATACCTGTGGTCTCTTACTTGCCTGATTAACTGGAATATACTCTCTAGGGTAAAAGACAAAAAGAATTAAATATTAGGTCTCAAAATTATATGCTTCATATAGCTTAGTGTGTAGCCTAAGGGGAAAGACTGTAGATTTTTCAGAAGAGAAGATAGTTTCAAGAGATTTTATCCACTGCAGTGGATTTAATCTACTTTCATACATTTCATTCTTTGAACATACCTTTCTTGAATATCTACCATATGTCAAGTGCTGTGATACTAGAAACACATGAATGAAAATCAACCAAAGTTTGGTCCCTGGGTTGAATGAAAGAAGGTATAGTGATAGGTGGGGAGATGTGTGAGAGGAGAGGCAGTAATGAACAGCAATGAACAATATCCATTTGTAACTTTTGAGTATAGATAATAACATATGTACAAATGTATCACAGTTGAATATCTACATATTCATATAAATAAAGCAGTAGTAATAGAACTATTGACCATAAGATATTGAACCTTAAATCTTGTGTAATAATTTTGACATTTTATTGCTTTTATTCAGCCTTTTTATTTTAAAATTAAAATAATAATGATCCCTCTAACTACTCAAAGAAAAGGTTAGGAGGAAAAGAAAATCATATGATTCCAAAATAGGAATTTCATTAGTATAGCTGGTAAGGACTTTTGAGCTACTTTGACTGGGTTGTAGGGATTATGTTTATGACTATAATTGTTTCATATCGATTTCCTTGCTGTACAGACACTTAATGCTGTGTACCTGGGTAGGCCCGTCAGTTATTCCTGGACTTAGAAACTGTGGGACACCTGGGTGGATCAGTTGGCTAAGTTGTCTAGCTCTTGATTTTGGCTCAGGTCATGATCTCATGGTTCATGAGATGAATCCCTGTTCTCTCTGCCTCTCTCTCTCTCTCAAATAAATAAATATTTAAAAAAGAAATTGTGACATAATTTAAGATTTAAGGGAAGAAGTCATTTGTCCTGCCTTTATTCTTACTTAATACCGGATCTCAAGTACAAGTTCTTAGCTGTTGTTTTGTTTGCTTTTCCCCATATCCACTTTTTTGAGCTTAATAATAACTAATAATTTCTCAAACATAGTTTGAGAGCATCTGGAAGTTGCCTTTTATTATAAGTAGAGAGCTTATAATAAGGAGCCTTACCCCAGAACATATTATTTTCTCAAGTGTCTAGTTCTCTATCCCATTTTCCCCAGAGCTATCATTTGAGAAGCATTTAGCTCTGAGTATGTAACTTGAAAGTCTTATTTAAGAAAGCTTGATGTTGGTGTTGCAGGATCATTTCTAACAGAAATGGAACATCTTATGGGTTGATTACTGGGCTTTTGAGGTAGGAAACAGATAATAAAGTCAGGTCAGTTGTGATACATCCCATTAGTAAATGGGACCAACTGTCACACTGCCCTACAGAAATACTGCAAGGGTACATAGCAAATAGTTATCACGGTGTGGCTAGCTCATGTAGAATGCCGTTAGTCATTTTCACCCAACAACTGCATTATGAAAGTTGGCTTTGGTCCAACTTGTATTGCAGAATCCTTGACCCTTCCCTCAATCATCCCCTCTCCAAAATTTCCAAATAATTCTAAAACTTCTAAGGGGGGGGCTTCACAAATTCTTCTGAACAGGTTCTCAAACCACTGTGTACCACCCGTCATACTCTCCTCTTCTCTTTTCCTCTTTACTGATCTTCCTATGAAGATTCTTCATCACAGCCACTAGGGTTGGGCTGTTCCCTGCTAGTGGTGTTGCCGCCCAGTGGTCTCTTCCTCCCCAGTGGTGCCCACATTGTCCTGAAGAATTGCTGCTCTGGGGAAATAGAGAGACTTCTTCCCCCCTTGCCCTCCGAGGCATGTATTTGTGCCACCCTCTACTAAGGGGACTGTCTAGAATTCCAAGTTCCTCAGAGAGATTTCTTAACTTGCATACCCCTTTTCTAAGATTCAGACAGTAGTCCATGAGGGTTGTTGAAAAGACTAGTTTTTCAGAACACTTCATGCCATGCCCTTCTCTTAGCTCTGGCTCCCTATTAGACAGATCTTGAGGCAAGTGTTCACTGACAAGGCTTTGCTTGGCAAGTCAGATAGAGAGGAAGAAACAAGGGAGGATAGGAAAGAATAGGAAACAATACTGCACTGGCCAATTCTTTGGATACTCAATCCGCAATGGTAAAGAGACGTCACTGGTGGCACAGCAGGCATATCCAGAAGGAGCTTCTGCAGACAGGTTTTATTAAGAAATGATACTCAGAGCAGTCCATGGTATGCAGAAGATGAGGGAATTCATGTAGCCTGCTCCCACTTGCTTCCCTTTCTCATTGATTGAAGTTTGCCTCATGGGGTGGGGCCCCCCTCCTTCTGGTTGGCGCCATCTTGGTGGCTGCTGGTCTGTCAGATATGTAATCTGTATCGTATGTGTAGTATGCCTGTAGTATACTGCTTTATCCAAGTCTGGAGGTCATGGACAGAGACAGAAACTCTGGACCTCTGAGCGGCAGCTGAGGGGGAGGACAGGGCATTCACAAAGCAGCAGACCTCTCACCCCAGCAGGTGAGCCAGCAGGCCCAGCGGAGTTGGTGGGCTGTGGCAAAGCAAGGCAATTCGGAGGTGAGGGTCTGGAAAGTGAGAGGCTCCCAGGTAATCTTGCGAGGTGCTTACAATGCATCCATTCACCTCCAGGTCCTTCCCCACGCCTCTATCCTATTCTTTCCCCCCATCATCTTGTGGGCGTTCAAAGCCTGCCCCCCCGCCCCCGAACTCTATAAGTCAGTACAAGATTTGGTTTACTTGGGGGTTTATGCTACAGAAACACAAGTGCATTACATTTTGACCAAAGTGTCCAGTACGAATCAGTTATGAGGCCATTGAACATCTCTTTTTAGCAAAACTGAAGGTCTAAAATGAATGGAGTTTTCACTGTTTCTCAGGGACTTGTTACATACCTATTTTAAAGGTTGAAAAAAAGAAGCTGATTTGATGCGTTAAATAATCATCAAGATGGCACACCGAAGACTGCTAATATACATAACTTAGAAAAACTCGATTTCTATCCCGGAGACACCTCAGATTCCTTTAAAGAGAGGCAAAATGGATGGCTAAATGTAAATAAACTAAAATAAAAAGCCAATACACCCTGAGGGATGGGATTGTTTAGCTCACACAGTGGAATGAAAAGTGGGTTTTGTTTGTTTGGGTCTTTTTCATTTGTTTTATTGATATGGTTTTAACTTCTCCACAGTTAGGGCTCAAGTGACTTTCTTCTATTATAAATTGCTGGCGGGCTGGGAAAGATTCAGTTTCATTCCGATGTTTGGAGAAAATGATCTTCCTGTTCCATATTCAAAGATAAAAATATCTCCCAGCTAAAGAGATTGGCAATGCCAGGGCCAGGGCCCTTTCCAGGAATTTCCTTCCGGGACTTGGCTGTCCTACTTCCAAAATAACAATTGTTTTTCAGCTTTTCTGAAATCAAAATATTTACCAACAGAGTTTGGTTTTATGACACGGCATCTCCTTCTTTGGCCTGCTCCTATAGTTGCATAAGACTAGCTGACGCTGAGCAGGGGAGAAGCCCCAAGAAACCGTAGTCCGTGGGCAAAGAGGAGGCGGGGGGAGAAGAAAATGAGCAGGAGTGAGGGGCAAGCCCTAACTATGTGACATGCACATCGGAATTTCAAAACAGGCCATAAGGCCTAGTATCCGAGCAGAGAGGAAATGTGTATCAGATGCAACACCCACACTTTGATCTCTCTTAGAATGTAATTCCTTTTGGCAAAAACTCTTTCTCCTCCATACTCATTACAGAAACTAACTTGTCGTTGCCAATCAATATGGATAAAACAGTAACGGTAATGTTAACACCTTCCAATGGGCAAGCAGCGTTGGGAACTGTCTGGTATCTGGTTTTGGCTTGGTTTCATTTTTCAAATGGGATTTGGCAAAATAACTATGGGCTTCTGTCTACCTCCCCCTCTATCCCTTCCAAACACTGTGCATCTTAATAAACTGATGTCTGAGGAATTTGGCAGGGTGCTTAGTGATAGCCTCTCAAATTAATGTATACGTGGGACAGAAAGGCATTTCTGGAGGATACATCCTATGTCAATCCCTGACGTATTAACAATTAAATGCTCAGTAATGTTAGAGCTGGGGATGATGTTGAGACGGGGTTGGGGGTGGTGCAGGGGAGATTGTATCATTTCAGTAAGTTTTTTTCTGACAAGAGTGACATCCTTCAGAAGGCAGAAAGTACAACCTAGATCCAAAATGTCAGCACTCCTCAAAAAGGAAGGCAGTTTACAACAGGAAAATATTTTCATCTGTGGACTAACCTCAAGGCAATCTAATATCTGTTAGCTCTCCCTTTTATGAAACTATCCCTAGACACAAAGAAGGATTATCATTTAATAAGAGCAGAAGGCAAAGTGTACATTATGTGTCAGGCACTCCATTAGGTGCTTTACAAACATTATTTCTTTTAGTCTTCATTATAACTGTACCTGATTCTTTTATTATTTCCAATTTGGGAATGAGCACAGTATGGGTTAAGAAGACAAAAATTAAGTATCTTGTCTAGGATCATACATCCTGTAAGAGAAAGCTCCAATAATAGCCTTGAGAACAGACACCCACATTTGTCTTTATAGTGGATACGGTGGTGCACTACCGGATGACCCTTTCAGGGCCAAAGCCACTAGTCTCCCAGCTGGAGTGGGGGGGAGTGTTGGCCACTAATGGCTTACCGGCAATACTCTCCCCAGGACTTGCCCTAGGCTAATGAGAATGGCCTTGGCCAAAGGTAGTACCCCCTTTCTTGGAGGCAGCCTGCAATCGAAGACTAATAGTTAAGGGGGCACAAAGGACTGGCCCCCTTGTCTCAGTTGAGAAGAACCAGGGCCAGGACTCCTCGACCATCTGAGGTCTCTGTTATGATGCACATAACACAACCTGTCTCTGGCCAGTGCTACTTCCTTGACCCACTTAACCATTGTCTTCAAACATAGCCTCCAATCAACTTTTGCTTCTTCATTCCAGTCTATTTTCTGGGAAGTCTGACTGATGATGGCCTTCTGGAATGCACATTAAAATTAAACAACAACAAGTTTAATGCCAGGACACAAAAGAAACAAAAATATAAACAAACAGAAACCTGCTTCATCATTTCAATATAGTGATTCTAGTACTCAACATAGAGGTATCTAAGAAGTGACCCTCTTATTCCAAGTAGAGTTTCATAAATCATAGGATTTTACCCTTTTTAGAATCAATACAAATGTTAAGGAGTCTTTCTCTCCCATCCCACCCCCTTCCACCTGCATATCACAATTCAAAAAATAAATGAGGCCCAAGTCACGGACTTGCCCATGGTTACCCAGCTATGTGGTAGATTAGGACTCAATGCTGAATCCAAGACATCACTCTATAAAACACAGCCAAGGTCATACTTAACTTCTAATTTGATTTTTTAAAAATGCTTTTATAGGGGCGCCTGGGTGGCTTAGTCGGTTAAGCGTCCGACTTTCGCTTAGGTCATGATCTCGCGGTTCGTGGGTTCGAGCCCGCATCGGGCTCTGTGCTGACTGCCAGCTCAGAGCCTGGAGCCTGTTTCAGTCTGTGACTCCCTCTCTCTCTGACCCTCCCCTCCTCACGCTGTGTCTCTCTCTCTCTCCTAGAAATAAATAAAAACATTTTTAAAAAATGCTTTTATAGTACATATTATATGCAAGAAAATACTTAATTCAGAAATGCTTGGTTCTCTCATCCCAAGTTTAGAGTTATTGATCTATAACTATTGTCTTAACGTAATAAAGCAACTCTTAATATCCTGGAAGCAAACATTATTTATTCTTTGCTTTAACTGCATCATACTTGATTCTATTTACTTTATATTTTAACCACAAAGTGACTTTTGTGTAATACACTCAACTTTAAACAACACATTTTCCCTCCCTCTCTCTCTCTCTCACTCTCTGCCATCCTTTGCTAATTTTAACTTGAATTTCACTATATTACATGATGAATTGTTTATTTTCCTTAAAAAGAACAACTTCAAGTGTGCCTCCCAGGGCTCTGAGAGTTCTTTTTTCGGTACAAATGGGAGTCTTGAAAATGGAAAGAAGTTTCTGTTGCAGAAGGGAAACGTCGCCCCTCCAGACTTCTGACCCACTCCCCCATCCACACGCATTTGGGAACACACACAAACATGCACACACACCCCCCACACCCTCCATCAAGAGTTAAAGGACGCTGGCCTTTTGTTTCATGGGATGGATTCACATTGCTGGGCTGCTAGCAGGGAGAAAGGACTTTCCAAGCTGTTACACGCTGGACGTGTTGAGAGTGCATGGTTATGTAACACCATATTTTTTAATACAACTGACAGTCTGTCTTGAGATTTAAGTGTTTTTTGACAGTTTTTATGCACCTGTTAATTCAAAGCTCTTAACATATGCCAGTTAAAAAAAGCCAGGCACTAAAACATCTAGCTTTAGAGGCTAAATATGCCTCAGCTGCAGTCCCAGGAAGGCAGGCCGGTGGCAGGCAGGCTAACGGGAACAATGCCTTCCTCCAAGATGGAAATCAGCTGCAGCCTCCTCTCTGTGACCAGAACAGACTGTTTCTAGGTGGGGCGGTTGGAAACACCATTTGATTTCTCAAGGAAGAGTTATCAGAGCTGACTCAGGTCTTCAGCATGGTTGGTTACCCTGTATAACGTTGTGTTGTGTTTAGTTGGAGAACTCATTATATGTGTTCAGTGAGCATCCTTACACCTGGAGCCTGTTTAGTATAGCTCCCCATTCATCCTCTGTTCCACATCTCCTCTGTACCCCATCTGCCCACACTCAGCAAACCTGGGGACAAATGCCTGAATTTTTCCATTGCTAACATCATGGATCTTAAGGGCAAAGGCCATGCATTCCCCTGTAACACAAAGAGTGATATTTCTGGTGTAAATAAAGATTCTGTCAACCTTAAACAAGGGTGGATAAGGGATAGTCACTTTACCAACAGCCGTGCCCCAGTCCCTTGGTGCATACAAAATGGCTTTTATACTCAGAGCAGCAAAGCAGCATAGGTCGGGAGAAAAATAAGTTTTTGCTTTTATTGTTCTCTGAGACTATATGGGGCAAGGTGTAGATTTGATACATTTCAAACATCTGGTACATTCCAGGCTTGAGGGTACAAAACAATGTTGTGCAATAGAAATAAAATGTCAGCTGCAAATATAAATCTATACATGTGGAATTTAACATTTTCTAGTAGACATACTTTAAACTTTTTTAAGTGAAAATAATTTTAATAAGCTATTCATATCCAAAATATGATCATTTCAATATATAATCAATTAGTAAACATCTTATATTTCAAAAGTATTATTATTGTTGTTTTAGGCATGAGGTCTTTGAAACCCAGTGTATGTTTCGCATTTACATCTCAGTTTGGACTAGACACACTTCAGTTTCTTAATAGCCAAATGCAGCAAGCACAGTTCTAAAATGTTGGTCATGAAAATGTTCATGCAAATGAAACATAACACTTGGTGACCTTGGGGAATATTTCTAGAAACCTGATAATGGCCAGGGGACCTGTAGAGCATTCAACAGCTTCTTCTCTTGTTTACTTCCTATCATAGCACATTTCTTTGCATGTAAGTGTTTAAGTGTCCTTGTCAGCCTCACAGTGAAGACCATCAGATTCCAATTAAAGAACTGTAGAGAAACACTACTATCAAGAAGTAGAATGAGTTGCCTAGATGGCAAAGTGAATTTCATGTCATCAGAGTATTGGAGTAGAGTCTAAATGATTATCTGCTGAAGTTCTGCACTGTGTTGTCCAGTAGTATAAGACAGCATACATAGCAGTTGAGAGCTTAGGACTTAGAGCCAAATAGAACTGGATTTGAATCTCATCTCCACTATTTGTGTGATGGCAAACATCTTTACCATCTTGAGCTTCAACTCTCTCGTTTTTAAAATAGGAAAAATGACTTTGTAAACTTGTTATGTGAAATAAATGAAAAAATATGTCTATAGCTCTCACCACAACATTCAAAAACATGATTATGATTATTACAGCATAAGAAAACCGTCTATAGATACTTGGTACAAAGGCAGATTATAGAGCAGATTCATCATTTAGGCTATTGGGTCATCATGTCTTCTTTAACTTCTACAACCGTGGTAATCTATCATGGCATAGCAAGGGCATCAGTTATTAAGGAGAGATGAGTACTGGACCTTAGAATGGTTTGCAACAAAATGGCTCCCTTTAAAAATTGTTTTGTTTTATTTTTAGGGGAGAAGAAAGAACAAACTTTCATTGAGTATTGAGGTTATTTCCTCTGTTTTGTTTGTCTGTTTTAACATACCAAGCACTTTCTGTATCTTATCTTGAAAATCCCACAAGATGATGTTCATTTTAGGGGTGAGGTATTGAGGATCAGAGAAGTCAAGAGTCATACAGTTAATATTGTATAGTTAATGTGTGAATCCAGACCTGTCTGACTTTAAAACTCAAGCTATTTCCAAGACATGGGAGTGGCCAGATTTGAGTTTCAAGTATTTGAAACTTTCAATCAATAGTAGAAAGTGATAGAAATAATATTTCAACTAATACTAAAATACCAACATTCTGGCTCTTTGTTTGACTGTGGTTAAAATGGTTAAAACATATGTGCCTTAGCTACCACCATCAACCTCAGAAAGCGGGTGGTTGCTATACCTGGGAATCATTATTATTATCCACAGCAGTCTGCTTGGATTTCATCTTCTTCTGTACTACTAAAAGGTCTACCCCTTGGAAGAGCTTACTTCTGAAGTAAAAAATGCTGGAAATTGGGTCATATAAGGTAGAACAAATATTTCAAGAGATTCCTCTCAGAGGCACAGGGAACTTGCATCTTATTATACAAATGGTCTTGGGGCAACAATGGTGGCCACCTAAGGTCACCTACACACTTCTCCAGAGTGACTTCCCAGAGTGACTTCTTCAGAGTGTCTATCCTGACACAACTTAGTAAAGTTTGGTAGGGGAGTGAGGGCAAGGGAGAAGCACAGGAAAAGATTGCTTGAATGCTATAGTCACTGTCGGTGCCTTTAGACTATGTCCGTCATAGAAGAAAACAAAAGTCCCTGGCAGCTGTTTGGAGGGTCTTTGCTTCACCAAGTCTAGATTTTGTAGCCTTGCAGAGAGAGGTCCACATGGGAATGTCCACACTGTTTCCTGGCTTTCAGAGCTGTCACAGTCCCCCCATTCTTTGATCACAGGACAGAGAGGAATAATCCAGTTCAAACTGCATTTGTATTTCTTATCTAAAAGGTATTCAATTTAGTTTAAACAAACTTCCATGTTCCCTTAGGTTCTTTCATTGCCGAACAACTGCTTCTACAAATTATATATAATTACCCCTCCTGGTCAAAGGTGAGACGGAAATTAGCATCACAATGGTGAGCTGGTGTTGCCAGCTCACACAGTTCCACGGATGATTTGAGTGCTTTAAGCCTCTGTTTACAAGCAGGAGAGCGCAGCAGAGCCCATGAGGACAGCGTTAAAAATTTCTAATCATAGACAAGCATTTCAGACATTCGTTACCACACAAGCCATCAGTGGATTAGATCTAATAAGCCAAATGTGTGCAGACCACAGCCCTGGGGCTGCTTAGACTATTCAGAGTAATACAGAATCTAAATTGTCCCACGTTGCAACCTGCCTCCTTTTGAAACAACCCCTTGGTCCTCTATTTCCTCCTAAGGGGGTGTTAGGAAACTAGTTAAAAAGACAGTGAACCCAGACATTTGGGTTTTAGTACTATCTCTGCTTAGAGACCATAGAAAGCAATCTAGTGATTCAGCACAAGACAACATGTCTAAAAACTATATCAAGTCGGTGAAGGTAGATTTTTTGAGGGGAGATGGGGGTAGCCACAGGACTGTTCTAAAAGAAGGAAAATAACTCATCTTTTTCAGTAAAAAGAAATCACAAACTATTTTTCCAGAAATAAAAATGAAAAACTACACATACACCCACATACACACACACATACACACACATGAAATTCTGAGATAGTTGCCAAGTACTGCTCTAAAACCATGTGAATTTTTCTCTCGTGCATTTGTCAGCCTGACTCCAAACCATTTTATTCTTTCCTCATTTCCCCTCTCTGTTCAGTCTGTTTTTAGTTAGTTGCTTCTTGGCATAGCTTCCGTTGGAGCTGAGATGGCCTGCTCTTTCTTCTCCCCCACCCTTTCTTTTTCTTTTCTTCCCTTTTAAAACTTTTTTAGTGTTTTTTCAGTGTTCTGTTTTGGTGTTCTCTCTTCTGGGCTCTGCAGTGACTCTGCAAAAATTGCTGAGACCAGAGCAAACCTGAGGCGTGCCTCCGGAGCCCACCCTGGCAGCTTCCATCAGGCCTTCATACAACATGGAGAGAGCAGGCTCGAGGAGTAGCTTGGGGACATGTTCACAAATGCAAATTCATGTTGCCTGTGATCCACTTCTCTGCGAGGGTTTGTAATTTTTCCTATACGTGCCCTTGTGAGCAGACTTGCCCAATGCCACCATTTTGTGTGGAGGACTTCCTTGGATGATTCCAAGCATCATTTAAGAGCTAGTTTTTTGAGATCCAGAGAGTAGAAGTTACTATATTAATTTATTTACAGATTGCTTGGGGAGCTGGAGTGGATTTTGCTTGTGTTATTGTTTCCATCATGTGTGATCAGACTGGAAAGGAAATTCAACATCAAGACACACTCATAAGTGTGCTTCAGATCAGGCATGTTAAAAAATAAAAATAAAAGGGCAAATCAATTCCTTTAACAAATTGAGTTACTTAAACTTGAATTTGCTTTATAGTTTAATGGGACAGTAGAGTCAGACTATTTGTTCCTGTCATACCCTGCCCAAAATTCATGGACATTCTGTATCTTTACCTGTGAAAGACCTACCTGTGAAGAATGAACCCTGCTCTGTCTCCTGGTAAAATTTGAAATAAAATTCCTTTTCTTTCACTCTATCAGGAATGTTTCTCAAAGAGACACAGAAACACAGAGCCATTTGTTAATGACATGCATAGGATTTATGAACAAAATTTAAATATCCATTATGTATAGGATAAAATAGTGATGGTAAAAACAGTCATGTTAATTTCAGGAAACAAAACTAAAGGCATTAATATACACAACTGCAAAGACCGATGTGGGAGAAAATTGCCTGAGGTGTAAAATGAGAGATGTGAACTGGAATGATTTGGCTTGGCTAACTGCAGGAGAAGGTGGTCAGACATTCCCTCTTTAAGTATGTAGCCTGGAGGCTGTCAATTCGACCACTCCTGCCACTGCTCTGCTGAATTCTTTTGAAATATCCCGTATCTACTGATGATAAGAACCCACAGGCAACAGGGAACAGAGCCTGTGGCCATGTCTACATGATGCCAAACACTTGGGTAAAAACTGAAACCATTAGTTCAGTGCCTTGATGATATTCAGACACTCTGCATTTTGGCCTTATAAAAGGAAACAATTCAGAGTTTTTAAGATTTCATTCTGATACTTTTCATTGTGTGGCTACAATCAATGGCTAGGTAAGTGTATGTTTTCTCCACCAAAAAAAAAAGTTTAAAGGATATATATATATATATATATATATGTATATGATAGGTATACAAGAGGTATATGATAGGTATATGATAGGTAATACAAGAGAAGTAGATAATAGAGACACGCACAGAAAAAAACAGCTCATCACGATGCCATGGTCACCTATGTGTCTCTTTTCTACACAAACGTATAAGCACACACCAAACACCAATTTTTAAAAACCCAGTTAAGCCAGATTTCCCTCTCTAACTTTTGTTATCTGATGTGATATTATCTTAATCTTACTCGTCTGTAAGCCTGATAACTCTTATGAGAGTAAAAGTTTGCAGAAGTATATGATTTCTCTTTGTAAATCTGCAAACCATTTTTCCTTCTATTACTTGAAATATTGTCACTGTGGTTTCAGTTATGTATGTGCAGACTATATTTTAAAAGTGCTGCTCAACTCCAAAGTGCTCTGAACTTGTCTGTTATTTTAGTGATCGTGTGGTTGCTGAAATATAAGATAATTTATGTGCAAAAAATTTCCAGCTTCAGTTCCTAAAATATACTTAACAGTTTTTCAACAGAAATGAAAACTTTATCTGAAGGGCACAATTAATAACCTTAAATTAAGGAATCTCAAATCAAAACGATGAGAATAAATATTTTTGTGTTTTAGGAGCATAAAATTTGCCAAAATTTTATTTACTTGCCAAAATTTTTTGACAAATTTTATTTATTTGCCAAATTTTTTTGACAAATTTTATTTATTTGCCAAAATTTATTTGCCAAAAAACTTACCTGAATGTATATTAATTAGGAGATGGAGAAATGGAGAATGTATTTAAAGTGAAGAATTACTTTACAGTTGACTCACTTAAAATAGATTTTTAATCATTTCTAAAATATTTTCTTAAAAAACTGGAAAGAAAATGTTTAAACTATTTGATAAAAGCTGCTTTCAAGAGACAAACAGTATACTAATGACCTTTTCCCTGAGCTTTGATTTCTCCAGAAATTCTCCTGGCTATAAGACATATTCATAAACACCAGACCAGTGAAGACATACTTGTCACACCCAATCTTGCTATCTTCTTAGTTGTTCACTTTACAGAAATATTTCCTCTTCCTAGTTCCTCAGTTTTTAAATGCAACTGCCTCTAGGTGATAAATACATGAAATGACATTCCTTTCCAAGATATTAAATGTCATAAGTGAGGCCATTTTAGGATTAGAAAGAATCAGTGTTTTCAAAACAATGCAGTTGAATTATCTGTGCAAAGACATACATGTGTTTACATAAGGTTGGAAATGTACAGGATTATCTATACAGTTATAAATTACAGTGTTTGTGAAAACACTTGACATGGGCACTGAGAAACCATATAATTAAATAAAACTTGAAAGCCTTTGAACATGTTCAGATTAGTATAAATGGCTTCACAGACACAGATTTCATGTTTTCATTTTAATGGCAATAAAATATTTTGTTTATGTACATTCACTTTAAAGCCCTACTTAAAAAGCATGGCATATATGGCATTTATGCACATGTTTACCATATATTTAAAGACAGATTTTAATGAGCCATGGCTGGGAATACATAAAGGTTTGCATGTCAACACTGGATGCATTATAGAAAATACTTTACTTCTCTATTTCTTTTCTAAAAATATGAAATGTTTGGAGAGTGTGGAGGATAAGAGGGAAGAAGTGCTCTGAATAAATGCATACAAATTCTGAAAGTGGTCTTTCTTTTTTCTATTCTTTCTTTATCTTTCTTTCTCTTCCTTCCTTCCTTCCTTCCTTCCTTCCTTCCTTCCTTCCTTCCTTCCTTCCTTCTTCTTTCTTCCTATTGAGAACAAGAATCAATTAGTTCGTGCAGAGGTGAAATTATACAGAAATTTAGGTGTAGGATGCAGCATCACGGCAGGGATAATATAGAGATGCTATTAGCTCTGTGCTGCTCAAATTCTTATGGACATTTAGAACGTCCTCAGCTTATTTGCTGGGTCAGATAAACTTTTGAACGTCACTATTTGTCAGTTTGTCAGAATCTCGAAATTTGGAGCTTTGTGATTTTTTTGAGCAAGGAAATTTAAAGTAGTTGCAAACCAAATACTATCACAGAAAACGGACACAATAAAAAAAAAACACAAATCAGAAAGAGAGAAAGAAAGGGGATACAGAATGAGGATAATAATATGGAAATAAAAGGAGAAATAACTTTGGGGAAGGGCAAAGATGATAAAGTTAAAAACAGGATTGAAAGGCTCTGGTAAAAGAATCAAACATAAATGTAAAAACATGGGAGCACCGTAAACATCGCAAATATGCCCTTTGCAAACCCCAGTTCTGCAGGCTCTTCTACTGCCACACAGAAGTGTATTTTTTGGGAAAATTGGTTACAGCAGTGACCATGCCTGCTAATAGCAGCAAATAGAAATAAGGCAGTAAGTGTGGTGGGGCCTCCGTAGAGTTGCGTTCTCTACCTTTTCAATTCCCTGCCGGTTCTCCTGCGCCCAACCATATGGAATCCATCTCATCCAAGGACATAGAGGAGAAGAGGGGTTTGAGGAAACCACGGCTGCTGCTGGCTGTTTTAATGGCATGCCACAGGAAAGTTTTATTTCCAATTGATTGGTTACAAATCAGATAAATATCGCTTCTAATGAAAGCAGCTTTGAACTGCTGGAAATGTTATCTATAGGAGTCTGGAGTTTATCAGAAGTCAAATGTAGCTTTAATCACATCAACATGCTAATTACAGGCAAACAATAAAAGCTTTAAGAAATGATTGTGCAGGTTTTATTACTATTGACAGTCACCAAGGTATATTTATTTCGGTAGGTAATTGTCAGAAGACTTTCTCCAGAAAGACTTGTTTGTATAATTAAGCCCGTGTTATGCAAGCTTATCTGCTGATCGGCCCCTGCTAGTTATGTAGCTCCCCCAATGCCTCAGAACACAGAAGCGATTAAAACAGAAAGGCTCAGGGAGATGGTTTTTCAGTAGTTCATTTGTAAGGAATAAAAATAAAATAATAATAAAGGCCTAATGTGCTCTGAAAGAAACAGAATGTACTAGAGTAAGAAATGCGATCAGTCACTAAAAACTAAAGGAATAAAACAAAAAAGGTAATTGAAAACTTTTCATGACCGGTGATGTAAGAACAGGAAAAAATTAGAATAGAGGGTGTATATTTCCATTTGGAATAGAAGCTGGGGGGCGGTGGGAGGGACAGGAATTTTCTCTTCAAAATATTCAATGAAATGGGGCCTTCCAACCTAAAAATATATGTGATGAGAATGAGACAAAACGGAAAAAAACATAAATGGCTACATAGATCCCAGCACCCCTGGATTTATTATTTTACTGTGGATTTATTACTTAATTCCCCAAAGTGTCTAATTTAAAAATAAGAGCCTAAACGTTTGATAACATCATTTCAAATCTACGCAACCACACATGCTTTTCCATCCAAATAAACAACAAAGGCACACTTAACAGTTGCCGCCTTGAGCTTTTTTTTTTTAGGGGAGGACACCTGAAACATATTTTTAAAAAAATTTCCATCTTATTTTTAATGACAAACTGCACTGTGACTGGACTAGAAGAAAAAAATAAACCTTTCAAACTATAAACTATTTTTTGTGCCATAAAGAATCATTCAACTCTAAAAAGGAAAAGCCCTAATTTAAAAAATATCATTATTATATTGAAAGGTGTTGGACTGGATTTAATTCTTTCCATTCCCAAATATTGGCCGCAGTTCAGTTTCCATTTCATTCAAAGCAATTAAAAATGTGGCAAATCCTTGATCAATTTTCTTACCCTTAAACAGGGTCAGTTCTAAAGTTGTTGTCACATTTTAATGGGTTCAGAGTCAGTTTATGCAAGAGACAATCAAATGTTTGCTTTTAAAAGCCCTATAAAATGTAAGAGCTTTTAACCTTTTGAATGCATTAATAAAATGCTAATGACATCATGGCCAAGACCACATTTGGAGGTTCCCCAAAACTCCAAATGACCATTGTGAAAACAGAATTCTAATCAAATGATCTGTTATTTTAATGGCCACTTACAAAACAGAAGATTTATTGAGAAGCATAAAGTTTGTTTGCATGAGTTAAGGCAAAGCTTTTAAGAATTACCTTCTTCTGGGTCCCCTCCCCCTCAGTTCTTTGCAACATAATACTACCAAATATTTGTGAATTGTCTGCAGTCTTATTTCTAGCAGAAAATAAAAAGGAGGCTGGAAAGCAAAAAAGTGGTGCCAATTTGTCTGCCCAGGCTCTGATTATTGGATGCAGAATTTTTTTTTTTCTTTCAGGGGAGAAGGATTTGGTGGGAATGTTTCTCCCTTCAGGGTGAGATATCTGATATCCATCCTGAGACCAATCATAAGGCTAAACTTTCATGCAAAACTGCACAAGGGGAAAAAATTAAGTCTTTGGGTAACATTCTCATCTAAATTTGCAGCAGATCTCTCATTTCCGTTGGGCAATTATGGCGCTTTTTGCCATTTCTGACTGCAAGACACATTGGTGTTTTTTTTTTTTTTAAGTTATTTCTGATAACTAGAGAACCTTAGATCCTTACCCCCCTCCCCCAACTCTTCTTCCTCTCTTTTGAATCTCTGTTCCTCATTTCTGTCTCTCCTGTCTAGAAGTGCTATCCAGTGACCCCTGGTGCTGATTAAAGTTTCTCGGGTGACCCCTGAATGCATTTTATTACACTGGCTGGTCATAAAACCTGCTTAAACTGCTGGCTTATCCAAACTCCTGACTCTTCTGTGGCAAGCCCCACAGTCAGCCCAACCTCAGGCAGGGAAAATACAAACAAGCACACCAAGGAAGAGCAGAGAGGGCTTGAACGCAGACTTTGTCAGCACCAGGGAGCCTCCCGGCAGAGGGGAAGGAACAGCTTGGAAAGACAGACACTCGCAAGGCTCCTGGAGGAAATCCACTCAATACCAATGTCGATGGGGCACAGGGAAGTAGAAACACAAGGAAAGAGGGGAAATGAAAACCTTTTGATGTTTCGTTCTTTTCCTAAAATGATGTACAGCATTGAGAGAGCTTACAAGGTGAAAGCAAGACAAAAATAGCATAGGTTAGCATAAGGCGTCTCTGAAAACATCGTCCTCCTAAAATGAATCCCAGGAAGACATTTATTCAGCTTTTGGAAAGCAACATGAAGTGGCTAGAAAGCTTCTAATATGTATATACTGACTACTATAGGTAAAATTATGTGTTACTGTATTTACATGGCTTAGGAAGACCTAACTTACAGTTAGGCTCAGTTTAGCTGTTTTGTTTGTTTGTTTGTTTGTTTGTTTTCTGACCTGCTAGGAGGTGAAGGATGACAATCTGTAATATCCACAGTCCTGCGTGGTTGGCATTTCTGTGGCAGAGACAGCGTGGCAATACTGGGAGGAAAGGCTAGAGAGGTCAGCACGTGAAAGGACCACAGTGTCAGAGGCGACTCAAGACCACCAAGCTCTGGGCTTCCTCTCGTGCTAAACCTGAATGTGCACGTGTGTGTGTGAAATCCAATTTAGCATTTGGAAATAAAAAATGTTTTAAATGCCATTCCCACATGCAAAGTCTGAAAATAAATCAGCAAGGTTTATTCTGATCCTCAAGCCAGGGAAGAAGGCAGTCTGGAAATGTGCGAGAGAAGTCCGTCTTCAGTCTGTTGATGAGGAAACCGAGGTGCCTCATGAGCAACAGCATGAAGAACTGGCATGCAACTGGCCCCTGGCAGTTGTCCAACTAGCCATAGGGGAGGTCCAGAGAGGCAGGAGAAGTGCACAGTTTTCCTACTGGCCAGGTCCCCATTTCATCGACCCTCCAGCTGGATCAGGTTCAGAGGCCGCTCGGAGCCCTTGATGTTCCTAACATCCAAATGACAGACTCCCAGATTGCTGGGCAGTTTTTCTAGTACTGCAGTGGTCCACAGCTTTGGTCATTTTCATACCAGCCAAATCCTTAAGAAGGTAAAATCAGGGGCCCCTGAAGTGAGTCATTAATGACTTTGTAATGGTATCTGGTGGTTAAAAAGTATTTGGTGATAGTTACTCCTGAAATCATTTCTTTCATGCCTGTGGGTTTTTGTTTTTTTTTTAAACCTTAGAAAATTCTTAGCTGCATTCTTCTTCCTTTTGCTAAAATTAAAAATTCAAAATAACCATGAGTTCAACTTCACTATGGGTCACAAGAGGCCTCTTTTACCTGTGTATTCTTTTCATGTAGCCACGAAGCAAGTCAAGCATTCCCTCAAACACTGTCAGTGGAAGCTGGCTGCTTTGTCGATTATCTTCAACAAACTGGTGACTTATGCTCCACTTATTTCAGCCTTGGCCTGATTTAACTCATTCAGAGATTCTTCATAACAGATGATAAATCTGATAACCAATGACAGCGTTTTTTTTGTGTGTTTGTTTTGTTTTTACATGCAGCCTGCATTACATGGGGAGCAGGACTTTGATGTGCTGGTGTCCCTCCTGTTGACCATGCATCTGTAGCACATGGTGATTTACAGACGTCAACATTTTACTTCTTACTTTATAACCGTATGATACATTTAGTTACCCTTGGTTTGCAAATGAGGAAACTAGGGCTTAGAGAAGTTAAGTGATGGCCCAAGTTCCCAAGCTAGTAAGTGACAGAGTCAGGAATGTAAACCCCACAATCTGACCCTCTGTGCTGCCTTTCAGTTCTAATTCAGTCCTTAACCAGCATCCCTTAACTCTGCCAAGTCCCAAACATAATACCTAGAAACAAGTACATCTGGTTGCTTATCAAAACCCTCTTCAGATCCTCTGTTCCCCCGTCTCTGCCCCTCTCCTGCTTGTGCTCTCTTAACATAAATAAAACATTAAAAAAAAGACTTCCTGAGTAAACTAGTTTATTCTCCACTTGCTAAATCTATGTCTTGCCCTCTTTTTCTTGGTGGAATATAAGTTTCTTTTAAATTTTATATATTTTAGATTGCAGACGTGTGCCTTCTTGAAGGAAATGATATGTTTTTCTTTAAACAGTGGAGAGTTTAGTAGTTTAAAAAAAAAGTTCATTCCATGCCTTTAGATAGAGGCTTTAAGATAGGAAAGTAGGTTCCAGAAGTACCAACTACTAGATAGGTTTTAGGGTTCAAGCTGAAGCAGGGAAACAAAGGGTAGATAATCAGAAGCAGTAGTCAGCCTTTTATTATTTATGATTAACAATTTGCTATCATTCATATCTTTGTTCCTCTTTTTGTAATGTGTTTTCTTTGACTACTTGCAAGAATTTTCTCTTTATTAATTTTAAGAAATTTTATTATGATGTTCCTTGGTGTTATGGTCATCATACTTTTGTTCTTGTTTTGGATTCTTTGTATTCTTGGATCTATGTATTTATACATTTACATCAAATTTGAAAATTTTTTGACCATTATTTCAGCATGATTCAAAATATTTTTTCCATCTCTCTTCTCCTCTCCTTTGGTTACTTTGGTTATGTGTATGTTAGGTTGCTTAAAGTTACACCACAACTTATTGAAGTTCTGTTTGTTCTTTTCTCAGTATACTTTTTTCCTCTCTCTGATTAATTGTGGATAGTTTCTTTTGCTATGTCTTCCAGTTCACTAGGCAATCTTTTCTTAGGCAATGTCTAATCTGCCCTTAATCCTGCCCAATGTATTTTTCATTTTTAACATTGTAGTTTTCATTTTTATAAGTTCAGTTTGGTTCTCTTTCATATCTTCCACACCTCTACTTAAAATATTCAATTGTTGGGGCGCCTGGGTGGCTTAGTCGGTTAAGCGTCCGACTTTCGCTCAGGTCATGATCTCACGGTTCGTGGGTTCGAGCCCCGCGTCTGGCTCTGTGCTGACTGCCAGCTCGGAGCCTGGAGCCTGTTTCAGTCTGTGACTCCCTCTCTCTCTGACCCTCCCCTGCTCACGCTGTCTCTCTCTCTCCTAGAAATAAATAAAACATTTTAAAAAAAATATTCAATTGTTCCTTTAACTTCTTGATCATATAGAATACAGTTGTAATTGTTTTAATGTCCTTGCTTATTAATTCTATCATTTTTCATTTATGATTTGGTTTTCTTAATGTTTTCCATATTATCAATAATGGGAGTTGCATGCTTGATAATTTTTCAAAGTTTATTTTTGTTTTTATTTTGAGAGAAAGAAAGAGAGAGAGCATGAGCGAAGGAGGGGCAGAGAGCAAAGGAGAGAGGGAGAATCCCAAGCAGGCTCCACATGGTCAGTGCACAGAGCCCAATGTGGGGCTTGAACTCATGCAACCATGAGCTCATGACATGAGCTGAAATCAAAAGTTGGACACTTACCTGACTGAGACACCCACATGCCCCTGCTTGTTTGATAATTTTTTATTGGATGACAAACATTGTGTATTTTACATTGGTGGCCAAGGAGTTTTTTGTTTCATTTGATTGTTTTTATTTCTACAAAAACTATTTTTTTAATGTTCATCATTTTGAGAGGGAGAGAGAGAGAGAGCGCCAAAGGAGAGGAGTAGAGATAGCAAGGGAGAGAGAATCCCAAACAGGCTCCCTGCTGTCAGCACACAGCCTGACAGCAGGGTTCAATCCCACAGTCCTGGAGATCATGAACTGAGCTGAAATCAAGAGTTGGATGCCTAACCAACTGAGCCACCTGGGCACCCCTGTTTCTATAAATATTCTTGAGCTTTATTCTGGGACATCGTTAAATTATTTGGAAGTGGTTTGGTCTTTTAGATCTTGCTTTTAAGTTTTGTTAGACTAGAACATGACAGCATTGAGTCAGGAACTGATTTTTTCCATGCCTTGAGACAAAATCCTTCTGAATACTCTAATCAAAGCTCTACGCATTATTATGAGGCTTTCCTTTCTGACTGGTGAGATTGTTATCTTTGATCTTTTCAGATGATTTTTTCCCCAGTCTTGGGTATTTTCATTAAATGCATGTACTCATCAGTGTTTAGCTACATACTTGAGAAGAATCCTCAGCAGATGTCTAGAGTTTTCGTTATGGAGTTCTCTCTTCTCTGGTATTCTGCCTGCAAAATCTAGCCAAATTGTACTCCCCGGTTCCCCAGCTCTTCTTTCTCAAATTCCTCCACTGCCACTATCCACCTGAATTTCCCTATCTGTGCCCTGGCTGGAAACTTTCTCTGGGATGTAAGCTGGGATACTTGTCGGACTCACCTTGTCTCACATCTTTCAAGAATAATTTTCCAGGGCGCCTGGGTAGCTCAGTTGGGTGAGTGTCCAACTTTGGCTCAGGTCATGATCTCACAGTCTGTGGATTCAAGCCCCACATCAGGCTGTGTGCCGACAGCTTAGAGCCTGGAACTTGGTTCAGATACTGTGTTACCTCTCTCTCTGCCCCTTCCCTACTCATGCTCTGTCTCTGTCTCAAAAATAAATAAACATTAAAAAAATTTTTAAAAAGAATAATTTCCCTTTGTTGTCTCATGCCTGATGTCTTGAAAAGTAATTTTTCACATATTTTCTTTGGTTACTTGGTGGTTTTATGTGGGATGATAATCCATTTTGATGGGAAGTAGAAATCTCCATATCTTGAACAAAGTATTACCATGGCATAAAGCTACTAGTTTCTTTGGCATTGTAGTTCCTTAAAAATCTTGGTAAGCTTAACATTTTTAAAATGTAGTAAGTTTCTCATTTACTCACATGGTTCTATGTGCCAATAACCATAATCTAAAATTTTTTTAGGCATAGTTTTCAGATCTGCTTTATGTCTTTGCTTTCTTATCTCTACACCTGTCTTTTTCAGTTTAACAGTAGCCAAGTGGAGTCTTTCAGGCTTAAAGGTGAGAAATTGGAATGTGATCACTTTTGCCAACAGGGAGGTTTTATGGGAAATTTACCCTTAAATTTTTTGTCATTACTATCTCATGCTCTTTGAGGTTGATTAAAAAATCAGTTTTTCCAACCCTGTATGATCTAAAATTTCTCCTCTGTCTGTAATTCTTTTAATTTCTGATTACAAATTGGCCAGCTTTTTTTTCTGAGTTCATCACTTTCTTATAATATTTTGACAAAAGCAATTAGCAATAGCCACTATTCATTTCTTCTTTTTTTTCCTTAAATAGTTTACTGTCAAGTTGGCTTATATATAACACCCAGTGCTTATCCCAAACAAGTGCCCTCCCCCATGCCCATCACCCCCCTTCCCCTCTCGCCACTATTCATTTCTAATTGTTATGTTTTCTAATCTCTTCTGCGGTGCATGTGGTCTGGCCTAATGCCCAAGTTATCACAAGTAATGGTTTTACCTTATCTTTTCTTTCTTTTATTTTCTTTCCCCTTTCCTTTCTTTCTTTGCCACTGAAGAACATCAATTTCTCTTTCTTTCCCCTGATGTCAATTTTCTCACTGCCTGCTTCACACTAATGCAAGGCATATATTTTAGATTTTTTTTTTATTTCAGCAATACCTCATTTCTCAAAATATTAATCTCTGGATTAGGAAAATTAAAATAGCTGCCATAAGGGGAAAATGCCAAAATCTGAACAGCTTAGCAAAATGAGTTTAATTTTCTCACACAAAGTTTAATGTGGATTGGCAGTCTTCCTCAAACTTGTAGCTATGCCATGTGGAACATGTGGTCTCCAAGTTTGCCAGAGCAAGGGAAGAGAGACATGCAGGAGGCGCATCATTTCTCAACTGCCTCATTTTTACTCATAATCCATCGGCCAGAACTTGTCACATGGCCCCAACCTAACTGCAAAGGTGGTTGGGCAATGTTGGGAGGCACAAAGAAGAAAGTGGGAGACACAGTTATTAACTAACTCTGCTATACCACACTAATAATTTAGTATAGTACCATTCACATGTCCTCCAGTCATATCCTTCTATAGATACATGTGCATATTCATAGATCCCCATATATATAGCATCTTATCCTTGTTTTATAAAAATGGAATAATTTATACTTTTCTTTATCTTTCCCTATTTAAAAACACCTACCCAATATCTCTCCAAATTAACTTCTAGACTTCTAATTAATTCTTTTTAATGACTCCTTCCATTATATTCCATGGCATAGTTAAACCACAATTTAGTGTTTATATGTTCAGGTATATTTACTTTATTATTTTATTTTTGTTTGTATCAACTTTGCTTCAGTATATATCCTATCATATAAAACCCATTTTTAAAAGCTGATGTTTGTTCGCCTCTGTGGGATAGATCTCCAGGAGTGAGATTTACTGGGTTAAAGTATACATGTCTTGTTAATTTTAATATTTTGCCAGATTGAGGTCCATAAAGGCTGAACTATTCACATTTTCACCAACAATATAGGAGAACCTATATCTCCATGAATCTGACAACAATAAATGTTTCAACACCTTTTAATTTTGTCAGTTTAATGAGGAATAAAGAGAATTAGGGTAAGAATATCTTCACATGTTGGTTGGCCATTTAATTGATTATCCTTTGCTATTGGGATTCATGTCTCATTTTTGTCAATAAGTAAGAGATTTGGGGGCACCTCAATGGCTCAGTTGGTTGAGCATCCAACTCTTGATTTCAGATCAGGTCATGATCACAGGGTCGTGGGATTGAGCCCTGTGGATCCAGCTCCACGCTGAGCATGAAGCCTGATTGGAATGCTCTCTCTCTCTCCCCTCTGATGCTCTCCCCCAACCACACTCTCTCTCGAAGATAAAAAAAAATAGTAAGTAACAGTTTTTAAATTATCATAGCTGGTAAACTTCTGGTGATCTTCTGAATTGCAAGTGTTTTTCCCAAATAAATTCTATGAAAGTATTGGATATATATTTATGTGTAAATATTTAATATTTTAATATAAATAGATGATAGATAATATTTTGTCATTCAGAAACTTTAGTTTTTTATTATAAAAATAATTTTTATGCTGCTAAGTCTCTCTTGCTCCTGGACTATACTTGTTGTATACTAAATTTTCTTGCTTTATTTTATTATTTTTATATACTTAAAGGTTTTAATCCATATGGAATTAATTTTTGTATAAAGTTCAGTTTCATATTTTTTCAGATGGGTAGTTTCTTGTGCCAGCACTATTTATGAAATAATCTATTAGTTTTCCTCTTTTCATATATCAAATCATGTATTTTCTGGGGATTCTCTATTATGTTCTGCTAGTTTCTTTGTTTTTTCCTATGCCTACAACCACATTAATCCAATGTCAATTGTTTTAACAGTATGTTCTGATTGTAAGGTAAGTCTCTATTCACTATTCATCTTTGTCAAAACTTGTTTGGCTATTCATTGAAATATTTTCTTCATGGTAAACTTTGAAGTTCTTCTATCCACTTCCCCTAAACTTCTGTAATGTTAAAACTGACACTACATTAAATTTAAGCAATAATTTTTGGCAAATTGACATTCTTATTATCTTTTAATCAAAGAATATGGAAAGATTTTCTTTGTGAAAATATTATATCTTTCAATTGAATTTGTGGTTTTTTTTTCCACGTAAGTTCTATTCCTTTAAAAATATCTACACATATTAATACTTTCTTCTAATTGATTTACTTGCTAGTAATTACCTCTACAATAATGTTCCACTTTTATACCCACACCTATCTTGTTATTGTTTTTATTGAAATTCCTTTAGTGTTTTGTCACCTAGGATAACCTTAGCTGCTGGTAAAGTTTTTCAAGATTGGGAAATACTGCCAAATTTATAAAATGACAGTTTTTTTATTTATAAAAATTTTATCATCTAGTAATATAAATAAATTAGTATAATTTTACCTTCAGATTTCTGATGATGGATAATCTTGATAATTTTTGAAATATCCCTTCATCCTTGCAATGAACTGTCCCTGTAAAAATTATTGTTTGTTCTTGTCATATAGCACAAGATTCAGTTTGCTTATATTTTGAGTGGATATTTTTGCATCTTTATCTATAGGTGAGATTGCACTTTACTATACTATATAAGCAAATACACCATGTATAGGCTTTGAAAAAAAATTTGGAGAATGGAATAGTAAAACCAACATTGGAATTATCTATTTTTTTTTACTTTTTTTTAAATGTTTTTTATTTATTTCTAGGGGAGAGAGAGAGAGAGAAAGAGAGAGACAGCGTGAGCAGGGGAGGGTCAGAGAGAGAGGGAATCACAGACTCTGAAACAGGCTTCAGGCTCTGAGCTGGCAGTCAGCACAGAGCCTAACACGGGGCTCGGACCCACGAACCGTGAGATCATGACCCAAGCAAAAGTCGGACGCTTAGCCAACTAAGCCACCCAGGTGCCCCAGGAATTATCTATTTTTAAATGGTTAGCTAAAACTTAGTTATTAATCTAGCTGCTCCTGGTACTGTTTTAATGGTAAATTTTTAATCATTTGATGATCTCTTCTGTGGTAATTGATTGTAGTCTTCCTGGATCACGTTCAGTAATTTTATTTTGCTAAGCAATTACTCTTTTTGCCTTCTCCAAATTTGTTGTTAAAAGTTGTATGAAATACTCATTTTTAATTCTTTTTATCTTTTATGAATATATGTATCTTTTTAAATTCCTGATTATTATTTATTTATACTTTATCTCTTAAAGTTTTAGCAATTTTGTGAGAAAATTTAATCATATTACTATTATTTTTCTTTTTAGAATATCTATTTTTATGTCTTCTTTCATCAGTCTTTTTAATTTGCAGATTCAGCCTCTGTTTGAACTTGAGGGAAATCTTCTATTTTTTTTATTGCTCTCCTCCTTTTGTGTCTTCTCCTTCCAGAACACGTGAGGTTCCTGCTGTATCCTTCAAGTTTCCTGTGTGTGTGTGTGTGTGTGTGTGTGTGTGTGTGTGTGTGCATGCGCACACACGCGCTCACATGCACTTTCCATATTTTTGAGATACGATTTTGTGCTTTGAGATATTACTTTTACTTGACATTCCAGGCCACTAAACTAGCCATTCCATCATTTCTTTTACTGACTTGCCTAGTTAAGATATTACAAATTTTACATACAGGAAGTATTTGAGTACTGCCTGAATCTTTATGAATTGTCATCTGTCATTCAACACCTGTGTGAAGTGTACTATGTATCATAACCTATCGTTTTCTTGTGAACTGTTGGACCCTCCTCAACTGATTATTTTTCATGATTAACTCATCTCTGGTTATTGGAATACCTCAAGTGATTACAGTTCTTGAATTGTAGAAGCGGCCTTTACAAACAAGAGGCCGACTGCTGCTGAGTGACTATGCAAAAACCATCGTGCTTCTAGCTATCCTCCCTCTCTTCTAACCTAGGGGTAATGAGAGTTTAACAATCTGCTTTGCTCCTCCTTGGCATTTTTTTTTCTTTTGAGAGAGAGAGAGAGAGAGAATCTTAAGTAAGCTTCACACTGAGCATGCAGCCGGACACAAGCCTTCATTACACAACTCCGGGATCATGACCTGAACCGAAATCAAGAGTCAGATGCTCAATCGACTGAGCCACCCAGGAGGCCCTCTCCTTGGCTCTTACAGGCCAGAAGGCCAGACACCTTCAAAAGACTAATACCAAACTTCTTCCAAGGATCCATGTGGTCTAGAACTAGGTACTTTCCAGGATCCATAGTTTCTCAGTCTTTACCTCGGGGATATCCAGGCTCTCCCAAACACAGGGGGAATAAGAGCCCTGTGTGAGATTTCTCCTCTGGGAGTCCCCTGGAGCTTGGGTTTATTAGCACATGAGTATATCCGTCAGCTTCAGGAGTCTGGAGGCTGAAAGCAGAATACACTGAAGCTGAACTAAAAGGGAAGACAGAATACATTCAGTTTACTACCTTCCTAGAAACTTCCCACTCTTTTCTGTAGAAATCATTGAAACTGGGAGAACAAAGTAACAGATAGGGACCGTGAAACGCTGGGCACTCCATCCAATTGTTGCAAGTGAGAAGGAAAGCCCTATTGTGACATCTTCTTGTTTTTATTATTTAAAACATTTTTTAATGTTTATTTACTTTCAAAAGAGAAAGAGAGAGTATAACTGAGGGGGGGGGGGCAGAGGAAGACACAGAATCCAAAGCAGGCTCTGGCCTGTGAGCTGCCAGCACAAAGCCCGATACAGGGCTAGAAACCATGAACCACAAGATCATGACCTGAGCCAAAGTCAGATGCCTAACCAACTGAGCCCCCCAGGCTCCCCAATATCTTCTCATTTGTAAAGGAGAAATCATTAATCCAGACTTTTATGTATTATCTTCCCATTTCAAAATATTGATGATGATGATGGTGTGTGTGTGTGTGTGTGTGTGTGTGTGTGTGTGTGTTGTAAATACTTTGTGAGTCAAACCAAATATGTCTTCAGGTTGAATTTAGCCTGCAGGCTCCTAGCGTAGGATTTCTGGAGAAGATAGTAGATCTCTGTATGATAGATGGCCATCTCTAACTCCACAGTTCTGTGTCACGAAGGATATCTATCGTGCCTCCCTCTTAGGCAAGCTCCTTGTAGGCATAGCCATGTCTTCTGCTTTGTATTTCAAGGTTCCAAGTATAGTGGCAGGTAGGCACAGGACACTTAATGTATATTTATGGAATGAAGAAGGACAGTTGTTGGTGCCACTGTCAGGAACTAATGGGCCATTGGTCTCGCTTTTGTGAATATGAACAGCTAATGTGCGATCAGAAATGAAAGAGGGATGAGATGTGTCATGAAAAGCAAAGGCTCTCATTGCTTTTAGTGGGGGTAAGTGAAATTGCTTTTAGTGGGGGTAAGTGAAACATACACTTTCGAGTTGTGTAGAACACTGAATGTTTGCAAAATTTCAACTGTCCAGCTTTTCTGTAGCAAAGAGCTAGCTGAGCAGTGAAGACTGACTAAGAAGGACAGGAAGTTTTGTTCCAGCCATGTGGATTTGAAGATTTCAGACTCTAACAACCACCTAAATGCAAACTGTTGTCTAGTAAGGTAGGGTCTGTGGATGAACTCAGAACTGTAGTTTTTTTTTTCTATTTGCCATGCTTCTCTCAGAGACTTCTGTAGAGAAAGAAAAACAATAGAATCATTGTCAGGAATCTATTATAATGCTGCAAAAATGATTGTCTGAGATAAGGGCTCAAACATGACTTCAAAATTTGAGGGAGAAAGGCCAAAACTCCAGGGTTTGAATTGCAAACCTACTTAACCCCTGATTGGGCTTTGATGGTCTATTCACCATAGTTCTGCCTGTATTAACCTGAGCCCTAGTCCTAATTACAACCTGCCTTGGGTGTTCCTAGATAACATCAAGATGTATGGGATTAATAGAGAGTACTAGGCACACTGAGTAACATTTGTGACAAAACACCATTTTCCCCCAAGAGCACGGAGAGAGGTAAACATATTAATGTCTAGACTTTCAAGGCTGCTGTTATTATTCTGAAAAAAAAAAAAAAGTGTCAATCTATTGAGTTAGTAGATTTGTCCTGGGCTTATCATTGAACCCATCTCATTTTACTCACCAATTTTAAAGTTCTTTGTTAATTTTCTCTCTCTGAGAGTTTGAAACGAGTTTCAAAAAAGACTTATTATTAACCTTGGAGAGTATTAGGTCCACTTGTACATGAGAAGGAATATGGAGTGTGTAATAATACTACACACTTATTTATAATCTGCCTCCTTTCAAAGAAAGGATTTGAGGCATGCTATTCAGAATAAATGAAAGAGATTCAATCAGTCCTTTATGTCTGGGAATTTGAGAATATGCGTGTACCCAAAGAATGCCCAACATGGCACTTTTCTCCAGGACTGTCATATTGCCCTACTTCCAAAGTCTATGAAACCCAGAGAGTTCACAGCTGTGCTGTCATCAGTTTCATATTTGATATTGGTGATCTCATAAGCATGGAAAATAATTTTTTAGAAATATCATCGCTGAGTGTTTACATTACACAAATTGTCCTTAAGAACTGAGCTCCATGGAGTTTGATAGACTACTGACATTAAAGGGTACATAAGCAGGGAACGTAAAGAATCTGCTGTGTTAAATTATGCGTTAGCCCTGATCTCATTTAACTTCCTACTAACCTCATTAACTAAGTGCATTATTATCTTTATTCTATACATGAGCAACTGGAGGTTGGAAGAGGTTAAATACCTTCCCCAAGATCACTCAGCTGGTAAGTGACGAAATGAGGAAGCCAACCCATGTCTACCTGATTCCAAAGCATGTGCTCTTTCCATTACAGTTGGAATGTTTGGAATTCAGATTGATTTCTGTTCAGGCCTGAATGAAAGACCTACCCTGTGGCATCTCTCAGGAATTGAATAAAATAGAAGCTAATGAAAAGAGCTGATTCACATGCCAACAAAGCATAACACACCACAGTAGCAGTGGATAGGGTCTGACTACTGACCATAAAAGTTATGGCAGGAATTGGGGCGCCTGGGTGGCTCAGTCGGTTGAGTGTCCGACTTTGGCTCAGGTCATAATCTCGTGGTTCATGGGTTCGAGCCCCACATCGGGCTCTGTGCTGACAGCTAGCTCAGAGCCTAGAGCCTGTTTTGGGTTCTGTGTCTCCCTCTCTCTCTGACCCTCCCCTGTTCACGTTGTCTCTCTCTGTCTCTCTCAGAAATAAATAAAAAACATTACAACTTATTTTTTTAAAGTTATGGCAGGAATGGAAACTCTCTTAGCCATCCCTATTATAGATGCCATGAGTTCTAAAAGTCCATTGTAAGAGCTCCTTCCTTATACCCTGTTTAAAAATAAAACAAAACAAAACAACAACAACAAAAAAAAACCACCACAATTATTTTTCTGGAGAACAAGAAAGGCTTACATGAAATAAATTCACACTCAGGTATATGGTATACTCTCTTGAGTCAAATATGCCTTCTTATGAGAGGAGAAGAAAAGGTAGTCAAACACATTTTGGTGTATAGAAGGCAGTGAGGCAGGAAAGAATAGATATCTGAAAATGAGAGAATGTCATTTTTTTTCCTGCTTAGGTCAAATCTTAGATATTGTACTTGGGAAAAAAAGAGAAAATAAGATTCTGGTGTATTTTTCTTTGGGTAATCTAAAAACTTGCAATGGGTCTGAAATTTGTAGCCATGTCCTTAATTTGAAGGAAGCCTGCCTGAAGATAATCATAATTGTTTATTCTATTCTAGTATTCACTGATGATTTGTATCATTTTAAAAGTCAAGCACTAGCATTGCATTCTTTCCTGAGTTATTTGCCTTTATCATTCTTATAATCCTTTACATGAAAGGTACACTGAAAACTTAGGAGGTGATTTCTTCCCCACAACCTTGTGGATTTGACCTTTGAACTATCATTAAGTTTGAAGCCCAAATTATGGACTTGACTAAGACAGGTACTACACAGCAAATTATGTAAAACCTCAGGGGGAAAAACCTAGTGAGTTCTTCTGTCTCACTGACTTCCCTATTGAACTGAATTTTGGGTAGAATGTAACTAAAAATAGACCATACCACAGACAGACATTAAGGGTTAAAAGACAAGAGCCAAATTCTGAGCACTGCCCATAGTTGGCAAAACACAAAGTTCCATTTTTAAACAGCTTTTTTCAAGGCTCCTAAAAAATTACCCTGCTCTTCAGGAAGCACGGCCGAGCCCTGTCACAAAGAGACAAGTCTATGGAACTGGCAGCCATCTTGTGCAGTGAAAGACAAAGTGTTTGGCTCTGAGCCAAGGAAAGCCAAAGTGATCAATATTACATTCTGAAAGCACCAATGGACCCTTTGTCCCAGAACTAACACTTCTGGGAGATGTGCCAGAAGATTCACGTGTGCACATATGTGCACACACAGTAACATGATGATTCAGGAAATCCAGTCATATGGGAAGATCAAAAGCACAGCAGGATATTCCTGTGACTCTGGCATTGGTCAGCAATACTTCAATGTCCACATCCAAATATGAAGGCAGCTTAAAGAGTCTACAGATGGAAGATAAACAGAAACTTGAAAAAAAAAAGTACTAAGGCAGCTTATTTTTCTCCCGTTGTCCTTTCACCTACCATGAGCTACCCCAGTGCATTGTCAATCACTCCCTCGCGCCACTTTGAAGTATGACTCTGTCCCTGAACCCTACAGAGTGGATGCCAGCCTGGCCTGATCTCACCTCTTTAAGCCTCTGCCCTCCAGCGTGCTCACAAGTGTTTGGAACATATATTGTGGATGGAAGGGAATCTGATCCCAGACCCAAGTCCAGAGGGCTACTAGAACATGTCATGTGTCTGGCACTAAACAAGATCACATTGCCAATATAAAACCAACTAAATGACCTTAGTTTTCTTGGGAAAGAAAAAAGACCGTGTGGCTGATGAGCGAACAATGAAAAAATATCTTAAACACACACAAAGATCATTAATCTGAAAATCAAGGCCACATTTGGCCTTTATATGTAAAAACACATATTTAATGGATGGCATTATCAGGAGGGCCTAATAAGACACTCTCGCTACTGTTGTCCATGAGAACAACTTTTAAGGACACATTGAGCCAGGGAGGAAATAGATACTCAATTAAGAGCTTTTTCATACATTTAATATCTGCATCTCTCATCATGTTCACAATTTTTACAGTCTTTGTTATGAATAGCTTCTCATCACATTGCTATGAGGGAGAACATCATAATTAGAACCTTATGTTATGGGGGAGCAGAAAGAAGTGACTTGGCAAAGGTCATGTGGCAATGCAATGTCCTAGACAGGAAGGGAACCGAAAGATCTGGAAACCATTGTGAATTGTACATTCCAGTGAGCCTGGCAGAAAGCAACTCTCAGATTGCCCCAGCCAAAGCTTTGAGCTTACTGAGAAACGTGAGTGCTTGATGTGGATGTGATGTCACCAAGAAAAAGAAATCAGACTTTAGTAGTAATAACTTGAGAACAATCTCATTGGAAACAATTTCCAAAATTGCTGTTACTATTGTGAGCTTTAGAAAGAAGATCTGGAAAGGATGAACTGCTCTTTACTACTGGGGCATTTGATTTGGCATTTCAATTGCTACAAAATCTACCCTTACCTCACAACCACCCTTTGCAATATCGTTACATTAACTCTTGTAAGGGTGGTATCTCTTTCATGAGACTCCCCAGGGGGCTACTTTCCTGTGTTCTAGTGTAAGCCACTTAGCTATTGGATACACCAAAGCTTCAGTCCTAATATGCTGCTTATCAGTAGGAACTAGATGTTTAGATCATTTTAGAAATGAAATATAAAGTTCATAATTTCTGAACGGTGAATGAGCCTTTTTTAAAAACCTTACTCAAATTGATAGCTGTTCTTTTCCCAGCAAAGACTTAAATAAAAAAAAATTTTAAACAAGCTAAACACAATCCCAGAAAAACCACAACAAACCCCCTCCACCAATTTCCCATGTAACATAGGACTTAACATTGAAAACCGAAATAAGAGAAACATAAGGAGCCTTATAGTCAATATCATTTGGGAAGTAGCTAGAAATCCCTGTTGTCAGGTAAGTAAATCTCCTTATAAATAAAGTTGATTTAAAAAACTGCACTTTTGGGGCACCTGGGTTGCTCAGTCGGTCGCATGTCCGACCTCAGCTCAGGTCATTATCTCACAGTTTATGAGTTTGAGCCTTGCATCAGGCTCTGTGCTGACAGCTCAGAGCCTGGAGCTTGCTTCGAATTCTGTGTCCCTTTCTCTCTGCCCTTCCCTTGCTTGCAGTCTGTTTCTCTCTGTGTCTCAAAAATAAATAAAACCTTTTTTAAAAACTGCACTTTCAAGGCACTTTGGTGGCTCAGTCTGCTAAGCATCTGACTCTTGATTCCAGCTCAGATCATGATCTCGCATGTCTGGGTCTGCACTGAGTGTGGAGCCTGCTTAAGAGTCTCTCCCTTCCTCTGCCCCTCCCCTGCTCCCTCTCTTTCTCAAAACAAAACTAAACTAAACTAAACCACTGCACTTTCTGTATGAGCTAAATGTCTATAGTGGAAAAACCAAAGTTTTCTGTAATTAATACTAAAATTCTGATGTATGGAAGTAAACATTGGGATTCTAAGGTACAGGACAAAAACTTCACTGGATACAGAAAATGTCTTCTACAGGAAAATATGACTCAAATTGGACAATGAACTCCTCTTCCTCAACCAGCTCTGAACAAGCAGTTTTCCCCAATTGTTCTGCGCAGAGGAGTTAAGTGTTAATATTCCATGTAGTTTGTGTTTCTAAGTATTTTTAAAAAGTTGACTATTAAATATTTCAAACAGTATATAGGAAATGGCGTAGCATCAGCTACAGTTTATAGACCTTAGCATCTTTCCAGTTTGCTTTAGATGTAATTGTTTATAACGAAGAGGACATAGCAGATATACTTGAACCCCACAATGGAATATTACTCTTTTCACACCATCCTGCAATTCAGTTTCGTCTTTTCTCTCCTCAGCAATGACCTGATATTGGTTTGTATTCTTATTGTTGTTTTCACATTTTATTTGTATGCATCAAAAAATTATAGTATCATGTGCACATTTTTAACTTTACCCAAATGGCATAATGTTTACATTCTTTTCTATATATTTTTTTTTACCTCTCCAGATTGTTTTTAACATTTATCCAAGTTGGCATATATATATATATATATCCAGTTTAATCATTATGACCATTAACACTGGTCTACTTATGTGTGGGTAGGGGTGGGGGCAGGGAGATACCATTTAATGATGGTGCACTATTATTATTTTCATTTGTATTGTACATTTTATTGTTCTATTTTATTTTGTCTTTCCTTGATCAGAATGATGCTGATTTCTGTGATTTTCTTCCACTGGGTTGTTTGACTTTTTTTTTTTTTTTTTTCTAGGAGAGATAGAAAGAGAGTGTGAGCAGGGGAGGGTCAGAGAGAGAGGGAGTCACAGACTCTGAAACAGGCTCCAGGCTCTGAGCTGGCAGTCAGCACAGAGCCCGACGCGGGGCTCGAACACACGAACCTCGAGATCATGACCTAAGCGAAAGTCGGACGCTTAACCGACTAAGCCACCCAGGTGCCCCTGGGTTGTTTGACTTTTTGAAATTAATTTGTAGACATTCTTAATATATTCTAGATAACAATTTTGTGACAGTTGTATGCCTTGCAAGTAACTCCCCTCTAGTATGGCTCTTTCTGGACATAATGTTTACATACTGGCATGCCCCACCTCTATTCTTTAAGACAGCCTCATCCACCAAGAAGAAATGTAGCAATTTCACTTTGTTTTTCTGTCAACTCTACTCTTGTCAATTCCAGCTACAACTTGCTTTTGACCCTTAGCTCCCTGTTCTTTCTCTCTGTGGGCCTAAACTGATTTTTTGTTTGACATTTGAACTTAAATATGTGATGTTCTATGTTCCCTAAAAATGTTGTCCAGTGCTTAAACTTTGTCATTGGCTCTTTTCCTCTGGATTTTATATAACTTACATACCACGTTCTCGTGACTGTGGTAAGCTAAATCCTTTGGTCTAGCACTGAACTTCTTATTAAATGCTAAGTGTTTATCAACCTGACTTGTTTTCTTCAGAGACACACCACCTTCCTAAATCATCTTGTCCACATATTCTTTTATTCTTTATTGTCTGTTTCCTTACTTCCCATCCTACTACTGTCTAAGCTTCATGAGATCAAGGACTATGTCTTTTCACAACTATATTCTCAATATTTGTGGAATGAATGAATGAATGAATCCAGATGTTCTGTTTTTTGAATTTTTTAGATTTATTTTTGAGAGAGAGAGAGAGAAAGAGAGAGAGAGAGAGAAAGAGACAGAGCATGACTGGGGGAGAGCAGAGAGAGAGGAAGACACAGAATCTGAAGCAGGCTCCAGGCTCTGAGCTGTCAGCACAAAGCCTGACATGGGGCTCGAACCCATGGACTGTAAGATCATGACTTGAGCTGAAGTCGGACACTCAACTGACTGAGCCACTAAGGCACCCCTGAATCCAGATGTTCTTCGCACTCCTTCTGAATCTTGGAAAGCTAATTCTAGCACAAGTCTTTCCAACTAAAGCTTTATACCACTCTTACACCATAAAATCTAGCTAGTTAATCTTAATCACTCTTGTTATTATTTTGTTTTCCCAACACCTTTAATAAGTATAGCACTTTTTAAAAGCATGGCTGTAGAGTCTTTGGTACTTTTTCCCATAATGAGTCTATGTCCCCTCCCCTTGATTTGGGTGAAACTGGGTGAAACTGTGACGCACAGGACTTCCCAGAGTGGGTGAGTAAAGGGCATTACATTCCCACCTTGCTTGCTGGAACACTGGCTCATGGAATCCTGAATCATCAAGAAGTCCTGCCACCCAGAGGCCTCCCTGCTGGGAGGAAATCCAGGTCACATGGTTATATGTAGGAGTTTCAGTTGAAAGCCGCAGCTGAGTTCAGCCTTTGAATGATCCCAGATGAGTTGCCAGACATGTAAGAAGCCTCTACATGATTCTGTCCCTCTGCCATTCAAGTCACTCTCCGTCATTAGTATGTCCTCAGCTGAGGCCACACATACCACAGAACAGAGACAAACCACATCCACAGTGCTCTGCCTGAATGTCAAAAGATACCTGGATCAGAGGGATTTCAAATTAATTCATGAGGTCAATACTCTGGTATTTAAAGTGGATAGATCAGATAAATAACATCTTAAATTAAGATTTCTACCAAGTTGATGATCATGTGGATTTACCACAATAAAAACTCCACTACAATAGATCAACCATCCAAAGAAAAAATACTGCTTTCTCTACTTTTTGGCTATTACCCTACTTTAGGAGGTATACAAGAAAAATAAAAAGGAGAAGAGCTCAGGAGATCTATGTCTGCTTCTAAGATTTCTGATTTAAACAAATCATCATGAAAGAACACCTCACCAAGTTGACTATGGCTATGATTTGCCAATGTGACTATGTCTCCAACCCAAAAACACTTTTAGAGCTTGCATATTTTATTTTATTTTTTAAAATTTTTTACTGTTTATTTATCTTTGAGAGAGAGTGAGAGAGACAGAGTGTGAAAGGGTCAGAGGGAGAGAGAAGGAAACACAGAATCTGAAGCAGGCTCCAGGCTCTGAGCTGTCAGCGTAGAGCCCGACACAGGGTTTGAACTCATGAACTGTGAGAGCTGAAGTCAGATGTTCAACCAACTGAGCCACTCAGGCACCCCAGAGCTTGTGTATTTTAGGTGTAAGACCTCATTATAATGATAAGAAACTCATTGTTTATTGACACTAAAAATTCCCAGAAAGGTTTCTTAATATATAAATGGATGAAAGGTCAGTATAAGTGAACCAATATTCAGGTTTTCCTGATACCTATCTGGCTTTTTCTTCTAAGTCTTTTGTGGGACACCCTTTCCTGATGCCTACTCCCAAGCACTATTCTCAGCCTTCTCTTTTGCTCAATGCCATTCACATGAGTGGCTTAATCTACCTCCTATATGCTGATGACCTTCACTTTTCTACACTTCCAGCTCAGATTTCTCTTTAAGCCAGATACACAGCCCACTTCTGGGCCTATTCTCCTAGGGATAGAATCTCCTTGCCCCCAAGGGTGGCTTCCTGCACAGTTACTAGTCAGAGAGCAGAGCCTGTGGTTTAGCCCACATTCAGCTCTGTGTGTGGACTTACCTAGACCAGAGGGAAGGCAAATGGAGTCTGAGGCATATTTCAAGGCTGAATTCTGGATTGGGCTCTGTGCTGACAGCTCAGCTCCTGTTTCAAAATCTGTATCTCCCTCTCTCTCTCTGCCCCTCCCCTGTTCATTCTCTGTCTTAAAAATAAACATTAAATAAATTTTTTAAAGATAATTCTGAGTCATCATCACCTCAAATGTTTCTCTGTTCCCTATGTAGGTATATTATATATATAATATATAGCACAATATATAGTCAATATAATATACATATATTATATGTATATTATCATATCTAAAATATAAATTGCAATATATATTGCAAAAGTTACTATATATATATATATATATATATATATATAGTTCTTGGATATTCTGTTGTCTTCTTCATTATTTCTCTTTGCATATAAGTTTTAGAAGCTTCTATAGACATTTTTTCAATCTCACCGATTCTTTCCTTGGTTGTGTCTGGTCTATTAAAGAGCCCATCAAAGGCACTCTTCATCCCTGGTACAGCATTTTTGCTTTCTGGTATTTCCTTTTGATTCTTACTTGGAATTCCCATTTCCCTGCCTGCATCACCCATCTCCTCTTGTATGTTGTCCGCCTTTACAATTACAGCTCTTTAGTGACCGTGGCTGTTTGAATTCCCAGTCAAGTAATTCCAACATCCTTGCCAGCTCTGACTCTGTAGTGCTTGCTCGGTCTTTTCAAACTGTTGGCTTTTGTCTTTCAGCATGTTTCCAACATTCTTTGTTATTGAAAGCTAGACATAATATGTGGGGTAAAAGGAACTGAGGTATACCAGCTTTCTGTGTGCGGCTTTACACTTACCTTCTTCGGAGTTAGGTTGTGTGTAGTTGCGTCTGCAGGTGTCAGAGCTAACACTTCCTTGGGAGTCCTTGGGTTTGTATCTCCTGCTGACATTGAGTTTTTCATTCTTGAATACCATCTGAGGGATGCTGTTCTTTCCGTTGTATTCCCCAGTTTTTTATTCTACATGAATTTTTTGGTGTGGCGGTAATTACAGTGTGGGAAGCAGGGAAGGGTCCTGTAGTCCTGTGATTAGGTCTCCGTCTTTGAGTGACCTTCCGCCCCTGGGCCGTGACCTTCATAAGTGCTTCTCAGTCAAACCCTCCTCCACTGAGGTGAGTCAGGAAGATAAGAATGGACTGGGTTAGGAATTTCCCTTCTCCTCTTAGGTCATTGAGGCTCTGATAAAAACCACAGTTAGCTTCTGGTAAAATAGTTTCTTTTGAGGGCAAGCCTCCTTGAGAAGTACAGAATACACCGGGTGAGTTTCAAAATGGTTCATTTTCTTCTCCCTCTGCTGAAAACGCAAGGAGAATTTTACTGGATCTTCACTGTGAGAACCTGGGAGGACTCCTGGAGGTAAAACTCTCAGAAGTATGAGGGATCCTGGAAGATCAGGCCCCCTGGAGTTTTTAATACTCAAACTTGCCCTCCGCCATAAGCCTTCAAGCAGTTTGTCAATTACAGTGTACGCTCTCTTCAGCTGCTGCTTGTTCTCACAGAGGTTTGATGCTCCCGGGCTTCTGCTCTGGTCAACTGTGATTCTCTGTATTCACTTGTTTCTTCGGGGGGGGGGCGGGGGGGCAGTGGTTTGCCCTGCGATGCTGATTTTCTGATGGATCTAAAGAAAGTTGTTGTTTTTCAGCTTGTTCAGCTTTCTCCTTGTTGTGAGGATGGGAGTCATGGTTTCCAAGCTCCTTACATGTTGGACCAGAAACTGGAAGTCTAATTCATGATATATAAAATTACAAATGCATGCTTGTTATGGTTTGGCTAATTGTTTATTCCTGAGATAATAGTGAGTCTTTATTTATCCATCTGTGCTTAGATGACGTCATTTATGAGATATGAAAATATAATATTCCAGTGTTATCTGTAATTTCAGTTCCACCACATCAAATGAATATTGTCATTTAGCAACTGTGCTTATATCCACTGTGGTGTTAGAACAGAGATTCTAAAGTAAGTAGCTCTTTAATAGTTTAAAAATGGTTCTCGGAGCATCTGGGTGGCTCAGTCAGTTAAGCGTCCAACTCTTGATCTCAGCTCAGTTCATGATCTCACAGTTCATGAGTTTGAGCCCTGTATTGGGCTCCACAGTAACAGTGCAGATCCTGCTTGGGATTCTCTCTCCCTCTCTCTGCCCCTCCCTGTTCACTTGCTTTCTCTCTCTCTCTCTCTCTCTCTCTCTCTCTCTCTCTTAAGATAAATAAACTTAAAAGAACTTAAGTTGATGGTTCTCATTCTGGTGAGTCAAATGCTATGGAATGGCTTTTTCTGGTAGATAATGAAGCAGCTAAGGAATGTGTGGCTTTTTTTGGGAAAAAGTATGGAGGAAATGAGTGGCCCTTTTAATAAGGCCAGCATTCTTTGCTTAAAAATATATGTATATATTTTTGAATAGGCACACCTTTCACAGGGTGACTACAGTGCAGACTGAAACAGGCAAGTCTGAAAAGCAACTGTAATTTCCAATTTACTTCTGTTTTTACTGGAAAACCTGATGCTTCCAAGGGAGAATGGAGAACATTCCAATGGTCCATCCTTTGCTGATGCTATGAGTAGGGTGTGAGTGATATACAAGTTACACATGGATTCTAGAAAGCAGGGTCTCAGTGAGGCATTGGGGAATTCCTGAGTCACCAAATTCTAAACTGAAGGGGCTTAGCACATGCTATTCTAGGAAGATGAAAATAGCTATTGGTAGGTTTTCAATTGGGTCAGATTTCATTGGTCCTTACACTAGCAAGACAAGAAAGAACTTGTTGGCCAACTCTGGATGTGATCTGATGTCCATGATGTTAGCTTTCCTATTAGTCGTGGCTGTCACTCAACGTGTGTGACAGAGTAACTGGATTGAAAAGCCTGTGCATTAATTGGTACCTGGAAGAGTATTTTGTGGTATTAACTATTTTTTTCTCTTTCCATTTTTCACCATTTCTTCTCCACATTCAAGGTTGCCCTGTTCTTATTACTTCAGGGGATAAAACACAAAATAGGGAAGGAACCAAAAATGGACCAAAAGGCATTTTGCTTGTTGTTTACTAAAAGCCTACACTTATGGAGAATTGATTGGTTGTGGAGTTTTATGAGGAGGTGTAAAGAAGGAAATTCAGTGGCATGGAACAGCATGGTGCAATGGAAAAAGATTTCCACCAAACTGAAAATAATCCTCTCCCTTCCCCCCACACTGCAAACTAGGGGATGGAAAGAGAAAATAGAGATTTGTGAGCCCACGGCAAAAGGATCGACATTCTGCTTCTCAGTAGCAGCACACGGAATGTGCTAATATCTCCCATGAGGAAATAGCTGACTGGAAAAACAGGCTGTGGAAGTTGGAGGGACAGCCAGTCTCACCAAGAAAGGGGTATACCCCAAATATGTAGGGAAGCGGTAGGAATCTGTTGGTACTTTCTGAAAAGCTCATGCAGACGTTTTCAGTGGCTATCAGTGAAGCAGAGAGACTTAAAACAAGATGCCCCTCCCACCCAATATCTTTGCTGTATATAAAATTTAAGAGAAATAGCCCAGGGTGGAGGGGTCCAGGTGCTTATGTTTTCTGCCTCATGGAATGGAAGCTTAAAACATGAATTAAATGGATGTATGATGGAGAAGGAAGTTCCGACATTTCCTTCTGACCTGATTTTGTAGACATCTTCACACTTTTATTAGATCCCTATGCTCTTATTCTTTAAAATAAAAGGTACACGTGTAGTAAATGGTTTCAGAAGTTCTAACTTTCTTTTAGGCCAGATTTTTTTAAAATTTTATTTATTTTTTGAGAGAGAGAGAAAGAGCGCAAGCGGGGGATGGTCAGAGAGACACAGAGACTATCTGAAGCAGGCTGCAGGCTTTGAGCTGTCAGCATAGAGCCTGATATGAGGCTTGAACTCATGAACTGTGAGATCATAACCTGAACCTAAGTCAGATGCTTAACCAGCTGAGCCACCCAGGCTCCACTCTCTAAGTTTCTTTTAATACAGTTCAACTTCTTCTGAAAAGTAATAAATATGGAACACAGAAGCCTTCAGCAAAATAGACTTTATTTCTGCAAAATTCCCTTTGGGTTAAACCCAACCTAAATTAACTCAGTGTAAAACTATCAGAACTCAAAAGGAACAAGAAAAAAACACCAAATTATAACAAAAAAGGAGCTCAAAAGGGTCAAACATGCTAATACCAAAGAGTATTGTGATCTCCTCATTATGAACAGTGCCACAACTTGGCCTTCTTTATGTCATTACTACTATAGTTCCTCCTTCTATCCAATGTCTTGGCCCCTTCAGATGCTCTTAGCCTGAACATTATAGGGGCTATCACATAAAAAGTTATTGTTATCACTGACATTTCATCTTGGGAATTATTCCAAATTTCTGATCATTCTGAACCCTTTGAACCCCCTCACAAATTGGCTATCTTAAATCTCAAATCTCCCCTTGCCTTTGGATCTTGGATTTCTCTTCTACTGGTCACCCAACATCAAACCAACCCTCCTGACTATTATGGGTTAAATTGTGCCTTTGTGTTTCCCCCCCCAAAGCTATATTGGGGTCCTATCTCCCAGTAGCTCAGGCTCTGACCTAATTTGGAGAGACTCTTTAGAGAAGTAATCCTGTCACAATGACTGGTGTTGACCGTGACTAGTGTCCCTACCAAATGGGGAAATTTGGACGCAGAGACACAAGTGTACAGTGGGAAGATGATAAGAGACACAGGAAGAAGATGGCTAGCTGCAAGCCAAGGTGAAGCCTGAAACAGATCCGTCCTTCACAGTCCTCAGGAGGACTCAGCCCTGCTGACACCTGCATTTCAGACTTTAGCCTCCAGAACTGGGAGATGCCAAGTTTCTGTTCAAGCACACAAATTTGAAGCACTTTATTGTGGCAGCACTAGCAAACTAGTACACCGGTCTTTATTGGACATCACCTTAGGGTGCTGCTTCTGATAACTTCTTTTTTGGCTCCAGGCATAGAAACCAAATGCAGGATGCCTTGCACCCCATGAGACACAGCAGCAAAACAACACTCCTTAGACTCCCACTTATCAGGAAAAGTAAACTGAGTAGCCAGCCACACTGCGGCTTCAAAACCATTCTGCTTTATGCCTATTAACTACGAATAATGATTAGTCTTTTTCAAAACACATGATGCGTTATTGTGTTTATTAGCAACTGTTGTTAAAGATGTTCGCCCATCACTGTTACCGTCCACATAAAATCCCATGTGAGAAACTTCTTCTGAAATTTAGTGTGTCACAATTTGAAAATAGCTATAAAATTTTAAAATGTAGTGATAGCCTATGAGCAAGCAATTCCACATGACCCTTAAGGTAAATACAATTTTGGAGTGTGTGAAGATCAAGGAAAAGACCAGTCTTAGTCTTGAGGTGTGTCACAATGTGAATCTTTCTGAAACCATCTGCTCTTCCCCTTGGTGAACAATCAAGAATGGAATGGAGTGGAGTGAGAAATATCCCTAAAACATCAAATATGTTCTGCTTGACCCTTTTGGCTCCATGGTATTTAGAAGGTTTAGAATGAAGCCGTCAGTTCAACATAGACCTCATGCACACCAGATAGCTGTGACTGTTCACTTTGTGGGTCCTCAAATATGAGACGAAACATGTTGCTGTAATGGGAATGAAATGTTCAGTCCCAGACACCCATCAGGTGTGTGTTTTAAAGTTATTCTACAGTGTAGAGCTAAGACAGCACTCACCCCATACATATGACAGTAATGATAGGCTTCTCATAAATTATTGATATAAAAACTCAGAAGCCTTATTAAACACCCAGAAGAAACAAATAGTGTGCACCTGCTTCTGTAATCCTTACATAAGTGAAGGAAGAGCTGTGATTTAGACTGTTTTGTGGTTTCTTTGGCCTCTCTCTGCCCCCAAAGAAAACAAATACACACACAGCTGTTATAGCACTTGCTTTCTGCTCCAGAAAAGGGTAAGTATGGGATAGAAATCTTGAGTGCCTGCAGACATTGCCTAATAACTAAAGAGTCACAAACACAGCAGGTCTCTCCTGGTTCCCAGTCAGGAGGCAGCAACTCATTATAAAAGCATCTCTGCACCTGTGGTGATGGCTGTTTCATGTTCGTTTGTGCAGCAGAAGCTGTCCTTGCGTAACTGTGTGAGTCTGAAGCTGAGGAAGTAAAATCACTACTGTGGGCCCAGACGCTGAAAGTACAAGGATGATCCCGAAACCAAAAAAGGAAGATGTCCCAAGAGTCTCCAGTTCAGGTGTAGTGAGCAGAGATGAAGTCAGTGCAGCTTTTAAGAACTTAAATGTAAGCCAAAGATTTGAGAATTCTAGACTATGCCCATATTCAATCCTTTCAAAAGGCTATACAACTGCAACACAGTATGGTACTTGGCTGAGAGCAGTGATGTCAAATGAATTTAACCTTTATTTCGACTGTTGTTTCTTGTTGTTACTGTTTTTGGTGGTATTGGTCAAAGATCCTGAATGTTATTTTAACAAATCCCATTGATTATGGACATGAAATGTCCTTTGAAGATTCCTTTGGAAACCTTTTGTCTTTTTTCCTACTATAAATTAAATAACCTTATGGTAGTTTTTAGTAAGAATCATTTGACATAAAATGAAAGTGTCAGTCACAAGTGCTAGGAAGCATTTCAGAGAAATTCACTTATGCATTCAGTCAGCTCCAATGGATCATTGAGGAACAACTATATGGTGTGCCAACCATGGGAAAAATAGAGATGAATAAGAGCCAATCCCTCTGCCCAATAGGAATGTACACTCTACTGGGGGGAAAAAGACATGTGAACTAATACAAGGTAGTTTAATGATAGATTCTGAGAAGAGGGCAAACTATGATTCAGCAGGATACAAAGATATGCATAGTCAACTCTACCAGGTTTTCTAAAAGAAGTAAATCTTGAGACGCCTGGTGGCTCAGTCAGTTAAGTGTCTGACTTTGGCTCAGGTTATGATCTCACTGCTTGTGAGTTCGAGCCCCGCATCGGGCTCTGTGCTGACAGCTCAGAGCCTGGAGCCTGCTTCAGATTCTGTGTCTCCCTCTCTCTCTCCTCTCCCCCTCTCCCCCTCTGTCTCTGTCTCTCTCTCTCGAATATAAATAAACATTAAAAATTTAAAAAAAAGAAGTAAATCTTGAAAAATCTTGAACCAGTCATGAAATATGACCATATATTCATCAGACTTTCCAGAGAAGGACTGGAGAGGTCCAGATAGAGGAAACCAAATGTGTGAGGGTAGAGGCTAAAACAGCTCGATACATTCAGAAAGCAGCAGCTAGCACCATTTGGAATAAGGTCCATTCATATATTCATTTATTAAACGAACTCCTTAGAATAGTGAAGGTATGTTCAGTCCATGCCTCCCAAAAGATGGCTTTATAGTGATGGAGACAGATTTTCAAAGTACTATGTAAATAAATATATAAAATAATTACTAACTTTAAGTGCTTATAAAGGAAAAAAGTGAGGGTGAAGACAAAGAATAGAGAAAAGGAAATGAGGAACAGAAAAATTCTTTAAAGTCCAGAAAGTACTCTTGTGAGAGGTGACTTTGAAACAAACACCTGAAAAATGAGCAAAAGTTAATATTAAGCAAAGCAGGTGGGATGACCATTATAGGCACAAGTAAATGGCTTAGGTACTGGTAGGTGAAATGGAAGGTGGGAGGTAAGATCAGTCTAGTTTATGAAAGGAAGTGGATGCTATCACTTTACCAAGGTGTTTATCCTCTCTCATAGGTAATAAGGAACCACTGGATAATGCTAAAAGAGGCAAATGTGATCATATTTGCAATTTAGGAAATCCACTTTCTTGGCAGAGTAGAGAGGTATTGGCCACAAAATAACCGGTTAGGAAATTGCTACATTGGTCCAGGTGGTGGAGAAAAGATGAAGGCAAGGGATATTAAGAAAAGGAAAACTGACATTATTTCATTTCCTATAGCTATAGAATGGTTTCTTTTTATTTGCTTTATTTGCCTTTTTTGTATTGTTTATAATACAAGAAATGGATGTAAATTTGGAAGAATTTATGGAAGAAAAATGGAAGAAATAAAACAAACAAAACTAAGACACTTAAAATCACTAAAAGATTCCAACACTTAAAGATGTCGCTTCAATATTTTGTGTGCTTTCTTCTGGTCTCATTTTTATGAGACCAAATATTTGGTTTATAAATACTTTTGCCTAATTTTCACAAAACTCCTATGCTGTGGAGAGAGACTTGGGAAAATGGTGGAGTAGGAGGACCCTAAGCTCACTTTCCCCCACAGTACCAACTAGATATCACTCACATCTGAGTAAATAAGCCAGACAGAGATTTAAAGACTGTCAGAATAAGTGCCACAAGGGGCGCCTGGGTGGCTTAGTCGGTTAAGCGTCCGACTTTCACTTAGGTCATAATCTCGGAGTTCGTGGGTTCGAGCCCCGCATCGGGCTCTGTGCTGACTGCCAGCTCAGAGCCTGGAGCCTGTTTCAGTCTGTGACTCCCTCTCTCTCTGACCCTCCCCTGCTCACGCTGTCTCTCTCTCTCCTTGAAATAAATAAAACATTAAAAATTAAAAAAAAAAATCATGTTTAAAAAAAAAAAAAGAATAAGTGCCACGACTAAGAGTAGAGAAGAAGACACATGGCAGTGGTTAGGAAGGGCAGCCGCGGTGCTCAGGAGCTGCCCACTGGCAGGAGGGAGCTGCAGGTGCAGAAGGAGGAAAGCACTAGGGAGGCCACATATGGAAAAATGAATCCCCATAACATCTGGCCTTGAAAACCAGAGTTTTGCGAGCTTGTATATCCAGTGGGACTTAGAGCCTGGAGCTTCATAAGTCAGCTGACATAGCCCTGGGCAAGCTGAGAGGGTGAGTAATAACTGGGTCCCTCCCATAAAGAGACAACAGCCTGAGGAGAGGTAATGTGGAAGCCATAGTTTACACAATGAATGGGAAATCTGTTTATACTAATTTCAGAGCAAATTGGAAGAATTTCTCCAGGAACAAAGCTGCTGGTAGGTGCATCTGTGGGAGGTTGCACTGCACAGACACTAGCTAGTCACCTCCTAGCAGTGCACCCCACCCACGAACTCTCCTAAGAACTCACCCACTCAAAGCCTGCTGGCCTTGGCCCTTAGGCTCAGCACAAATTTTGTTAAAACTATACACTTCCCACCTCATTGTTGGCCTCCACATCATGCTCCTGGTGGCTGTTGTACATCAGAGGATCTGGCCTAGGACTAGTGGCTCAACACACACAGTGCACTGCACACACCCTGCTCAGCCACCAGGTGTAAAGACACCACACACACACCCCTGCTGCCAATGCCTCTGGCTGCCAACATCAACACTGAGTGCAGTGCCGCCAGCAGCCACCAGGCTGTGGGGGATCTGACCTAGGATCAGCAACACCACCACCCCACCCCCAAGCTCTTCTACTGTCACACCCCCTCAGAGCTGGCCTCCCTGGGTCTCACTAACAACACAGCAAGCAGAACCACAACAGGTAGAGAGTCAGTGCAAATGCCTGAACAAAAAGGAAAAGGGACTCAGATACAATAGCAGGACATAAGGAACACACATATAAGACTCCCCTGAAGTGCCATGTTCCGGTGAACAAGAGACACTGCACCACAGGGCATTACAGGACCTCTTCTTCATAAAGCCACTATTTTCAGGAGCAGAAGATGTAGCTGAATTTCCTAACACAAAAAAAACAGACAGAAACATAGATAAAATAAGTAGACAGAGAAATATGTCCCAAATGAAAGAACAGGACAAATTCATAGCAGAGGATCTAAGTGAAATAGATATAAGTAATGTGCCTGATACAGAATTTAAAGTAATGATCATAAAGATATTTTCTGGACTTCAGAAAAGGGTGGAGGATTATCAGTGAGACCCTTGACAAAAAGATTAAAAATATCATATCAGAGATGAAGAGCTCAATAAATAAACTTAAAAATACAATAGTTGGCATTGGGGCACCTGGGTGGCTCAGTTGGTTAAGCATCCAACTTCAGCTCAGGTCATGATCTCACAATTCGTGGGTTCGAGCCCCACATCGGGCTCTGTGCTGACAGCTAGCTCAGAGCCTGGAGCTTGTTTCCGATTCTGTGTCTCCCTCTCTCTCTGACCCTCACCTGCTCATGCTGTCTCTCTCTCTCTCTCTCTCTCTCTCTCTCAGAAATAAATAAAACATTAAAAAATTTTAAAAAAAAATACAATAGTTGGCATAAGGAAGGCTACAGGAAGCAGAGGAATATATTAGTGATCTGAAGAATAGATAATAGAAAGTAATCAAGCTGAACAGGTGAGAGACAAAAAAATATTGCATAATGAGAATTGACTTAGAGAACTTAATGGCTCCATGAAGGGTAATACATTTGTATTATAGGGATCCCAAAATGAGAGAGAGGAAAGGGGACAGAAAATGTATTTGAAGGAAAACTTAAAACTTTCCAAATCTGGGGAAGAGAAGCAGAGATCCAGATTCAGGATGCACAGAGATCCCCAAACAAATAAAATCCAAGGAGGTCCACGCCAAGACAGATAGTAATTAAAATGGAAGAACATAGTAATAAAAAAAGAATTTTTAAGATTGCAAGAGAAAAGAAGCCAATTACATACAAAGGAAGCCTCATATCAGCTGATTTTTCAGTAGAAAATTTGCAGGCCAGAAGGGAGTGGCATGATGAACTCAAAGTGCCTGAAAGAAAAAATCTGCAGCCAAGAATAGTGTATCCAGCAAGGCTATCATTCAGAATAGGAGGAGAGATAAAGAGTTTCCCAAACGGTATTTAAAAGAATTCATGACACGAAACCAGCCTTATAAGAAACCTTAAGGAGGAAGGACTCTGAGTGGAAAACAAAACCCAGAAGTAACAGTAAGAAAAATAGGAAGCACAAAAGCAATAACAACAAAAACAAAAAAAAAATAAGTATATCTATAAAGATCAGTCAATAGAAGCACAAAATAAAAGGATGTAAAATATGATTCCAAATATCTGAAATGTGGAGGGGAGAGGAGTAAAAAATGAATTCAAAATTAAGTGACCATCAGCTTAATATAGACTGCTATATGCAAAAGATGCTATATATATAAACTGAATGGTAACCACAAATCATAAAAGTAGTAGATATGCATAAAACAAAGAGTGAGGAATCCAAATATATCACTAAAGAAAACCAGCAAATCATGAAAGAGAGAAAGAGATAAAACGATCAAAGAAAAACTATAAAACAACCACAAAACAAGTAACAAAATGGCAATAAATACATACCTATCAATAATTACTTTCAATGTAATAGATTTGAAGAACAAATATTGTTAAAATGTTGATATTATCCAGAGCAATCTACACACTTAATGCAATCCCTATCAAAATACAACAGCATTTTTCACAGAACTAGAAGAAAAAAATCCTAAAATGTATATGGAACCACAAAAGACCTCAAATGGCTAAAGCAATTTTGAAAAAGAAAAGCAAAGCCGAGGGCGCCTGGGTGGCTCAGGTGGTTGAATGTCCAACTCTTGATTTCAGCTCAGGTCATGATCTCGCAGTTTGTAGAATCGAGACCTGTGTCAGACTCATCACTGACAGCATGGAGCCTGCTTGAGATTCTCTCTCTCCCTCTCTCTTTGCCCCTCTCTCACTTGCACATGTGCTCTCTCTCTCAAAATAAATAAACATTCAAATAGAAAAGAAAAGCTGGGGGCATCACAATTTCAGACTTCAAGTTATATTACAAGGCTGTAGTAATCAAAATAGTATGGTACTGGCACAAAATAGACACATAGATCAATGGAAAAGAATAGAAAACCCAGAAAGAAACCCACAGTTATATGGTCAATTAATATTCGACAAAGCAGGAAAGAATATGCAATGGGAAAATCTCTTCAACAAATGGTGTTGGGAAAACTGGTCAGCTACATGCAAAAGGATACTGGACCACTCTCATGCCATACACAAAAATAAATTCAAAATGGATTAAAGACCTAAATGTGACACCTGAAACCATAAAAATCCTAGAAGAGAGCACAACCAGTTAATTTCTCTGATATTGGCCATAGCAATTTTTTTCTAGATACATTCCTGAGGCAAGGGAAAGAAAAGGGAAACACAAAGTAAACTATTGGGACTACATCAAAAATAAAAAGCTTTTTCACAGCAAAACAAACAATCAACAAAACTATGGGAGAAGATATTTGATAAATGACATATCTGATAAAAGGTTAGCATCCAAAATATATAAAGAATGTATACAACTTAACACCCAAAAAACAAATAGTCTAATTAAAAACGGGCAGAAAACATGAAGATAGTTCTCTAAAGAAGACATCCAGATGACCAATTCATCAGCATCAGAAGATTCTGAACATCACTCTTCATTAGAGAAATGGAAATCAAAACCACACTGAGATATCACCTTACCTTTCAGAATGGCTAAAATCAACAACACAAGAAGCAAGAGTTGGTGAGAATGCAACTGGTGCAGCCACTGTGGAAAACAAAACAATATGGAGGTTCCTTAAAAGGTAAGAAGAGAACTACCCTATGATAGAGTAATTGCACTACTATTTACCCCCAAAAGACAGAAACACTAATTCAAAGGGATATATGCACCTCTATGTTTATAGCAGCATTATTTACAATAGCCAAATTATGGAAGCTGCCCAAGTATATGTTGATAAATGAATGGATAAAGATGTGACATTATAGTCAATGAATATACTATTCAGCCATAAAAACAGCCATATAATCTTTTATTATATGCCATAAATATACAATGCCATAAAAAACAATGAAATCTTGCCATTTGTGATGACATGAATGGAGCAAGAGAGTATGTGCTAAGCGAAATAAGTCAGTCAGAGAAAGTCAAATATGAAATGATTTCACTCATATGTGGAACTGAAGAAACATAACAAATGAGCAAAGGAAAAAAAAAAAAGAGAGAGAGAGAGAGGCAAACCAAGAAATAGAGTTTAACTGTAGAGAAGAAACTTACCAAAGAGGTGAGTAGGGGGATGGGTGAAATAGGTGATGGGGATTAAGGAGGGCCCTTGTGATGAGAACTAGAGTGATGTATGTAATTGTTGAATCACTATATTGTACACCTGAAACTGATATAACACTGCATGCAAACTCTCATGGAATTAAAAGTTAAACATAACAACAACAAAACTCCCACATTGTGAACATCATCCCAAACTAGTATACTCCAGTGACTTCATTATTTTAATAGCTGCATAGTATTTAATAAATTTATAATGTATCTAATCATTATTGTATTATTTGGTTCTTTCCACATTTTTCCATTATAAAAAATACTGTTATGAATATTATTGTATATAGACTGATGTGCTCCTGCCTATGTTTTAGAAATTTATTCCTAAAAGCTGAATAAAATCTCAAAGCATACATATTTTGATACAATTTGCCAGAATACACTTCAGATAATTGAACTTTTCTTGTAACTTTTTTCTAGCTTAACTCTAAAATAATTTTGGCCAATTAAAAAAAAAGTAACCATTGTTGCAACTACATTAAATTTACTGATCTATTTAGGACTAGTCAATATTTTTTAATTTATTTTTTTAATTAAAAAATTTTTTAATGATTATTTTTGAGAGAGAGACAGAGACAGAGCACGAGAGGGGAGGGGCAGAGAGAGAAAGGGAGTCACAGAATCTGAAGCAAGCTCCAGACTCTGAACTGTCAGTACAGAGTTGCACACAGGGTTCAAACTCACAAACCGCGAGCTCATGATCTGAGACAAAGTCAGATGCTTAACCAACTGAGCCACCCAGGCACCCCGTTTCCCCCCCACCCCCGCCCCAAACTAATCAACATTTTTAACATATTGAGTATTTTCATCTGGAGATATGCTATGTTTTTCCTCTTCAAAGCAAGTCTCCTTTGATTTCCTTCAGGAGTGGTTTATAGTTGGCCTTTTGTAAGTCCTATACATGTCTTTTTCATTTTATCATTAGGCATTTGACATTTTATTACCATTATGATTAGGGTATTTTATTTAATATTATATATTGTATCTGACTATATTTGAAATGTGGGAAACTATGGAACTTTCAAAATTTAATTTGTAACTCACTACATTTTTGAACTCATTGGTTCTAAGGGTTTTTTTTATGTTGATTTTCTCAGGCTATTCAGGTGGACAATCATATCATTTTATAACATTGAAAATGTGCTTCCTCTTTCCAATATTACTAAACCATTACATAGTTCTCTTATTTAATTGTGTTAGCTGGCATATCTTGGACAACCCTACACAACCTTTGTGATCATAGGCTCTTTTCATTATTCCTGACTTTGATGGGAATTTCTGTAGAGTTACATCATGAGACATGATATTGTTCAATTATTTTAAGCTGTGTATCTTATCATGCTAAAAAGTTACTCTCTAATCTTATTTTTAAAGCTTTTGTGAGAATAGATGTTGAGTTTTATTAAATGCCTCTTCCACATCTCTTCTGATGCTTTTCTTTTTATGAATGATGGTAATACATATGCTAATATCAAACCACTCGTTTCTTCTTAGAACAAATCCTGCTTAGTCATTATTGCTTAGTCTTTTAAGTAATATTTTAGGTTGTTTGGTTAATATTTTGTTTAGAAAATTGGTGAGTCCTTTGGTTTTTGTGCTCTCTCTGTAAAATTTTGGTATCAGAGTTTTGTTAGCTATCAACATAAAGAAATTGGAAACATCCCTTCTTTGTCTATGTTCTAGAACAATTTAAATAGCCCAGAATTATTTGTTCCCTGAATGGATGAGTGCATCCATAAAATTACTTGGCTTCAGTGTCTTTTGAAGGGACAATTATTTAACAAATGTCTTTATTTATTCCATGAAGTTTGATCTATAAATATTTTTATCACTTCTAGGGTCGGTACATTTTATTTTCATTTTCCTAAGACATTTTCCTTATTTACCTTCAAGTTATTTACAAAAAATTATAGGATGTATTCTCTTACAATTCTTTTACATTTTTAATCAGTGATTTTAAGTTCCTTCTATTGTTCTTTATTTCTTAAGTAAAGTATATCATTAATATTACATATATCTGGCACATAGCATGTGTTCCTTAATAATAATGTTTCTATCATTATTACTAATTTATTAAATAGTGTATTTATTATTATAGTTTTTACTTTTGTTATGATTTGACATAAAATAAAACATTACGAAGTTGAAGTTATCTTTGTTTCTTGTTCCATGATAATTTTTCTCCTTCTTTTCACAGAGGTAGTCATCATCATGAATTTGATATGACTGTCAATTCTACACCTTTAAATCTTACAAGTCTACGAATTCATGAATAATATATACTATTATTTTATGTTTTTTAAGCATTTATTAAAGTAGGTTTAATACTACCAAATTGATGTATACTTTGCATCTTTTATATTCAATTTTCAAAAACTATGCTAATGGACCTATAGATTTATACATCTTGATATGGAGAAATCATTTGTTTTTAGATGCTCTATGGTATTTTGTCATGTGACTAAAACAGCATTTATTTAATCCCTTCATTTGTTAATATTTCCAACTTCTTTTTAGTCGTTAGGTATAATTTACTCTTTTTTAAGCTGAAATATACTTTACACATAACACTATAGTTTTAAGCATAAAGCATAATGATTTGATATAGGCATGTATTGTGAAATGTTTAAAATAAATTTAGTTAACATCCATCAACACACTTAGTTAACAATTTTTTTCTTCTGATGAGAAGTTTTAAAATCCACTCTTTCAGCCACTTGCAAATATAAAATATAATATTGTTAACTATAGTCACCATGATACCTTACATCTCCAGGACTTATTTATCTTGTTGGTGTAATTTACTTTAAGTATGTCTTTTTTTGATATCATAATGCTAGGTTTTTCTTTTAAATATTGTCTCACCAATTTGGACTTTTAATAACTAATTTAAAACTGTTTGTAATATTTCGAGTATTGATATACTTGATTTTGCATTTTATATTTACCATGCTTATATATTCTTTTTTTTTTGCTTTCTATTGATTTTATTGAATTTTTTTAAAACATTTTTTAATGTTTATTTATTATTTTGAGAGAAGAGACAGAAAGACAGAGTGAGAGTGGGGGAGGGGCAGAGAGAGAGGGAGACACAGAATCTGAAGCAGGCTCCAGGCCCTGAGCTGTCAGCACAGAGCCCAACGCGGGGCTCAAACTCACAAACCACAAGATCATGACCTGAGCAGAAGTCGGACACCTAACCAACTGAACCACCCAGGCACCTCTATTTTATTGAATTTTTTAAAGTCTTTATTTTCCTCTAGTGGTTTTGGAATTATAATTCTATTTATGTTCTTTTAGTGGTTAACCTCAAATTTGTAATATTAATTTAGCTTAACAGTTTAAAATTTAATCATTATCTATATCTTCCTACCAAACAGTCCAAAAGCCTTAGAATGGGTTAACTCCATGCTCTTATTTTCCATGTAATTTTTGCCTAGATTTTTGGTTGAGCTTGATTTTTAATTATAGCAATTTAGTGATTATTTTTATATTTACTCATAATAAAATCGCAAACCTCAAAAATGAGCAAACCAACTTGAGGGAAGACACTGGATACAAAAATGGGAAAATTTTTTACTTTAAAGAAAGATAATAATCAAAAAGATTAAATAGATATGTTCAGAGGATTTCAAAAATAAAAGAGGTGTTAGAAATCATTGGGCAAGAATAGGAGAGAATGAAAAAGAGTCAATAATGTAGGTAGTCATTGAAATAAAATAACTCAGTAGATAGGTTGAACAACAAACCAGATACTGCTGAAGAAAGAGCTCATAAATTGGAAAATAGGTCTGAGGAGGTCAAGTCACTCAAAACACAATACTGAGAGACAGAGACAGTATAGGGTAGAGAAGTTAGAACATGAAGGATGTAATCACCAATTCTGATGTTTGTTTTTTAAAAAAATTCCAGACAGAGGGCACAAAAGTAAAGGACAAGAACTAAAAATTTTCCAGAATTGAAAAAAGACATGAAAAGGAACATATCAAATCCTTAGCAGGAGCATAAAAGAAGCCCACACATATTCAAACAATTGTGAAACTTTTTAAATGTATAGCAAAGAGAGGATCAAAGCACCAGAGGAAAACTCAGTGCAAGTTATTTTTCATGAGACTTCTTCAGGGTCTCCTGTCTGATTCAGGCATTCCTTTCCTTGGTTTGGAGTTGCCTACTCAACTTGAGCCATGTTTAGCAGGAGTCTATATAACTTTCTAAGTATTTTATAATTCTACTTTTCATTATGCTTAGGTTCGTGTATTTTTAAAATTTTTAAATATTAATTTTCCCGGGCGCCTGGATGGCTCAGTCAGTTGAGCATCCAACTCTTGATTTCAGCTCAGGTCATGATCCCATGTTCTTGGGATTGAGCCCCGTATAGGGCTCTGCACTGAAAGCACAGATCCTGCTTAGAATTCTCTCTCTGCCCCTCCCCTACCCTTGTGCATGCATGCTTGTGCACACTCTCTCAGTTGCATACATACATACATAGATACAATTTTAGGAAATGTTGATTTTAATAGTCATACTTTATGTTATACTTTTTAAAATGTAATTTTTAGCTATATTATCTTATTGTCAAAAAAGATCTGTTTTATATCTGCTTTTCTATGAGTTTCTGAATGGCATAAACCATAGTAATAAATGGCACCTGACTGTGATAACTAAAACCAGTCCAACCCTTGTTTGTTCAACCAATCACAGAAGCCAGTGGAATATTCTTTATATTAAACTGATAAGAACAGATACTACACTTGATCTTCACCAAAAGGCCAAGAAGCCATCTTTGTTTTATATAACAGCATATAATATATTACAAACTACACATATATAATCTATTTTAAATTTCAGAAGATATAATAAATATACATAATATGCAATAAATATCAAAATGTAAAGCTTTCTTTTTGTATTTCCATGAATGTAACTTTTTAGTTATTTAGCAATATCCATCTGCTAGAGATGGCAAACAGGAACGGCAAAGAAAGTAGGTGATATTCAACCACTGGCTACCCAAAATGAGATTTTGAGTAATCTTTATGACAATATTCTTAGACGCCAAGCATTGTGGAGGAAGCAAAATAAATTTCTAACTTTTTCTACCCTTTAAAAATTATCAATAACCAGGAACAGACTGACCTGAGCATCAAATTCTCATGGGCAGAGAGAATTCAGAAGACGTAAGTCTATTCCATATAGGAAAGTGAAAAAATCCCACCTTCTGGAGTAAGAGATTGTGGGAAGAAAAAGAAAAAAAGAGATTGGAGGAAGTAAATGGTCAGAATCAGTTTCTCAGGCATTCTCCCAAAGAGATCCACCCATTGCCCCCAACTCCAAGGGCTGTTCTATTTCCTATTTGGAGCTTCAGGAAGAAATGACCTCACAGAGTTTTATCCTGTACCAAGAAAAAACAAATCAATACATGATGGAAAGGCTTGGTTTGCTTAGGAGGCCTGAGTTAACCCTCTGAAGACTCCCTCACCTCCCATGGTGTGGAGGATGGGAAGTAAGAAAGTAACTGAGTTGAACCATTGGACCTTTATGGTATTCTTGTGAGGAGGGATGAGGAGACTTAGAAAAAGGATTCCAGTGCTAGAAAGCTGATCCCAGGGGCTGAAACTGAGAGGTATGTGCTGGATGGAGTCAAAGTGTGGCTTAGAGAACCAAGATGAACATTGGTCTAACCATCTAAGAGAAAGAAAGCATACTTTCATCAATAATACCTGCAAAAGAGAAGCCAGGGATTGGTCCCATCCAGAAGCCTTGTCACAGAGGACCTAGAAATCAAAACAGGATTTATTTATGGATTGTGGATCTTAGAATCTCTCTCCTCTTTGAGATTTAAAACCCCTTCCTGGTGTGCTCAGATGCTACCTTAGAAGAAAGCCAGGGGGATGGAAAGCTAGTGGAAAGACTGAACATCAACATCCCCAAAGATACTGAGTTATCTTTAAGAGACTATTTGATCCCCAGGAGTCTGAGATACCATTAAATATTGAATTTAAGTTTTTCTTTTGGCCCTGCTGGTTGAAGGGCTGGGGGCAGAGGGGGTGGACTGGGGAAATTGATTGATTTTATAAATTACATAAATTACTTTTTCATCTGAAAACTATAGCATTCAGAGGTGCCTGGGTAGCTCAGTCAGTTAAAAGTCCAGCTCTTGATTTTGGCTCAGGTCATGATCTCATGGTCATAGGATCAAGCCCTGCATTGGGCTCTGTGCTGGGCATGGACTCTGCTTAAGATTCTCTCTCCTGCCCTTGACCTCTGCCCCTCCTCACTCATTCTCTCTCTCTCTTAAAAAAGAAAGAAAGAAAGAAAGAAAGAAAGAAAGAAAGAAAGAAAGAAAGAAAGAAAGAAAGAGAGAAAGAGAGAGAGAGGGAGGGAGGAAGGGAGGAGGAAGGAAGGAAGGAAGGAAGGAAGGAAGGAAGGAAGAGAGGGAGGGAGGGAGGGAAAAAAATGTAGTGTTCAATTATCAACTGTGCCACACAAATAATTTTCTAATTATTAGTTTGTTTATATCTTCTCTTAGACCGTGAGCACACTGTAGGCAGACCAGTTTTTTTTTTCTTTATCTGTTTATTTTAATCCTCAAGTTTAGTAGTCACTCAATGTGTGTTGTATTCAGTGTAGAAAGGCATGAGAAAGTGTCTTAAAAGTATCCATTTTGTTGACAAGGATTGAGATAGACAGGCATGAAAGGTACAATGAAGACAGACATCTTGTTGAGAAGTGAAGGGTCAGTTCTGGGTGAAGAGGTGAATAGGTGGACTCCACAAATATAGAAAAAGCAAGCCTTGGAAGGGTCACTGTGTTGAATTCTATTGAACCTTTAATCTCAAATGCCATTAAAAACAGTATGAGCGAAGAATAATGCTGGAATCTTCACTTAATGTGCTGCCTGACTCTCTATTTATACTTTTTATTTGATCTTCAATAAAGCTCTCTTTGTTCTCATACATGAGTAATGGGTTCAAGGTTTTTATTAGTACTCTTGGCTACAGCAGGGTGCAGGAGCTGAAATTCTTCTTCAACCTATGGAAGTGCAGATTCATTTTTCAATGAGACTGTTATCTTCAGAGAGAACATATTTCACCAACTCAGTCCAAGGTCATGATAACAAGTCCCTCCTACAATCTAAGACCAGAGGAGTCTGTGCCCTGGAAGAACATGCTTATGACAATACTCTTCCCAATGTGACATGGCAAAGGATTCTTTCATTAGAAACAAAAGATTGGAAACTTTCAAACAAGAGTTGAGTAAAAAGGTAAAAAGAAAAATAATCTAAGTACAAATATCCTTTGATTTATAGAATATCTAAGCATACGTTTGTTATTCTGAATGCCACTGTACAACTTTTCTCTTTACTTCATTCCCAGAAGAAGAAAGCAAAGACAGGGTTCAAAATGCTCAATGGTAACCCTGTTTGGGGATATGGACCCTTTGGTGAGATAAAGAGATTGAGAACTTCTTCCTCATGATATTTCTCGATTTTTAATTACTGCTAAAGTATCTCACAAGGGTCAAGTGAGAGTAAAGTAGAGGCCAAGGGAAGGGAAACAGGTACTCTTGGGGCTAAATTTGTACTAAATTTTACACTTACGGTTTTAGACAATTGAATTGACACTCCTTTAAATCACTGATACACGTACCAGCATGAAACCCCATTTATCAAGTTAGTTACCTGATCATGGTCAAAGTCAACTGGATTGTAATCATGGCTGGGTGACCTCTCCTGCACTGGGAAAATGATTTAACCTTGGCAGAAAGGATAGTAAAACCTACTTTCTGGGATTATTGTGAGGACTGAATGAGGTAGTGGAAATAAAACATTTAGCACAGTATTTGGCACATAGTAAATACTTATCTAATGATAGCAATTATTACTATTATATGCAGGTCCAAAGTTATGACAAGGTTAATGTGAATAACTGTATAGGTGGAGAAAATCTCATGGCCTGCATATTTCAGGTATCTGTTTTCAATGCTATATACTTAGTATATCGCTTAATTAAACACACAAAAATATAGTTAAGATCCTGCTAAATATCAGAAGGCAATTTGAGAAATATTTGATGCTTGTTAGACCAAGTAATATTCTGTATTAACTATTTTTTTACATGTTTCTACTCATCCTTACAGAAATTCTCTGTGGAAGACAAATAGTAGATAAATGACAAGAGCTGGACCTCCAATTTCTTACCTGAATTACAGTTTCTTTAAGAAATGTAATAACGGATATCTTCAGCTTGGGAAGTTGACTATGAAGGGAAGCAACTTTTTAAAAAGATAAACAAACAAAATCTGTTCTTTGCGCCTGGAATTTTTTAAATCAACATTATCTCTGTGAGATTCCTTCATATTGATGCGTGTAACAGCAGGTAATAGTCAATTATATAAACCTAACACTATTTATTGATAACACTGTTAAATATTTGGGTTATTTGCAGTTTAAGTCTGTTTTAAATACGATTGCTTGTTTAAGAGTGTATATTTTAGGGGAACCTGAGTAGCTCAGTTGGTTAGTTGTCTGACTTCAGCTGAGGTCATGATCTCATGGTCCATGAGTTCAAGCCCCTCATCAGGCTCTGTGCTGACAGCTCAGAGCCTAGAGCCTGCTTTGGATTCTGTGTCTCCCTCTCTGCCCCTGCCCTCCCCTGTTCATGTTCCTGTCTCTCTCTCTCTCAAAAAGTAAATAAACATTAAAAATGTTTAAAGTGTTTTTTTAACTTGTCAATTTTCCAGTTTTACTTCTGTTGTTGAATTCTAATTTCATCCCATTGTGATTGGAGGAAATGATTTGTATACCTGTCTTTTCAGATCTATTGAGACTTAATTTGTGGCTTACATACGGTCTAACCTGAAAAATGCCCTGTGCACACTTGAAAAGAATGTGAGTGCTGTTGTGGTCGAGTGTTCTGTACTGTCGGATTTAGCTGCTCTCTGATGCTGTTGAAGACATCAGTTTCCTTATCATCTGTCTGCTTGTTCCATCTACCGGGAGTTCAGTATTAAAATCTCTTATTATTGTAGAGCTATTTCTCCCTTTAATTCTGCCAGTTGCTTCCTATATTTTGCTAGTCTGTCATCAGGTCCATAGTGCTTATAATTGTTGTCTATTCTTGCTGTATTGAAACTTCTATTAATATATAGTGTTTTTTTAAATCTCTTTTAAACTATGTTGATATAAAGTCCATTTTGTCTAATATTCCTCTAGCCACTTTTGCTCTCTTTGGGTTACTATTTCCTAAAGTATCTTTTTCCATTCTCTCACTTTCAGTCTGTTTGTGTCTTTGGATTTAAAGTGAGTCTCTTGTGAGGTGCCTGGGTGGCTCGGTTGGTTGAGTGTCAGATTCTTGATTTCTGCTCAGATCATGACCCTAGGGTCATCGAATTGAGCCACAAATCGGGCTTCACGCTGAGTATGAAGCCTGCTCAAGTTTCTCCTTCTCCCTGTGTCCCTTTGCACCACTCACATGCTATCTCTGAAATTTCAAAAAAAAAAAAAATTCACTTGTAGACAGCCTATGGTTGGATCATGCACTTTATCTTTTTTGCCAATCTTTGTCTTTTGTATGATTAGAGAGTTTAATCCATTTACTGATAAGGAGGGACTTTCTTCTGTTATTTTGCTATTTGTTTTCTATAGGCCCTACAGCTTTTTTGTCCCTCATTTCTTTCATTACTACCTTCTTTTGTGTTTAGTCTATTTTTTTATAGCAAAACATTTAAATGTATTTCTCATTTCCTTTTGTATATATTTTATAGCTATTTTCTTTGTGGTGACCATGGGGATCGCATTTAACATCCTAAAGCTATAACACTCTAATTTGAATTTATACCAGTTTAACTTCAATAACATACACAAACTCTGCTCCTTTATAGCTCTGTCACTATCTCTCCTGGTTGTCGAAGTCACAAAATTATATCATTTACACTGTGAGCCCCAAAGCCTAAACAAATAATTCTTTTGAATGCATTAGTCTTTTAAACTATATATAAAACAGCATGTAGAGTTACAAACCAAAGTTACAGTGATACTAGCTTTTAGACAATAAGTTTTTAAGTTTATTTATTTGTTTTTAGAGAGAGAGAGAGTGAGAGAAAGAGAGAAAGAATCCCAAGCAGGCTCCACACTGTTAGTATGGAGCCTGATGTGGGGCTCAAAATCATGAACCATGAGATCGTGACCTGAGCTGAAATCAGGAGTCAGATGCTTAACTGACTGAGAGTCTCTAGGCAATTATTTTTTCTTAAAAAAAGACATTACTCTCTTAAACAATATAGAATAGAAATAGTGAAATTGCAAACTGTTGTCACAATAATACTAGGTTTCATTTAATTTCATAAAGATATTTCTTCGAATGGCTTCAGTTTGCTGTTTGGTTTCCTTTCATTTCACCTTGCAGGATTCCTGTGAGCATTTCTTGTAAAGAGGCTCTAGTTGTAACGAACTCCCTCAGCTTTTACTTGTCTGGAAATGTATTAATTTCTCCCTCACTTTTTATGGACAGTTTTGCTAGATATAGGGTCTGTGGTTGGCAGCTTTCTTTTTCTTTTTTCCTTTAAGGACTTTGGATATATTGACCCACTGCCTTCTGACCCCTAAAGTTTCTGATGAAAAAATATGCTGATCATTGTAGTGAGGAACCTTGTATGTGATTAGTTACTTCTCTTGTGCTGCTTCAAGATGATCTCTTTATCATTGGCTTTTGAAAGTTTGATTATAGGTGCATCTGGGTGGCTCAGTTGGTTGAGCATCTGACTTCAGCTCAGGTCAAGGTCTCAAGGTCAGTGAGTTCGAGCCCTGCATTGGGCTCTGTGCTGATAGCTCAGAGCCTGAAGCCTGCTTTGGAGTTATGATTCCCTCCCTCTCTCTCTCTCTGCTCCTCCCCCACTCACACTCTGTCTCTCTCTCTCTCTAAAATGAATAAATGGTAAAAAAAAAAAAAAATTAAGACATAGGGCACCAGGGTGGCTTAGTTGGTTGATCATCCAACTTCAACTGTCATGATCTCACAGTTTGTGGGTTCAAGTCCCACCTTGGGCTCTGTGCTGACAACTCAGAACCTGGAGCCTGCTTCCAGTTCTGTGTGATTCTGTATCTCCCTCCCTCTGTGCCCTTCCTCCCCCTCTCTCTGTCCTCCTCCTCCACTCGTGCTCCATCCCTCTCGCTCTCAAAATAAATAAGCATTAAAAAAGAATTAAGTCAGTTTGATTATAATGTGTCTTGCAGTGAGTGTCTTTAAGTTCATCTTACTTGGACAGTGTTGAACTCCTTAGATATTTATATTCATATCTTTCCTCAAATTTGGGAAGCTTTCAGCCATTATTTCTTCAAATATTCTCTCTGCCCTTCTCTTCTCCTAGAACTTAGACAGCCTGTAAATGGCCTGCTGGAAAGTGCCCCACGGGTCACTTAGGCTGTATTCACTTTTCTTCTTTATTTTTTCCTCATTCACATTTGATAATTTTTAGCTTCTTACCTTCAGATTTGCTTGCTCAAATCTGCTTTTGAATTCCTCTAGTGAATTTTTCATTTTAGTTATTATACTTTTCAGCTCCAGAATTTCTTTTTTGCTCTTTTTATGCTTTCTGTCTCTTTATGAATGTTTCCAATGTGCTCATATATCATTTTTTTTTTTTTTACTTTCTCCACATCTTCCTATAGTTCTTTGAACATCTTTAAGGCAATGATAGTCTGAATGCCTTTTCTAGTAGATCTTCTATCAAATATTTTCCAGAAATATTTTGTGTTCATTTCTTTTCTTACTTTGAACAGGACTTACTTTCTTGTTTCTTTGTATGCCTTGTGACTTTTTGTTGAAAACCGGACATTCGAATCTAATAGTGTGGTAATTCTGGAAATCAGATTCTTCTCCTTTCCCAAGGTTTTAATTACTGTCTTTGTTTCTTGCTTTTTATTGTTGCAGGCTGTCTTGTTCCAAGGATCAGCCTGAGATGCAAACTTAAGATCTTCTCAGGTCTTCCCTGAGTTCACATCTTTCCTTGAGCATGCATGGTCACTTTCTAATTTTTCTCACATATGCAGTTGCTTTTGAATGTCCTAATCTTTATAAACTGTCTGTCTCCCAAATGGGGAAAAAGAAAAATGAGGGGGGAGAAAGGGCACTGGCCACTTAAAACCACTAGAAATCACTTTAGCTTGAGGGGAGGAGCTTGCAACAATGAACAATGAACAGTAACTGCTGCCCACCCTCTTTGTCTGCATTTCTGTGATCAGAAGCCACAACCAGCAATTAGAGCACAGATCCCTGATATTGGAGGATAGGGTCCAATAAACTGTGTGTAGCTGCTCTAGGAACATGTGTACAGCTTCCTGCCAAGGGGCTGAGAAACTGACTGCAATTAACCTCAACTTACCATCCAAGCCTTACCCTTGGAAGTTTCAAGCCTTTAATGGACTCTGGAGTTTTACAATAATTACATTAGACAGATTCTGCCAGGGCAATTGTTGCCTGGATGGGGAGACAGTTTCTGGTGTTTCCTACTCCTCCAGTCTCCCAGAATCCTCTCTGCTTCCCAGTATTTATTTACCTTCATGCCTCATTCTGGATATTTTCTTCTAGTCTGTTTTTCAGCTCATTAATTCTCTTTGGAGCTGTGTCAAATATCAGCTATGAGTTAAACTTACTTACTGGGCTTTCAAGTTCAGTCATATTTTTCAGTCCTAGAAATTCTATTTAGTTTTTACAGTTCCAATGGTGAAATTGTATCTTATCATATGTTACTTTGGTTATATTAATTATTAACTTTTTTGTTTTAAAGATTTCCTTTTTAATGTTTTTATTTATTTATTTATTTGAGAGAGAGTATGTGTGCTAACAGGGGAGAGGGACAGAGAGAATCATAAGCAGGCTCCATGCTCAGCACAGAGCCCAATGTGGGGCTTGATCCCACGACTCTGAGATCATGACCTGAATTGAAATCACGAGTCAGGCTCTTAACTGACTAAGTTACCCAGGTGCCCCTTAATTGTTAATTTTTTAAGTCCATGCCTGCTTTCTGTAATATCTGGGCAACCTACTTCTTTTGTGTATATTGTTTCTCTTGGTCTTGTCTCTTAATATATCTGGTTTTGTTTGTCTGTTTTAGAATCAAATACTGTACATTTTGTATGAAATTTATAGTGACTCTGGATGTTATATTCCTTTATAGAGGATCCAACCTATCTTCAAAGACAACAGAGGGGCAAATCAGCTCAGTTCATTTTGGGACTGAAGTCAATGTTGGTAAGATTCAGTCTATATCTAATTTGTTTTCTTTCTTAGGATATAGTTATCTAGATCTCCTAACAGAGAGTCTGAAGTGTTTATCATGGATTCTCCGTGGTATGCCATGAACTTCAATTTTTGTCTTTTTTGCCCTTGTTAGGTTGCCTGAATCTCTGATATGTTTTTTATTCACATTATGCAATGCCTCTTAGCCTTTTGCCTTGTGCAGCTTAATTAACAAATATCTCGGGGGGGAAAAAACCATCTTGAATATTAGTCTCATTTGTCTCAGCCTCCCTCCTTTATGAAATCTCAACAATCCCTGACTCACATGTGTCTTCCTTTAAGGTCCTACAATTCATAAAGCTCTGCCTGGACTCAGGTACTTCCTTCATGTCGTTGTTCTGTGCCAAAATGTGGCAGAGAACCCGAGGATAAAAAGGGGATGGATAAAGTTTGGTTTACCTCAGGAAGCTTTCTTCTCTGAAACATGATTATTTGAGTCCTGGTTGCCTAAAAAGCCCTCTGATATTTAGGGTGGGGACGGTGTAAGTAGTTTAGATTTTTCTAGTTGCTCTCAGAGGGAGCAGTGTTGGTCTGCTACCAGCCATACCATATCATAGCCCAAAGTGAACATTCTGAACTATTATTGAGTATTTACTATTTCCCAGGAGTTCTAATGGATCCTTACCTGTGTTATCTCGCATTTTTTTCAGCAGTTCTTTGAAATGTTGAAGCTCAGGCAGACTAAGAAACTTGTTTGAAATTTTTAAGAGGCAGAACCAAGGAACATACTTCCATAGCCTCTAAAGCTCTATAGATACTCTGTCCCGCTAGGCTCAAAATAGCCTGTCTGGTAACAGTTAAAGATTAATTGTCATTTGGTCCAAGAATAACATAAAATAGGATACCTGAGATCCTGTATAATAATTTTTAATGGAGAAACTAAGATATCTGACAAATTAGAGAGCTCAAGAAACCACACCCTTCAAATTTTGAAGGAAATGATTCAGACTTCTGGCTTAAAGAAGCAGAAGATACTCATAAGAAAAATTCCAGAAAGAGGAAAGGATCAAAAGATGAGTGGCAAAAGGAAGTGTTTTTGTTGTTTTGTTTGTTTTTAAACATGCATGTTGGGAGAGATGGTTCTGGTGTTTTAAATATGAAGCTGGACACCAGTTTCCTGAGAAGCAAAGGTATATATTGTATAAGAAAGGTGAATAGTGACTTCAAGTGTTTAAGTTAATAGGTCCTGAGCTGCAAAGTGTTGAAATAATACATGATTTCAGACTTTAAAATTAAAAAGTCCATAAATCCCACTATATCAATTCTTCCTTCTTCTGTAGTGATGAAAAGTGAGAAAAGAATGGCAGGAAAATGTGACAACTAGAGGCATTGATAACTACAACTGGTCTTATCTACAGCCATGCCTTTTATACTAAGTTCCTCACACACATACTATTTCACGGCGCTTTTTCGAGGTGAGCCAGGAAAAAAAAATGTTGCTGAAATTTGTCGCTACTGTTTGCCGTGGAGCAAAACTTAAAATAAGGCAGATCTAGGTGAGTTTCACATGATTTTTAAAAAATAGTGGGGCGCCTGGGTGGCTTAGTCGGTTAAGCGTCCGACTTTCGCTTAGGTCATGATCTCGCGGTTCGTGGGTTCGAGTCCCGCGTCGGGCTCTGTGCTGACTGCCAGCTCGGAGCCTGGAGACTGTTTCAGTCTGTGACTCCCTCTCTCTCTGACCTTCCCCTGCTCATGCTGTCTCTCTCTCTCTCTCTCTCTGTCTCCTAGAAATAAATAAAACATTTAAAAAATAATAATAAATAAATAAATAAATAGAAAAATAGGATAATATATATACACCTAACCTAACAAGTGTAACTGGCCAATAGGAGACACAGCTAGTTTGTTTACATATGAGCAAGTGTTAGAGAAAAAGAGAACAATGGGAGAAGAGAAGAGGGAGCCCCTACCCAGAAAGTAGGGGTTTGTACAAGGGCTCCAGAGAAGAAAGCAGGTGGAGAATGGGCTGTGCTTGGCTCCAGATTTATGAAAGCAGCAAGCCACAGAAGGTTATCCAAAGCGGCACACCCACAAGGTATACTATAAATAAGCACTAGAGTCAGCCGAAGGGCCTTATGGGTTTCAAATCCGCCAAATGTAGCCGGGCAAAAAGCATTTTGTACCTATCCTATGAGTCCACCCCACTTTTGCTTGGCTTGGAAACTGAGCTCCAGGGCCCAAAAGTTGGGGCGCCCACAAAGGCAGCCAGCCAGCCAGCCGGGGCTCTCAGCTCAGATGTCTCATGCAGGGCCAAGAATCCAGCGAGCATGCAGGTTCTCGAATTCTCAGAGTGTGATAGAAAAAAAACAGCAGGCTTTGGCTGTTCTGGCATAGGAATGGAGGGTCAGCACTGGCTTTCTTAGTGGCTGTGTGTGCTGCTTGCCTAGAACCCTTCCTGGTTTTCAGTGTCTTGGTCACACGCCTACGCCTGTCCTTAAAGGATTTTTCTAAAATAGGAAAATCGCAGGAATTTAGCCTCCTGTTTCTCAGTGGTGCCCAGAGCTACCCGAATCTCTTAGGCCATCTGAGTCTAAGAGAAAGAGCAGAGGAAGGATATTCATATTTGACGAATAAGGACTATGGTAAGGCACTCGCTTTTGTTTTCTTAATCCTCCCAATAGCCATGTGTGGTTCGTCTGAATTTTCTGGGTGAGATAGGCTTGAGTTAGTTCCTCAGGAGAAAGAAGGTATAGTACCTGCACATTCATATTTCCTCTGAGGGCATTTGGCAAGGCATCCTAATTAATTATTATGTTTTATATAATGTGAACACCAGATAATAGCATAGCCATGCATTCGCATGTGATGTCGCCTGTTCATTTGCTTCAGTATGACTTAATCTTTAGTACCAATGCAACAATCACTTAGTGACAGATCCGATGCCAGCTAGATAAAACAGGCTGACCTTAGCGACTTCCTGGATAAGCCAGAGTTGGTATCAAAGAGGCAGGAATTTGGGGTAACTCCTTGGTTTCCCACTGGGGAAAGAGGAGAAGCATGGACAGATTAGGTGAGTTTAGAATGGGGCATGTTGAGTTTAAGGTTCCTGAATGGATGACTGAATAAATGTCAGAAAGAAGACAGCAATTTTCTCTTTCAGGGATGACTATATGCTAAGCATTGTGTTAAACAGCTTGCATACATTCTCATTTAATGCTTGCAGATATATGCTGGTAGGGGCCCTGATTAGCCCTATTGGAAAGATGCGTAAACTGAGGCATAGAGAATTAAGTAACTTGCTCAGTTTGCCCCAGGTGACAGTCAGTGGGTGAGAAAGCTTGAGATTTAGATATTAGACTCACTGGCAAACAAGTGGCAGTTAGTGCATGAAAATCTATGAAATCTGATAGTAACAACCTGCTTAATGGAAAGGACAGTGAGGACTCTGGAGTATATCAATATTTAAGGAATAAGCTGAAGAAAAGGAATACTCTATGAAGACTAAGAAGAAGTACTCAGAGAAACAGAGGGCCAGGAGAAGAAATTTCAAAGAGAGTGTTCAATACCATCAGTTACAGCTGAGCCACTTAACAAACAGAGATCTGAGAATATTCATTCCATTTGGCAATGTGATTACAGATTACAGATGTCTTTAGCTGAAGCTGGCTCAGTGGTGTATGCAAAGTTAGTGTCCAGTGATTTGAGGATCAGATAGTCCCAGTGAAATGGTCCCAGTGAATATGTTGGGCGTCCCAGCCTGGAATAGGATGGACGTGTTATCAGCTCACTCCTTGGAAATATGTTTTTAGTCCTATTTTCTTTTATTCTTACAAAAATTCTAAATAATTCAATAGGGCTATTGGATGGAGGTGGGGAGGGGTGGAGAGTATTCACCCATGCATAGGATGTTCCTAAAATGCCACTTATGGCTATAAAAATCAGAATGGGATGGGCAAAGGAGAGTTTCTTTCAAATCTGGCAGAAAGCCTCCTTCTAAGAAACATTAAAATCTGGCCACCCTGCAGACTCTATCTTGCATTTTACTCTCTTCCCCTGTTGCATCACTAATGAATATATAGTAGATTGTCAACCATAAGCAGGAAAATATTTCTACCCCCCTCCAAAAAAACCCATATTATTTGCATGATGGTGGTATTGCCTCATTTATGTGTTGTGGAACCTGTGATCTATCACATGTGATTATCATGTCAGCTTATTAACACATCAGGGAGTGCAACTCCTGGTTTCCCCCTCAGAAGAGAAAATGCTTAGGGTGGGGGCCATTCTGCTAGCCACATGAGGCAGCATCCGGGAAACCCTGGACAGTAATCAGTACCAAACCTAACTATGAATAAGACCACCCAAGGGCACATGGCTGGAAACCAAATCTCCTTCCTACCTTGGTCTGATCTCTTGTCAAGTTTCCATCCTAGCCCCAGCTTTGCTCCCACTTGCTTATGGAGCAATCAAGAAACAGGTGTTATTTTTCAAAAGGGGTACGACAGAAAGAAGGGTTGCAAAGGCACACCCCGATGCTGGAAGGATCATGTGGAAGAGGGTTCTGTTTGGTGACATCACACAGAGCTTCAGATTTTTAATAAATATTGATGGATGGATGGAAGTCAAAGTGAAAGCCAGGGGAGAGCTACACATGTTCAGAGATTGTGAGCTCAAAATGTTCTCCTTCCAACTCTTCCCGAAAGAAAATCACACAGGGGAAAGCAAAGTAGTGATTAAGGAACTAAACGGGCCACAGCGTTCTCTGGGGCCTTCTGAGTTCTCAGGCCAGGCCTGCCGCCTGCTCCTGAGAGGAGCACATGCTCTCAGCCACAGCTTCCCTTCCCCTGACATCTTTCTGCCAGATGCTCGTTCTTGAATTCTAGAGGTGCTTGGCCCTCCTGGTTCCTGCAACGTGAGCCCAGAGAACTTTGATCCACCAATTTTCCCCTCCCTCCACCCCTCTAGCGAGCAAGGCTTGGCGCCTGGACAGCAAGAGAGGCCAGGCTGTGACCTTGGAAAGGCGCTCTCCTGCCCACCTCTGTGTGCCTGAAAGACGACCCCAGGACTCTGGTTTCGAGGGTCCCTGAGAGCCTTCTACTGCCTGGCCAGCTGGCAGCAGGAACCCGTGCTTTCCACCATTTTCCTGGGTGAGCTGCGCTCTCCAGTCAGTCTTGAATCTCCCTGTAGGATTATCCCGATGGCTTTTAATTACAATCCAGCAAATCCAGAATCTCAGCAAATTACAAATGTGTGTAAACATAATCAGGATGTAGCTCCAATCCACTAGTAATTGTTAATAGAAAAAAACCGGGCAGGGGGCGGGGGAAGAAAAAACTAAAAAGCTCTAAACAAGTAACAAAAAGTCATTCTGCAGGGTCTGTGCCTCGGGGATTTGCTTTCTTGGGGATCCTGCCGGCGCGTTCCTCCAGCCCACCCTGCAACCCCTCAAGTCCCTGTGGTGATGTGGGGCGGAAGCTGGGGGACTGTGGGGCCCGACGCCTGCAGCGGTGGCCTACGGGCTGCCCTGGGCTGGGGCTGCTTCCAGAGGGCTGAGAGCCCTGCAAGCCTTTCGCTCTCCCGTGGCCTCCGCAGGATTCCAGAAAAAGCGCTCCTGGGTCTACGAGAGAGGGGGACCCTACCGCCTGCCTCCAGACCCTGTCCCAACACGGGCATCTCCCTTTCCCAAGTTCCAGTTTCTGGACCCTGCCCGACCCTCCCTCCCCAAAGGCCACCTCAATTGCTGGGGCTGATCTCCCGGACTCGGGCCCCCAGAGCCTCCCTCGGCAGGGGCCGCTTCGCCAGCGCTGAGCTACCCAGCGCAGGCGGCGGTATTTTGAGCTCTCAGTCGCAGAGACGTTCTAGGGAAATGTTGTTCATAGAAATTTCTATACGATAGAACATATATACACACATACACATATTCAGTCGACAAATGTTAAGCAAATGTGTCTGATGTTTTTGCGGAAGGCGTTAGCATCCTAGTTGGTAGTGGTAGGACTGGTTGATATTATTACACGAATGACAAGTGGATGATGTTTAGGGAGTGCCTGATCCCTCCCGAGAACACGGGGGAGTAGAAGTGGAGACTTCCGACTCTGTTTCCAACGGCCCATCCCTGATCTCCCCCGTCGCTACCTCTTGGTCACTAACCAGACCGCTCGACTGCGTACCGGGGACAAGGCAACTTTCTCCAAAGGGCGCTCTTCCTCGCCCGACAGATCGCTAGGCTTCCAGGGCAAGCGGCACGTTCCGGGGGCTGTCAGCAGCCGCAGGGCCTCCTACCCGGCCCTTTGTCACAAAGGGCAGCTCGGTCAGTGTCAGGACGGAAAGAAACGTGAAACTCAACTATAAGCGAGGGTAGAGAAGGAAGCAGAGGCCGGGGCGCGTTTCAGGTCTGGGCAGGCTAGCAGAGATGGGGAGGCTGCCCCGGGTGCGGGGACAAACCCAGCAGTGCCCGGCGCTCGGCGTGCAGGGAAGGGCGAGGCGGCCCGGCGGCCCTTCCCCCTAAGGTCATCCAGCAGGACGTAAAGGGAAAAGCGCTGCGTGATTAGGCCGCGTCCATGCGAGCAGGCAGGTGGCCCTGCCACGTGCGGCGTTCGGCTTGGGCTCCCGGAGGCGGCGGTGTCGGAAATCCCCGCGTAAGGCGTCCGGCGCGGCGCTCGCACTCGGTGTGGGCCCAGCCGGGGCGCGCCCGCCTCCCGCCAGCACCGCGCGGGCCCCGCCGCGCCGCTCGCACCCGCCAGCCGCGCACGGAGGTCTACGGCTTAGAGCCCCGACCGCCGGGGAAGCGCGGCGACGCGCGCGGCGCACCGCGCGGCGCAGGCGGGACTTTGGGCTCCCGGTCGGGGGTGCGCGCGGGTCGGGCATGGGGAGGAGGAGGGCGAGGGGATGGAAATAGGAGGGGGCAGTGGGTGGACTAATGATGAAAAAGTCTCCTCCATCCCGGCTCCTTAATTAAATGCATGGAAAGAACCGAGGCGAGCACATCTGGTTTCAATCTGCAGCCCTTTGATGGCATCAAATGTTCTTTTCCCAGATCAGGGCTGGGAGTTCTGGGCTAACTATGGCCGTTTGGAGCCCAGAAAGCATTTAAACACATTCGGACCCTTCTTTCTCTCCAGTCGAGCCTCACGGCTATAGGAGGAGGGTAAAAACAAAAGGGCGGGGGGAGTCTAGTAATCAAGGCAGTGGGAAAGTGTGTGTGTGTGTGTGTGTGTGTGTGTGTGTGTGTGTGTGTGTGTGTGTGTGTTTGAAGAACATAAAATGCCACAAATAAGCACTTAATATTTTACTTACTCGTCATATAGTAACTCATTTCTAATGAGACTATTAAAGCTGTTCCCAAATTCCAACAGGTCATGAAAAAAATCCCTCAGCACCTCTCTGTTCCTTGTCAACTTAGGGCTCAGCAGACGGACGGCAGAGCATTATCCGTAGACTCGGGGGTTCCTCCATCCCTCCCGGTCCTTCCTCGTACGCCCGCCGGCCCAGGCCCCCGGCCGGACCCCGCGCCGCGCGGCAGCCCTGCCCCCGCCGCGCGCCCCCGGAGCGCCCCTGCCTTCCGCGCCTCTGGGCAACGCGACCCTCCCGGCTTAGCGTCGTCGCCAGGGGAAGCGACCTTGGCCGCACCAAAGAGGTTACGAAATTGGCCAGGGTGGGGGGAGGAGTGAGCAATTTTGCTACACTCGGAGAGTCCTTTCCTCCAGCTAAATAAATATGTAAATTTCTTACTGCTCTGGTCCCGGGATTCCTCGCGGCGCGAGAGCCTCGAGCCCATTCGGCGCCTTCTAGATCGCCCCTAACCTGCCTTCGGTTCGCGCAACAAGCGTGGGAGAGCCTCCCGTTATTATCGCTCCTGTTATTTTATGACATTATTTAAGAGGCTCTCTCTACGGAGCCAAACGTAGCTTCAATTTGCTTGCTCTCTCCTTCATTTTCTCAGACACTCCCCCACCCCCACTCCCAAAAACTGTTAGAATTGCAGGAAACGCTAAAAAAAAAAAAAAAAAGTGCGGGGGGGGCAGAGAGAGGGAAAGAAGAAAATTTGATTGAGATAGTTGTGGATTTTTTCCAACAAGTTTCCCCGCAGCTGTTATCAAAACATGCAAATGAGATTTTCCAACAGGATCTTAAACAAATCTGGAGGAGTTAATGCCCAAGCAAAATAATCAGCCCGTTTGAAGTGACTGTGGGTTTCAGTTTGTCTTTTCTCCCCGTGATACTATTGCAGGGGAATGATAATTAGACCTTTACTTAAAAAATCCGAAGGGGCTCTCTCGCTTTCTCTTCCCTCCCTTTTCGCTCCCTCCTCCCTCTCTCGCTCCGCTCCCTCCCTCTCTCTTTCTCTCTTGCTCAGATGTTGGCAAAGGGGGTTTTCTTAATCAGACTGTTTTTTGGTCCGAGGGAAAGGAGGAAGAAGGAGATTGTGATGGAGAAAGGGGGTCTGTAAAACGTCAGGCACCGCACAAAGGCTTTGCCACGTAATTACAGGCTCCTATTAAGTCGAGATCTGCCCTCTCAGGGGTCTCCAATTTTCTTGTATTCCCTACAAAGCCTCCGCTGCATGCCAGTTTGTGCCTTTTGAAGTGCCAGAGAGCTTCTTGATCCAACTGAGAAGGAAAAGGGAGCTCAGCAAGAAGAGGGGGAGAGGGAGAAGGGAAAGGGGGGACCCACCACCACCCTCCTTCGGACTCTTGAAGCCCTTTTTTTTTCTTCTTACGAAAAGTAAAGTGAGAATCCTGCTCTCCAATACATCTGCAAGACATCACCCTCTCCTCCTGAAACTTTAGTCACTCCTGAGAATCCACAGGAGTGCAGAGAGGGGGAACACGTTTTCTTGAAGATGTTTTAAAGCTGGAACAAGCCTTCTTCTGTTGGTGCTTGAACTCTTGCCTGGGAATAACTTTTTTAACCTTGAAAAAAAAAACACTTTGATTCTTCTCTCTTCTTCTGTTTGCCTAACTCCCCCGCCCTGCTGGCCTCCCCTTTCCTTTCTCCCCCTTATTATTATTTTTAGTGTGTGCGTGTGGACGCTTTTGGAGAGCTGGAAGGAATTTTTTTCCTCCTGACTTGAACATAGGGTGACTTTTTAATTTTATTTTTTGGTGTGGATTATCTCCTTGGACCGCGCCGGACTTGGCCTCAGGAAAGCCACCGAGGCTGTCGAAGGCTGTTGGTGCAGAACGCTCTTCTCTGCAGAAGGGGGTCCCCCGCCCTCTTTCCAATTTTTTTTTTTTTGTCCTTCCCCTCCTTCACTCTCTCCCTCTCTCTCTCTCTCTCTCCCTCTCTCTCCACTCCCCCCTCTCTCGTCCCCACTCGGCTCCTCTCCCCCCTCGCGCCCACAGCGTTTGGTGTTGATTCGAGCGGGAAGAGGGGGGTGGGTGGGATCGGAGGGGGAGACCATGACCTCCAGCTACGGGCACGTTCTGGAGCGGCAACCTGCGCTGGGCGGCCGCTTGGACAGCCCGGGCAACCTCGACACCCTGCAGGCGAAAAAGAACTTCTCCGTCAGTCACCTGCTAGACTTGGAGGAAGCCGGGGACATGGTGGCGGCGCAGGCGGACGAGAGCGTGGGCGAGGCGGGCCGGAGCCTGCTGGAGTCCCCGGGACTCACCAGCGGCAGCGACACTCCACAGCAGGACAGTGAGTGAGGGCGCAGGCCCGCGGGAGCGTGTGTCCGGGGCGGGAGGGCTGGGGTCCCGGCCGGCGCCTGCAGCCCGCCTGGGGGTCGGGGGGAGGGAGTCGGGGGATAGGTCAGGAGGTGGCAGTGGCCGGAGGAAGGGCCGGCCGCAGACGGGGAGAAGGATGGGCCGCAGCTAGAGGCGGGGAGGTCGGGGTCGGGGACTCTGCCCGCGCGGGCGGCCGCTGGAGCCGATGGGCCGCCGCTCAGTCCGGGACGAGCACGGCTCCGCGGGGCGACCGGGCTGGCTGGGAAAGCGTCCCCGAGGGCTGTGAAGGCGCGGGCCTGCCCCGTGCAGGAGGGCGGAGGGTTAAAGGTGCCGAGCCAGGCCCGCAAGGCCCCTCGCAGGTCCCGAGTGCGGGTTCGGAGGCAGGCGGGGCAGAGGAGGAGGAGGAGGCCACAGAGCGCGGCGGCGACACTCGCGCGGCCCCGGCGGCACGCGGGGCGCGGGGCTCGGGAGGCCGGGGCGTGCGGGAGGGCCAAGCCGTTCTCTGTCCCCGGCTGTGGCTGCCCTCCACCTGCAGCTGTGTTTGAGACCCTCGGCAGAATCAAAGGCCTGTGCCTCGGGAAGACTCAAAGGGAGTGTCCTTTGGGGTGAAACCCGAGCTCCCGCCCCGAAGGATCCGGCACTGGAGAGATGCGCAGGGGAAGCGCGGGCCCCGAAGCCGAGCCTGGTGTCACAGTCGAGGAGCTCTCCCTATTGGCCCTAAGACCTCGGGAAAAGCCCTAGTACAGTCTCCCTTCCCCATCCTTCCCTACTGATACCGCGTCCCCACGGAAAGCTCGCCTGGCCTCATTAACCATGCCTTAAAAAATGACTCCAAATGGATCCCTAAGTTCTGGAATCTATAACAGACCTGTCACCTGGCTCATCCCAGGTGACATGGGGCTTGATGTTTCCTCCTTGAGATTTCAAGGGTCTGAACTTGACTGGAAGTTTTTAAAGTAGGCGAATCCCTTTCCCTGTCATTGTTTATTCTGTTTTCAAATTTGGAACCTGTAGGCACAGGAGAACCGCCGGCATTCCATGATTTAAAAAAAAAACAAACCAATATCAGACTCTCGGGAAATAGACAAAGCAAACAAGACCCAGTGACCGCTGGAAGTAAGGGCTGGGCAAAGTGCTGCAATGAGGCAGGCGGCAGGGACACCCCTTTTTCGGGCAGGCCGCCTGCCCCTCACCCAGCTTCCTTGGGCCAGGCCTAGGATCCCCTCAGTGTTTTTCAGCCCAAATCAAACTGAAGTCGAAAGCCTCCACTATTCCCAGAGGCAGAGGGTGACGGGGAGTTTGGGCTGATGGAAACGTGGCCTGGCCTGTTACTACAGAAAGAGGGCCGGCTTTGAGGAGTGAAGACCCAGTGTCCCCACAAGTTCCGGGGAATGACTGGGCACAAGGCGGAGGCTCTTGAAGATATTGGTGCCTGGAGGGAGTGCAGGGGAAGGGGCTTGCTCAAGCTGCACGCAGTCCACAGCAGGAGTTTGCATAGACACTTTGAGCTCCAAGAAAATGCGTGGTGAAATAGCGTGTTTGTTTTTTAAACGTTTTACTAGGGGAAATGTAAGTATGCAAAACACAGGGGGGCTAGTGTTCCGAATCTCCAAGTGCCTACTGCCCAGCTTCGCTGATTTCTTGCTTTCAGCGGTGCTGAACCAGGTTCGCCCTGGTTAATTATTAATCGCAACTTTAATCGCTGTTCGGAGAACTGGAGGCTGGACCCACAACCGAAAACAGGGTTCTGAAGAAACTGCCGCGTGAAAAGAGCAGGTTGGGGCGAGTGAGACCAGCCAGGGTTGCTTTACCCCTAAAACAAGCAGGGGGATGTGAAAAGCAGGCCCAAGGGCAGTGGTCACGGCAAGTCTGGGGCCGGCACAGGCTGCAATGGGCGCAGGATACTATAGGGCAGGAAGGCTGCTGAGGGGACACCAGGAGAAGGGAGCTCAGAGTTCTGGTGGCCTCCTAGTGCGAATGGAATGACTCTCTGCTGGCTGTGGAGGCCGCCTGGGAAGCGTCCTCCAGGCTGAAGTGTAGGTGGCGTGAGGTGGTGGCTCCAGTGAGAACCCTGGCCCGGCGTGGCCAAGGTTGCACTGTGCACTTGGCATTTGCCATGGTGGGAGAGGACACAAAAAGGGCAGCAGGGGAAGTTGGGCCCGTGTGTCCTGAGGGAAGGGATGAAAACTTAGGGAGCCTGTCCACTTGGTTCTTGATCGCTCTGAAAGGAAACGGAGGTTCGGATGCCAACCAAAGAGAGGATGTTTACGGAAGGATGGTGGACAGACGGTTCTGAAAGGAGGTAGCAGAAATGCAGACCGCGGTGATGGGAACAAAGTGACCAACGCTTGGGGCTGGGAAAGTAGCAAGAGCAAGGCACCACGGGCCTGGCTTTCTGGAAATGGCTGGGGCCTATTCTTCTAACAAATAGAAGCAATAGTTGTTGCTTTTAGAAGCACCGTTTACTCAACCTCCCCACTCACCTCTGAGATGAGAATAGGAAGGTCTGGTGAGTGGGGTGATAGTATCTAAGAGGACCCTTGCCCTTAGTCCTTGGGTCCACCATCAAGGTCTCAAAGGAAGCCCTTGTGAGCTCCTTGAGTCAGGACCCAAGTGGGCAGTGAGGGCTCAGACGGGGAGTTAGAAAAGAGAGGAGTCTTCAGGCAGAGGACTAAAGCTAAGCTCTGAGCCTGAAAGGGACAGAGCACCACATGAAGAATCGGGTGCTTCTTTCAGTCTCCCTCAAAGTGGAAACCATAATCTTTTTCAGAGGGATGGGACATGTGTCAAAGACGTGGTTTACTCTCCCAGCGACACAGAAATGCGTTCTTCAATTTTCCTTACAGCTGTAATTCATAAAACAAGTCTCATTTACAATGCTATTGCACATTTCCCAGTTACAACCTGGGCCGACCTTAGCAAGGAGGGATCAAGTACCGTCCAAAGTCAGAGCTTCTCGCTGACCTTTACGCAGTTCTGTTTCCTCTTGGGCTGATATTCATTGCACTTTCCTCTCTGTAGAATGGTTTCTTTTCCCTTCTACTGATTTTCCAAGCCCAGTAAATTTCTCAGACTTCTGGGTTCAAATGCCTTACGTGTTTAAAGAAATGGTTCTTTAGCCGTTAGGAATCCAGTGGCTAATGGGGGAGTGTGGAGTGTGAGGGGGTGGAACAGGGGAAGCCAGGGAGAGGAAAGAGGAACAGGTCATAAAAACAGGCAGACTCCTAGGAGAAGGGTGCATCCTGCTGTCATTTCTTAATCTGAACTTCTGCAAACTCTTAAAAAAAAAAAAAAAGCGCCTCCCTTCCACGTTCCCAACCCCTAAATTAGTGAAACCAGATTGTCCTAATAAGACCTTTTGTTGGAAACACATGTAGTCATAAAAAGGTAGACGGAAAGTCAATTAGACACGCGTGCACACACGCACACAGTCCCAAGCCGGTGCTAAGTGTGCACTGGGTGCAGCTGGGCCCTGGGCCTCTGCGGGATGCAAATGCAGAACAGTGGCGCGGGGAAATCGGTTTGTCACAAAGGGAGAGGTGTAAAAGCAGCGGCGCAAAGGGAGTCACCAGCCCCATTTCCCGGGCCCACCTCTGCCGTCTCCTCCCGGCCAGGGGTACGCCCAGGGGAGCAGGAATGCAGGGTGCTCCCTCCTTGAAATTCACAGCAGAATATCAATTTCCCTCAGAGTTTCAGCATTTGTAACACTCATGGCACCAGAAACTGTTGAGGCACCACCCTGGGGCCCTGCAGCCGGTGCTGGCACTCTGAATTTGGGCCTTAATGATCTTGATCCAAAGAGAAGCCAATGAAATATATCATTTTAAGGGTAGCCTGGACATTTTTCCTCTTTATAGGAGGCAGTGAAATCCAGAATCAAGGGAGGCCACGGAGCCCCTATTGTCTCAGGTCAAGTCCAGAGAAGAGATGGTAAATCCTGTTTAACAGGCAGGAACAGGGCGCTGGATGGCCTCCTTCTCTTAATATTTAGGAGAATGTGACAGTCTGGTGACTCTCACCGGCCTTCGAGAGAGACGGGCAGCCCATAATGTGAAGGTCAGGGTTCGCGGCCTATATAGTCTGAGGCCCCAGGCTGCCAATACTCTCTGGAGCTCCAGAACCCCCCACTCTAGAACACAGTGAGCCAGTGTCTCCACCGTTCATTGAACTAAGGAAGCCCTTTCCAAGACTCCTGAGCGCCTCTGCCTCATCTTTGGCACCGCGACCTTTAGGGTTCCCCGCATACTTGGGTTAGACCGTGGGTCACAAGGGGCCCGGCAGTTCCTTCATCTTCCCATCTTTACAGCACGAGTGGATAAATCATCTCCAAACGAACAAGGTGTCACATACCCACTCCTCCCTTGCAGGGAGGGGGGTAACCCCAGCCACTTCAGAACCAAAGATACTACTCCACTGTCTCGGATAAGAGTCTTGGATCCCGCTTCCGGCCCCAGCCACCACGGAGACCTTTTTTCACTTTTAAATGGCACCTGTAAATTTTCAACTAGAGGTCCATTTGATTTTTATTTAAAAACAAAAAGAATTTCTTTTACAATTGCTCTCCCATAGCCTGCTTCCGTGCTCCCTCCTTCGGCAGGGACCACCACCCCAGCTGACCGCTAGCCCCGGGAGAACGCCACTCCTTCGCTGGCGCTTCGGGGACTCAACGGGGCTGTCGGAGATCTGTGCGCGCTTGTGCGCAAGGCGATCCCGCGTGCCTCCTGTCCGTGGCGGTGCCGGCTTTCAACGGTTCTAAGATTATGTATTTATTTTTTATTCTTTGAGAGATGGAGTTAGAAGAAGTGCTAGGAGGTAATTTTTTTTTTTTTTTTAAGTAGGGGGAGTAGTGTTTATTGAAAAGGAGATAAGGCTTGAGTTTTGCTTTTTTATCCCCCAAACCCGCAGGGGGTGGAAGAGTTTCTTTGGGAAGAACTCCACCCGGAAGAAAAAGTAAAACTTGGGGTTCAGCATCCTTTATTCAAGCCAATTCGTAAGATTGACCAACAGGATTCTTGGAGTGTTCCTCTAAGCTAGAGATTAGACATTTCCATGAAATATTTGGATAAGGGACTAACTTCCTGTGTCCACTTGGTGTCCAAACATTTACAGAACTACCTGTGAGTGAGCGCACATCATTGTAATCTGATTGGGTGCCCTGCACCGAATTCTGTTTTAATTTAACTCAGGGGCAGGGCCAAGTGCCACCCCCAACGGTTTGCCTTTAACTCCCTTTTCAGCAATACAGAGAGGATGTCTATGTCAACAGCATCAATGTTTATCCACAAGAATTTGGATTCTTGTAATTTCCAATAGCTCCACGAGCAGGCTAACAACACTCAATTAGAAACTATCTCGAACAGTAATGACAGTATCAACAAACTGCCGTGACCTTCTTTTCTCTAAATGCTGTTTCTCATTAAATCAATAAATGTGGAGATGCATTGCCAAGACATCTGAGGAGGGACAGTCACCGGCTTTTGGGGTCAGCGGGTTTGCTTTCCACCTGTAGAAGCTTTTGAGCAAGATGTCTTGACCGTCATCTAAATATTAGTAGATTCTTGGCATGGTCATTTTGTCTAATTTAGTGAGGCAGCCTCCAGGAAGTAGTTGTACAGAAAATTATGAACTATCAATTTTAGGTTTAGAATTTAAAAAATTTCACTTGTCCTGGAACCACTTTTCTTAAACAAATATCTGGGAAGCTGATTACAGGGGTGATAGTCACTTAAGGGCAGGGTGAGGAACAAAGGCACAAACAGTGGTTGGTGAAGGAAATTTTACGAAAGAAAATAAAGAAAACTTGTCAGAACAAATCAATCACACACACACAAGTGACTTCTCAGAAGAGTCCAGGGACAATCGGAATCTTAAGGGCTCTGTGCCCCGCAGTTCTCAGATACAGGAATAAAGTCAAGACCAGAAATCAGTCCTCAGGTCCTGGATGTCTCAGTCTCTTCGCTGCACCACATAATGAGGGAGCTCTAATTCCCAAGATCGTTGAGGCTGATTTTTGCCGTTATTGATATCCACAGGCTCAGCTTCAAATGAGGAATGAATTTGAAAAATGTGTCTTCATTGGAGTCCTCATGATTCGCATTATTAGAAAGGACAAGGATAGATCCTCGGGTTCCTATTTTGTCTGCTTGGAGCTGTTTGCAAGCAACTGGGAATTTTCTTACCGGGCAGGCAAGGAGACCTTATTAACGAAACTTCTCGGCAGGAATGTAGATCGCACCAGGCCTGAACTGCCCGCTGTCCATTTTAGGGGAGAAAGGGAGGTGGAGGAGGGAATAGATAGAGCAAAGAGTTAATCCAGACATTCAACGAAGATTAAGATTTTAGCTTTTAAAACAGAGCTTGACAGTCACTTAGATTTTCATGTTCTTCATCTGAGCTGGAACAAAGATGCAGACACCCCCACCCCACCACCACCCTCGCCTTCCCAGTTCCCAGGGCAGTGAGGCGGCTGGCTGCTCCAGCCCGCCCGAGTGGAACGTACCCACCAGCCTGTCGGCCGCGCCCCTGCTTGCCTTCTCCTGCCGAAAGGGGGCGCGTTCCTACTAGGCCAGGGCCGGACAGGCTCTGCCTTCCAAAATCCTTGGACTCAGGCAGCAGCACAACACACTGGAAGACCCGTCTACATAAGTAGCAACAGATAGGAAATGCCCATATCATGAAGACACTCCAGGGACTGCATCAATCTATGCTACAGATGCGTTTTAACGGAAACATGGAGTTAGCTGGTAGGAGTCTTGCCTTTGACACGAGGGTGGTCAGGATTCTAGGAAGGGGGATGATCGGAGTGAGACTAGATGCCTCTTGTCAGTGGGTGTTAGGGATGGTGCCCAGGGAAGAGACACTGTATTTCAGTAGAGGGGGGTAAGACATTTCTGCATATCAGCTCCAGGTGCTTAAAGAAACGGGAAGATTGGAGAAGGGGATGGCTGGCATGTTAGGAGGGTGCTGCCGAGCTGTGACACACACCCTCACTGTACCCCAGTCTTCACCTAAGGCAGACACTGGCCACCCTAGAGTAAGGCCCTGGGGTTAGGGCAACCCTCTTTCCTTCAAAGGATGAACAACAGCTACCTCAAGTCTTGTGTGTGTGTCTCCAGATCTGACACCTGGCTTCCACTCATCTTCCCTTTTTTGGGCAAGTGACTTACCCAGCATATGAGGAACATTCTTAACCCTCTTCTGTAAATCTTGGGATTTTCCCCTGGTCTCCCCACCACATGCTGAATTTGGAGGTCAACAAGGCAAGGCAACAGCGGGAGCAAGGGACTGGCAGAAAGAATACTTTGTCTTCTTAGCAGAGATGGTGGTTAATACATACCTTCCAAGATAATCGGAGCTTGGGTGTTCCCTAGAAACAGAAGTGCCAGGCCAGGGCTGCAAAGGAAATTGCATTCCCACACACGTTTGTCCGAGAGTAAGAACATTCACCCTATTCACTTAATTACTCATCATCAGTCATGTCATTATATTTTAAAGGACCTCACAGTGCTGGAAGGTGGTGTAGTTATAAATAAGCATAAAAGCAGATGGGCGCTTTCCCAGCACTCTAAATATATATGGGGAGGCCAAATCTTTTCAAAGAGGATTCAGATATACAACTTAAAGGCCAAGGGGCCCAACTCAATCAAACTTTGAGCCAAGACATGCTAAGTTTAATCAGCTTGACTATGGGGCAAACTGAAAGCCTTCGCCAGCACTTCAGATTTTTACGGACAAACCCATTTTCTCAAATTTCCATTGTATTTATCCACACAAATTCATGCTAGGGTGCAAAGGGTTTGGTGGAATTCGCCTGGGCCTGGTGGAGGGGAGGGAAATCAGTGTTCAGCCTCCTGCCCTCATCCTCCATCCTTCTCTTTCCATGCCCTGTGCTCCGACCGGCTGTCCAAGGTATGTGTACTGCAGAGAAGATTCTGCCTACAGGCCACGGAAGCCCCTGAAATGCTGTTTTCTGGAATCCTCAGAAAAGGAGAGGGTCTGTTGAGGTCAATGGTATATAACATAACCAAGCATTTTCATGTGTTTTTTTTTTTTCTCTCTCTGATATTTCATTTTATAATAGCGTGCTTAGAGACTGCTTGGAAATAGAGGTTGTGGGAACTGGTTACTATTCTGTTTCTTTTTCAGGTAACTCATAAATACATGAAGTTGAATGTTCCAGTGGAAATAGGTATTGAATTGAAACCTTTATGTCTGGGCATTGACATGTTGTCATTAATCCAGACTGGGAGGTGACTCTAAAGAATTGTGTACATTGTGACTTTTCTTTCCATTTTCCACCAGGGCTACTGTACTAAATCCTTGTCTGGGTTAGAGGACGGTAGTCCCACACCACAGGGACTGCTGCTAAACTGTTGCCTGTGCTTAGTGAATGCTTAAGTGAATGAATGACTTCCCCATCTTTAGTGGGTCCCCGTTCTAATCCAGGCAAGCACTAGGCCCCCTCTACTTCACTTCCCACTTTCTATTGTTTCCCTCAGAGATCTCCCTCAAGCTCACCATTTCAGCATAGGTCTGCACTCTAATGACTCCCAGGTTTCAGCAGCAAGGCCCCCCCTTGCAACTGCAGATCCGTATATGTACATACGCAGCCAGCTGTCCAACATTTCCATGTGACCATCGCAAAACAACAACAAGACATGGCACTATTGAGCCCCCTTTCCCCAGTCGGATCCCCTTTTAGCTTTTCCTGTTTTTCTGCATCACAACCCAGGGATGCAAACCTCAGAAATTACAGGCTTATCCTGCCTCCTTCCTTTCCACCTCTGGTCAATCCATGTCTGAATCTCAACAAGTGTACCTCTAAAATCGCCAGCGTGTTCTGGATTTCTATTCATGTCCCAGCAACTGCCCATTCACACACGTGCAGCTGCTCCCCTGCTTTCCCCAGCATGCTAGTTAGGTGAGGACATTTCCCATGTCCTCTAGTCTCCTATCTGCTTCTCTCACTTCTGGAGATGTCCTTGCTCTGTGCCTCTCTGCAAACCCACCTGTGCTCCTTTGCAAGGTTCTGCTTCCATCACCTTCTTGAGACTCTTTCCTTGACTGCTCCATTTCAGACCAAGCAAAGCCCTTCCCTCTATGCTTACAGTAGAAGTAATCAGCACTTTTACAAGTATTGCCTAATTATTTTCTAAATGTGTTATGGTTGTTAATATGCCCTGAGGATTTTCTTCAGATTAGAGATTTCTGTAGGGAAGTGGGGAGGCATATTCCATAGTGCAGATAGCAAAGCTGTTGTAAACAAATCAATATCTATATCTATATCTACTATATCTATATCTGTTTTGTATAGTGTGGTTCTGCTGGTTTTGTAATTTCTAGCTGAGAGAAATTTTTTAGAAATAAAGCATGGGGCACCTGGGTGGCTCAGTTCAGTTAAGCACCCGACTTCAGCTCAGGTCATGATCTTATGATTCATTAGTTCAAGCCCTGGATGGGGCTCTGTACTGACAGTGTGGAGTCTGCCTGGGATACTCTCTTTCCCTCTCGTCCCCTCCCTACTCACTCTTTCTCTTTCACTCTCAAAAAAAAAAAAGTAAAAAAAAAAAGTATATATATATGAGCATAACACCAAAGTACAATAATGCTCATTTTAGAAACTGTATTATTATACATTAAAAAGTTTAAATGGGAGAGTAAAGTCACCCATATTTCACTACCCTGAGGTAGACACAGTTCACAGTGTGGTGTTAAAATATTTCCTTTTTATTTTTTACACAATTTTTATATCAATGTTCTCCATGACTTATTTTTCTTAAACCAACAGAGGAGGGATTTTTTGAAAGAGTAGGGAAGAGGCAGAAGGAGAGGGAGAGAGAGAATCCCTAGCAGGCTCCATGCCCAACATGAAGCCAGACACGGAACTCCATCCCATGCCCGAGATCATGACTTGCACCAAAATCAAGAGCTGGAGGCTTAAACGACTGAGCCATCCAGGTGCCCCAATGGAGGACTTTTTAATCCCATTTTCAAAGATTGTATTTCCCCCACATTAAGAACATACACAAACATGTAACCCACTTGCTCTCATCAGAAAAATTCAATAAGCACACAAACAGCAAAGAGCAGCTACACAAGGATTGTGGGACCCCTGACATCACAGCCATTTCCCAGAATCCTCAGGGGCCAGTGGGTCCACTTCCAGCAGCGAGGACCTTCAGAGTAAACAGCTGCTGTTTCTTCTCTGCTTGTTCTATCTGGGAACCTTCCCTAGACATGAGCACATGTCTCCTTTTAAAATTGGAAAGCCTGCATAATACTTACAGGACATTCTAGGACCACAGTTGGGGAGCTTCTGCTCAAAAAATTTAGTTTTTATATAGTTTGGTAAGGAAGAGCTCCACACACCTGGTAGGGAGAAGGTGTTTTAAGGACTGCACATTTTCTATTATGGTAGATCTTTGGATCTTGATGTTTCTTTAAAAAAATTTTTTTAAAGGTTTATTTTTGAGAGAGAGAGAAAGAGACAGAGACAGAGACAGAGAATGAGCAGAGAAGGGGCAGAGAGGGAGGGAGACACAGAATCTGAAGCAGGCTCCAGGCAGGGCTGCTATTCAACGCAGAGCCCGAGGCAGGGCTCAAGCTCAAACGCTCTTTGTCATTTCTTTTTTTTTTTTTTTAATGCTTTATTTCTAGAGAGAGAGAGAGAGAGAGAGAGACAGCACGAGCAGGGGAGGGTCAGAGAGAGAGGGAGTCACAGACTGAAACAGGCTCCAGGCTCTGAGCTGGCAGTCAGCACAGAGCCCGACGCGGGGCTCGAACCCACGAACCGCGAGATCATGACCCAAGCGAAAGTCGGACGCTTAACCGACTAAGCCACCCAGGCGCCCCATCTTTGTCATTTCTTTTAAATGTTTTAAACTCATACATGCTTTTGTAAAAAAGGGGGAGAAAGATGACATTTATTTCTCTATATACCTTCTAGAATGATGATCAGGTAGGATAGTGACATATGTCAGCACACAGCAGTGTGTCCTGATAGGAGAAGCACTTATAAAATAAAAAATTTTTAAAAATAACGCATTTATCCATATATGAAAGTCTACAGTACCACCGCCCTTACTTCAAGTGATAATTACAGAGAAAATATAAACTGTTATTATGAAGTATACTTCAGAGTATAACTTCCCAGGCAAGTTGATGTTAAAATATTTGCCTGATTAATGCAAATATTTTCTTTAAGGCAAATATTAACAAGTGATGTAAAATCTTGTGGAGCAAAATTTTTAAAATATGAATTAGATGTATCTTGATAATGAATCTCCCTCTCATGGGAAAGGGGGGACAGAGAGAGTAATCATGATATTTGAGTATTAAAAAACTGCACTTGCCCAATAAAAGTTTCTTCAGTTCCCTGAGTCGCCTATTTCTGAAGGAAGAACCACCCAGAGAGGTCTTTGTCTGTAACCAGATGTGATGTTCAGCAGCTCTACTCAAGTCTGAGGGAAGACCACAGGATGAATCCTCAACACATTTAAGAAATAAAATGTAATTTAGTTCATTAATCATAAAACTGAAATCTGCAGTTTCGTTCCACATATTTCAAAGGCTGAGTCACTTCTGACAAGAGAAACAGAAAATCATAACATGCACGCTTGACTGTTATGAGTCTGTTCTTAGCTTCCCTTGGTGAAGAAGAGATTTTTCTGGGTGTGATCATTTTTTCTCAGAATATATGGAACGTTATTTAAATGTAGGGTTCCCCCACCCTCTTTACCCAAACATTCTTCTTTCTCAGGGTGGTAAGAATATCTGTTTTCTGCCCTGTTTTGGATTTTTTGGTTTGGAGAATCAGGGCCCCCTTAAGCAGCCAGGAGATTCCAGATGTGTCTGGGTAGGCCTTAAAGTACAATCATTTTAACATATATATACTCTGGCTGTGGAAGGATTTAATTCTTTTCCCTGATTACTTGCATAAGTTAATGTCTTAGTGTGTCTTAAAAAATTAATAACAATAATATGAATAAGAAAGCTTGTGGGGTGCCTGGGTGGCTCAGATGGTCATGATCTCACATCTTGTGAGTTTGAGTCCTACATGGGGCTCTGTGCTGACAGCTCAGAGCCTGGAGCCTGCTTCAGATTCGCTCTCTCTCTCTCTCTCATGCTCTGTCTCTCAGAAATAAATAAAAAACATTTTAAAATTTAAAAAAAGCTTGCTTCACAAACTCTAAGAACATATATATGAATGCTATTATGTTTTATAAAAACAGTCCTAAGAAGTAGGTAGGAGTAGCATAATTATTTTCATTTTACTGGTAAGGAAATTGGCTTGGAAAATGTTAGTAAGCTACTGTTAAGGGACTTGAATATTTCTCTCTTAGCCCCATTTTATTTTTTTTTTTCATTCTGTCTCATCTTCTTTGATGTCAACCAAATTACTGTTCATGTATTATAGTTCAGTGAAACAATGCTGAGTTATGAATAAGGAGACCAGCATGCCACTTCGCAACACATGACCATGCTGCACAATTCTTTTCTTTCCTGTGGCTCACATTCTTTGTTATAAAGGGAACATGTAACTGCTGCACCGTCTTCCTCATGGGAGTGCAGCAGGCCCAAAAGATACTGCCTTTGTGAAAACACTTGAGGAATAAAGGGGCAAATTTATTATCATACATAAGGAATCAAGTAGAGACTTTTCTTTCTTTCTTTTAAAAATTTTTTAAATGTTTACTTTTCGAGAGAGAGAGGGAGAGAGAGAGAGAATGTGAGTGGTGGAGGGGTAGAGAAAGGGGAGACAAAGAATCTAGGCAGGCTTTAGGCTCTGAGCTGTCAGCACAGAGCCTGACTCAGGGCTCCAACTCACAAACCATAAGATCATGACCTAAGCCGAAGTCAGAAGCTTTACCGACTGAGCCACCCAAGTATCCCGAGACTTTTCTAAATGATGTTATCAAGCAAAAGTTTAAAGCTAAGAAGGTGTCTCAGTAAATTGATACCCAGCCCTCCAAAGGCAAGAATCTTTAATTCAGATTTAAGGGCATCAGCGGTTTCAAAGCATTTTACCTTGTATTTAGAGAATTCTGTGCTAAAGTATGATTCTATAGTTTACTTGCTGGTTGACTTTAGATACATCTCTGGGTCTTGATTTCCTCCCCTGAAAAATGGCACATTAATATCTCTTACACAAGTCTGTTGCTTGGAATAATGAGGTAATGGAAACAAAGACTCCAATACCCTACTTTCCATCCCATTGAAGGCACTCAAATAAATGTTTGCTCTTTTCCTGTTCCCACTTCTGTAACATCTTTGACAAGTGTCACTTATTCCAGGCCCAGATATGTATTCAATGTGGTTTCCCAATTGATGTTGGAGGCCATTTAATGTCACTAAAACTAGGAATATTCCCATCCTCCAGAAGTCATGCTCTTATAGCATGTCCCTTACCGAGTGACTAAGTAGACAAATGTTTTTGATCTATGGTCAGGAACTGATGCCTTATGATTTTCAGTGATGTGCAAAAGCCACACCACAAATGCCTGGCAGATCAGAAGTTCCCGACTGTGGTCCACAGCTGCAGGCCACCCTTCCCCTTGTCAGCGTGAACCAGTAATCTAAATCTCCTTAAACTTTGAGTTGGCACCAACCGTTTTTATTTCAACTTGCTTCATCCATCACCTCGGACTGTATGGTGACTGAGAAGACAACTGTCTTGCTCTAATTTAGACACTGCATTTAATGGAGAAGATCTGACATAGGCTTAGAAAGGACATCAGGTGTCAAGACTTCTCATCCCAGACCTCACACAGCCACTAGGTTTCCCAGAGGCCAACCATGTTAAATTTTCTCTGTAGTGTAATGTCTCTGACATAGCACTGTCTTACCACCCCTCTGAGGTTTCTGTGGGGTTTAATTTTTTATACATGAATAATACTCATCATGCTAACCGTGATCATATGTGAAGTTGCCATTCTTGTGCCAACTTAGGTTTCCTCACCAGTCGAGTACGATAAACATCTGTCCCCATTTGATATGTGATCTGCTTTCAAATAGATTACTTTGAAATCTGAGAAACTTGGAAGATATACAGACTGCGTTTCTATATCATAAAGCATCCAGGACTTTTTTTTTTTTTTTTTTTTTTTGCCAATTAGCAATGTAATCTCCTTGGCATTCTTTGCTAATAGATGAGCATCACCTGTGGGCCATGGGGAGAAAATGGGTCACTGTGGGTGAGGGACTTGGATGAGTTTGTTGCATGACTTGTGTGCTGGTCTAAAGAAGGAGTTTACCATATGCTTTATGCAAAAGAGAAGTGAGTCATCTTGTAAGCATGCTCAGTGAGTATTAGTCAAGATTAGGAGCACAGATCTGTCAGGAATATTGGTTCTGACATATGGAAAAGTGTTTGTGTGTTTGATAAAAATGCTGTGTGTGCTTTACAGTATTATGTGGTCTCTGGGGTGTGGATAGCTGGATTACTGTTCTCCTTTAGAGAACATGGAATCCTTCCTCTTGCAGGAAAACTTTCCTTTGGTTCTTTTTTACTTCATTTCCACCTTCTACATGTCTCCCATATGCTATTCATTTCTAATGATTTAGAGGAAAGAGATAATGAGGAATAACAGATAATCTGATTCTTTCTCTAATGTGCTTACAATCGAATCCTATATATCTTAAAGGGTGATGCTTGGTTCGTCTTCATCAGAATGAACTGAAATGTCTTCAAATGCAGATTCCAGGATTCCAATCTCTAGCCGGTGATTCAGAATCTCCCAAACAAGTGCCTTTTAACTGCAGATGATTTTCATATACCATAAGGTTTGAAAACACAGATGTAGACCATGTTCTCTACCACTAGTGATTGGTCGAATGATGCATTTTTGTGTGTGCCGTCCACTAGGTAACTGTGGACCCTAGTCCATTGTTATTAAATTCTCCCTAAGCGTTAGTCTTATCTCTTCAGCCAGGTATGTAACGTTTTCAAGACCAGGGCAGACAAGAAAGTATTTTATACTTCAGAGCACAAATGATGCTTTTCATATTGTAATGACTTAATAAGCAGTTACTGAGTAAATGAATGCATAAAGCACTCACTAGATGCCTGGCACTGTTTTAAATAATTCACATAGAAAGAAAGAAAGAAAGAAAGAAAGAAAGAGAGAGAGAGAGAGAGAGAGAGAGAGAAGAAAGAAAGAAAGAAAGAAAGAAAGAAAGAAAGAAAGAAAGAAAGAAAGAAAGAAAGAAAGAAAGAAAGAAAGGAGGGAGGGAGGGAGGGAGGAAAGAAACACAATTTAAGGTGAAATTAAGGCAATTATTGAAGGTTGTAAAAATCCTAACTATGACTAATTTTAGGTGATTGTTATCTCAGCTCTTATTCTAGAAGAAAAATGTTGTGCCAGAGACAGGGCAATCTGTCACACAGACACTAATATTTACAATATGACTTTAGTTTTAAGTACGTATGCCACATTTAGGAAGTTATAGTTCAGTATTTCGTGTCTCTTTTCCTTACAAAGTCCTTCTTTACTGTGTGATGGTTGATAAAGCAGTTTTCTCCCAATATTTATGCAATTTTGCTTACTTATTCTCTACACAGTCTGAAAAACACCAAGCTTTTTTGGGGTCAGTATGTAGAGTTTTATTAAAAACCATTCAGTGAGTAGGATGGATCACAATGTTTTCTAAACAAAACCCCAAAGTATGAGTTTATAAGGTGTTGCATAATGTCATAAACTCATACTACAGAGGAAAACCATTGTTGGGTGTCACATGGTAGCTAATAGACTATCCATCATCATGCTGGAGACACCCCTGAGGACCGCAGAAACTTGTGGAGTAGAATTTTCATACAGATAAGGTCCTGCATTACCACGTGAAAGCCAAGTCCAGACTCAACCTTGGGTTACATTAGTTATAGACCAGCAGTTATCCAACATTAGCACTCACCAGCACTCACATTAGCACTGGAGGGTTGTTAAAACACGGAGTGCTGGACTCTACTCTCAGAATTTTAATTCAGGAGAGTTTGGGGGGAGGCACCAAGTTATAATTTATCCTCTTTTTCAGACACTCACTGTAAGAAGGTTGTATTTGAAATTTCAACATAATTTTTCCAACTCTGCCATGTTTAAAGAGAAGTATATTCCATTCATGTGGTACTGGGCTTGGCATATAGTAAAGTTGCATCTGAAATGTCTCCTTTTAAGGTATGCTGCAAGGCTTTGGTCTTAAATGGATTTTCTATTACATACTAAGATTTTTTCCCCTCTAATGAAGTATATGTAATTCATAGATTGCTATCCAAAGAGTGTTTATGTGGAGAAGGAGGGGAGGATAGAAATAGCATCTTTTTAAAAAACTTTTTTAGTATTTATTTATTTTTGAAGGAGAGACAGTGTAAGGGGAGGGGCAGAGAGAGAGAGAGGGAAACACAGAATCCAAAGCAAGCTCCAGGCTCTGAGCTGTCAGCACAGAGCCCAATGCTGGCCTTGAACTCAGGAGCCTTGAGATCAAGACCTGAGCAGAAGCCGGTCGCTTGACTGACTAAGCCACCCAGGTGCCTTGATAGAAATAGCCTCTTAAATGACAGACCATTTAACTCATTTGGAAATGCAGGGTTTGTGTGACTTTAGAAAGCTCAGATGAAGAGAACAAGAATGGAGAGCCCTTGCAGAGATGAGAAGGGCCAAAACCCAAAGGGAAAGGCTTTTTTGGAGCCCTGTCTGCAGCAGAGACCACTGCCTCTAAGCCCATCTGGGATCCTTTGGTGACATGAACTTTGCTCTAGTGGTTTACGACATCACTGGAACCCCCTTAGTGGAATTACAACTTCATAACTCACAGTTAGCTGTTGTTTATTTTATATTTAATCATTTGTGGAGCACACTGGCAATGGACCCAGGGGAGCTGTGTGGTTATGGTCCTGCAAATCTTGTCGTTGCATAATTAAGTACGTCAGAAGTAATTCACCAAGTGTCATAACATCCCATATTTCAGCCCTTGCAGATGCTGGCTCTGGTTGTGATTGTCCTGAAAGTTGTCCCGGCTGACTCACCTTCTCAATGAGTTTTCCTGTTGCAGGAACAGTTACCAAAGACAGCTGGGCTTCCGAGTTTAAGTGCAGTTTTCTGAGTAGCAAGCATAATGCTTCCATAGAAAGATAGTCCCGAATGTGATATTGACTTTTACAATGTAACTATAAAATGTGGTTTTATTCCTATTATCCCATAAGGATATAAAATGAATCAGTCAAATAACAAAGAAGGTTTCTGGGTTAGCAAAGTGGGTTAGTCTCCGTATTTCATTGCATTTGGCCCTGCTGCTCAGAAATGACCCCACCTATCTAGTGCCTTGGGGGTCTTTCAGTGGGAGAAGGAAAAAAGAGAAGGAAATTAAGATTCCCTAAATCTTTTCTAAAGGAGAAAAATGAAGATTTATTGAGCACCCAACAAGACCAGGTAATGGGCTGGGTGATTTGTACCACTTCTGTTGTTTAAATTTTCACAATAAGGTTGAGTGGTAGATATTGTCACACCGATTTGCAAATAGGCTTTGAGGCTCTGAGGAGGCTTAGTAATCTGTCTGAAACCTCAAAGGTAGTCTGGACAAAACAGAACTTGTTTTGACCCTTCTGGAACTCTGTATTCCACTATCCTCACATTTACCCTCCGGTGGCTAGAAAATTGGAAGGAGCAGGTTGAGCCAAATGATTTTTCTGTGACATTCATTCAGTGGAACGTGGAACTCTGGTAACTATAGTCCTGGATGGTGTATTGGGGTTATAAATGAAAATATGCAAATAATCTATCAGGAAATTGTATCTTTGTAAAAAAAAAAAACCCCAACCCTGTGGCACTGGATGCTCCAGTGACAGTTGAGCAGCTAAACTGAGGTTCATTATGGGGCTCAGTGAACTTGAATGAAAGACCAGCTGGAAGATAGTATTAGAGAAGAAACTGGGTGAGCCAGAAGGCTTTCCTGAAGGTGAAGAATTGATTTTGATCATGGCTCTGACCTTGAACATGCCACCATGCCCCTCTGAGCTAGAATCTTATGACACTGGAAGAATAGCAATGTATTTTTGACAAGTCTGTTGAAGATTAAATTGGTTGTATGTGGATCTGCCTTACCTTGCCTCACAGGTGGCACAAAACTTCTGATCTGTATCAGTTCTAATGCTGGATTAGAATATTAAGGTGGGGAAAAGGCAGATCCAAAATTTCCGGTTCAATTATCTTCCTCTATGGGAATGAGTGGTGTGTGTTTGTTTGTTTGCATGTTTTTAAAGTTAAGAATAGATTTTTTTGGAACGATTCAGATAGTCTGATATGTTGTTCAGAGCTATAAATTCATTTTCCAGATGCAGTGTTGTAAGTGGTGATTAGGATCCCTGGAGGCCTCCAAAAGGTTGGCAAATGGATGATCCAGATGAACCATAGTGATGAGGGAGGCAGCCAGAGTGTTGCTTCTGGAAGGAAGTAGCTGGGTGGCTCAGTGGTGAGTGGAAAGGGGATGCCTTGGTTTCCTTATTGGTGTAGGATCAGTGCTGGGTAAAATTTAGACCTCAATGAATTTAATCTCCAGGCAGCCTTCTGCAACACCCGCCCTTGACCATCAGTGTCTGCATTTAGTGCTCCTCATGTCACCCTCCATGGCACGGGCACACAGCATGCCTTATTTAAGAATGACGCTGAAGTCTTGGCCTCTGACATCCTGTTCACCCCTCTTCTCCAGAATTCTCAGTGAAGATAGACATGTAGAGCAAGAGATGAGTGGGAATAATAAGCTGAATGGCCATCATCGGGACCAGCACTCAATAAACCCTGGGCACTCCGAGGCTCCATGTTCGGGGATCTGCTGATATAACAAATTTGGAAGCTTAGGTCTAAGTCTGTTATGATTGCAGAACAGATTCCCACTCTACTCTTTCTGTCACTCACTTTGTCTTAAGTTCAGCAAATAAGTGTTGAGTGCCTGCTGTGTGCCAATTACTCTTCCAGGGCCTGGGGATTCAGCAGTGAAAAACACAACTTGCTTCTTCTCATCAACCTTACTCTCTCCTAGGAAAGGAAGGCAATAAACAAGTAAATAAACAACCAGATAAATAAGTCAATTAGAAGTAATGGAAAGTCCTATAAAGGAGATGAACCAGGCTTATTTGAGCAGAAATCTAACTGAAAAGAAGACATTAACAATGTGGAGATGAGATGAAAGAGTCTCTCCAGCAAAGCAGAAGTGAATAGACAGTTCAAAGGCCACCAGGCATGAATAAGTTTTGTTAAGTCCAAGGAGCAGAGTGAAGAACAGTGTGGCCTTGAGGTAGGAGAGCTGGGGTAGGGGTCAGGTGACAGGGACCTTGTAGATCACAGTGAGGAGCTGGGTTTATAGTCTAAGAATGACGACAGTGGGAAGCCATTGGAGAGATTTAAACCGGGGAGTTTTGTAATCTGACTGATGTAGTTAAAAGAACATTTTTTAAAGTTTATTTATCTATTTAGAGAGCACATGTGTGCACGTGAGCAGGGGAAGGGCAGAGACAGAGGACGAAGGGGAGGAGGAGAAGGATGAGAGAGAGAGAGAAAGGGGGGGAGGGAGGGAGGGAGAGAGAATCCCAAGCAGGCTCCGTGCTGTCAGTGCAGAGCCCGACCAAGGCTCGAACTCACACACCAAGAGATCATGACCTGATGATCTTAAGTCAAGAGTTGGACGCTTAACCAACAGAGCCACCCAGGTGCCTCAAAAGAACAATGTGATTGTTATATTGAGAGTGTATATCAGGGGAGAAAGGAGATGTGATGGAGAGGGTTTTGCAATGGGTTGGGTAAGGGATTATGGTGTCTTGAACAGCCTTATGGGTGAGGTGTTGAGCAGACTGAGCTCCCAGTGGGCACCAAGACTGGCCTCGCTGTAGGGGCTCAGGAGGCTGATGAACCAGCTGGCTTTGTGGCTGCAAGGGGCCTTGCCAGGACTACTTGCCTGGGACACTTGCTTTTCTTAGCCTCTCTTTTCTGTATTTCTGTACCCAGATTTTCTCTCAAACTTGCAAGCCTTTCCCCGGCGGGGTCCCTGTAAGCAGATGACAAAGGAGAGGAAGTGGTTGGATGCATCGGGGTGTGAAATGGGAGCCATTTTTTCTTGAGTTAGTTATTTGAAAAGTTAGAGCCTGTAATTCAGGTACTGCCTGTAATTTTCCCAGAAAGGAAGGGTTCTGTTTTAAGTTCTGCAAAAGCAGCTTCTTTGTAATTTAGCAAAAACATCAGATGGCAGCCTTGCTAACAACTGCAATCCGGAGATGTGAAGGCTTGTGTGGCCGAAATGCCTTCAGAAGGGATTTGTATTTCCTAGGGTTAAAGTTTCTTGGCTTTAATGCGCATGCATTAAATGCTGCCCAAGGTCAGAAATAAGTCGCATCTTTTCTCCAAATGATGGAATAGCAATCGCTGTTCATAGGAGCGACAATCTGAGCATTTTACCTATGACCAGTCAGTCAGCTAACAAATATTTATCGTGTTCAGCCCTGTGCCAAACACTCCCGAGGATACTAAAGAAGCAAATAGCATCGGCAGTGGCCAAAAAAGCCAGTCTTCTAGTTGGTGAGATAAATCTAATATTGGCTCTCACGTGACTCCCTTCTGTGCAATGTTAACACGTCCAATCCTGAAATCATCCATCCTGCAAACTCTTTCTCCTCTTTCCCCTGTTATTCAACAGTATCTCCAGCTGGGGGTGTGGATGGGGGAGGAACCAGATCAAAAATCTGAATGGCAGCCCCACCCCCTTCCTGTCTTTCAATCTAAGTGCCTGTTTCTCAAGGCAGACATTTTGTGTCACAGGGGGATGGGAGAGGGGGTGGATCTTTCCTCATAGTTCCTTACAGATGGAACATTCTATGACCTGGAAGAAGAATTTCAGACCTGTAGGAAACCACCATTTGGCAAACTATCAGGAGAAATTTTCAATAGCTCCGTTTTGCTTTTAAAGAAGATTTTGAGGGGCACCTGGATGGCGCAGTCCGTTGAGCGTCTGACTTCTGCTCAGGTGATGATCTTGCGTTCTGTGAGTTCGAACCCCGCATTTGGTTCTGTGCTGACAGCGCGGAGCCTGGAGCCTGCTTCAGATTCTGTCTCCCTCTCTCTGCCACTCCCCGGCTCGTTCTCTGTCGCTCTCTGTCCTTCAAAAATAAAATTTTTTGATGTTTATTTTTCGCTCTCTGTCCCTCAAAAATAATTTTTTTTAATGTTTTATTTATTTTTAGGAGACAGACAGAAACAGCGTGAGCAGAGGAGGGTCAGAGAGAGAGGGAGTCACAGACTGAAACAGGCTCCAGGCTCTGAGCTGGCAGTCAGCACAGAGCCAGACGCGGGGCTCGAACCCACGAACCGCGAGATCATGACCTAAGCGAAAGTCGAACGCTTAACCGACTAAGCCACCCAGGCGCCCCCAAAATAAATTTTTTTTAATGTTTATTTTTGAGAGAGAGAGAAAGAGCACGAGCGGGGGAGGGGCAGAGAGAAAGGCAGACAGAATCCAAAGCAGGCTCCAGGCTCCGAGCTGTCAGCACATAACCAGACGCGGGGATCAAACTCACAAAACGCAAGATCATCACCTGATGCTCAACGGACTGAGCCACCCAGGTGTCCCTCCCCAAATTTTTAAAAATAAAGATTTTAAACCCCAAACAGTTTAAGCATTATGCTACCTGTAGCACCGGAGAGTTGAGAAATGCCTAGTAGCTCATCCTTCTGAGTATTCTAAGTCTGCCAACACCCCTCATGCTATTTTGAGCAATTTGGCAAATGACAAGTTATAGTCAGCATACACTTATAATAATGTATGCAATCGATTAAACAGAGCATGCAAACAAGTTCAGTGTTTGTATAGAAAAACTAGACTTCATATCCACCAAACCTCAAAACAAGACGACAGGCCCCTGACTTCCACACTAGAACCCAGAGGCAATCGGTTTCTTAATTTCTTAGCCAGGGGAACGGAATCAATGTTTTCTGGGGCTGAAACATTGGCTTTACAACAGGGTTTATTTGAGGGTTTATTGGGCTTATCTCTTCTGAGCTTCCACTAATGTCTTCATTAATGTTCTGGGTGTGGGGGCGAAAAGAGCAGAGAAAATGGAGTCAGGAGAAACCAGCTTGCACCAGATGTGGCTGACACCACCTGCCCTGACACCTCCTGATGTCAGGGGACATGCAGGACAGTGCCAGGTGGGGAAGGCTTGTCAGAGCGGCAGGCGTGGGACATTGTCAAAGGCTGATTCAAGTCTGGACTCACAGCTGCCCAGGGAACAGCTCAGGAGCCCTCAGAAGGCTGACTCCCAGCCAGTGGGGTTATGGAGACAATCTGCAAGAAACATTTAGAGCGAAGATGGTTTGGGACTTACGATACTTTCACTCAGACTAGGAAGTTTTAAAAAAATTTGGTTCAGTAGATTGAAGGATAAAGAATTTGGAATCAGAAAATCTAGATTTCAGTTCTGCCCTTGTTTTGGCCTTGCGTGTGCCTCTCTTGGCCTCTGTCACCTGTCCATAAAATGGAATGATAATGTCTGCTTATTTTTTATCATTGTGGCATCTTGGGGGTGCAATGTGGAAGAAAGGATGTATGTGGTTCCAGCACTGATCAGCACTTCCAGAAGACTCTAGTGGGTAGCACTCTGCTAGGGATTCAGAGGGTGGATTTTCCATACCTGACAGGGACTCATGAGAAAAGGTTTCATGGAAGATCCCACATTTGAACGGGATTTAAGTGTACCAGAATATTTTTTTTTTTACACGTCAGAGTTCTACGAACAACCTACCCACTAAGCCAGCAGATTTCACATGGGTACGTACCTGTTCAAACCCATAAGAACCCTTCCAAGCAGAAGGGTGAGGCCTGTGAGTTTCCTTGGCAGTAGCTGACATTGCTTCATTCTGTTAGAGTTAAAAATATGGACTCTCACCTCCAGGCTGTCAATCTGGCACCTTTCACCAGCGTTAAACTCATTTTAAAATGATTGGAAACAACATTACATTAAAAAAAAAAAAAAAAAGCCTGGTTAGACTTTTAGTCAAGGGTACAAAAAACAAGTTGCTATTTGTATTCCAGATATTTTTTAAAAATATAGTCTGCTGAGTGGAGAATGGCAGCTTGGAAAAAATGTGGGCTTAGAGGACCAAAACCCTATGAGGGCACTCTGCATTTTATAACCCAGCTTTTCTTTAAAAGGAGCTAGAGCTGCCCTGGAGAGGAAGGGGGAAGGGAAGCAGAAAGCAAAGGAAGAGAAGTGGAGAAGAGAATTTCTCGTTCAAATAATCCCATGGTTTTCAGCAAGGTCAAAAGTCTGAGAGTTCTCTGGTGCCTTGGGGAGTGGGACTAAGGAAAATGTGATTTGCCAAGGTCAGCAATTTCTGACACTCATTCAAATTCTAGCCTTAGGGGGGTAGCTGTTTGAGGAGAGCAAAGGAAGAGATGGCTTGACTAGATGACATTTAACATCAGTAGGAGACAGGCGGCTGCAGCAGCTTGCTTACTCAATGCCATGGGAGGCATTTCCAGAACAAACAGAGTCACCTCTTAATTGCCTGCATATGGATTTCCCACTAGGTGGATTCTTCTTAAAATCTGCAGTTGGCATTTCTAACGTGCACACTCCAGAGTTCCTTCGTTTCCCTATGAGAGAGGATGTGCTTTGAGAACCCACTGTTGTCTGGAAAGTCAACCTAGGTGAAACTTGTTAGAAGTGTATAGCTCCTAGGAACCCATATAATTTCTCAAGCATAAACAGAGGCTTTTGTTTTGGGGGAATGGAACTAACATTCCCAGAGTACCTTGTCCATGGGTATGTCTGGCTTCGTTTGTTAGTTAGAATAATTAAGGATTGATTGGTCGTGTCCTCATCTCCACCCCAAATCTAGTTCTTTTAAGTGTTCTGACTAATGACAGCCTGTATTAAGGGTAGCCCAACATGAAACACAAAGCATGACTTCAATGATATTGAGAGCTTTTTTTTTTAAAGGTCACCTTGACCATTTGGGATTGTGTTTTGTTTTTACAACTCAGAATATCAACAACTAAACAGGCAGCATTCAAACCCCATATGTGAAAGCTGGTTTTGAAATAATGAGAGCATTTTGGCATCCGACGTTCATAGACTGTTGAAGTCCTACGTGGTGCATGATTCCATTGGAGGTGCTCAATGACACTGAACGAGGATTCTTGGTCTATGAACTCCCCTCTGCAGTGTCTTACCAGAAATTTCTTTGGTGGGTCAGCAATACCCCATGACTTTTGTGAATTGTCTCTGTTCTTCTTTGTTCTAAGCTAACAGAGTTTTGCTCTGAGGGAGCGGCAGGACCCTAAGGCCAAGACCAAGGGCTCTGTGGAGCAACTGGTTTCCCTCACTTATTGTTCTGTGTGGTTTCTCCGGAGCCTCACCTTTCTCTGCAATGAGGATCCCAGGGCCTCCCACGGAGGGTTGTTAGCATTCACTGAGATAATGGATGGAGCACACTTAGCGCTGTGCCAGGCATGTAGCAGATCCTTCCCGAATGGAAGTTTTTTATAATAAGTACTTGGTTCTTCTTGTACAACAGAGCAGACACTGTGGAGTCCTTTATCACTCAGCCATAAAAACCATGTGGATATTTCCTTGAAATATTCGTAAACATCTGGAAACAATTTAGTTCGAGGACACTTTAGGTAACTAAAGGGACTCATTCTTAAAATGAATATATAGTCTCATGAGACTCTGAGGTCAAAGAGCAAGTGACCAAATACTTTTACTGAATCCAGAAAGTTTTGTGATGAGAGAAAGGGGGAAAGAAAGAGGGTGAAAAAGAAGAGGCAGGAGAGAAATAGCTTTTGCTTGAAGCTAAGCGTCAGGAATATTTTGATGAGGAAGCAACATGGTGTTTACAATATCATGCAGAAGTCACAGCATTAGACTACCCCTCGTGTATTTGGGGGGTGACTTCTAAATCTGTTGTCATCCCTCTCTAGAAATTTGAAATGTTATTACTATTTTCCCATTAACCAAGAGATCTTGGGAGATAAAATAAAACCTAGACCCCCCCTTACACTTTGTACTCAGAAAGCAATAAAAAATAGCTTGAGAAAACAATAATACTCAAGGTACAGTGTGGTTCAGGAAAATGTAATGTCGCATGGGCTCAGTAAATATCTCTAAAATTGGGCTATACTGGTAGCAATATGAAGTTGACTGATTCTTTTCTATTATTCTTAAAAATTGCTTTTATTTAACGAATCCATTTGAAAAAGCAATTAGATTTTTTTAATTTGACCTTACTGATAACATAAATTGAGGTATGTTGCAAGGGTTCCGAAGCTTAGCCCTTCAAAATTAATTTCAGATTTATGCTCAAGGTTATTTAGTCTTTAGAAATTTATTTACCTAGTAAAGTTTTATTTTTAAAAAATGTGAGTATCCTTATTTATTTAGCCAAGTAAGGATATTAAATAAACTTCCTACCATTTTCTCTATTATTTTAGGAAAAAAAGGACATTATAGCACCAAATAACAAAATGACTGTAATCTCAAAGCCAATGGATTTAGCTGAAGAAGAAACCCACCATATTGTTCTTATCCCCCCTCCACATTTTATTTTGGAGTCTTGAAAATTTTGCCTTTGTTCTGAAGGGATTCTTGACTGGTAATCTCTGGTTGAAGCATTTTTTGATATACTTCATTATACGGTTGCTGATTTCATTAATGACACTCATTTGATGATTTCGTGGTGACCCAAGTTCAAGTAAAATTGATATTATCCTTTAGCTATACGTCTTTTGGTTCCTAGTTCCATGACGGTACATGAACAGCCAAGTACACAGTTAAAGCCAGATGAAAGATAATTTGAGCTAAAAGTAGACATTTGGGACATGAATTATTGATTTGAAGTTCTACTAAATCCACCAGGATATATTTTTTTCCTAATCCACTGGTACCCAATCTCATATTCCCCAATTTATTAGGGGCAGTAAAGGGAATTTTTACTGATTTTCAGTATTTCAAGACACCTAATAATATATATTTATCCTCTACAAACAAACAAAAAACTTTAAGATTTTTTTGACTGCATCAGTTTTAATATAGCGTGACTCTGAGGAGCCCTGAACAGTGTTAGAACACAGTAGGGACTCATCAAAGAACTCAATGAATGCAGGAATAAATGATGATATTCTTGCCTGTCACAAGCTAACCTGTACCATAGAAAGACAATTTTGAATTTACTTAATGCAAGTGACAAAATATAGTTTACTTGGTAGAAAGGGAGGTAAAACATGGAATCTATGGAGGGAAGGCAATCGGTGGAGCCGAAAAGATTGAGAGCATTCATATTTGGTGAAGATATGTGTGGAAACAAGGCTGTACTTTGAGGGAGCTATATGCACTTAATCTTCTGTTTGTGACTGGAAGTCTATGCTCAGAAGGACATGGGTGTTTTGCTTTTGCTTTTTGTTTGTTTGTTTAACTTTCAGTAGTAGGTAGTTCCGGGGTCCTTATATTGATCAGCTTTAAAAAAAAAAAAATCATTTTATTTCTTAGGTCTTATTTTTGCTTTAGGACACCAGGTGGCGATATGGGGTGAGGTGTGGGGAGCTAGGGGCGCTGAGATTGGATCCTGTCATATGAAAAAGTAAGCCTGTGGATGGGGATCTGGAGACCAGATTGATCAGTGTGCATTTTAGAGACAGACAGACAGACAGATGAATAGATCACAAAAGGGAAAACTTTTTAAAGATTTGGTTACCTTTAGGCTGAGAAAGATGAGGTTGGCATGAACCATCTGTATGAAACATTTTTCTCATGAGATTCCAGACAATATTTCACTTGGAAAATTCAGGAGCTACCAGACAGTCTCTAGCTCCTGTCAGCTTTTTTTTTTTTTTTCAGTGTTTCATTATAATTAAGATTCTCTTTCCTCTCTTCCCTGCATTCGTTCACTGAAGAACACCTACAATGTTCCATGCACAACACTAGAAATATTGGTTTATGTAAGGTCCAGGCCTTGCCCCCTACATGCTCATAGTTTTAAAAATGCAGACAAATGAATCCTAAATTGGCAGTATGAAATGAGGTCTAGAATGGAGTCAAGATTATGGCAGGATAAAGAAGGGTTGCAAAGGATGGAGATGTTATCAAGTGGCCAAGGAAAAACTTCATGGAAGATAGGAACTTTGAGTGGAAGAATGAAAGATGAATAGATGTCCATTGCTTAGAATAGATTGAGGGGGGGAGATTATTATAATAGTCAATTTTTGTCACCGTGAACAGTTCAAGTGTGTGTGGCGTGTATGAGAAAAGTTGGTTGGGTCTTAGCATTTATTAATAATCATTCTCGAAAGCACAATCAGTAATTACCATCAGTAAACTAGTGTTTGAATTTGAAAATAGGAGAGAATACACGTTTGGCAAAACTTGACTTCCCATCACTCCTCACAGGTGAGAATTTGTGTGATAAGAGTAATTATAAATTGGGCTTAAATATGCAAAATTTGGGGGGGGGTCAGGATGGATATATATGGGCTACCCGGATTCAGTGCCAGAGAGGTCCTAGAAGTATGATTCTGGGAAGGGTAGGAGTAAAATAAAATTTAGGAACAATTCAAACAGATGGAAATTTCAGAAAATGCAAGAACCTAGAGAAAGAATAAGTTGGCTTGATTCAAGTGGTGTCATTGGTATCAGAACAAAGGACCGCTTGAATTGATCAGAGGCAGTGCATTAGAAGAGGCTTGATTGCAGGGAGAACACTCTGTCTAGACAGACCAAATGGGTCTAGTGAGGATAGTGTTATAAACAGGTGCTTCTCTCACCCAGTTTGAGGATGGATAATACCACTAATGTTTTTGGGTGGCTGTGGAGAAAGGAAGGTAAGCCTTTCAAGTGAGAGATGCATTTTGCTCACCACTGTTTTTTCAGTGCCAATCAATACCTGGAAAATTGTTGCTCAAAAGGTGTTTATTGAAGAATAGTGAAATAAAGCACATGGGTTGGGTGCCAGCCAGCAAGCAGAGATTGAGTTAATATATTTATCAGCCAATCTAGGAGTGAAATATAAAGTCACGTTAATATATTTATCAACCAATCTAGGAGTGAAATATAAAGTCACGTCTTAGAGACTGCTGATGGATACTGTCAGGTCAAACACATAAGTAGTGAGAATCAACTTGTTTTTTTCGAGTTGCTGCTCCAATGAATTCCAACCTCACTGAGAAGAAAATTCTTTCCTTCCTTCCTTCCTCCCTCCCTCCCTCCTGTCCCTCCTCTCATCTTCCCTCTCCTTTTTCTCTTTTTCATGTTTTTTTTCAGGTACATTGAGTTATGTTTTCCTCAGCTTCCTTCTCTGCTCCTTCTCTCCCTTTCTTTTTACCTCTCCTATCTTCTATTTCTCCCTCTTCTGCCTCCCCCACTCCTTCTTTTTCCCTTCTTCTTTCCTCTTCCCCCTCCTCCCCTCTTTTCCCTCCCCTGTTCTCGTATGAGTGACAAGTATAGTATTGAAAATAAAGTAAAGGAGTATAGTCCCGAGAGCTTAATGGAAAGTGGGAAAACAACCCTTGTGCTCTGGGTGGTTCACAGAGTTCTGGCAGCAGGTTTCAGGGGACTATGGGACCTTCTGTTGGGATGGAGGACATGGTGCCTTATCACAACACTTAAGCCTACTTTATTGCAACATTAATTCAAGAAACATTTAATGTACAACTGTGTGTACCTGGTACTGTGTTAAGCACTCTGAAGGGGTATAAAGTTCCTTGTTCTTCAGGGAACTTAAGAGTTGGTTGATGGGTCTAGAACCTAGACTCTAAGTTAGATATAGAAACAAATAAATACAATATCAAGTAGAAAGGGATACTGTGAAAGAGGAATGGATTATATGATAGGACAGTTATATTTATCTTGGCAGTTTAAAATTGGAGTAGGAAGGATCTATTCCAGAAATACATTTCCAAGCAATACATTTCTGTACATTTCCAGGAAAGAATAGGTGTTTATATTAACAATTGTCAATGATCAGGAAGTCCTTCCAATAGCTTCCAATAATCCTGATGAGTTAAGAACTAATTTCTTATTTTTCCATAGTTCTAACACCTTTGATTAACTTTTAATTTGAAAGGTTTATTTAACTCAAAAGGAAGGCCTTAAAAATCTCAATAAATGGGAGTTAGTAAATGTCTTGGAATATGCTTCCTTGATTCACTATTGAACTGTGTATTAGCATGTAGCTAACACTTTAGAAAGTACCTAAAGGATAACTTTGCATTATTATTGAATATAACCTTACATTGTAATAAGCATTATAATCTTACATTATTATTAAGTGGCTGCATTACATATATTTGATGGAAAATGAAAACATTTTATTTCAGACCACTAGCATTCTCGTATTATTTATTAGTCAGATTTGTCCTGAATATAGAATCATTTTTTTCAAGATAAGAAATGAGAGTCTACAAGTAATGAGGTTTGGAATGGGTCCAATAGAGAACCTTTGTGGAAATAAGTGAAAGAAACCCTTAACTCTCTCTCTGTCTCTGTCTCTCTCTGTCTCTCTCTGTCACACACACACCGGCCTATCTTACATTTTTCTGCATCTAGGGCTTTTGAAATTTTTATATCATCAAGAAGGCTTACCTTCTGCAGAAAGCCCTTGACCCTGAGGTACCTTGGGAAATTTTAGGAGTCTGCCTAATCCTATATATATTCCAGGCAAATTTTGACAGCCTTATTGCTTTTCATCATTAAGTGATCCTGGAACTTTTCCTAAATAGTCGGGCATATTAACACCGGCATCTTGATTCAGTTCCAACCCAACCTTCAATTTATTCCACTCAGGCTAGTCACACAGCATTCTCCCCCACTCCTCCTGTGACCTGAGCCATTCTGGGAAACCCATGTGCGTGCTGTTAATATATGTAGAGTTCTCGGGAGACAGAAGCTACAGAAAAGCCAAATACCATGGTTTTGTTATTATTTCTAATCACAGGGCTCTGCCTCAGCGGAATGAAGGTGAGAAAAGATGAATTAGCATTGATAAATGACTTGCAAGATAGAATATGCTGTAGAAAGGTTCTAAATATTACTATAAGGAGTGGAGACAGCATGCAAATGTGATTAAGGAGGTGGGGTCAAAGGGCAAATGCTGGAATATGGGTGCACTTCGGGTCAGTGTGACCGAATTCTGCAATGATGTAATTTCCTGCGCATACCAGTCTCAGAGGCAGACTCTCAGGAAACAGGATATTTGATATGGCAGTCCTGCCTTACTTACAAAGGGGGCCAGGAAAGAATAACAGTTGACTTTCTTGCTGGGCTGCGATCCCCCACTTCCCCCATCCTCCACGCTCACTACACTCCACACCCACCATCGTAAATAATTTGAAAATTTGTGCTGCCAGGTAAAAGTTGCTCAGCCAGACTCTTAAAAGGAAACTTTTATATAAGAAGTTCGGTGGTAGGGGTAACGTGATGGAGGACAGGCAATAAGGGGGGTGGGTCCATTTATTCCTTGCAGTTTCTCAGAGACCGAGTTAAAAAGTTCAGAAGCTCAGATCTCGAATGGTACTACATTTCCAGATGAGACAAGGAATCCAGGAAAATGCATTTTCTCAGAAATCTGATCTTACTGAAGGCGATATGTAGCGGCAAAGCAATGCTTCTATGTTCTATAGAACTCAGGTGAGTTTTTGCCCACAAAGTAAAATGGTGGGGAGCATTAATTCCATTTTATTTACAAATATTTACTTCCTCATGGTCATGTTTTCTGCTTGTGAGAAGTGGGAATAGGATCAGGTACCACACAGAGATTCCCTGAGGCAAATCCAGTCTTCGTGATCTAAAGCACTTCGCAGTTTTCACTAAGGAAGGGTGCTACCATGAAGGACTTCATCCTACACATGTTATTCTTTTGCGCAGGTGTGTCCAAAGCCCAAATGTCAGTACCACAGAGTTTCGGTTTCTCTCCTGGGTTTTTTATAGTACGGGCCAACACATGAAACACAGGAGGAAGGTTGGATCAATGTTTTTAAGTGAATTTAGGAAAAAATATTGACTTAAGAGAATCCTCGTATTCAAACTTGAGTTTGTAAGTGGTCGAATCAGATTGACTCTAGGATCCGGAATTCCTTCTGTGGTATTCCTGGCAGACAGGAGCCAGGCTTGCTTAAAGATGTTCACAGAGCAGCTGTTTTCTTTGTATGGTGCGAATTATAAGAAATTTTTGTGTGTGTATCTGCCTGTGTGCATATAATACATACATATGCCCTGTGAGAGGCATGTTTTTTAACGTAACTGCATTTTCTCTTTGAAAAGCTAGTCACATGGGCTAAGACGTGTGCACGTACTTATGGGGAAAATAATTGGGATAGCACTTAAAATCTGGGAAATGTACCCCCAGTGTTTACCAGTGTTTTAAGAAGGCATATTTATGCTTTTAGAAACAAGCGTGTCTTTTTATTGATTCAGAGACTTCTACTATTCACAATGAGCAGATTGTAAATAAAACTTCATTGATTTTCTTTTTTCCTTTTCCTGCTTCAGCCACTGGAGGCTAAACGAGTAACAGCTGTGCTTCAAGTGTTCCTATAGATAAAAATTAAAGTACGGTAACATCTAAGGATGTTTTCGTTGTTGGCGTAACAAGACATATAGGAATTAAGAGGTGGCTAAAGACATCAGCTCTTCTGACTTGTCCTTCAGGCTCTTCAGGCAACAAATTAGAAAACTGGCCAAGCCAAAGAAGCCAGTGTACTGGGAGATTTCTGATCTTGCATGCAGTTGGGTCTGGGTCACCCATTGGGATGTCTTCAGAGTCCTGATGTATAAGATATCTGACGTTACCATGGCTGAAGGCATTAACTGCACCCAACAGACTGTCAGTGCCGAGAAAGGGCTGCAGAAGGTGTCCCTCCAAACCTCTTATTTGCAGTATGGGGAACCTGAGGTGATTCGTACAAGATCAGCTATCTAGTTGCAGAATTGGAGCTGGAATTCAAGCTCCTGATCAATGCCCACTATGCTCCACCCATGGCTCCCCATAGCTGCATTTTGGTTGTGACCTCTCAGAATCAGAAGCTATATCGGTATTCTACACCCACGCATTTGATCCCTTGCCCCCATCCACCCCCTTCTTTTAGTAAAATCTTTATGGAAAGTATTCACATACACTTGGTGGAGGGAGGGAGTGTCCTTGGGTGGAAATGTCACTCTTTCATGCTGAGAATTTATACATGCAGGAGAGTCACAGCCCCAGTTAGATAGAGGAGAGTGTTTTCTTTTTGTGAGTCAAGACCAGAAAGAAGCCTTTTCTCTTGCCAGTGTACCTGAGTTTTTTTCACTTGGACATATAAGCTCCCAGCCAACGATAGTTTCTGTTAGTTCCCATCACCTCAAATTCACTTCTCTCGTCAACAGGAAATCTGGCGGAGGTAGGAACTTGCATCTTTCCCCCATAGCTGTCCTGACCCCCTCTTCTCTTTTCACCTCTTTTTCTGGGTATACTCTTTTTGTTGTTGTTCTATTCTCTGGGACCTTTGCTGGAACCTCAGCTGAAACCAGCATGGGCTTACCCTAACTGAGGATGCTTTTTCTGGGACCTTCCAGATGTTCAGTGTGGAGGAACAAAATGGAGACATGCTGTCCTCTAGACTTCAGCATGAAAGGCTTCAGCCTTTCAGGTCTCTCTGTCAGTGGTGGTGTGCGTGTCCGAAATCCCGTATCAAAGAGACAGAGAAGATCAACACTTCACACCTGGCCGGTCACTCATCCATGGTACAAAGTAGGCACGAGCTAGGAAGAGAATGACCCCTGAAAAGTCCCAGGGCCATGTGGCAGAGAGACAAGCCAGGCCCGCTTTTCTGCGGCTATTTAGAAACTCAGCAGGCGTTAGCCCCACAGTGCGGGAATGATGGTAAATGCATCACCAGCCACAACCAGCAGGACATGTCTGTATTATAGAAAAAGGCAGCCTTGAATCTCAATATCATATTTTAGGTCTTTGGCTGCCTGTCGCCTAGTGAGCAATTCTCAGCCACGACCGTACCACAGTATTCCAATGGTTATGAAAAGATAACACAAGGTGAAACTGCAGTGCTGAAGAGATGTGGTTAAGATTTGTCAAGCCATTCAAAGTTCTTTATAAGTATAAATACTTCCCCCAATGACCCTTATGAATCCAATTTTCCAGTTTCAAAAGGGCAAGGAGCACATTTTGCCATTTGTGCAAAAAATTAGTATCTTTACATGCAAATTACTTTAAAAGCTAAGAAAACCTATAAAACTTTAAGTGTCCCACACCAGGAGGCTTAAACTAAGAGTCTTTGTCAAATAAAATGAATTCTCCAAGATCTGCTTTGAGCTACTTTCTTTGCATCTAAGCACAGCCTCTCTTAGAGGAAGGAAACAGTAAAGTTCTCACACAGAGAGAAAACGTTTACCACTCAGTAAAAATCCCTGGGCTTCGCCGTATGAAAGCTTTCATTAAGCTGAGCTCACTCCTCCATGAGTTAATTTAGAGCACCAATAAAAGGAGATTATTTTTGGACTGAGAATCTGCCTGGCACATTCTTTGAACCTAATAGAGCTAAATAAAGCTATCCAAACTCCGGTGATTTTTAAAGGAGGTCACCCACAAGTGATAGCCCTGAGATCATTTTTATACACATAACAGACTGTGCAAGGCATGCTCCAATCAGGAGAGATTAAGAGCTTCATATATGAATAGACCTACTCCTTAAATACGCTTTAACAGGAAAAGATGTGGAATGTGAACGTGCAAGTGTGCGTGAGTGCACACTTGTGTGCACGTGTATATATGCACACACACTCAATCAGTCCAGGAGGCAGCAGAGAAACAGTTTTGGCTGCGGCACTGGGCAAATCCACTGGGCAAACCACTTAATGTCTTCGGCTCTCCGTTACTTTATTGTATAATGGGAACAATTGTTTCCCATGAAGGGTTATCATATTGGATATAAACAAGCGTGTGCATTCATGGTCACCTGACAATATAATATTTTAGTTGATATCTTTTCCTTGCCTGTAACTTTATATTTTTGTATCTGTCTTTTCCTATTTATTTTTTTATCATAATAAGTGTAAAATAACCTCATCATAGAAAATGAGAATAGAGTATAGAAAAGGCAGTAAGGGGGAAATATTCGTTATTGCATCACTCTTAACATTTTGATTTATTTCCTTCCAATCTTCTTGTTTTTGGCTGAATATTGTTTTATATAGTTAAGAATATGCCAAGAAAAAGAAGGGGTTCCTGGGTGGCTCAGTTGGTTGAGCATCTGACTTCAGCTCAGGTCATGATCCCTGGGTTTATGGATTTGAGCCCCTCATCAGGCTCTGTGCTGACAGCTCAGAGCCTAGAGCCTGCTTCAGATTCTGGTCTCCCTCTCTCTCTGGCCTCCTTCTGTTTGCACTCTGTCTGTGTGTCTGTCTCTCAAAAATAAACAAACATAAAAAAAGAATAGAACATATGTATAAGTTGTATTCATATATATGAATACATATATACAGGTGTTCTTTCATAGTAAAATGCCTTTATAATATAACTCTTCATATCGCATATCCCCCGTCCTTATCTTTATAAACATCACCAACATCATCACTTATTGAACACTCTGTAGAAACCATATATAAGTAGTTTGCCTATGTTATTTTATGTCATTTTCGTGAAACATTGATGTTTGTATACCAAGACAGATATAGCCAATAAAGATAAAATATCGAGGAAAATGATCATATTAATCTGTTAGCTTCTGAGAGAAGTTCCAGGAGTATCAGGATTAGTTAAACTAATTTAAGTGGCAACGAAGTGGTGGTAACACTCATCATGACCTCAGACTTTGGACAGTTAAAGCTAAGTAAGGATGTATGCGTATGTTTCTTAGTAATGATCTCTTGCCACTTATATAAGCACTTGAAAATACAGGGTTTTTTTTTTTTTAAGTTTTAAAGTGTGGAAAACAAAGCATGTCTTTGTTTTTCTGTCCCTAGGGGATGAAACCATTTATAGATGGGTTGATGCCTCAGTGAAATGCCAAAAGGCTTCTCCTGAGAATACATAGGCACCATTCAGTGTTTAGGAGGGTGTTTTAGCATCACAGTAGAGGCCTTTTGCTTATTAAAATCCACTGTTTTTCTGACCATTGACCCACTAAATGGAGCAGCTGAGAGGAATAACACCATATTATTTCTTTAGCTTTGGGAAATCAATCTTGCAATTTCCATTTTTATCAACAGAACACATTCAGAGCAGAATTGGAGCAAAGTTGCTGCCGACTGGACTCGGCCAAGGAGCCTTAAGCACTGACTTCCACAACAGTTGTGTCTATCTGGGGAAGGCTTGCTGGTCTACCAGCCTCTGCTTGCAAGAGGTGGGGGAGTCAGCCCGCACAGGGGAAGAGGGTGGGTGGGGAAGAGTGTTGGGGGGGGGGGCCTGGAGAAGGGACTCCTGGCCCTTAAGTTTCTAATCCTCCCTTCAGAGAGGCCTGCTGGCCCCCAAGGCTGTTGTTCTTCCGTGTGCAGTGTTGATGGCCTGTAATCTTTTGTCAGAGTAATTGACGGTGAAGTCTGCACTTTTGCAGCTAATGATAAATAGGGCTTTTAAAGGTTGTAATTTCTTGTTTAACCGATGCCAGTTGCAAATACTTTGTGCCGAGGAATAATTCCTCTCTGCCAAATAAAATACAGGGGAAGTCTGTGGCGTGTTTTTCAATGTATTGTTAGTCACAGCTTGCCTGACAGAGCACTTTCTGTGCAGGAGATAAATGTGTGGGCCGTCTGGCTGCCAATTTCAGCACAGAAAGGACTTTTCTTGTGGAAAAAGCTTTTCTGTTTCCCCGGCAAACATGAAGAAGGTTTTGTATTTCTCTTTTTTCTCTTTTATTTTTATTATTTCCCAAGACTCTTTCAGAGAGGTAAGTTTTTGGTTCTCTGGAAGCAGAAGGATTCTTTGAGGTTTTCAGGATGTCTTGCTTCTTTCTCGTTTCCATTCTGGAGTTCTGGTTCGCCTACAGCTCCTCCAGATAACTAGCAAAGAGGAACCTCCCCTCAGTTTGCAGAAAAGTGTATCATGAGCAGTGGAATCGGGGAAGAGAGTCTCAGGGGGTCTGTCGGTCACAAGACTGGAGGGGAGAAGTTATAGTAAAAGGGGCAGGAGAGTGGAAACGAAGAGAGAAATAAGGGTTCCTGCAGCTTCAGATGGAGACAGGCTGGCTTAGATGTGAAATGGGATTACTGCCTTTGAAAATGAAACCAAGTGACACAAAAATACAACGAGAAATACTAGTTTCCCTCAAAGTACAAATGGATGCGTTTCTGGGGTTTTCATATATATGTAACTATATTTTATTTTATTTTAAAATTATTTTTTTAAAAACATGTCCAAGTGTTTCTCTTTTTTTAGTATTTATTTATTATTGAGACAGAGAGAGAGCATGTGTGAGTGTGAGCACGGGGGAGGGGCAGAGAGAGAGAGAGAGAGAGAGACAGAGGATCTGAAGTGGGCTCTGTGCTGTCTGATGCTGGGCTAGAACTCAAGTGAACCGTGAGATCATGACCTGAGCCCAAGTTGGACGCATAACCAACCGGGCCACCCAGGTGCCCCAATTATATTTTAAATGTACTAGTGGAATTAGCAATTTAAAACATACTAAGGTTGGGGCACCTGGGTGGCCCAGCAAATTATGCATCTAACTTGATTTCAGCTCAGGTTATGTTCCCAGGGTCGTGGGATCGATCCCTACATCAGGCTGTGCACTGAGCATGGAGACTGCTTAAGATTTTCTCTCTCTCCCTCTGAACCCCCACTCTAAAATAAGAAAATATACATCCTGAGATCAATTTTTGTCATATCTGATGTTGTGTTTTTGGAAATTTTCCTTTTTTATGAATCAAGTGGCTTAAAGTCAGGTTCTTCAGGGACCAGGCAAGTTCAGCCCGTTTCTTTCCGGGGGAAGGTTGGAGGGTGGACACACTTCCAGTGGGTATAGAGGCTTCAATGGGCTGTGTTCCTGCAGGTTTCTAACATAGGAGCATGTGGACTTTTCAGATATATATTTGGACTCTTTGGAAAGTCCCTTAGAGCACCCCCATGCATTAAGAGTCATACTTCTTTATACCTAGACTGTGTACTTTGCATCTTTGATAACTTAGATACATAGGTACTTCATAGGTTAAAAGAAAGATGAGCAGGAGAATTAAAAACAGGCCCAGCCAAGGAGATAGTGGGAGATGATGGGCAGTGAGATATTACGGTGGAAGTTTAGGAATCAGAGAAGCCTCAAGCATCCTGATCCCTAAGAGTAGCAGGATGGGCCATGTTATTTGTGCTAACTTTCCAGGTCTATAAAGCACTGATGTTTGTCTCATGCCCAGCCCAAAGCAAGCTCTGTGCAGTTACCAGGAGGCTATCTGAAAGGCAAAAATGTTTCTGAAGAAAAATCCATTCCTGAGTCCCCTGCACTAAAGAATGAAGTCCCAAGGCTCGTTGTAAGAGGCCCTCCACCATCTGCCCTACTTTTTCTCCAGCTCCACCTTTCTCCTCTCCTCGGAGCTCTCAAATGCTCAGCTGTGGCAACACGGGAGAGTCCAAATCATATCATCTACCAGCCCTACATTCCTGAGGCGTCTACTTCTCTGAACCTCTAAAATTAGGACAATGACATGCTCTTACATGGCATGGCAGTGAGGAATGAATGAGGTGAAAATCCACTATTAGGAATGAGTAATACTGCTTTTTATCACTCTGCTCCATCTGTTCCAGACTTTTCCTCCCCGTCACAATGTCTATTTTTCCTTTGGAATTCAGTGCAATTACTCCCTCCTTTTCTATGACTCTTTTCTCACATCTTAAGATACAGTTAATTCCTCCTCTGTGCCACAGCTCTACAGTATATTCCTCCATTATTTTAGTTAGCTCACTTAAAACACTTACTTGTTTATATATCTGTTTTTCTCACTACGCTGTGAGCTCCTTATGAGGCAGTGGGGAGGCCATTGACCTTTCATACCCACCAACCAGTAGGTGTTCAGTAAACATGTTACAATGGATAGAAAGAAAAATACAAGATAGGGAAACTTAATTTCAGTTCCATGGTGTAAAGGCTCAAATAAGCTTTGGACGTTACTCATTTTAATTTGTGGCCATCTGATCATTCCATTTCTACTCAGGTCGAATGCTTTGCTTGCTTTGTTCAAGAATTACCTGTTTATAACACTCCCCCCACCCACCGTCCCATGGAGTTGGCATGTGTGTGAGGTGTGTGTGAGAGAAAAGCAGACCCACATTTCTGCTACAAATGTAATAACGTTCATCACAAAAGGACTAAAAAGAGAACTACCCAAGTTAATTTCTTAATTTCTTAGCCAGTTCCCTAGTGCTTGCCCATGCTTACAATAGAAGATACAGATTTTGATTTGTTTTCTCATGTTTTTCACTGTTCTATCATATGAATATCCTCTGAAGGGTAAACACTCAAATTTTAAATTTTATTTTGACAGCGCTTAAGGTAAAGACAGTATAATATAGCTTTTCCATAAATGGCAATCGTGGAGTATTTCAAACAACTTGGGGATTCCAGAAAGCTGAGGTTGTGGCAGCTTGGTGATTTACAGCGCCGAGTGTAATGGATGGGTACTGGATCTACACAATTATCTTGTTCCCATTGGCCTCGTGCATAATCGGATTTATGCTCCCACAATTTGGGGAGGCATGCGCAACTAGATGATTGGGAGAAGAATAGAAATAGCTTGCAGGCTCTAACCTCAACTCTCATTTGATTGCCAAATCAGATGTGTAGGAGCATTCTCTGAACTAAACACCTCTTATAAAAATCATATGATTGCAAACCAGTCCTATCGAGAAGTTGGTCTCTTTATTTCAACTTCTGGGTTGAAATGACACGCAACACACTCTCTCCAATTCCTATCCATCTCTTAAAAGTTCTTCCACTTTTTAATAGTTTAGGAAGCATATTTCCAACCCTCTGCACTCATTCAACCTCTGGTTCTGTGAGAGGCAAGCAGAGGAAAGCCTTTCAGAACTTGGACTTGGTAGCCAAACTACCAGAAGTCAAGGAACCTCAGCTGGGTGCCCCTGGGCAAGCTCATCATCCTCCCTCAGCCTCTGCCTCTTCATCTGCAGCATGGGGATTAACAATAACATGACCTCTTAGGAAAATGAAATGTGAAAATATTCCATGAAATGTACTTAACAATGGTTTCTGGCAAACAGTAAGTGCTCAGTGGTTGTTGCCAAGAAATGTTTATTAAGTACTTACTTGGGAAATCATATTCATTCAACATTAGATCCTAGAAAGTATGTAAAAGAGGTAGAAAATGTTGTCTCTGCCTTCCCAGAGTTTACAATGATATTTCCTTACTTATCTGCTGAGTATTTTGAGAAAAGTCATCTTACTTGAACTTCACTTACAATCCTTTAAGACATTTCAGACCTTTCTTTTACCTGTTAGTAAAAATACTTGAGCATTGGAAGGATGAGGAACTTGCTGACAGATAATGAGTGATAGAGACAAGATTAGCACATGGAGTTTGGCCTTCTAGTGCCATTTCCAATACACCCCAGTGTCTCTGCTTAGTAGCTCTGGAGACTCAAACCCATGGAAAACAAAGAAGACAACATGACAGTGTATAACAATGTACTAAACTGTTGGACTTGAACACTTAGTGCAATTAGAGTTGAGAAAAGAGAATAATTAATGTGATCCAAAGAAGTTGAGAAAAGTAAAATAAAATTAAAATTTTCATTAAAGGTTAAAAATAACGTACCTGCCTACTGATCATTTTGTATTCTGAATGATCCTAGATGTTGGCTTCCCCTATATATTAAATTAAATAAATGTTACTTTGCTTAGTTTTGCTAAAGTCCATAAATTATTAATACATTTTTTGTTAAAACTGCATTGTGCTATGGTATATCTTTATACCATAAGGATATGTGAAATACAAATGAAATAGCATATGTGAGGTGTTTTATGATCTTTGGAAGAAAGGCATCATATAAATGCAACCTTTCAACTCCAAAGTTATGAATACAATTACATTGTCTCTCTCTAATGGAATTCTGTCCTCTCCAACTGCACTGAAAACAAAGCAGGAAACATAGATTTCTGGTTAAAATAACCTCAGACTGCTGAAGTCCAGCAATCTCTATGCTGCGGTTAACTTTTGGCTTGAGCCCACAGAAACACACTCTGAATATTCATCATACCCAAAGGTTAAGTAGGGTGCATGAGATGTAATTGATTCATTGGCCATTGGTCACTGCAGTCATTTTACAGGACTGTATGTATGCAAACTTGTCTTTTCAACTGTACTGATTCTTAAAGAAACCTTGAGAAGCAGGATAGACTTTGGAAAGCCAGTGATACTTCCTCCTGTCTTTTGTTTTTAACTTCCTACATGGGGTAATCTTGGAGAAACTCACCTTTATGATAGTCTTTGTTGAAAAAAATAAAAGAGTAAGCAGATTTGCACCAACAGATCTGCACCCTGTGCGCCCTGTATATAATAGACTATCTACCAACTTACCTGAATCCTAAACATCGGGCCTCCTCTCTTAGCCTGGGGAATATATTCTTTTTCTGGATGCTCTACTTTTGGAAGAGGCATCAACTTGGAATCTAACTAACAGGCCTAGAATCTGTTGTTACTGGATCCTTTATAACGTTATTTTTCCAGCCCTGTCAAAAAACTTTCTAGAGGGACCAATAAAACTTACCTAGTAGCTTGGTCTGGACTTTGAAACACATACTGCAAATGGTTCCAAAGGCTCACATATTACGTGGGTCCTAGTGAGATGGTGTCACTTTGTAAACTCTCAGAGTTTAATTGAAGAGTATCCTTAGGGATTCATCTTTAACGCATGCTCGCTCTTTTTTTTTTTTTTATTTTTTGCCACTTTCCCTCCTCCATGTCTGCATTATGCAGCAATTTATGACTCTGTTGATACAGCACTTGGTTGTACCAGTGAACACAGCTTGGCAATTGACTTCACCTGGAACATCACACAGTCTGCCTTGTTTTATTTACATTTGAAACATCTGAAATATCTATTTAAAACAGTATATGTGCGTGGGAGTTTTTTGTTTGTTTGTTTGCAGCTGATTCCAGCCAGCACTGATATCACATGAGCCATTGTCTTGGAGCTCCTACGTAGAAACTGATAAGTCAAAGTGACTTACCAGATCTAGTTGGCATGAGACTAGGTAATCATGATAGGTATCATCAGTTTTAGCGGGCTCTACAGAAAGCCCAAACAAGTAAGAGCTTTCACAATGCCACAGGTTTTTCCTTTTCCCTGTGGGCAATTGGATCTGCTTCTGGTTCTCCTGTTTATAGCACTGTTATAGTTCAACCCAGGATTCTGTGAGCTGAGTCATACACACCCATACAGACACCCACGCATACCACATAAGCACACAGACATTTTACGAGAAATATGTCCCCCATCTTTCAATGTAAAACTATTTTAAAATTCCAGAACTTTGCAAAAGCAGTTTTTCATCTTTGCAATTGTTTCAATACCTGCCAGATCTGATCATTTTCTTTAAAAATTATTTAAAAGAAAATAAGCATTCATACAGTGTTGAAATAACCCTGATATCTACAAAACTCGTCAGCAGTGTTATTGAAGACATCAAGAACATTACACATTTGACTATAGACATTTGTAGCCGTGGAATTCTATAAACTCTAGTTAATCTACTGTTAAATTTATTGATTACAAAAATGAAGTAAATATATTATTAGGTTTCTCCATTGGTCAAGTATTTGAAAAGGAATTTGTAAGTGAAAATCAGGAAGAGATATTTGAAACAGTCTAGTGCAATTTACCCTCTTCGACAGCAATAGAAATGGAAAATACCCTCTTTGACAGCAATAGAAATGGAAACCCATTTGGCAGAGTTACATTCTTAAGATTACATGGCTTGAAAACAAAATCACATGAGTTTTTAGGGACAAAGTGAAAGCCCACATTGTCTGACTTCTAGTCTACTGGAGCCCCACTCCTAATCGTTATGTAAAGACTTAACGATAAAATTCTATGAAAAAGTGTTTTGGACTATTGCATTCTGAAAAATGTGAGAAGAGGTATAAAACTATTGTATAAATCTAGTCTGGGGCTGTGACTAATTAGAGGTAAGCTTTGATATAAAAACATGGGCTCTCTCCAGTCAAAAGTTAACTGTCTAATATTACTTGGTGACCACCCAACCACAGTGTCCAGCAAAGCTAGTGCCCCTTTAGCCTTGGGAAGAGCTGGGATTCATTCTAAAATGGAAGTCTCCAAGAAGGAAAATCATAATAATCCTTCTAACCAAGGAGCTTTATCTCCAAACTAACAGGTCTATAGTAATGGGAAGACGTTTACTGATACTACCAAAGGAGGTGTGACCACTATCCCTAAAAAACCTTAACAGAAATAATCAAATGAATAATATGAAGGAGCCCAGAAAAAGTCTGCAAAAAACACATCTGAATAGCAAAAAAGGAGCAGATGTCCTTGCAAATAACTCCCCCTTTGGCTAGATAAAAATTTATACATCCTAAGATGTCCCCACTTTTGCCTAAATCCACTGTCATACACCTACGTTTCTTAACCAATTTATGGCAAACATTTTGTTTATAAAACCTGATTTTCCAGAATCTCTTCTTCCCCCTACTCACCTAATCAGCATATGTTTCTTATTGGGGTCCCCTGAGTTCATAAAATCTTCCTGTTTATCCCTAAGATGCTTCATTTTAAAGGTGCCGACTTTCCAATAAGTTAATCATGTCATTAACTCTGCGATGTTAATTGGAATTGCAGAGGAATAGAAGTATCGTAAGAAGAAAGCTGGCAAGCAACAGTTCTGTCAATGGCTGGGGAATGGCTATGGTAGAATTACACACTTGCCTGCTCCCATTTGTCCTGCCTCTTGCTTCAACATATTGCTATCAAAGTTCTTTCTTGAAAGTAATTAACTAGTTTGGAAGCAATCTAAAAATAAGGGAAATCTGGAAAAAGACTTAAGGATTTGGAAGGAAGACCACCTGTGTTAGCACCAAAAGCACATTGGAAACAGATGCCAAGGAAGAGAATGTTTTTGGTGGCAATGAAGAAGCTGTTGTTCTTACCCTTGGTTATCCTCCTTTCCTGGTATCTTTTTTCTTTAATCAATAAAATTGGTTATTAGGTCCTTCCTCCATCCTGGCTTCTTCCTGTTATGAGTTTAGCAGTCTGAATTCTCCTTGCCAACTTTCAGATGATGAGGAGTTGGAAGTGGTGGCCATGACATGACTCACAGTGACACATAGATTACTCATAGGTTTCCACTCCAGGCGGACAAAATCACCTATTAACAAGGAGTTCTTTAGGGCTGTTCAACAACAGGGGACATGATTCAGTGGAATAAGATTATTCCACATAGATTTTTGAGTGTTTTGCCCAAAACCCCTTTTTTAAAAATTTCATGTGACCTTAGTGCATCAGCTTCCTAACTAGTTAAAACAGTCACACATCTTTGGAGAGGAAATCACCATATAATTAAGGTTTAGGAGTGGTTGGCAGGCAGTTATGTCACTGTATGGTAGAGAATGAAGTAGCCAGGCTTTTGCCCAAGCTCCTTTGCCAGTGAAAAGGAACAGAAAACACAGTGACTAGAAATGACTAACTAGAAGAAAATACAACCCAAAGCTAAACATATTTTTTGGCACGCAGAAATGACCATGCCAGGGCATATCTAAAATGGTCAGTAATTCCATATGTGTCATCATTATCAAGGCCGAATGTTTATTGGGTGCTACTAAGATGTATGGGGCTCCATTCTATAGGCTTTGCTCACCTGCCTTCAAGGCTTGCCTTCTAATTTTGGGAGAGAATTACCGATGCAAAGTCTTGCACAGAGAAAGTCCATGAGAGACCTGGATAACACATGCTCCTGGAATTTACATGTCTTATAAAGAATGCAGTAAACCTTCCTCTCAGGAATATTGATGAGCCAAGACTTTACTGAAACTCATCCCCAAAGGGGCTGTCAGGTTTGGTGGCTGAATGTGAACTGATCAGAGTGTGCCAAATAGTCATTTTTGCCAAGCATAGTTAACATAGTCATCCCAAGAAAAGTGCCTAAAATATACCAGGCACTAATGCCACGTGCTGGGACGCTACAGTTAACAAGTGAGAAATCGTTCCTCATGGAGCTTGTATTCGAATGAGACAGTCAGCAGCAATAATTACAGATGGTCAGAAGTGTTGTTGTAAAGCAGATGGTTCAGGTGCTGGGCAGAGAATAATGTTAGGAAGTCTGCTTCTAGTTGGTGATCAGAGAAGATCCCTGTGAATTGCCAACAGAAAAGATCCCTGTGAATTGCCCCTGTGAATGAGGCTTGGAGAAGGACAAGGAGCATTGAGGTAGAGTCAGCGGATACAGGTAAGGCCTAGGTTGTGTTGTTAGGCAGAATCAAGGTCAAAGGAGAATATAAATGAAAGGCAAGGAAAATGTCACCACTGTCTGCAGCACAACTAGAGTAGGGTGAATGGAGTGACAAGTCGCGGTGTGGCTGAGAGAGGGATACTGGACTTTAATAGGACAGAGAAAACCTCTGCTGACTGTCCTTGGACGTACCACCCATGCTGCTGTCTCTACCCTCCTCCCTTGCCCATTATTGGCTCTGCTGGCTGCCACCCTCCTGGAATATCTCTTTGTTACTGTCACTTTACTTTTCAAGTACTTGCGACTTTTTTCCCCAAACCAGTTATGAAGTTCTTAAAAGCAGACTGCACAGAGGAGTTGTCAACATCTCCCAGAGCACCTATTTGCCTGACACGTAGCATGTGCTTAATACATATTTGTTCAAATGAACAAGGTGCTAGTGAAAAACCTGTGAAGGTCAAGATTGAGTGTGACCATTGTTAGTGAGGCCGCTTTGGGGATTAGCCTAAAGTGCTTGATATAGACAATGTTCTCAGCAAGGCCACTGTCAGCTAATCCATGGTTAGGAGGTCAAGACTGATAGAAGAAAGAAAAGAAATAGTTATTCTCATTTCTGTTTGCCAAATTTAAAGATTAGAATAGCTGTCTCTTAGGAACCTCTTGGGTTTCCTCTTTCTCTAGACTGTGCTTACAGGTGAACTGATTTATTTTATTTATGTATTAATTAAGTGATTAATTTATCAGAGAGAGAGAGAACGTGCAAGTGGGAGAGAGGCAGAGGGAGAGAGAGAGAGGGTCTTAAGTAGACCCCATGCCCAATACAGAGTCCAATGTGGGGCTCAACTCGGGGCTCAACCCCACAGCCCTGGGATCGTGACCTGAGCCGAAACTAAGAGTTAGACAGTTAACTGACTGATCCACCAGGCACCCCTTCCACACCCTACTTTTTAAATTTTCTTTTAAAATAAAGAGTCACATTGATTCCAGCTTGGAGACTGATCTTTGCAGAGCACTCTGGGTATGGCAGAACAGGTCAATCCCCTGGGCTTTCTCCAGGCATGGGTAATCATAGTATAGTCTTCTTCCAATACAACGTCTAGCCAAAGATGTTCCAGAACAAAGACAAAACAAAATAAGGCCAAAGAAAAATACAACAGCAATAACAACAAAGGACAAGATTCAAACATCTCCTTAAATAAGCTATTATTCATAGTTTTCTGTTGGGCAAGACATGGAAAATATAAAACAATTCTAGAAACCTACAATGCTGGATTTGAAAGAGATCTTAGTCACCTAGTCCAACCTGTAATTTTGCCAGTAAATCCACTGAGGCTTAACACCACAGGTTTGGCCAGTAAACCTCCTGGGTTAGAATCTGAACCTCCTGATTGCCATTCCAAAGCCCTTTCCACAATTGCTCCATAAGCCATTTAACACAAAATACAAGGGGGCTCCTGGGTGGCTCGGTTCGTTGAGCACTCAACTATTCATTTCGGCTCAGGTCATTATCCCATGGTTTGTGAGTGTGAGCCCCTGGTTGGGCTCTGTGCTGAGCACTGAGTGTGGAGCTTGCTTGGGATTTTCTCTCTCCCTCTCCCTCTGCCCTTCCCTGCCTCATAGGTGCACACCCTCTGTCTCTCTCTCTCTCTTTCAAAATAAATAAACATTTGAAAACAAGAATTATCTTTAAAAAATAGAAGGAAATGTGCATGCCTAATTGTTACAATTCTATATTTTTTAGTCCTTTTTAACATGTATTAATTTTTGAGAGACAGAGAGTGACAGTGTGAGCAGGGAAGGGGCAGAGAGAGAGGGAGACAGAATCTGAAGCAGGCTCCAGGCACAGAGCCTGATGTGGGGCTTGAACCCATACACCATGAGATCATGACCTGAGCTGAAGTCGGATGCCTAACCCACTGAGCCACCCAGGCACCCCTAATTGTTACAATTTTAAAAGTATGTATTGTTTATATCTAAACCCATTTTACAGTCAAGAAATTTGAAACACAGAGATGTTACAGTGTGGTGTATTCCTCCAAAAGATATTAAGCTTTGTATCACTATGAGGCTTTTTTTTTATTCTTGAAGGAGAATTTTTTAAAATATAATTTATTGTCAGATTATCTTCCATATAACACCCAGTGCTCATCCCAACAAGTGCCCTCTTCAGTGCCCATCACCCACTTCCCCTCTCTCCCATCAACCCTCAGTGTGTTCTCCGTATTTAAGAGTCTCTTATGGTTTGCCTCCCTCCCTCTCTGTTTGTAACATTTTTTCCCCTTTGGCTCCCCCATGGTCTTCTGTTAAGTTTCTCAAGATACATATATGAGTGTAAACATATGGTGTCTTTCTCTGATTGCCTTACTTCACTCAGCATAATTCCCTCCAGTTTCATCCATGTTGCTTCAAATGGCAAGATTTCATTCTTTCTCATTGCCAAGTAGTATTCCATTGTATATATAAACCACATCTTCTTTATCCACTCATCAGTTGATGGACATTTAGACTGTTTCCATGATTTGGCTATTGTTGAAAGTGCTGCTATGAACGTTGGCGTCCATGTGCCCCTATGCATCAGCACTCCTGTATCCCTTGGGTAAATTCCTAGCAGTGCTATTGCTGGGTCACAGGGTAGTTCTATTTTTAAGTTTTTAGGACCCTCCACACTATTTTCCAGAGCGGCTGCACCAGGTTGCATTCCCACCAGCAGTGCCAGAGGGTTCCTTTTTCTCCACATCCTTGCCAGTCTCTATAGTCTTGAAGGAGGATTTTTAATTTCCTTTCACTGAAACATTATTTAAAAGTACCAAGCTTCTTATGTTGACCATTTTAGTATATTTTAGTCTTCATTTTAGTCTGGTGTCAAAGACAGGAACAACACCCGAGAGGGGCTTTATTTTCTCTCCAGCTTCCCTCTTTTACTCTAAACGGTGTTGTTGCAGAGTTACTTTGGCTCCATCTTTTATTGCAATGAAATGTGAATTCTCTGTTCCTTATGGCTTTCTCTGTTACAGGCTTCTTGTCCTACAATTAAAACTTGAGATAGGGGTACCTGAGTGGCTCAGTCAGTTGAGCATCCGACTTCGGCTCAGATCATGATCTCACAGTTCGTGGGTTTGAGCCTCGCATCGGGTCTATGCTGACAGCTCAGAGCCTGGAGCCTGCTTCAGATTCTGTATCTCCCTCTCTCTCTGACCCTCCCCTGCTCACGCTGTCTCTCTCTCTCTCAGAAATTTAAAAAAAAAAAAAACTTGAGATGAAAAGGAGAGAGAGAGAGGAAAAAAACCCTTGACATGAAAAAGTTAAGGAAGTGCAAGTCATGCCTCTACTCTCAAGCATTTAAATGCCTCATAATTGTGTTTTTCTCCAACTAAAAGGGTGTTGTTCCATCACTACTGTCCTTCCAAGGGCTGAGCTTACTCACTGATGAGGTACATGTCCTTCATTGCTCTTTGCTTTCAGCTGTGCTTTTTTAAAACTGTTTTTGTACCACCTTTTTCTTTAGAACCATTAAAATTTGTTGCCAAAAAAATTGAATCATAAAAAAAAAAAAACACACGGTGGTTACCTCCCATGAAGACACCAATTTCTACTGCTAATGTCAAGATTGATGTTGTGTCATTTACAAAATGACAACAATTTCACTACAAAGGAAAAAATGGCACCAGGAGCCTATGTCTCGTCTAGAGCTGTGTTTGTAATCCCGCTCGAAATACCAGCACTACCACGGGGACCACACACCTGGAATACTGCAAGTTTAGAAAGCTTTTAAAATCTCAGTCAGAGCTCACTTTTTTCCCCATAACTTTGCCTTTCTTGGTTTTCTTTTCATCCCTTTGGCATTTACCAAAGTGCTCAGACATTTAGGAAAAAAAAAAGTCCCTGAATAAATATTGAGTAATATGACCCAAGTTTGTGTTTTTAAACATGTGGCAACCAAATTAAGTCAACCCAAGGCAAACAGGCTGGGATATCATTGAATTTTCATAGCCTGGCATTAGCCCTGGGCCTTCTTTTTCCTGACTCTATTTTTTTTTTTTTAATTCGTTTCTAGTTGAGATTACTTGTTAAAGATACCAACACCTTCCCTGTCTTGGAGTGTAGAGCTGATCTGCTTTCTGAACGTTGTCTCAAAATTTGAATGAGAAAGGAAAAATGTCTTGTTAGAAATGTCTTGACTAACAACAGGACATGTCTCAAGTGGGGCTTTGTGGACAAATGTCTGTGCATGACATCTATGGTACAAGTTTTGGTCAACCACCATGTCTCAGATCTTGATTTTTTTTTTTTAATGTTTTTTATTTATTTCTAGGAGAGAGAGAGAGACAGCGTGAGCAGGGGAGGGTCAGAGAGAGAGGGAGTCACAGACTGAAACAGGCTCCAGGCTCTGAGCTGGCAGTCAGCACAGAGCCCGACGCGGGGCTCGAACCCACGAACCGCGAGATCATGACCTAAGCGAAAGTCGGACGCTTAACCGACTAAGCCACCCAGGCGCCCCTCAGAACTTGATTTTTAAGGCTTTTATTCATTTTTCAAGTTCCCTAGGTCTCAATCCTGCACTCCTTCAAATGAACAACGCCATCTCACATATGTGAGTGGTTTTTTCACTTTCTCCACTGTTCTGCTATGATAGAAATGTTACTGATTAAATACCCACAAACAGTGAACAGAAGGAAAAAAGAAACAGCAGTGGTGGTTTTGAGCAGTCTGTCTCTGAGGGGAAACTGTAACAGCAAAATTAGCTATATAAAATCTACTGCTTACCAAATGTTCACTATGTACCAGACTATGTGCCTTCTGTGTGGTCATTACATTTTCAAATGACCCTAGAAGGTAGGTAGACTTCTGTTTTATTGTTTTGGAAACTGAGGCTCAGAGAATGAAGGTGTCTTACCCAAGGCCACACAGCCAGTAAGTGGCAGGGCCTGTGTGAGAAGACAGGTCATCCTAATTCCAAAGCCAGTTCAACTTCTCCCTTTCACTGTGCCCACTTCCCAGTGGCAGTTTAGGTGGGTCTGATGGAAAAATTCTAATTTTTCAGTGTTTTTATTTTTTACACCTAGAAATGAATTGAAAATAAATATATAAATGATTTATCTGTAGAAACATTGGGAGTAGGTTACATATCTGAAGCCAGAATTTTATTTTATTTTATTTTTTTGCAGGTGCAACAATGTTTTATTCTCTTTTATAACATTAAGAGTTTCTGTTTTACTTCTCAAAGAAACATTTTGAGTTTTGGCCAGAATTTTATTTTCATCAAAGAGAAGGTACTCGTTCAGCCGCTGGATTCCTGTAATAATAATTCCAGTATCAGATAGTTTACATCTGACTACTAATTTGTATCTATTGAGCATTGATTAGAGCTTCAATTGAATACAAACATAAACTTTGTGCTCTGAGGTTACTATCTAAATTAGACTCGAGAGTCATTATGTAAGAGATGAATCACCAGGCTCTATTCTGGAAACCAAGACTACCCTGTATGTTAACTAATTGAATTTAAATTTAAAAAATGAATAAATAAAATAGAGTCAGAGCCACATGGAAAATGCCAGCATGGGGGAAATTATGCACCTAGTCTCAGAAGAAAACTAGGGTTCCGGTATGGGACTGCATGAGGCGACTGGCTTTATATTGGGTCTCATTGGGGTACCGATCAGGAATCTTTTCAGAAAAGTGTCTTAAGAGAAGTACAGCAGATAATATGACTCAGAATTTTGTCCCTTGGAAAAGTATTGGTCCAAGTGAGGGGCAAGGAAATTAGTGAGACAGAGTCAAAAGCAATACAGGATCCATGATACCTCAAATTCTTCAGAGTTCTGTCTTTCAAAGGAGAGTCAGCTATCCTGAGAGAGACAAACATTGAGCGACATCTGCATAAAACCACTGTAGCTTTGCACAGAGCTGCTGACTCAGCTTTTGGGTCAACATTATCAAAAATAATATTTCACACTTTTTAGAGCATTTTATTCTCCAAAGAACAGATGTCCCCCAAATTACATTTAAGGTGTTTTCAGGCTCTTTTCTAAGGTTTAGGACTGATACTTGACCAAAAAGAAAGAGGGTCATTTGCCAAGTTGACCGTAAAGAAAAAAATATATACACATCAAGGACCATCACACGAAGTTCAGGGTCTGGCAGCTGCACCCAAATGTGGAAGGAGAGACCTGGGCACTCGTGACGGTTGCTGGGGTTCGGTGGTGGAGGATACTAGGTATGCTCTTGAGAAGGAGTGGACGTGCTGCTGAATGTGGCTTCGGTCATTGTGATGCACTGAGCTCTGTCTACACTGTAACAGTCACCCCCATTCAATGACCCATGTGCCGTCTATTGGGGCACGTATTAAAAGGATGCTGTCCTAATTGCATTTGGAGCTTAGTGTAACCAAAGAAACTCAAATGAATACCACAGCTGTATCTTGCTCCTTTTCATGGGCCTTGCAATAAAAGCTAAACAGTTTTTAGTGGCTTTTGCAATTATACTTCCCTTCAATTCTCCAAAGGTTGCAGGACCCGAACCACACAAATCCCATTAAAGTAAGTAGTTGTTGTGCAATGGAAGCTCCTTTGAAAACATTCTTCCGAGCCCATAAAATGATCAGCGGGCTGTTCTTTAAATCCACTTGCCTGCCATGTTTTCAACCCAAAGGAAGAAGACAAGCTTTGATGTGGTGGTTGGTTTCTGCTACTGAAGCTGGCGTTTTATCTTCTTGCATCAGATTTCTTTCCAAATTGATGTGACTCAGGCATACGAAACACATTTTTCTTCAGATTTGAGTCCTAAAATATGTTTTTGCTCTACCTTTAAATTACATTTGGCTGACCTATTTGGAATCTCCAAGGCATCTCCCACCAGATGCAGGGCAGAAAGAGGGCCGAGGTCTTTGGGAGTTAATGAAGTCTGCCTGGCGAGTGCGGCACCATGGAGAGTAGGGGTCACAGTGTGTTGTCTGGTCCCCCTGTTTGAGGATGGCCCTTCTCATGCCTCACATTGTCTTCCCCACCCACCCTTCAGGGAAGTTCCGGCAGCCATATGTGGAGCTCACTGTGAATTTCAGCCCAGAGCCAAGAACAGAGCTGGTGTTCCCTTTAACTTGTGTTTGGATGCACAAGGGACATCCCACCTATGACTTAGGGGCTCTCTTTTCAGGACCAGAGCTCATACGTGTCCTAACATCCTGATCCATTGCAAACACCATCCTCTTTAGCATCTCTTTCTCGCCTGTGCTCCTGCTTGTTGAAACCTTTCATTTATCATGGGGCTGCCTTTCTAGTAAGGAATAAAAATTAAAGATAGATTCCTGCATTTACAAAGGAATCAGAACCACACAGATTTTTCTCATGCGTAAATCTGATCACAACTAACCTATTTGAAAAAGAAACGGTAAACACATTCTCTCCTCCGCAGGAAAAGTGATCCGGAAACAAAAGAGACTGTTAACGTAACCTAACCTAAATAGTTAACGTAACTATTTGCTACGGACTGTTAAAAAGAATAATTGGAATTCAGAATAAAAGCAATCCAGCCCTTTAAAATCAGATGATTCCAACAGTTCTAATTTTCTGAGACTACTTCTGTGCTACAATTACTACCATGACTCTTAAGTTTTTATTGTCATGTCATTTATCAAGTGACCCTATACCTTTTCTACAGGAATATATGAGTGCATCAAAGTGGCAAAACATTTATACAGAAAGAATGAAACTATACTTTTTAAATAGTATTTGGTTAGGGGAGTCTGGGTGGCTCAGTTGGTTGAGTGTCCCATTCTTGATTTGGGCTCAGTTCACGATCCCATGGTCATGGGTATAAGCCCTGAGTTGGGCTCCCCACTGAGCATGGAGTCTGCTTAAGATTCTTTCTCTCTGTCTCTCTCTGCCTTTCTCCCCACTCTGAAATAAAGTATTTGGTCATATACTAAAATATATGTAGGGATTAAGAGAATGGAGAGATCAATACGGATAGAAATTATCAGCAAAGTCTTAGAGGAGGTAACATTTGGGATGTGTCACAGGAAGCAGAGATGTTGAACTGTGTCCCAGTTTAAGAAAAAGAAGGGTTGATATGGATGTGGAGAGAAGACGGAAGCAGTGCAAAACTACTGTGCAAAACCCAGTACAAACTGCACATGTTTAATTGATAAAGCAGGGACTTTCAGAGGCCACTGAAAAAGAAAATTCAAGAACATCTGGACCCAAGTAGCTATTCTAGATGAGACTGTTTACATTTTTAAATGACTCTTCTGGTAGAAATGACAACATGTGATACTCAGGCACCCTCTATCTTAGACCCTCTTTATGTAGCTCATCTGAAAAAAAACCTGTATTTCCCAGAAAATTTTCCCAGAGTAGTGCTTTTTATTTACATCTTGGATGTTTCATACAATATAACTATTGTAATTTGCACTTGAGACTGGAGTGGAATTAGAAGTCCTGGCTTCTAGGTCTGACTCAGTGACAGCTGGTATTGTAGTTTGGGGTAAGTCACTTCATCCTTTAAGGCTTAGCTTACCTCATCTGTACAATAAGGGGGCTGAATTAGACAACTTCTCTGACTTCACTTGGTAGCAATGTTTTATGATTTCTGAATCCATCTTCATGTTAGAAATCATGGCAGTAACTATATACTTACAATTTACCAATCATCCACAGCATACATAAAAACACAGAATCCTTCATAAAATCCATTAACACCTTGGATTAGAAATATTGACCTTGAGAAAAATCCATCCATGTCCTCTTTGGTTATTCTGCAGCATCGTGATTCCTACCACTTCAGAATTTCAAAACAGGAGATGCTTCCCAAAGTCCAGTTGGACATCTGTATCCTTGGGCAGCATGTGTCAAAATCAACTCTCTAAGTAATTGGCTTTACAAGAAAGATGATTTACCTGCAATGATAAAAGTACACTGCATTCTCTCCTCTCTATTTAACCAGAGTCCAGAATCTGCTAAAAGAGTTTATCACAGGCCCTTCAGATGCCCCACATTTATAAACCTCTGCAATATTTACGTTTCCTCTCGTGCTGCCCAGGAGACCGTGTTGGGTCCTGTCTTCAGTATTCTTGCAGGAAACCAGGGAACGCACAGTCTGTGGATAGTGAGCAAAGACAGACGAGTCAAGGGCTGCCGCTTAAGCTGTCTCTGTTGCCCACTCATTGCCTCTTTCCATTATCCTTGCCCTTTGGAGGACGTTTGCCAGATCCAGGCTCCATGGGCCCCTGTTATTTGTGTGTCTTTTCGCACCTTCAACATGATCTGGACTGGTGTTTTCATTTGTTAAAAACAACAAGAACATCCAGTGGGAAATTTTCACTGGAATTGTTTCAGGTCATCATAGCTATTTATTCTGTGTCATAAACTATAATTCTCCATTTCCCTTACTCCCACGTTAGGGGAGCTAGTGGTTTATGGTGGACAGTTGGTGGAATTTGAATGAACAGTGAAAGATTTCAAAGAACTACCAAGAGATTATGTAGTGGGTTGTAGTACTAAGAACAAAATGTAAAGTACTCTTGTCCTTGATCACAGTTTGGCAGTACAAAAAGAAAAGGCTTACAAAACAGAAGAAGGGATTTAGAATCTGTGGTTATACCTGAGGAAGGCTTCTTTGAGGGAAAAAGTAGATCATGGGATTGGCTTAAGAAGGGATTTCCTTGATAGGAATGAAAATAATAGCCTACGGACCATCTAATTGGTCTCAGTCCTGGACAGGTATAGCAGCTAAGCATTTTTTCCCCCAGACCTCTGGTAAATAGGAGCATGAAATGCAGGTGGTACGGCTATGAAAAAGGCCTGGGTGACCCAGAGAGACCTGAAGTGCAAGACAGATAAAACTGTAGACCAAAAGATTTGGGAAAGAGAATGCAAAAAAACAGGAAAGCCTCCCAATATTTAAATGGGAAAGTGAACACAGATGTGAGGCAACTACTGAGAGCTGTTTGATCCCAGTTATGTGAATTCTAGTGTAGATGTCATCGCAAATGGATTTCGCTGATAGCTGAACAGGATGTTGGCTGGAATGTTCCAGGCCTTGGTAGATCCCAGAGATCATGATAATTAAATTGCCTCCATTCTCAGGATGCTACTAATCTCACATTCTAATTGAAAATGTCCCAGCAGCATCGTCAAAGAGGGGCTCCTGGTTGGGGTACCACAAATGGGAGAAACAGGGAGGTGGTCAACTGTGAGGCTGAGGGAATGGGTGTCAGCACCCCCTTAGCTAGAAGAATGAGATTGGTATCTGTGGGGTTTTTTTTCCCCAACAGAAACAGTTTCCTAAAGATGAGAAAAGTTTCACATTTTCTTTGTAAAGAAATTCAACAAGCACTTGCCGTATCTGGGTGCTTTAAATAACCAGGGGGAAATGTGTGGTTTTTATCCCAAGTATCTATTCTGGGAAGGCAGCACTCATGGAGTCCCTGATCAAACCCATGTAGAGGCCCCAGTTGTCAGACACTCGGAGATCTGGGCCAGGACCTCTTGGATTTAAGCTATGCTTTGAATCCACACCCAAATCTAGATAATATTGCAGCTCAGGTAGGCGTCGTTTTTCTTCAGGACATCATGATTCATGCTAGTCACCTTTCTTGAGTGTGTTGTGTGTTTCTTGTCAGAGAGGTCAGGAAAACCTCACATGTTGGAAAAAACATGGCTGAGAGCTATTTTCTGTTGAACATGGAGCAAGTGGCCAAGCCCTGCTTTCCCACTCATTCCTGGTTTTCTTTGGGCTGAGACTCTTAGAGAAAGACCATTGGAAGTGTATGTCCAGTTCACCAGGCAGAGCACATGTCTTAGGCCTCCGCACCTCTGCACGATAAATCTCTGAGCACTACGTAGCCTTTACTGTGGCTTGGGCCTCACCTGGATGGCTTGGCGGTGATGGTATCACAAGAGGTGTTCCGCTCGGCTTCACACATCCATCATTCCTGCTTAGGCTGAGTTGGGAAGTAGGGTGGGAGCTCGAGACCCTCTTACTCCCAAGAGCAGGCTGGATGACCAGCTTGCCAAGGTGCCTTTGGGAGACCTCAGTGGAAAACAGGCAGGGAGGGGGATCTTGGGGTTATGATTCTCCAAAGGTTCCTAAGATCTCAGGCCCTAGAACTCCAGGTTGGGTGAAACTCTTTCAGAGGTCTTTCAGTACAGTTCCCCATGCTTATGTTCTCCTCAGGTGCATCCTAGGCCAATGTTGGCTTGGGTTGATTGTGTCGGAGCACCATCCCTGATCTAGGCCAAGGCCTCCAAAGCTGGCCTTAGCAAGAGCATGGAACCTTGACTGCATTTGGTGCAGTCAGGAATGACTTGCTGTTTCTAAGAGAATGCGTGGTAAAACAGGAATCATACTCATCAGTTTGAACTCATTTTTTTCCTCTACAAACGCTGCATTTGTGTTTATGTGGGTATGTGGAGAAGAAGGAAGCAGGGAATCGTTGGTTTCCTTGGTTATGAAATTGTATAAATGAACATAATATAACATAAGGCAAATGAGGTCCAAAGCAATATATCCATGGGGCGCCTGGGTGGCATAGTCGGTTAAGCGTCCGACTTTCGCTTAGGTCATGATCTCGCAGTTGGTGGGTTCGAGCCCCGCGTCGGGCTCTGTGCTGACTGCCAGCTCAGAGCCTGGAGCCCATTTCAGAGTCTGTATCTTCCTCTCTCTCTGACCCTCCCCTGCTCACGCTGTCTCTCTCTCTCTCCTAGAAATAAATTTAAAAAAAAATTAAAAAAAAAAACAACACAAAGCAATCTATCCTTCCCTCATCTCTAGATCAGTCTAGAGATCGTGGGTAGGAGTAAGATTTTCCTTTAGACATCCTTGACAAAATAGGGTTCAAGGAACATGCAAGAAATCTCTCCCTATCAGTTCAGGTTTGGTCCCAGATTTAGAAGCAACAGTCAAATATCCGAACTCCCCGGAGGTCATTGGCCTGTGAACTCAAGCGTGCCAGTGCCCGCATCTGCACCTGAAAGGGGCATCGGGTTCTAACACTCTGATCAGAACGGGAGCAGATTCGATGATCCCTTACCGTAGGTATTCAGCAAGAGTGTAACACGGACTTCAGCTCCTTAGCATCAATTTCTTCTGCTCCAGATGACCAGCTGAACTCTGAGGAAAAGAAGAAGAGAAAGCAGCGGAGGAACCGGACGACCTTCAACAGCAGCCAGCTGCAGGCTCTGGAACGCGTCTTCGAGCGGACACACTACCCGGACGCCTTTGTGCGAGAGGACCTCGCCCGCCGGGTGAACCTGACTGAGGCCAGAGTGCAGGTAACCAAAGTAGCGCCTCAGACTGCCCCAAAACCCGAGTCATTGGTTTTGAACAGGTGCTGCTGCTAAGAAAGATGCTAAAGGGGCAGTATGAGGCAGAATCAGATCCTAACGGTGTTTCTTTGGACAGCTTTAGTATTTTTAACAATCAGATTGAAGCTCGTAGGCAGGCAGAATGTGCCTTGCTACAGCTTACTCCTCCTCTTTGTTGCCTGCCCTTTCAGATTCGTGTGATAAACAGTGTACTTCGTTCAGAACATTGGACTCTGCACCCACCTCAGCTTTCAGTTTGAGCGTTAGGGTGGCCCCTGAAATGAATTCTCTGCAGCCCACCCCAGTTTTCCTTCCCAGACTTTGGGAACGTACAGACCTTCAAGAAGTGTATTATAAATATACACGATTATGGACACTGGCGGCAGTGGAAACGAGCACATCAAAGACCTTGCATTTAGGAACTGCTCTAAGAGCATGCTCTGGCAGATGATTCTGTTTCTGTGAAGTGAGGAAGGGCGAAGGCATGTCGGACAGTGTAGAGAGAGAACAGCAGTCTTCTTAACATTAATTCCATGACACATCAACTGCGATCCAGGCATCTAGAAATAACACAAGCTGGGATTAGTACTAATGATGACACTAAAAACTAACACTACTTGAACCCTTATAAGCTGAGTAGTGTTCTATGTCCTTTATATAAACCATCTGTTTAATTGTCACACCAGTTCAATGAGGTGGATAGTGTTCTTCACCTTGCAGGTCTTTTGGAAATTGAGGCACAGAGAGGTTACAGTATTTTGCCCAGCCTCATGCAGCTAGGAAGTAGCAAAGCTCAGGTTTGAGTGCAGATGTGCCAAGTTAGTTCATGCTTTTTTCTTTTTTTAAATACAGTTTATTGTCAAGTTGGTTTCCATAGAACACCCAGGGCTCATCCCAACAAATGCCCTCCTCCATGCCAAGTTCATGCTTTTAAGGACTGGAGTACACTTTGAATAAATAAGAGTCTGATGGCTAAGTGCTTTTCCACGGGCCCTTTGCTACCTCTGCAGGCTATAAAGATCTCATTGTTCTTCATCTAGCCAGGGATGGGCTGCCATTTTGATAAAGGTGAGAGGGGATTAGGCCAATCTGTCCTGTCTTCTTGAGGAAATTATTGTTTGTATATTTGTGTTCAGTTTGAGCTTGAGGGATTTCCTTCTGCAGACGACAGATCTCTCGACTGACAGGGGCTTGGACTAGACCCCGAGGGTGCTGAGGTGGAGCCTGTGGCTTGACAGGCAGTGTACTGTGAGGGACACTGTTTGAGTTGACAGAGAGGGTCCCGGAGGTCCCTTCTGCCTGGCGAGAAACTTTGCCAGAGTTCTTCTCATAGGGAATCATCCACCTCACCTAGAAGTGCCCCCCAGGAGAAAAAAAAAAGGGGGTCAGCCACGAAAGGGGAAGTGGCCGAGACCCATGGTACCACATGGGTCAAGACAAAGTGTGAAGCTTTCGGCACTGAGTGGCCATTCCTCCCAGCTCAGGTGAGAGAGACCCGCAGGATCTACAGGGACAAGACTCAGTTTTGCTGTCTGGATTCTGTCATCCAGAGCAAAACCTTGAGGTCTGACTTCCCACATCCTCCTCCCCTGTGCAGCAAACCACAGCTCTCCAAACACCCTCGTGTTTCCACTTTTCAGTCCCTTTCTCTCCCTTCAAATCCCCCTAACTTCTGTGCCCCAGGCTTGGCCTACAACAGTGTAATGAGTCATTTTAGACCAATAACCCCCAGTACCTTGAAGTACCACTCTGGACATGGTGATCTGAATTGTAAATAAGGAAACCTGGATGGGGCAAAGCTGGAAAATAACCTTTTTTTTTTTTTTTATGTGAAAGAACAGTTTGTGAGTTGCTCTAGCTCCTAGTACAACAATAAATGAATGCTGTTTTATATGTTGAAACTATTCTCTTGTTCTCCTTTCTTCCCCTATTATGTTCCAATGCCTCTCAGAACTGCGGATGTTTCATATACAAGCAGGACGCAATTCTATCTGTACAACTTTATTCTTCCCCTGTGAAGTCTTGCCCTTCCTCAGCTTGAACCACTCCCTTCTGACTCTGGCCTTCTTTATGGCATTTATCACAATAGGACACATATTACATTGACTTGTATGTGAGCCAGCTTTCACAGCTAGACTGTGAATCCTCTTAGATGGAGGTCCTTATCATTTTTGTGAAAGTCATTTTTCCTTCCTCTTTCTTTTCCCTCTCCTTTTTCCCCCACCCCCAAACATTTATCAAGCACCTGTTATACTCTTGGAACTGTTTTTGGTTTGCTGGGGATGAGTAACACATTGGCCCTCTCCTTTCGGGTATTATAGACTAGAGGCAGAGAAAATAATGTGTGTGCCGCACTGTTATGATATAGTAAGATGATTCACACACTAATGGAATATACAAGAATTAGTGATAGATCAGACAAAGGAATGAGCAAATCTGCCTGGTGAAAAAGTGTGAGAATACACATATATTAAGCACCCATTCTGTGCCAACTCTCATAACAGCCCTGTGAGTATTGTTTTCTCCATTTGGGTAGGAAACAGAGGATCAGGGACATTAAATAACTATTCAATGACACATTTTTAAAGTAATAAAGCCAGTATTTTTATCCAACTCTGGTAGACTTTAAAGTCACATTCTTTCCACTACACCACTTTACAAAGGAGCTGATTTGTAAATCTTGAAATTAAATCTTGAAAAACAGGGGCACCTGGCTGGTTCAGTCATTCAAGCATCAAACTTTGGCTCGGGTCATGATCTCATCATCTGTGAGTCCCAGCCCCACATCAGGCTCTCTGCTTGTCAGCACAGAACCTGCTTTAGATCCTCTGTCCCCCACTCTCTCTGTCCTTGGCTCCTGCTCTCTCTCTCTCAAAAGTAAATAAACATTAAAAAAATTAAATCACGAAAAACAAGTCTTTTGAAACCTGGACGAAGAGGGGGAGACCATCACAGGCAGAGGAAGCATTTGTTGTGAATAAATAGAGGTGGCAAATAACTGAATACGTCTAGTCGTCTGGAGACCAGGGTAGGAGCTGGAAATGATGGAGGGCTAGTGCATGAGGCCCAGGTGATGCATGATGTGGCCAGGCTGGTGGACCACGAGCTAATTCCTGAGCAGCCTTTGTTGTGTGGTAAGAAGTTTTGATTTAACTCTGTGAGTGATGGAGAGCCAGTGGATGCTATAAAGCAGGGCGCTAACACGATTCCATTTGTATCTAAAATTGGAAATCTAGTAACAATGCAAAGGGCACATGAGAAACAAAAGAGCCGGGCATGTGTGAAAGAGATGTCCAGATTCTCCTTTACTGACATCCACCGGGGCTTTTCAAGTGACACGATGCCTAGGGGCACCAGCCACGTGGCATTTCACATGAATATTGCTCCCAAAGGCTGTGCACCTGTCCTGCTCCACACCGTAGACTTTCTTTCCCCCACACCTTGTCATATGCTTCTATACTTGGACCTAAAAGACTTGTTTTGCAGTTTTTCAAGTTTGCATGCCTGTCTTCTTTTAATAGACTGTGGGCTACTTAGGAGCAGGGAGTAAATCTCATCTCTATTCCTGGCAATTAGCACAGAGTCTGGAACACAGCAGGGACTCCATAAAGATTTCTTGAATGAGTAACTAAATGAGTAGAATTCCATGGCATTCTGGAGGAGGTGTGTGATCATGAGTCAGATGTCCCTGAGAACAAAACACAGCCATTTGTTGTGTGTGAACTTCAACAGATGAATCTCATTGAACCTTTTCCCTCAGCTCCGAAATAGAAAACAGTACAGCCTAATGTGTGGAACAGCCATGGTATCTGGAAGCAAGGTATGCCATGTGCTCGTGTAAGTTCCCGGTCCTCGTGACACTTGATCAATGCTGCTGGGTCCTCAGGTGCAGCCCTGGCTGGCTGAGTGGTCCACATCCCTCACACCCTGCCGGAAAATATGCTCCAGTCAACTTCCAGCCTTTGACATCTGCATTGCTGCCTTACGTGTTTCTTCCTAGAACATCAGGAGACTTGCCCTGCCTGTGCTCCCCATGCCAGAAGTGCTGAAACATTCCTAACCCATGACTGCTAGGAGCCCACGTACAAATTGCGGGCTCTCTCACCCTAGCTGGCGCGTGTGTCCTACGCTGGTCCTCGGGGCCCCATGGCTGAGCCATCACAGGGGCGCTGTCGGGAAGCTCACTCTCTAGGGTCTGCTTGTCTTCTGTGTTACTTCCTTTTACTTCCTTTTCCCTAGATCTTTTGCTGGTGCTCCCTGCCCTTCCAAATGAGCCACTCGCTTTGTAAATGCTTGCCACAGGCACCATTGGATGTGATGGAGAGAATTTTCTTTAAATGTCCAATAAGTATTTTGAAAGCAGATGGTATTGTCATATTTTGAAGAATTTTGAAAACAACTTAAAAAGATCGTGGTTGTGTCTGTGGCCAGACTCTAATGAGGTGTGTCTCTTTTTCTTGATTACAAAACGACAGGGGTCATAACCCAATATGTTAGTCATGGATCTCACCTCCGGAGGCTCAGTTGTGGAAGTACCTCAGGGTCTGGTTGTAAGAGTCTTCACCCTCGATGGCTGTCTGAGTGGCCCACCGGGAAAGGATTGTGGCATATATGTCTTGTTCTGGGAAGGATCCAGTACTTATCCTGTATCTTCCTTGGGGACACATTTATATGGTCAAATCAACCAGGATGTTATTCATGTAACCTCTTCTTCTTTGTTTCCCTCCTCCCTCCTCATCCCCTCCTTTCCTCCCCACACTCCTCTAGGTGTGGTTTCAGAACCGAAGAGCCAAATTCCGCAGGAATGAGAGAGCCATGCTGGCCAATAAAAATGCTTCCCTCCTCAAATCCTACTCAGGGGACGTGACTGCTGTGGAACAGCCCATTGTACCTCGTCCTGCTCCAAGACCCACTGATTATCTCTCCTGGGGGACGGCCTCTCCGTACAGGTGAATGACGGGCCCACCCTCCCTTGCTCCACTTCCACACGTTTCTCAGCGGTCGGTCACGTGCAAAGCTGCTTGTGCAGCTGGCTGACATTTCTTACTGGGTTAACCTCTTCAGAGACATTCAACTTGCTGACACCCCCAGATTTTCACGGGAGATTACTAGTTGCCCCAGGAGCAGGGTTTGGGGCAGAAGAGAGAGGGGCAGGCCCTCAGCACTCTTCTCTTGGACTCAGGAACTCCTGCAAAGGTTTCAAAGATGGGGAAGAATCTAAAGGAAAAAGATCACTAAGCTATGCCCAGAGTCCCTCTTGCAGCCCTGCAGGAACAAAACTTGACTCCATTTCCAAATTTAAGATAGATTGGTTTTATTATGCTCACATAGAAATTTAACATGGAAGGCTCTAAGTATAGGCTCAAAGGCAAATTTCACAGGAAAACTGATTTTGAATTCAAACAAGGAAAGGAAGGAAAAGGAAAGGAAGGGAGGAGTGAAGGAAGGAGAGAGGTAAGGAAGGAAAATCTGCGATCATCCTGGTCACCCGCATGGCTACAGTTCTTGTCAGTAGGTGTTGCAGTCTTACGATCTAAAATACCTTCCTGTTCTATTGCTAATTCTTATCTACTTATCTGAAGTTCTTTGGGGGTCAGTTTGTGTGAAGTTTTTTTTTTTAAAAAACCAATGTATAATTTATGCTAAAATTTTATATTTAAAAGGTGAAACATTTTAAAGAAACAAATAACAGAGTACGATTTCAATCTCTTGGAGAGGTTTTTAACCTCCTTTTATTACGCTGTTCATGTTATTATGATACAGGTTAATGCCAGAGGGAAGCTGAGACACAAGTGCCTAAGACATTGTCAGTGTCCCAAGTGCTTTTCTTTGAACCTAAACCTGAGGACTCTTAGCAAACAGGTCAAAGCCATGTGCTGTCTCTGGTCAATTGCAGTGGAGGAAGTATTCACAAACTCATTTATTGTGCTTTTATTTGCCTTTTTATTGTTAAGGTTAATTAGCAGTTGAAGGAGAGGTCTTAAACTGATTATAGATTATCGCCCAGCTAAAGCTGAAGTCCTGATGTGAAATGCCACATTTGTGAAATGTACAAATACTTTTCAAAAGTTGATGATTTTAATCGAAGCACAAGGCCTCACCTAAATGTTCTTTCTGTTCCAAATCAATTCCTTGAAAGAAATGCCGTAAATGTATTTGGGGTTTTTTTTTTTTCTAAATCTCCCATTGTGAAATTAGCCTGAATTATGTTGGTCTCAGTAGAGACCCCTATACGTGGGAAATCAGAAATTTCAATTGTTCTCCGATATAATTGGCCTTGCTGATTTCCAGAGATTAGTCATATCTGTATGCCTTATTTAAAATGTAGACTCTTTTCCCATAGGATTTACTAAAAACGCAGTTTGAAGACCCTTGTAAAATCACGTGTACTTTAATATTTTAAATAAGTGGAAGACTGCTTTGTTGCTCTGATAAATATTGGTAGCTCATAGACTTGCTACATGGCTTCAGAAATGGATGTGATTCAAAGCTTGATGTTTCAGGGGCTCTGGCTTGAGTTTGGTCACAACCAGGAAGTATTTCTCCTTTTTCTGCTTGGGTTGCAGTTAGGAACTTTTCACCTCAGCTCTAAACAGTGCAGATGGCTGTTGTGTTGTCCTTACCAGTGAGAGTCTGAGGGCTGTACACTGTGTGGGTGGAGATGAAATCCGTCCTGCTTTAATATTGGGTTAGATTACCTGTACCTCAGAGAAAGTTCAAGCTCCAATGCCTCCATCATATGTATTTTGTCTATGGGCATCTAACTGAAATTATTGACATGCAGTTTGTGTGTGCCTTTTGGGAAATGTTCTGTTTTATTTTGAAGCATTATGTAGAAATACGAGGTACATTTAAAAAAACATAATTCTACCATCTGAACATAACTAGTTTGTTTATTTTTGCCATTAGAGTTCAGTCTTTTATATAGGGTAGCCTTAGTGTACATATTTTGTATTCTGCTGTTTTCATTTAAATCCAATAAATTAGTGCTTTTTACTCATTTCATGATATACTTTTATATAATTTTTCTCTTAGCTACAGAATTTGTGAAGAAATAATTAAAAATTGCATAGAATCTGATTGTTCGTATTCTGTGTGAAGAATAAATTAATCTCCAGATAGAAGTAGAATGATGGTTTAAAGCAGTAATTTAATCAATACCAATGTTTTTTATCCAATGTTGACTGAAGTGTTTATATTTTGATTAACTTCTAACAACGGCAAAGCTATTCTGTTACTCAGAGGTTTTTCTGCTCTGTTCAGAATCAAAATGCATATTTTGAAGCTTCACATATTGAAGCTTCATAGGAAACATGTCTTGTTTAGGAAACATAAAAGGAAACACGTGATGAAAAGCCAAGGCAATGATAGACCTTTTGTGTTATATTAAAAAAATTAATGGGCTATTTCTGTTGGTACTAATATGTCAAGTTAGTTATCTCACATGTGACATTCATTAAAAGGCATTTCTTTTGGTTAATCCTTGGAACGCGCCTGTGTGCTAGCTGTCCTTGCTTTGGTTCCAAAGAAGAAACTGAACACTTGTCCAAGTTTAAGGCTTCAGCAAGCAGAACGAGACCCAGTGCTCGTGATCCCCGTTTTAGTCCAACATATTTGGCCATGTAACCATATTGTCATTCAAATTAAACCTTACATTACATTGACTGTAGTAAAATGCAGAAGGTGGGAAAAGCATGGAAACCTGCCGTTTTGATTGAGGCTCTATCTCCAATCAGTGCAACGTGCCCACAGCTGAGAGCCACCTTCTAGGGTTGGGAGCATCCCCTGGGGATGACTGATACGGCGTGGTCATGCAACCCAGGGACAGTGTGCAGACAGTTTTGCCAGAGGGGGTGGTTTGCTGACTTCCACAGCTCTCCCCTGGAAGAAGGGAGGAGGAAACCAAGGCTCAAAGCAGTTGTTTGCATATGGTCAGAATTATGGGATGGGAAATAGCCAACACATTTTTTTTCTGGATGTCTTTTATATCCAGAGTGGTGGCTGTATAATTTATCATGCAAGCTGGGACACTTTTGAGAGTGAAAGCGGACTGCTATGAATAGTTAGACCAGGACAACAGGCATAACCCGGGACATAGGGCTCACCCTATTTATAGCACGACAGGGCCTCGTCCGTTCCCTTGAGCAGGTTACAGGTGGTGACGTCAGGCAGGCAACTGAGTCACCAAGAGGAGCAAAGCATTCTCTAACGACACAGACACTACTGTCCTGGCAGGTGTTTTCTTTATCTACCCATGGCCACTGGAGGGAAGTTTGTTTTCAGCACAGAGGCCCACTGCTTAGCTCAGCTCTGTTTTCCGCAGGCAAAGGAGAACATACACCACCCCAGAGGTATTAAGACTCACCAATCTTCTGGTGCTCTGCCTCTTGGGGATCTGGGATCAACCAAATCTTAGACTTCTGTTATTTTAGATGAAGTAGTTGAGAAGCCTCTCCCCAGCGATGTCCTCTCCTGTGGGAGACAGAGAATGACCTGGATCTGCTGTGTTGGGTCTGTGCTGCCCACTTCAGAGGGAGGGCTGGGCTTCAAAGAAAAGTAGAAACAAGTGAAAGACAGGCCAGCTCTCCTTGTCCACGGCTCCCTCCCCCACCCTTCTCCTCCCCCATTTGATCGTGGTCATGGTGCTGCCTGACATCCACTGAACGCATTTGGCTCATTTCTCCCTTTCACACTTTCAAAAATAGATCCTCGTCCCTCCCAAGATGTTGTTTACACGAGGGGCTTCATAACGGATTCTAACGGAAGACACTGAAAAGGTAACTTGTCAGAGGGGGAAGAGGGTGGCTGCTGTGGGGGCAGGGTTTAAGGGGGAATGAAGTGTGTTTGAGAAAGCGGAGCTTGCAGCTTAGCAATGCCAACAGTGAGGTCCTCAAGTGGGGAAAATCCTGGGAACCAGAGCCTTTAACCTATGTGTCCCTAAAATTAGGGGTAGTCTGATGGCCTAGAGCAGGACTCCTCAAAGACTGCTGAGCATGTGAATCACCTGGGATCCTGTTACAGTGCAGACTCATTCTGCAAGCCTGGAGCAGGACTCAGGGTCTGCATCTCTAATTTGCTTCCACGTGATATTGATACTATTGACACAGGGTGTTCGATGACTGTTAGGGTATGGGGCAGGGGTCCAAAGAACTGTGTTCTTATCCTGGCTCCTGCTCCTCCCCAGGCTGGTTGGATCACCAGTTCCTCATGTAGCCTCACATCTAAGGTGGAGCTAGCCATGTTTCCCTACTGAGTATCTCACAGGAGTGTTTGATTCCTAGGTAGTCAATGTGCATTTCAAGGAAGAGATCCAAAAGCCCTTGAGGCAAGAGAAGGATGCAAGGCTCCATATATAAAAACATCTCTAGAAAGAAAATTTAAAAATGGCAGAAGGCTCACTGAACCTTCAGTGCAAACTCAAGGCTTACCAATGAACTGGGGCCAAGTGTATCTGCTCTAAGAGCTAAATACACATTTTAAAAAATCAGCCTCTGAATGTTAAAAACTGAAATTAGAAATGCCTATTTAAATCAAAAAAGATCATTTCGAAAAGGATTTATGGGATCTTTCTTTATAAGTAAATGTCCCTAAGAAAGCTGGTATTGAGCTGTCTTAGATGAAGCAAGTCTACGTCTGTTCTTGCACAGACAAAAGAACCTGCCAGAAAGATGGTCTCCAACCTCCACATGTCACAGACAGGGTCACATGTGTCTCAAGCTCTATGGCCTTTGGAGAAACCCCAAGCTGGTGAAACTTAGGATCTCGGGATGACACACAGGGTTCTTGGGCTGACAGATTTGTCTTTGGGGGGAAATTTTCAACAGCTTGTCATCATTTGTCCAAAAGGGCCAAAGAGAAAACAAAGTTAGAGTTGAAAACTGCGGCAGGTATTATTTCTGCCCCCCTCCATCCACCCCCCTGTGTTCCTCCATTGTTTTGTGATTTGTGGGACACACACCATGGGTGATTTGAAAGCAGAGGGGCAGATGTTTATAAGTTTCCTGGTTTAAAATCATACCGTATATAGAATTTTCCATGCTTCCTTGGTGTTTGGCAGTCATTTGAACACGTTCCTCCTCCCAACAACCTTTTGGGGTAGGTTGAGATGATCCAAAATGATTTGTCCCCAGTGCAAACAGAACTCAAACCCTGCTGGTGGTTAGCATTCTGCTGTCTGTGGCTGAGCTACATCTGTTAGGCATCTCCAAATAAGGAGTTGAAAAAAATCTCAAGCTTGCTTAAATGTGTCAGCTCTGTACAAGTCCCAGAGCAGATCTGCTGAATCGACAGATGGAGTTCAACCATTTCTTTTTCATCTCTAATTCCTCAAGGCATTGTATTTGGCAATGCAGTTTCTTGGTCACAGACACAAAGAACATATATTCTTAAAACCTCAGTAGAAACAATGCTTCAGCCAAATCCTGTAAGTCCCTGTTTCAGCTCATGTTTGCATCCTGTTAGAGGAACAGGTGGTTCTTAGGCGGTAGGGCCAATGCACAAGACCTCTCAGGGTTGGTAAGGAGGCTCTTGGAGTTATCATGTGCTTCATCTATACCAGTCACATAGTTTCTTTCTCACTTTCTAATCTCGGGACACTTGATCCTGTATAGGAATGAGGGGTCACTTTACCTTTTGAACGGCCCTATAAAATTTGTCAAAAATAGCTAAGTATCCTCATTGGTTTCTGTCCTGTGAGAAAACATTTCAAGACTCTCTTTTCCCAACACAGAGCTTTATACGTTTGATGACATGGAAAACAGGTGGCCACAAACAGTCTTTCACATTGGCAGCCATTCAAGGCTCTCTTCCAAGTGTTGTCACTTTAGGAAGTGGGTCCCTCTCCAACTTGCTTTTCATGCTGTTTTCAAAGTATGAATAAGCTGCTCTAGAGTACCCACTCATTAATTCTGTCTTCTCTGACCTGTCACAAGTCTTGCTTGTCACCAGGGTGTCAAAGGACTGCTCACTGCTTGCCTGTATGGCTCTTCTGGTGCAAGTTGAAAAACTAGACCCATGTCAAACTGCTGGAGGGAACAGGGGCTTGTAATTCTTTAGTATGTGCACAAAATGTCCCTATGGTCTCTACATGCAGGATTATATATTCCAAACATTGGCTAAGAGGCCAAGGAAGGAAGGAAGACTGCCTCTGTTCTTTTGTCCTATTTCTTAGGGGTATGGAATGTGCTAGAGTAAATTGAATCCATTTTTGAAAAGTTTATAACTTTCTGAATCATTTATAAAGTGCAAATGTTATCATTTATTAAGCTCCTAGGGGACTGCAAAACTCATTAATGTCAGCTGCTTTTTTATTTCATACCCCACTGACTTGAGGGCTACCTACAACGCATCATCACAGTATCACCTAATACAGTGGTGTCTTTATCATGGCATCACAGTACACACGGACAAGGGTACTTTCTCAACTTTAGAAACTCAGGATTCCGTTTAAGGGAAACTGTCCCAGTGAAAATCCAATTTCCAGTGCAACATTTAAGTGTGATTTGCAGTGATTTGTATTTGAGATGGAAAGTGGATCAACAGTTATCTCATTTGGGATGCTAATATCTGGCGGGCATTAAAGAGATAATCTCAGTATTTCTAAGAGATGTGTAACCATATGAAGCCTTCAGGCTAGAATATCAAATGAAGTTAGTGACCTGTGGTGCAAGTATAGCAAAAATGGCTATACAATAGATGAAACTGAAGTCACAACTGCAGCAGACATTTCTAGAAAACAGCAATAGCATCTTTAGTTAATGAAAATAATCCCCCAAGGTTCCAGTTTCCTTTGTCTGCTAAGGAAAATGGACCACGCTTTTGACCATCAAAAAAGGAGGGAATCTATTAAATAGGACTTTGCTTGTCTAGAATCTCAAAGGCTGGAACCCCTTGGAAAATGAGGTCTGGTACTTAAAAGTGCAATACTCTATGACACTCTACAATTTGCCATCGGGGAATTTTTTTCTTTATGCCGTCTCAGTAAGTTTTAACCTTCTTTTTCAGAAGTCTTTCATGTTGACTCTCAGTGTTTAACAAATAATACAGATGACTCACCATTTCAACTTCTCTCCTACACATGTTAAATGGTACTAAGAACCATTTTTAGGACTTAATTCTCTCACAGAAACCCAGTTAATTTGGTTCACTTCATACTCGACAACTTAGGAACATTTCCCAAATCCAATTCTCTTTTCTTAACTTTTTACATCTTTGATTTCATTGAAATCTTAGATTTCAGTATATCCTAGTAATTTGCTGAGTGTAAGATTTACAGGCTTGCATAGATTTCTGGTAGTGTCTTGAATAGAAGCATGTAATTCATATAGGAGTTGAATGATATGTAAATGGGTTTTGAAAATAAATGAAAGTTTTGGAGATATTACTAAAAATGAACTTGCCCATTTTAACAGGTTATTCTGATCTTTTATCTCACTCCTAAGTGAAACCTACCTTAACTGGGGACTCTTCTGCTTCATTTGGTAGACAGTGGTATAAGTGATAGTCTGTTGAGTAAGTCTAATCCACACTAATATTTGTTCATTTTTTTTTACCATGAAAAGATATTTTTAAGGATCAAGAATATGCAACCACCAGCCCCTGCTTTAGTCCTGTCCCTTCAATTTTATTCATTCTATTAAGATAGCAAAACCAATAGGAAGGATTAATTCCTATGGATAAAAGCATATTGGTAAAATACTTTTAAAAATCATGACTCACAGCATGACAGAGATCAATGACACTAAGGAGGAAACAGTTTAATTATAGCAACCATTTCTCAGTTATCTACTCATTAAATATTTTCTTAAGGCCACATCTGTGCCAGACATGGTGTTAGCTCTACCTGAGGATACAGTGGTGAACAAAGTCTATGGTGTTGGGTCTTCGGAGCTTATAGTTGAGGAATTGAAATAAGTAAGTGCCAGAAGGGAAATTATAAGGTTCTGTGGGAGAACATAACTTTGTGTAGATGGTTAAGTAAGATCATCTACCCAGAAATGAGTTGGAGTGAAACAGACAAGAATGAAATGGAAGAACATAGGCTTCTTTTGGAACCCTATTGAATCTTCCTCCTTCTGCCTTAAGACACACACACACACACACACACACACACACACACACACACACACACCAGTGCTATAAGGATTTTAAATTAAGGATGTGCATTTCTGGAAAAACCTAGTGATCTGGGACTAATTATATTTCATTAATCTAATTTGCCTGGGTTAATTGCTAGTAGCTGAAATAGGCTCTTGTGAGTCTTGACTATAAGTATTAACTATATGGTCTTCCAAATAAGTATTCATGATACAGTCTTTCTATTTGTAGAGTAACTTTACTTTTTCTCTCTTTCTGGTCAATCACTTGATCCCCAGAGCCACAAACTCCTGTGTGGCTGATAAAATTGCGCTGGAATGCAGTCAACAGTGAAGCACATGTCATTCCATTTATAAGTCTATCTCATTTCAGGCCTCAGTTGAAAGGGAATTTGATAATCTTAGAAACAACTAGAAACATTTTCACTTAATTAAAATGAGCTCCCTTTTAACTGTGTAGTACACAGTAATGAATAATTTACATTCAAATCTATTAAAGCATTGCTTTTTCCTTCAAAAGAAATTCATGGATGCAATAACAGAAAACCACCAAGTGCACATGTCTGTCTAGTTGTATTTCCAGGTTTTTAATTACAATCTCTGACAATGAAAAACGACTTCAGGTTTTGCTCAGGAATAAGGACAGAGAGAAACAGTTACCTCTGAGGTCAGGAATCCTGAAACTGGCTAGAGCCTTTGCATGTTTATCTAGGGGATTTAAACATTTCCCAAAGGACTGTCCCAGAAGGCATCATGAGCTTCTCGAGTGCTTTTGAGAAGAAGCTATAAAATCAAGGCCAGTCGGGATAAGAAGCTCTTGATTTGGCTGTACTTAGTGCTACCTACCATTCGATCAGGAATAGGTGGCTCAACTGGTTCTCAAGTACACTGTTTAATATGGTATTCATTAATTACCTAAAATGTGTTAGAATTAAGGGCAGCTACTTTAGGGAAGAGGATGAAATGCCTTTAGGTGTTCTTTTTTTTTTTTTTCCAAATGCCCGCTTCTCTGGCTTGCTGCTCCCACAGGCTGGCGATGTGAGCAGGAAGAGAGCTTCAGTACTGTTTCAACTGGTCAGCTGATGAAATAGCTGCTGTTCAACATAAGCAGCTTTCTTCTGTCACCCCAGAAATGAATGATTACTACTGTGTCCAACACAGCAAATACCTCTCCCTGCCTTGTTTTACTCTCCCTGCTCTCCCCTGCCCTTTCAATCACTTTCTGAAGGGCCTTAGACCAATGGAAATCTGGGCTGTAAGGGACCTCAGAGGTCATCCATCCAACCCACCTGCCCCCACCTGGCCCGTGCTGAGAGTTGCATCCGTCTGGGGCACAGACTTGCGGCTTTGTGAAACTAATGCCTGTTGTTCTCCCTGCTCTCTCCTTTGTCCCTACAGCGCCATGGCCACTTACTCTGCCACATGTGCCAACAATAGCCCTGCACAGGGCATCAACATGGCCAACAGCATTGCCAACCTGAGACTGAAGGCCAAGGAATATAGTTTACAGAGGAACCAGGTGCCAACAGTCAACTGAGGAAAAAAAAATAATTAAGCAGGCCTAAGAAGAAATCAAAAACCATAAGACACCTATCCTGCTCTGTTATTTCTTCATCTGCTGGAAAAAAAATAAATAAAAACAAACAAACCAAAACCTGAACTAAAATATTGGGACCATGGCAGAGAAAAGCAGGAGAGGAGCAAAATGAAAATTAGTTAATCAATGTTTCTCCTCCCTCTGGGATACCACCACCACTTGTTTCTGTGTGTGTTAATTTTGTTTTTCCTTCTTTTCATGCGCTTTGCTTTAATATACTCCAAGCTTCTTCAGTTAGGTTCAGCCCACCCACCCCCATGATTATATGGGTTAAAAAACAAACTACAGCAGCCAAAGAAATCATATATATATTCAGAACAATCGTCTATAGTCTCCTCAGTGACCTGTTTGAACTTCAGTGCCTTACTCTTTCCTTCTTCCCAGTTTTCTGTATAGAAGCTCTAGGAACTTCTGGAAACCCAAAGTCTTTCTGAAGACTCTTTGCCAGACATGATGCCCTTTCTCATCGTCTCCATTTCTGTCAGTCATGGTATGGCTTTTCCATCAGCTACTGTTAAAAAGGCAATCATGTACCACATCTGGTCACTGGCTTAGCAGATCCAATGTGATTGGCTATGTCTGGCTAGTTCTAAGCTCTAAGCTGTAGATCTAAGCTCTATGTATAAGGCATAGATTTAAGCTCTAAGCTGTAGATGATAATATCACCATCACCACCACCCCTCACTCACATCTGAGCAATCAGCCATCTTAAGTTAAAGATATTTGTTGTTTTTGAATGATTTGCTGTCACGGGCTATTTGATAGAAGAAATATATTTCACTTGAGAGAGGGAGAGAAATTTCTCTAGAAAACAAAGACTGAGTTGTGAAAGGCATGGCCTACATCTCTTTAGTGCCTTAAGGGTAGTCAGATGCACACTTATATATATATACTGTATATATTTATGTATTTTATATATATATATAAAATATTCTTGCAAGCTTGAGTTTGCAGTTTCTCAAACACTACAAAAAGCAAGTTTCACACCATCACCACTGTCCTTATCTCTGCAGTGATGAGATGTTTTTAGGGATCTTGTTTCCTTTCTTTCTCTACACAAAATTCTCATCAAGGCCACAGAGCAATCGATAGCGTATCTGTTTGAGACCAGTTCGCATTTTCACATTTGGGCTTTAAATAAATCAGAGCCTATTTGAGGCTCTAACAGCGCTTTGAGTTTGGAGCCTGAGCTCTGGTGGAATGGGGATAGATCCTAATACCTCATGGGAATTACACTTAGAGGATGGAAAGCCATGTAGTCATCTGCCCCTTCTTGACAGGAGCCTGAAAGACACATGTTTAAATAGACTACTTAAAGGTTCATCTAAATTCCGAAAATGGAAAAGGCAACTGTGGGCCCTTCTTTTTCTAATACAGTATTTTGAAATAAAGTTTAGTGCCTAGGGCTGTGAGCCAGGACTGACCTGTCTTTGTTTGTTTCTTTTTGTCTCCAGCTGTGCTTTGGTAACTTGTCAGGTGGACTAGACCAAACTACACCACCATGCCGTGCCTCAGTTTACCTTTTTTGTAAAATGGGTTTAACAATACTTACCTACCTCACAGGGGTGTTGTGAGGCTCCTTTCATTTGCTCCTTCATTCTTTCCTGTTTTCTCTGTTTGTGCAGCACTTTGTAGCCACGGGAGGAAAGGGACTATAAAAGTACACAACATTAATGAAAGACATGGTACCCGGAAGCCTTCTTTCCTAGCAAGGCAATGCTACCTTGCCGTAAATACTTACAGTCTTGTATTTGGAAATGAGAGATAGGTTTATATTTACCGACCTATCAGAAAACACATCACTTGACCAAAGAATAATTTAAGATACACACATTTGTGACATATTTTTGACCTATTTTTATTCTTACCAGGTTGGTCTGTAACTAAAAAGCTTTAGATTGGTTTTGGCCAAATATGCCAATGCTGGGTGACAGGCAAGGACTAAGATGCACTTTCTGCACACATTTGCTATCCCTTCAACCTATCAAGTTGAGCGAATGGTGGTGTTTTTTTTTTTCCCCCGCTAAACAGCCACCGATCTGAAAATGTATTTTGAGTGTTGATTCTGTACTTCTTTTAACAAAGAGAAGGAAGCCCATCGCATGCATTTTGCTTTCATCAGCTGATCCTCTCTTCTTTTAACACACTATTAAAATATTTCTTACAGATGTTTCATGTAGGCTGGCTGAACACCACATATTACTTGCTTCCTTAAGAGTCCCTCCATGAATTCTTCTGTCCCACTAGCTGCTGCGGATTATGAAGATTCAAAGGAACAGTGTGGTCCAACAGATTAAAACATTCTTTGTGAAATGAGTACAATCCAAGACATTGGTGAACTCTTGGAGTTTGGGCTTTGGGGAGAAGAGCTACAAGTGAGTTTGGGTGATAGTGCAGGGAACAGAAGTCACACGTGACAGGGTGTTGCTAGGATGGGGGAGTCTTTGAAGAGGGTGTAAAGGAGTAGAAGTTCATGTGAAACAAAGTCATTTGAAGCTCTTATCCTGACACACTCATTTTTAGCAGTGAATAGAAAACCCCAAGCCCGAAACCTGAATGCTCTGTGAAACTGGGCTTTTACTGACAGTGCCACTGTCTGAGAGTATCCAAAATTAGCGATATCTGAGAGTATCCAAGAATATCCGAGATCAGTCATAGGAATTTTCATGGATTGTGAAAGCATCTATTATTTAAGCATCCGATCAAGAAGGATACACATGGGACAAACACTCAGTATTGCTCATTTATTATTGATTTTTTTAAAGTAGAAGTCTGACAAATGATTTAGAAGAGTAGCCTTTTGTCTTCCAAGCCATGTCTCAACAGAGGGTCTCAGGACCACAAGTTCCATGTTATACCCCTGTTCCTTACCATCATTATACCCAGATGCAGATGAATACATACAAGCTATCTGTGTCCCCAATCCCTCCGCAAACAAGATGCTGATTTGTAGGATACTTGGCAGGGTACTTGGAAAACCAGAAGAGGTGATTGAATTAAAAAAGGGAATGACACTTAAGGTATAAAGATCTCATAAGAAATGTAATATGTAAATTATATCTTGCTTTATGATGTAAAATATACATTGTTTGCGCTAGAATAGAAATGATTCCTTTTCAATAAAAAGAAAAAGGATACTACTATGTCATCTTTTGTTACATGCATTTGAGTCTGCTGCTTCTTTTCTCTTTGAATTTCAAAAATAGATCTGAGGGGATCTTAGATTACATGCAGGAAAGAGTGAAGGTAAGAGGGATTTGTAGGATACAACTTTTATTGAAGTGTGATAGTATTTCCTTAAAAGGACGATAACCTATTTCTCTAAGGCAAAGACAATGGTGGGAGGGATGGGGGCTTTATCGGTATAACAGGTATGTGTAAAATGGAACTTTTATGAGGGTGTACTTATTTTTTACCCACCACTTTAGCATCCTCAATACCAGCTAACAAGTGGCAAAACAGACAAAATATAAAGCACAGACTTTTATTTTAGAATACAAAAGTAACAGGGTAAAATTTCTTAGGCAGCTACTTACTGTGTTTAGCACTGGGTGAATCAGAACGAAAGGGAAAGAGACAACCAAATTGGAAGACATGGGCTCTGTTTTCATACAAATTAAAATCTGATTTGAAAGGGAACTCTATCATGAACCAATGTATACAACAGTTCAAGATAATAAGTGAAGTGTCAAATAGAGTAGACAGGAGTCCAGAAAAGGAAGAAAAAACAAACACTCAAGTAGCTGAGGTTTCTCAGAGGACCTGGGGCTTGTTTCATCAGCAAGAGCTGAGAGGAGAGGAGATGCTGGCCTTTCAAGTCGGGGAGCAGAGAAGGGATGAAGACAGGAACACAGGAAGGAGCAATCTGTGTTCAGGGACCTTGGCAAGATGGGCCCAGATGGGATGGAGGGTTTATTCTGAAGTTGAATGCAAGGAAACACTGGAGACTGAAATTGAGTCATCTTGCAGAGTATCGTGTATCAGGGCAAAGGAGTTTAGAATTTTCCTCAGGCCATAGAAATCCATTGAAAGTTATTAAGCAAGAAAAAAGAAGAGGTCATGCAAAAAAAAACCCTACAACTTTAGCAGATTATTGTGGCAAAAGAATGAAGATACGCGAGAACAGAAACTAGAAGGAGAAGAACAGGCAAAAAGCAAAGGTTGAATAAGAAACATCTTGCAAAGAAAGAATCAATCAATAGGACTTTGTGGCAGGAAAGAGAGGATAGAGTCCAAGATAACACTGGTTTGAAGCCTGGGAACCAGGAGTGTGAATCACTACTGGACAAAACTCACAAAAATTGAAAGAAACAGAAGCGACCCGTGACAGAAGATAATAATTGCAGTTTTAGGTGTGTTACTGAATCTGAAAACCAAAATGTAAATGTCCAGTACGTGAAGATATGAAAGTAGGGCTTGAAACCAAGGACAAGAATGGAGATAGAATTTTGGGATTCATCTCTAAGAAGGTGACACCATGAGGTACCAGAGTAAATGAGTTCTTCAAGAGAGAGCATCACCGTGCTCAAATCATTATTCTGATAAATGGCCCTTGGAAGTTAGTGGACCCTTGAACAACACACGTTTGAAATGCGCAGGACCACTTATGTGTGGGGTTTTTTATAGTCCGGTACTTCCTTATGATTTTCTTAATAACATTTTCCTTTCTCTAGCTTACTTTATTGTAAAGATACAGTGTATAATACATATAAAAATTTTGTGTCAATAGGCTTTTTATGTTATTTTTCAGGCTTCTGGTCAAGAGTAGGCTATTAGTGGTTAAGCTTTGGGAGAGTCAAAAGTTATACGTGGATTTTTTATTGTACTGGGGGTTGGTGTCCCTCACCCCTATGTTGTTCAAAAGTCAACTATAGTTTCAACCTAGGGAGGAAGATTATACTTTGCATGTACAGTTGGAGAGAAGGCTATGGAAGGCAATTTACAAGAAGCTGTTTGAGAAACAGGAGGAAGATTAGCTTGCTTGTTATCCCAGAGTTAAGAAAAGAGGCGTTTTCAAAGAGAAGGGAATGTTCACTATACTCAAATTCTGTAGAGCAGACCAGCTTAATTCAGGATGTAGGAAAGGCCATCAGATGCATGATTTTCTAGAGTACAGTTTACTCCACTGCTGGAGGAGGAAGAAAGTGCATTTTGACAAGTCATGGTAAGAATAAGTGCTTCAGGGGCGCCTGGGTGGCTTAGTCGGTTATGCGTCCGACTTTCGCTTAGGTCATGATCTCGCAGTTCGTGGGTTCGAGCCCCGCGTCGGGCTCTGTGCTGACTGCCAGCTCAGAGCCTGGAGCCTGTTTCAGAGTCTGTGACTCCCTCTCTCTCTGACCCTCCCCTGCTCACGCTGCTCTCTCTCTCTCCTAGAAATAAATAAAAAAATATTTAAAAAAAAAAAAAAAAGAATAAGTGCTTCAGAAAAACCAGAAGCAGTGGCTTATAGACCACTTGCTTGAAACACATTGACATTGAAAATTATTAAGGATTCTTTCAGCTGCAGATAGCAGAGATCTACCAACTAGTTCAAACTACAAAGGATTTTATTTAAAACCCACTAGGGTTGCCCACTGAACCCAAAGAAGTACTGCTGGAGCCCAAACAGCTCTTGAGATCCCAGATCCTGGTAGGAGGCCCACACCTCTCGATCAGGCAAAGCCCACACAGCCTGTCCTGGTATCCATGAGCACTCTTCTGACAAAAAGTCTGCAGGGCCAACTGGATGTGCCCACCTGGAACCTGCACCCATTATTGTAGACCATCCCTCAGGCACTTGGGATTTAGAATTCCCCACCCAATAATCTGAGTCCATTTTCAGGGGCCACGTGAACCAATGTGTGTGTGGGTCAGGATGGGCAGATGGATCTGGGATATGCATAATGCAGTTGCCCCCCCTTGTGTGTGTAGGTCTACTTTTGGTGCTGGATGGGCTGATGTGAAAAGAGAAGTGGACAAGCCACAGGCTGGCTTTCTAGGGTTGGAGCATCCCCACACTGCCATGTTCTGGAAAGGAACTCCAAATAGTTTGAGAATTTTACATATAACTTGAATTTCCAGGTCATTATGAAAGTATAGGAGAGTGGAACATAATTTGCTGAATGGTTTGTTAGGTTGGTTTATAACATAAATTTATGGATGTAAACATGCAGACTTTCATTTGTCCCTGTGCCCAGACACTGCTCTAGTATCCCCAGTGGATGGGTGCCAGACACCTTTTTTTAAGATCTGGCTTGGATGCCTTTTGCTTTACTTTCTGGAGATTCCATTAAACCAAAACCAATGCCAGAAATCTTGTTGAGATGTAATTCTTGAATGTGAATCCATTCCGGCCTTCCTTTTTTTTTTTTTTTTTTTCCTTTCCTCTTGGAAACCGGACTCAGAGCTCTGCTCACCCTTAAGACCTCCGTTTAAAAGTTTTCTTTAGTCTTCTCCCTTGGGACAGGGTGACAGAAGAGTTTTGAACAGAGTTACTCAGCCCTCCATCCTCAGCAGCATCTCCGTATATGGTGCTTTACAGTGAATGGGGGTGGGGGGTGGGGCTTGACATGGTGACAGCAGAGTGGTTTGGGAAGGGGCTGAGAAAGACGACTTCCAGTCATTCCTCTGGTTCCTTTGAAGCCCTTATACTTTCTACTGTGTCTCAAACCTCCCGACTCTGCTTGAAAAGAGTTTACTATTATCTGACCCTTGGGAGTCTTGGAGACCTGGCACTGGGTAGAGATCCTCCTTCTTCTATGAAGTGCCCCCTCCCCCCGTCATCTGGTTCTGGATTTCAAGACCTGTAATAAATCATGCTCCACTTTTACCTACAGTTTCTATATTGTCAGGTACCTTTCAGTTGCAAGTGGCAGAAAGCCAACTCCAATTAGGCTGAGATGGTTTAATTAGGGGATTTATTAGATGGATAGGGGTGGTCAAAGAACAGAAGGAGGGGCTATAGGAACTAGAGTAGCTCTGAGAACCTTAGGCACTAGAACTGAGACTTGACATCATCAGAACTCTCTGCCTCCCATCTCTGCAGACAAATTTTCTCCACGTAGCAGGCTACTGACAGATGCAGATTTCTATCCATTTCACTTTGGAAAAAAGATCAGAGAAACAAGTTCCTGTTACAAAAAACTTAGGGGAAGATTCTATGGTCCTGACTTGTTTTGGGCGCAGCCATGATCCAGGCACTGTGCCCTGCGAGTGGAGGATACTGTACATCCAGACCAGGGTGCCTGCTTGTATCAGGCGCCACTTGGGTATGAACACAACTCCTCTTGTCCCCATCTTTAGCATCTTGTCCCCTACTGCAGCATTCAGTCCCCAGGGTACTTCTACTTTGGAAGCCGTATTTTAAAGATGGTAAAGCAGCAGTCAACTTGGAATCCTGAAAAGTGACTGCAGGAAGCAAAGCTGCAGCTTGCTGACCAGGAACCATCTTGGAGTGTTATATCACAGAGAAATAAAGTTCTATCATGTTTAGCCATTATACAACCAGGTCTATTTGTTACTGCAACCTAGCCCAACCTAATTAATACACCTCCTGCCTTTTCTTCTCTCTTACCCTCCTTTGCTTCTTCCCTCCCTCCCTTCCTTCTTTCGTTCCTTCCTTCCTTCAATCCATCCATCCTTCATTCCTTTCTTCAATCCTTCCTTCCCTCCTTCCTTTCATCCTTCTTTCCTTTTTTCCACCCATACTACCTGCATTTCAAGACGCTTGTTGTAACTCATAGACATAGCTCTCAATGACCACACCTTCTATTCTCCCATCCTGGACATTTAAATGTTATATAGTTATGTTGCATCTTGTGCCTTTTGGATTACCCCTAATAAATTAATTGAATGTAATAGTAAATGAATACACCAAACAACACCGTCAATAAATTAATGCCTGACACTCTGGACTTCCTGGAAAATACCTCAAAATGTTATTCTAGTTTAAAAAAAAAAAAAAGCAGCATTCCTGAAAGGAAGATATCCAGGTCATCTACAAATTGAAGACATTTGAAAACTATTTCTTAGAGTCATATATTTATTTGCTTAGTGTCACTCAGTTAAGAAGACGTACATTAAGGCTAGCAAAACTGGACTGCTAGAGAAACTCACTCATGTGTACAGGAAGACATGAACAAAATGTTCATTGCAGAATGGTTGGTAATAACAAAATATTAGAAACAAATGAAATGTCCATCAACGGGAGAACAAATAAACTGTGATATGTTCATATAATGGAATACTATTCAGAAATAAAAAGTGAATGAATGAACCATGGCTATACATATCCACTCGGATACTTCTCAGAAACATAACTTTGAATGGGAAAAAATAAGTTGCAGAAGGCTCTATATTTACATTAAGCTAAAAAATGCACACTAAAATCATGTATTGCTGGTAAACACAAGTATATTTGGTCAAAATGTAAACAAAAGATGCATAAGAGTGAAAAATAATTTCAGAATAATAATTTCAGAAAAAACAATTTTTGTTTTTTTTTTTGTTTTTTTTTCCTTAATACATGCTTATATATTTTTTTCATTATACTTCTTTTTTTTTTTTTTACAAGTAGTTTATTGTCAAATTAGTTTCCACATAACACCCAGTGCTCATCCCCACAAGTGTCCTCCTCCATGCCCACTCCTCCTCCCCCCCACATCCACCAGTCCTCAGTTTTTGTCAGCATTCAAGAGTCTCTCATGGTTTGCCTCTCTCCCTTTCCCCCACCATTTCCGCCCTTCTTCTCCCTCTTGGTCCTCTGTTAAGTTCCTCCTAATCCTCCTATACGTGCACACATATGATATTTGTCCTTCTCTGCCTGACTTATTTCGCTCAGCATAACGCCCTCAAGGTCCATCCATGCTGCTACACATGGCCAGATTTCATTGTTTCTCATTGCCATGTAGTATTCCATGGTATAGATAAACCACATCTTCTTGATCCATTCGTCCGTTGATGGACACTTAGGCTCTTTCCATGTTTTAGCTATTGTGGAGAGTGCTGCTATGGACATTGGGGTACATGTGTTCCTATGCATCAGCATTTCTGTATCCCTTGGGTAAATTCCTAGCAGTGCTATTGCTGGGTCATAGGGAGTTCTATTGTTAGTTTCCTTAGGAACCTCCACACTGTTTTCCAGAGGGGCTGTACCAGTTTACATTCCCACCAACAGTGTAGCAGGGTGCCCGTTTCTCCACATCCTCGCCAGCATCTAGAGTTCTCTGATTGGCTCATTTTAGCCACTCTGACTGGTATGAGGTGGTATCTCAGTGTGGTTTTGATTTGTATTTCCCTGATGAGGAGGGATGCTGAGCATCGTTTCATGTGTCTGTTGGCCATCTGGATGTCCTCTTGGAGAAGTGTCTGTTCATATCTTCTGCCCATTTCTTCACTGGGTTGTTTGTTTTTCGGGCGTGTAGTTTGGTGAGTTCCTTGTATATTCTGGATATCAACCCTTTATCTGATATGTCATTTGCAACTATCTTTTCCCATTCCGTTGGTTGCCTATTAATTTTCTGGGTTGTTTCCTTGGCTGTGTAGAAGCTTTTAATCTTGAGGAGGTCCCAACAGTTTATTTTTGCTCTTGATTCCCTTGCTTTTGGGGATGTGTCAATTAAGAAGTTGCTGCGGTGGAGGTCAAGGAGGTTGTTTCCTGCTTTCTCCTCTAGGGTGTTGATAGTTTCCTGTCTCACGTTCAGGTCCTTTATCCATTTTGAGTTTATTTTTGTGCATGGTGTGAGAAAAATGATCTAGTTTCATTCTTCTGCATGTTGCTGTCCAGTTCTCCCAACACCATCTGTTTAAAAGGCTGTCTTTTTTCCATCGGATATTCTTTCCTGCTTTGTCAAAGATTAGTTGGCTGTATACTTTTGGGTCCACTTCTGAGTTCTCAATTCTGTTCCATTGGTCTCTGTGTCTGTTTTTGTGCCAATACCATACTGTCTTGATGATGACAGCTTTGTAGTAGAGGCTAAAGTCTGGATGGTGATCCCTCCCGTTTTGGTTTTATTTTTCAGGATTACTTTGGCTATTCGGGGTCTTTTGTGGTTCCATACAAATTTTTGGATAGTTTGTTCTAGTTTTGAGAAGCATGCTGGTGCAATTTTGATGGGAATTGCATTGAATGTATAGAGTGCTTTGAGTAATAATGACATCTTAACTATACTTATTCTTCCTATCCATGAGCATGGAATGTTTTTCCATTTCTTTGTGTCTTCTTCAATTTCCTTCATAAGTTTTCTATAGTTTTCATCATACACATCTCTTGTATCCTTGGTTAGGTTTATTCCGAGGTATTTTATGGTTTTTTGTGCAATTGTGAATGGGATCAGTTTCTTGATTTCTCTTTCTGTTGCTTCATTGTGGGTGTATAAAAATGCAACCGATTTCTGTACGTTGATTTTGTACCCTGCAACTTGGCTGAATTCTTGGATCAGTTCTAGTAGGCTTCTGGTGGAGTCTGTCGGGTGTTCTATGTAGAGTATCATGTCATCTGCGAAGAGTGAAAGTTTGACTTCCTCTTTGCCAATTCTGATGCCTTTGATTTCCTTTTGTTGTCTGATGGCTGATGCTAGGACTTCCAGCACTATGTGAAACAGCAGTGGGCATCCCTGTTGTGTTCCTGATCTCAGGGGGAAAGCTCTGAGTTTTTCCCCGTTGAGGATGATGTTAGCTGAAGGCTTCTCATAGATGGCTTTGATGATGCCAACCTCTAGCCAGACTTATCCAAAAGAAAAGAGAGAGCACCCAAATAGACAAAATTATGAATGAAAATGGACTTATTACAACCAACCCCTCAGAAATACAAGCAATTATCAGGGAATAGTATGAAAAATTATATGCCAACAAATTGGACAACTTAGAAGAAATGGACAGATTCCTAAACACACACTCACTACCAAAATTCACACGGGAAGAAATAGAAAACCTGAACAGACCCATAACGAGTGAAGAAATGGAATCAATGATCAAAAATCTCCCAACAAATAAGAGCCCTGGACCTGATGGCTTCCCTGGAGAATTCTACCAGACATTTAAAACAGAATTAATCCCTATTCTTCTCAAGCTATTCCAAAAAATAGAAATCGAAGGAAAACTCCCGGACTCATTTTATGAAGCCAGCATCACTCTGATTCCCAAGCCAGACAGAGATCCAGCAAAAAAAGAGAACTACAGGCCAATATCCTTGATGAATACGGATGCAAAATTCTCAACAAGATCCTTGCAAATCGAATCCAGCAGCATATAAAAAGAATCATCCACCAAGATCAAGTGGGATTCATTCCTGGGTTACAGGGTTGGTTCAACATTTGCAAATCAATCCATGTGATACATCATATCAATAAAAGAAAAGATAAAAACCATATGATCCTGTCAATAGATGTAGAAAAAGCATTTGACAAAATACAGCATCCCTTCTTAATAAAGACTCTCGAGAAAGTTGGGATAGAAGGAACCTACTTAAACATCAAGAAAAAGCAATTTTTGAATAAGGAGATAGGATTGGAATGAGCACACTGAGTCCTTCAGCAAAAGTCTGAAATATCTTACAAAAAATATGAGAAGCCGATATGACAAGTCTTAAAGTTTAACAAAAGCTGTATGGTAAGTACAGCATTCGTGATGTTGATCTCTATACTTTTCTGTGCATATTACATTTCAAAATTTGTTAAGTGTGGAAAGAAAAGAATGAACATGTGTATCTTACCACCTCGGCAGGGGAAGAGGGGAGACTGAGGTGAGTGTGTTTGTGTAACTCTAGACTTTGCTGTAGCCAAGTGGGGAGGAAAGATGTTATAATATATTTTTTAGAAGACAAAAATAAAAGTCCTACATATAACTTAATTCACCCAATCAAGCTTCTAGGTATAGAAGAGTCAATGACTCTGAAAGCTTTCTACCAAAATCATCTCCCTCAGCTTACTATTGTACCTAAATTTGTGCCTTCAAAGTATGAATTTCCAGGATCCATTATCTGGGCTCTATCATGTGACCCATAATGTGAAGTTATTATTAACCATCATCATTCCTGCATGATCTTGAAAGAATAAGACATAGTTTTGATACGTGGAATGGGGGGCAAAAGAGAGGTTATGTGTGCAGGGTCTGATAATCCTGTTGTAGAATTGCAAACATTGAGGAGAACTCTACAGAGGGGAATTTGAGGGGATAACAGGACATAATGAGACAAACATGGACCTTGTTTCCAGTACCTGCTTAGTTACTTATTTGCAATGTGACCTTGGGAAGTTGCTTATCCCCTTTGTATCCTTTTTCCTCTTTTGTAAAATGATACCTACCTCATAAAAGGTTAGGGGGATTACATAAAACAACATACATAAAGCATTAACGTCCTACTTGAATCACCTTGTGGATTTCTTTTTCCTTCTATACCATCAAGGGGCAACTCAGAAACAGTAAAAAGCATCCTGGGATGCAAGTTAGGAGGCCCAAGCTCTCTGTGTGGCCTGAAAGCAGAAGGAATTTAAAGATGGGGAAGTGGGGCAGCAAGAGGAAAAACACAGAAAGGAAAAGAGGGAACATATTGCATAGAATGTGGGTGAATTCACTGCTCTTCCCAGGAGTATATTCAAGATGGTTTTCTATTGTCTAGCTACTCTTAAAATTGAGGTGTTTTTACAGGCAGTACTTCTTTGACATTGACTGTAGCAACTTCTTTCTAGACTTATATCCTGAGGCAAGAGAAACAAAATCAAAGACAAACTATTGGGATTTTATCAAAATAAAGCAATGGAAAACAATCAACAGATCTAAAAGGCAACTTCTGGAATGGGAGAAGATATTTGCAAATGACATATTTGATAAAGGGATAGTATCCAAAAGTCTTCTACAACTCAAAACCCTAAAATGAACAATCCAATTAAAAATGGGCAGAAGACATGATTAGACATTTCTCCCAAGAAGACATCCAGATAGACACATAAAAGGATGCTCGACATCACTGATCATCAGGGAAATGCAAATCAAAACCATAATGAGATATCACCTCACACCTGTCAGAATGGCTAAAATCAACAACACAAGGAATAACAGATGTTGGCGAGGATGTGGAGAAAGGGAAACTCTCTTGCATTGTTAATAGTAATGGAAAGTGGTGCAGCCACTGTGGAAAACAGTGTGGAGGTTCCTTAATAGTTAGAAATAAAACTACCCAGGGATCCAGCAATCACACTCAGAGAATACAAAATTGCTAATTCAAAGGGATACATGTATCCTTATGTTTATAGCGACATTATCAATAGCCAAATTATGGAAACAGCCCAAGTTTCCATCAGTTTATGGACTGATGAAGATGTGGTATATGTATGTGGGTGTATATTTACATGTGTGTATATACAAGTATATGTATACATATATATATACTTGCTTGTTATATATGTGTGTATATATTTATTGTGTATATATAATATTTATATATACACAAACATATATATACTTGCTTATTATATGTTATGTATGCATATATATAATATATATTACTCAGCCATAAAAAAAAAGAATGAAATCTTGCCATTTCCAATGACATTGACAGAACTAGAGAGGATTATGCTAAGTGAAATAAGTTAGTCAGAGAAAGACAAATACCATATGATTTCACTAATACATGGAATTTAAGAAACAAAAGAAATTAACAAAGGTGGGGGGGAAAGACAGAAGGAGTCAAACCAAGAAACAGGCTCCTAACTATAGAGAACAAACTGACAGTTACCAGAGGGGATGGGGGTAGGAGGATGAGTTAAATGGGTGATGGGGATTAAGGAGGGCACTTGCTGTGATGAGCCCTAGGTATTGTACGGAAGAGTTGAATCATTATATTGTACACCGGAAACTATTATATTGTACACCTGAATTGTTACACTGTATGTTAACTAACTTGAATTTAAATAATTTTTTTTTTTAAATTGAGGGTGTATGTCTGCTAGGAATTTACCCAAGGGATACAGAAATGTTGATGCATAGGAGCACATGTACCCCAATGTTCATAGCAGCACTCTCCACAATAGCTAAAACCTGGAAAGAGCCTAAGTGTCCATCAACAGATGAATGGATCAGGAAGATGTGGTTTATCTATACCATGGAATACCACATGGCAACGAGAAACAATGAAATCTGGCCATGTGTAGCAACATGGATGGACCTTGAGGGTGTTATGCTGAGCGAAATAAGTCAGGCAGAGAAAGACAAATATCATATGTGTGCACGCATAGGAGGATTAGAGGAGCTTAACAGAGGACCAAGGGGGAGAAGAAGGGCGGAAATGGTGGGGGAAAGGGGGAGAGGCAAACCATGAGAGACTCTTGAATGCTGACAAAAACTGAGGACTGGTGGATGTGGGGGGGAGGAGGGGTGGGCATGGAGGAGGGCACTTGTGAGGATGAGCACTGGGTGTTATGTGGAAACTAATTTGACAATAAACTGTTTGTAAAAAAAAAAAAGAAAAAAAAATTGAGGGTGTATGTGTATGTTTTGCCTTAGCTACAAAAATGGCGCTCAGAAGTTGAGAAGCCCTTTCCCCCACCCCAGTGGGTGTCAGTCACGGAACAGTGATATGGAGTTTCAATGAATTCCTTTTTTCTGTTTAATAGCACAGAAGAGCTCAGACACAAAGCACTAGAGCACAGAGATCACTTCTGAGGGAAGACAAGGCCCAGTAAGTGTTTTACTTCAGTTCCCTCTTCCATGTGTTCTTGTCTGTGCTATGTCCCTTCTCTTCAGAGGCGGGCTGTCAGATGCTAGCCTGCTACAGAACTGTCCTTAGCTCAAATGGCACTCCAGGCTCCCTCACTTCCAACCTCTCCCTTCTTGACTCCAAGTGAGTTTTCGAAGAGTCTTGTCAGAGTTAACTGTTTTCAGGTCAGTAAGGGGGAAGGCAGACACGATGGAGGCCTCAGAATGATTGTCACATGTCTTTCTCCAAGCCTAGGGCTGGCTCCCACATGCCCTGCAGTCTCTCTCACTGGGCACTTAACTCAGCCCCCATCCTCCCAAGGAAAGAATGCACCTCCTTGCCCATCTCACCCTAAAATGAAATAAATTGCTGGCAGTCAGATGGCATGAAATATCCTGCAAGTATATGCTATTGACAGGAGATACATAAAACACAAGGGTGGGATTTTGAAGAGAATATAAATCAGATGACTATTAGACCAAAGAAACCTATATTTCTATATTAATAAGAGATAACAGAGATGTCAAGGCAAAGCATCGCTAGGGATAGGGAGCATTATTACATAATGATAAAAAGAACAATTCAACATGAAGCCATAACAGATTTAAAGAACAGTAAACATTTAATGACATAGCCTTAAAATGTATAGAACATAAAATGATAGAATTACAAAAAAGTTTAAAAATCCACGATCACAGTTGGAAATTGCAACATACATCTTTCAGTCAATGACAAGGCATATTAAAAATTGGAAAGCTTACAAGGGTGCCTGGATGGCTCAGTCAGTTGCATGTCCGAATTCCGCACAGCTCATGATCTCAGGCTTTGTGAGTTCAAGCCCCATGTCAGGCTCTGTACTAATAGGTCAGAGCCTAGAGCCTGCTTCACATTCTGTGTCTCCCTCTCTCTGCTCCTCTCCCCTGCTTGTGCTCTCTCTCTCTCAAAAATAAACAAATGAAGCATTTAAAAAAATTTAGAAAGCTTACGGAAGAGCTGAGCAAGACAACTAACGAGCTTGATCTTTATGAATATAGGTAATATAAAATACTTTCTAAATATCAAAGAACTCATATGGAACACCTTTTTATTATAAATTGATTAAATATTATATAAATAACCATGATAGGGAAACACGATGGGCCGTGTTTGAAAGTCATAGATAGCAGAAGTTGTTCCAGAAGCATAGGTCTGGGAAAACATTACAAAGTTTTAAGGAAGAGAGATAACAGATATTCTACCTGTATGTGTAGAGGGTATAAGCCCTACAGGCATTCAGTGATGATACTAGTCTGGCTGTTGGAGACATTACAGCAATTCCCATTACAGGCTTTATCCCACTATATGGAGATATGTTTTGGAACATACCTGAGCTGAACTCATGTGGACCTACGGAGGCTAAGGGAGATGTCTGAATGTACTATGTGAAACTGTGCCTAGTAATAATATAAGACATTGTATAACCATCAGTTTGATAATCTCAGGCTTATGTTCAAGCTAGTCTATGTTCAGACATGCTCTGGTTTATAGAAGACTAAGGAAGCAGATCAGCTAGGTTTCCTGAAGGCTGATGTGACCCTCACTTACTAAGATGTTATCATACATAGCTGTGCAGGATAGCAGGGTGTGGAAATGTGCCCTTCCATCTTTCCTTGGAAATGTGCTATGTATTCTGACAGTACTAACTTCCTTAAGGATCCTTTTAAAAAGTGAAGCCAGCTTGATTTATTGAAGTAACACCTGCATTTGGTCTTTCAGTCAATCCAAGCCCTCTGATCAAATGTATCATCTTGTTTGATTTGTTTCCCAGGAAACTAATGAAAGAATGCTTTTGAGAAAAAGATAAAAGTGAATATGGCCACAAGAGAATAGGATGTGTTGATTACGCTCCTTTAAATTGGTAAAATTCATAAACTGGTAGGTTAGGACATTCTAATTACTTGTCACTTTCCTTTTTGGAGACCTTTTGAAAATGAAGAAGCCTTTTTAAAAAGATTTTTAAAGTTTATTTATTTTGAGAGAGAGGGGGGGAGTGAGTGAGTGAGTGAGTGAGTGGGAGAGGGGCAGAGAGAGAGAATCTCAAGCAAGCTCTGCACTGTCAGCATGGAGCCCAAGGCGGGGCTTGAACCCACAAACTGTGAGATCATGACCTGAGCTGAAATCAAGACTTAGATGTTAACTGACTGAGATACCCAGGTGCCCCAAATTAAGAAACTTAATATGACAGGGCTTCTGACTCTTTTACTCGAATGCTTTATCCTCAGACTGGTAGCTAGAAAGTCGAAGATGCCCAAGAGGATTTTTTAGTAAATTTCTCATTTCTCAACATCATCAACAACAACAACAAGAGAGAAATCAGAGATAGACAATGACACAGTGCAGTTGGATGATATGATTTTTGACTGGCTGAATAACCAAACTGTCTTTATTATCTTATCTCAGAACTTAAGACTAGGCCCATTTTTGTTTAATATTTTAATCAGTTACTTGTACAAAGGTAAAAAAATATTAAGCTTGTCAAAATCTCAAAGGACCCAGAATTTGAAAGAATAGCTAATGGACTTGAATCACAGAATTCATTTCAAAATGGTCCTCATTGTATATATAGTTTAGATAATAGATTAGTGGGCTTCCATACCAAAGAATCAAAATCTATGTAAAGCAATGCCTTTCATGAGTTGTTTCCACTGCATGCCCCCTAGAATGGCTAAAATTAAAGAGATTGCCAATACCAATTGTTGGTGAGGATGTAGAGCAACTGGAAATCTTAGACATTGCTAGTGGACATGAAACATGGTATAATCATTTTGCAGAACATTGTGTTAGTTTCTTATCAAGCTGAAAATACAGTACCACATGACCAAAAAATTATACTCCTAGGTATTCACCCAAGAGAGAAATGAAAACATTTATGTATGTAAAAACATATACCCAAACGTTTATAGCCATTTGATTCATAATAGCCCCAAGTGGAAACCACCTAAATGCCCACAGCAGGTGAATGAATAAATATATATGTGGTATATTCATACAATCAAATACTACTTGGCAGGGAGAAGGCCAGACTACCGATTCATGCCACCATACAAATGAATCTCAAAAACATGTTGACTGCAAGAAGATACAGAAAAAAAGTATCTATGTTTGCTTCCATTACGTAAGACTCTAGAAAAGATAAATCCAGTCTGGAAGAGTATAAATTCAGTAGGTTGCCTGGGGCTGGCTTTGGGAGGATTGACTGCAAAGATTACAAGGGATTTTTTTTTTTAAGTGATTGCACTGTTCTCTCTATTTTGACTGGGATGATACTTATATGACTGCACACATTTGTTGAAGCTCATCAAACCACATGTGTAAAATATGTATATTTGCTTGTATGTAAACTATGGCTTCAATAAAGTTGATTTAAAAATAGTATGACTGTAGAACTCTAAGAAAAAGTTAGAGACACCAATAAAGTGTGTAGTAGCAGAAATAGAAGCTCCTGGAATGACCCTGTAGGAATGACCTGTAGGAAGTGAGATCGAGGTACAGTTGTTGATCAATGGCTTGAGCTGGAAAATAATAGATAAACTTGTGGTATGTGTTGATTAATTGACTGAACATACATCCAGACCCAAAACAAAATTCCCACTATCACTTCTGAGAATATCATATGTTCAGAATTGTCCTCAAAGCCTCAAGAACCAGGATCTTCAAATAAGCAAAGATAACCATTAATATAATCCTTATTATTTATTCTTATATTTGTACTTCTCCTGGTGAATACTATATCTGTATGTTTACATTGAAATATCCTGAAATTTAAGCACAATCTACTATCAGAAGGCAACCATGTTGGTACCAAATACAAACTGAATTTGATTTTCAGTGTGAGATAACATGCTTACATTTCACATGAATGTGAACCATCTTGCCAAATAAGCTCTCATTTTGCATTGCAGAATGACAGTTGTAAGGAAAACCTACGGTCTCACTTTAAAAGATTAAAATTCAAAAAAGTGGACTTCTTACCATGGAATATGAAAGCCAGCAGGTAATTTAGGTCCCATTAAGCCTGATGATTCTGCTCAGTTGTCTCTGCTAAGACAGTCGGGTTGGTTCTTGGAGCAAGCCTAAAACAACAAGAGTTCCCTTATGTATCTCCAGATGGAGGCTTACCAGTTTGAGTGAGGTTTCTTGTTGTGAGTTACTTCTAAATTTCGTTCTCGGTTTGACTTACATATCTATATGAGGATAATCTTTAAATATACTTTTTATTCTAGTCTGATGTATTTTCACTGCTTGAGGGGCCTGGCACCAAAACAAGCAAGGTGCCAGCTTCTGGTTAGCCAGCTGTTCTTTGGGGACACCGTGGAGCATGCCATCTCCCAAGTTTCTTTGAGTTTCCAAGCCCTTTATGGCAAAACGAAACTCAAAAGAGAAAAAGAAATGAACATATTTTGCTGGCTGGGCAGTCCTATCACATAGATTTCAGAATAAAGCCATTAGTGTTGATGAATTTTCCTAATTATGCTTCAGGCCTGACATGCCATTTTGAGAATGGCTCCACGTTGCGCTGGCCAGTTTGAACTCTAAAAATTGTCCAATTGCTAAACCAAACACACTCCAGGTTTTCCAAGGAAAATAATCTATTTTCCTATTTCCTGTGCTCCATCAGGGTACAAAACATAAAATAAGCCAAAATTCCTCCACAGTGGGCTTGCAGTCTTAAGGAGACCATTATTTTCTACACAGAAAGTCAAATATTTTTTCCAGCACCAATTTCCTTGCTGACCACATTGAGTATTGAGAAATCAGGGAGAGCCTTCTTGGGAAAAACTGAACCAAAGGAGGAATTTGGCTTTAGAAAACAGGAAGTGGGTTTCTATTGCTGTATGTGGCCAAGAGAGAATGGGACTTCTAGACCACGTTGTCAAAGGTGCGTGAATAATCTCCAAAGACAGTGACCACTCCTTCTGATGCTTACCTAAACCAAAGCAAGTTTTATCCATCATTCTTCATTTAAGGACAAAACTCTAGGAGAATACTGATGGACTTTCTTGCATTTTCTCTCTTTTCAAGGAAAAGGAGATCGAGTTGGGAAAGATCAGTTCAACACTTCTAAGAAGTCTTTAGTACAAACATATTTCATCCATTAGGGTAATGTTTTCCTCAGGCTTGTCCAGGAATAAATCCCAACCTTCTCCCCTTCAGATCCCAAAGACACAGCTGATTTGTTTTCAGTTGGGGCAATGAAATGTTGAAATGGGAAACACATGTCCATTTGGTCTGGAGAGGACGGGCTAGGAAGCGTCTTGTTTATGAGGCCCCCACTCAGTAATAATCTGACAGCCACAGAAAGACTCAACAAGCAACCAGCAATTAACTCCTAAATAATAGTTCTTCCTGGGAAGACCGTGGATTTTAAGTCCATGAGAACCCTTATTACCTAATAAAAGGCTTAAAGCATTCTTTATTTAAAAAACAGGAAGTGTTAAAAACCTTACTTAATTGTTGCCCTTCTCTTTCTCAGAATACAAATAATTTGACCTAAGGCTCCACCCAGATGCCTGTGATCCTGGATCTCTGCCTGGCACAGTTAATGTTCCATATGGAAATTTCTTCCGGTGTATCTCTTACCTTTATAGTCTTTTCTAAATGAATTCCAAGGAAAATATGCTGAGAAATCAGGAAAATGGGAAGAAATGTATTATCTCCCAAAAGATTTAAACTTACTCAGTAATGCAGAGAAGTTGCTGAGTCAAAGAAATGTCAGGAAATGGGGACATGTGGGAGGCAAGTCCAAGGGTAGCATCTTCACTAGCAGGGCAGCAGCACGCAGGAGAGATCATAGTCTGATTAGCCTTGACTATGATTGCTACCACAGGTCTCTCTGTGCTCATGGCCCATGCACTACGAATAGAGTCATTCCTGTAAATAAAACAAATTACTAGTAAGTCTAATTGCGCGGAATATTTGATACAAATTCTTTGAATAGTGTTTTTAGAAATAACAAGTTTGGGAGGCGAAATAAGTCCTTCAGTTGATAATACTGACATGTGGTTCTATGTACTGCTGTTATTCTTATTATAAGAGCTAAATGTTACATCCTTTAAAAAGTACCCAATAATGTTTTCTACTGTTTGAATATTTACTGTAGACCATAGTTCTTGCTGGTATTACCAAACTTAATACTTCTTATTTGTTAAACACTGATAAACTCATAATCAATAGTAAATATATTTCTTAAACAAGCACTTTCTAGACATCCATGATGAGTACAGAATATAAATAATGTTGGAAGCATTTTAAGAATACTTATGACTTTGGGAATTCCGAGGAATTCTGATTTCTTGTTCTCAAGTCCCTAAGATTAATACCTATTGGGAATGTAGAACACTGGCCTTGGATAAATTTAGGAAGAAGTCTAATACTAGAATGGAATCCTGGAGCTCTGGTGTTAAGTGTCCCATGCCCCAGCAAAGGATTGTGGAAATATTACACATTTGGAAACTGGAAAAGCAATATAGAAGGCTTCCTGAAGAGACTCACCCTCTAGGTAATCCAGGGCAAGTCACTTGGCAGTACAGATATACCAACACTTTCCTGGAAAGTTGATAAGATCAAATAAAATTAGGAATTTCACTTTGTACTTTTAATATTTTAATTAAATAAAGAGTATAAATTTGGGGAGTTGTCTCGAATTATCTTTGCATGCACAGATCTAAAATTGGGAAGAGCAAAAGGTTGGGTGGAAAGTTACCTCGAAATTGGTAGGAAAAGTTTTGTGGCTAGTTCCAAGTTTTCTGATCCTAGTTAAGAGTCTTCTCCATCTGCAAAATAGGGTCAGGAAAGGGTAGAGTGAATGGCCAATGGGCTGTGGGATTCTGGTGATTTCTGGATACTACCTCCAACCAGACTCCAGATCCAGTGGACTTTCTTTTTCAAAACTGGAAAATCTTGTACCAGATGAACAGGAAAACATAAAAAAGGGATCAGCCAGGACAGAGAATCAAAGGTCAGATGTGGCCCAAGAATGCTAGCCAAATAGATAAAGGCATTAGGACACCTTAACCATTCAGGTTGTGCACAACTTCCAAACTCCCACCATGTAAACACCAGCTTATGCTTTCTACAACATCTGCATACCATCCGTACTCTTATTTACTTAATATTTTTCTTTAATTCAATCCATTTTTTAACTCAGCCTTGTCCCAAACAATAATAAACATGAAGTTATTGATTGATGTGCAAATTGTATTTCCCTAAAGCATATTTGCATAACTATTACATATATCATAACACATTGGTACATAATCATTACACTAAACAAATGTCCATCTGTGCACCATCTAAAATCAGTTTGTCTACCACTGAACCACACTTTGGGAAAGAGTTATAAAGATCATTTTCACTGAGTTGACTAACAAAGTCTGTTGGAAAGGCGTCTTGTCTTAAATGAGGAAAAGGAAGCATACCTGTCTTATTCAGGGCCCCATGCTCAGAAGGGCCCCATGCTTGACTAATGCCCTGCTATCACCTTCTTGGAATTCTTCATTTTTGAACAAGAGACCCCACACTTTCATTTCGCACTGGGTGCTGCCAATCGTATAGCCAGTCCTGAAGGGATAGAGGAATGTGAAAAGGTTGGCATCAGAACATGGCTCAGTTGTGACCCTGAAATTTGCTTTTTTTTTTTTTAATTTCTGAGAGAGAGAGAGAGCATGTGTGTGTGAGCAGGGGAGGGTCAGAAAGAGAGGAAGACACAGAATCTGAAACAGGCTCCAGACTCTGAGCTGGCAGTCAGCACAGAGCCCGAAGTAGGGCTCGAACCCACGAACTGTGAGATCATGACCTGAGCCGAAGTCAGACGCTTAACCGACTGAGCCACCAAAGTGCCCTTGAAATTTGTTTTTCATCAACAACTTTTTACAATGAATCATTAAGTAGTTACTAGAAAAACCACCACCCTAAACTTACTCAAGATACTCATGGAAGATTAAAAAGGAATGTTAGACATTTATTATCCTACATTAGCACTAATAGTCAGGTAGGGTAGTGAAGATGATATTCATTAATCAATTCGATGGTCTAATTAAGAGCTAAACTCTATGTTGTGGCCAATAATCATAATAGTAGTTTGGAAAAGAAAGGCATCTGTGAGAGCAGGAGCAGTTGGAGAAGATATGAAAGAGAAAGGTTTGAGCCATTTGACAGCTCACAAATCTATTTTTAGAAAAGTCTATGCCAAGCCTTTTACATAAAACCCTTCACAGTCTGGACCCAGCCTTTCTCTCCTGCTTCTTAACCAGTTTCCCTCAAATACAGACTTGTCTTTAAAATTTATAAAACCCTGGTCAAGGGTGTCAGTGGAGGCTCACATAGCAGGCATTTAGATATTTAAAGATTATAAAACAAGGTAACAGACTGTTAAATAATACATGCTGTACTGTCCCACATTGAGTGTCCTACCTTTACAAAAATCTGGAAGGCTAGCTCCTAAATTAGATTTCTTGGACTCTTGTGAGTTCCACTCTGAAGCATGGTGGGTTGGCTGCTCCCAGCCCCTGGTTGTAGCTTACATTCAGCTCCAGCCACAACGTGAGGGACTTCATACATGCCATGTGGACTCTACCTCATGCATCCAACCTTGACCAAATGCTCACCCTCTTTGGCTTCATCTCCGTGCATGGGGTGCTTGCATCAGTAGCACAGTCTGCCTTTGGAAGGATGGATTTGGGGGAAAGGCCTTTGAAGCTTTTCCGTATGTTTGGGGGCCATTTAGACAGGAGATTTCGACCCTGGGAAAGCAGACTGTGGTCTGTAAAGGATAAGAGTAGGGTGGTGGAGATGGCCTGGGCATGAGCTCTGAGTATGTCCTCTTTTCCAAGGACTTCTTGGTTCATGGAGGGTATGTAGGTGGAGGCAGACCAAAGCCTGGTTCTCTAATCCACAGGACCTTAAGAAGGTACAGCCAATATACCTCATGTTCTACTCCCCTCCCAATTTCTCATTTTTCCTAAAAAGTATTTTTAGTATCTCTTTATCTTCTATATGCTACTCCCTGACTTTCTTCTTTAGCTGGAACACCCACACCTACTCTGCTGAAGTATCATAAGGTCTTGTTCAAATGCCACCTCATCTTTGAAGCTTTGCAGGCTCTGTTAGACAGAGATAGTTCATTTCCCCTTTGCATTCTCTTGGCATTTTGTTTATGTCTCTATGATAGATTTTATTACCATGTATTATAATAACTGTCTTCCTGAATTAGATCATGAAGGCTTTGTTGTCCCTTGTACCAAAACAGTGATTGGTGACACACAGTTCTCCCTCTTACAAATGTGTTTACTGAGCCAAGGAATGAATGGAATATACTCTTGTGGCCCCAAATGTGCCATGCTATGTAAAGGTTTATTTATCTTGGAGCACTACTTGTCTCTACAAGTCAGTGTAAGCATCTACATGGCACCAACCTGGTGAACACTGGAAACACTCAGTGATCCAGATGTTTGGTGTCATGTGGATAAGTCCCCAGATGATTGACTGTATTTTTCAGTTCTCATCGGGATGATTGGCATTGTGTGTATATGGTCTTGTGTTACCAGTCCTTGTACCCCCACCCAAGTTACTATTACAGACTCAAATGCTCAGCAAGTAATGGGAGGCAGCGTGCCTCATCACATGCAGCTCATGTGAAAGCTGACAAGTTCAGTGCCAAAGGTGATTTCAGTTCATCAGTCCTCATTGTCATTAGATGGTAGCAATTATTAGGTACTCACACGTGCAAAGCACATTTTCAAATGAAAGACATCATGACACACATTAGCTGATGAGATTTTCTTAAGCTGTGGAATCAACTTCCCTGCCACCTACCAAGCTACTTTGTGAGATTTCTACAAAAAGGGAGTTCAGAGTATGTACTACATTTTGATCAGTGAAATCTCCTAGTCCTTTGTGTCTCTAATATTCTGTCCCCTGTTATGCCTTTTTCTTGCCTTGTGTCCCAAACTCCGTTTATTGAGCATACAATTTGTTTGTTATATTCTGCTTCTTAGCCTGGGTAGCTGAGGCATGGTGGGAACACAATATACTAAGCATCAGAAGCTGGAGTTGCACCTTGCTTTTGTCACTTGGTGATTTGAGGAAAATCACTGAACGTCATACCTGCCTTCCAGTGTTGCTGTGAGATTGAATGAGATAATGCATGAGAAGATACTTTGAAAACTCAGTAATACAAAAATATTAGGGATTGTATTGTTATTTGCCTTAAGTGCACCCTTTCCATTTGATTTGGGGTGTTGTTTCTCTTCCAACACAGTCTTAGTGTCTGAGCAATTGTCCTTTAGTGTGTCCAGGTGCGATGGCAAAATAACATAAGGCCAATAAAGAGCTTAATAAACAGTAATGATGGTGATGATGATGGGTAGAAAACAAGGGTAATCTTTCAAGGACAGATGGGAAATTTGAGACCCAACCTTATCCAGAGGTTTCCAGGACTTCTAGTGCAAATTCCAAAGCTCAGAGTTCTCCTCGCACAAATCCCAGCCAGTGTGTAATGCCCTCCCCCAGTGATAACTTTCCCTTAGCGGGTGACAATGTGAGACCTAATTTTTCATGTGCTTTTATATGGCTTTCATGATAGAAGAGCTGCAGAGCATCAAAGAACCAGCTTGAGCCAGTGCGTGTGAGTGGGGCTATCCTATGCCCTGGCCCTGGGGTCTCTCTAACAGAATGTGGGCTGAGTACTGCATCCCATGTGATGCTATGATAAAAGGTGGCCAACCCACAGATAGCAAAGTGTCCTTCTTTGAAGCAGTGACATGGGAACAGGTACCTTAGTGGCATTTTCTGAACAAACATATTTGGCCAGCCATTTCCCTCAGCTTCTAGAGAAATTTGGGAACATAGACATTTATAAGGCCCTACATCAGGGAAAGGATATAAGTACCTATGACAGAACTGACAGGTAAGATCAAAGATACTCAGATTGGAACTGGTCAGGGGGAGGCCGGGTTGCTGGAAGACATAGCTATTTTAATTGCACAACAATACCACATGGTGGCTCCAGAAAGAACTGCACCAGAGAACAAAGTGGCTCAAAACCAGTTTCCTTTCTGCAGTGCATTTTCTCGAAGACATTGTGAGAATTTCACAAAAACGAGTGCAGTTAAAAATATAACATTTGTAGGGGCGCCTGGGTGGCTTAGTCGGTTAAGCGCCCGACTTTTGCTTAGGTCATGATCTCGCGGTTCGTGGGTTCGAGCCCCGCGTCGGGCTCTGTGCTGACTGCCAGCTCGGAGCCTGGAGCCTGTTTCAGTCTGTGACACCCTCTCTCTCTGGCTCTCCACTGCTCACGCTGTCTCTCTCTCTCTCCTAGAAATAAATAAAACATTAAAAAAAATTTTTTTTAAATATAACATTTGCTGAATATTTGAAATAACTTCTTAAATATCTCAAAGAAATATTTTAAACTGTTTTATGTTATGAAGCCTCCTCTGATAGTCTCCAGGTGGATGGGAGCCTCACAGCCCTCCCATGTGGGTGTGTCCAGGTGTCCAGTAATTGTTTACTCTACTTGTCTCACTGGCCCAGTAGGTGGTAAATCCTCAGAAAGGTGGGCTGATGGAGTGGAAAGAGCTCCTATGAGACACTGGCCTGTCCCTGGGTTAGCTGTGTATTAAAGTATACATCTTAGAAATTTCGGTCTATAGACCTTTATAGGACTCACTTGGTATCATAAAACTAAATTTCTAATATGTATACTTTACCAACATGTGAAAATAAAGTGAGATATGGCATATGAACATTCTTTGAAAATTGTGATGTATTATACTCATATTAAGAATCATTCACAAGAAAAAATCTTGGAAATAACAAAAATACATGGAGGTTAAATAACATGCTACAAAAAAAATTAATGAGCAAGCCAAGAAATCAAAACATAGATGGAGATAAGTGAAAATGAAAACACAATGGTCCAAAATCTTCGAGATATAGCAAAAGTTGTTCTAAGGGGAAAGTTTAGAGCAGTACAGGCATACCTCAGGAAGCAAGAAGAAACTCAAATAAACAACCTAACCTTACACTTAAAGGAGCCAGAAAAATAGAGAAAAAGAATAATTAAATAAATAAAATAATAAATGAAAGAGGAGAAATAACAATTGACACCACAGAAATACAAAGGATTGCAATAATATTATGAAAAGGTAGATGTCAACAAATTGGACAACCTACAAAAAATGGGTAAATCCCTAGAAATATGTAACCTCTCAAAACTGAATCAGGAAGAAATAAAAAAATTTGAACACACTGATTACCAGCAGTGAAAATGAATCAGTAATTGAAAATAAACAAACAAACTCCCAACAAACGAAAGTCCAGGCCCAGATAGTTTCACAGGTGAATTCTATCAAATATTTAAGGACAAGTTAATGCCTATTTTATGAGAGATGGAGAGAGAGAGAGAGAGAGAGAGAGAGAGCACTATAGGCCAATATCTCTGACGAATAGAGATGCAAAAATCCTCAACAAATATTAGCAAACTGAATCCAACAATACATTTAAAATGTGATTCAACACAATCAAATGGGATTGATTCCAGGGATGCAAGGGTGGTTTGATATTTACAAATCAATCTACATGATGCGTCACATTAATAAGAATAATGATAAAAACCATACGATCATCTCAATAGATGTAGCAAATGCACTTGACAAAGTACAACATCCATTCCTGATAAAAGCCCTCAATAAAATAGGTTTAGAGGTAACATACTTCAACATAATAAAGACTATTTATGAAAAACCCACAGCAAACATCATAGTCCATGCAGAAAAAATGGAGAGCTTTGCCCCTAAGGTCAGGAACAAGACCAGGATGTCCACTCTCACTATTTTTACTCAACATAGTACTGGAAGTCCTAGCCACAGCAATCAGACTACAAAAAGAAATAAAAGGCATTCAGATTGATACAGAAGAAGTAAAACTATTTGCAGATGACATGGTACTATATATAGAAAACCCTAGCAACTCCACCAAAAAACTACTAGATCTGATAAATGAATTCATTACAGTTGCAGGATACAAAATCCATATGCAGAAATTTATTGCATTTCTATACACAAGTAATGAAGCAGCAAAAAAAGAAATTAAGAAAAATAATACCATTTACAATTGCACCAACAATAATAAAATACCTAGAAATAAACTTTACCAAGGAAGTGAAAAACATGTACTCTGAAAGCTAGAAAGCATTAATGACAGAAATTGAAGACAACACAAACAAATGAAAAGGTATACCATGCTTATGCGTTGGAAGAATCAATATCGTTAAAATGTCCCTACTAACCAAAGAGGCTACAGATGTAATGCAATCCCTAACAAAATACCAACAACATTCTTCACAGAAGTAGAACAAATAATCTTTTTTCTCAATTTTTTTTAATGTTTTGTTTATTTCTAGGAGAGAGAGAGAGAGAGACAGCATGAGCAGGGGAGGGTCAGCGAGAGAGGGAGTGACAGACTCTGAAACAGGCTCCAGGCACTGAGCTGGCTGTCAGCACAGAGCCCGACGTGGGGCTCAAATCCACGAACCACGAGATCAGACCTAAGTGAAAGTCGGACGTTTAACCAACTAAGCCACCCAGGCGCCCCAGAAGTAGAACAGATAATCTTAACATGTGTATGGAACCACAAAAGACACCAAGAAGCCAAAGCAATCTTGAAAAAAAAAAAAAAAGCTGGAGGTGTCACAATCCCAGATATCAAGACATACTACAAAGCTCTAGTAATCAAAACAGTATGGTACTGGCACAAAATAGACACATAGATCAACCGAACAGAACAGAGAACCCAGAAATAAACCCATGATTATATGGTCAATTAATCTCTGGTTAAAAAACAAAGGGGGGGAAAGAATATAGTAATGAGAAAAAGCCTCTTCAACAAATGGTGTTGCAAAAACTGGACAGCTACATGCACAAGAATGAAACTGAACCACTTTCTCACGCCATAAACAAAAATAAACTCAAAATGGATTAAAAATCTAAGTGTGAGACCTGAAACCATAAAAATCCTAGAAAAGGGCACAGGCAAGAAGTTCTCTGACAAAAGCCATAGCAGCATTTTTCTAGATATAGCAGGGGAAATAAAAGGAAAAATACTATTGGGACTGTATCAATATAAAAAGCTTCTGTACAGACAAAGAAATAACCAACAATACTAAAAAGAAATGTACTGACTGAAAGAAGTGTCCATCAATAGATGAATGCATAAAAAGATGTGGTACACACACACACACACACACACACACACACACACACACACACACGGGAATATTACTCAGCCATAAAAAGAATACAATCTTGCCATTTGCAACAACATGGATGGATGTAGAGGGTTTAATGCTAACTGAAATAAGTCCATCAGAGAATGACAAATATCATATGATCTCACTCATATATGAATCAAAGAAGCAAAACAAATGAACAAAGAAAAAAGAGAAAAACCAAAAGACAGACTCTTAACTATAGAGAACAAAGTAAAGGTTACCAGAGGGGATGTGGGTGGGAGGTGGGTGAAATAGGTGGTGAAGGGGATTAAAAGAATCCTTACCACGATCAGCACCAGGTGTTGTGTGGAAGTGTTTATATTGTAGACCTGTAACAAATATAACACTGTATGTTAACTATAGTGGAATTAAAATAAAAATTTTAAAAAGAGAATTATTACTCCTATTACTGTTATCAGGGACACAAGATAAATTAAGAAGAGATCCTACTCTGGAAGATCCTATCATCTGAAGAAAGATCTGTACAAGATAATTTAGAACCAGGCAGATGAGCCAGTATAACAGGTTTTTGATCAGTGCCCAAAGATCCAGTATGAAAGGTTCTTGGAAAACCTAGGATATAGCATAAGTATGACTTCTTATGTCACACTAACATATTAAGAAGAAGGAAGCATTTTCTGATATACTAAATAGAAAATTAATTGAAAAGAAATTAGTATTTTTTCACAGTTTATTACAATTTAACCCAAAAGACTTGACCCCATGGTAAGGTCCTCTGGAATCCAGTTCTTACCCTCCTCTACTTCTGTTTTGTAGCTGTCATGGCTGTTTGGCTCCCAACTGGAATGGAATCTGGAATGACAGATATACGCTGGCCACTGAAAAGAGAGAAGGATCTGGTGCTCTGGAAAGTTGCTTCGTGCTGAGGCTTCGAGGACCCGCCTATTCTCCATGCAGCTCTGATGGCTATAAATATACATGGGTAGGGCAGGGGCAGAATCAGGGAAATGAGTGCATAGCCCTGGTGTGCTCAGAGACAGGGATAAAGAAGTCTTTATACATATGTAACACATGTACACACATAAATAGATGCCATCTGCTAGATTCGAGAGATGGACCATAGCTTGTGGAAATGTTTTGGAATTTAAGAGACAAAACAGTTCTTCATTATGATAGAAAGTGTAGTTATATATTAAAAATATGTATTTACACATTTAAATTGTTTTAATGTTTATTTTTGAACAAGAGAGAGACACAGAGCACAGGTGCGGGAGCGGCAGAGAGAGAGGGAGACAGAATCCGAAGCAGGCTCCAAGCTCTGTACAGCTCAGAGCCTGACATGGGGCTTGAACCCATGAACCGTGAGATCATGACCTGAGAAGTCAGATGCTTAACATCTGAGTCACCCAGGTGCCCCTGTATTTATATGCTTATAGACTGTGTTTATATATTAGCAATACACATTAACAATAGTGTGCTAATTAAAATAGACCACTGCAGTATCAATATTTAACAACACTTCTAAACTTAGTTTTTGTTATCATATGAATTTGAAAATAATCTATTAAAAATAGTTTATCATCTTGAGTACTCCCACTTCCTTCAGCCTTGAGTTAAACTGAATTATTCAAATTTTTATCACAGCTTCTCACAGTGGTCGATTTTATTATGAAGAGCAGCTCTACTTTACGAAGGAGGTATGATCAAAAGGCCACTGGATAGAGCAGGATACCCAGGTTTCCATCCTGACGCCTGCCATGTCAGAGTTATTTTTAACGGGATTAAATTGTACTGCCCCCAGACACTAGCATTCTCATCTGTTGAATGAGGACTGCACAATCTTTATGTTCCTGCCAGATCTGTGGTTCTCTGACAATACTGTACTTTCCCCTCTCATTCTTTTTCTTCTACTTTCATTGTCTCGATTCTTTGAGATAAGAGTTTTGCCAACTTTGTTTATTAACCTTTTTTTTTTTGCACCTTTATTATGCTCAGCTTTTTGAGTGGTGAAACTCACATAAGATCCCCCACTCTGCCCGTGTTAATCTGAAACTGCTTATTGAGGTGCAGTTTAACACTGTGTAAAAACAGGGTTAAGAATGTCTTAAGAATGTCAATAGGGTTGAGAAGGTCTTCCTTTCAGATTTGTTCTGCAAATGACTTGATCTTTCTACTTATGCAAACATAACACAACTTTCAGTTGGGCTTCTTGCCTCAAGCAACCTTTAATATTCAAAAAATATTGAGTGCTTCCCATATGCAAACATACTTCTAAAAACATTTTTATTTTTATTTTATTTTTTTTACAAATAGCTTATTGTCAAATTAGTTTCCACATAGCACCCAGTGCTCATCCCCACAAGTGTCCTCCTCCATGCCTACCCCCCTCCCCCCCCACATCCATCAGTCCTCAGTGTTTGTCAGCATTCAAGAGTCTCTCATGGTTTGCCTCTCTCCCTTTCCTCCATCATTTCCCCCCTTCTTCTCCCCCTTGTTCCTCCGAAAAGTTCCTCCTATACGTGCTCCTATCATATGTTTATATGATATTTGTCCTTCTCTGCATGACTTATTTCGCTCAGCCTAACACCCTCAAAGTCCATCCACGTTGCTACACATGGCCAGATTTCATTGTTTCTCATTGCCATGTAGTATTCCATGGTAGAGATAAACCACATCTTCTTGATCCATTCATCTGTTGATGGACACTTAGGCTCTTTCCATGTTTTAGCTATTGTGGAGAGTGCTGCTATGAACATTGGGGTACATGTGCTCCTATGCATCAGCATTCCTGTATCCCTTGGGTAAATTCCTAGCAGTGCTATTGCTGGGTCATAGGGGAGTTCTATTGTTAGTTTCCTGAGGAACCTCCACACTGTTTTCCAGAGGGGCTGTACCAGTTTACATTCCCACCAAAAGTGTAGGAGGGTGCCCATTTCTCCACATCCTTGCCAACATCTAGAGTTCTCTGATTGGCTCATTTTAGCCACTCTGACTGGCGTGAGGTGGTATCTCAGTGTGGTTTTGATTTGTATTTCCCTGATGAGGAGCGATGCTGAGCATCGTTTCATGTGTCTGTTGGCCATCTGGATGTCCTCTTTGGAGAAGTGTCTGTTCATATCTTCTGCCCATTTCTTTACTGGATTGTTTGTTTTTCGGGTGTGGAGTTTGGTGAGTTCCTTATATTTTCTGGATATTAACCCTTTATCTGATATGTGGTTTGCAACTATCTTTTCCCATTCCGTTGGTTGCCTATTAGTTTTGTGGGCTGTTTCCTTTGCTGTGCAGAAGCTTTTAATCTTGATGAGGTCCCAATCGTTTATTTTTGCTCTTGATTCCCTTGCTCTTGGGGATGTGTCAAGTAAGAAGTTGCTGCGGTGGAGGTCAAGGAGGTTGTTTTCTTTCTCCCCTTTCTCCTCTAGGGTGTTGATAGTTTCCTGTCTCACATTCAGGTCATTTATTCATTTTGAGTTTATTTTTGTGCATGGTGTGAGAAAATGATCTAGTTTCATTCTTCTGCATGTTGCTGTCCAGTTCTCCCAACACCATCTGTTAAAAAGGCTGTCTTTTTTTTCCATTGGATATTCTTTCCTGCTTTGTCAAAGATTAGTTAGCTATATACTTTTGGGTCCACTTCTGAGTTCTCAATTCTGTTCCATTGGTCTATGTGTTTGTTTTTGTGCCAATACCATACTGTCTTGATGATGACAGCTTTGTAGTAGAGGCTAAAGTCTGGGATGGTGATACCTCCCGTTTTGGTTTTATTTTTTAGTATTACTTTGGCTATTCGGGGTCTTTTGTGGTTCCATAAAAATTTTAGGATCGTTTGTTCTAGTTTTGAGAAGTATCCTGGTGTGATTTTGAATGGAATTGCATTGAATGTGTAGACAGCTTTGGGTAGTAATTACATCTTAACTATATTTATTCTTCCTATCCATGAGCCTGGAATGTCTTTCCATTTCTTTGTGTCTTCTTCAATTCCCTTCATAAGTTTTCTATAGTTTTCATCATACACATCTCTTGTATCCTTGGTTAGGTTTATTCCGAGGTATTTTATGGTTTTTTGTGCAATTGTGAATGGGATCAGTTTCTTGATTTCTCTTTCTGTTGCTTCATTGTGGGTGTATAAAAATGCAACCGATTTCTGTACATTGATTTTGTACCCTGCAACTTGGCTGAATTCTTGGATCAGTTCCAGTAGGCTTCTGGTGGAGTCTGTCGGGTTTTCTATGTAGAGTATTATGTTCTGCGAAGAGTGAAAGTTTGACTTCCTCTTTGCCAATTCTGATGCCTTTGATTTCCTTTTGTTGTCTGATGGCTGATGCTAGGACTTCCAGCACTATGTGAAACAACAGTGGTGAGAGTGGACATCCCTGTCATGTTCCTGACCTTAGGAGGAAAGCTCTCAGTTTTTCCCCGTTGAGGATGATGTTAGCTGAGGATTTCTCATAGATGGCTTTGGTGATGTTTAAGTAAGTTCCTTCTATCCCGATTTTCTCGATGGTCTTTTTTAAGAAGGGATGTTGTATTTTGTCATATGCTTTTTCTGCATCTATTAACATGATCATACGGTTTTTATCTTTTCTTTTCTTGATGTGATGGATCACATTGATTGATTTGTGAATGTTAAACTAGCCCTGTAACCCAGGAATGAATCCCATTTGATCTTGGGGGATGATTCTTTTTATGTGCTGCTGGATTCGATTTGCAAGGATCTTGTTGAGGATTTTTGCATCCGTATTCATCAAGGATGTTGGCCTGTAGTTAGTTCTCTTTTTTGGCTGGATCTTTATCTGGCTTGGGAATCAGAGTGATGCTGGCTACATAAAATGAGTCCGGGAGTTTTCCTTCGATTTCTATTTTTTGGAATAGCTTGAGAAGAATAGGGATTAATTCTGTTTTAAATGTCTGGTAGAATTCCCCAGGGAAGCCATCAGGTCCAGGGCTCTTATTTGTTGGGAGATTTTTGATAACTGATTCGATTTCTTCACTCGATATGGGTCTGTTCAGGTTTTCTGTTTCTTCCCGTGTGAATTTTGGTAGTGAGTGTGTGTTTAGGAATTTGTCCATTTCTTCTAAGTTGTCCAATTTGTTGGCATATAATTTTTCATAGTATTCCCTGATAATTGCTTGTATTTCTGAGGGGTTGGTTGTAATAAGTCCATTTTCATTTGTAATTTTGTCTATTTGCGTGATCTCCTGTCTCTTTTTTATAAGTCTGGCTAAAGGCTTGTCAATTTTGTTTATTTTTTCAAAAAACCAACTCTTGGTTTCATTGATCTGTTCAATTGTTTCTTTGGTCTCTATGTTGTTTATTTCTGCTCTAATTTTTACTATTTCTCTTCTTCTACTGGGTTTATTGCGTTCTTGTTGCTCTGCCTCTAGTTCCTTTAGGTGAGCTGTTAGATTTTAAACTTGCACTTTTTCTAATCTCTTGAAATAGGCCTGGTGAACAATGTACTTTCCTCTTAGGCCTGCCTTTGCCGCATCCCATAGATTTTGAATTGTGTTTTCATTTTCATCTGTTTCCATATATTTTTTAATTTCATCTCTAATTGCCTGATTGCCCATTCGTTCTTTAGTAGGGTGTTCGTTAACCTTCATGTTTTTGGAGGTGTTGCAGACTTCTTCCTATGATTGATTTCACGTTTCAAAGCATTATGATCTGACAGTGTGCATGGTATGATCTCGATTCTTTTATATTTATTGAGGGCTTCTTTATGTCCCAGTATGTGATCTATCTTGGAGAATGTGCCTATGCGCACTTAAGAAGAAAGTAAATTCCCTGGCCTCAGGATGTAAAGTTCTAAATATATCCGTCAGATCCATCTGGTCCAATGTGTCTTTCAAGTCCATTATTTCTTTAGTGATTTTCTGTCTGGTTGACCTATCCATTGCTGTAAGCGGAGTATTAAAGTCCCCTGCTATTAGCACATTCTTATCTATAGGCTTGTTTCTCTTTGTGATTAATTGTTTTAGATATTTAGGTGCTCCCATATTCGGTGCGTAGACATTTATGATAGTTCTTCCTGATGGGCGGACCCTGTAATTATTATGCAGTGCCCTTCTTCATCTCTTGTTATTGTCTTTAATTTAAAGTCCGGTTTGTCTGACATAAGTATAGCTACTCCGGCTTTCTTTTGATTTCCTGTAGCATGATATATATTTCTCCATCCCCTTACTTTTAATCTGAAGATATCTTCCAGTCTAAAATGAGTTTCTTGTAGACAAGCATATAGATGGATTTTGGTTTTTAATCCATTCTGTTACCCTATGTCTTTTGATTGGAGCATTCACCCCATTTACATTCAGTGTTATTATTGAAATCTGTGGGTTTAGAGTCTTTGTATCTTTTGTAGGGTTCATGTTTGTGGTGGTGTCTCTGGTATCTTTGTTCCTTGCAACCTTTCCTTCAGAGCGTCCCCCTCAGGATTTCTTGTAGGGCTGGCTTCGTGGTGACACATTCTTTCAATTTCTGTTTATTTGGAAAGGTTTTTATCTCTCCTTCTATTTTGAATGACAGTCTTGCTGGATAGAGGATTCTTGGCTGCATATTTTTACTGTTCATCCCATTGAAGATCTCCTGCCATTCCTTTCTGGCCTGCCAAGTTTCAGTAGAGAGGTCTGTCACCACTCTGATAGGTTTCTCTTTGTATGTGAGGGCCCTTTTCTCCCTTGCTGCTTTCAGAATTCTCTCTTTGTCCTTGTATTTTGCCATTTTTACTATGATATGCCGTTCAGATCGATTCAAGTTACATCTGAGTGGAGTCCTCTGAGCCTCTTGTATTTCCACATTTACTCTCTTCCCCAGGTCGGGGAAGTTCTCTGCTATAATTTGTTCCAGGACTCCTTCAGCACCTTTCCCTCTCTCTTCCTCTTCTGGGATTCCTATGATATGGATATTGTTGCGTTTGACCATATCACTGAGCTCTCGAATTCTTCTTTCCTGTTCCTGGATCAGTTTGTCTCTTTTTTTGTCAGCTTCTTGTTTTTCTATCATGGTGTCTTCTAAATCACTTATTCTCCTTTCTGCCTCTTCAATCCGTGCATTGGAGGCCTCTAATTTATTATGTGTCTCATTTATCGCATTTTTTAATTCCTCATGCCTATTTTTATTTTCCATTTTGTCTGTAGCCATAGTTTCTTTGATGTCCCCTATGTTTTTTTCAAGCCCAGCTATTAATGTTACCATTATTATTCTAAAATCTTGTTCAGTTATGCTACTGATATCTGTTTTGAGCAGTTCATTAACTGTCATTTCTTCTTGGAGTTTCTTTGGAGGAGAGCTCTTTCATTTTGTCAATTTAGTTAGCTTTCCGGCTCTTGTTGGTTTTAAAGACCTGTTATGCTCTCTGCACCTATGTGCGCTGCTATATCCATGAAGACTCTTTGACTGTCCAGGGTCTATCCTTTCAGAGAGTGTTTTTTGAATGGTCTCTTGGTCTCTCTTGTTGGGACCTTGGTTATTTTATTTTCCTACTCGTAGTGATATTTGGGACTCTCCACCTTGTGTACTCTGGCTTATTTCTTGAGGTAGCCCTGGAAAAGAAAACAGACAGACAAACACACAGGGAGCAGGAGCCCACAAACGCACAGGCTAATTCAACTAACATGCAAAGCGAGAGAGAAAACGAAAAAGTTAAGAGAAAAGATCGAGGAGGGAGGGCGAATAATAGGGAGTATAAAATACATAAAAGGGTCAAAAAAGAGAACCGAAAAGGAAAAAAGAAGAAAACCGATGGACAAAGAATGGTTTAAAGGATATAACCAGATTTCCCAGCTATAGTTAAATAGCCATGTGTATGCAGAGCTGGTTGAAGAGCATAGAGAAAGAGAGAGAAGACAGGGCGGGAATGAGGTAAAATTGGAAATAGAATGAACAGGTAGAAGGGAATAAGAAGGTTTTTTCAAAGAGTAAAGGGTAGAATATGGTTGGATAGGTGAGAGAAGGGTGCTGGTATTATCCAGAGAAACTATATAGTCTAATTACTCCTGAGAGAAAGAGATGAAGATGTTGGTAGGTGTAGAATTTACATCCACAGAATGGACTCGTTGTGATTGTTTAAGCAAGCTGGTGACCAGAGTTAATCAGGTCAGTGTTCTGGGGAAGAAAGAGAGAAAAGAGAACGAAGAAGAAAAAAAGGAGGAAAAAAAAAAGGTAGGAGGGCAGCTCTCAGGCAGGGATGGGAGTGGCGTGATCTAATGCCTCAGGCGGGAGCTCTGCCTTGGCGGTTGTGGGGAGGAAAGTACGGTGCTCCAGTCCCTTCTTGAACCAAGCGCTGCACCTCGGTTTTTTGGGCGTGTAAACTCCCTATACCGGGGTCGGAGCCAAAGTTGGTTGCACTCTTCAACCCAGGCCAGTCCCAGTCTCCAAATCCCAGTCCGCACGCCCCGCTGGAATTGCCTTAGACACAGATTCCCAGGCAACCCCCTCGGGGCAATTCCAGGCCCCCTGCGGAGCTCTGGAGGCAGAGTCAGAATCGCTGCTTCCTTGTCTGGGTCGGGCTGGAGAGCAGGGGTGGGGGCTTGCCTGCCAGGTGCGCGGAGCACGCTGGAGTGAGGAAAACCAGGTCCCTCTATGGTTCGTCACCCGAAACACAAACTCAAAGGCAAATTTCCCTGTTTTTAGCTGTTTCCCTTCCCTCTCAAGTCCCAGCCAGCCAGGAGCGCGGACCCCCGGTGTCCGCGCGGCTCTTCCAGGGGCCCCAGCCGCCCGGGAGTTACAATGGCGGCAGGCGCGCCGCTGCTCCGAAGTCCAGCTGCCAGGAGAAGGAGTCTGTGCGCTCAGCCCCGGGACCAGTTGGCGCGAGGGTACTGGCGTGCAGGTATTTGGCAAGTACGGTCTTTCTATGCCCTGAGCGGTGGTTTTTCCCCCTGAATGGAGGTTTTTCTGTTTCAGACTCTCTCTTTTTTCCCCTCTCACTCCCCGTAAAGGGTAGAGGGGGACCGCCTCCCACCCTGGAGTCTCCGATCCCGGCCCGATTTTATCTTCCCCAGTTCATACTCATGTTAGAAGGCTTGCTCAGTGGATTCTGTGTCCTTTTTCTCCCAATCTCTCAGGTTTTGTAAGGTTTCCAATGGCTTTAGATCTTTTCCGTGTGATGTATGGGCACGAGTGCAAGTACGGAGCTCCTTTCTTCTCCACCATCTTGCCTTGTTCTCTCCTCTAAAAACATTTTAAAATGTTTATTTATTTTGATAGAGAGAGGGAGACACAGAATCCAAAGCAGGTTCCAGACTCTAAGCTGTCAGCACAGAGCCTGACGTGAGACTCAAACCCATGAGCCATGAGATCAGGATCTGAGCTGAAATCTGATGCTCAACTGACTGAGCCACCCAGGCACCTCGTATGCAAACATATTCTATGTTGGGTACATTGATGGAGCTTATGTTCCAGAGACAGACAGTAAACAACATACATATCAAAATAAATTTTATAGCATGTTAGAAAGTAATAATTGCTATGGAAAATGGAGAACAGAAATGGAATAAGGAGAGTCAGAAATGTCAGGGAGGAAGCGGGTTGTGATGCTAACTTGTAAGAGTCCTGGGATTTGGAGGAGATGTAGGGGGTGAATGCATCCTGGCCAGAGTGAATGATTGATGGAGGCAATTTTGTTTGAGGAACAGCATGAGAATAAGCATGATGGAGGGTGCTAGAATACCAGGGCCAGATCCTATAGGGCCTTATAGGTTATTGTAGAAATAGTGGTTTTACTTTAGTGATATGGAGAAAATTTGAAGAGCTTTTAACAGAATGGTGCCCAGATTTAATTTTGTTTTTAAAAAAGGATCAGGTGCCTGGGAAGCTCAGTTGTTAAGCACGTGACTTCAGCTCAGGTCATGATCTCACAGTTCATGAATTTGAGTCTCACTTCTGGGGAGCATGAGTCCTGCTTTGGGTAAAACATGAGCCTTGCTTCTGGTGGGCCCTGCTTCTCCCTCTCTCTCTCTCTCAATCTCTCTCTGCCCTTTGTTCACTTGTACCCTCTCTTTCTCTCTTTCAAAAAGAAGGAAAGAGAGAGACAGAGAAAGGAAGGAAGGAAGGAAAGGAAAAGAAAGGAAAGGAAAGGAAAGGAAGGAAAGGAAGGAAGGAAAGGGAAGGAAGGGAAGGGAAGGAAAGGAAAGGAAGGAAAGGAAAGGAAGGAAGGAAGGAAGAAAGAAAGAAAGAAAGAAAGAAAGAAAGAAAGAAAGAAAGAAAGAAAGAAAGAAAGAAAGAAAAGGATCACTCTGAAGTCACCTGGGTGTCTCAGTCGGTTGAGCAGTTGAGCATCTGACTCTTGATTTCAGCTCTGGTCATTATCCCAGAGTCATGGGATTGAGTACTGTGTCCAGCTCTGTGCTGAGTGTGGAGCCTGCTTAAGATTCTCTTGCCCTCTAACCCCCTTTCCTGCTTGTGCTCTCTCTCTCATGTGCACTCTCTCTGTCTCAAAAACAAGGATCACTCCAACAGCTGTGATAAGAATAAATAAGGGTTTCTCAACCTCAGCACTGATATTTCCAGTCAGATGATTCTTTGTTGTGGGGGCTATCCTGTGAATTTATAGTGTTCAGCGTGTCCCTTATCTCTGGGCTTAACAATGGGGAAGCCATGAGTGACTTGTTTTTAATAGGGAGGAGGTAATAGCTTGGTTAATGTGAGTTTAAGAAACGAGAGAAATTAGAAACACCAAGTTAGACAGCACTCTGCTGCAGAGGGGAGAAAAGGTATGGACTAGTGATGCTATAAATTTATGCTGCATAAGAGAAGAGACATCAAAGGAATGAGATCCAGTGGGAAGGAGGTAGGGTTATTTATTGTGGTGAGGTTGAAGCATTACTGAGGTTTGATTGATGAGATTGACAATGGGAATGAGTAGAAAAATTGGATAAGAATGAAGAAAGTTGGAGATGCTGTGGTTATTGGTAGTGACAGAGTCCAGGGAATGACCATGGGAGGGTGTCACTGAGATCAGGGAGGACAGCATCATCAGAGAAGTCAAGGACCTGGAAGGTCATTGTCACTTACTAGACATGTGAGTTTAGAGAAGTGGAAGATTAGAATAACATGCTTTATAAGTCGTCAATAAGTTGATATTTGTCTTTCTAAGCCTTTATTTTATCATCTATAAAGTGAAGGTATTAACCTCTTCCTTCCTGCCTACTTTAGGGGACAATCGTGAGGACCAAACAAGACAATGTATAAGAAAGTGTCTTGCAAATGAAATCTGCCAATGTATAAATATGAAGACTTTATTACATTTGCTTTTGTCCACAATGTAGGATGAGAATCTGGTGAAGGGCCGAAGATTTAGATTTTAAAGGATTACCAATAGGAGCTATTTTAGGATCTTGAAGGAGAAAGTGACATACTCAAACACAATCAGTGAGATTATCTAATTTACACTGGGTGGAGATACATTAGTAATTATTTACTAATTATCTCTTTTCTCTTGATTTTCTAGTGCAATGTGTACGCCACCCCCAAACATCAGATTGGATCATCTCAGTTCCTTCCCTATAATCGCACCATTGTTCCCATGATAACACCTGCGGGCCTCTGCCTATTGTCCCATTGCCACCAAGAGCTGATGTAATTTTGCCTTTCTATCTCCATTTCTTGTTCATAGGCTGTGCAACGTAGCCTCTTCCACGATTTCAGAATATCACCTGACCTTTCATACTAGTGTACTGGTTCCTTCTCTCTTCTCAGCCTATAGTGCTATTCCTCCGTTGGATTCTATTGATCACATTATTTGATTCCATATGCTACATACTTAGTAAGGCCCTTTGTATAGTGTCATCTTTCTGTAGTGTTTTTATTGTGCCTTTGTCATTGAATATATTTTTGTTCATAATAATTAATTAAATAATTATTAATTGTTCATATTTATGTCCCACTGGACTGTAAGCCCCTTTAGGGCAGAAGCCATCTGCTGGAGGTCGAGCTGACTCCAGCAGGTCCAGGGGTCCCTGAAGGATGGACAGTGTCAGCGAGAGAGAGAGTGAGAGAGCCCCGCGATTCTTTCTGATCACCAGGCAGGCATCTCTGTCTTGCCGGTTTTGGTGTCTTTATTTATAGGTTAAATGATAACATGACATCAGAAAAAGGAATTTTTACAATGGATAACTCTTTGTGATAAGATGCTTTGGAAAGTGTACAGAAGCAGGTTTTACAGAAATATTCTTGCAGAACTATTCCAATTATAGTGAGGTTAAGTAAATCTTATAACTAGAGAATTAGGGTATTCTTTTTTTATGTTTTTTATCTTTTCTATGAGAGAGAGAGAGACAGCATGAGCAGGGGAGGGTCAGAGAGAGAGGGAGTCACAGACTGAAACAGGCTCCAGGCTCTGAGCTGGCAGTCAGCACAGAGCCCGACGCGGGGCTCGAACCCACGAACCGCGAGATCATGACCTAAGTGAAAGTCGGACGCTTACCTGACTAAGCCACCCAGGCGCCCCGAACAAGGTATTCTTAGTAAAAGACAGGATACATATTTGTTCTAAGTTAATAACGCTAAGGTTAGGTCATAGGTTAAGTGTATAGATGGGCTAAGAGTCATTCTGTCTGACTCTCAAATGTATGTTTTTGAGTTGGTTAATAAGTTGTTTGTGGAAACCTATTTGATGCTGAATGTGTGAACACCATGGAGGCCCTAAATGTGTCAGCCTTTTGTTTGTGGGTAATGCTTTAGCTACTCTTATCTATCCTCATCCCAGCCACCTGTAAGGGAGGGTGTTTGCAGAAAGTAGTCCTTGGGGAAGGGACTGCCATACATCACCAATTAGGAGAAGGTGTAAGTATTAACTTAAGTTCTGCCCTTATCTGTACCTTAACTCTAAATTAGGCTCTTTGTCTCAGGGCCAGGCTCAGTTGTAATTCTTGTGTTCTTAACCCCCTAAGTCTTGGATCTGCAAGGCCCTTAGGAAGAGACTTTTGACAATCATCCATAGAGCTTTCATCTAAAATCTCTCTTGTAAAGACAGGAATATGCTTTTCCTTATGAGATATCTGTGTTCAGAATATTGGTCTGATATGGAATATTGTGAGGCCTGGTCAATACCTGCACAACATGAGCCAGTAGTAGCAGGAGATACCAGTTTTCATTTCTCATGGCAGTAGCTGTGCAAACACTGCCATTTCCTTGCTGTGACTGCCATTCATAGAGGCCAGTGTGGCTCCCGGCAGCCATCTCATATTTATCTTAGTAGAAATGAACAATGAATTCCGTCTTCACAAGCATCTATTATTTTTAGGCTCAATATATATGTGATATTTATTGACTGAATAAATGGATGGAAGAATAATTGAAGGCTCTATACATACAAGACACCATGCTGAATTTTGTGTTCAATAATCTTTAAAAAAACCCAATATGTATATGCTCAATAAAACTTGATTCATTTCAATGTTCCTATTTCAAAGAGCTTCCCCACTGAATTGGAAACTGCTGGAAGAGTCAGAGCAAATGAAGTTTGACATGTCAACTAAGTCAAAGGAGGCAGCTGTGGGGTAATGGAAAGAGAAGTAAACAAGGATCAGAACCTCTGATTTCCAGGACCAACTCATACTCCAGCTTTATGACTTAGGCCACCTTGAAACATCTCTGAACATCAGTGTCCTCATCCTTAAAATGAGGTATTTGGATTATGTGATCTCCAAAGTCTTTTCCAATGTTAACACTTCATGCTTCTAAAATGCTATGAAATCATCAGCATTGCTGTCAAACCCAAAATCCAGTTTTGCCAGGGAGAACCACTTGTGAATTTCTTGATGGCTGGTAACCTTGACTGGACAATGTAACTGTTCACAAGAGAGGAAAACAAATTATAATCCTTTTTTTCCATTGTCTAAGGCAAGAGGATTGCCTCTGCATATTAAGCACTGCTCTGAGCCCAAAGTTCCAACAAGTGTTACGCCTCCTCTCTGGTTTAGAGAGCATAAATAAATGCACATCTTCAATCTAGATGGAAACTGTGTGCCCCAGCTCTGTGTTAGAAGTCATGAATAAATGCACATCTTCTTCAGTCTAGATGGAAAATATGACATACTTCAGGTTAAGCTCCAACCAATGTGCAGAGAATCACTTCTGGAACCATGAGAAAATTAAAAAAACAAAACAAAACAAAACAAAAAAAAACAAAACCCTGCACAACTTCAACCAAATTGGAATTGATATTTGTTGCAAAGCCTGGAGACTTGCCTCTTGGCAGAAGGAGATTTTTCCCAGTTGGTTTCAAAAGCCTAATGATATAAAACAACAGCTGGCCTTGTAATTCCTAATAGACTGCATCTGCCCCTGATTTTTGAGAGTGACCATGACAGCAATCCTGGTAGGGATCTCACCAAGCCTCAGTAGATAGCCTTGTTCTTTTTAAAAATCATATATTGTCTTGTTCACACATGCCTATGACTGAGGGATCTGGGATAAACAAGGAAGACATACAGAGAAAAAAAGAGTAAGGTTTTACTTGCTTAGGGCAAATACTAAATGTCTCACAATCCAACTCCTTTGTCCATGACTTTGTGTGTTTTTCCACTGCCACAAAAAAAGTAGCATGGTATAATGGAAAAACTGTGGGCTTTAGGGGCAGATGGCTCAGGGCTTAACTAATAGCTCCTAAAATTTACTTGTAAGTGAACTTATAGAAGTTACTTAGTCTTTTGCATCTCTTTATTCATCTGCAAAATAGGAATACTTATTACTACTACACAGAGTCATGAAGAAGGTGTTTTGCTGGGTAAAAATGCATTGATCCTTTATATGTACTAGATTCCTGATTTGATTATAAAAGTTCTGTGATATGATAATGGTAATGAGTATTGCTATTTTAAAGTTTTTTTTTAAGTGTATTTATTTATTTTTTGTAATCTCTAAACCCAGTGTGGGGCTCAACCCCAGGACCCTGAGATCAAGAGTCACATGCTCCCTGTGACTCCACCAGGCACCCCTGCTATTTTAAACAACTTAAAGGTGTTGTTATAAATTTAAGGGGAGGGGCACCAGGCTGACTCAGTGGGTTAGGAGTCTGGGTCTTGATCTCAGGGTTGTAAGTTCAAGTCCCACATGGGGTTCCACACTAGGCATGGAGCCTACTTAAAACAAAGAAAAGAAAGTGGAAGGTAAAGTTTTTAGTCTTACATACAGAAAAGCCAAGCAGCATTGTTGTCAAGTGATTGTCAAGGGTAGATTAGAGATTAGTTGTTCATCACCTCTTAGGAAGGAGAGTTAGCAGGGCTGGCTCAAGGGTGAGCTTTCTCTGCAGTTGCAAATGGTCTTGTACTTAGAAGAGCCCCATGATTGGTTTAATGCTCTGCTGTCGGCACCTTAAAATTCTTCATAATTTTTAAACAAGGGGTCCTGCGTTTTCATTTTACACTGGTCCCTGCAAATGACATGGTCAGTCCTGAGACTTAGGAAGGAAATTTAGTGCTATACAAATGCATGCTCAAATTTATGGAAAACAACATGAACATGTGGCAGCATTACTCAACCTTATAATAGTAACAAGTATTAGCATTGTGCTTTGGGCTTCAAAGGATAAAATTAATTCTGAGTTGCTGTTGTAGAGTCTAGATGGACTAGACCCACATTTACATATATTAACATAGCAATGATCCGAAGATAAATCAAAGGGTGGCATATACAAAAGCTTTACAATTCCAGCTTTGCTTATTAGCTGGGTAACTTTGGGGAAGTTATTAAACCTAATTATGCCTCAGATCATCAACTATAAATTGGGATGGCAGCAATTTTGTTGGATTGTTGTGGGATTCAATATTTTATTACATGTAAATTACTAAGAACACTGAATGACACAGGCTGAGTGTTCAGAAAGTACTAGCCATTATTATCATCTACAAAGTAGAACTTAGCAAAGTTGCACTTTTATTTAGAAATAATATGTCCCTGCTACTTCAAGGGACTTGAAAACTGTCAGTCTAAAATAATGATGTTAACTTTGAATTTTATTAACATTGTGAGTTTTACAGGTCATACTCACCTGAGAATGACATTCATATATTTTTTTAATAAATAAAGGGAAGTATCAATAGATAGCCTAACAACTGGGAATAAATGTTTAAATGTAAGTCGTTTATTTGTATATGTATGCATGCATTTACATATCTGTTTAGAAGTTATTCTTTGAGTGTTATATGCCAAGTTCTATGCTAGGTGCTAGTGATATGTTGAAGATGTCTCCTTTCTCAAAAAACTCATCATCTGAAAGAGGATACAAACCTGTAATCACATCATAATAACAGTATGAAAAGCTCTATGAGAGAGATAAGCACCAAGTATAATGGAATCAAAGGCAAGTGTCCCTAATTGATTCTTGAGTCAGTAGGGGATCAGAAATGCCTTCAAAGATGAAGGAAGATCTAAGAAGATTCTTAAAAGGTCATGAGGAGTTAACTATGTGAGAACCTAGGAGAAACATGAACAAAGTCCTGGAATTGTTTATAAAAACTACACAAGTTTCAGTGTTACTAGAATGTAGAATATAATGTGAAAGAGTAGTGAGATAAAACACTGAATTGGAGAGGAGCTAAATTACTGACTTTGTAAGCCAGGTGAAGGAGTGTAGACCTTATTCTGATAACATATTGAGTCATTAAGATTTTTAAGCAGTTGAGGGACATGATTTAGTTATATTTTAGAAAATTTACTCAGACTACAATATGAGTAATGGACTGAAAGGGGAAAATTATTGTGGGTAGATAGAAGGTTGTGATATAATCCAGGCCAGAGATGACAAAGACTGGAAAAAAGGTAATAGTAATAGTAATTTTACAAAAGTGGATTGAGTCAGCAGATACCAAAGAGGTGGAATCATCAGGACATGGGGGAATAGAGCTGAAAGAAGTGGAAATGATCACCAAGTTTTGTGCTTGGCTAATTGTACGGCTGGTGATAAATCATTGACAGCAGTGCTTAAGAGGATGAGTAGGATTGCAAAGGATGAAAGCTTAGAAAATAATGAATTTAAGTTGGGATTCATGAGTTTGAGGTCTCTTTGGAACATAAAATAGAAACGTTCAACTAGGCAGTTAAATACGTAATTTGAGATCTGGTCAAGAGGTCTTGGTTCAGAAATCTATCTGAGAATCATTAGCATAGAGATGAAAAGTGAAGCTGTTAAAGGAAGTTTAGAATGTTTAGAATGAGAAGAGATTTGAATTTAGGAAAGAAGTCTCTCTCAGTCAAACATTGGTAAGCTAGAAGGAGTTCACAGCACCAAGAAGCCAGCAACAAAATAAAAGCAAAACCAGGAGGTGTTGCGTCAAAGAATATAAGCAAAGAGTTTCAAGAACTGGGGAGTAGCTAAAATCATCCCTAACTTGAGGGGAAAAGATGGACACCCAGATCTAGGAAGACCAAAGAATACTGCATACGAAGAATTCAGAGACTCAACTAAGACACATTATAATTATTGTCAAAAGTTAAAGACAAGGAGAGAATCTTAAGAACAGAAAGAGAAAAACAACTTGTTACATACAAGGGAACCCTTGATATACTCAGTAGACTTTTCACCAGAAGCTTTGCCGGCCAGAAGAATGGGATGACATATTCAAAATGCTGAAAGAAAAAACTGCCAACTACTTGGCAGAGTTGCTTAGAATTGAAGGAAAGATAGAAGTTTCTAGAAAAAAGCTGAAGGAAAACATCACTACTAGACAGGCCTTACAAGAAATGTAAAGGAGAGTTTTTCAAGCTGAAACAAAAAGACACTAATTAGCAATATAAAAATATCTGAAAGCATAAAACTCACTAGTAAAAATAAATACATAAACTCAAAATACTCTAATACTATAGGTGGATAAATAACTTATAACTCTAGTATTATTAAACACTAGTATTATTAAAGTCTAGTTTAGTTACTAAAAATAATTAGAGCTATAGTAATCTATTTAATGGATGCACAATGTAAAACAATGTAAACTGTGACATCAAAATACAGAATGTTGGGGATGACATAAAACAGAGTTTTTGATACATTTGAAGTTATTATCAACCTAAAGTAAACTGTAATAAATATGCTTTATGTAAGACTTATGTTAACTACAGAGCAAAAAACATATAGTAGACATATAAAAGATAGAAAGAGGTGTCAAAGCTTAGTACTACAGAAAATCGTCAAATCACAAAAGAAGAAAGCAAGAGAGAGAACAAAAGAACAAGGGGTTGTGAAACAGCCAGAAAACAATAAAAAGGCCAGAGTAAATCCATATCTATCAATAATTAATTTAAACGTGAATCGATCAGATTCTCCACTCAAAAGACATAGAGTGCCTGAATCAATTTAAAAAAGGAAAAAAAAAAAAAAAAAGAAAAGAAAAGACCCAACTATATGCTGCCTACAAAAGGTTCACTTCAGCTTTAAGGAAACATATAGACTGAAAGTGAAGGGATGGAAAAAGATATTTCATGTAAATGAAAATCAAAAGAAAGCAAGGGTAGCTATAATTATATAAGACCAAATAGATTTTAAGTGAAAAATTGTAGCAAGGGACAAAGAAGGTCAAATTTAGTAGAAAGAAGGAAATAACAGAAGTCAGAGTGTAAATAAATGAAAAAGAGACTAAAAAGACAATAGAAGAGATCAATGAAACTAAGACATGGTTTTTTTGTTTTCTGTGGTTTTTTTTTTTCATTTTCCACTTTTTTTTTTACAAATAGTTTATTGTCAAATTGGTTTCCATATAACACCCAGTGCTCATCCCCACAAGTGCCCTCCTCCATGCCCATCTCCCCCCTCCGCCCCCACATCCATCAGTCCTCAGTTTGTTTCTCAGCATTCAAGAGTCTCTCATGGTTTGCCTCTCTCCCTTTCCCCCACCATTTCCTCCCTTCTTCTCCCCCTGGGTCCTCCGTTAAGTTCCTCCTAATCCTCCTATATGTGCAAACATATGATATTTGTCCTTCTCTGCCTGACTTATTTCACTCAGCATAACACCCTCAAGGTCCATCCATGTTGCTACATGGTTTTTTAAAAGATAAACAGAATTGACAAACAGCTAGACTAAGAAAAGAGAGATGATACAAATCAGTAAAATTAGAAATAAAAGAGGAGACAAATGATATTACAAGTGATACTACAGAAAGTGTCATGAGAAACTACTATGAACAATTATTTATACACCAAACAGATTAGATAACCAAGAAGAAATGGATAAATTCCTGGAAATGTACAACCTACCAAGACTGGATCATGAAGAAACAGAAAACCTCAACAGATCAATTACTGTTAAGAAGATTGAATCAGGAATGAAAAATCTCCCAGCAAAGAAAAGTCCAGGACCAGATGGCTTCATGGGGAATTCTACCAAGCATTTAAAGAAGAATCAGTATCAATCTTTCTCAAACTCCTTCAAAAAACTAGAATAGAAGCAACATTTCCAAACACATTTCATGAGTTCAACATTACCCTGATTACAAAAACCAGACAAGGACATTTTCAAGATAAGAAAATTAAAAGCCAATATCCCTCATGAACATAGATGCAAAGAACATCAACAAAATATTAAGAAACTGAATTCAATAGTACATTAAAAGGATTATACACCATGATCAAGTGGGATTTATTCCAGGGATACAATGATGATTCAACATTTGCAAATCAATAAATGTGATACACCACATTAATAGAATGAAAGATAATACAATTTGATATTAGCATAAAATAGACACATAGATCAGTGGAACAGAAGTAAATCCATGCATATATGTTCAACTAACTTTTGATAAGGGAGCCAAGAATATACAAGAGAGAAAGGATAGTCTCTTCAATAAGTGAGGCTGGGAAAACAGAATAGCTACATGTGAAACAACATGTGAACCCTTATCTGACACCACACACAAAAATGAAAATTGATTAAAGAGTTGAATGTTAAAACCTGAAACCATAAAATTCATGGAAATAGACAAAGGCAATAATTTCCTTATCGTTCAGCTTGGAAATGAATTTTTCAATTTGACACCAAAAGCTAAGGCACCAAAAACAAAATAAACAAGTTAGACTACATCAAATTTAAAAATTTCTGCACAGCAAGAGATTATCAACAACATGAAAAGGCAACCTATAGAATGGAAGAAAATATTTGCAAACCACATATCCAATAAGGGGTTAATATGCAAAGTATGTATGGAATTCATACAATTCAATAGCAAAAACACCAAATAACTCAATTTAAAAATGGACAGAGGTGGGGTGCCTGGGTGGCTCAGTCAGCTAAGCGTCCAACTTCGGCTCAGGTCATGATCTCACATTTTGTGGGTTTGAGCCCTGCCTCGGGCTCTGTGCTGACACCTAGCTCAGAGCCTGGAGCCTGCTTCAGATTCTGTGTCTCCCTCTCCCTCTGGCCCTCCTCTGCTCTCTCTCTCTCTCTCTCTCTCAGAAATAAATAAAACATTAAAAAAAGAATGGACAGAGGGCCTAAATAGTTGTTTTCCTAAAGAAGACATACATATGGCCAACAAGTACATGAAAAGGTACTGAACATCACTAATCACCAGGGAAATGCAAATCAAAATTACAGTGAGATATCACCTGACACCTGTTAGGGTATCTATTATCAAAAGACAAGAGATAACAAATGCTAGTGGGGACACAGAGAAAAGGGACCCTCATACACTGTTGATAGGAATGTAAATTGGTGTAGCCACTGTGGAAAACAGGATGGAGGTTTCTCAGGAAAGTAAAAATAGAGATACCATATGATCCAGCCATCCTACTTTAGGGTACACATCCAAAGGAAGTGAAACCAGTCTGCAAGAGATATCTGTACTCTTGTATTTATTACAGCATTATTCCTAATAACCAAAGTATAGAAAAAAAAACCCGAAGTATCTGTCAACAGATGAATGAAGAAAATGTGATGTATATATATAAAGATAACGAAATAATATTCAGCCTTTAAAAAGGAAATCCTGCCATTTGCAGCAGCATGGATGAAACTGGAGGGCATTATGCTCAGTAAATAAGCCAGACAGATGAAGACCAAAAATACTGTTTGATATCACTTATATGCAGAATCTAAAAAAATAGTGTTGAACTCATAAAAACAGAGTTAATGGTTGTTGTAGGAGTGGGAGATGCAGGGAGAGCCTGGTTAAAGGGTACAAACTTACAGTTTTAAGATGAATCAAGTCTGAGGATCTAATAATGTATAAAATGGTGGCTAGAGTTGAAAATACTGTGTTGTTTAATTTGCTAAGAGAGTAGAACTTGTGTTCACACACATACACAGGTTAATATGTGAGGTGATAGATGTGTTGAGTGACTTGATGGTGGAAATCCTTTCACAATGTAAAGGAAATCCTTTCACAATGTATACCAAAATCATATAATTTTATTTGTCAATTATACTTCAATAAAGCTAAAAAGATGATAAAAGATGATATATTCACATTGAACCAAACTATTTCCCCACATTTAACTTTCTAACTCTAAGGATGAAAACATACATGACTTTACAATGGAAAGATCTGACTCTTACTCTCTTTATCAAGTGCTCATATTTAACATAGCCAATAGTAAGACCGTTGATTTTATGTGCCACCTGATGTAATGTAATATGAAGCACATAGAATTCCCTATAAAGTATTATTGAATATGTTTGACCTGAAGCTAATTATTCCTTTAAACCAAACTTCCAGTTTACAGGAATATAAGAGATAAAAGATGTGAGATAATTCACATCCAGATGGAAACAATCTGTCAGGCAAATTCAGACCATAGTAGTTCTACAAGACAACTGGCTCAGTTTCTTCAAAATTCAATGTTGTTAAAAAAAAAAAAAAAAGAGGTCGTGAGACTGTTCCCAATTAAGGGAGACTATAAAGATATACAATCAAATCCAATGGGTAAACTTCAATCAATCAGATTCTTTTTCATAGAAAACCCAACTAAGATATTTTGTGGACAACTGGTGATATATTTTAATATGGACTGATGTTATATTAGAGATTTATGTTAATTTTATCTAAGGTAATAATAGTATGAGTATAAAGAAAATTTTCCTTATTTTTAAGAGGTATAGGATTATCTTAATTTTTAGGAGTTTCACAATGTCTGCATCTTTGAAATGGCAAAATGTTAACATTTTGTTGTTCCATTTAGATGTCTGATACATGGAATGTATTTTATTATTCTTTCAACCTTTTCTGTATGTTAAAAATTTCTATAACACAATGTTTGGTGGGAAGAGAACATATTCTACTAAACATTTTGCTATCTAAAAAATTGTCCTAAGGAATTAGTGATCAATAGTGATAGAATAGTCTAGATAAAATAAGAATATAACAATTATAAATAGAGGTAAATAGGCTGTGTATTCACAAAGAACTGAATTAATCCAAACAGGATTTTTTGTCAGGTTGATTTTAAAACTTAAAATCAAAAGGCAGAGAATAGCTGATTTGTCTCTGAAAAGGGAAGGGGGGGAGAAGAGACATGTGGCTCTATATATAAAAATTAGAAAGCTATTTTAGAGTTAAGAGGATATGGTATAGGGATGGACTCCTTGACCAACTGACCAAATTAGCTCTCAAAATAGCATATAACTATGTGGAATTTTGATATGACAGAAGTGGCATGAGAAAGGAGAAACTATTTAATATATGGAGCTGGAACAGCTATAATTCATATGAGAAAAGTGAAATTATAGCGCCTCCTCAAACCAAACTCAAGAATCAATTTCAAACACAGAGAGAACCCAAACATTGAAAAATACTGTGAAGAAAAGGTCATTGGCTAGAGGAAAACATTAGGTTGAGGGATTTGTTTTTGGTTTTAAGATAGGAGAGCCTTGAACTTTAGAAAAGCTTCCAGCAGAGAGGGTGATCTAGAAAAGAGGAGTATTCCTAAGAAAGCAATGGTAGTTGAGTAAACAGCAAGGTGGCCAGCATAGAGTGGGTCCAGTTAATTACCGAATGAGTAACTGAAAGGAGAGAGTGGATTCGCTTAACTGGGATGTGCAGAAATTGGTTCACAGGTGTGGGCTTTTTTTCAATGACAGGTGTGAAAGGGGATTTAACAGATGCAGCTACTGTTATGTTTGCTCCATTTTCTGACTTTCCACTTCAGGCTTCAGAAGCAAGACCCATGTAACTAAAATTCAAATACAGACTTCTCAAACTCAAAAGACATGGGAAACAGTAGATGTGAAAATATGCCCTACAACCAGTCAGGGAGCACCTCCTAAGTGATGTCATTTGCTTCCTGGCTCATTGTTGTGGACGTCATTGTTGTTTTTCTAACCTTGGCACTAGTACATTTCCCTGAAGGGAAAGGGGAGCTTCTTAAAGCCCAGTGATCTCAAGATTTCAAAAATGGCATGTGTGGTGAGAGCCAGTGGCAGAAGGATGCTAATTCTAAAATTAAATTGTTTAGGTTCATATTCTGGAACTAACACATACTGGCTATGAACACCTCCTCAGAGTTTCTTAGCTTCTGAAGTTCAGCCTCCACTTGTATCAAGTGAGGATTCTATTAGATCAGGTTCTTTGCTGCAAGTTATAGAAACCAAATCTGGCTAAGTTGAACATAGGACAGTCTGTGGATAAAAGGGAAAGCTACAGAACCAGACTGAGGAAGTGCATCAACCAGGGTACCCCACACATCAAGGTAGTAGGAAAAGATGGTTGGTTCCTCTAATAGCCTGACCCCTCCATGTTTACTATTCAGGCAGAGATGAATATTCAGCCTTTGTCAGTGTGCTTCAGATGAAATTCTAGAAAGCTTAGGTCCAAATAGCCTAATTTATTAATATAATATTGTATGTTGATTACACTGAAATAAAATAAAGTAAAATAAAATCTTGCTATTTGCAACAACGAGGATGGAACTAGAGGGTATTATGCTAAACAAAATAAGTCAGTTGGAGGAAGACAAATATCCTATGATTTCACTCACATGTGGAATATAATAAACAAAATAGATGAACATAGGGGAAGGGAAGGAAGAATAAGATAAAAACAGACCATAAGAAACTCTTAAATACAGAGAACAAACTAAGGGTTGCTGGAGGGGTGTTGGGTGGGGGGATGGGCTAAATGGGTGATGGTCATTAAGGTGGGCACTTGTTGAGATGAGCACAGGGTGTCCTATGTAAGTGATGAATCACTGGGCTCTACTCCTGAAACCAGTACTACACTGTATGTTAATTAATTTGAATTTAAATAAATAAAATAAATAAAAGAAAAGAATTCATTAAAATAAGGGACACTTGGGTGGCTCTGTCAGTTGAACATCCGACTCTTGATTTCAGCTCAGGTCATGATCCCAGATTCATGGCCTGGAGCCCTGCATCCAACTCTGCACTGAGCATGGAGTCTGCTTAAGATTCTCTGTCTCTCTCCCTCTACCCATCTCCCCCATTCACACTCTTAAAAAATTTAAAATAAAATAAAATAAATAGCCTGATTTAGATTCTTTGCTTATCTTCCAGCTAGAGGAGCACAGAGCATCTTTTGTATGATTCCATCAAACTGTGGAAGAGAGCTGTTAGGAAAAGGATGAAGTTACTATATGAAAACAAAACCAAAACCAAATTTACATGTACTCCATGCCCTTGGCTATCTAAATATCCATATTTTAATTTCTTTTTTTTTTATTATCATTTTAAAGAGAGAGTGCACAAGTGCTAGTGAGGGAGAGGAGTAGACAGGGTGCAGGGAAAGAGAGAAAGAGAATCGTAAGCAGTCTCCATGCTGATCATGGAGCCTGAAATGGGGCTCGATCCCATCACCCTGGGATCATTACCTGAGCAGAAATCAAGAATTGGACATTTAACCACTGAGCCACCCAGGTGCCCCTCCACATTTTCATTTCTATACATTAACTTTCAATAATGTTTTGGCCAACATACTGTAAATGTTCCACAGTGAAAATGCATTTGTCTTCTCTCTAAAGACAAATAACCCCAAACTACATCCACCTCCAAGTTCAAGATCTCTGAGTAATAACTTTTGTCAACCTATGCCATGAGTCTGCAGCCTGCAGATGAAGCAAAATCACACAACAAAAAACAATCAGGGCTTTCCTTTATAAAGCAGTGTATTTACATTAGTGCTAATCTTCTTATGTCTCAGAGATCCCCAATGGAAAGGAAGGGCCAGAGTGGCCCTGTAATTTATCCAAAGCCATCAATGACTAAGTAATTAGGCCAACATGTGAACACCAAAGCCATCTCTGTCCTTTCCATGACAGAATAACATGAGGTAAGAGTCCTCCTCAGAGAATTTTAACAGGAAACAAAGCCTTGGTACATGAAAATAGCAGTCTGAGGAGAATTTTAAGCTATAGAAAACAGAAGATGGAAGGTTTAAGGTTGTAGCTATATGAGTGGGGATGAGAAGCATGTTTATTTAATGCAGGGGGGGATAAATAGGACTTTCTTGTTTTTAAAACTATTTCACAGCAATATTAATACACTTTGTAAGGGGCTTACATAACTATTTCCTCAGTCATTTTTTTTTGCATTAATAGGTAGTTGTTTGGATTATTTTATTAGTAAAGGTTTTGATTGACATAAGTTAGTAGGTCACTTGGAAATCTGATTACCTAATTATTGATCTTTTAAATTTCTATACCTATAAAATAAAAATAGTATTCAATTAGAGGTAGGATGGCATTGAAATGGACTATTTAGAGAAAAAACAAATTAGACTCTCACCTTACATCATACAGCAAAACAAATCTTAGATGCATTGAAGTTAATTTTTTCAAAAGAAACCATCAGAAAAAATAACTTAGAAGAAAATAGAGGAAATGTCTGGGAATGGAAAAAAAAAGCTCTTGAAGCATGAAAGCAATGAAATGTCCTTGTTAGCTGGGGACAGGAATGCTCAGGAATTGCTCAAGTTATAGTGATTTGAAGTTCGTGGTGACAGAGGTGATCAGAAGGCGGTGGAGCAGACAGTGTCCAAACCACTGAATTCCCTTTACACTCTTCGAAGAGCATTCCCCACCCTCGTGGCACATGGCAAAGAACTGTGCCAGACATTTTATTCTACTAAGATTTATTCCCAGTTTAAAACTTGGAAACTGCACACAGGCATAATTTTGGTCAATCAGGAAAAAGCCTTATTGTGTTTCAAAACACGTCATGCAAGGAAAGACTTAAGGAATTTCATTTTAGCCTGAAGATGTGAAATTTAAACTTGCACTAAAGGACGCTTGGAAGAAATGTTTAGAGAAAGTCATGGTGTTGGCTAGACTCTTTCTGAGTGACTTGTTCTGATGTCAGGTATGTGGTAAGGGTTACTAAGAATCTCACATTTGGCTCAGTCCGAGTTCTCAGAGTCTCAAATAACAAGCTGGTCATACTCAGATTTTATTATTTTCCTTGAATGTTTAGATTGCATTCCACTGTTGACTTGGTAGCTATTATTCAACTTACACTTTTGAAATGAGCGTTTATCTGTTGGTAAGCAAGAAGACCACAGAGTATATTTTTTCTTTGTTTTTAAGTTTTTGGTCAGGAAATTTAGAACCAAATGAATTCCAAGAGAAACAAACCAAAGATCTAAGCAAATGACTGTAGTCACAGCTACAGAATTCAAATTCTTGTGTGTCATCTCTGACTGTAACTTTAAATTAGTGATTATATGGTGTAAATGATGTGAGAGCTTCTGCCAAGCAAAGCAAGACTAAAGGATAATGTCACAGCGGTGAGTGTTGCCAGTCAGTTGGATAAACTCTGAGAAACTAAAGGATGTGTTTTAAGTTGCAAAAGTCACAACCGGTAGAATCTCAAGAATACTGGTGAATTGATACACTATCAAGTATCTGTCCCAATCAGTATGGCCTCATCTTGAAGATGAAGTTCAACTTGGCCATGCCAATTGACACGGTTAAAATTAGATTAAAGAACCAAATGAGGTACATCAATCACATTGTTCAAGGAAGAGTGTTAAGAATATTTCAAAGTTACATATATAAATAGATGTGAACTTCACTGAATAAATGAGAAAGAGACAAAAGGCTATCAGAAGTTCATTCTCTAAAGCTTTACTTACCTTTATACCGTTTATTCAATAAGAAATTTAGGTTATGGAAACCAGCAATGGATTCTATTAGACAGAAAAATAAGTCAACATTTGATATATCAGTAAAGACATTGTTGAGTTTTAAGAAAGAAATAGGGACGCTCCAATGAGCCACTGCGTCTGAGAGGTTTCAACATCAGAGCCCTCTATGCAACAGAGATGCTGGTGATTGACGGAGAATGTATATAAAAGCGGGAAGATTGCGAGCAGGGTTGAAGAAACAATGAGAGATTTGGCTCTGCCCAGTTAAACCATAATTCAGGAGGGATGTGTGTAATGATGCATGAGTGTTTTAAAGTTCCCAGTCCTATTAAGGAGAAAGATTTAGTGCCTTTAAAGCAATAAATTCAAGCTAATTAATAGGATAAACTTTCTGACAGTGTCATTTGTTTTATTTAAGAGATAAACTATTCCTAGAGTCAAGAAATGGAAAAGAGTGAGCCAAACGCCAGCGGAGGGAAACATAATGGGTTAGGGGTGCAGTGTCTAACACACCATTTAATAGCAGGTGTGTGCCCATGAAACCGGGGTTTACTGTTGAGCTGGTTTTCCCATGAAACCCTGGATGTTGAGTTCAGGAGGAAGTAAGCATAGCATCCTTTCTGAGGCCACATCTGTAAAGAGAGAGGAGTAGATTTTTCTCTGCATGGGAAGGTCCTCTAGTGAGGCATGAGCCAGGAATAAATGGGGTGAATGTAGAAGGCACCCTTAAGGCAAAAATGGGTTTATTTGGAGGTCTAATGCTTTTAGTTGCTTGTACTATTGGGTGACATTTTGGTGGCCACTTGCATTTGACACCTGTATCTCTGAATGTCGTAAGGTTATTGAATGTCTCTTTTAATATCTTATTTTTTTAGATCTGCTTATTAGACGCACTCCTAAGTAGCAGTGAACAGATTTCTGAACATTTCTTGAATTTATTTGTTCCTGGAGTAATGTGGAACCCAAGTCCCAAGTTCCAACCCAAGTCTTCAGAGTCATGCAGATTTTGCATCCACTGTTATATTTGTAGCATCTTTGACTTTTTCTTGATTCCTTGTGTGTAAGAATCTTGGGTTCCCAGTATAGCCTGATTTGGCATATTTTTCTTACCTTCTGTTAGGATCTTCCTTGAGGAGGACAGAACTTTAATTTCTTTTGTGTGTTGTCCAGGACCAGTTATTCAGGATCTTTATAAATCTCACATATTTTCTCATAAGGTTCTCTGTAGCCATGCAAACTAGGTGGAAAATAGCCTAGGGTTTGCAACAATACCCAGAGTAAAAACTATCTATACAAAGAGGACAAGTGCCAGAGGGCAGGGAGTTGGGGTGGGGGGGGCAAAATAGGTAAAGGGAAGTGGGAGATGCAGGCTTCCAGTTATGGAATGAATCAGTCATAGGAATAAAGGTACAACATAGGGAATATAGTCACTGATATTGTAATAACATTGTATGGTGACAGATGGTAGCCACACTTGTAGTGAGCATAGCATAAGGTTCAGAGATTGTGAATCACTGTCAGCCCTAAGGGTAACATATTCAAATAAATTTTTTCTATTTTTTTTCTTGAAAAAAGAGGGCACGTGCTTTGGGGAAGTTAGAAATAGAAGGCATATAATCTTACAATGTGGCATGGAGAAAGAGATATTAAAGATGGGTAAACAAATTTTAAATAGATTGTGTCAGTGGAAGTTAGCAAAGATTTCTTATTTGTTAATGTATGCAAGGCCCTGGGAGAGAAAATTCAGAGCACGTAAAAAAAATAATGAATGAAATATAAAACTAGATATTAAAGAACTTAGTATCTCATGGAGGGGGAATGGACAGGACACATGACATCTCTGATGTTAACTGGGGAGTGATGTGATCATATAGTCAGTCTCTCAGACTAGGGTAGTTGTGACAAGGCAAAGAATAACAGCTCACGTTTTCTTTCATTTTTTAAATTTAAAAATTTTTTCCAAATGTTTAGTTATTTATTTTGAGAGAGAGAAGCAGAAAGAGAGAGAGGGAAAAGGAGAATCCCAAGCAGGCTCCATGCCATCACAGCCTGATGTGGGGCTCAAACTCACAAACAGTGAGATCCTGACCTGAGCCAAAATCACAGGCTGGACGCGTAATGGAGTGGGCCACCCAGGTCCCCCTTTTCTTTTCTTTTCTTTTTTGAGAGAGAGTGCATGCAAATGGAGGAAAGGAGCAGAGTGGGAGAGAGAGAGAGAGAGAGAGAGAGAGAGAATCCCAAGCAAACTCCATGCAGAGCTGCCTATGACCCCAGGATCACCACCAGAATGGAAATCAAGAATCAGACTCTCCAGCAACTTAGTCACCCAGATGCCTCAACAGGTCATGTTTTCAAGGTCAGCTTGGCTCTCCTGGCTCATTCAGTTGGAGCCCTCACCACTAGAGAGTGCGACTGCGGCCTTAGGTGAAAAATAACATTTTTATTAAATGGCCTAAAAGTAGTCTTTTTTCTTCTTATTAAATTAGCTTAATTTTAATCAGTATACATTATCTGTAGCTTTTTCTTATTTTTTCCTTAACTTTTATTCATCTCCCTTTTTTTTTTATACAAATAGTTTATTGTCAAATTAGTTTCCACATAACACTCAGTGCTTATCCCCACAAGTACCCTCCTCCATGTCCATCCCTCCTCCCCCCCACATCCATCAGTCCTCAGTGTTTGTCAGCATTCAAGAGTCTCTCATGGTTTGCCTCTCTCCCTTTCCCCCACCATTTCCGCCCTTCTTCTCCCCCTTGGTCCTCTGTTAAGTTCCTCCTAATCCTCCTATACATGCACACATATGATATTCGTCCTTCTCTGCCTGACTTATTTCGCTCAGCATAACACCCTCAAGGTCCATCCATGTTGCTACACATGGCCAGATTTCATTGTTTCTCATTGCCATGTAGTATTCCATGGTATAGATAAAGCACATCTTCTTGATTCATTCATCTGTTGATGGACACTTAGGCTCTTTCCATGTTTTAGCTATTGTGGAGAGTGCTGCTATGAACATTGGGGTACATGTGCTCCTATGCATCAGCATTTCTGTATCCCTTGGATAAATTCCTAGCAGTGCTATTGCTGGGTCATAGGAGAGTTCTATTGTTAGTTTCCTGAGGAACCTCCACACTGTTTTCCAGGGGGGCTGCACCAGTTTACATTCCCACCAACAGTGTAGGAGGGTGCCCGTTTTTCCACATCCTCACCAGCATCTAGAGTTCTCTGATTTGCTCATTTTAGCCACTCTGACTGGTGTGAGGTGGTATCTCAGTGTGGTTTTGATTTGTATTTCCCTGATGAGGAGGGATACTGAGCATCGTTTCATGTGTCTATTGGCCATCTGGATGTCCTCTTTGGAAAAGTGTCTGTTCATATCTTCTGCTCATTTCTTCACTAGGTTGTTTGTTTTTTGGGTGTGAAGTTTGGTGAGTTCCTTATAGATTCTGGATATTAACCCTTTATCTGATATGTGGTTTGCAACTATCTTTTCCCATTCCGTTGGTTGCCTATTAGTTTTGTGGGTTGTTTCCTTTGCTGTGCAGAAGTTTTTAATCTTGATGAGGCCCCAATCATTTATTTTTGCTCTTGATTCCCTTGCTTTTGGGGATGTGTCAAGTAAGAAGTTGCTGCGGTGGAGGTCAAGGAGGTTGTTTCCTGCTTTCTCCTCTAGGGTGTTGATAGTTTCCTGTCTCACGTTCAGGTCCTTTATCCATGTTGAGTTTATTTTTGTGCATGGCGTGAGAAAATGATCTAGTTTCTTTTTTTTTTTTTAATTAATTAATTAATTTTTTTTACAAATAGTTTATTGTCAAATTAGTTTCCACATAACACCCAGTGCTCATCCCCACAAGTGCCCTCCTCCATGCCCACCCCTCCTCCCCCCCACATCCACCAGTCCTCAGTTTTTGTCAGCATTCAAGAGTCTCTCATGGTTTGCCTCTTCCCCTTTCCCCCGCCATTTCCGCCCTTCTTCTCCCCCTTGGTCCTCTGTTAAGCTCCTCCTAATCCTCCTATACGTGCACACATATGATATTTGTCTTTCTCTGCCTGACTTATTTCGCTTAGCATAACACCCTCGAGGTCCATCCATGTTGCTACACATGGCCAGATTTCATTCTTTCTCATTGCCATGTAGTATTCCATGGTATAGATAAACCACATCTTCTTGATCCATTCATCTGTTGATGGACACTTAGGCTCTTTCCAGGTTTTAGCTATTGTGGAGAGTGCTGCTATGAACATTGGGGTACATGTGCTCCAATGCATCAACATTTCTGTATCCCTTGGGTAAATTCCTAGCAGTGCTATTGCTGGGTCATAGGGGAGTTCTATTGTTAGTTTCCTGAGGAACCTCCACACTGTTTTCCAGAGGGGCTGTACCAGTTTACATTCCCACCAACAGTGTAGGAGGGTGCCCGTTTCTCCACATCCTCGCCAGCATCTAGAGTTCTCTGATTGGCTCATTTTAGCCACTCTGACTGGCGTGAGGTGGTATCTCAGTGTGGTTTTGATTTGTATTTCCCTGATGAGGAGCGATGCTGAGCATCGTTTCATGTGTCTGTTGGCCATCTGGATGTCCTCTTTGGAGAAGTGTCTGTTCGAAAATGATCTAGTTTCATTCTTCTGCATGCTGCTGTCCAGTTCTCCCAACACCATCTGTTAAAAAAGCTGTCTTCTTTCCATTGGATATTCTTTCCTGCTTCGTCAAAGATTAGTTGGCTGTATACTTTTGGGTCCACTTCTGAGTTCTCGATTCTGTTCCATTGGTCTATGTGTCTGTTTTTGTGCCGATACCATACTGTCTTGATGATGACAGCTTTGTAGTAGAGGCTAAAGTCTGGGATGGTGATACCTCCCATTTTGGTTTTATTCTTCAGTATTACTTTGGCTATTCGGGGTCTTTTGTGGTTCCATAAAAATTTTAGGATCGTTTGTTCTAGTTTTGAGAAGTATCCTGGTGTGATTTTGAATGGAATTGCATTGAATGTGTAGACAGCTTTGGGTAGTAATTACATCTTAACTATATTTATTCTTCCTATCCATGAGCATGGGATGTTTTTCCATTTCTTTGTGTCTTCTTCAATTTCCTTCATAAGTTTTCTACAGTTTTCATCATACACATCTCTTGTATCCTTGGTTAGGTTCATTCCTAGGTACCTTATGGTTTTTTGTGCAATTGTGAATGGGATCAGTTTCTTGATTTCTCTTTCTGTTGCTTCATTGTTGGTGTATAAAAATGCAACCGATTTCTGTACGTTGATTTTGTACCCTGCAACTTGGCTGAATTCTTGGATCAGTTCCAGTAGGCTTCTGGTGGAATCTGTCGGGTTTTCTATGCAGAATATCATGTCGTCTGCAAAGAGTGAAACTTTGACTTCCTCTTTGCCAATTCTGTTGCCTTTGATTTCCTTTTGTTGTCTGATGGCTGATGCTAGGACTTCCAGCACTATGTTAAACAACAGTGGTGAGAGTGGACATGCCTGTCGTGTTCCTGATCTCAGGGGTAAATCTCTGTTTTTCCCCGTTGAGGATGATGTTAGCTGAAGGCTTCTCATAGATGGTTTTTATGATGTTTAAGTAGGTTCCTTCTATCCCAACTTTCTCTAGAGTCTTTATTAAGAAGGGATGCTGTATTTTGTCAAATCTTTTTCTGCATCTATTGACAGGATCATATGGTTTTTATCTTTTATTTTATTGATATGATGGATCACATTGATTGATTTGCGAACGTTGAACCAGCCCTGTAACCCAGGAATGAATCCCACTTGATGTTGGTGGGTGATTCTTTTTATATGCTGCTCGATTCGATTTGCAAGGATCTTGTTGAGGATTTTTGCATCCGTATTCATCAAGGATATTGGCCTATAGTTCTCTTTTTTTTCTGGATCTCTGTCTGGCTTGGGAATCAGAGTGATGCTGGCTACATAAAATGAGTCCGGGAGTTTTCCTTCGATTTCTATTTTTTGGAATAGCTTGAGAAGAATTGGGATTAATTCTGTTTTAAATGTCTGGTAGAATTCCCCAGGGAAGCCATCAGGTCCAGGGCTCTTATTCGTTGGGAAATTTTTGATAACTGATTCGATTTCTTCACTCGTTATGGGTCTGTTCAGGTTTTCTATTTCTTCCCGTGTGAATTTTGGTAGTGAGTGTGTGTTTAGGAATTTGTCCATTTCTTCTAAGTTGTCCAATTTGTTGGCATATAATTTTTCATAGTATTCCCTGATAATTGCTTGTATTTCTGAGGGGTTGGTTGTAATAAGCCCATTTTCATTCATAATTTTGTCTATTTGGGTGCTCTCTCTTTTCTTTTGGATAATTCTGGCTAGAGGTTTGTCAATTTTGTTTACTTTTTCAAAAAACCAACTCTTGGTTTCATTGATCTGTTCAATTGTTTCTTTGGTCTCTATGTTGTTTATTTCTGCTCTAATTTTTACTGTTTCTCTTCTTCTACTGGGTTTAGGGCGTTCTTGTTGCTCTGCCTCTAGTTCTTTTAGGTGAGCTGTTAGATATTGGACTTGAGCTTTTTCTAATCTCTTGAAATAGGCCTGGAGAGCAATGCACTTTCCTCTTAGGCCTGCCTTTGCCGCATCCCATAGATTTTGAATTGTTGTGTTTTCATTTTCATTTGTTTCCATATATTTTTAATTTCATCTCTAATTGCCTGATTGGCCCATTCATTCTTTAGCAGGGTGTTCTTTAACCTCCATGTTTTTGGAGGTTTTCCAGACTTCTTCCTGTGATTGATTTTAAGATTCAAAGCATTGTGATCTCACAGTGTGCATGGTATGATCTCGATTCTTTTATATTTATTGAGAGCTGCTTTATGTCCCAGTATTTGATCTATCTTGGAGAATGTGCCACACGCACTTGAGAAGAAAGTAAATTCCCTGGCCTCAGGATGTAAAGTTCTAAATATATCCGTCAGATCCATCTGGTCCAATGTGTCTTTCAAGTCCATTATTTCTTTAGTGATTTTCTGTCTGGTTGACCTATCCATTGCTGTAAGTGGAGTATTAAAGTCCCCTGCTATTAGCACATTCTTATCTAAAAGCTTGTTTCTCTTTGTGATTAATTGTTTTAGATATTTAGGTGCTCCCATATTCGGTGCGTACACATTTATGATTGTTAGTTCTTCCTGATGGGCGGACCCTGTAATTATTATGTAGTGCCCTTCTTCATCTCTTGTTATTGTCTTTAATTTAAAGTCCAGTTTGTCTGATATAAGTATCGCTACTCCGGCTTTCTTTTGATTTCCTGTAGCATGATATATATTTCTCCATCCCCTTACTTTTAATCTGAAGATATCTTCCAGTCTAAAATGAGTTTCTTGTAGACAGCATATAGATGGATTTTGGTTTTTTGTCCATTCTGCTACCCTATGTCTTTTGATTGGAGCATTCAGCCCGTTTACATTCAGTGTTATTATTGAAATATGTGGGATTAGAGTCTTTGTATCTTTTGTAGGGTTCATGTTTGTGGTGGTGTCTCTGGTATCTTTGTTCCTTGCAACCTTTCCTTCAGAGCATCCCCCTCAGGATTTCTTGTAGGGCTTGGCTTCGTGGTGACACATTCTTTCAATTTCTGTTTATTTGGAAAGGTTTTGTCTCTCCTTCTATTTTGAATTACAGGCTTGCTGGATAGAGGATTCTTGGCTGCATATTTTTACCTTTCATCACATTGAAGATCTCCTGCCATTCCTTTCTGGCCTGCCAAGTTTCAGTAGATAGGTCTGTCACCATTCTGATAGGTTTCCCTTTGTATGTTAGGGCCCTTTTCTCCCTTGCTGCTTTCAAAATTCTCTCTTTGTCCTTGTATTTTGCCATTTTTACTATAATATGTCGTGCAGAAGATCGATTCAAGTTACGTCTGAGCGGAGTCCTCTGAGCCTCTTGTATTTCCACATTTACTTCCTTCCCCAGGTCGGGGAAGTTCTCTGCTATAATTTGTTCCAGGACTCCTTCAGCACATTTCCCCCTCTCTTCCTCTTCTGAGATTCGTATGATACGGATATTGTTGTGTTTGACCGTATCGCTGAGCTCTCGTACTCTTCTTTCTTATTCCTGGATCAGTTTGTCTCTTTTTTTTTTTTGTCATCTTCTTGTTTTACTATAGTGGTGTCTTCTAAATCACTTATTCTCCTTTCTGCTTCTTCAATCCGTGCATTGGAGGCCTCTAATTTATTATGTATCTCATTTATCGCATTTTTTAATTATCAGGCCTATTTTTCTTTTCCATTCTGTCTGCAGCCATAGTTTCTTTGATGTCCCCTATGTTTTCTTCAAGCCCAGCTATTAATGTTACCATTATTATTCTAAAATCTTGTTCAGTTATGTTGCTGATATCTGTTTTGAGCAGTTCATAAGCTGTCATTTCTTCTTGGAGTTTCTTTGGAGGAGAGCTCTTTCATTTTGTCAATTTAGTTAGCTTTCCGGCTCTTGTTGGTTTTAAAGACCTGTTATGCTCTCTGTATCTATGAGCGCTGCTCTATCCAAGAAGACTCTTTGACTTTCCAGGGCCTATCCTTTCAGAGAGTGTTTTTTGAATGGTATCTCTTGGTCTCTCTTGTTGGGACCTTGGTTGTTTTATTTTCCTATTCGTAGTGATATTTGGGACTCTCCCCCTTGTGTACTCTGGCTTGTTTCTTGAGGTAGCCGTTAGAGGCTCTCTCAGTGGTTTCTGCTTCCTTTTTCTCCCAATCTCTCAGGTTTTGTAAGGTTTCCAATGGCTTCAGATCTTTTCTGTGTGATGTATGGGCACGAGTGCAAGTACGGAGCTCCTTACTTCTCCGCCATCTTGCCCCCTCCTCCTAAAAGTAGTCTTAAGAATATACTTTCCCCTTTCATACTATTTCACACTTATGATTTTAGTATCGTATTTATTAAAATAATTGGTAAGCAGCCATTTCCATTTTTTCTTGGCTTTTATTAGTTTTAGTCTCATAGCATCTGGAGACTCCTGGAAACATATATTTTATCACCACTCATGTGTTATTAGAGCCCAAACAGGATCTACCCTTTCTGTGATGATACACACTCTTTCAATTTTCATGACTCTAGGCAGTACAGAATCTTTCTTTTTTTATTTAACTTTTTCAACAATTATTTATTTTTGAGAGACAGAGAGAGACAGAACGTGAGTGGAGGAAGGTCAGAGAGAGATGGAGACACAGAATCTGAAGTAGGCTCTAAGCTCTGAGCTGTCAGCACGGAGCCTGACATGGGGCTCAAACTCATGAACTGTGAGATCATGACCTGAGTCAAGGTTGGACATTTAATGGACTGAGCACCCAGGCGCCCCTGCACAGAATCTTTCAAGGGTCTGTCACCTATCTTTTCATTGTCTTTGATTCTTTCTCCCTTTTATGTATCTGGGTACCATTACATGTTAATTACTCATTTATCCAACAAAGCTTCATCCTTGTTCAAGTTACCATCACCCTTCCCTTTGACCACTTCAATTACCTTCTCTTTTGCCCATTTATACTTCATTCTCCACATATCAGCAGAGCAGTCTCTAAAAACTTAATAGTATTAGGGTCTTGCCCAATGCTCAATGCCCTATCACACTTAGAATAATATACTTCAACTTAAAAGACTCTAAATATTATAGTTCTTGCCGATTCCTACTCCATTATATTGCTTCTTGTTTTCTTTTTTTAATGTGTATTTATTTTAAAGTTTACTTATTTATTTTGAGAGAGAGAGAGAGAAAGAGGGTGAATAGGAGAGGATCAGAGAAAGAGGAAGAGAGAGTCCCAAGCAAGCTCTGTGCTGTCAGCTAGAGCCTGACCTGGGGCTCGAACTCATGAACATGAGGTCATGACCTGAGCCGAAATCAAGAGTATGTCATTTAACCGACTGAGCCAACCAGGCGCCCCTAAATATTTACTTATTTTTGAGAGAGAGGGAGTGCAAGTGGCAGAGGGGTAGAGAGAGGAAGACAGAGGATCTGAAGTGGACTCCGTGCTGACAGCAGAAAGCCGAACATGGGGCTCGAATTTCACGGACCATAAGATCATAGCCTGAACAGAAGTTAAACATTTAACCAACAGCCACCCAGACGCCCCACTCTTTGTTTTTTATATTAAATCCACACTGGCCTTCTTTATGTTCCACCACCGTACCAACTCTTTCCCAGTTAGGGCCTTTGCATTAGCCATCCTCTCTGCCTTTAGCACCTGTCCAGACCTTTAGTTGGCTGGCTTTTGTCATTCAGGTCTCTGCTGAAATGTCTGTCACCTGCTCAGAGATGAACCCTGATCATCCTCTGCCCCTGAGATTTTCTTTACAATATGGCCCTTCACAGGTGCCCAGCTGACTCAGTTGGTAGAATATGAGACTCTTGATCGTGGCTGTGAGTTTGAGTCCCACATTGGCTGTAGAAATTACTCAACAATAAAATCTTTTTTAAAGTTAATTTATTTATTTTGAGAGAGAGGGAAAGAGAGAAAGAAAGTGAGGAGGAGAGGGTCAGAGAGAGAAGAAGAGAGAATCCCAAATAGGCTCTGTGCTGCCAGCACAGAACTCACAAACTTTGAGGTCATGACCTGAGCCTAAACCAAGAGTTTGACACTTAACCCAGTGAGGCACCAGGCATCCCTCAACAATAAAATCTTTAAAAATAATAACATGGCCCTTCATAGCTTTCTCACTCTCTGGTATATTGTTTACTTTTTAAAAATATTTATTTATTTTGAGAGAGAGAGTGGGGGAGGGGCAGAGAAAGAGAGAGAGAGAAGAAGAAGACAAAGAATTCCAAGCAGGCCTCTGCACTTTCAGAGCTTGACATGGGGCTCAAACCTATGAACCATAAGATCATGACCTGAGCCAAAATCAAGAGTTGGACATTCAACTGACTGAGCCACCCAAGCGTCCCTGATATTATTTATTTATATTAGCTCCATGAGAGTTTGGAACTAATCTCTCATGTGCAACACCATGTCCTTAAGGTTTCTAAAGTATCTGGAATAAACATCTACACCCAGCCAAGTATAGCATTGGGGATATAGAAATGAATATGATAAAATGTCATAACTGCAAATGTATATGTTATCCATTTGGTATCATCACCTGGTCTGTAAATGGTACATCCAATTTCTCCTTCTCAGTCTTCTCTAACCAGAGAGTCTGTTCCTTTGGATTTATATCTTCTCTTTTTAGAAATATAATAGGATGAATGTGTTTTGTTATACTTGGTCAGGGAATTAATTGTTCTGTCTCTTCAAGAGATCTTCATGGAGATCGGATGACATTGTTCTGTGTTACTTTTATGTATTATCTACAGTGCTTAATTATGAAACTGCTCTTCTTATTATTGCTTTATGTGTTTCAGTTCGTCTTGACTAGACCGTTAATTCTTTATTTTATATTCATCCAATTTCAGTGTATTGCTCAATATACAATAAGTGCACCTGATAAATTCTTTTCAGGTTAATTTTTCAACAGTATCTTCCTATAATGATTATAGTCTCCAAACATGACTATTGGGAAAAATAGTATTTCATTTCTTAATTTGTTGTTTTCTTTCCAGAAAACAGAAAAGAAAAAGAAAAGAAAATGTGCCTTGGGGGAAACCTTCACATGAGCATTTACCAAAAGGGAATAAGCAACTGAATCTGAGGTACAAAGCTGGTGGGGGTTATTTGGGGTGTTTTTTGGTTTTGTGGTGTGTGTGTGTTTTACTTCGCAGCAGCAAACAGAGTAAGAATGCTAGTAATCAAACTTTAAAAATAATCCCTTGAAAGGAAAATGTATCTCAAATTAACTTTTGCTTTATATGTTTCTTTGGAGTAAAGATGGCTGAAATTCAATCCCCACCATTTCAGTACATCCTGAAGAGCATAAATCCTAACCAGATTTTAATTCGTTTCTTTGCGGAAACTTTCTTCCTTAGGTCTCATTTCCTGAACCCGACTCCAGGGTACAATCTGGTGCTATCCTGTGTCCTTTTTTCAAAATTGATTTAATTGCAAATGTTGGCGAGCCCTTGAACCGTGGAAACTTATTACCCACAATAATGTGCTCTTGCTCATTAAAAAGATGATATATTGAGTACAATTTACCTAGTATGTTCAAATATGTACTTAATATTACCTAGTATGTTCAAAATATAATAATAATTAATGAATTAATCTGTAACAGTTGCCATTTTTTAAGGAAGCCTTACATTCTGGGGACAGGACTTAGAACTTGACGTGCTGGCTCCTTTCTCCTCTTTAACAATTCTGTGGGACAATTCTTAATGTCCCTATTTTGTACCTAGGAAAGTGAGGCTTAGCAAGTTTGAGAAATATTCCCTAAGTAAGTAGAAGAGGGAGAATTCAGATAGGGTTCTTCTTGGCTACAATGTCTCTGGCTTTAATTTCTTTGCAGTGTAGAACTTCATAAATAGTGTGGACAAGCCTTCCCAACCTGCTCTGCCTTTGCTGTATAACAGCAGGCAAGGGAGAGCCTGAATTGACTGGCAGGATGCCTAGGCTTTGGTAGACAGGTTGGCAAATGATCGCGAGGGTTGACTTCTAAGACTTTGTTATAGTTTGATGGGAAGAATAATAGCACCATAAAACCTTAGATTGTAACTTGTCCTGTGAGCATTCCACAAGATGAGCAAACATTTCTAGTACATTTTAACTTCATAAATGAGCAATATCTTGCAATATGACAATATGTGGTGCTGAACCTCACGTGGTCACAGCTGAGCCAATGGTTCTTCTCTCTCTCTTTCTCTTCCTGTGGGATTGTGGGTGATTGGCTCCCATGTTCAGATGCTCGGTCTTAGGCTGCGATGTCTGGCATAAATCAGTGATATTTCAGAATGTTGGAAGGTGCTCACAACTGCCACTAGTGTATTTTTGTCATTAGCTTAGGAATGCTTTGTTTTATTTTAGGTCAGGCTGCCTGCAAATAGAGACCCTTTCCTCTGCTGCCTTATTGACAGTTACATTAAATACAGTATATGACAAGAGTTTATTAATAATGTCCTGGAGTCAACATCTATTAGTGACAGTGAAAGTTGTCCTACACACTAACCTTCTTCTCTCTTGTCTCCCTCACACCAGCCACAAAAGTTTTCAAGTGTAAGTGCAGGTTAATTTGTTTACTTTTCTTTATATTTTGTATTTTCTTTATTTTTTTTTGTATTGTATCACAGCATTGTAATCATTTTTATGTGAATATTTTTTGGGTTGTGGAACAAATCATCAGAGTTTCCATTATTTCTTGTGGGGAAATTCGCTTTGATATACAAGTGCGTTGGATTACAAGCATGTTTCCAAAATGAATTATGTTTGCAAATGAAGATTTTACTGTATTTGGAGTCACAAAATCTGCATTTCAATTCTAAATCTAGGATCCCTCAGGCAAATCCCTAAATGAGTTGAAGGCTTAGCTTTCTTGCCCATAGAATTGATAGTATTAATAATTTCCTCCCAGAGATACTTCAGTCATTATGTTATAGGAAATTGTACTGAAGGTAGGGCTACCTCAGCTTAAATCTAAATGGAAGTTCAAAATGATTGGAAAACTGAAGGGGGGTATTTACCAGAAACCTACTTCCAAGGGTACTTTGGAATCTTCTGGCATGTTTCAGGCTATGGTGGGATGGGCTCAACATATGTCCTTCTGCAGGGAAATGAGGAGCCTTCAGGAAGAAAACATCCTCAGATAAGAAGGATCCAGAGATTATATATCTAATCAAATAATAAAAACTTAATTTTGTAAAGGAAGAAAAATTCTAAATAAAGTTTGGTGTTCATTGGTAGAAGGTGTCTTCCATCCTAGTCTCCCCTGAACTTCAGACCAAAAATTAAGTAGAGCATAAAAACAGAGAGAGCTGTTTATGAAACTCTTTATAAAATGTTGTGGCACAAGAAAAAGCAGTTTGGGATTCCTTTGACAGAAGGAAACAGAAGAAAAGCATCTCCCTTGCCTTGCCACAGACCATCTCAGAAGTTTGGAAACTTGGGGTTTTAGCAAAGTGTGTCAAAAGCCTAAAAATGCTGGCACCAGAAGAAAACACAGTATCTTGGTTAATTTTCTGTGCCAACTTGACTGGGATAAGGTATGACCAGATAGCTAGTGAAAATATTTCTAGGTGTGTCTGTAAGAGTTTTCCAGAAGAGATTAGCATTTGGTTTAGTGAACTGAGTAGAGTGGATGGCCCTCCTCAGTGTGGGTGGGGTGGCCATCACCCAATGCTTTCAGGGCCCAAGTAAAACAAGAAGGCAGAAGAAAGGTGAATCTGTTCTCTCTCTGCTTGGGCCGAGCCATCCATTTCTCCTACATCAGACACTGACACGCCTCCTAATTCTTGGACTCAGGCACAATGACAGTTCAATGGAAGAAAAGACAGCCTTTTCAATAAATGGTACAATTGAATATCCATCTGCGAAAAATAACTCACAACTTGTACAAAACGAATTCAAATTGGTTCATAGATCTAAACACAAGAGGTAAAAGTTTTTAACTTTCAGAAGAAAATGTAGAAGAAATCCTTTGTGACCTGGGATTAGGCAAAGAATTCTTGGACATTACACCAAAGGCACAATCCATTAAAGAAAACAAAATGGAGAAATTAGACTGCATAGAAATTGAATGTACTTGCACTGTAAAAGACATGTGAAAAGGATGAGAAGACAAACTACCGACTGGAAGAAAATATTTGCAAATCACATATTTGACAAAAGTCTTGCATCCAGAATATATAAAGAACTCTCAAAACTCAACAATCAAAATGCAAACAACCTGTTTAAGAATGGGTACATGATGTGGATATTTCATCAAAGAAGATATATTGATAAGCGCATGAAAATATGTTCCATGTTCTTAGCCACTGGATTAATATGAATTATAACTATGATGATGTCACACTATACAGGTAGCAAAGATACAGAACAATCGAAACTCTCATACCTTCCTGCTGGTAATGCAACATGGTAGAGCCACTATAAAACACACTTTCAAAGTTATTCTAAAGTTAAACATACACTTAACATAAGACCTAACAATTTCCCTCCTTGGTATTTACTTTAGAGAAATGAAAGCCTATGTGTACAAAAACCTGTACATTAATACTTATAGCAGTTCTATTTATAATCACCAACAAACTGTAAAGAGTGAATTGCCCTTTAACAGCTGAATGGATCAACAAACTGAGGTCCATCCATACAATGGTATACTACTTGGCAATGAAAAGGAACGAACTATTTAGACATTAATTAGCTGGATGAATCTCAAAGACATCACACTGACTGAAAGAAGCTAGTCTCAGAATGCTGCATATTGTATGATTACATTGCTGATATTTATGAAAAGAAATATATAGTGGCCAACAGATCAGTAGCTGCTAGGGTTAGAGATGGGGAGAAGGAGAGCCTGGAGAGGGGCATTGCCAGGAGTTATTTGGGATGAGGGAATAGTTCTGTGTCCTGACTATGGTCAGGTAGTTACATGAATCTCTACAGGTATTAAAATTCAAAGAACCGTGCATGAAAAAATTCAATTTTACTTTATATTAATAGTAAGAAATTGTTGGGGCCAGCAACCTCCCAGGCTCTCTCTGCCACCAAATATTATCCTTGTTCTTGAATTCTCTTGCCACATTGTCATCCTTCCAAAAAGTGATCCACACCCATTTCCTGTGCCTGCTCCATAGTATCTGCCATATTGTTCTCTGTCTCACTGAAACTGCTCCCCAAAGGCACTCAAGATCCTTCTTCTCCTACCCGGGAGGAATTCCCTAATAATTCCAGCTCATTCTTCCCTGCTGTGTCTTGACTCCTATAACTCTTCCTGTATCCTTCTTCTTGGCACATATTCTAACAGATTATTCAAAAAATGTTTCAGGTGCATATATTTGTCTGTCATAACCAAAAATCTTTTCCCTCAAAAAGCATGCAGATAGAGGACCAACCCAGACTTGCTGGAGCCAGAGTAATCAAAACGTTATGTTGAAAAAAGAGCCAATATTATTTCTTCTATGAGTGTGAGACTTTTGAAAGGATAGCTTAGGAAAAACTCCCAATGTGCATGAAATTTTGATTGTCTATGAAATGATTAATCACAAAATTTCACTGAAGAATATATGTACACGTAACTATACATGTCCATGCATGCACGTGCATGCGCGCGCGTGCACACACACACAGACACACACACACACACACACACACACACACCTGAGCTGAGCTTATAACTACCACTATCCATTCAAAATCACTATGTGACCATAGTGAGCTGGGATGGTAGTTTTATCTTTTTTAGATTAAACATACTCATAAAATTGTAATTTCTTATCTCTTTTATACAACACCAACAGTTTGCTTTGGCCTCTCTTCTAATTTGATTATCTCGATTATCTATATTTTTGCAATCACGTCCTGGAAGAAGCCAGGATACTTTGATGTTGGCAAAATTGCAAAATACTTTTACCCCAAGCCTTCTGTCTTCAGCCAGATTTGTCTCTCTGTGGGTTTCTCTACTGGGAATAGTCATTCTACATTCATTCGCTAAACACAGATTGACAACTTATTGTGTGCTGGGTATTGTGTTAGATGTTGTGAGTAGAATGAATAATAAAACAGACATGACTCCTGCATTCACAGAATCCGCAGACTGGTGACTGTAGGCAGGCAAATGAGTCAATATTTACAGGACATACATAGGAATGTTATATTATTGGTGAACATAGAAGAGGTGCCTGACCCAGTCTATGAAGGTCAGAGAAGATTTCCTGAAAGGAATACTGTTTGGTTGAGTTTTCAGAATATATTGGAGTTAGACAGACTAAGAAAGATGGGAAAGAGCTGATAGAGTAAAACTCGTGTGACAAAAATTATGTCCAAATCATCTGGGAAGCTGGTAGCTTTGTAATCTGATTATTTTAGACATGTGGCCTCTTTCTTTTACAAAGCCTTTCCTTGCTTCTCTGAAACTCTAAGGGTAATTTTTCCTCTTGTGAACTCACTCAGCAGAATGTTGCTTGCATATATCTTTTGGCAGTTGAATGCTACCCTCATAAAGCAGAATAACTTCATATGGGTGAGTCAGTTAGGATCACAGGTTCTGGGGTAAGAGTCCCTGGCTTTGCTCTGGGTTTGAATTATAACTGTGTTCTATTTCACCACTTATTAACCTCTCTAGAAGCTTCAGCTTCCTCCTCTATAAAATACGAGTAATAATATCTACTTTACAGAGTTGTTACATAGGTTAAAGGAGCTAATAAATTCAAAAGTGCATTTATTTAGAATGACCCACGAGATATTGCTATGTGTCAATACGAATGTTACCTATGTCTAATATGTATGCACCCCATAGTTTCCCAACTAAACTGTAAGTGACAGGAAGGAGGGGCCAAGTTTGGATTAAAAATGGCCAAGAGTTTTCCATAGAAAATTTCATTTGATTCTTTCAATAATTCTGTGAGTTTGATACTATTTTCCCCTTTTTCATGTGCGAAGACTGAGGCTCAGAGCATGTTCACTTCATTGCCCAAGGCTGCCAGCAAGCAAATGGGAGCATTTGTTCCCATAACCTCTCATCTAGAGACCCTGCCATTTCCGTAACCTAATGAAATAAGAGAAGTAAAATGTGTAACACTGGGTTTTTTGGTTGCAAACAACCGAAACAGAAATTGGCTAACTTAATCAAAAGGACGCGATTGGAAGGGTCCTTGCAGCTCTCAGGTTGATTGGCGGCCTAGAGAGAAAGGTCCCAGAAGACAAGATGAAGGTCCAGAAGCACATTACCTTGGCCCCCAGTGAGATTTGGTGAGTGTGCAGCTATGGTCCCCAGTCGGGGACACAGAGCTCCACCATCATGGTCATTGAAGTAGGTTCTAAACAGTTCTTGTGTCTTCATAATGCTGCATTTTCATGCTGTAGGCATGGCTGTTCCCTAGTAGTTGGGGATCAGAGAAACTAGGTATCTGGCCTTTGGGGGCCTTGCTGTGCCAAACCTATATATAGTGCCCAATTTCCCAACGCAGGGAGGAGGTTCTGCTGCTGGACAACCTAAACAAACAAATAAATAAATAACCAATTTCCACTAATCACCTTGTAGGGTTCTTCTGGAAACCACATCGACATTCTCTGTGATCCGAAGCAATAAATTTGCTTTGAATCTCAGAAATGGTGATGCTGGCTTTATCTGCTGAGCCTGGCTGAGACTCAATTCTGAGCCAACTTGCCAATGTATGTGCAGAAAAGAAGGACTCAGGTTTCCAGTTTGGGGGATTTCTGTGCAGACTTCTGGGAAACTGAGATGGCACAGAGTAAGCACAAAATGGAAAAGGGGCTCGGGGTTCCCATCACTATGAAAGGATTAAGGAAAAGTTCAAGTGTAAGGCAAAGTGAGGGAAAAAAGTAAACATAAATACAAGTACTAAAATACAGGAAAGGATCCTGATGTAGATTAAGAAAATATTACTAGTTTTATATAATATTTGGGAATAGGAAGAACACAGAGAACCAATACCTAGTAATGTAGAAGATCCTGATTTATATATCATAATAGAAGCAATAGGGCTTGTTATAGGAAGAACTTAGAGGGGTCAAAGAAGAGACTTTGGGGTACTATGTCAAAGAGACTATTTCTAGAAGGAAATTAAGAGATCCAATTCCCCTACCCACTCTGCTGCCAGCATTAGAAAAGCTCTTCAGGCCTCACATTTTCCAGCGAGACTACAGATTCATAGTGGGTTTATGGGTCACATGAGCACTAGGTCCCTTCATATTTCCTTTTTCCTCTGAGATGTGAGTGTGTGTGATGGGGTGTCCAGCCCCTCTCCAGGCTCTCAGCTTCAGAGACAGAAACCTAGAGAAAGGAGAAGCAAAAGAATAGATAGCCATCTGTGCAGAGTAGTCAAATTGAATATCACAGGTTGGTGAGGTTTTTATCCAGAGCCTCCACAGTGATCTGTGTCTGTATCAGACAGGAGGTATAATCAGTGTTTACTTTGTGTGACTGGGGCGGGGGGGGGGGTGTCAAAATCATTTTAACTATCATTTACTGAGTATGTCATATCAAACATTACTCTACGTGCATTTATTGAGTCCTCCTATCAGTCTAAGTAATTTTAATGGGTAAAATTATGGTCCCTGTTATAGAAAAAAGGTAACTGAGGCTTATGAATTTCAATACCATACCAAAGCTCATGCACAAAGAATGCTGGAACTTTTACTTCAATCTGAGGAACATGGGCAGTTAGCTGCTTTCTGATGCAGAGAACAGAATTCTACAACAAAGACCCTTAAATCCTGAGGCATGTGTTATTTAACACAGCAGGGAATCTGGAAAGAGACTGTTCAACAACATGGTAATGTCATCGAGGACTGGAGTTTCCATCTTTCTACTCTGCCATATGTGTTGGTGATATCTCATGTTCAAGAGCATAGCTGAAGCAGTTTTAAGCATCTCATGAAGACATGAGCACATTTGTTTAAAAAGAGGAGGGGAGATGTGTTTTATAAATCTTTTTAAATTATTGTTATTATTTAAGCATAATTAACCATGTTATATTAGTTTCAAGTGTACAATATAATGATTCAACAATTCTACCCATTTCTCAAAGCTCATCAAGATTAGTGTACTCTTAAATTCTCTTTATCTATTTCATCCACCCCCCACCCACCTTTCCTCTGGCAACCACTAGTTTGTTCTCTATAGTTAAGCATCTTTCTTTATTTGTCTCTTTTTTCTCTGTTCATTTTTTTTTGTTTCTTAAATTCTAATTATGAGTGAAATTATATAGTATTTGTCTTTTACTAACTTATTTCACTTAACATTATACCTTCTAGATCCACCCATGCTGTTGTAAATGGCAGAATTTCATTCTTTATGGCTTAGTAATATTCCATTATATATATATATGTGTGTGTGTGTGTGTGTGTGTGTGGTTTATATGTGTGTGCGGTATGTACACATATACACACATACCACATTTATATCCATTCATCTTTCCATGGACGCTTGAGTTGCTTCCATACTTTGGCTATTGTAAATAATGCTATAATAAACATAGTGGTGCATATATCTTCTCAAATTAGTGTTTTCATTTTGGAGAGGTAAACACCCAGGAGTGGAATTACTGGATCATATGGTAATTTTATTTTTAATTTTTTGAGGAAACTCCATGCTGTTTTCCACAGCGACATCAAGGTTCATTTTTCCCCACATTCTCACCAATACTTGTTGTTTCTTCTGTTTTTGATTTTAGTCATTCTGACAGGTAACTCATTGTAGTTCTGTTTGCATTTCTCTGATGATTAGAGATATTAAGCATCTTTTCATGTGTCTGTTGGCTATCTGTATGTCTTCTCTGGAGTAATGTCTATTCAAGTATCTGCTCATTTTTAATTGGATTATTATTTTTGGGTGTTGACTTGTATAAGTTCTTTATATATTTTTCATACTAACTCCTTATTGAATATATCATTTGAATATAATTTGAAAATATCTTCTCCCATTAAGTAGATTGCCTTTTTGTTTTGTTTATGGTTTCCTTCACTATGCAGAAGGTTTCTATATTGGTGTAGTTTCAATTTTGGCTTTCGTTTCTCTTGCCAGAGAAGACATATCTAGGAAAATGTTTCTACAGCTGGTGTCAAAGAAATTACTGCCTATATTCTCTAGAAATTTTGTGGTTTCAGGTCTTACGTTTAGATCTTTAATCCATTTAATCAGTTCTAGTAGCTTTTTAGTGGATTCTTTAGGGGTTTCTATATATAGTATCACATCATCTGGAAGTAGTGACAGTTTTATTTCTTCCCTACCAAATTTGGATATCTTTTATTCCTTTTTCTTTTTGATTGCTGTGGCTAGGACTTCCAGTACTATGTTGAATAGAAGTGGTGAGAATGAACATACTTGTCTTGTTCTTGACCTTAGGGGAAAAGCTCTCAGTTTTTAACCATTGAGTATGATGTTAACTGTGCATTTTTCATATATGGCCTTTGAGGTATGTTCCATCTAGATCTACTTTGTTCAAAGTTTATCACAAATTGTTGTTGTACTTTGTCATATGCTTTTTCTGCATCTATTGAGATGATCATATGGTTTTTAATCCTTTCTCTTGTTAATCTGATGTATCATGCTGATTGATTTACAAATACTGAAACTGTTTTGCATCCCTAAAATCAATCCCATTTGATCCTGGTTAATGATATATTAATGTATTCTTGGATTTGGTTTGCTAATATTTTGCTGAGGATTTTTGCACATCTGTTCATTAGAGATATTGGCCTATACTTTTCTTTTTTGTAGTGTCTCTATCTGGTTTTGGTATTAAGGTAATACTGGCCTTGAAGAATAAGTTTGGAAGTTTTCCTTCTTCTATTATTTGAAATAGTTTTAGAAGAATAGGTATTAACTTTTTAAAAATGTTTGATAGATTTACCTGTGAAGTCACCTGTTCGTTGACTTTTGTTTGTTGGAAGTTTTTTGATTATTGATTTAATTTCATTACTAGTAATTGGCCTGTTCAAATTTCCTGATTCAGTTTTGGGAGGTTACATGATTCTAGGAATTTATCCATTTCTTATAGGTTGTCCAATTTTTCATAGTATTCTCTTATAATATTGTGTATTTCTGTAATATCACTTGTTATTTCTCCTCTTTCATTTCTGATTTTAGCTTTTTGAGTCTCTCTCTCTCAATGATCAATTTTATTGACCTTTTTAAAGAACCAATTTCTGGTTTCATTGATCTGTTATATTATTTTTTTAAGTCTCTATTTCATTTATTTCTGCTCTGATCTTTATTTTATCCTTACTTCTACTGACTTTGTGTTTTGTTTTTCTTTTTCTAGCTCCTTTAGATGTAAGTATCAGTTGTTTATTTGAGATTTGTCTTGCTTCTGATGTAACCCTCCATTGCTAAAATCTTCCCTCTTAGAACAGCTTTGCTCCATTCTAAAAGTTTTGGGGACATTTTGTTTTTATTTTCATTTGTCTAACATGTATTTTTTTTATTTCCTCTTTGATTTCTTGGTTGACCCATTCATATATTATTTCACCTCCATGTATTTGTGTTCTTTCCACATTTTTCTTGTGATTGATTTCTAGTTTCATACCATTGCAGTTGGAAAAGATGCATGTATATGATTTCAATCTTTTTGAGTTTGTTAAGACTTGTTTTGTGGCCTAGAATGTTATCTATCCTGGAGAATGTTCCATGTGCACCTGAAAGGAATGTGCATTATGCTGCTTTGGGATGGAATGTTCTAAATATATCTCTTAGATCTATGTGGTCAATGTGTCATTTAAAGTGACTGTTTCCTTGTTGATTTTCTGTTTGGGTGATCTATCAGTTGATTTAAGTAAGGTGTTAAAGTCTCTAATATTATTGTATTACTTCAATTTCTTCCTTTATGTCTGTTAATAGTTACTTTATGTATTTAGGTGCTCTCATGCTAAATGCATAAATATTAATAATTGTTATATCTTATTGTTGGATTGTTTTCTTTACCTTTATGCAGTGTTTTGATTTGTCTCTTGTTATAGACTTTGTGTTAAAATCTATTTTGTCCAATATAATTATTGTTACCCCAGATTTATTTTTGCTTCTATTTGCGTGATAAATGTTTCTCTACCCCTTTTCTTTCAATCTGCATGTGACTTTAAGTCTGAAATGAGTGTGTTGTAGACAGCATATAGATGGGTCTTTTTTTTTTTCTAATCTATTCAGTGACTCCATGTCTTTGGAGCATTTAGTCCATTTACATTTAAAGCAATTATTGATAGTATGCATTTATTGCCACTTTGTTCCTTGTTTTACCATTGTTCTATAGTTCCTGTCTTTCTTATTCTTGTGATGGCTTTCTTTAGTGATAAGCTTGGCTTCCTTTCTCTTTATTTTTCCATATCTATTACAGGTTATTAAGTTGTGGTTACCATTAAGTTCATATGTAACACTTTACGCATATAGTTGTCTATATTAATATGACGGTCACAGTTTGAGCTCATTCTAGAACCACTAATTTTTACTCCTTTCCTCTACAATTTACATATATGATGTCATACTTTACATCCTTTTATTTTGTGACTCCCTTGACTGACTTTTATAGATATATTTGATTTTAATGCTTTGATCCTTTAACCTCCATACTGGTTTTATAAGTGATTAATCTATTACATTTATTATACTTGTATTTACCTATGCATACAAACATAATTTTCATATTTCTACTCATGATTATGGCTTTCTCTTTCTACTCAATGTTTAATGTTCCAATACATTTTAATGTTTTTTGTTAGTGTGGTTTAGTGGTGATGAACTCCTTTAACTTTTATTATCTGGAAAACACTTTATTTCTCCTTCTATTCTGAATAATAGCTTTGCTGGATAGATTATATTTGGTTGTAGGTTTTTCCTTGCAGCACTTTCAATATATCATGCCACTCACTCATGGCATGTAAAATTTCTTCTGAAAAAAATCAGCTGATAACCTTATGGGGTTTCCTTTGTATGTAATGGTTTTCTTTTCTTTTGCCTTTAAAATTCTCTCTTTATCACTACTTTCTGCTACTTTACTTATAATGTGTTTTGATGTGAACATCCTTGGGTTGATTTTGCTGGGGGCTCTCTAGGCCTTCTGGATCTGGATGTCTGTTTTCTTTCCCCAGATTATGTAAGTTTTTAGCTATTATTTCTTTACATAAATTTTCTGCCCCTCTTTTTGTCTCTCCTCTTTCTGAAATCCCTATAATGTGAATGTTATTATGCTAAGTAATGTTGCTGAGCTCCCTTCACCTATTCTCACTTTTTATTATTCTTTTTTTCTTTTTGCTGTTCTGCTTGGTTGCTTTCCAATACTCTGCCTTCCAATACTCTGCGGAAGATCCAGTCTTCCACCTCTCTAATCTGCTAGTGGTTCTTCTTGTGTTTTTTTAATTTCAGTTATTGAGCTCTTCATCTCTGATTGGTTCTGTTATATATTGTCTAAGTCCTCACTGATATCCTCCACTTTTCTCAAGTCCAACAAGTATCTTATAATCATTACTTTGAATTTTTATCAGTCATATTGCTTAGCTCTATTTCATTTTGGCTTTTTTGCTCTAGTTTTCTCCTGTTCTTTCATTTGGGACATATTCCTCTGTCTCCTCATTTTGTCTAATTCTCTGTGTTTGTTTCTATGTGTTAGGAAAGGCCGCTATGTCTCCTGATCTTTAAAGTGGTGACCTTATGAAGACGAGGTCCTATGGTGCCCTGTAGCACACTGTCCCCTGTTCACCAGAACATATGATTCAAGGGTATCTCTTATATGTGTTGTGTATGCACTGCTCTTGTGGCCAAGCTGTGTTTGTCTTCAGTGCAGTTGGCTGCGATGGCTCTCTTTGCCTATCTTGGGCTGGGTTTGGTCCTTGTGCTGTTAAGAGGTCAGCCCAGGGCTGCCATGGGCTTGTAGCTGGGTGATGTCAGCAGTCCAACCAGATGCCTGCCCATTTGCCAGAACTTCAGTGGCACCACACTGCAAGGTACTCTCCCTGTGTTGTTCTTTGAGAGGTTTTTGTTGGTGGGGATCCCAGCAGGCAAATCAGATGCCTGCTTTTCAGGCAAATCAGAGGCCATGTGTTTGGGCTGCCATAGCACTAATCTCTCCCTATCTTGTCCTCTGAGGAGCTCTCGCTAATAGGCAGGGCTGGCAGTGAGATCAGATGCCTGCCCCCGGTTGGTGTGCTGGGACCACAGATGAACTGATCTAGCAGCACACTCTCTTCACACTGCCAGTTGTAAGGCCCAGCTGTTGAGGCTTCAGTCACACTGGCATGTGTGGTTATCTTCCCCTCTTCTCAGGGCAGAAGTCACTGTGAGGTGGTGCCAGTCCCTGCTGGGGCTGCTCATCGGATGAGATGCTGTAGGGGGTGCTTTGGTGAGACTCCTGCTGAGTGGGGCTGGTTGGATGAGGCAGATCAGAGGAGAGTTCAGGGGCATGAAGTAAGTGGAAGATGTTCTTGCTAATTCCCACAGGTGTCTGGCTATCTAGGTGGGATGGAGGTGGGGGAGAGATAAATGACACCTACCAGCGCTTTTGTTTTTAGAGAAATCTCCTAAAGATCCTTGCCCTGCCAGCATGTGTTCTGAGATTAGTAAACAAATCTCCTTCACATATATCCCAGGAGCTTTTCAAAATGCCACCTCTAGGTTGTATTTCAGTGGAGTTATTTGTAATGCCATCTCTTAAAGGGTCAGGACTCAGTGTCCTATCACTCACTGGTTCTTCCAGAGCTAACCCTACTGATTTTTAACATACTCAGATTTAAGCACCTCTGGTTGTAAAAAAAAAAAAAAAAAAAAAAAAAAAAAAACAACCAACCAAGCAAACAAACAAAAAACACTAACGAAGTTAAGTCCTACTGGTTTTCAAAGACAAATGTTAGGGGGACTCATCTTCCCAGTGCAGACCCCCCACCATGCCTGGATGGCCTAGTGTGGGGTATGCTTTCCTCCCTTTGTGATTGCGGTGTCCCTCCCTTTAGTGATTATTCTCACTGGGAGTTTGGTTCCTCACTGAGTTGCTGCCCTTCCTAACCTTCTGATGCAGCCTCCCTGTGTGGAAAGTCTGTTCTGCCATTCTTCAGGTCATTTTCTGGCTTGGTTGCACTGATGTGGCTGCTATGTAGGTCTGTAGGCCCAGGTGAGCTTAGATTCTCCTACTCTGCCATCTTCCCAGAAGTGCCCTCAAAACCTTTTTATTAGTGAGAAAATATTTCCCCCAAGGCTCCCTACCATAGCTTAAGCCGTTGTCTATGCCTAAATCCAGTCACCTTCCAAGATTATGAATTACTGCTATTGTCCAATTTCAATCATGATTCCCTGCCCAAAGCTGTTATAGGAATAAACTTCCCTTAGCAAGTGAAAGAGGGCAGTGTGTAGGAACAGAGGTGATGATGACAGCAGTTGGGAAGACAAGGAAATTTGTCCTCTATGGATACTACAATCAACATATTGTTTTAGGATTGAATTTATCCCTAATACAATGAGGGAATGGACAAGAGGAGAGGAAAGGAAAGTAAGTAAGAAGAGAGGAGGGCAGATAACATTTATTGAGAATATATTATATAAATCACGTTAACCCCTTTCACATATCCAGTCACATGCTCTTCAGATGGTACTTACTTTGATTATGCCCATTTTCTAGAAGCTTTATAAAGGCCTTTAAATCACACAGCCAGAAAATTGTGCAGTGATGTCTTGAATCTAGATTGACTGCTTAGAAAGCACATAGTCTTTGGCTCTTAGAATGATTAGAAGTTATTTGTTTTAGATGCAAGTATAAAGGAGACCAACATCAAAGGAAAATGACTACCTTCTAGAAAGCTAACCTTATGTCTCTTTGTGTACCTTCAAGCCTCTCAAAACCCCCAATTAAGCTAAGTCATTAGTTCGTTAATTGTATGCACAGCCCTTTGTGCACACATCTATGGTATTCAATAATCAAGAAAGAGGAAACTCTTCTGACCCCTCTGGTCCCCCATTTCCATATTTCAGAGGCTACAGCAATCATAGATTGTCTTGGTGGGAAACCAGGGAGAAAAGAAAAGAGAAATAGGAAAAAAAAAAAAAAAAAAAAAACACAGGCAGGAATAGAACAAGGAACTCCAAGAGGGGCTTCTAATATTTCATTGTTATTGAAAATTACACTTCATAAAAAGTCTTGTTCATTTTAAGTTTGAAGAGTGACAGAAAAATGGCTTTCATACTCAGGTCTGCTAAATGTATGATAAATCAAAAAAGATGGAACAACGAGAAACTCTAAAAACAAAGCAGAAAATCAGTGTGTAGTATAAATAACACTTCATTAAGGCTGTAGTGCCTTACAAAACAGCCTAGAAAATTCCACAGAGGAATCATAGTATACGGTTTAGGAAAGAATAATTTACTATCATTAGGGGTTTGTAATCCCTGCAATGGAAAGGGGAATGTATGCACATAACTCTTTAATGATAGTGGGCTTGCAGGCATAAATCCCTAAATGATGAGATGTGAATACATTTTAAAAATGCAAGTTTCTGTTGGGTAAGAAAAAGGCTGTCTGGTTTGCTCGGCTTGCTGAACTATGTCTATAACTGATCCACCCAGAATCACAGCATTGGGAGTGTGCTACGTCCATTCTGTCTTTTGCAGGGCCACACTCGGGGCTAGAGGTAGTGGTTTGGTATCTCGCTCATCAGGCACACATCAACACTACACACACACAATTTCTAGTTTGTGGTAGTGGATGCCAAAGCCATGGCAGAATGCCACACCATCCAAAACACTCTCAGCAATAACCCAATTGTTTTCTGTCAGAAGAGCTTTTCCTGTACTGAGTTTTAGACATCCAACTTAGTGTGGGTCCAGAGCAAAAATGAAGAACAGAAAAATTAATACGTTCACACTCCACCCTCTCTTAGCAGAGTTTCCTCTCATGATGCTATTCTCGAACTCTCTTCAACAAAATCTTCTCTGAAGCAAAGATCTGAAACTTATTAACACGGAAGGGCGAATAAAAGACAAAGTTTAAACATTACTTCTCCCAAAGGCATTTTTTGTTTTTTTACATTAACCTAGATCCAAACCTTAAGCTAAGCAAGATTTAGAAATATTTTCAAAGGGATGTTCTCTAGACAAGGATGCTGGGATGTTGGATTGGAGGGAGGGGGTTCCCAGAGTCAGGATTAGGGTGTATTGGGTGGGTTATTAAGTTTGAACTGGAGAGCAATAGAATGATAATCATGGATGAGGGAAGGGCGGAAAGACAACACAAACATGAAAAAGTAAGATTACAGGTCAGATACCAGGAAGAAGGGGTCCAGCCTGGGAAGCAGGAGCATGAAGCTAGCGTTCCCTGGCCAGTGGTTCCGGGGGAGGTTGTGAACACCAGGAACTGACTGATAAACGGGGTTGGCTGTAGGGAGTGGCCTGGGTTAAATCAGGGGCAGGACAGGTAACAGAAGAAAGTAAAAGGTGGTCTGTGAGCAGCCTCTGAGAGGTCTGGAGACACCCTGAAATCCCATTTAAAGTGTGCAAGACTTGAAGTTTTGATTGAACCCTCAAAACAGCATGCCACCCTAAAACATCTAAGTGCAGCTAACCAAGGCAAGAGGACTCTGGGAGGCCCCAGAATCCATCAGGGCAGCGCAGGTCTGTAGCCAGCAATGCTATTCAGCCTGGTTCCCACCCTGTGAGACCACCTTTCAGTACTTGCAGCAGAGTGGGTGATCCATATGCATTCTAGTCATCTAGTACCCTGAAAAGGGGCCAGCAAGTTTACCTGACTAGTACTGTTATGAAGTGTCATCTCTGGTGAGGATGGGAAACGGCCCCCTCCCAGTGTCTCTCTCTGGGAGTACAGGTCACCTCAGTGCCCCCATGGCAACGCTCTGCTAGCAGACCAGATAGTCAGCTGCAGCTTCTTGTCTTTTTGATTTCTTAGGTGTGAGCCACATGCCACTCTACCTCCTGAGCACGAGGGGATGCATATCAAATACTCCTAAAATGCCCCTTTCCCTCAGATTCTCTAGTTGGGAACAAGGTGAGAAAGCAAACCATCATACACTAACAGTTCTCAAAGCTGTTTCGATTGCACACTCTCTGGACACTTTAACTTCAAGTATTTTATGCTCTCCAGTGGGTACAAGGCCAAGGTATCAAAGGCATCTTCTTTGCAAACCTGACACTTCATCTGACTTTGGGGTATGGGAGAAGTTGGAGTCCATTTTCTTGGGGCCATGGGTAAAACTAAGACTGCATTTCATTCGGACAATCTATTACTTAGAGATACATTGGGAGTGTCCGGGGGCCCATGAAGATCACCAGTGCCCCCTGGAGATTAGAACCAGCATGTCAAATCACAAAGTGTTCTGAGACGATCAATCCTGGGAGAACGATGGCTGCCTTGGGGTTCTTTGAAAAATGGGAAACATGTAGGTTACACCTGAAGAGGAGGTTTTCCTGATCTGGTCCTTTTGTTTTACGTTGGTAAAACCTGCTGTTTGGGGGCATATGCTGCTGGTTGTATTGGGGGTCTGGGGTGCACATCCCTGCATCCTGCAGGCAGGGCAAGAAGGACAGGGGAAAGAATCAGAAGGGAAGAGAGGCAGAAGGATTCCCAGACGGTCCCTTTATGGAAGCTTTTATGTTAACCACCAGCAACCACGATGTACTGCCATGTGGGGGGCTGGCGCAGGTCTCTGTTAGAAAACAGAGGATCTGCCTTGCAGAGAGTTTTTCATATACTGCCTTGCAGCAGGAGTGGTTGGTGGCCAGTCTCAACATTGTGAGAGAAGCCCAGAGGGTTTCTTAAAAGTCCCAAACTCTTTGTGTTCTTTGTAAAATAGAATCAAACACAGAGATAGCTCACTTCTCCAGCCCCATGGGGAACAGGCTGTTCCACAGAACTGCACTTTTCAGATGGTATTTAGATTTGTGCTATGATTTAATAAAGTTTGCAGAAGGGGATCCTTACAATGACCCGTGGAACAAGGCATGGGAGGCCTTCTTACCCCCACCGTAGACTGTGTCGCCCTTGATATAGGTAGCATTAATGATGTTGGCCTTCCCTCCGTGGCTCCACATTGTCTGACCCCAGGTACAGCTCAGAGATTTTTTCAACATATCACAGGTAGGATGATTTAAGAAATCCTACTTCTGTTCATGATTAAGAAAGATGTGCACCAAATTAAATTCAGTAAGTGTTTTAAAGCATCTTTTAAGTGCCAAGCTCTGTTAGGTACTCTGAAAATTATTCAGGCCCCATCAAGAACATAGATTTTAAAAACTCCAGAATGCAATTGGAGTTTGGGCTGGGATGCTACCAGGCAGTGCCTAGAGACTGGGAGGCAGGTCGCTACCCAGGAGGGCCAAACAAGAAGGAAAGACAGAAATATGGGCTGGATGGGCAAACCATGAGCCCGAAAGGGTGGGTCTGGAGCCCTTTTCAAGACAAAGCTGGAGCTGGGCAAGGCAAGGTAAGGTCATGTAGATGGGCAGTCACCTACTGCAACCAATTAGCAATTTCTTGCTATATGGGATTACTGGGTCCAGCCTCCGTGTGTCTAGGTTTTAAAAAGACCTAATAGACTGAGAGACATGGCCCTGATCTCAAAATTTGACCATTCTCAATTTACCCAGAATTTCCCATGACTTTCCTATGACTTTATCAAGTTTCATCAACTTTTGCAAAAACGGAATTACCCTCTTAGAAGTTTTTTGCGGTCTCCTGCTATTTTAAAGTATTTGCAATCCTCTCATGAGGAAATATGTAATTCCCACTCTATTAAACACTTAAAAGTGAAACTGGGCTTATCCATTGCCCTTTTGAGAGCAACAAGCAGACATGCCGAGGGGAAAAAAAAAGGCATGTCAGACTTCAAAATCGGCATATTCCTAAGGCTAGTGTCTAACCAGAAAGAAGAATAGATCGCACATCATCTGAACACCAGAGAAAGTGTCCCTTCCTCATCCTGAGTCTATTTCTCCCACATGATGGAAACCCATTCTTGCCATCCCCAGACTCATGTCCCCTGTGTTTCCCTTCTTCTCTGTCTGTCCCCCACTCGGAGAATTTGTTCTTGCACTAACTAGACTCAGTCAGCTCCCGGGCACGGCAAAGGAGTTTCCACATTTGTTCAGGGTGCCCAGCTCCTTCCAGCAGTGACCTCATTCTTACAGTGGGACTCTGGGAACCTGAGGTGCTTGTTTCTGAGCCTGAGACCATGCTGGCAACTTACCCATCACATACATCCTATGGCCACTCCAAAGAGCTTGACAGCTGTCCTGATTCACTCCAGAGGGTCTGTTCTGGGCCTCGTTCCAAGAAACTAGTCTCCTATGCCTTCTTTTCCACTCTTGCGTTTTCCTTCTCTAGACAATGGAGATCCTTGCTGCACCCAGGTCAGGGGCTGGTGCCTGGGGTCATCCAGCACCCTGACTACTGCCTGTGAGTCAGTCTGGACTATAGTATCTACCACATGTTGCCAGGAGGCCCAGCTGCTGTCTCCTATTTTCCCAGAGAGTGATGCACTGTCATATTGGGTCCCCGGTGCCAGCCAACTATCCCTGAATCTTCACCAGTGACCTCAGTAATGCTTACCTCCCCTGTCTCAGTCATGATGAGCCACCTCTCTCAGCCCCTGCCACAGGCATAGCACCATCTGTCTACTGCCAGCCCTGAATCTTCTCCTTACAAATCCTGATTGAAAGTAGCCTCTACGAGTTATTAAAATCCTCTCATAAGAATCTTAAGTACAAAGGCGTTTAGGAAGACATAACACAGTGTTACTTTAGTGTTAATTACAGATTACTTTTCAAGAGAAAAATACAGACAGCTTCATAGAGTAGTGAGAAACGTGGGTCTACCTGAGTTGGTGCTGAGAGTGGAAGGAAATCTGAAAGGAGAAAAATTGCAAGTACGGAAGATGAACTTTTCTCAATTTTGCCAACTGTGGCATGAGGCATTTAAATTTCTACCCAATAAATGGATTCAACCATAAAAAATATTGTTTTCTCATCAGTTAACTTAGTTCTGGAAATTCAAAAGGAAGACTTTCAAATAAGCATGATGAATCTCTCCAAATTTCACCATTCTGAAGCACTTTTTAAATAAGTATATCAGAACTAATGGAATAGCCAGGTGATGCCTTGAATATAAAGTTTTAATATACATTTGTGTACCTAAAATTGTAAACTACTTTAGGGAAAAAATCATTTCATGAAGTTTTGCGTCTTGAGAACTCTGGTATTGAGTAAATCAATTTTGCTGTTGTGTTGTGGGAAGTTTTCCAGTTCTATTCTATACTGTGCATTTTAGTTGTTACCTTCTATCCATTTCTGAGGTCATTGTTCATTTATTTAAATCCCCTTATAGCACCTAGGTCTTTGATTTGAACATGGTAGGTGCTGAATAGTGTTTGTTAAATTGAATTGAAGTCAACATGACCACATATGGGCCCATTTTACCTATAATCCTAGGGCAAGATTGACTTTTTGTTTTTCTATTGTGTGATGAAAGCAAGTTGGCAGGGAGCTAGCAACTTTTCATTCCCTGGAATCACTTTTATTATTTATTTACTATTTGTAGTACAAACATGTTTCCAGGAACTTTTAGCAACTAGAATGTAGTTTTCTACTTAAATTCAATCCCTATTCTATCTATCAGGGAGAGTTTGGCAAAATTCAGAAACTAGTAGAAAAAAAAATCACTGCAACTATTCTTGGGATAGAAAAGAAAAGAAAAGAGAAATATTTATTGAATCCCTTCATGCTTAGCAGACCCATAACTGTTTCCAGAGCCAGCTCAAACTAATTCTGCATCTTGCGCTATTTTATTTCAGGCTTAATGAACTTTAGGACCACAGAAAGGGGACCTGGTTTGGCGAAAGCATTTCAAAACTATTCTTTTCTCTTCTTACTTATCCCTTCTTTTTTAGAAAACGGTTTGGGTCTTGGCAAAACCAAAAAGTGTTTTTCTCTAGTGCTTTTTATTTTTTGTCTTTAATTTTTAACTAAATGTGCATTTCATAGGAAATGTAAGCCAGCTGTTTCTTATTCTTTTGCACTCAACAAAATGGTACTTTGTAAAAACCATCCGATGTCCTAGAAGCCTTGAGCCCCTTAACAAAAAAAAAAAAAAAGGAAAAAAGTAAGCCTTTCTTTCCTTTAAACCAAGAATGCAAACTTCACTGAAAGGGAAGAGTTGGAGCCAAGAAAGCTTGGGATTTGGTTTAATTTAAACTTAGAATTTATAACTGAGAGAATGATTGCAGCCTTGGCAGGATGTAGGTATTTCCAGGTAACTGAAATTTACCTCTTTTATTTATGAGCCCTGGCCACATCGGATGGTAGTACTTTGATATTCTCTTCTTAAAGGAAAAGTAGTATCTAGGTGTGCATGGATTTGGGGGGTGGGGTGGGCAGGAGGCTTTGGCAGGAGGGATACTAATCCTACATATATAGCTGCATTTGGGGAAAAAAAGTAGATGGCCCCTGATTATCTGAGACGTCATTTAAGAAAATGACCACTTTCACAGAAGTGAAGATGAAATTTACTTTTAAATTGTTAACAGGTAGTTTATTAAATGAATGTCACTCTCAATAAAAGTACAAAAAGAGATGCTTAATTTACTTATGAGAGAGGGAAATTCCAAGTTTTGGAAAGATCTATTTGCAATAAAGAAATTTGTATTTTAATTACGGACTTGTATGCAGTCACTAAAATAGATTGCTGAGGTTCCTCCACTTGGCAACATTTTGTTTTCTTAACTGGAGGTTATTGACTACTTGGAAGTAACAAAATGTGTTTCTCTAAAGACATTTTATAATTCAGACTTTCCCTGATGGAGGACAAGTTCCCCCATTTTCCTCCTGTGCTGAATTTAATTTTATTGACAGCTAAAAGGAGATATAGAACAAACATTCCTACAGATTTTTCTATGAAAAAATTGTACCCATGATAAAGCAGAAATTTTATTAACAATCGTGTTGCTGTTGCTGCAAATTTTGCCCAGACACATGATTCCTATGGGCATTCAAAAGGGCATTCAAAAATGATACCACTTTCTATTTATAAGACTCCTTTGTGTCTGCTGTCTTGGATACTCTTTTGGTATCAACTGATACTTGCTTTTTATTGGTAAAACATTGATTCTACTTGAGATTCCATCTGACAGACAAGTAGAGAGAGGACAGAGAAGTGTCAGGGCATCTAATTCATTAGAGCTGCGGTGGGAAGTAGGAGAAGGTCTCTATTCAAGCGAGACAGAAATGGAGGCACAGTTTGCAAAGTGGACAGTGTCCACGTGTAAAGAAAAAATTTCTAGGGCGCCTGGGTGGCTCAGTGGGTTAAGCATCTGACTTCAGCTCTGATCATGATCTCCTGGTTTGTGGGTTCGAGCCCCCTGTCAGGCTCTGTGCTGATAGCTCAGAGCCTGGAGCTGCTTTGAATTGTGTCTCCCTCTCTTTGCCCCTCCCTGGCTCATGCACGCACGCACGCTTTCTCTCTCAAAAATAATTAAATGTTAAAAAAAAAAAAAAAAGATTTCTTTTCTGCAGTGTCTACAACCGACACATGGGCTCTCAGCTTGGAGAGGGCAGGATGGCTGGATTTCAGGCCCCACTGACCCTGCCTGTGGAATGAACACAACTGCTCTGATCTGAGAAGTACAGTGATTGTCTGGGAGATGGAAGGAATCTGGAGAAAACCCTACCACTGATGAAGAACTTTAAGAGGCCTGCTGTGGGCTTTAAGATTTTCTAAACTCCACCTTAATCTCTCCTGCAACAACTTCAGGAAAGTCTCTGTGGTTCAGTAATGCTGTTGGGCCTGAGGATTCATTTTTTTCCAGGGAATATTAAGTAGTATTGAAATCTGCAACAGAATGGATTTTAAGGGTCAACTTGGGACAGAAGACATCTGAATCACAAAGTTAACTGAGCCGCTTTCCTACTCTCTCCACGGGGGGGAAATGGACAGACTGAACAGGTAATTTTGGTCAACCTGGTAAAACTCAGATAGTCCGTATGCAGACGGTGTTCTCTCTCAGGGAGTAGAAACCAGGTCTAATCTGTGTCCTAGCACTTTTCCAAGTATGTCAGGACCTACTTATAGAACTGAGTGGCTGAAACACTGCAACTCTGGGTCTATGTGCTAATCTATTTTTCTCACCTTTAAAATTCTTTCGTGAAATAAATGGATTATAATTTTAGTTACGTTCCCTCAGGTACAAAGGAAATGAAATTTTTGGTAAAAAAATGATTGGGCCACTCTGAGGCATTTTTGAAACCCATGTATGTTTTCACTTTCAGTTTCTTTATTGCTTAGGAAGGAAATACTTACATGAAATTTAAATTCAATAGCATGTACAGGTTTCTCTTTAATTAGCAATGGAAAGCCCTATGGAAGCTCTGCATTACAAGGAAAATGGATTTGTTTGGGCATTTATTTTCATGGCATGGTGTGCCCGAGGGAAACGAGATAACAGAGCCATGACAACATGGACTTATTAACCTTGTAGATTTGTGCACGAGGTCCCAGAATGGCTTAGTGACAAGTCTAGCAAAGACAGATTCTGTCAGTAAACGGACCAGGGCTGGGGGCCACATGAAAGGATAGCAGAGTGCTGATAGCCGGCTTGAGCAAAAATCGGAGGATCTGGAAGACACAGGTCCTCAGGCCCCCTGGCTAGAGTACACTGTGGGAAAGATGGAAAAGCTAGAACGGCCTGCAGGAAGTCTTTCTAAAATGTAATTCTTATCGTTATAGTGCCCATCAGTCTTTAAGGCTTTCCTTTACTCTTTGGGGTTAAGGAGATTTAACTCCAAGGAGTTTCGAATTAAAATTGTGACACCCTTGTTTTCATGACCCTTTCAGTCATTAGTAGTACAACTAAGTACTGCTTTTTGCCCTGGGACAACGATTTGAAAAGGGAATCTGTGAGGACGCCGGAAGTGGGCGTGCCTGGCTGGAGAAATATGTGTGGACACCGGAAGTGGGTGTGCCCGGCTGGAGAAATAATGTGAAGAGGAGAAGAGGAGGATGTCAAAGGAAACCTCTACCCGCTCCACAACGCTGTGCAAGGCCAGCCTTCCCCAGCAACACTGACACCACCCTCGTGAACTAACACGTGGGTGATCAAGATCTGTATGCATCTAATTTTCTCTGCTTGCTTGGAAAGAAGGCAGAAAGTGCACATCTACACAGGATCTGCCAAGTATTAGGTGTTTGCACAAATGTTTTCTTTTTTTTCTTTTTTTTTTATGTTTTATTTATTTCTAGGAGAGAGAGAGACAGCGTGAGCAGGGGAGGGTCAGAGAGAGAGGGAGTCACAGACTGAAACAGGCTCCAGGCTCTGAGCTGGCAGTCAGCACAGAGCCTGACGCGGGGCTCGAACCTACGAACCGTGAGATCATGACCTAAGCGAAAGTCGGACGCTTAACCGACAAAGCCACCCAGGTGCCCCATGCACAAATGTTTTCTTATGTGTTTCTCCTAAGAGACACATGGCATCCCTATTATTGTTTCCATAGGAAATGCTGGGAGTTTAGCCAGAATGTGATTGCAAGCCCAATTCTACTTTTGCTGTTGTAAGGTGCTTCGGTGCTAAAGTTAATCTTGTTCCCTTCTGCCTTCACTTTGTGTTCTCTTTCGATTATTCCACTACCAGCATTTTGGATATTCTAAGGGTCAGGTCTTCTCAGAACGATCCCTTGACTTAGATATTATTGTCCCAATTTATAGTTGAGGCAATCGAGGCCCAAAGAGATTAAGTAATGGGCCCAAGGTTTTAGGGCCAGATAACGGTGGATCCAGGGAGCAGTTCCGGGCTTGCTGACTCCACAACCCACACTCTGAACCACTGCGATTTTCCTCCTCCATGTCAGTGTCTCTACCGAGCTACATGAGCATTCACAGTGACTTCTGTGGCATCTTTAGGACCCAGCAGTTGATGTGTTATGGGTATCAGTGCAGACTCAAGACAAGCATCCAGTGGCTCTCACACCGAGGCAATGGGCTCCTTGGCCATGGCCCCTGCACCTTCCCAGCCATAGGGCCAAATTATGGGAAAACTGAGGGACGTTGTCTGGTATTGAGTTCCTGTGATCGCATTCACCCCTGTCTTGTCCAAGACTGAATCAGTCTTGATTTAGAGCTTAATGGGAACCAGAGTGATTGGAAACATTTAGCAAGGAAAAGAGGACTCGTTCAGCCTTTTTTTTTTTTTTTCTAATGACACAGCTATCAAGGAGAAAGTTCAGGGAGTGAACATTGCCATCTCCGCTCCACCCCCGGGGGGAATGCAGTCCAGCAGCAGGACTCAGGGTGTCCTAGCAGAGACTCTCATTGCTCCACCCCTCACTGGGGTGTAAATCATTCTCCAATTGTAGATCAGGCATAAATCGTTCTGAAACCTTGGTGCTCACTACACGTTATTGTGTTATTGAGACATAAATCCTATGTCAGCTTGATGAAACGTCTGTAGCCATCAAGTTAAGCAAGTCAAGGCAGCTACTTAACGATTTCCAAACACCCAATTATTAGAGTTCAGACAAGAAGTTCCCGTGAAAAGCCATGTTAAAGCAGACTTTAAAAAGCCATTTCTCACATTTGTTTGGTAAGCAGTAGCTATAAAAACTCCCCCTGTCTGAACTTCATCTCAGGAGAAGGGCCTAGGGTGCCCACACAACACAGTACACCAAGGAGAAGTAGCCCGGAATCGGGAGTGGCAAAAGAGTTCCTTTGACCTTTGTAACTTTCATCCTATGAAGCCCAGGCTTGATGCCACTCTCAGACATCTTTTTTCCAACCTGTCTCTCAGCATCTTGTATGATGTAGAGAGTGAAAAGAACTCATTTTGCCCACTGGAAAATCACAGTGAGCTTTCAGTCCTGATTTATGTAAATGAAGAATACATAGCACCTTCTATCTGGATAGTTCCTTTGAGTTTCTGAGAATGTCCTTGTGTAATTACCCATGCCCTCTTCTGCTCTCTCCCTGCCAACTTCAGGGACAAATTGGAATGATCAAAATAGAATTTCCCTGGCATGTTGCCTCCACACTGCAAGTTTATTTGCATTTCGTTTTCCGTCCCTGGCATTAGAATATGAGAGATGTTCTTCCTTCTACCCAAAATGAACCACTCCATCCATACCCCCATCTCTTTCTTGAGGAACTTTGCTCTATGGGAAACCCTCCTGCCTTTTTCTATTTATAGCTTTTCTTTTTTTACTGGCTGCTTCTCATTAAGAATTAAAGAGCTCAAGTCCTCCCCACATTGAACTAAATAAATAAACTTTGGCAATCTCCATCTTCCATTTACTGCATTATCTGTGCCCCCTCACTGTTAAAACTTTTTGAAAGAGTCTTTCAAACTCATCAACCTCTGCTCTTTACCCCCCCCATTCAATGCTCAAACCATGTCAGTCTGACATCTGCCCCTAAAAACTCCTCCAGAACTGAACCTGCCAGTTACTGTGCAGGTTAGAAGATCCTGCCTGCAAATAGCAGAAACTAGTTTAAATTATAAAGGGGATTTGGGGCTCATGTATTCAGAAAACCAGGAGTAGGGGTGCCTGGGTGGCTTAGTTGGTTGAGCATCCGACTTCGGCTCAGGTCATGATCTCACGGTTCGTGGGTTCAAGCCCTGCGTCGGACTCTGTGCTGACAGCTAGCTCAGGGCCTGGAGTCGGCTTCGGATTCTGTGTCTCCCTCTCTCTCTGACCCTCCCCTGCTCATGCTGTCTCTATCTCTCTCTCAAAAATAAATAAAATATTTAAAAAAAAAAAACCAGAGGTAGTACAAGGATAAGACATCACTCAACCAAGTGACACCAGGTCTACACTTCCATGTGAGTCAGCTGAGTACAAAATGGCGGCTGTAGACCCAGGCTTTCCATCAACACACAGTCATCTTCCAAAAAGGAAAAGCTATCCTTTGTTGTGGACTTCTTTTGGGAGGTCAGAAACTTTTCCTAGAAACTCCTAGAAAACTTCTTCAGCAGTTTTTTTATGTTTATTTATTTTTGAAAGAAAGAGAGAAAAAAAAAGTAGGGGAGGACCAAAGAAAGGGAGACACAGAACCTGAAGCAGGATCCAGGCTCTGAGCTGTCAGCACAGAGCTCAGTGTGGGACTCAAACTCATGAACTGTGAGATCATGACCTGAGATGAAGCCTGACACCCAACTGACTGAGCCAACCAGGCACCCCCAGCATGTTCTTAATGTGAATCGTGTATCACATGTCCATTCCCGCAACAAGGCTGGAGACGGGAAAATGTCAGGCAGGTGCCTTACTTATTAATTGCTCTTACTTCAGTGGTTCTCAGCTGGGAGCAATTTTGCCCCCAAGGGGACATTTGGCAATGTCTGGAGTCAGCTTTGATTGCTGTGGTGGTGACTGTGATGTAGAGGTCAGAGATACTGTTAAGCATCCTGCCGTGCACAGGACAACTCCACCATAAAGGATTATATGACCCCAGGGGCTCCTGGGTGGCTCAGTCAGTTAAGCATCCGACATTGGCTCAGGTCATGATCTCACGGTTCGTAGGTTCGAACCCCGCGTTGGGCTCTGTGCTCACAGCTAGCTCGAGCCTGGAGCCTGTTTCAGATTCTGTAATCTCTCTCTCTGACCCTTCCCTGCTCTCTCTCTCTCTCTCTCTCTTTCTCTCAGAAATAAATAAAACATTAAAACAATTTTAGAGGATTATATGGCCCCAAGTGTCAATAGTATCATCACCCTTCTTTCTTATCCCCACATCTCACCAATGGCCCCTGTCAGTGCCAACTCCCAAATGTCTCACATTCATCCATCTCTCTTCCCTCTCAGGGCCACCATCCTCACTCAGGTCACCATCACTTTTTGTTTTCTGTATAATTTTTTGTCTTGTTTACTGGCATCATTTTTTCTAATGAGGGTGTACACTTTTGCTGCTACTCAGACCAATGCAGGTGGTATCAGCTTGGCTACAGGTAGAAGGAAGATCAAAATAAATAAGATAGAAATGTATTGCCCTCTCAGGTACAAGATGTCTGGGCTTTGATGGGACAAGAGCCAGAACTGGGATTCTTTGGCAGGGACCCAGATTCCTCCTATCTTGCTACTTCCTCAGTTTTTAGCATGTGACTTAAAAAATATTTATGTATTTTGAGAGAGAGAGAGTGAAAGCATGTGAAAGAATGGGAGACGGGTAGAGAGAGAATCCCAAGCAGCTTAGTGCTATCAGCAGCCTGATGGAGGACTTGATCCCATGACCCTGGGATCATGACCTGAGCCACACTCAAGAGTCAGGCACTCAATAGCAAGTGGCTTTTTTCTATGTTGTCTAACACGTTTGCTTGAGCTCTGGCAAAATCACAACCATATTTCAGCTAGCAGCATGGAGGAAAGAACAAGAAAGGTAGGAAAGGGATCCTACCTTCTAGAAGTTAAATCCATTCACTCAGCTTGCAGTTTATTGGACACTACTTAGTCATATTGCCGCACTTAGCTATGAGAAGTGGGTAAGTGTGGGGTTTATTTCAAGTGGCTGTAGATTTAGCTACAACTAGGATTTCTATTATTAACAAAGAGGTAGGAAATGATATTGTGGGACAGCCAGTATCTGTCACACAGCCAGAGTCATCCTCCCAAAGGAGAAGAATGAATGTGATTTGTTGCTTAAACCCTTGAATGCCTGACTCCATGTGATGTTCAGGATAAATGTTAAATGTTGGCATTTGAGCCTTCTCTCCCATGCTTTTTTTTCTTTTGGACCAGTCTAATACATATAAAGTAATAGCTTGTTATTTTAGCCTATATTTCTCTGATTACTCATGATTATGAGTAGCTCATTCATGTGCTTATTAGCCTTTAGGGGCTCCTCTTCTGTCAAATACGTTTTCATGTCTTTGATGTTTTTGTTATCTTTCAGTTAATTATCAAGAGTTTCTAATAAATTCCAAATAATAAGTTTATGCTGGCTTTTAACATTAAAAACACAATGTCGGGGCGCCTGGGTGGCTTAGTCGGTTAAGCGTCCGACTTTCGCTTGGGTCATGATCTCGAGGTTCGTGGGTTCGAGCCCCGCGTCAGGCTCTGTGCTGACTGCCAGCTCGGAGCCTGGAGCCTGTTTCAGTCTGTGACTCCCTCTCTCTCTGCCCCTCCCCTGCTCACGCTGTCTCTCTCTCCTAGAAATAAATAAAACATTAAAAAAAAATTAAAAAAAAAATAAAAAAAATAAAAACACAATGTCATTCACTTATTAACTTTGTCTAGGGGTATTTCACTGAATGGAAAACATTGATTTTGATATAAACATATATATATATCAATCTATATAATATATATGTATATTATATAAAATTGTTTTGCCTCACATGCTTTTAAGGTTTGACTTAAGAAGTACTATCCCATAATACTCACCCACATTTTTTTTCATTAACCACATGGATTTAATATTCGTGTTGAAAATGTTAAATTTAAGTAAAGCTCACTGTTTTCTAATCTGATCTATAAGTCTAATTGTTCATTTTCTTCATCAATATTATATTTCTGAATTACTCAAGCTTTATAATGTGCCATAACATGGGATAGGTCAATCCTACCATTTTATTCTTAAATTTTCATGTTGACATGGCCATTCATGGACTTTTAGTCCTCCATAAAAATTTAAACATAAAATATATAAAAATAAAGTTGAAATTCTGGTTGAGATTACATTTAATTGATAAAGTCATTTGGGAGAGAATTGGCATCTTTATAATATAAAAACCTTCCATCCAAATGCATGGAATTTCTCTCTGCTTATTCAGATTATCTTTCTTACCCTTTATTAAGGTGATAAAATTTTCCATTTTCTCCACAGTTTGTTTTATTTATTTATTTATTTATTTATTTATTTATTTTAATGTTTATTTGTTTTAAGAGAGAGAGAGAGACACAGTGAGAGTATGGAGGGACAGAAAGAGAGGGAGACGTGGAATCCAAAGGAGGCTTCAGGCTCTGAGCTGTCAGCACAGAGCCTGATGTGGGGCTCAAACTCATGAACCGTGAGATCAGGACCTGAGCTGAAGCTGGATGCTTAACGGGCTGAGCTACCCAAGCACCCCTATTATTGCTTATTTCCTAGGCATTGTATCTATTTTTCTTGCTATGTTGAGTGTCATCTTATTCTATATAGGTTTTCCTAGTTAGTTATCTTTGCTATAAATAAATGCTATGACTTTTGCAAATTTCCCTGTCATGTGATAATCTTGCTGAATTCTCTTGCTGGTAGTAAGAGCTCTCATTGTCATGCTGACAATCATATCATCCCTAATAGTGATGATTTTTATCTTCTTCTTTCCTCCTTAACTGCAATCACCATCTCCACTTTTACATTAAATAATAATTCCAAATGAATAGCTTTGTCTTATTCTAAGCTGTAAATTTTCCTACTCCTATATTAACCAGTTAAGAAAGCTCTCTGATAGTTCCGATTTGCAGTTTTTTAAAATCATACATGTGTATATTCAACTTTATGAAACAATTTTCTGCTTGGAGATCATAAGAGATTTCTTATGATATTACTTACAGATTTTTTAATGAAAAACTGTCCTTTTATTACTGTCATTTTAGTACAGAAGAAATACGTTTTTGATTGTATTTATTACTTTTTAAATAAACTATTGGGTTTGATTAGTTAAGATTGTTTTCAGGATTTTGCATCCATGTTCTTATGGGCCATTATCTTCTTTTCTTATGCCATCTTTTTCTAGTTTTGGGCTCAAGATTCAAAATATTGAATTCAATATTGAATATCAAGCTATTCAAGATTGAAATAGCTTCAAAAATGTCACAGGCAGATTTGTATTTTTTGTCTATTTGGTGGATAACATGAATAAGATAAGATCTAATTTCTTTTTTTAAGCTTTTAAAAATTTTATTTTAGAGGGAGAGAGTACACAAGCAGGGAAGAGGGGCAGAGGGAGAGATAGAATCTCAAGCAGGATGTGATGCGGGGCTTGACCTCACCACCATGAGATCATTACCTGAGCCAAAATCAAGAGTTGGACCCTTAACTGACTGAGCCACTCAGGGGCCCCAGATAGGATCTAATTTCTTGAAGGCATGGTAGAATTTACCTGTAAAACCATATAAGCTTATGTTTGTTTGTTTGTTTGTTTGTTTTTTAAAGAGAGGTCTTTCAGGACACCTGGGTGGCTCAGTCAGTTAAGTGTCGGACTTCAGCTCAGGTATCATCTCACGGTCAGTGAGTTCGAGCCCTGCATTGGGTTATGTGCTGACAACTCAGAGCCTGGAGCCTGCTTCAGATTCTGTGTCTCTCTCTTTCTGCTCCTCCCCTGCTCATGCTCTGTCTTTCAAAAATCCATAAATGTTAAAAAAATTTTTTTTAAATCTAGCTTTAAAAAAAGAGAGGTCTTTCATCACGTTTAAAATATATTTTTTTCTAAATTATATTGATCTACTCATATCCTCTATTCTTGTGTCAATATAACATTTATAAATATGTTGGAATGTATCCATTTTATTTAGCTTTGTAAACTTATGAGCATTAGATATTCAAAATTGTTCACATATGTAAATAGTTTACATATATAAAGTCTCTATTGTCTCTATATATTTTCCCATTTTTGATACCATATATGTTTATTTGCATCTTTTCTCCTGATTAATTTTATGCAATTCATCTATCTTATTGGTTCCTTCTTAGATTCAGTTATAGGTTACTATTCTTTTATTGTTTTTTTTCTGTTCTAAAATTTGTTTTTAATTACTTGCCCCCCTCTTATTTTAGGGGTTTCCTCTTGATCTATTCTAAACTTTTTAGTTAAATGCATAAATTTTATTTATTTATTTTAAACTTCATTTATTTATTTATTATTTTAAAAAATTTTTAATGTTTATTTATTTTTGAGAGAGAGAGAGAGACAGAGCATGAGGGATGGGCAGAAAGAGAAGACACAGAATCTGAAGCAAGATCCAGGCTCTGAGCTGTCAGCACAGAGCCTGACATGGGGCTTGAACCCACCAACTGTGAGATCACGACCTGAGCCAAAGCTGGACGCTTAACCAATTGAGCCACCAGACACCCCTAAATTTATTTTTTAAGTTTTTTATTTATTTCTAGGAGAGAGAGAGAGACAGTATGAGCAGGGGAGGGTCAGAGAGAGAGGGAGTCACAGAATCTGAAACAGGCTCCAGGCTCTGAGCTGGCAGTCAGCACAGAGCCCGACGCGGGGCTTGAACCCACGAACCGCGAGATCATGACCTAAGCGAAAGTCGGTCGCTTAGCCGACTAAGCCACCCAGGCGCCCCATCCCCCTAAATTTTTTTTAACATTTATTTATTTCTGAGACACAGAGAGACACAGATCATAGCAGGGGAGGGGCAGAGAGACAGGGAGCCACAGAATTGGAAGCAGGCTCCACAGAATTGGAAGCAGGCTCCAGGCTCTGAGCTGTCAGCACAGAGCCTGACGCAAGACTTGAACCCATGAAACTTGAGATCATGACCTGAGTCGAAGTCCGATGCTCCACTGACTGAGCCACCCACGTGCCCCAACTTTTATTTAAAAAATATTCTTGGCTCCTAATGAATGTCTTCAAAGTAAAAATGTCTTTTCAATTATTTCTTTACCTGTGCCCTATAAATTTTCTGTTTTACTGTTATTATTCAGTTCTACATGTTCTATTTTTAATATTTTAAAAAATTTCTGGCAATATGCACAACAGAAAATTTACCACTTTAACCATTTTTTCAGTACACAGGGCAGTAATACTAACATTCACAATGTAGTACAACCATTGCCATCCTCAATTTCTGGATCTCTTTTTATCTTTCAAAGCAGACAATTCTGGAATGAGACACTGTGTTTTCCTAAACCCTTACTATCCAGAGGACCTATTTCCCATGAAGGTAGATCTGGCCTGAACTCCACTGCCTTGCAAGGGTGGGGCTGACCAATAAGATACACCTGGATGCCTTGGTTGCTTGAGAAGCTCCTGGTTCCCCAAGAGCCCACAAGTGCAAACGTGAACAGACTGTCACCAGTTTTCAGAGGCAGTCTCAGAGAAATTGGTGAAGGGCTGGACTTCTTTCTATGTAGGGGGACATGCAGGTGGTTGGGGCCAGGCCTTAGCTCCATAGGCCTCAGGGTACCTAGCTGCTCAAGGCCTGCAGTGAAGGTCATACTGGCATGTGCATTTAACATGGTTCATGGTAACCAGGGGTCTGTCACAGGACATGAGTCTGGAGAGGCAGGGTCACCTGAAAGGGCTCTTATGGGAACATGGTAGGTGACTCATTTTATTTTATTTTATTTTATTTTTTTTGGAAAACAAGTAAAAAAGTCTTTATTTGGGAATTTGTGTCCGTGATGCATTTAATTTAAAAAAAAGACAAAATTATTATCCTTGCATCTCTATCAAGGAATTATAAACACATATCAAGGAATTATAAACCCATCATTTAAAAAATTAATTCAGGGGCACCTGAGTGGCTTGTTAGGTGACTCATTTTAAACCCTAACCTAACTGGTGGTGCCCATTTCCCCATGTAGGCTTCTCTAGAGGGAACTCGACCACCCTGTCAGGGTAGGATAGGGTGGGTTGCCTGGGGTATCCTCCAGGAAGAGACAGCCTTGTGCCCTGGTTACTGGAGAAGCCCTGGGTCCCCAGGAGACAGCATGTTCATGTTCAACTGACTATTACCAATTTGTAGTTGCTATTTCTTTTAGACAGATAGAGGCAGGGTCACCCTCACAAATAATGATGTTTTCTGTTTTATGATCTTACCTTTTCCAAAATGTCTTATCAATAAAATCATTGGTATGTAGCCATTTGAGACTGGCTTCATCCACTTTGGATAATGCATTTGACATTTATCCATGTTGTGTGTATCAGTGGTGTGTTCTTTTAATTATTGAGGTGTAATTCATTGTACAAGTGTTCCACTCTTGTGGATGCATCCACTATTTAGGGTGTCTATTTCCAGTTTTTAAAAAGTGTGAATAAAGGTTTTTGTGAAACTCAAGTTTTCATTTCTCTGGGGTACAAATGTTGGAGGGAGATCTCTGGTTTGTAGGAAGATGGTGGTCATTTCAGGGACTGCCAAATTATATTCACAAAGACACAAAAGTTACATTCAAGAGCTTACCAAGGAGAAGGAACTTTGCAAACACTCCAGGTATTTAGTTGAAACTTCTAGTAGGTTAAACTTTAGGATTAAGCACAAACTAAGAACAGAAGGAACTTTCCTTTTTCTTTAGTAGATAAAGCTACTTTAGGCAAAGTGAGTGTCACACTAAGTAGTGAACTATTGAATGCTTTCCCCTTGAGATCAAGAATGAAACAGGAAACCATCAAAACCCTAGAGGAGAAAGCAGGAAACAACTTCCTTGACCTCAAGCAATTTCTTACTTGACACATCTCCAAAGGCAAGGGAATCAAGAGCAAAAATGAACTACTGGGACCTCATCAAGATTAAAAGCTTCTGCACAGCAAAGGAAACAATCACTAAAACTAATAGGCAACCGACAGAATAGGAAAAGATAGTTGTAAATGACATATTAGATAAAGGGCTAGTATCCAAAAGCTATAAGGAACTCATCAAACTCCACATCCTAGAAATAAACAATCCAGTGAAGAAATGGGCAGAAGATATGAACACATACTTCTCCAAAGAGGACATCCATATGGCCAACAGACACACAAAATGATGCTCAGCATCCCTCCTCATCAGGGAACTGATGAGGAATAAACATCTCACACCGGTCAGAGTGGCTAAAGTGAGCAAATCAGAGGACTCTAGATACTGGTGAGGATGTGAAGAAATGGGCACCCTCCTACACTGTTGGTGGGAATGTAAACTGGTACAGCCCCTCTGGAAAACAGTGTGGAGGTTCCTCAAAAAATTAACAATAGAACTCCCCTATGACCCAGCAATAGCACTGCCAGGAATTTACCCAAGGGATAAAGGAATGCTGATGCATACGAGCACATATACCCCAATGTTCATAGCAGCACTCTCAACAATAGCCAAAACATGGAAAGAGCCTAAGTGTCCATCAATGGACAAATGGATCAAGAAGATGTGGTTTATCTATACGATGGAATATTACATGGCAACGAGAAAGAATGAAATCTGGCCATGTGTAGCAACATGGATGGACCTTGAGGGTATTAGACTGAGCGAAATAAGTCAGGCAGAGAAGGACAAATATCATATGTTTGCACGTATAGGAGGATTAGGAGGAACTTAACGGAGGACCATGGGGGAGAAGGAGAGAGGCAAACCATGAGAGACTCTTGAATGCTGAGAACAGACTGAGGACTGACGGGTGGGGGAGGGAAGGGGGAGATGGGCATGGAGGAGGGCACTTGTGGGGATGAGCACTGGGTGTTATATGGAAACCAACTTGACAATAAACTATTTGTAAAAAAAAAAACCACATTAAATGAAAAAAACAAATAGCTTATAAAGTTATTCTTTCAAAGTGAAAGGTGTAATATTTAAAATAAATTTATGAATTCAACATTAGACAAAAAAAATATTTGCTTTTTCTGTAATACTGCAATAAAATTTTGGGTATAATAGAGTATCATGATCAAAATCATGTTCTTACTAAACTGAGAAGACTGTAGATCATAAATGAAACAGAATTGGTTGGAGTACAAATATAATGTTACAGATGTGTTGAGTTGTATACCGGAGCTGCCTTTATTACTATCTTGCAAAAGTCCACTGTTAAACCTTGAGGAATATTGGGAGCATATTGTCAAACAGCTATGATTTTTAAAAAATTGTGTAAAGTTATAATTAAGTAAATTATATTAAAGCAAAGACTATAAATGCTTAAAAATAATCACTTTCTAATTATTTTACTGTATATTTCCTATTTTCTACTTACTCTTTACTGTGTACATGTATATATATATATATATATATATGATTACAGTAAGAGCAAAAGCTTTGTAACTAATCAGATGTTGAATATGAAAAAAATATTTCGCTATGACAATGTGTATTTTTCCTTTCCTGCCCATTATCAAATCAGTTATAGAAGTTTTATGCCTTTAAAGTTTTACATAAAACACTAAGTTTTTCACGATAATACTGAACTTTTGAGGAAACAAGCCTTCTAAATTGGGTTTCTTTTTCTTCAAAATTGGTGGAAAATCTTTACTTCAAAAGAGTCAATAAATGATGGGCCAAAAATGATAGTATTTAGGCTTTTACAGGATTATAATTATTGGAAACAATTCTTACACACCAGAAGCTATCCGTCTAAAAGCAATGGTGGAACCAGAAAAATTCAATGACTGCATTTCAAATGGTTTCTAAGATTTAATTTTGAAATTCTGTAATTGTACTTTGGAAATCTCAGTTTATGCTGAGAGGTTTTTGACAGAACTCCAGTTTTTGATAAAATGAATCTGATCTTACCAGAATGAAATACAATCGTGAGGCAGGCAATCTTATTTCAACATTTAAATTTAACAAAACATTCCAAAGAATCATGACTAGAAAAAGCTTATTTAGTATGTCCTGTCTTAAAATATTTGTTCTGTTTTAACTTAGTTCTTCATGTTTTATATGTTAATGGTACTTAGGCTTTGATGGTTTTCATTGCCTTATCTGCCAATACATCTCTGCTATAACACACATCACCCTCCATTATGGCTAAAATAGAGAATCCAACATGCAAGGGGGCATGAGAACTCTGAATCAAACTAATACAAACTCCTTGGATTTTGAATATTTAAACTAGGTACATTGTCATCATTTACTTTATTACCACTGCTACCTTCAGTAGAGGTGCATTTTTTCCTGATAAAAAATCCAAGGAGACCTTTACAATCTGAAAATCAGAGTTAAAAATTAATATGATTAATTTCTTATAATCATAATTTATCCAATAATGCTAAACTGTAAACTGAAAAACAGGCCTGAGTGTAAATTAAACTGAGTCATATTAAAACTCAAATTGAGAATAAGAACAGTAATTTATAAGAAAATATGCTTATATTTTCTGAGATTTGTATACACATTTCATTTAAAGATGACAAATTAACTATAAAATATCCCAGGTTATAACATAATCCTATAGGACATGAAGGCCTGGCTTCATGGGTGTGTGATTACACATTTGCACAGAGCCCAGTACTTAGAAGGGCCCCTTGCTTGCTTTGATGCCCTGCTACTACCGTCTTGAGAGCCTTAATAATTTTTTGACAAGGGAGACCACATTTCCATTTTGCACTGGGCCCTGAAAATTATGTAACCAGTTCTGGCCAGCATGGTAACTCAAGACACATGCAACTCACTTCTTAAGTTTAATCCAACTGACACTGGCTTATAGCCTACTCCAGTGACACTCCTCCACTGACCACCTGCTTGGATGTCATGGCATTGTCAGACTGCTGTACAAGTTTCTTTTTTTTTTTTTTTTTTAATTTTTAAATGGTTTTTTTTATTTATTTCTGAGAAAGAGGCAGCATGAACAGGGGAGGGTCAGAGAGAGAGGGAGACACAGAATCGGAAGCAGGCTCCAGGCTCTGAGCTAGCTGTCAGCACAGAGCCCGATGCGGGGCTCGAACCCACGAACTGTGAGGTCATGACCTGAGCCGAAGTCGGACACTTAACCGACTGAGCCACCCAGGCGCCCCAAGTTTCTAAATGCTCACTCTCCCTCGACCAGTGTCAGCACAAATTGGTAACAACCGGCTATGGATTGGCCAACAGACAAGACTTCAAGTAGTCTTTTCCTAGGCGCTTACCTGGTGACTAACAAAATGAAGAATAAATGAATCCATGTGGATGCTAAGAGCAGGAGAGCTTGAAATGACTGGGTGGCGTGGCTTTTGTTTGTGGGTGTTCCTGTTGTTTGCCACAACTTAACCAAGAGCGATGCTGAATTTTTAATAATCATCCAGCCAAGAAGAAGACATGTGATAACCTCTATTTAAGATGGGATTGGCACAGGAAAAGTCAGAAGTAGCGCACAGAGGGCCACCTGGGTGGCTGAGCCAGTTGAGCATCTGAATCTTGATTTGGGCTCAAGTCATGATCTCAGAGTCATGAGGTTGAGCCCGGAGTTGGGCTCAGTGCTGAAAGCACAGAGCTTGCTTGAGATTCTCACTCTCCCTCTCTTTCTGCCCCTCCCCCAAACTCTACCTTGGTCATTCCCTCACTCTCTAAAAATAAATAAGAGAAAATAAGACAATAAGAAGAAGGAATGGCACACAGACTTTGTGATGACTTGGGCCAATCTCACAATTTGCTAGCAAGAGTCAGTTTCTTCTCCTCCTGAGCCTTGTACCCCTAAAACAGCAGAGCCCTGGTCAAATAGAAAGCAGGCCCTTTTCAGGCTCCACAGCTTTGGTGAAGACTTGAAATTTGAATACATTGCCCTGGCGTGGAGGAAAGGGTCACTATCTTTGAACAAGAACAAACCTGAATTAAGACTGGAACTAATTCAGGCTTCTAAACTAGGGCAATGAGCTCTTCCCACTGATGACATGTCCTAGGAGAAGAAACAGAAACCTTATCACTTGAGGGACTTACACTTGAGCTAAGGAAAAAGCACAAAGAGCACTTTTGTTGCTCAGAGGCTTGGAGTTTACATGCCCAAAGGAACCTAAGGAGGCCAAGTGGCTTTTCAGAGGTCACAAACTAATTAGATGCAGAACTGGGACCAGAGCTGGGCCTCCAGCCTCTAGGTCCATGCCCCATTCTTTTCCATGCAACTTGCCTTTAAGATCAGGGGCTTCGAATTCTAGTTAAAAAGTACAGGTTTAAGTGTATTTTTTTATTCCTGCCTCCTCCCTTGAACCACACTAAAAGCAATTAAGAAAAGAGAATAATACCCTCGTCTTCTTATGGCAAAAAAAAAGCCAGAACAGTAAGCTACAATTCTAAACCCCAAGTGCCGTTTAATGTGGACCAAAATAAAGGAAGATGTTGAGAATTAAGACAGATAGTCTCCATCTTTGTTTTGAGGAAGAGATTCTTCTCAAGAGTGGTTCTCAAACTTTAGTATGCATCAGAACTGAGTAGGGATTTTCTTCAGGGACAGAAAACTGAGTCATGTCCCCAGGTTTTCTCACTCAATTTCTGACACTTGTGAATCTGTACTTCTAACAGGTTCACAAGTAATGCTGATGTTATTGGTTGGGTACCAGAATTTGGGAACCTGAAAACCCTCTATAATTGTTTAATTACAACAAGGAACTCCAAGGGTTGGTACTGGCCCTAGGAAAATCAAGGATTGTCTCTTTATTTGCCCCATGAAGTACCACAAAATACCATAAGGAGAGTAGCTACTGTCTACCACCCCATCTCTTGACTGAGAGAGGTGCCAGAGGTGAAAAGGAGGTGAAAAGGGAGGAGAAATAGAAACTATGAGAGTGTAATGCAGGTAACAGTACAATGGACATCACTGGGAGCTATATTAATTATTTGCTTTGAAAGTGAACTGAGATGGCGGTTTAAGGAAAGGAGAGTAACACAGACTCCACAATACAGACTGCATCCCTTGCTCACACTCCCCTCTCTCCCACTCTTTTCCAGCAAATAAAAGACTCACTAAAAATGGCATCTACGCAGAAAGAAACTTGCATGGGATCCAGGCGTATATAAAGCAATGATTTTATTTGATTTTTTTTTAAAGAAAGGAATGTAAACAAGAAGCATGGAAAGTACATACATCAGGAAATTTTAATTACCTTTACATATATCGTGATCCTTTGAAAGTTAAAAAAAAAAAAAAGGTGAAACAAGAGTTCAAAGAAGGATAACCTATCCAAAGGAATGAAGAGTAGGTGAGTGGAGTCCTGGAAAGACATAAAAGAGAGAAAATAATAGCATTTCAAATATTTAAGTCATTTTGGGCTGTGAAAATTTGTTTCAAAACTCAGGTCAGACTTGAGGAGATTTCAGTAAATACAATAGGAGGGAAAAGGTGAAGACTGGAAAACATTTACAGGGGAGAAAACCTGAAAAAAAATGAATGAACGAAAAGTTGCAGACCTATAATAAATTTTTAGGAATCCATTTGTTCCCAGAAAATCAGAAGCTGAGACTAGGTCTGTGTGCAGGTAGTTATTTGAGGAAATAGTTCCAGGCAAGAGGAGAAGACTGGGGAAGAATAAAGGAGGGAAGGAAGACAAGCCAGTGTGGGTTTTCTCCAGTCAGACACTGCTGTGGAACACTAGGAACCACTGAATGTGTACTCAGGGTGAAAGGAGCAGCATTTATGCACCATCTCCTGCCTTCCCCTGGTCAAGGTCACCTCCACTGAATGTTAACCCCATGCATTTCCAGGGCTACACATGTAACAGATGCCTAGAGAGTCCCCACAGGAATCCCAAATCTCTACATCACAGATGCCTTCAGCAAAAAGGATGGATTTGGGTGTTGTCTGAAACAAGATTCTTCCGGGTCTCATCTTACAAGTTGGTTACTGCAGAAAAGACTGGAAAAGAACAATGGTTGGTAACAATGTAGGAAGGGGAGCAAGACGTGTTAGACCTGGAGGTCAAATTGTGTCTTAGGAAAAAAAGACAAGGACATGAACATCAAAACACATCTTAGTAAAGTTACTGAACTTGAAGGAAAATGAAAGAATGTCAGAACACCAGGCAAGAACCAAAATAGACATTAAAATCATGTATAAAGGAGGAAGGAAGAAAGGACACTGGTGTCAGACCTAACATTGCAGCAGTCAATACTAGAAGACAGGGAAACGATGTCTATAAAACCTGCAGGTAACAAAAGTGAAAACAAAGAATTTCGTGGCTAGAAAAAAGTCGTCCAGGTACCAATGCAAGACACACATACTTTCACGCTAACTGGAACTCAGAGAAGATAACCCCTGTTGGATCATGTTGACAGAAATCTAGTCAACCAACCCCTCAGCAAAGGCCATGATTACAAAGACTGGTAGAAATTAGAGACTTGATTTAAACACAAAACAATGAATTAAGTAACTATGACATTGAAGTCAAATAATAAGATTCAAAGGGCTTAAATTTTGACATTGTAAAAATAACATAATTAGCAAACACCTCGGGTGAATTATTTTCCTCACATACCATAGTAGAGAATCATTACATACTGTCTGGCATTAAATGGTACATTTTCCAATGTAGCTTTCCAACTGACTAATGCTTCTCAGAACACTGTGTCTCAGTATAGGGGGTATGTTGAAGCATTAATAACTCTTGTGGAAAAACAATTACCTGAAGTTTATCATTCTTTCAGTTTTACTGTGATTTGTTCATCTTCTGTTATATTCATATAAAAGTAAATATAATACTGGAGTTTAAGGCCCACAAGAAAGAAGACTAAGATTAGGCATTTGTGAGACAATAACCTCATTAGTTTGGCACAGTTAAACTCTCTGGGCAAAGCAGGTCATTAACTCCACTCCCCCACACTATCCCTTCCTGTAAGGATCCTACTTCCTTACTTACTCGTGCTGTCTGTGATCGAGAGGGATTTGGAAAGGATTTGCTATTCACTAAATGGTTTATGTTTGCTTTGAACTAATTCTTTGCCTCTTTGGGGAAAATTGTCTGCAGTAGTTTGGAGGGAAAGGAAAGAACACAAATACCCATTTATAAAGAAGACAGCCCACATTGGATTTTTGATCCTGTGTTTATGTTTTTCTCAGAATTTGTGGCAGCACATGTGGATCAGACAGTCTCTGATGACAGAACAAGAGTTTGAAACATAAGAAAATTTGGGATCTTTTGTAGTTCCATACAAATTTGACGGTTGCTTGTTCTAGCTCCGTGAAAAATGCTGTTGGCATTTTGATAGGGATTGCATTGAATGTATAGATTGCTTTTGGGTAATATGGACATTTTAACATAGTTGTTCTTCCAATCCTGAGCATGGAATGTCTTTCCATTTCTTTGGGTCTTCTTCAATTTCTTTTCATCAGTGTTTTATAGTTTACAAAGCACAAGTCTTTTTCCTTTGGTTAGGTGTATTCCTAAGTCTCTTATTATTTTTGGTGCAATTGTAAATGGAATTGTTCTCTTAATTTCTCTTTCTGCTGCTTCATTATTAGTGGATAGAAATGCAATAGATTTCTGCATATTGAGTTTGAAACATTAGGGACAGAAGAAGAAAAATGGAAAAAGCAGTCCTGTATATGGTATGGCAAAGACCAAGTAAAAAGGGGTGTGTGCTTAACACAACCCAAAGCTCTCTACAGCATGATCAGTGAGGAGAAAGATACTCAGCTAGCCACTGTGGTCCTGCACGTGTCCTTGCCTCTATAGGCACACGTGCTATGGTTGATAAGAGTGTGGGGAACTCTCTCAGACTCCCTCAGCAACCATTGGTTGCCCTAGTGTTAACAGAGCTTCCTAACAACTTTGACTCAATAAGGACTGCTGTGGAAATATTAGTGGTTTTGAGTGTAAACTATTGAGTAAAAAACATTTTGAAGATAAGAATGACTTCCATTACTATACAAATATATACTTGTATAAATCCTTGGATATATCTCCCTTTGTGTTTCCATAACTTTGTCTATATCTAGAGTTCCCTTCTATAAACTATCTGGTATGATAACAGAGAAATTGAATATTGAGCATTCATCTGAGGCTGAAATAATATCCAGAGAGACACTATATAAATAAATAATTGGTATATAATATTAACTGAAAACCTTCAGCCAAACTTCTCTGGGCACATCCTTTTGTTTAATTCAGACTTTTGGAACCATGGGAATGTTTCATTTACTTTCCAAATAAAAAAGTAATTAAAAGTAATTAAAAGGTGTGGGGATAATGTAATACAAATAGTAACTAATGAACCTAACTATACACTTGATCTTAGCCAAAAGGCCGAGAAGCGATTGAACCTAACTATAAAAAAATGAATAACTGAATAACCAAACCACACTGAAGAAAACAGCTAGCCTAAGTAACTTTGGAAGACAGTATTTGACTATATACAGTATTATGTACTGTAAGAGTAAATTATCCCCCTCCCCGAACCGAATGTAACACATATGCTGTGCTGTAGTTAATAAACGTACACAGGAGTATGGGTTAGGAGTTCTGAAACTGCTTTTGTGTTCTAGGATTGAGCAAATAGAAAAATATACTGCAGATAATGAGGGCCAAATTTATCCCTGTCAGAAAAAGAGAAGAAGAGAGAATAAAGAGAGAAGTCTACATAATGAAGCCTCTGGTGTTGAATTCGAATCAGAGTTATCAGTATAATCTCATGGCATTTTGCAGGTGATAGATTATTGACAAATAGATGGAGACAGGTGACAGCCATGGACATGTATACGTATGTGTGCACATGTATCTCCTAGTTCTCTGCTCTTTCTACAAGCAATGGCAGTAGAATGAGCATAACAAACACCAGGTTTTGGTTTCTAAATATTATTGTCCAATAAAAGGAACCAGGGCTCCTTGGAGAGCAGTGCCAAGGAAAATACAGAAATAGCCTGGAAGATTCTGTGCTGTCAGGAATTAAGGAAATGCTCAAAAATGATGGAGTACATCGAGAAGATATAGGAGCTGACTTGAAAGAACTCCCAAGGCTAAATAGAGACAATTTAAAGAGAAAGAAAGAAGAAAGGACAGAGCAAGGGAAGGAGGGAAGGAGGGGAAGGAAGCAGATAGAGAGAGTGGAGAAAAGAAGGGAAGTGAAAGGAAGGGAAGGGAAGGAGAGAAAAAGAGGGAAAGACAAAAAAGCAAGCAGGCTATAGTAAATCACCATTTGTCTAGCACCACCATAATAATTGCTGCAGGCAAAAATGATCTTAAATATTAAAGTCATTAGACAAAAGTATGATGAGACAAAAGATATTTGCATTTTCATAAAGTATCTCCCCACAAGAGACTTATTAATTTCAAAGAGAAAAGTAGTGACTTAGTATAGAAACTTGAAAGTCACCACCTTCATCAAAGTTAGCATCAGCAGCAATGAGACATTTCAGCACAATCTATCTCCTGATATGAAGCATTGAGAGGGGGGCAAAATTCCTCCTATGCAATTCTTGCCAAAAATTAGCATTCTGAATTAATCACAGGAAAGCAGCAGACAAACCAAATGGAAGAACTCGTTGAAAGTTTCAAAGTCATGGATTGAAAAGAAAGGCTGAGGAACAGTCCCAGACTGGATGAGGCTAAGGAAACATGGGCTGCTAAATAGTTCCTAGACCAAAGAATAAAAAAAAAAAGGTCATTAGTGGGACAACTGGTGAAATCTGAATAAGGTCTATCTGTAGATTCATTAGTAGTATTGTATCAGGGTTGTTTTGTTTCATTTCCTTTGTTTTTGTTTTGATCATTGTACTGGGGGGAAAACTGTGGAAAGGGTAGACCAAAATTCTTGCATGGGTTTCAAAATGACAAGTTAAAAAATAATTCTAATTAAGAGAAAAATCAATTCAAACTGAAGTCTCTAAATATAGAGAAATGGACAGTGAAATTTCAGTTTCAGATGGAAAGAAATGGAAACTCCACCAATATCTAAACCTTCAACAATCCTCCATTAATCAGAGCTACATCCGTATGCAGGAATATAAACTTTAGGCAGGCCACCCTCAGACAGAATAGCTTTTCCTGCAGCTTCTTTTCTTTATGTAGCTTCATATCCTTCAGAGCTCAGCCATTTCTCTTTGACATACGCGATGTTGCCTTTAACTCTTGTGACAGTGTCCTCGTTGGCTGCCATTTGAGCTTGTTACCTTGTTCATTGATGCCTGCAATTACAGCTTCATTCCTTTGACTTAAGACTATTTATTCTTATTAACTCAAAAGTAAACCTCCTTGGATATAATTAAAACACTCACACACACACATTGTGCCCTAATGGTAATTTATATCTCATTGCAAAGGAATTTATTAAATCATCATCGTTATCAATTTTTTGGAAAGGAGATGGCAAGACGACCCTCAGGGTGTTAATATACCTGCAGGAGAGGATGGATAATGAAGAAGGAGAAAGAATCAGGGCTCTCCAGGAAGAATTTTCTTTCACAATAGTAGTTCTCAAACTGCATCTCACCAGAGTATTGGGAAAAAGTCTTCAGCTCCTAAAAAAGTGGCTGTGTTCTCACATTTCACTGAAAAAAAAAAAAAAAAAGAGTGACTAGAATGTCTTCTTTTTTAAATTTGCCTTGAGCTTTTGCTCTCTTGGAAAAACAGAAAGTACCTGTAAACAGCCAGAGGTGCTTAACGTAATACCTTGCTTTTCTGTGCACAGTGTACTGTGGCTATGACTTCATGTTGCTTATATAGAACAATGACATGTTTTCTGCTAGTAAAAAAATGGTTCATGTGTATTTGATGCAATGAGATAGAACAGTGTTCCCTGATACTTTCTTTTTTTTTTTAATTTTTATTTATTTCTAGGAGAGACAGCATGAGCAGGGGAGGGTCAGAGAGAGAGGGAGACACAGACTCTGAAATAGGCTCCAGGCTCTGAGCTGGCAGAACCCACGAACCGCGAGATCATGGCCTAAGCAAAAGTCAGACGCTTAACCGACTAGGCCACCCAGGTGCCCCCCCTGATACTTTCTTTACAAGCGCATCATGACCTCTAGGTATTTCCCAGAACAAGTTTGAGGTTAACTACCCTACTTAAGAATCTAACAGATAGCGGGCTGTGAGCTGGCATCACATTCCCCTCTTCCACCATTAAAGAGGTGTTGCTAAGGCTTTACCCAAGAATATTGCAAAATACAAATCAAGGGACATAACTTGCACACAGGATTTTTCCATCGGAAGTAAGCTAGTGTCATCTTATTAGAGGAGACTGCACCAAAGAGTCATGTGAACACTGTCCTTCATCATCCTACTTTATGGTTATCTAATATAGAGACCAACCTTGACCTGCCACCAGCTCTGTCACTCCATTATTCATTTAGGAAGTTATTTATTTATGACAGTGTCTTTAAGTCTGAGTTTACTGCTATAAGCTGGGTATTTAATAAAGATCTCTTTTGTCCTTGTTGCCTTTGCTGAATTACCTCATGTGGACATTCTGAATAATCACAGCCGCTATAAAAACATAAAATTTTTGAAAACGAAAATTAGAAATTCTTAAGCTTAATGGGTATTGAGCTTGACACATTCTTGGTATGCTACTAAAGTATGAGGCCAGACTCATGGACTGGCCCAATTGTGAGACATCCACATACAGAAAAGAATAGGGAGGTTTAGGGCTTCGTGACCTCAGGGCTGGAAGGTAAGCGCACAGTCAGGGAAGAGGGGGACACACTCCTGATTTGGTCCTGATCTCTGGCTCCCTTGGGCCCCAGAAAACAGCTCATGGCTCACAGGACCTGAGTTATATAAGCCTGCCTGGCCACAGAAAGGCAAGGTGATGTGGTATGATGAGAGATACACTGTGCCCCAGGAAGTCAACTTTCTGGCTCCATGCCTGGTACAACCAGCAGTAAGACCTCTGACGGATCCCACAATCTCTCTGGACCTCACTTTCTTTTCTTGAACAATAAGGAATTTGAGCTAGGTGACTACAAGTGTCCCTTCCAGCCCTAAAATTCTGGAATGCTACTTTGTGATTTTTTTGACCAGATGCCTTTCACGTCTTATGTAAACCTAATTCCATGAGAATTAGAAATAGAATTCATTGCCAATTAATTAAGTTGTAGTGAAATGTTTAGAGAGAAGATAAAATGAATTTCTTCTCATGGGAAATTCTTATCCACTGTTTGAAATATATGCCACAGAAGGAAAGTAGAAATTGGCCATAGAACATTGAGTCTTTTCTTAGAGGTCGCTTATATGTTTTTAAGAGAAATACAGTATGGATGAAGATAATTTTAGGGTGCTGCTTCTGTGTTGTAAACAGGTCCAACCTCCAGGTGTGGCCACCAGTTTCACCCTCCTGCAGACATCTTTCCTCAGACTTAAAATTGGTTCCTAACTCCCCACTACACATTGTCTATTTATTTGTATACAGGCATTGACTTCAAAAGACCTTGGTCAAATGCCACAACTTACTTTCCCACATGAATGATATAAAGATACATTGAATTGTTTTTTTTTATTTAAAATGCTATCTTGTTTTCATTAACAAGATAATGAATAATGACTGTATTTATCTCCACAATGAAACGCCACTCAGCAATACAAAGGAACAAACTACCGCAACAACATGAATGAATCTTTAAAACACACAGAGAAAACAGACTCACAAGAATATATACCATATCACTCAATTTATAAGAAACAAGACAAGTGTAATGGTGTAGAAAGAAATCAACATAGTGGTGCCTGAGGCAAGGCAGGCAGGAAATAGCAAGAAGGAATCCTCCTATATCTTGTTAGGGGTGTTGACTACACAGGTGTATGCATTTATACAAACCCAATGAGCCATACATGTAAGATCTGTGAATATCACTCTGTGTAAATTAGAACTCATTAAAGTTGTTCATAATTTTTTGCTATCTCAATAGTCTCAGATAGTCTACCAATAAGAGTATAACTTGGAACCAATATTTGGAGTATTTTCATGTGAGTAAAAAAACCTTGAAATACTCATACTTTTGACTCAGTAATTCCAATTTTAAAAGTTCATCCTAAAACAAGAGTTGGCAGGGTGAGGGGGGAAACAAGTGTTTTTCTGTAACTGTGGTCACAATGATAATATACTTTCCCCAATATTTTATTATAAAAATGGCAAATAGGGGCATCTGGGTGACTCAATTGGTTAGGCATCCAACTTTGGCTCAGGTCATGATCTTGCAGTCTGTAAGTTCAAGCGCCACATTGGGCTTTGTGCTGACAGCTCAGACACTGGCACATGCTTTGGATTCTGTGCCCCCCTCTCCCTCTCTCCTTGCACCTCCCCTGCTCATGCTCTGTCTCTCTCAAAAATAAATAAAAACATTAAAATAAATGTTTTATGTATAAAATAAATAAAAATGGCAAATATATTAAAAAGCTGTAAAAAGTTTACAGTGAATACATTCATACACATCACTTTGGTCCACCATTAACATTTTACTTTTTTGATTTGTCACATATTTTTCCCACTACTCTTTGAATTTACAAGCCAATTTGTGGAAATTTTGACATTTTTTTATAATATTGAATCCTAGCTTATAGGACTAGAAGAAAATGTATCAAAACACTAACAGATTTTTTTTCTCCCTGTGAAGTGGGATTCCAGAACTTTATAAATCTTATTATGAGTGGCCAAAATATATTCTTAAGTGTGTTCTTGGAAGTAGAGTTAAATTTACTCACAAACAGATCAAGTAACTATCTCTGTGTTTCTGCTTTCATACACCCTCTCTAATCTGCTGTGGTTCCTCAAAGTTCCACCAGCATGTAGTCATTCTTTTGAGTTAATGCACTGAGTCTAGGGGTTAAAATAGCCTACTTCTAGGAGAAGGAGCTCATCAAACCGCTATTACTGTCTACACATCTATACATTCAAATAAGCATCTACTAGGCAGAATTTCCTAGGTTCCACAGGTAAGCTTTATACTGGGCAGACACAGGAAAGAAGGCTAAGCCCAGTGCTGGTGATTACAAGTGGCTACTAGGCAGTAGGACTAACCCTGGCATTTGGGAACAGGGATACAGGGCATCCAAGTGCATACACCTGTTGGGGACCTTGTAGTGTGTAGCCATCCCTATATTATGGAAGAGCCAGCTGCAAAACACCAAGACTATAGCAAAGAGTTTGTAGATAGTCAGATAAAGCTTTGATTTCCTTTGTAATTATTAAATTTTCTGGGTATCCCCTACCCTGCTAGATTATGGTTTGTGTTAGATATTTGGAGGTGCCTCGAGGCTGCAGTCCATGTGGCTGTATATCATGTCATTTTGATTTTCTGTTGAAGGTCTGTGGGGACTTGGAATGGGCATCCTCAGGGAGTTCAGAGGGACTTTTTGCCAATCCAGTCAACCATATCTCTGGCTGAGTTATCTTGTTTTCAAAATCATAGGTACTGTTGTTCCAAAATTAATATTTTTGAATATTCCACACATCCCTGAGGGAGAGCACAGGGCCTCCCCCACCTTTGTTTCCCCTGCAAAACAAGTCAGGATGAAGTCTTTGCTGATGAAACTCTTGGCTTTCTCTTGTTCAGCTGTGCTTTATCCCTGTGGCTTTCCCTCTTGGAAATCCCAAAATAGTTGTGGAAGCTGGCCTCCAAGACTAGAGTTGACCTGGCCTGTCTGGCTGTCTTCCAAAAGGAATTTTTATGAAAATATTACTTGGGTTTTTTTTCTCACCAGAGCCTTTTCTTTTGTTATTAGAGCCCATGCAAAGCTGTGTTTGTCCCCTTTTTACCATTCTTTCACAATCCTCAATTCTTTCTTTTTTTACCCCTTCAAGGATGCGAGTTTCCTTCCCTGGCCTAACAGCCATTTCTGAGAAGATCTTATGGAAGTAGAGAAACATGGTGCCTTGATCTTGAACATGTAAAGGCATCTGGGCTAATGAAACCCTGAAAAGAACTGTCCTACTACCCAGTAATTCATTCCCTCTTTGCTTCATTGGGTACTTAGCTCCACTTTACTTTTCACACATATACAAAATTATTGCTGTTGACAAAGGCTGGAGAGGAACAAGGAGTTCCCACTGTTGGTGCCTTAATAGTTCTGACAAATGAGACCTCAGTCCCACATCTCCATAAGGATGCTAAACTGTGTTAATCAAGAGTAAGGATTGGTTACTTCCTACTGACATTGTCTGGGTTTTTTTGGCTGCCACCACTATTAGACTGTGAGCTCCTTGAGAACCAGCACTGTGCCTCATTTACCTCTATGGTCCCAGTTCTTAACACAAAGCTTGACACACAGGAAGAGCTCAACCAATGTTGACTGAATAAGTAAATTTGACTTACAGTCAAAAGACTAAAGACAAGGCCCTTTTTTCATGACTTATAAGTTAAGTATTATAGGGAGAGTCAGATAACCTTTCTAAACTTGTTTTTTTATATGCAAAAAATGGAAATAGTATTACTAAATGCCTGTAAGAGTTATTTGAAGGGTAAATGAAATAGGTGTCTGTGGAAATGATTTGTTAACTATAAAGAGGGCAAGGGGGCTAACTATTCTCTTTCTTCCTGTTTGACTGTCACCCAAAGAAGGGTAAGGCTCAAGAAAAATGGGGTGTCTAAGTGCTGACCCCAGTGTGTACCAGTTGTGTGAGCTTGGGTGTGTCATATCTTTGAGCCTCTATTTGCTTCTCTGTGAATTGAGGAGATTGCATTAGATAGACACAAGGCCTAATTCATTGCCTTGCCTGTTAGAAGCTCTTAGGCGGTGGTCACATTGAGGAGTCAAAGTAATATTGTGACAGATAAGAACTTTGGAGTCAGGCTGACTTGAGGTCAATGCTGTGTTCTGTTACTGACATAGCAGAGTAATCTTGGGCAAGTTACTTAAATTTTTGAACCTCAGTTTCGTTAGCTATGCAATAAGGCATGACATTAATACCAATTGCATGGGATTGTTGTGATGATTGCATGAAATAAGGGACAGGAGGTGCTGAACACATGATAGGCAAGTGAGTTGCCCACTTCTCTTTCTTTTTTCCCAAATCAACAGGATCCTCTCTTCTGTCCTTGACTTTTCCCGGCATAGTGCTCGAACCCTAAACACCTAGGATAATAGTAAAGAAAGATTGAGCTCCACTTCTCCCTGCCAAGAGATATTCATAGGCTAGGCTTAGGTATTTAGAAGTGCCTTCCTTACTATTCCTAGGTCCTTATCTATATTTCACCCAATGCCAGCTCTACTACTCCCCTTTGAACCACATCCCAACGTCTGAAGTTATTAAGGGCTCTACAATCTGACACACTATAATTGGCTTGCAGAGTCCAATTTCCTTACAGCTATAAAACTCAATAATCCCTTCCAGATCCTTGTCAGACCTTCCCCAGAGCAGTGGCAAGGGTGCAGAGGCAGGTGGCCAGGGTTTGATTTCTGCAGATGGGTCCAGGAGCTGCCATGAGAGACAGGTCTGTTCTCTTTGCTCGAGCATCTCACTCTGCTGCCTGAGAAGCCTGCACTCACTGATTTTAGTTTTTAGTTACCCATCTCTGTGTGCCTTGAGTGCACTTAAATGCAGCAATTGCCCAAATTGTCTGACCTCACTTATTTCCAGCAGGTTAACCTAGGAGCTAATGACTTAAATCATACCATGTTCACTTAGATGCTGACATTCTGGATAACTCTTAATTCTGTCATTCGCTGCTTCAGAAAAAAACGCACTGGGATTTTTACCTAACTGGTTTCTAGAATTTAAAAATTACAGAAATTTACAAGGAGAAAGAGCCAAAATTCTGATTATGATGGCTTATATAATTTTATGCTAATTCAGGAAAGGCTATGTATGTCAATAAATCATATTGATAAGAATAACAACAATACCCTGGGACCCTGGGTGGCTCAGGCAGTTAAGTGACACTCTTGATTTCTGCTCAGGTCATGATCTCATGGTTCATGAGTTTGAGTCCTGCATCCTGCTCTATGCTAACAGTGCTAAGCCTGCTTGGGATTCTCTCTTCTTCTCTCTCTACCCTCTTCCACTCGCACCCATGCATGTGCTCTCTCAAAATAAATAAGTAAACTAAAAAAAAAAAAAAAAAAAGAGGAGCCAATGATAATTTTGTGGGCTAATGAATTTTTAATAAAAGTTTTCATTTTTAGCATAAACTCTGACCTTTTACAGCCATGCCAGCCAATAATGTCATGCTCTTCATCATCAGTAACTGCAGTCCTCTCTAATCTCAATCTCAAACACTCCATGCTTTGCCTCACATTAAAATCCCACTCTTTCACGGTAGCACCCAAGTTGACTATCTTTTAATGTCATTGACTCTTTAATTTATTGATTCTATGAACTTCTCCCTATTGTCACTCCTCTCCACTTTGCTTATACAGCTTAAATTCTATAGTCAATTGTTATAATTAGGCCCTTCCACTCAACTTCTAGTCTCATGCCTCGCATCTTACTTCATTGTACTCATTTGATTAAACCAATGCCTCAGTTATAACAACCCCCCACCTCCTTTTCAACAGCATCCATGCAGCTGAAGAAAGGCACAAACCACCCTCACTTGTCATCTTTAAAATCACTGTCACCACCAGTCTAAGTTGTCCCTGTCCCTGCCCCTCCCACTGCTGGTTAAATTAATTAAGTAATTAATTAATTAAAATAAAATACAATAAAATAAAAGAGGAGAGGTGGGTTCTAAGGCAGGAATAGTGGTACTGGAAAAACAGGTTTGTTTGGAATGATTAAAAAATCACAGGACAGATTTTGAAATCCTTTACAGCTGTTATTTGTGACTCTACACAGAATGAAATTATATGTCAATCCAAATTGTACCCATGCTGGCAGGCTGCAGGAATGAACCCAAATGGCCAATCCAGAAATACAGTTGTGTTCACTTCTGCCTCAAGAAAAGGGAAAGCCAAAATGGTATTCTTGAAAACTGACTCTCCCTCAGGCTACCAGGTACTCTGCCTGATACTGACATCCCGCCCCCAACCAAGCACAGAATGCTGATGACTTTTTGCTCCCTCCAATTCTCTTTGGAAAGGATGAGTTAACCATCACTCTACCTGCATCATTTCCTGGCTCTCATGACAAACGTGTTGCCTAAGGTTGATAAATTGTGACAGGTTATAGTGTGTATATGGTAAACACCAAGGAAGAAGGAATAAGTCTCTGCTGCAGAGAGCTGTAAGATACAAGGGAAATTGGGGTGAAGAGTACATATGGAGCTCCTGAAATAAGAAATGAGATGAGAAGAAACATGAATGATAGAAGGAAAGACCTCTCTACCTTTTCCTGCCCTTTCACACATGAGATCATCATGACTGCAACCAAGTAATCAGATTTTGATTGTGGTGAGCAAAGGCACTCTAGAAACTACCTAATCAAACTGTGAGGGAGAGGTAGAATTCCTCTCCAGAGACTTTCTCTTGCACTCAGGTGTGAACCTCTGAAGCACGAATTGCTGATTATTTGATTCCCAGCACTGTAAGCTTAGCTACCTCATCTGTGAAATGGGATAAATAATAACTCAGAAGATGGTGGTGGAGGGTTCTTACAACTTCATACAACCTCATAAGGTCATAATGTATAAAAACATAATGTATGTGCACATGGTCAGATAATTTATGAATTATGTATGTCAGTGCCTGGCATGTGGTCAGACCCAGTGTGATTATGGGTGGCGATGATGATGAAAATGGTGATGGTTGTGATGATTATGATGACGATGATGTAGCTAAAGGGAAGACAGAGAAAGCTCTTTTGCATCAAATTCTCTTAAAACATGTGGTATGGAGAAGTAAGGAGGACTGAATAGAGAATCAGGAGCCTGCCTCCCCATCAATCCTTTTAATGAAACAAATTTCTTTAGCCAGTGACTTACATTCTCTAAATTTCCATTTTCTAACATGAAAATGAAAATGTGGGCTTAAAATACCCAAGATCACATTTAGCTCTAAATTTCTCTAATACTTTGTAACAAATGCCCAGTTGCCCTGTTAAACCTGGCACTATTTAACCACTAATTATTATTTGAATTCTTGGGTAGCAGATTTATACTAGATTTTCTTTGTGACATGAAGCGATTTATAAATTTCAGATTAAAAGAGAATGTAACAAGAGAATATAACCTCATGCTAATTTCCTAGTGTGGCCTGAGTTGAAAAACACTATTCTGGCTAAAATACCCAAATGACATTCAGCTTTCTACCGAGCACAAGCATTTGGGGAAAACAGTTGTATATACCCTATGCATACATTCACCAATACAGTGGTACTGTTTCTTGCTGTTGTTTCTGCTGGCCTCTGAAAGATACCACTGTACTCTAGAATCCACACATAAAAAGAATCTGTCACCGGCAGTTTCAAAAACTGATGGGTGTTAAGAGAATTGCAACAAAGAAAAAAAAAGTGGTTGAGCAATAAATTACACAATTACTGTGTAATTAGTACACAGAAAACAATTAACTGTGTACTAATAGAAATGCCAAAGAAGGACCTGTTTCCAAGGATCCATATTTCTATCTAATTTACTTTCTCTCCAATAGAGTTTTCACCAGTTAGGTAAACAGCTGATCTTTCCATCATATGCAAGGCTGTCTTTTGAGAACTGTGAGGGGGACAGATGGATCAGATACACTCTTCTCAAAGAACCAGCAACTGATTAGGGACCATGGGTTAACACACAGCTAATTAAAAAGGCCCAATTTGCTAAGAGAACATGAGATGAAGCACTTTGTGTGTCCAGAGATTCCTGAGCCTGGGAGGCTCAGTTGGTTGAGCATCCGACTCTTGATTTCAGCTGAGGTGGTGATCCCAGGTTTGGGGGGTTTGTCAGAAGTTCAAAGTATTTTACCTTGAGCCCCCACCTACCCACCACTGAAATTCTACCGTTCGCACTTCACCAGACTTATTTTGTTAAGTCTCTTTTATCAGTTCATTTCTCCAGCAATCCACCTTTTTACTTATTTTTTTAAAATGTTTTATTTATTTCTAGGAGACAGAGAGAGAGAGACAGTGTGAGCAGGGGAGGGTTAGAAGAGAGGGAGTCACAGACTGAAAGAGGCTCCAGGCTCTGAGCTGGCAATCAGCACAGAGCCCAACGCGGGGTTCGAAGCCACGAACCGCGAGATCATGCCCTAAGCGAAAGTCCGACGCTTAACCAACTAAGCCACCCAGGCGCCCCACAATCCACCTTTTTAAAGAATGCAATCAAGATAGGTAAACTGGGCCTAGTTCTAGGTGGTTCTACAGTTACTGTTTCTAGTTTAGTTATCCTGTAGCCATCATTACACTAGCCCTGAATATACCAGCATGCACGTCATTAGTTCAATATTGTTTACAGTTTAGTTTTCTTCTGTGGTAGAATTCACACACAATAAAATACAGAAGTCTTTTTTTTTTTAACGTTTATTTATTTTTTGAGAGAGAGTGATAGAGTGTGAGCAGGGGTGTGGCAGAGAGAGAGAGGGAGTCACAGAATCAGAAGCAAGCTCCAGGCTCTGAGACATCAGCATAGTGCAGGACGTGGGGCTCAAACTCATGAGCTGTGAGGCAATGACCTGAGACGAAGTTGGACACTCAACCAACTGAGTTTTGAGAAACATATATATGTATAATACATGTAAACCTAAATCTCTTTCAAGAAATAAAATACCATTATTATCCTACAAAATTCCATCATCTCCCTTCCCAGTCAGTCTTTGCTCCCCTTCTTCTACAAAAGCAACCACTTATCTAATTATTATATTATCAATCATTTATATACTGAATTTTACTTCCCCAAAATAGTTTTGCATAATATAGTACTTCATATAAATGGACTCATACAGCATTTGGGGGGGGGGGCTTTTCCAGCTCACAATATGTTGATGAAATTATCCACATTGTGTACATTGTTCCCTTCTACTGTTGAAAAGAGTAGTCCATTGGGTGAATATACTGCAGTGTGCTTTTTCAATTTTGTATTCATAGACAAACAGGCTGTTCCCAGCCTGCTATTTTTCATAAAGCTGCTATAAACTTTTGTATAGGGTTTTGTTGACATACATTTTCATTTCTTTTATGCAAATACCTTAGAATGCCATTGCTGGGTTCATACTACCATGTAAGTTAGCTTTTGCAGGAAGCTCATGAAGGATCAATTGTTTTTATTCACAATGAGGAATCTCAGAAGAGTTAGTTACCTTCTCAAAATCACTCACCTTCTATGAGGTAAATACTGGGATACAACCCCAGGCCTTTCTGAGCCTGAAGATATACTTTCCATGACATCAGCTGTGCAGGAGAGACATTTGTCTTCAGTGTATTTTATTTCCCATGGACTCTAGCAGAAAGTGTGCTTGAACTTTTCTTACCTCATGGCACTTCATCAAACCTTACCTCCAAATTTCCTTTCTCTGAAGTCTATCTCGCTGCTGTGTGACAATGAGGAAACCAGATAAAGTGAACTCATATCACCCATCCAAATAGCATATTCCATAACTGATTAAAATCTGCAGTTTAAGGGCACCTGAGTGGCTCATTCGGTGAAGCATCTGATCCCTGATTTTGGCTCAGGTCATGATCTTACATTTCATGGAATAGAACCCTGTGTCAAGCTCTGCACTGATAGTGTAGAGCTTGCTTGGATTCTCTCTTTCTGTCTCCCTCCCTCTGTCTCTCCTTCTCTCTCTCACTCTCAAAATAAATAAAAACATTTAAAAATTAATGTTACCTGTCTTCAGTTGCATTGTGGAAAATAGGGATCCTAACAGTACTTACACCTTAGGACTATTAACTTAAGATATACTTATTAAATAAATATTATATGACAGGTACTAGGGAGAGAATAATGATCAAAATAAGGTGAGGTACTGTTTTCATGGAGCTTTCAATTTAGACAGGAAGGGTCAGTAATGAAAAAATGTAGGAATTAATCCACTGTTACAAACTGGTAAGTGCTCTGGAATCAAGGAACATAGTCTTATGAAAGGATTTGATTCTTGATTTTGGCTCAGGTCATGCTCTCATAGTTCTTGAGATCGAGCCCTGAATATGGCTCTGCACTGATCAAGTGGAGCCTGCTTGGGATTCTCTCTCCCTCTGTCTCCCTCCCACTCCCCCACTGGGACTCTCTCTCTTTCTCTCTCTATCTCTATCTTTCTCACTGTCTTTCTCAAAACAAATAAATTTTAAAAAAACTTTAAAAAAAAGAAAGGATGATTTTTTTTAGAGTGAGTTCCCGAAGGAGTGGCCTACATTTCAATGTCCAAGGAGCACTAGGAACATAGCTCTGTTTCTAGAAGCTCCAGGTATCTGTAGAGCTCCAACCCAAGCAAGAAGCCAGGTACAGTTATAAAACAGGACCTCCTGTATTTGCTTCCGGAGGATCTGGCTTCTCATTAATCTCCACCCTCTTTTTCTGGGTTCTCAATGTTTGCCTCAGAATTCTTTATGCCAGGCCTTCTTGAAAGCTCTTCTTTCTCTGGATTTATTTTTTTCCCCTAACTTGAATCTCATTCCCTTGAGATGTGAACTGTCAACATCTGAATAATTACTCCCAGTGTCGTTCCTCTATGACATTCCCAAGCCTATGCTCAGCCTCAAAATAAAATCAATGAGGGCAGTAATTTCAAGCACTGTCTACAGCCAGCTCCACAGAGCCTCTGGAGGTACTGGGCTTGAGGAGACATTATGCACAGTTGCTCAAGAAGGCACTGGGTGCTTCAAGGACAGATGATAACTCTCCTACTGGGCAATCTCATCAGGTGGAATAGCTTCAAGATAAATGGATATGTGGCCCGAGTCATCTTGGAAAAGCATATTCTTTAGACACGACCAAGTAGGGAGAGGTCTTTATGAATCTGCAGCTTTGGGGAAAGACACAGTCTGGATCCCAATGGGAAATCAAGGACAAAGACTAAAATGTGTTGGAAAACTGCATTTCTCGTAAAGCATAAGGGTAAAGCACTGTAAAATGAATCCAAAATTGTCTTTCCAGAGAAAAATTTTAAATCCGTTTTGTAGGGGGTGTAAGTTACAGGTAGAGAATTCATTCGTTGTAAGTGTACATTTCAATAAGCTTTGGCAAGTACACACAGTCAAGTGATCACACCGTAAGCAAGATCTGGAACAGTTACATCAACCCCAAAACATCACTCGAACACTTATGTAGCATGAATTGTCTTTGGTTGAATTGTGTTTCCAGATTCTATTGAAGAAAAAGAGACAGACTTACTGATGGACTGGGTATGCAGTGTCCAAGCTTTTGTCCTGAGAAATTGCATGCATAGAGGTGCCCTTCTATAAAGGGCAGATGGAGATGACAGGGGGAAGAGCAGTTTTGTGGGGAGAATCAATAGTTTTGAACTTTAAGGAGAAGCTGATTTATGCAAGACAAAATTTAATACGTGGGTAATCATTTAAAGGCCAGTCACAATAGAAAGTCAACGAGATTCTTATTGACATGACAGTGGAGTGCAATTTTACATCTATGAACTTATCAGTCGTTGAAAGAGATGACACTATCCAGTGTCTGTTGTATTTGGGAGAACTTGCATAAGCACCAGCTGCAGAAGACAACTGAGATAAAAATTGTCATTGAAGAAAAGTGTTCCAGAGAGATGAGATGTCTAGGCCTCTTGAACCCTCTTATTTTCCAATTCTGGGACATTTTTTATGGAATTATATTCTAAAATCAAAACAAATTTAAAAGACAGAAAAAGATTTATTTTCACCAAATGCCCACTGCAACTTTCTTTATGATAACATACATCTAATAACTTAAAAGTATAGAAAAGTGAGTGTATACATTAAGTAAGGTACATTTCAATAAACTATAATAAAAATATCTGCTGCTGAATATTCAGTATGTATTTGCCACTCTTCTAGGGCTTAGTACACATCATCTCATTTTTACCTTCGTAATTGCTCTATGACGTAGGTGCTGTATTATCTCCATCTCACTTTTGAGAAAAGTAAAGGACGCATTCCTAACTAACTTATGTCATGTAGTCAGTAGGTGGTGAAGATAAGACTTGAAAACAAGCAGGAGAACTCCAAAGTCTAGGTTCTTAGCCATAAGTAAAATCATCCACTACCGTGCAGATGTTGATGGTGATTATGATGTATATGGTGTGAAGTTATAGAAAGTGGTAGTATTATGTTAAAAGGAAAGAAAATATAAAAATTGTTTCTATGCTATAGTTATAGCTCTGTGAAATCATGTACACACACATGGGGGAAAGACCAGAAGAAAATACAGAAATAAGCCCTTATATGAGACTACTGGAATTTTCAGTTCATTAGGTACAACCAGAATTGGGAGTTTATTCAATGGTTTTGCCAGATAAATTTTCTTTGAGAGGTAAGGGTGAAGAAAGTTGGGGGAGCAAATGAAATTGAAAGGGAGCATTGGAGGGAATGGGAAGTATGAGTGAAGACTGATCTCTCAGAGGGTGGTGGCTGGTGATGGGTGTTTTTCTGAAGACAGCTAGGGGCAGGGGGTGTGAAACAAGCCAAGGGGAAGAGATGAGAGGCTAAGAATGAAGAAAAGGAAGAGAGAGATCTAAGAATGCAGGAGGAGGGGGAGGGAGGAGGAAAAGGGAGCAGAAGGGAGGCCTAATGGTGAGGAGACAAAGGACCACGAATACAGAGACTTGCTCACTGAGTTGTTCAAAATATTTATTAAATTGGAAGTTAAAGTTATTAGTTGGAAAGTAAGATAACTAGGGCATGTGCATTACCTTCAGGAGCTCATCTCATTGTTCTGTGTATGTGTGTGTGTGCATCTGTCTGTCTGTCTGTGTAATAAAAATAGGTTTTTTAAAATTTTCCCGGGTGTATTTATGTACATATATGTGTGTATACATAAATATATATATACATATATATATGCAGAAAGCACAGTGAATAAGAAGAAAATAAAATAATCCATAATCCTACCTAAACAAAACCATGGTTAGGATTTTAGTAGGTAGATTTCCTGATTATTTCTATTCATACATACGTACATACATACATTCATATTTCTTTCTACAAAGGCATCAACACCTGTAATCTCCTTTTTGGCATTCAACAATATGCCACGAACATTTCCATGTTAATAAATATATTGCTCTTGAATCATTCTACAGTATTCTGTTATATAAACTGGTAAACCTTATTTAACCAATCCCTTATCAATGGACACGGGGTTAGTCTGAATTTTTAGTTGATGTAAAATAAAACAACAACACTGTGTTGAGTATCTTTGTATATAGGTCCTTGTTCAAAAGTCCATTTGTTTCCTTAAGAATTGCAAAGGCAAAGAGTTTGCACTTTGTTAAAGGTTATTTTAACACAAATTACTCAAGTGAATTCCAGGTTTATAAACAACATCCCTTCCCAACCAGCAGTCAAGAACACCTGCATTCCCCCACCTTGCCACCTTGAAGTATCAGCCTTCTCGCTAATTTTTCAGAAAGCCTCTCTCCAGGTGTACACTCATCACTTCCCCTTTCTCATTACACATTGCCTCATGAACACTTAGGAAGTATATAGAAACTTCTAGAGGCTATTCCTAGTAGTAGGAAATAAAACTTGACCTGACTTTAGGGTTTTTCCAGAAAACAGAGGAAGTTGAAAACCATCAGGGCAACATTTTGTGTGTTTGATACCCTGATAACTAGTTCCCTGTGATGGGAAAATATAGTAGCTAAAGCTATAAAGTGTCTTAACAAATATGCAAAAATAGATATTAAGCAATGTGGGGAGCCATGATTCTCCCCTGGAGTCAAAAATTATGTCCAAGTTTTTTCTTCTTTACTTTCTTTTTTAAAAGTATAAATATAAATGCATCATCTCTCAACCCTTGAAAATAAGCATGGGAATTACACGAAAACATTTCATTCTTTTGAACTGTGATTAAGCAAATACTTAAGTAGTAATACAATTTCAGACAAATAAATTTCAGAATTCTAGTAATGTATTATAATTCTAATTTGCATTGAGGAATACCAGTAATACTCCTATCAATCTTTTAGTAGAAATTTAAAATGTATATTTATAACACTTAGTCACTTCCCTTTCAAAATAAAATCTTTTCAGCCTGCATGGAAAGTGGCCAGGTGCCTAATGAGGAATCCTGAAAGTCAGCTGTATTGAGTTAATAAGTATCCGTGGCAAGTATAAACCAGATTATTAGATTAACCAAAATATCCCATTCCTCAACAATGAAAAAAAAATACTTGCAAGCTCATAAAATGAGCTGTCAATGTGGTTTGGTAAATTTCTAAATAAGATTATTATATTTACATGTTCTTGCTAACCTGTACCGTGATTAGATATCAAACCATGCCTAAATGGATCACCCTTATTTTTTGCTGTTTCCCCAAAACCTCACTCCTCATTCCCTGGAAATATTTTATTTTTGGACTGAAAGAAAGGTTATAGATTTTTGGAGATTATGTGGGGTTTTTTTGTTTCTTCAAGGATAAAAAAGATGAGCTATTTTTTGATACATATATCAAATTATGTGTGTATATGTATATACTCTCCCTATTAAAATTTTTTTAATGTTTATTTATTCTTGAGAGAGAGAGAGAGCACCAGCAAGGGGGGGGAGGGGGACACAGAGAGGGAGACACAGAATCCTAAGCAGGCTCCAGCCTCTGAGCTGTCAGCACAGATCCTGACACGGGGCTCAAACCCACAAGCTGTGAGATCATGACTTGAACTGAAGTCCGATGCTTAACTAACTGAGCCACCCAGGTGCCCCTATACTTTCTCTATTTTAAAGGCTTTATATTAGTGAATCAAAATGGATGAAATTTTAGTAATCCTAATTAGTCATTTGGCCACTCTTCTCACAGCTGAAAACATTTTTTTTTTTTTTCTGACAAGGAAGCAATGAAAAGTTCTAAATATATACCTTTAACTTCTACTCAGAGGATGGATAAAACGCAACTGACGTACCTTTGGGAAAAGAAGCACATTCTCATGATATTTAGTAAATGGCTGGCATTCTGAAGTTCAGTCATGTTTGAAGCTAAATTAATACATTCATGTTTGCATAAATCTTTATGCTTATTTTCAAGGAGTTGAGAGAGAAGTGCACTAATTAAACTCCTATCGGAAATAAAGTCACTTAAAGATAACATTTAGTACTTAGTTCAAACTGTTAGCGTGAAAATTAACATCATTCATGCAAAGGGAAAAAATGCTTACTTGGCATTTGGCAAAAACTCAGGTATTCTCATAAGTGGTCTGTCTGCCTCCCTTGACCTGACCAGTAAAATCCTTCCCACCCCCATCTGTTTCCTTATTGATCAAATGAGGGTAACAATAGTATCTACTCCGTAGGATAGCTATGAAGATCAAATAAATGTTGAGACAGCACCTAGCACACAGTAAATTGTCACCAAATGTTAGTTTTAACTTTTAACTTAGTAACTAGGATAAAGGCATCTTGCCTAGGATAAAGGCATCTTGCCTAGGCATCTAGATTGCCTAGAAATCAATTACTAATATGATTTCTATATATCGTATCTCACTACATAGATTGCAACACCTTTTGGACGATAGAGATGGAGTCTTGTCTTTCTTTTGCAGCTCCCTCCTTTTCTAGCTTTGAATAATAAGCATGAAACCCACAGTCTGTGAATGTCACTGTTTCAATGCATAAGTGATTTAGGGAATTAATGTGCAAATTCAAGTGGTGTGAGTTACGGTTAAATTGGTCACTGACAGAAATGAAAAGAAAACACAGAATTCCTTTTCCGGCCATTCAGAGGAATCAAAAGGAGGGAAGCTAAGTATTTCTTATCACTTACTAATGTTCTGTAATAGAAATGACTCATCAGCCATATTTGTCTTCTCAAAGTGCTCTGAAAAGCGTGTGTGTGCTCCTCATTTCTGCTCTATTCCATGAACAATAGGTGGAATTCTTTAAACAAACAAACAAACAAACAGCAACAACCGAAACAGATGGCAGTTGCTTAGCTACAGGGCTGGTTCTAAAGCCAATTATAAAACAACAATGCCACCTGTTGGATAGAAAAAGCATGCTTGATACCATTTCTGTTCACTGGACGAGTGTTTATTTATGTCTCCTCTAGGCGATGCGGAATGTTGGGCTGTAGTATACAAGGGACGAAAAAATGAAAAACAGTCCTCACTTGCAAGAGCCATCCTATTTAGTCAAACAAATAACAGATCGTTTCTACTCATGGCAAAATGCAGGAGTCTGTTTTAAACCATGACATACTCCCCAGCACCACCCAAATCCTTCCAAGGATTTCTGTCTATCTTGGCATTCTTCTACTGCTTCTTCTTACCCAGCGTGTTCTCTCTCCTTTATTCAAAGGACTACTGACAAAGTCTTTAACACGTGTTAACTAAGAGGCAACTTTACTTCTAATACTTCAGACAATTGTTTAATAAGTCAGAAAAGATAGTTCCACCTGCGAGGCTACCACAGCATTGCACTTTCTTCCCCCTGTTACTGCTACACAGTCAGACACCTCTGGAATGTCGAGCAAGAAAAATCAGAATGTGATACTCTGATAGTGAGATGACATGTGGATCTCAGTCCACAACCTGGAAAATCACAACAATGTCTTTGTTTGGGACAGTTTTAGAGTGTCTTCAGAGTTGGGAGCCTAACACTCCTATTCAAGATGCCACTCACCAGTGCATCAGGCTAACAATGGAACCACTTGATGCCATTGCTTTTCCCTTGCTAGCGGGTGCTTAATGAAATTAACTTTAGCTGAACTTCAGGCAACAGAGAAAATCTGGAACTGCTTGCTCCCATTGCCACATGTATTGAAAACCCAAGAGGGCATGTGAGAAGGGAAGGGAAGGTTGTATTATCAAAGAATAGAAGGGGTCTAAAGGAAAGAGGCATCTCCGTTTGTTTGTTTGTTTGTTTGTTTGTTTGTTTTATCTTTGGGCAAGATATTTTCCCCATAGGACATCTTTGGATTGATTTTCTGGCTACAAAGACCAACCTAGCCACGTAAAGGAAAAATAGGTGTGCACCTAAGAACAGCCAATGCCACTTGTGTGTCGGTACAAAAATTAGCACAATGTAAGGTAACGCACAATGTTATCTGAATAGGAGTGTGAGTGATTGGGAAATTTATAGGTCATAAAAATGTCAATTAAGATAAACAGGGAAGATTTACACAAGGAAGCTCAAATTGTAAGGGTAAAAGCAAAGAAAATCTGGGATCCAATAAAAAAAAAAAAGCCAGACTAGGGGGATCCTTAGGACTGTTCGGTGTTTTTCCATTTATTCTTCCAGGTACGTGGAAGAATAGGTAAGGCTGAATGACTTACTCCAGTGAGATGTGAAGGAAAACAGTGTATGTTATTCCTGGGCTCTATTAAAAGTACAGTACAGGGGCGCCTGGGTGGCTTAGTCGTTTAAGCGTCCGACTTTCGCTTAGGTCATGATCTCGCGGTTCGTGGGTTCGAGCCCCGCGTCGGGCTCTGTGCTGACTGCCAGGTCGGAGCCTGGGGCCTGTTTCAGTCTGTGACTCCCTCTCTCTCTGACCCTCCCCTGTTCACGCTGTCTCTCTCTCTCTCCTAGAAATAAATAAAACATAAAAAAAAAAAAAAGTACAGTACAGAATTTTCCATTTATCCTTTTTCCTGCCTCAACAATTGTGGATCCAAATGTTGAAGTGAAGCTTCTCTAAATCTGGTCTCAGTAACCAATACTATCAGTGTCCACCTGGTGATTTATATTAGATCTATACTTTTGTGTTGTGAAATCATCAAGATTTTGAGGTCTGTTTGTTACAGCCGTATAACCTGGTCCATCTTGACTAATACACGGGGTTTCCATGGAATATGTAAAATAATTAACTGATAAAAGTAAAAGTAAGAAGGAGAAATCCTAAGGAAAATAAAATTAGCATGGAACTAGAGGGAAAGAATTTATCTATAAAGAAATGTTTCATGTGTAGTATACAATGTAAGCAAATATCTAAAGATATATAGTAAACATATAGAGAGATATAGTATACATATATACATAGATAGGTACATATAGGTGTATTTCTAAATCTTAGCCTGCTTCCCACTGAGTAACACATTGTTTCCCTATTTCCCCAACCCTAAAAGCTGCAGCAAAAACAGCACAGGTGTATATTTCAGGAAGCTCCTTCCTCAGTTATATTTTTTTTCATTCCCTAGGCTGGAAATTACAACAGCAGTCGGATTCCCTGCTTCTACTTTTGTGCACCCAGGGTTTATACAGTAGCAGAGTAATTTTATTAAAACATAAATCAAACTGTGTCACTCCTCTGTGAGACCCTCTCCACTAGCTCACTGTGCATTCAGAAAAGCCAGTTCTTCCCAGAGCTCCTAAGGTCCTGTGTGTTTACTACCTCTGACTTCTACTTTCTCCCTGTCCTTACCTCCGAGCCTAGCTGTTCCTGGACTGTATCAAGCACACTTCCTACCTAAGGGCATCTGTAGTTACTAGTCCTTGAGTCAAAGTGCTCTCCCTTAGATATCTATAGACCTCGCTCCCTCTTTTCCTTCTAGATTCTGCTCAGGGGGACCATTCCTGATTACTTTTCACAGTTGAATGACTACCTATCAAAATTACTAGGCTTTATTTTCTCTCTGTGATATCCAAGACCCCCTGATATACTCTAGATTTCCTGTGTCTTTGTTAGTAATCTGGTTCCCTTAATGGAACAAATAAGTTCCATGAAGGCAGCTCCTGTGTTTATTTTGTTCTCCGTGGAATTCTGTCATCCATGTGAGTACTTGGCGTGTAGCCGTGATTCAATAATGATTATTTTCTCAGTGCTCAACTTCTGTGCTCTACAGTGTGGCTTTTACTTCACCTTTTCAGGCCCTGAATTTGCCATTCAGGGCGCTGTCTGGGGTCAAGCTCAGTGTCAGAGCCCGCCAACATAATAGCCCCAGGAAGAAATTCACAGGGCTTACAGCTGTGGTACCCAAGTGCAGTCCGTGACAAAGTTTGTACTTGCCTTGATGCAAAGAGACAAACAAGGGAAGATTTTGAGCGTTTTTACATAAGGCTAATTTTTAAAAAGTTTTTATTAATGTTTATTTATTTTAAGAGAGACAGAGAGAAAGCATGCAAGCTGATGAGGGGCAGAGAAAGAGGCAGACAGAATCCGAAGCAGGCTCCAGTCTCTGAGCTGTCAGTACAGAGCCAGATGCAGGGTTCGAACTCACAAACTATGAGATCATGACCTGAGCTGAAGTTAGACCCTTAACCGACTGAGCCACCCAGGCACCCTGACACTCGTTCTTTTAATCAAGTACTCTGGAACTCTAGTTTAAAAAAACTCAAGACTTTTCTTTCTCATTTTTCTGTCTTTATTCCCCCCTAGGGGGGAAAAAGGTACTTTTTTTCATTTCTTGCCCTGCCCCCAAGGATGAGGACCACTGTTATGAGTCAGATTAAGAGAACAGGTACTTTTCATTGGCAACTGGACAAGGCCTAGAGATTGTATTTTCTCCCTTAGAAATTTAAGTAATTTATCTAAATACTTCTTTGTTGCTTAAAGAACAAATCAAAAAGCATAGAATAAAAGTCCCAACACTCTCCCTCCCCCAGAGAAAACCACAGTTAACAATTTTGCATATATCCATATATATATATGTATGTATGTAGTGTTCTAGGAATAGCATGTGAAAACTTCATAAATTTGTGAAAGAATACACACACACACACACACACACACACAGTGAGAGAACATATACTACTATTCTAACAGTGGTTCTGAGTGGTTGAAGAGTGATGTGTAACATTTATACTAATAAAAATGTGCTAAAAATATGACTTCAACAGAGAGCGAGCTAAAGTTGCATGAAATATTTAGTGAACTCATACAGTTTAAGAAAGCCAGTTCTAGAAGTCCCTGGGTGGCTTAGTCAGTTAAGCGTCTGACTTGATTTTGGCTCAGATCATGATCTCACAGTTCGTGAGATCAAGCCCCACATTGGGCTCTATTCTGACAGCGAGAAGCCTGCTTGTGATTCTCTCTCCCTCTCCTTCTCTCTGCTGCTCCCCTGCTTGTGCTCATGCTCCCTCTCTGTCTTTCAAAATAAATAAACATTTTTTAAAAGTAGTTCTAATAAGATACAGTGTCTGTGTTAGAAGCACATCGAATGGTTAGCACACAATAGGAGGGTGAGTAGAAGACTTCTGTGTGTAGTCTTCTACTGGGTGTTATATTGTCTGTTCACCCCTTTGCTGCCCTGGATGTTGTTTTGTACATTTCTGAAGTTGTGTGTGTGCGTGTGTGTGTGTGTCACTGTGAGTGTGTGTGTGTGCGCACATGTGTGCATATTGCAAATATCCAACTTCATTGTAGGCCAGAACCTTGTCTTCATGGATTCATCATTGCTCTAAACAGAGGGCTTGCACAGTACCCAGCACTAGGTAAACACTGAAAGTCTGCCATGCTGACTTCTGCGTTTGTTTACACTCTTCCCTAAAGATTGTTTGAGCTAATGATGGCTCGAGCTGTTAAGAAATTCCTTCTCCATCTCTGGTACTATATTGGCTCATGAGTTTCTTCAGTTATGTTTCTTGTTGTCTTGGAATCTGGCCTATAAACAGAGAATGCTAAGTGCACACTAGATCGTAATCAGCATGGACTGGTCATCATAGCTGACATGGAGAATGGAATGTGTTCCCTTTCTAGAGATCATGGCCCTGTAGAGAAGGTTCAAATTTTCATGAGCCAAACAATTGATTATAGCACCTTCCTGCCACCCAGAATGTCCTGACTTCTATATGAGAACCATCTGGGCCACCATCATGGGGTATACATCATGATCACCATCAGTAAACTTGGAACATCACTGAATTCCAAGATCAAAAGAAACCTTAAAGGTATCCTAATCCAACATCCATCTTCTTTATAGTGAAGTTATTGATGACTCTCAGTAATTTATTTTTACATTAGTAGTTTACATTTATTGTTGGGAAGTTTTCTTCTCACCCATATGAGGATTTGAAATCTCCCTTCCTGAAACTTCTACCCATTGTTTGCTTATTAAATACTATTAGAAAATTGACCTCTTTATATGTCAGATTTTGTGTGATGTGGTGGGGCTAATAAGATGGTAAAAGCACATCTGCTTTCAACAACCTTGTGGTTGGGTTAGAAGTTAATTATATAAGTATATAATAAACAGGCTGTATTTGTGTGAAATCATTCTTAGTTTTGTTTAAAAACAAGGTGGAGGAGGATTGAACCCAACATGGGTTGGCAGTGTAAAGGAATGGAAGCCTCTCGATGTATGTGATATGTCACTTCTCTCTCTCGCTTGTTAGTCATAGAACTATCTAATCAGCTACAGATTAGCCCAATTAAATAATCTAGACAAAACTACCACATCTTTTCTGTGATTATAATAATCTTTTCTGGGACATAGTGACTGCATCCCCTTCATTCTTTTCCCCATTCCTCTCCCACCCTATGTAGAAACAATGGCACTTGAGGAATTAACCTCAACTCCAGCCATCATATCACATCCCTTGCCAGGATCTCTTATCTAAGCCTATCAGTGCATAGCATTCCATTGATGACATTATTTTTTTTAATTTATTTTTTAGAGAAAGAGAGTGTATGAGTGGGGAAGAGAGACAGAGAGAGAGAGAGAGAGAATCCCAGCGGACTCCACCCATGCTTAGCATGGAGCCCCATGTGTGACTCGATCCTACAATCCTGGGATCATGATCTAAGCTGAAATCAAAAGTTGGCCACTCAGCTCTCTGAACCACCCAGGTGCCCCAATGACAATTACTGTTTAAGGAGCAGGAACATTATGAAGGGAAAATTTTGTTCTGGGCTTGGGAGTGGCATACTTTCTCTCATTTTTTTGTTTCCAGAAATGAATGAGGTAACAGGTAGCCTATTTTGTACTACAGAGCAATTTACATCCATGATGAAACCAACACTGTTATCAGAAAAGAGACAAAGAGAACTTGGATCCTTGATCACATCACTGAACTGGATCAACCAGTCCTGACACACTTTCAAGCATGTAAGCCAATAAACATAGTTCCTCTTGAAGCTAGTTTCCTCTGGGTTTTCTGTTACTCACTTATACAAGCATCTTAAGTGTTTAACTTGCCTAAAGCTTTACTAAAACAAAACGATGTAATGTCTATGTTCCCCCCCAACCAGTCTAATAATATTAAGAAGGGAAAGAAAGTTTCTTTGTTATTCTTGTTTTTGTGAATCAATTATGGTTCCTTGTGCTCAAAGACATATTTTCCAGGAGAAATGTTCTTGATTCACTTGGAGAATGGATAACAGTTGGAAGCAATTCAGCTCCACAAGTATTGATTACATGTCTACTCTATGCCCTGCATTATGCTAGGCACTGAGGTGTATGCAAAGTGCCTCTGAATAAGATATGGCTTCTTTCTTCAAGGAGCTTAAAACCCTTTGGAAATCAAATATAATATAAAGAGCTTGAACTGTGGTGTCATAAACCAAGTTTCAAATCTTTCCCTGCCTATTATATGTCTGGCACTATATATATATGCTGTCTCCTTCAATCTTCACATCAACCATTAAAGTCATTATTTATGAATGAGGAAATGAAGTTCAAAGAGGTAACTAACTTTCCCAAAGTGACTTGTCAGACATGATGGCGCTGGGAAATGCATATAGGAGTGAGTCCAAAACCAAAGGTATGACCAATGCTTAGGTGGAATCTGAATGTGCCTTTAATAGGCAAGCACCCCCAGACAGCCAATTTATGTCTATTGTAGTTCTTCTGTCCTGACAATATGCTCTGAAGTCAAAGGTGGTGCTCAGTTCGTCTTTTCAGGTAAAAAACTCTCAAGTGAGACAAAAGCTTCATCTGATGGCAATTAGTGCAAGAGCATTGACCAAGTTTTTTTTTTAATTTATTTATCCATTTAATGAAGATTTATTATACTTAACATATGACAGGCATTGTGCTAAACACAATGAGAATACAAAGATTCATGAGGTTCAGATTCTGCTCAGAAGGAGCTATGGCCTTTTAAGTAACAGTAACCACCATGCATCAAATGACTACTAACTGCATTTTTTTAATACTCATCTATAATATTTACATGACAGTGCAGTATTTTTGTTCCCATTTTATGGATATAGGCACTGTAGCTTGGAAAAGTGCTGTTTGCTTATGCACTCAGTGACTCCACTTCGTTCATTTTCAGCTCTGTAGAAAACTATATCATCTTATTTTGATGGTTACCAAGTGATTGATTTTGAGAAATCTGAGGTCTGTTTCCAGTTCCGTTGACCACAATAGGCCTAGTGTAGAACCGGCTATATGATTTAGATTCAACACATACATTTCGAACACCTACTAGGTATGCTAGGTCCTTCCACATATGTTGTTTCATGACTTCCATTTTTCAAATAATGAATTTGGAGCTTTCGTCGATTGCTCAAGGTCACTCACGTTGTTAACTGTAGGTCCAAGATTCTAATTCCCTTTCTCTCAACAATCCAGCATAACTTGAAATATATATCCAAGTTTTCAATATACTTTCCAGTATATGTCCAAGTCTATACAATTCCTGCTACACCAGATGTGAATGCTGTTGGGTTTTGCACAGTAAGAACTACTTTTATTTGAAGCATTTCTTCCTCTTGGAATATTTTACTTCTATGCAACCTCTGCTTTTTTCCTTGGTATCTCATAATTACTGGTCCTGGCTCCATGATCTCTTCCATAACTATTCCCAGAGGCCAGCTCTCACCATGTTACAGCCTCTTACTTAAGTTTTCATGAGAAATGCCTCCTTTGTGGCATTTACCAAAGCAGGGAGGGGGGGGCGGGGGGGGCAGAATCTCCCAAGCTCCTCTAAATAGCATAAAGTACTGCTTTTCTCATAGTCTTGAAAAAGTTTCTTTCTCTTTTCTTTTTTTAACTTTATGACTTGTCCCATGAGTAGGTCCTAGACAGCCTGCCACATGAAATCTTTCAAGTACACTTGCTTCAAAACTTTGGTATGACTAAACCAGTGATTTACTCTCCTTAGCCCCAGGTAATCTCTTGGGAATGCTTTGTTACTTTCAGAAAGAAGAAAACAGCAAATGAAACATGTGAGATTTATTTTTTAAATTAATGTTTATGATAAAATCAGCAGGGGCAAGGACTTCATTGAGGTAAGGCCACAATAGTTCTTATGTCTGTCACCTTGTGAAGTTCTCAGCAACGCATTAGATTTTTCGGTATTTCCTCCATAAACCCATCTTGTTTGAAACTTCAGTGTGGCAACCCTTGAATTGAACTGAAAGAGAGTCTCAATGAGAAAAGAGCTAGGGTCAGTCACTGCTACATTCAGAAGCTGTTAAGTATCCTTGGAGTTCTCTCAAGAGAAAGTTGGTGTAAACTGAGATTAAGAGTACCCTTTACTTGTAGAAAGGACAAGTGGGAAAAAATGTCATTGTCTTTTGAGAAAATAAGCAAAATCATGCTGCCAGCAAAGCCGTGAAAGCCAACAAAGCTTCAGCAAAGTAGTGAAAAGCAATAACGGAGAAGTTTGATAGACCAGGATGCAAATCCCACCCCAACTACTTGTTAACTGCAAGTGATATAAAGTCCCTGGGGTTGACATAGTTATTACTTCATAGGATTGTTGTGAGGTTTAAATGAAATAATGAAAGTAAAGTACTTAGTTTACTAAGGCATAACCTGCCTGATGATTCTACATTTGGTAAGTATCCTAGCTGTTATGATAATGATTATGATTATTTTTTCTGGATATATATCTTCAGTGAAGTCCAAGGGCTCTGACAGGATGCTTCTGGTTAGGCATCTGGTCATCATCTCAAGCGTATAATCTTGTACAGGGGAGATGGATTTTTCTGAGATCAAGGAGAGAGGACAGATAGGACCAATAACATTGACCTTGGAGATAGATTTAAATTGCTCATTGACATTCTCAATGCGTGCATGTTGAGGCAATTAGCCTTCAGTCTGTATAAGTATAGGTGATTAGATTTCCTAATAAGGTACTGGTTAAGAAAGATTAAATCACTCAAAGTCTCAGCCTACGTCTTCAGAAATCACAGGATATAAATCCAATGTTTTGAGGGGGAGAAAGTTGGGCAAGAAAGAATCTGAAAGCTATTAGGTGACATTGGGAGTGGGATGGAGAAGAGAGGGGCAAATGATCCTTAAGGGACATCCTAACTCTGGAGCTGCTCCTGAAATTGCCAGTGACCTCTGTTGCAAAGAGACTATTTCATTGAGAAACTTACCTTAGGCAATCTTTACCAGAAATTATCTTAAAAGCACATGCTAAAATGAGATTTTGGATTGTATAACCTTCTGCCTGGCTGACAGTAAGGATCATATCACCGGAGAACTGCCCATAGCAAAAGAGTTTATATATAAATGAATGAATGCATAAATGAATGAATTCTTGTATTTACCTAGCACTGAACCAGGCAAAAAATAAATAAATAAATGATTGGAATTATCCTTTACAATCAAGGAACTTACATGGTATTTTAGAATATAAGAAGCATAGACAATCCTAAATTAATCTACTGATCACAGACTACATTTAACTTGGTTATTATTGGATTTTGAAGATTTATGAACCATAAATGACATCCTCCCATCCCCCAAACTGTGTGATCTTGTTCTAAATTTTCAAAAGCAGAGTTTCTGGTCAAGCAAGCAGGAAATGAATTTCATCGAGTCAAGGAAGTCAGGTGACCGCCAGGCAGGCCAGCCATTTTCCCAGATCACTGCCTCTCCAGAGATTATGGTGGCCCAGGGAAAGAGCCAGAAGGAAGTTCATGTCCAGCTCCACATACTTCCTCCCTCTAGACACTGACATTTCTTCCACAATATATGAATTAGCTTTGACACAATATTTCTGAATCAGAAATGACCCCCGAACTCACTGATTTAAGAAACAGTTATTTTTAAAGTCTGTGGGTTGGCTGAGCTGGGGGAGGCAGGGCTCAGCTGGGTAGATCCCTGGGTGACTGTGTTTCTCTGGGCCGGTTGGGGTGGCTCAGCTCCACATATCTCTCACTGTCCTGGGATTGAGAACTGGCCGAGGCATGTTTCTCTCACAGAAGGAGCAGAGGCAACAGGGAGTGAGAGGAAGCATGTGAGCCTTCTTAAAACCTGAGCATGGAACTGGCCCTCTCAATCCCACCTATGTTGTAAAGGAAAGTTACATGGCTGAGCCCAAAGTCTAAGAAGCATGGAATACACCCCCCACAATGAGATTGCGGTAAGGGTATGGATGTAGGAGAAGGTGGAGAAAAGGGGTCATTTAGTGCTTTCCCCTGAAGAATTTGAAGTTTCCTTAATAAAAGGATTTTTTGTCCTTCACTTTTATCATCATGTAGGATATTAAATTTCCTTTACATCCTCTCTTAGCCAGAGTCCAGAATTCTTGTTTTCTTAAACAAATGGAATTAATGTTCATGATACTGCTTTTCACTCCCTATAAAAAAATAGTAAAGGATATTTTTTCTTCCTCCTGCCCCTCTCCCCTCACACACACACACACACACAGAAACTATAGAGAGTATCTAAAATAAGGAAAAGCTAATTACTGGGTAGGGTTAATCTGATGTCTCTATGGAGAAGTTGAATATTGAGTACAATCTTGAAGGAAATTACTAGACTCCCAAAATTCTTAATTACTCCAAAAAGTTTTTAAATACTCTAAAAATCCAATTACAACATTCTACCTATTACCTCTATGGTGAGAAGGGAGATGCATGGACTAGTTATTATTTTGCTTTTACTTGTTATCCACCCCAACCCTTCATTCAGCCATATCAAGATGGCACACCATTAGTGCACGGTGGGTGACTGATAGCAGGGATAACTTAGATCTAACCCATACCCACAGGTAGACAGAGCTTAATGCCCATCTTTGATGGGTCAGGAGTAGTACAGCAAGTGCCTGTGCTCTCTGTTTCTGTCCCTCCCCCACGTCTGTAACCAAGAGCATGTACATATAATCAAAAGTAAATACATGCTGTGTTTATTGATTAATTAATGTCCATCAATGATCAGTAAATTGAACTATATCTGCCCAATTCCTGCTATTATCTTTAGGAGCTATTAATCCATTAAAAAGTATATGTGAAGGCGCCTGGGTGGCTCTGTTGGTTGAGCATCTGACTTCGGCTCAGGTCATGATTTCATAGTTTTAGTGTTCAAGCCCCATGTTGGGCTCTGTGCTGACAGCTCAGGGCATGGAGCCTGCTTCAGATTCTGTGTGTGTGTGTGTGTGTGTGTGTGTGTGTGTGCGTGTGTGTGAGTGCGTGTGTGTGTGCCTCTCTCTCTCTGCCCCTCTCCCACTCATGCCCTGTTTCTCCTTGTCTCTCAAAAATAAATGTTTAAAAAATTTTTAAAGGTATATATGTTTGAGCCGCTAACATGATATACAGGTTCCGAAACCCCCCCCTATCTGAAAGTGCTTTGAAATCTTTTATAAGCCAAAATGGAGTACAATGAAAAAGCAATTACCATTAATTTAAATGGCAAAGCTTTTGAGCATCCCCAGATCCCAAAAATAAGCTCTCTTAGGCTTTTCTGATACCTTAGGGCACATCTTGCTAATGGATGCACAAAACAAATCGAGATAAAGCATACGTGCTGAGAAGACACAGTTCAAAGCCGGATGCTGAGATGCCAGATGCCCAGGGTCCTTCCAGGGAAGGAACTTAGCTGCATCACCGCAGCAGCTAAGGGTGCGCGTTGCCTTCGTAACAGTTCTGCAAACAACCAGGAAGCGCTATGTTCACTTTACCCGTTTTGTGTGTGCCTGTGAAAGCAAACATCCTCTTCCAATTTCCTTCGGTTGATGAAAACAGGTACAAATGTAAGATCTTCTAACAAAGCAAGGTGGCATACTGCAATCTTTAGCAAAGGGGGAGAGGATACCTTTATCGCACAGTTGCTTTAACCTTCTGGTTCTAAAACCAAGTTTAAGGTAAAAGGGGAGAAGCCACTTTTTGCATGAAGTACCCTATTCAGTGTTTCTGTGCCACCCTGACTACCCTTCACCATAGCTTTTGCCACCCCGAATTGGGATCTTTCACTTGTCTGTACCCACTGTCTGATTGTAAGCTCCAGGAGGGCAAGGAAGCAGATGCCTTCCCTCATTGTTTATCGCTTGTTACGGGGCCTGCCATGTGTTAGATGCTCAATAAATGAGTATTTGTTCAGAGAAATAAACAGCATTCCGACATGTTACACAGGACAAGGGAGGCATTTTGTAACGTGTCAGTGCTGTGCAACTATCTTGTAATTATTATAGTCTCCATTAAAATTACCTAATGAGAAAAATTACGATAAGCAAACTTTAGATTACAAATGTGCCAGCCCAGGCAACCTGCTGACTCTGACTATCACCTAATAACAGAGGGTTTATGTACACGTCGCAGCATGAACATGTACAGCATATACTTAACAATGTGGGCTACAGGACATATAAACATGCTTCATGGTGGGGGGTGGACCCATCCCCACTGCCTGCTTACACACAGAGACAGTCACATTCATAACACATTCATGGACTTCACCTTGAAGTGGTTTCACTATGAAAGCCCCTCCAGGTTGTGAAATATGACTGAGATTAAAGTGAAAAGTAAAATGCAAGTCTTACCAGAGGAAAAATACAGTTTTTCTCTGTGTTATAAAAAGAGAGAGAGAGATTTTTCCCTCTGAACGATAGGACCATAATGATTCAATTTCTCTTGCACCAATCAGCATCGGCTTGTGAGATCCAGACCTGGCACATGGAAATTTCAGCCTAAAGTCAAATATTATTTCAAAGTTAATGACAAAATCTATTTTTGCAGTGGTCTTGTTTAAAATATTTCCCCTTAATACTCTTGAAATGCTGTAATTGAAAGCAGTTATTTGAGATGCCAGTGCATACTTCTTTAATTATGTCCTCTACCATCTGTTTCCAATGAAAGGGCAGTATCTGTTTGCAGTTACCAATCTTATGAAAAACAGGCTTGTCCCGAAATAGATTGGAACTAAAACCAGAAAGCATTTCTTTCAGAGGCATCCTTTCAAGCCAATTAACTTTAATCATTATAGAAATGTTTATTTCCCATCTTAGTCTCTCCTCACATGTAAATTCCTTCAGGGGAAAAGATCTCTTTTTGTGACTGTTTGAATAGTTCCAATTTGGATTAATCAGAACCTGCTGGCCTGTATATGTTCCAATTGTGAATGCTGGCAGCTTCCTTGATGAAGGAGGCACTGGGTCCCCAAGGAAAACAGATCTAGAAATGCAGCAGGCACATACCTACTGGTCAGAGAAAGTTCGCTTAACACCTCGGGGCCCTAGCCCTGGCCCTGTGCTGCCTTCTAGGGTAGGGACCCATAAAGTGGTTTGATGGGCTGAAGACCAGAATCCTAAGCTAGAAGTATAAAACCCTTCTCCCCAAATGAGCCCGATGTTCTCTTAGACCCCACATTTACATGTCACTCTCATAGAAGTTGTAAGGAGGCTCAATGACCTTGCAAACACTGTATCTGTGGTGGTGGCTTATAAATGGCATCACACTACCTGGGGCCCAGTTATTTCTGAACTGCCTCTGTTCTTCAGGGAAATTTTCTATACACAAGTTAGAAAAATGGTTTATGGCAAATGTATTATTTTATTATTATTAATTATTATTATTATTAAGTAGCTTCCTTCTGCCAAAATGTAAGTTCCTCAAGGAAATTACAGATTTGAGACTGATTTGTATTTTTATTTATGCCAATATGTAGAATACTACCTTGTAGAAATAAAACTTCAGTGAATATTCATTCAATTTATTTATTCTTCTAGACCATGGGGATACACTACTAGAAAACATACAAAATCTCTGCTCTCATGGTGTCTTGGAGATAAAAACAAAATGGTCACAAGACATGATACATAGACACATGCATCTTGAGGATTGAAAAAGAAGATCATTGGGGCGCCTGGGTGGCTTAGTCGGTTAAGCATCCGACTTTCGCTTAGGTCATGATCTCGCGGTTCGTGGGTTCGAGCCCGTGTCGGGCTCTGTGCTGACTGCCAGCTCAGAGCCTGGAGCCTGTTTCAAAGTCTGTGACTCCCTCTCTCTCTCTCTGACCCTCCCCTGCTCACACTGTCTCTCTCTCTCTCTCTCTCTCTCCTAGAAGTAAAAAAAAAATATTTAAAAAAAAAAAAAAAAAAGATCATCTCTGTGCTTAGTATCTGATGCAAAGTGTCTGGGCTGGAGTCGGTGTTAATAAATATTTGATTAATTTAGAACAATTAACATATGTGACTTAGCCAACCACCTAAGAAAGCTGCCATTTATTGAGCCTTTAATAAGGTCCATTCACTGTGATGAATGTTTTAGACACATGAGCTTCTCTAATCCTCAAAACAAACAAACACTCTGTGAAATAGATATTAAATATCCTCAGTGTTCAGATGAGGAACTGAAGCTTATATGTAGAAAATACTGGGGTAAATCAGTTAGTGGCAAATGCCAATATGAGATTATGAATCTGTCTTAATTGAAAGTCAATATTCATACATGTTCTCTATTGTCTCTTACATGCTGCTCAAAGTGTCCAGGAAGTCTTGCTTCTAGCACACGAAAGCTCAGGGACTTCACGGTCATGTAGTTAAAATCTGAATTCACATGATCACAATTTGGGGAAAAAATGGTACCCATTCCTATTTCTCCCTTGAAGTTCCTGGAGTTGTACAGTGACTGGGCCTCCTCATAATGCTATCCTGCTACTTTGGTTTCCTGAAGGTAGAGTATGTGCAGCTTTTGGATCTCATGAACTTTGGCCAAGAAGTAGATATTCTCCTTGTTTCCCAAGAATCAGGGAATGATTCATCAGAGAATGAATAATATAATTTCCACTTTTGGAGTGAAAATTTTATCCCAACTACCCCACACTCTCTTTCTCTGATGATTTACATGGATTTGTAACAAAATCCCTTAAAGTTTCATAATTTAGTCCCATCCCCCAATTTCCAGAAACCAGTCAGGAATTCCTGTGGAAATGTCAAGTGAGAGGCAGTATAGGGTGACACAACACAGGGAGATATGGGGAGGAAATGGTGGAAATTCAGGAAAGAGAACCAAGACACACTAATTATGCAGTAGCTGAGCATCTTAACACATTCACACTGAGTGCTTTCTGACATTATGTGGTCAAGAAGCTAGTCTCCATGTCCCTCAGGCTGATATTCAGGGGCAATAATTCGTATGCTGGGTTGGGAGAAGACTAACGAGTTATGAACAAACTCCAAGCATGAATTCTGCATCAAATGGATATGATCTATTTGTCAACTGTTCATTTATCACATACTAACATCCATCACCACTCCTTAGTCTTCATGCACAGTGTATGAAGTTCTACCTTCACAGCAAATGAGATGTATCTCTACACAGAGAATGTTCCATAAATTCAAGAAACACACACATATGCAAATATGGGATGAAGATAAGAGCTCCCTTAAAGAAAATAGGAATGTCAGGGTGGGGTAAAAGTCAATGCATTCAAATGAAAAACACCAATAAAAATACCCATCATTTATTTTAGTTTCTTACTGTGGGCCAAGGACAGTGCTAGGAACTTCATAGTGACCTTTCAAAACCAGTGTTCTTATCCCTATTTTAAAGATGAAAAAATTGAGCCTCCAAGAGATTAACACTCTTAGTTTCCAGAGCTAGTAAGTGGTAGAAGCAGAATTCAAACCCAGCTCTTATTGACTCCAAAATTTCTGCTTTTTCCATATTCATGCAGTTGTCTTAAGGATTATATTCATATTGATAGAGAATGTGGTGCAGGAAACTCCTATCTGTGAAGGAAGCAGGTTGAGAAAATAGAGAAGTGAAAAACTCAATAGAGGATCCTGGAAATATTCCTGAACCAGACAGTAGATCTAAATTCAATTTTGCAGGGGTGCCTGGGTGACTCAGTCTGTTAAGCATCCAATTTAAGCTCAGGTCATGATCTCACAGTTCGTGGGTTGAGCCCTGTGTCAGGCTCTGTGCTGACAGCTCAGAGCCTAGAGCCTGTTTCAGATTCTGTGTCTCCCTCTCTCTCTGACCCTCCCCTCCTCACACTGTCTCTCTCTCTCTCTCTCTCAGAAATAAATAAAACATTAAAAATTTTTTAAAAATAAGTTCAATTTTTGCTACTTCACTAATGAACTTTATTTGTTGGATATAATGTTTCACCTCTCTGGGCTTCACTTGTACCATCTATTCTATGAAATTAAGGATATGAATTTAATGCTGCTAAAAATTCCAGTGGGAGATATTAGTGTCTATATCCTACCCTACCCCTACCACAGGGCTCTCTTTTGAAGGAGATTTTGGATCAAGGCCAGAAGGCCAAATACAGAATGACATACCAGTATTTCATGTGGAGGACTTGTTGGCCAACTTGGGGTTTGCGGCAGAACTATACCCTTCTTTCCCTACTCCCATCTAGCATGATTGGCATTACGTACTCTAAATTTACTGAAATAATGAGGCTTGTGGATAAGGTCAGCCTGCCTCAGCCACCCAATTTCAAAGGTCATAGGGTCAAAAATGTGGGTGACCTTTCCCTTCCAAATAAACCAAGCCAGAAGCAAGGGATGGAGAAGAAGCAGAGAGCAGTGCAATTTCTCTCATCCATAATTTCTAAGATCATTCCTGGTATTTTGAGTCCATGGATAGATGAAACTGCTGACAAAGGCTAACATTTCATGACTACCTTCAAACAGATATGAAGTGAAATTGCAGATTACCTATAAAGTAATGACATTAAGATTAAAAGCAGATATTTAAGGGGCACCTGGGTGGCTTAGTCGGTTAAGCGTCCGACTTTCGCTTAGGTCATGATCTCGCGGTTCGTGGGTTCGAGCCCCACGTCGGGCTCTGTGCGGACTGCCAGCTCGGAGCCTGGAGCCTCTTTCGGTCTGTGACTCCCTCTCTCTCTGACCCTCCCCTGTTCACGCTGTCTCTGTCTCTCTCTCCTAGAAATAAATAAAATATTTTAAAAAAAAAAGCAGATATTTAATTCAAGCAGTAGATATTAGAAGACAGTGGTGAAGAGAAAATGATGATAAATCTAGATTTTTTTTTACTTAACTAAACTATTATTTAAGAGGGAAAGGGAAAACACAGTTTATTATGCAATTTGGCACTGAAAAAATTATCAAAGGATGTGCTTCATGACATTTTCACTTGAAGAGCCAGGTAGCTCTCCTAAGCCCCAAGCTATAGCTCTTTCCTTTTCTTCTGCTTTTTCTGTGCCTGCACTACCAGATAGAATCTACAGGGCTAAAAGGACATGGCCACTTTTAGACCCTGGTCTCAATACTCAGAATCTCTGAATTTCTTGCCCAAACAGCCCTGAGCCTACTTATAGATCCTATATAGGTCTCTTTCACTAGCTTGTTGCTCCAAGAGTGGGAGCTGCCACCAGTGGTCACATCCCTGTGACCCAAGAAATGGCCCAGAGGGAGTTGTTTTCAGGGTGTGGATGGAGCGTGAATGGATGGTGGGGAGAACTTAAGCATGTATGTAAGGCCTTTAATTGTGTTGATGGAGCCACAGTGGGAGCAGAATGAGTGTGAGTTACAGACCACTGCGCTACCAAGCCATGGTTTTCTGACTTGGACATCCAAGAAATCTATATTTGAATCTAGACTTTGAGGTTGTTATGAAGGCATATTTGTGAAGAAGGAGTTTAGAATATCATTTACTTATAATTGGTGGGCTTTATTTACAACTGTTAAATTTTTAAGCATTGCATCTATGGACTTTTATTCATATTTTTGCTCAAAGCCCTACAGTTATTCGGAGAAGCCTACAAGAAAGGGGAACTTATGAGGAAGGAGTAGAATATAAAAACAGCTAGAGGTATGAAAATTAATTAATCATGTCCATAAATGAATTAATCAGCAACTGTAAAAAAGCACTAATGATTCATTTTTTCTTAAGTTTGTTTATATTGAGAGAGCAAGAGAGAGAGGGAAAGAGAGTTTTCCCAAGCAGGATCCATGGTGCCCAAGCAGAGCCCAATTAAGGGCTCAATACCATGAACTAAGAGATTGTGACCTGAGCCGAAATCAAGAGTCAGACTCTTAGTCTTTAGACACCTCCTAATAACTAATTTTTATAGATTTGATGAGTGCTACATCCTATTATTCAAGAGAAGGACACAAGTAATGAGTAACTTTACATGTCATTAAAATATTTAAAGCTTTAATTATGCACAGTAAAACAATAGAAAACTTAGGGTAGGCACTAAAGGATTAGAAATATTTAGTTTCTGAACCAAGAGAAGAAAATAAAAGGGAAATACATTGAACCTTTTGATCCTACAGAAAAAGGAAAAAATGAAGAAAAGAAATAGTAGTAAACAGAGAAACTCAAGATGAGACAGAAGGAATAAATCCACATTTTAATAATTAAACTAAATGTAAGTCCAATGAGAGCAACTATTAAAAGATAGGGATGAGATGTTTTGGATAAAATAAAGAATAAAATCCAGCTATCTGCTACTTATAAGACATACAACTGAAATAAAACCATTCAGGCTGAAAATGCAGTTATGAAAAGAAGATACACCATCTAACTCTAAGGAAAAAAAGCTTATTTTATAATGCTAATATGAGATAACAGAATGTACAGCAAGACAGTTAATATAAATAAAGTGTAATACAACATAACAATATAAAGAGAAATCAACTAAGAAGAAACTATAATCACAAATGTATATACACCTAAAGGCATAGTGTCTAATATACAAAGAAAAATCTTAAATAAACATGTCTTCCATCAAAGCAAACCAAAAATAACCATAATATAGAAGATTTGAATCAAACATTACCAACCATGATCTAATATCTATATTTCTATTTTTATACCCATAGATATTATTTTTCTCCCTTTAGTTAGAAAATATACATTGTTTTTAAGAACATAAAATGTATAGGAGCACTTGGGTGGCTCAGTTGGTTGAGTGGCTGACTCTTGATTTCAGCTCTGGTCATGATCTTATGGTTGTGAGATAGAGCTCCATGTTGGACATGGATACTGCTTGGGTTTCTCTCTCTCTCTCTCTCTCTCTCTCTTTGTGTGTCTCTCTCCCCTTCTGCCCTTCTTGACCCACATGCACTCTCTCTCTCAAAAAAAGAATATAAAATGTATAAAAAATTAACCAAACAATAACCTAGAATTAAATGAAAAATTAATAAGCAAAAAGAAAACTAAAGTATACCCTCTGTAAGAAATTTTTTTAAAAACTTAAAAATACTCATGGTATAAAACAAGATATAAATGTATATATAACTAAATAATATTGAAAATAACAAATTTTGTAATTTGTTAATAATTTGTTAATAATGTAAAATAATTGTTAGGTTAAATGTAATTTGTTTGCTAATGTGCTGCTTATATGGAAGCAAATAGAAGAAAAATTAGCTCTTGAGAAGAAAAGGCATTAATAAAACTTGAATATAACAAAGCAATAGAGAGTATCAGATAGCACGGTAGATAGATGGAATTAATTTTATAACAGGATCATACTCTTTATGCTATTTTAAATAAAATACCAAACATTTATTTTTACTTTAAGAAGAAAAAGAAGCAAATAAATTACTAAACATGAAGTTGACATTTCTTCTGTGTCACTTACTGATTTTAAAAATCTAAGTTTAAAAGGAATATGTGGAGAAAATTAAATTGGTGCCACTTTTTCTAGCATCTACCCAATATCAGATCCATTCTCCTCTTTGCCACCAACAATGAAGTAATCAATATTGCTACACTTCCTTTAGTACCCCACCTTCCTGGTTTTGTTACTTATTTTTATTTGTTTAAGGGTTACAACACTTATGTTGTGTTTCACAACCAAAACACATACAATTGTTCTTTTTGTTTTCTCCTATTTTTAAATGGATTCAATACCCACCAGTATTTGGTTTAACTTGACAAGTTTTCCAATCTGGTGTTTCTTAATTTCTTTAAAAAATCATTTAATTGGCTGGTTTTTTAATATTGAGTGTTTCAGTCAAGAAATCTCCACTGAATTCTATAGTCCTTTACTTTTTTCATATATGGGGTATCTGCTGTTTCTCCTGTTTCTTGAATGGTCATTGGCTGGGTTAAATATTCTAGAGTCTGTTACTTGTTTCTATAGAGACTTATAGACCTGTCTCGTTATATTCTGGAATTTTTTTCCTCCTTTGGTGTGTCACTTTTTCTGCCTACTTATCTAATGCGATTACTTTTTTAAAGTATTTTTTTTTTACCTCAGTAATTTAATTCTAGATAGCACTAGATTTGTCATTGTTTCTAAACAAAGTGCCCTCTTCAGCTATAAATTCAATTTGTTCTTCATTTGAGGAAAATTTCTGTTATTATCTCAGGGATACCAATAGCCTTCAATGCTAGGTTATATTTGTCTCTCACAGCTATCATCTTCCCCTAATGACTCAAATCTTTTGTCTGTGATTATGTTAATGTCTGCCGAATGCCATTAACTCAGTTTTTTTTTAAATCATGCCTATTCATTTCCTTGTCCTGTCTAATTCATTTATGAATGTTGCAATGCTGTTATTGATTCATAATCTGTTTAATTCACTCTGCAATTTCTTTTGTATCTCATTCTTTTGCCTCATCCCATCTTTGGGCTGGTATTTTTACAACATTATTTTCTGTCATGAAGCATCTGTAGCATTATACCAGGTTAAGGTGGTACTGAAGAGCAAGACACAGATAATATATGTAAATACCATTATATATAATAGTATATAGTATATAGTATTTTATATACATAGACACAACTATTAACACAGATAACACAATGTTTTGTCTAAATTATTCTTTTTTTTTAAATGTCTTGATTTTGAGAGAGAGAGACAGAGAGTGAGCAGAGAGAGAGGAAACACAGAATCTGAAGCAGGCTCCAGGCTCTGAGCTGTGAGCACAGAGCCCGATGTGGGGCTCTAACCCACAGACTGTGAGATCATGACCTGAGCTGAAGTCAGACGCTTTACTGACTGAGCCATCCTGGGGCCCCTTGTCTAAATTATTCTTAAGCTTAGGCTTAGAAACAGACATTAAAATTTTTATGTTATATTATATCATATATTATATAAATATGTATACTATAAACTGTTTCTAAGGGGAAATTGTGAAATCTAACACAATTTCTATTCATTTCCTTCCATTCTATCAGTTTATTATAATTCAGTCTGGGTAGAATCAGCTCAATTTAACTGAATACAACTGCTTGCTCCCATCTTGGTCTACCTTCATACTAGTGCAAGGAAGTAAAACTCCAGCCCCACATAATGGCTCTCTGTTGTCAGTTTTTGCTGTAAATACCCTCCAACTTCTTCACTTACTCACTTGACCAGGTTTTTCTAGCTCTCATCCCATGGGCCTTTGATCTTTTGCCTTTGTATCCCAGTTCCTATTACTTGGTTTATGTCCCTGTTTGCTTTGACAACCGATTTGGACCAGTTTCTGTGTCCTGACAATTTCAGTCTATTCCACTAATCTCTTTATATGATCCATTCCATTTTTATGATGACTCTGCAACTCAACATAAGAGACACTTCAGCTAAAGACTAGTTCTAAAAGAGTCCTCTGAACTATGGAACTGTGCCTTGACCTCCCTATCAGTGTATAATGCACTATGTTGCAGAAAGTCAAAATGGTAGAGAAAGACCACTTCTACTGTGGACTAAAAAGACAGTGATGCTTCAACCCACTCACCACCCTGCTCCCTTGCATTCACTGTTTATAACCATAGCTTCTCCTGACCGGATAAAGCCAGAAAGACTAAACCAACCTGGAACTCCTTTCATGTGTACTGATGCAATTCCTAAAACACTCATTGGGAGAGGCAGGCACAGAACTGAGGGCCAGCACCAGTCCAAAGTGACTCAAAATAAATTACTTTCCAAATAGTTCAAAGAGATAAAGAAGGTAGACAGACTATATGGCTGGTAAAAATTTGGTGTCAAAGGCAGATGATGGATTTAAACCGCAGTCCACTGTATTTTTATGCTTTGAGTGACAGCATAAATGTCTTCCTGTTATTCTTGGCAAAGCAAAAAACTCAAATTTTGCCTGTGGTTTTTTCTCTTTCTTTTATTATATTTTAAACTGTAGTAATGCAGTATTTTCCAAAACTGAGAAAAAGTAAGTTATCTTCTCTATTGCTCTGGCCAAAGAATTATTCCTTTAGCTGTGTATTCTAAGACTCCTACAAACTAAGTTAATCTTAAGTTAATGCCCTCACTGCTCTCCCTAGGATATGACTTCCCAATGTGGTGATTTTTATTATTAAATATTTTTTCTGATTCATGTTTTCCTTTCTTCATTTCCAAAATTTCTACTCATACTTCTCTGAACTACATTCATCTATATTATGCTGTAATCATAACATGGACTATGACCTTCATATTAAGAAAGGCACTTAAGCATTTCCTACAGTTAATGTACTGAGAGTGAGGATATGTACATGTAAAAGGTAAGATGTTAAAGAATCCAAGTGAAGACTTCCCAAACCCTCAAGAAGTGATATCTGTTTAAGATAATCATTATTAGATGGTACCTTGAAAGGAAAATAAAATATCAAAGACAGCTTGGTGTATGAGTGAATTAGGACAGTTCCAACTTAATTATGATGAAGAGAGCAGACCATTAACTAAGTAGTCTTAGCATTTATTAGATCTTTATTGGATTCTTAAGCTATTATATAAGGTCTTTCCTCTCGTTCTGTTGAACCTTGAACATTTTCTACCCCTGTATGAGCTCTAGTTGTTGTTTAACTCAAAGTGCATCAGTAGTCATTCTTCTCCAGTAGTTGTACTTTGCCCAACCCTGTAGACTCTTGCCCTTAGCATGGGCAGCTTATGATTTGGCCAAAATTTCAATATAGACTTCTGGAGCTGACAAAGAGATCCATTTACCACTTCTATTCACCATTCTACTGGAGATCCCAACCAACTGACTAAGACAAGAAAAATAAATAAATGACATACATATTGGAAAGGAAGATATATCCATATAGTGTAATACTACACACAACATGGCTAAGCCTTAGAAACATTATACAGAGTTAAAGAAACCAGACACAAAGGAATCGATAGTGCTTAACTTTATGTAATAGTATTTGATTTTTATTAAACTGTTCTAAAACAGAGGTGCCTGGGTGGTTCAGTCAGTTAAGTGTCCCACTTTGGCTCAGGTCATGATCTCATGCTTTGTGTGTTTGAGCCCCGCATAGGGTTCTGTGCTGGCAGCACAGAACCTGGAGCCTGTTTCAGATTCTGTATCTCCCTCTCTCTCTGCCCCTACCCCGCTCATCCTCTGTCTCTCTCTGTCTCAAAAATAAATAAAAACTATAGACAAAAATTTTTAAAAATAAAAATAAAAAATAAACTGTTCTAAAACAGTTAAAACAAATCTATGGTTCTCAAGGGTGGAATAATGGGTGATTAACTGGGATTAACTGTAAAGAGGCAGGAACTATATCTCTGGCCTGATTAAAATGTTCTGTATCTTGGAAGAAATATGGGCTACAAGGGTCTATGCATTTGAGCAAACTCTTCAGCCCTTAAATCTCTACATATTACTTGATATAAATTATACTTTCATTTTAAGAAAGATTTATAATGAAAAAAACTCATACTATTATTTTGTTCTTTGATCCCATCTCTTCATAAAGGACTACCCCTTTTGTTTTCCAACTCCTGATGAGTACTTGAGAATAAAATTAAACTGCATTTGCTCACAAAACTAGTGACTACCCTTATTTAACTACAAGGATATATTGAGTACCAGTGCCAGGCATTATTATGTGTCCTGGAAATAGAGCAATGAATTTTTTCCCAAGGACCAGCCTAGAGTCATCTCCAAAGAAGGCAGTCTGACAGGGGCTGAAAAACAAGGGCAGAGGAGAGAGAGGTGCTTGCCAACCAACAGAACTCTTAAGGGAAGTCATTAAGGGAACTCTTGATAGTAAAGATTAGAGTTTTGATTATGAAGTAAAATTAGACAAAGGAATTACTGAAATAAATTTCATGAATAAAAAGTCACATTTGAGGTTGACCCCAAAAGTTATGGGAACTGCTCCAGATTTCACCCAAGAGGTGGGGAGCAGCAAACCCCAGAAAGACAACATTGTCTAGTAGTATGGGGAAAAAGTAAAGTCTCTCCTTGTGCTGCTGTTAGCATGGATGATGGTAGTTGACTTGCTTGTTTATTTTGCACTCTATTGAGATCCATTCATTAAACATAATAATTATTTTCTGTTCATTCCTTACAACAGCAATATTCAAGAAAACTCTCTGTAATCATGAAAATATTCTAAAGCTGAGCTGTCCAGTTTGGGAGCCACTCACCACATATGGCATTGAGCACTTGAAAAATGGGGCTCGAGTGACTGAGGGACTGGATTGTTAATTTTGTTTAGTTTTATTAATTTAAATTAGATAGCCACATGTGGCTAATGGCTACCTTATGAGGCAAGTTAGCCTCAAAAGTACACACGTACTGATTGATGTAGCTACAGCCCCTAATAGACCCTAAAGTCATTGAAGTTCTCTGTAAAATGTTGCCTTGACTCTAGAAAATGAATTAATACTTTTTTTCTTTTTGCAAATATACTTGACTTTATTGGATAGTACCCATTTTAACCTCTGGATCTCAGTTTCAGGGAAGCTTATGGCTTTCCTTTCCCCAATTTCCTGTAAAGCCACCGGGCCTCAATGCTAAGGAGTCAAACATCCTTATAACACTCATTGTTCCTTCAGCAATTCTTGTGTGTGCCTAAAATACTGGGTAAGCCATCAGTGATCAATGGGTACAGCCCCCACATTCATGGAATTTACTCCCTGCCTCTGAGGACTTTTGCCCTGAGAGCCCCAGGCAAAACCACATCATGTAATTCTATTTTGAACCTCAAGGGGATACTTGTATTCTTCTCCTGCTACTTCTTTATTCCTGCCCCTTTATTTTTCTTGGTATCCATATACTAGAGCTAGTCTTCATGGATTTTATTTTTCTTCACAGGGGTATAATCTTTTTTTTTTTATTGTTTATTTATTTATTGACTTAGAGAGAGAGAATCCCAAGCAGGCTCCACATTGTCAGCACAGAGCCCAATGCAGGGCTCTGTCTCTCAAAAACCTGAGATCATGACCTGAGCCAAAATCCAGAATCAGACGTTTATCCAACTGGGCCACCCAGGTGCCCTCACAGTGGTAAAACCTAAAGCAACATTTCTGCAGGCTTCTTGTTGAGCATTCAATTCATAAGACTATTAATTTTATATCAATTTGAAATTCAGTCATCAGAATGTTCAATAATCAGAAATCCTAGTGTGAAAAATTATTTGTTATTGGGGTGCCTGGGTGGCTTAGTCAGTTAAGCGTCCGACTTTCGCTTGGGTCATGATCTCGCGGTTCGTGGGTTCGAGCCCCGCGTCGGGCTCTGTGCTGACTGCCAGCTCAGGGCCTGGAGCCTGTTTCAGTCTGTGGCTCCCTCTCTCTCTGATCCTCCCCTGCTCACACTGTCTCTCTCTCTCTCTCTCTCTCTCTCTCTCTCTCTCTCTCTCTCCTAGAAATAAATAAAAATATTTTTAAAAAAATTTGTTATGATGATTACTTTATTTTAGGGGTATTATTTGCAAATTTTGTCAGCCCATGTATTTACCTCTAGATCAGTAAAGACGACCTGATGTGTAGGTTGGTTGATTCCTTGTGGACATAATATAATGCAGTAGATATAAGCAGGGTTCCCCGGGTTAAAATGTTTGGTTTCAAAACCCAATTCTACCTCTTAGTGAATGTGTGACCATAAATACGTTAGTGAGAGATATGCTTCATTTTTCCATCTATAAAACATAGAATCAAACATAGAATCACTTTCATAAAGTTAATGATGCATGCATCATTAAGATTCATGTAAAGGGACAAAAAGAGTGCAGAGCCCATAGTATACACTCCATCAGCACGAAGTATCATTTTATCACATGCTTCTTTTCTTCCATTTTAGTTTACTAAATTAGAAAAAAAAATAGGGGCGACTGGGTGGTTTAGTCGGTTAAGTGCCCAACTTTTGCTTAGGTCATGATCTCGCAGTTCATGGGTTCGAGCCCCGCGTTGGGCTCTGTGCTGGCTGCCAGCTCAGAGCCTGGAGCCTGTTTCAGTCTGCGACTCCCTCTCTCTCTGACCCTCCCCTGCTCACGCTGTCTCTCTCTCTCTCTCCTGGAAATAAATAAAACATTTAAAAAAAAAAAAGAAAAAAAAATCAACTCACAGTGTGTTAGGAATAAGAGCATTTGTTGACTCTCTCAGATAGTGACAGATATTCATATTCAACCCTGAACCCAAGGACACTGAGAAGATCTCTCACTGAAATCAGTCCTGTGTCAGTTCCCAAGTCAGTCAGCTTCATTTGAAATAGGCAAGAAAAAAGGCATCAACCTCTGAGAGTAAGGCAAATAACTTCCTCATTTTTGTTTCCATTTGGCTGTGGAAAGCATTTCTTAGTTCTCTTATACATATTATTTTGTTTTATTTTGCTTAGCCTTGTTTTTCTCAGTTCTTAACAAATCATCAATTTCCTTCGCCAGTGAGAGAAGGAAATCCCCAAAAGTGGAACAACTGAGATCTCTGTGAGTGACTATAGGGTCAACTTGTCTTCTTTTAAAAATCATAATGTTGAGGCAGCTGGGTGGCTCAGTTGGTTAAGTGACCAACTCTTGATTTCAGCTCAGGTCATGATCCCAAGATCAAGGGATCAAGCCCCACACTGGGTTCCACACTGAGCATGGAGACTGCTTAATACTTTTTTTCTCCCTCTGTCTCTGCCCTTCCCCTGCTTGTGCTCTCTCTCTAAAATAAAATAAAATAATTTTAAGAATCCTAATATCTTGGGGGTTCCTGGGTGGCTCAGTAGGTTAAGCATCAACTCAGGTTATGATCTCATGGTTCATGAATTCAAACTCCACATCAGGCTCTGTGTTGACAGCTCAGAGCCTAGGGCCTGCTTCAGATTCTGTCTCTCTCTCTCTCTCTCTCTCTCTCTTTGTCTCTCTCTCTCTCTCTGCCCCTCCCCTGTTCATGCTCTTTCTCTCTCAAAAATAAAATAAACATTTAAATTTTTTTAATCCTAATATCTCATCCTCAATAATGCAAACGGTGATAATACTGGCCCCACACCAACAGGTTCTGGTCATATAAACGCTGAGTATCTTACTGAAATATATCACCAGAGCAAGTATTTGGCAATTATAAAATTGGCATCATGGAATATCCAGTAAGCTATAACATCATTTCTCATTTCAGAACTTTGAAGTTGAGAACTTAAACTTGGAAGCCAAGGAATGTCCATGTGTGTAAGTTCTCAGCTCCCTGCACAGAGTGCTGAGAATACACATTCTGGTCACTGTGGTTAAATCACACCTCCTTCCACACTTCACTACCTCTGTACTGCTTCCATCAAGATCATGGAATTTTCTGCTGATCATTAGCCTCTCCAGAGAAATATAATAATCATTAAGATATGGAGAAACAGCATTCTCCAGCAAGTTTCAGTGAAGCTATTGTAGTTAATCTATGTGGTCATTTTGTGCTTTCCATGAACAATTAAAGCATTAGTGTTCTGCCTCAATGGTTGGGGATTTAGAAATGGAGATTCTAAAGAAACAAAGACTTAGACTCCTTGATGAGCCACTCGACCTGTGAGACTTTTCTGCATTCATACAGCAAGTCACATTTGTGTAATTATTTACTATTTCTCTTTCCCACTAGACTGGGAGGCCAGAAAGAACTGTGACTCTTTTGTTTGATGTTGTGTAGCCAGTGACTGGCAGAGTACCTTGCACATAGGTCTCAATTCACATTTCTTGAACATATAAATGAACAAGTGAGTAAGCCAGTCCAGATTGGAATAAAGAGTTAAGATAAAAATTTAATATGAAAACTAAGCTAACCTATTTCATGTGTCATAATTAATGAGGTGTCAAAAGCCTGATGTGCAATCATATTTCATTATTAACTTTCTATTTTATTGTTTCCTTTTTCCAAAATTCCAACATATGCATCATACTGTAACTAAGTTGTACATTGCTTCAGAAACCAAAGGTGAGACACATTTGTCAACAGCATAAACATAGGCAGAAAAATATTGGAACTCTACTTAAGCTAATAGTTCATAAAGGGAGATTCTCTGGGGCACCTGGGTGGCTTAGTCGGTTAAGCGTCCGACTTTCGCTTAGGTCATGATCTCGCGGTTCGTGGGTTCGAGCCCCGCGTCGGGCTCTGTGCTGACTGCCAGCTCAGAGCCTGGAGCCTGTTTCAGTCTGTGACTCCCTCTCTCTCTGACCCTCCCCTGCTCACGCTGTCTCTCTCTCTCTCTCTCTCCTAGAAATAAATAAAACATTTAAAAAAAAAAATTTAAAAAAAAAAAAGGGAGATTCTCTCTTGTATCAGAATTCCAGCTAACAAATGCAGAAGGAAGGGTAGAATTAGAAATCACCATTTTGTGGATAGAAGAGTGCTGATTCATAGGAGCACATGTACCCCAATATTCATACCAGTGCTATCAACAATAGCCAAATTATGGAAAGAGCCCAAATGCCCATCAACTGATGAATGGATAAAGAAGTTGTGCTATATATATACAATGGAACACTATTTGGCAATTAAAAAGAATGAAATTTTGACATTTACAACAACATGGATGGAACTGGAAAGTATTATGCTAAATGAACTAAGTCAGTCAGAGAAAGACAAATATCACATGTTTTCACTCATGTGAAAGTTGAGAAACTTAACAGAAGTCCATGAGAGAAGGGAAGGAGGAAAAAATAGTTACAAACAGAGAGGGAGGGTGGCAAACCCATAAGAGACCCATAAAATATAGAGAGCACACTGAGGGTTGATGGGGGTGGGGGTCAGGGAGGCAGGGAAAATGGATGATGGACATTGGGGGGGCACTGGTTGGGATGAGCACTGGGTGTTATAAGTGATGAATCGTGAGAACCTACTCTGGAAGCCAAGAGCACGCTATATACAATGTATGTTAGCTAACTTGACAATAAAACTGTATAAATAAATAAATAGATAAATAAATATTAAAAAGAAAATTTAGAAAAAACACTTTATCTGAATGGAAAAAAAAATCACCATTTTGCAAGCATCAATGAAATAGCAGATGTAACCAACAGTCATCAGTGGATACTAAAGTCATCAGATGCAAAACTTATGGAGAACTTTATACCGATGTCTCGGCTGTCAATACCAGAACCCATCGATCTTAACGTCACAAAAAGAAAAACAGACAGGCATGTCGTAGCTACTGGTGTGATACATAAAACATTCACAATATATCTGTCAGGCATTCTTGCCAAAAATCAAATCTGATTCTTGTCAAGCCTCTAGATCAAATTTCCAGCTTACAGGAACTGCAGGGGACAGAAGAACATGTTAGTGACACCACAGAATGCAATAAACAAATCCAGACCATAGGAAATCCTACACAATAAACAGACCAATTTCCTCCACAAATACATGACAAGAGGGTGAAAAAGCTATGGTTTGAAAGAGATTTAAAACATGTATCAATTGAATGTTCATGTAAACACTTTTTGTCCTTATCTGAACAAACTGTAAAACAACAGATTTTAAGCAATTATCAGGCAATCAAGAAGGTTTGAGTACTGGCTAAATACTTGATCATACTGAGGAATTATTTGTTAGTTAATTTAAGTATAAAATGGTATTAGTGGGAATCTTTTACAGATATCTGTTGAATTATTTATGGACAAAGGGTATGATACATAGGATTTGTTTCAAATTAATCTAGCTGCAGAAGGTAAGGAATGTACAGCTAAAAGATGTTTGGTCATATTTGATATTTATTGAGGTTGGGTGATACGTATATGTGGACATATTATAATGTTCTTGCTGCTTTCACCTATATTTTACTATTTCCATAATAAACAGTGTAAAATAAGGGAAAAACAAGCAGAAATGAATTTTTAAAACAATGCCGGATTGTGGTTGAGACTGCAGCTCTCTACTACTTATTAGCTGTGTAGCCACAGTAAATACTACAAAAAAAATCTTATTCCTCAATTTCTTCATCCATTCAGTGGGCATAATAATGGTACTTGCTTAACAAAAGTTGCCAGGATTCAATGAATCAATTCATGTAAATCACTTAGAACTGTGACAGATACACAGTTTATGCTAACAGATGTTAACTATTTAAAGAGAAGTCAGTTAAGCGTCAGATTCTTGCCTTTGGCTCAGGTCATGATCTCACAGTTCATGGCTTGGGGTTCCAAGCTTGAGATTCTCTCCCTCTTTTTCTGCCCCTCCCATATTCTCTCTCCCTGTCTCTCAAAATTAAAAAAAAAAAAAAAAGCTTTAAAAGAAATAAAAAAATAAACAGAAGTCATTCTAATCAGGAATTAATTTTGAAGCACAACTGGAAAACTTTCCAACTCAAATCATTTGGTCATAGCTTCCTAAAGTCTTGAAATGAGTATGATCTTGAGACCAAATGTGAGAATGGCAAAAGAAAATTGGGATTAGATCTGCAAAGGCGGGGAACATAGGTGTGTGTGGAGATACTTACCAGCTCTTTTCTGTGGTGCTCAAGAACCAAAGATAGGACAAGCTTCATAAAACTACAGCATTGTGAATCTAGCATGTACTTTCCCTTTCTTTTATCAAGGAGAAAACTAGGGCCCAGAGAGGTCAAATATCATCTTAAAAATCACATAGCTGGCATTTATACAGCCCATAGAATTCAGATCTCAAGATCCCAGTGAGGCAAGTTATGTGTTTCTTATATCCCCAACATTGCATCTGTAAGGAAAGTCCATTCACCCATGAATCTAATTATGACTAGAGTCACAAGCTATCTTATTCTGGCATTTCCCAAAATGTTGAGAAAGAGAGAATGGAATCAGTGTGGTGGGGCTGAGGAGGGTGGAGCAGACAGCAGAACATCACTCCCTGGTTAGTAGGAAACTGAATCATTCTCCACCACTCATCTCTTTGTTTTGCAGACTTAATTTCTAATTTTGTAGGTCAAACCCTATATGTTAGTGCCTATCATCTTTAGCTCTCTGGCTTCTCTTATGCCCAGTGAGACCCCTCTGAATGGTCACCCCAAGAACTCAATAATCACAGGGACGTGGATCATTTTTGACGTCTGTTTGGAGGCAGCTGAAATATTCATTTGCCTTGAAATAAAGGAAACATTTGTTCTATTTGAGAGTGTCCTCACTGTTTGTGGGGAACATCCAAAGTAAGCATATTCTTTCCCAAAAACAGTTTTCAAGAAGGGTGTATATTTCTTGTATTGCCAAGAACAAAGCTTTAATCTGTAAGGCACTTGAGAGCTAAAGTGTATTTCAGAAACATTTTAAACTTATCTGTTAACAGGTCATTTCTCCGTGGGAAATTTCAGTGGCTTAAATTGAAGAAATGTTCGCAAGGAAATTAAAAATTGAAGTCATTATTCAAAATATTGTCTTTAAAATGTACTGTTAATCAAAATGGCTCTCTACAAAGGTCAATCAATCCTTTTCATGTATCCTCACCATGTAAATTGTTGATGGGAAAGAAAACTATGAAGCAGTTACTGCTCTTAGAGACCATTTACACACAGGGAAACACTTCATAAACTAAGCAGCAATTTCAACAAAGTAGTTTCATGTCTTTAAAAATTTCTCTGTAGCAAATACACTTGCAAAAGAACCACTATTCTAGTAATGATTGAACCTACCTGTGGTTCCTGGACATCATGTCTTTCCATGTGCCTTTTCACATATTTGTAGCCATTCTTTGCTAAAATTTAATAAGAGGGAATTTCTTAAAGATTACTTGCAATGTGGAATCTGAAACCATATTAACAAACTTTTCATACTCTATTGCATTAAAATATATTTGTCTTCTTGTACTCTGAGAATATCTTTCACTCATGTCTGATTTTGTAACATCATACATTGGTAATTTGAAACATATTGGTTTACTCAATCACATTTATTAATATCACCAGTTTCATCAGAAAAACCTTTATGTCAAACTCCTGGTGGTGCACAAAATTTTCCAAGATTCTCATTTTCTTTCTAAACCTTTAATTTTATCATTGGCAACAGATACTTGTTTTCCCTGAAGTGACAAACTCACTTCACTTCTTTTTGAGAAAATGTCTGCCAAATACCTGAGTCTGAATAATCATAGTGTTAAAAAAAGAAACAACACACCCAAAATGGACTCACTTGTGCTAAGTTGATGTCGCCAAACTGAAACTTCCTGCCTAACTTAATTGCAGTTTTAGTCCCCGCCCAGAAATATAATTTTAGCTAGTCAGTCTGGGATTCCCTGCAGCAACAGTTGAATAATCCATTTAATAGACCCTTTTGTCTCCCTCAAAAACATGTCCTGGCCCAAAATAATCCTTTTTTTAAAATTTATGACATCCTTGTCCCACACTTCCTCTGCCTTTAAATATTTTTCCTTTTCTGTAGCTCTTCCAAGCTCTCCCTTCTGTTTACTAGATGAGATGTTGCCTGATTCATGAATCCTTTCATAAAGCCAATTTGATCTTTAAATTTACACAGATGAATTTTGTTTAACAATAGTGTGCCATTCCTTCCTTCAAGTAAAAAAAAAAAGTTTCATGAATAAAGGTGGAGAGTTCAGCTCAAAACTCAAATAATAATATGTGTGCTTTTCCTTAAACATAATAAGCCATCATATTTCATTATCTAGAGAAAAGTGCTTTGTGTGTGCTTCCCATTCCATTACACAGACTATTAAAAGGACACATACTAGCTTTGTCTGTTTTATTTGTCTTTTACTATGTGTATGGTGGTGAAAAATACAGTATAGGATCACTGCATTGATTATGTTAAAGAACTAGCAGTTTTACCCACCGATGCTTTTGCACCATAAATGCATTATTATGAAGATCATTTTGACCTTATGGACCCCCTGATTGGGTCTCAGAGGCCTACAACTCATCTGTTGGTGACACCGAAAACTGTTGCCCTATAGCATACTACTTCTGGCAGACTATAATCTGAAGTGAAAAAAATAAAAGGAATAAAGACTACAGGAGAGGCAAGGAGGAAAATGTTCTTAAAAAGAACTTAATTCCTACTTGGGTTCTATTAAAAGTGACTTTTAATGAAAGATAGAAGAGAATATCTTCAGGGAAGGCTACAAACTGATCCTATAGTCTAGCGGTAAATGAAGAAAAGAAATGAATAAAAATCTAATACAAAATGAGAAATTATATTAAATACAATAAAAGCATTTTGCATCTGAAATGTGAAAAATACATTTGGAATATCCATATTATTATTTCCTTTCTACCATGGGAATAACCTTGATTAGACAATTTCTAGTCAATCTAGGAATGACTTTAAGTTTTTGTAGAGTATTCAAGAATGATCATACTTTTTTGTAGTATTGCACATTAGCATTTCAAAGAAGTGTAAAATCTGTGCTTTCAATTTACTGGCATTGGATAGCAACTTTATTAGTAACCTCATAATTGGAGGGAAGTTTCCACCAAAGTAATGTAACAGATAAAGTCAAGTTAGGTGCAAATATAACTAGTTTGATACAATAGGCATGTGGGCCAATTGGAAAGAACATTTTTGTACAGTGATGTATCAAATATTCATCAAGAAAAGTTGGTTTTGAAAAGAATTCTCTGATGAACCTTTTTTGGGCAGATAATCACTTCCTATTTCTTTAAACCTTTACTGGTTGTCTTTTTCTAAGCATAAAACTAAAGTCTTTCCCTTGTAGGACATGTGGAAAGTGTTTTACATTTTTTCTTGGAGATAAAGGGTAAGGGAAGACAATAGGAAAATCATCCTGAATGCCATGTTACCATTTTGTAACTTATGGGATTTTTTTAGAGAAAAATACACATTCACTATAAACAATTGTGAAGATTTAAAATTTACTAATAAAGGTTGACATAAAGAAATAGGAATCATTAAAAAAAAATGGAAACCACTGTTATACTTCTCTTTCTCCTTCCCTCCCTCTCATTAAACCAGTTAAGCAGTTAAGTAGTCTGAACTGAGTAGAAATAAAAGCACAAAAGTGTTTTATATATTTTTTTGCTCATTATTGCCTTTACTAAGGCTAGGCTGCAGCTTTATTTCCTATCTCATCCTGATATATAGAAGATGACACAAAGCTTTACCATTTTAATCCCATAGCTGGTATGGACTTCAGAGCCTCTTGCCCTCCCCCACCGTCAGGTCTAGCCCCTGGGCCTGGACTCTACTGGAGAGAGTCATGCCTCCTTCACCATTTTCCACTCCTTCCCAACTATGGTCATTGCTAATGTTCATTCACTGTGTTTTTCTCCTTCTTGCTTTCTCTTTCTCCATATGAAAAGGTTGACATTATCTAGGTATTTTTTTATGTCCACAAAAAATTTTTGATGGGGCACCTGGATGGCTCTCATAGTTCATGAGTTCAAGTCCCAGTGTTGGGCTCTGTGCTAAAAGCTTGGAGCCTGGAGCCTGCTTCAGATTCTGTATCTCCCTCTCTCTCACTGCCCTTCCCCCACTTGCTTTCTCTCTCTTTCAAAAATAAAGAAACATTAAAAATGTTTTTCAATTCTTTGAGCATAATTTTAATGCCTGCATATTAAACTGTCATATGGTTATTCTATACCTTTCCATTATTGGTGTATTCAATTTATTTTTATAAATAAGGTTTCCATACATCAGATTTTTTTTAAACATGCACACTTCGTGCATATTGAAACCCCATAACGCCCTTCTGTAAACCACCACTTCCCTATAGAATTCCAATGTGGCTGCAAAGGTTTGTGTTGTTGAGTGTTGTGTAAAAAAGAACTTGGCTGGTGTTTGTCCCTGGTTCTTGGGATGCAGCCTCCAAACACTTGGAATTTCCTTAGTGATAGGAGTCTCTTGTTATTCATGATGGACCCCTGAGTTTATGCTATCAAGGTGACTTATGGTGGGCCTCTAAATGGTTTCTGGCCATGCCAGGAAGACCAACTATGTCACCAGACTGTTGTAGGAAGGGAAGAGAGGCTAGAGATCTAGTTCAATCACATGGCCAATGATTCAATTAATCATGCCTATATAAAGGAAACCCCAATAAAATTCTGGACACAGAAACTCAACTGAGCTTCCTTGTTTGTGATACACATCAATACAGGGAGGCATTTCTATAGTGTTCAATGCAGCAGAGACATCAAAAGTGACGTTCAGTGCAATTGTCACCATTTAGACCCCAAGACCTGGCCTCTACTGCCACCTGCTTATACTCACTAACTTTTGTCTCACATTTTCCTCTAAACTCTCCTTTCCAGCTTTCCCTTTAACGCACTAAATAAAACCTGAAACCAACCCCCAGTCGATGGCGACTGCCCTAACAAGACCTCTCCCAGGTTGAGCTAACCAGACTCACATCTGCTTAGATGGACCAAGGAGTGACCTCTGGCATGACCTACAATTACCTTTACCTCATTATAATACTAAAATCTCTGCCCAAGGAGGAGCCTTAGCCTTGTTTACTTAACACACAATGTATGTCTAAGCATGTTTCCTCAAGACACATGCATGACCTTATGGCCTCTACATGGGACGACAAAGCTTCCCTATCTAAATATTCATCCTAACCCTAAACAAAAGAAACCCATTCACCCTCTCTTGGAGTGTCACAGCGTTGGAAGCCATTCCCTGTGATCTCCTTATTGGCTGGAAATACAAGTTTATGTTGTACAACAACTCAATCTGGTACAGTTTCTGACTCAAGAAGCGAAGTCATGTTGGTTCTGTTACACAACATGTCCATTGCTTTAGATATACTAATTATGAAGATCTTGGCCAAGCTTAGCAAGAAAAATTTTAAGTAGAGGTAAAAAAAAAAAAAGTTGAGAAGCATTTGAGAATCAAAGTTGGATAGTATGACTCATTTTTCCTAGAATCTCAGCTGAAGGGGAGAAGGTAGAATGGTAGAGAGACAGAGGGCTAAGGAAGGGGCTTTAAATGGAGAGCCATGCATGCTTATATGCTGACTAGAAGGAAACAATTGAGAAAAAATACAAAAGGTAGACGATGTTTGATGAATCAAATTTCTAAAGAGGACATTGAGACAAGGTCCAGGTTAGTTGAATTGGTTAAGCAAAGGGGGCAGGACAACTCTCCTCTGAGACAGTTGAATGCCTTTCTCTGTAAGTGGTCATCAGATTGAGTTTATTCACTGCCATTAAATAGATTACTTAACCCAGTCCAGGAGAGCAGAACTCAATGCCTGGCTACAAGGACAGAGAGTTATTGTAAAAGAGGACTTCAGCTGACTCTATTTTGACCTCATCTTTTCTAATTTCTTCTTTCCAGATTGCCTCTGGGCTCAGGCAGAAGACCCTGAGGGCAAAGCATCCCAATAGGTAAGAAAACTACCCCCTGCCCTGAGCCAGCAAGATGCCATCAGTGATTGACTCCATCACAGTGACTGATTTGACTTTCATTGCCTACTTGCAGGCACCCACTCACCTTTGCCCCACATTTTTCTTACATAAACCTGGAAGAATTTTCAGCACGTTGGAGAGTCTTCCAGCCTATAGTTGGCTATTTTCCTAGTGTTGGCTTCACTGAAATAAATTCTTTTTTTGCCACCCCTTGTTTCTCTGCCTTTGGATTTTGTCAGTGGTGAGCATCAAAACCTGGTCTGGGACCCCAGAAGCCAGGTGCTCTTACACCCTTGTGCCCCCACTACAATTTTAGTTGTTACCTATGGCCCACTCAGTCAGATGAGGTGACGTGTGCATCCTCCTAGGTCTGGAGTCTCAACATATCCAGGACAGTTCTGATGGTCTCTCCCCACCAAACTAATTCCAAGTTGCTTAGGGCCACCGGGACATTTGTTTTTCTTTGTTGGATTCTACTGAGCAGGGGGAGCATTAAAGCAAATTATCCAGCTGATACCTATCCCCCCTGCGAAGCTGTATTCTACTAATTTTCCTGGGGAATGTCCGTTCTTTGTGTGTGTTCTATCTGGGATAGGCAGGACTAGGAACTCATTCTCTTGGTACATGGAATCTTGTTTTAAAGGCCCACTGGAAATAGTCTTGGAAAACACTGTGATCAGTTAAGTGTAAATGAATCAGAAATCTAAGGATTGGATTTTCCTGGAAACATAAATGGGCTGAAAAATGAAGGGAGGGAAAAATTTCCACCCAAGTTCCTTAAGAAAGCATCGGAATGTGTTGGCCAAAAAATGACAACCTGTTTTTCCAACACTCAAATGCTAGTTGAATTCTCTGCCTTTCTTTCTCAGGCACCTGACAAAAGTGTTTGATAGTCAGCTGCTTCCCTCTACCCTGAAGTAGGACTCTATTAATTCAGTTCACTAGGTCCAGTCTTTCTTCCCATTACATGAACTACAGGGGCACCTTGAGTGAAGCAGGGAGAAGCAGGCAGCCTGATGAGACGTTGTTCACCGGCTTCTCAAAGGGCCTGTGCAAGATGGTGTTACCTCCCAAAGTGAACAGGAAGAAGCTTCCATCCATGATAAAGCCTGTTTTTCTTGAAGTAAGGGGGCGCAAGATGTGCCCTTGGCCTGTGAGTTCACTGGTGCCATTCATCCTATTGAGAATAAGATCCTTCCTTTCCCAGATACCATAATCATGGGAAAAAGAACAGTTGTGTTCTGAGCTTGAGGAACTATGTGTATCAGTTAGGTTTTGTGACATAACAAACTATACCAAACGTAGTACCTTAAAAGAGCAAAGATTTATTATTTTTCAATACTGATGGTTTCTCAATCCTATGGGTTGCCTGAGAAGTTCTCCAGGTCTGGGATGGCTTAGCTGGAGCTTGATGGCCTAGGATGACTCCACTTACATCTCCAGGTTGTGGGTAATGTCTTTCGTCTAGTCTTCCATGTTCATATGTTCCAAATTATGTATATTAGGCATCTAGTGATTTTTTTTATATAGGGAACAATTTTTGACTCACATAATTTTTCTTTAATGTTTATGTAATTAGATTCATGATGCACATAGTTTTGTATTCCAATTTTATTAAAAATTACATTGATAAAGTTTCCTCCATCTTTGAAAATTCTCCAAAACAAAATTTTCATAGTTGCATAGGATTCCTTGGTTTTAGGTATGCCTCATACCTGAGTTGACCATTTTTCTTTTGTTGATACTTACATTATTCCTATGTTTCACTGTATAAATAACATTGCGATGAAAGCCTTTGTAAACAAGATTTTGAGTGTGTCTCTATCTCTTTTAGATCTTTTGAAGTAGGATTGTGGTGTCATAAAATAGGAACTCTTCCAAAGGTCTAGCTTTATGCCTCCTAATTTTGTGATAGGAGGTCCAAACATGTCCCCACAGCATTGAATGACAGCATCCCATGCTGCTGGGAACACATGTTTTGATGAGCAAAAAAATGAAAATGAAAATGAAAAAAGGTAGGGAGAGCTATGTAGTAATTTTCATCATTTTGATTATTGGTCAGTTTGAACACTTAGAATATATTTACTGAATTTTTTTCCCAGTAAATTGTGTCTTCATGACCTTTGAATTTTTTTAAGTTTATTTATTTTTGAGATAGAGAGAGTGGCAGAGAGAGGGAGAGAAAGATTCTCAAGCAGGTTCTGGGCTGTTAGTGACAAGCCTGATGTGGGGCTCAATTCCATGAACTGTGAGATCATGACCTGAGCTGAAATCAAGTGTCAGACTCATAAACAACTGAGCTACCCAGGTATCCCTCCATTGTTTTTAGACTCAGATCTTTTTCTTTTCAGAGGTCAGAAATTTGCTCATATTTTCTGCTGTGATTTTTAAAAAACATTTATCTCTTTAATCCAACCTAAATTTCTGTTGCCATTCCCTGAATATTTTTGCCTGTACTCTCTGTTGTCCAATCCATACCTTCCCCAGAGTCTTGTAATGCATCCCATATCATTAAACCAATTTATCATATCTGATTGTCTACTCCGTGTCTCTCCTTAAACACCTGCATAATTAATGTATAAAACAAGCCTCCTTTTCCTCTATACAATTCTTGCTCCCCATCATCCCATGATTCCATTTTACATAATGACACACACATTCTTCTATTTGCTCATGACTTCTCTCTTCTTCTCACACAACCACATCTAATCCATTCAGCTAATACAGAAGCCCTACACTGAAAACAGAATCCAACCACTGTTCCTATCCACACTGCTCCACTCTGGTCCAACTCCATCACCTCCTGCCTCAGTTATTACAACCATCTCTTAACTGGTCTGTGGACTTTTGCATTAGGCTAACTTCAGACCACTCTCAAAACAGCATCAGGAAAAAAAAAAAAAAAAAACAGCATCAGAATGGTATGTTAAATGTGTCCTTCCTCAGCCCAAAGCTCCCAATGGCTTCCCTTATGCATAGAATGGTGATGTCCCTATACTCGCTTATGGCATCCCCCTCTTAGCTCTCCTAATGCTTGACCCAGTCTCTCACTTATGCCCAACTATAGTGGTCTCCTCCATGGTCTTTGAGAAGTGCAAGCATGTTCTGGCCTTAGAGCATTTACACTTGCTCTTCCCTCTACTGGAAGTGACCCTTGGCCAGGTAGATGCATGGCTCTCACTGTCACTCCCTTATAGGTCTTTGCTTAAATACCACTTTTGCACTGAAAGTATTTGCTGTCCACACTATTTAAAATTGCAAATGACACTCCTCTTATGCCCCAAATTTCTGCCCCTGCTTTTACCTTGTTTCACTTTGTAACACTTTGAACTACACGGTGTACTACCATATGTATTCATTTACTTGTTTATTGTCCATTTCCCTATACTAGGAGACCATGAGAGCAATAATGTTCCTTTGTTTCACTGATAAATCTTCAGTCTCCTATGTTTTTATACTTCTACTTTATACTTCTTTGAGGGTTTCATTCCTTAATGCTGGTGGGGGGGACCTCCAGGTGTTTAAGTAGATCATAGTTTTGAGAGTCATTTTTTGTTTGATTTCATTGAATGTAATTGAGTTTATATGTTTTCTACTTTTGAAATTTGGTAATATAAAAGGCCAGAAAAATTATTATGCAATGTTCTGTGCCCTACATTTTACAAAGAGTCTTTTAAAAATAAACATTTGGTGTTATAGTGCCAAGAATATTACAGATTTTTCATATTTAAAGCCTTCCATGGGGGAATCTTAAGTCCTTTTGCATCACTTCTCAAATTTTACTATATAATAGGATGTAATAAACTGTGTGTTATAACTGTTTATGGACTTTCCTCTTCTTTTCCCATTTCCCATCACAAGAATTCATTCTATTTTTTTTTTAATGTTTTATTTATTTCTAGGAGAGAGACAGAGACAGCATGAGCAGGGGAGGGTCAAAGAGAGAGGGAGTCACAGATTGAAACAGGCTCCAGGCTCTGCACGGGCAGTCAGCACAGAGCCCGACGCGAGGCTTGAACCCACGAACCACGAGATCATGACCTAAGGGAAAGTCGGACACTCAACCGACTAAGCCACCCAGGCGCCCCCACAAGAATTCATTCTAAATGCAATAATCTATTCTAAAATTTACCATCTAAATGTAAACACTGTATAACTAGTCTCCCCAACCCCTCCCAAATTTCCACATCTCTAGAAGGAGAACATATAAAATTAAGGCCTATTTTTTAGCAGATTTTCTTCAGTGGGAAGGTGGGAAATTCTTGTTTTGTTTTACAAAAACTTGGCATAACTATTTGCTGTAATGTTAAAGAAGTTTTCTTATTAATTAAAAACCAAGGTTAAAATTACTAAATGAGGGAAACCTGGGTGGCTCAGTTAGTTAAGTGTCCGACTCCAGCTCACATCATGATCTCATGGTTTGTGAGTTCAAGCCTGGTGTTGGGCTCTGTGTTGACAGCTCAGAGCCTGGAGCTGCTTCAGATTCTGTGTCCCCTACCCACCCTCCCCCTCCCCCCCTGCCCCACTAGTGCTCTGTTTCTCTTTCTCTCTCTCTCTCTCTCTCTCTCTCTCTCTCAAAAGTAAACGAGTATTTAATTTTTAAATTAAAAACAAGTAAATAAAATTACTAAATGAAATAAGACACACAGTAGAACTAAGCTCTAACGTACATGCCATGGCTACTGCCAATGTGCTGCTTTCCAGTTGGTGTTTCCATTAGATACGGTTTTCCACTGGCCATTAGCTTTAGTCTTGCATATTAATCAAAATGCTAGATAATAAAAGAATCAGAACAGTTTCTGCTCATCCTAACCATGCCCCTTCTATTTTGAAACATGTCCAAAGAAGAAGAAAAAAGAAGAAGAAGGAAGGAAGGAAGGAAGGAAGGAAGGAAGGAAGGAAGGAAGGAAAGGAAGGAAAGGAAGGAAGGAAGGAAGGAAGGAAGGAAGGAAGGAAGGAAGAAAGAAAGAAAGAAAGAAAGAAAGAAAGAAAGAAAGAAAGAAAGAAAGAAAGAAAGAAAGAAAGAAAGAAAGAAAGAAAGAAAGAGAAAGAAAGAAGGGGGGGGTGTGGAACATGGGAAGGGAGAAAGACAAGGTTTCTTTGGGACACTTAGTTTATAAACATAGGAAAGGCGGACTTTTGAAAGTTTTCATTAATAAGAAACCAAATACACCCACAACTGCCTTCCTGCTCCTTAAAAAAATGTTTTAACGTGTATTCATTTTTGAGACACAGAGAGATACAGAGTGTGGGGGCGAGGAGCAAAGAGAGAAGGAGACACAGAATTCGAAGCAGACTCGAGGCTCTGTGCTGACAGCTCAATGTGGGGCTCAAACCCACAAACTGTGAGATCATGACCTGAGCCAAAGTCGGACCAATGGAGCCGCCCAAGGGCCCAAGCCTTCCTGCTCCCCCAAAGATCCACCAGTCAACCCCAAAAGTGGTGTTTCTTCAGCTCCTTTGTTGCAGTCTTGAGACTCACCATGAAGTAATGTTAAAAACTATTTTACCAAAAAATCTATGAAGAATTTTCTAACAAATCTATGTTACCATAGATGTGTACTATAAAATTACAGCCATGAAAACTGTTCCTCTGGAAAAATAAGCCCTAATACTAAGTCTTACTGGCCATTTCAAACTTCTCCCTGTAATAATGCTTGGTACTTACTTGTTTATCTAGTCAAACAGATTATCAATAATGACACCAAAGATGTAAGCAAGATTTATGAGAGAATAACTTTAAACTAAGGAACTTTTTTCCACCTTTTATCCACAAATTGGGAAAATACTTTCATTGTTCAATTGATGACTTTATTGATTAGCAAAAGCTTTCCTAAAATTAAATCTCACTTAGTTGTGTATTTCTATCAGTAAGGATTTTGTTTGCATGTGACAAAAACTTAAAACAGAATGTTAGAAGTTTATTTGTTTATGAATACAGTCCAGAGGTGGACACCAAGTCAGTTCTGTGACCATCGAGGCTCTCAGCGTAGGGCTTCTACCTCATTGTCCAGTCTGCAATTACCATGCCGACCATAGGAAAGAGGGAAAAGAAAACAAAGAAAGTCTCTCAATTTACTGATGCCTCCAAGAATTTGCACATGGACCATGATAAGGGCAGCAGGGAAATGTAGTCCTCACTCCAAGCAGCCATGTACTCAGCTAAAATTTGAGGATTCTGTTTTTATAGAAGAAAATGCTGCACCATTTGATACATTAAAGTACATATATGAAATTGTTAGAGAAAATAAGGTAGACAAAAAATTGAGGGAGAATGGCCAGCCAGAAATGCTTGTATCTTGGGAAGTGCAATCAGATGTTTTAGTAGGAACCTCTGAGTATCTCCAAAGCACTGTTCAGAGAAAGGAGCTTACTGACCTCCTCATCTCTGCTTGTTGCCCGCCTTCTCCAACCCACATTAAGGGTTGGGGGAGGCATTCAATGAGAAAAAGAAGGAACATACCCTACTTGTTCATGGAGGTGGCCACACCAACACCAGTCCTAGCCTGGGGAGGAGAAAGCTGTGATTTTCATGTAATATCTTACATGAAATTGGTCATTTTTAAAAGTGTATTTATTTTGAGAGGGGGGAGGGGCAGAGAGAGAGAGAGAGGGAGAAAGAGAATATTAACCAGGCTTTGTATTATCAGAACAGAGCCTGATGCAGGGCTTAGACCCCAAATTGGAGATCATGACCTGAGCCAAAATCCAGAGTCAGACATTTAACTGACTGAACCACCCAGAAGCCCTAAAATTGGACAGTTTTAATTACTAAGTTGTGACAGTAAAAGTGATTATACAAGAGATCAGAAATGTTACAGATGCACTTGAGGATTTTATCCAGGATCAGGGAAAGGGCTTGTCTTCTGAATAAAGTTTAAAGGAATAATGAGAAAGAAAAGCAGGGATCATTTATGATTATATCCTGTGAGCATTACTTGTACAAAGCAGGGGTTACAAGAACTCCCTAGCAGGATTTTTCATGAAGATCATACATTAAAAACAAAAAGAATGTAAGAAAGTGGCAGAGAACAAGGCTTAGAGAGGCACTAAATAAACATTGGTTTCCTTCCCTTCACTCCTGTTATTCTTTCCACAACTATGCATCGAATTCATGCTACTTGCTAATTACAGTTTTCAGAATAAAGACATAGGAGGGGTAAAACATCAGAGTTAACAGTAGATGTGGATTTGAAAAAGAAAAATCTTTATCTCAGGCCTCTGGTCTAAAGGGAATTCAATCGCTTCTTCTTGTCTAGAAAGAATTTGAGGTATCTGCCTCACTACTACCTGGGGGGAGCTGTTGGAATTTTAGATGCAATTCCCAGGAGTGACTCCAGCATTTGAAACGTGGAATTTTAACCTCATTTTATTAACAGTCATCCTATAACCTATCTGTTGAGTTGTGAGCTCATGTTATTTATCTTTTAAAAGGTAATGCCAACCCAAATGCGTACACACACAGATAATGAAATAAAGAGTCTGAAACCATTTCCTAGGGATACTGGGCTAGACAGAGGCCTCTTTCCATGTTCTCACCTAAAGGTATAAATTTCCATGTTCTCCATTAACATGGTGAATTTCACTTGCCTTTTCTGCTTTTCCAGTTATAATGGCTGGTGCCTACAAGTTTTATCTTTAGTGACACCTAGTGGCTACATATTGTAATGAGAATACCTCCCCTTTGATCCTTTCCAGAGCTGAAATCACCCCCCAAGATGAGTTAGGAACTTGGGATTTGTTTTTCACTTTTAACCTCCTTGTCAAATAGTCATGTGAGAAAAATGTCTTTGTATCATAGAAATTCATATTCTCCCACTTTTGACTTGTAAAATAGAATATTTGTGCTCCCACATCATTGATAGAAGAGAGGTACTAAGTGCTTTCAAGGGGCTGTAACTGTAAAGCAGATTCCTTTCCTACTTAGGAAACTATGAAGGTGTTACAAATTAACACTATGGAGAAAAGCAAAGAAACAATGCCAGAACTTTCCATTCCCTTTCCCTGGTTGGAGCAGAGACATACTATGGAGATTTTTAGAGGAAGAAATCCAATGATTCATATTTTTCTGTCTGGTTTGAACTTGTAATTATTTAGAAGCAAATGAAAACCAGAATTTGGCATTCCAGATTTGAAAGCCATTTCAAAATAATTTTATAACAGATCCAATTGTGGTTCGACAGAAATTTATCTTACTCTTGTCTTTTGTTTTCTCTCAACCCATAGATTACAAAAAATTGGACAGAGTTAAATGAATTCCCAGAGAACAGAGGAATCTAATCCATTATGACTTTCTTCTTTCTTCCTAACTTTTACGTAGAAAAAAAGCACAAAAATAATATAGCATATACTCGTGTGTCCCTATTTTCTTTAATAAAATAAGGAAATATTATGGGAAAAGTTGATCTTATTTTTTTCCTTCATTCCAATCCATTCCCCATCACTATCATGCATATAGTATTTATTCTCCCAGCCAATGTTTTGTAGAAGCAATTTGCTCTCTATATATGTACCCATCAAATATATTATTCAGTGTGTGTTTTAATTATATAAATATTATTGTATTGTAGGTATCATTCTATACTTTGTTTTTTATAGCTATCCATGTATGGTTATACAATCTTAGTCCTTTATTTGAACTGCTGAATTCCATTGTATAAAGAGATCACAGTTTATTTGTCCATTCTCTTAACTGTAAGACATTTTTTTCCAACAGTTTTTTTTTTTCCTGTTGGAAACAATACTGTGCAAGTACTTTTGTAATGGTGGAGTAAGGATTTCTAAAACTCTGTTCCTACATAAAAGTGATGAGAACACTGGCAAAATTGTCAAAATCAACTTCTTTTCAGAATTTGGGGAACCAGTCAAAGGTTTCCAACCATCTAAGGAGTGCTTACTTAAAGGAAAAAAAAAAGGATAAAAACTCACAACAGTAAAACCACAGTGGCTGTGAAAATCAGCAGCCAAGACACTGGGAGAAAGGGCAGTATAGCTTCCCCCTAATTCCACCAAATAATCACCACTGTTTGACTTGTTTGTTGTCCCCCTGAAAAATACCATTCACAAGGGCTTGTCTTTACCTGACTCAGGCTCCTTCAGTACAAGCATCCCTATATTTATAGCAGTAAACACATATACTAAGGAAGCAAAAAGGGGAAATGTAGGTGGTTCAGCGGGTTGATGTCAACTCTTGATTTCGACTCAGGTCATGATCCCAGGATCGTGAGATGGAGCCCTGCATTGGGCTCTACACTGGGCATGGAACCTGCTTAAGATTCTGTCTCTTTCTGTCTCTAAAATAAATTTTAAAAAAATAGGGGTGCCTGGGGAGCTCAGTCAGTCAAGCATCCAACATGTAATTTTGGCTCAGGTCATGATCTCGTGGCCAATGGGTTTGAACACTCTGCTGGGCTTTGTGCTGACAGCAGGGAGCCTGTTTGGGATACTCTGTCTCCCTCTCTCTCAAAAATAAATAAATAAATACATAAACTTTTTTTAAACAAAATAAAAAATAAATAAATTTAAAAAAAAAGAATGCAACAAGATCTCAAATCAACAACTTTCTACTCTAAAAACTAGAGAGAAAAAAAAGCAAATGTAATTCAAAATTGAAACGTTTATTAGGGAATACTCTGAACAACTGCATGACAATAAACTAAATAACGTAGGTGCAATGGACAGATTTTCAGAGAGATACAAACTATCAAACCTTCTCAAAAAGTAGAGGAAAAATGGATTGGATACAATTATAACAAGAGATTAAATTATTAATCAAAAACCTTCCTGCAAAGAAAAATCTCAAGACCAGATGGCTTTCTTGGAGAACTCTACCAAGTGTTTAAAGACAAATCAACATCAGTTCTTTATAAACTCTTCTTAAAAAACAAAAACAAAAACCAAGAGGATTGAACACTGTCTACTTTATTCTGTAAACCCAGTATTACTCTGAAAGCAACATCAGGCAAAGGTAATTCAAGAAGAGAAAACTAGAGATCAATAACTCTTATAAGCATAGATGTTAAAATCCTCAACAAAATAGTAGCAAACTGAATCTGGTGACATATAGAAAGGATTATATCCCATGATCAAGTGGAATTTATTTTATAAATGCCATGTTGATTTATCATCCAAAAATTAATTAATGCAAAACACCATATTAATATAATAAAGGACGAAAATCTTATGAGCACCTCAGTAAATGCAGAAAAACATTTGACAAAACTTAATATTCTTTTCATGATTAAAAAAAAACATTTAAATAACTAAGAATAGAAGGGGGCTTCCTCAACCTAATAAAAAAGAATCTTTGAAAACCCACAGCTAACACCATACTTAGTAGTAAAAAATTAAATCCCCTCACTACTTCTATCTGTATCTACAAGGTCAACATTGTACTGGAGGTTTTAACCAGGATAATTAGGCAAGAAAAAACAAAGGTATCCAGACTGGAAAGAAAAAAGGAAACCATTTTCACTTGCAGATAAAAAATCTTGTATATAAAAATCACTTGTATTTTTACACATTAGCAGTGAACAATCCAAAAATGGCATTAAGAAAAATCAATTTCCTTCAGAATCACATTAACAAGGATAAATATTTAGGTGTAAATTTAACTCGAGAAATGCAAGGCTTGTAGACTGAAAACCACAGAACAATGTGAGATAAGTAAATGAAAGATACATGTTCATGTATCAGAACTTAATATCATTCAATTGATGAACATTCCCCAAACTGATCTAAGGATCTGATGCAATCTTTACCAAAATCCCCACTGTATTCATTGTAGGAATTGACAAGTTGATCCTAAAATGCATATAGAAATGGAAAAAACTCAGAATGGCCAAGACAATCTTGAAAGAGGAGATCAAGTTTGAATGACTCACACTTAGTGATTTTAAAGCTTACTAAAAAGTTACAGTAATCACGACAGTGTGGTACTGACATAGGGTAGATGTATATACAGATCAATAGGATAGAACCAAATCCAGAAATAAATAAACCCTTACCATTTAGTCAATTTGTTTTCAATAAGAATCCCAAGGCAATTCAGTAGGGGGAAAAATAGTCTTTTTAAGAATTGGTAGAGATTGGTACCCCTGGGTGGCTTAGTCGGCTAAGCGTCCGGCTTTCGCTTAGGTCATGATCTCGCGGTTCATGGGTTTGGGCCCCGCGTCGAGCTCTGTGCTGACTGCCAGCTCAGAGCCTGGAGCCTGTTTCAGAGTCTGTCACTCCCTCTCTCTCTGACCCTCCCCTGCTCACGCTGTCTCTCTCTCTCTCTCCTAGAAATAAATAAAACATTAAAAAGAGGAAGGAAGGAAGGAAGGAAGGGAGGGAGGAAGGGAGGGAGGGAGGGAGGGAGGGAGGGAGGAGGGAGGGAGGGAGGAAGGAAGGAAGGAAGGAAAGAAAGAAAGAAAGAAATGGTAGAGACTGGGGCACCTGGGTAGCTGAGTTGGTTAAGCATCTCTTCAGTTCAGTTGATCCTACAGTTTGTCGGTGCGAGCCCCACATCAGGCTCTGTGCTGACAGCTCAGAGCCTGGAGCCTGCTTTAGATTCTGTCTCCTTCTGCTCCAACCCCACTCGTGCTCTGTCTCTCCCTGTCTCTCAAAAAATAAATAAATGTTAAAAATTTTTAAAAAAGAAATGGTAGAGATAAGTAGGTGTTGCACATGCAAAAGAATAAAGATAAACTCATATTTTTAGATCATATGCTAAAACTAACTCAAAATGCATCAATGACATAAATGTAAGACCTAAAACTGTAAAACTCTTAGAAGAAAATATAGGTTTAAATCTTACAATGTAATTGGTTTAAGCAATTTTTTCTTAGGTCTGATATCAAAAGCAAAATCAACAAAAGAAAAAAAACAGATAAATTGGAATTTATTAAAAATTAGTATCTGTGTTGGGGCGCCTGGGTGGCTTAGTCGATTAAGCCTCCGACTTTCGCTTAGGTCATGATCTCGGGGTTAGTGGGTTCGAGCCCCGCATTGGGCTCTGTGCTGACTGCCAGCTCAGAGCCTGGAGCCTGTTTCAGTCTGTGACTCCCTCTCTCTCTGATCCTCCCCTGCTCATGCTGTCTCTCTCTCTCTCTCCTAGAAATAAATAAAACATTTAAAAAAAAAATTAGTATCTGTGCTACAATGGACATTATCAAGAATTCACAGAATGGGAGGAAATATTTGCAAACCATATATCTGTTAGGTGTCTAGTATTCAGAATATATTAAAAATCACTTACAATTCAACAATAAAAAGACAAATAATTCAATTTAAAAATAGGCAAAAATCTTAAATATACTCATGTCCAAGGAAGATATACAAATGGCTAATTAGTAGATAAAAACATGCACACCATCATTAGTTGTTAGGGAGATACAAATCAAAATTACAATGAGATACCACTTCACACCCACTGGGATGGCTATAATAATAATGATAAAAATGACAATATCAAGTGTTGGCATGCATGTGAGGAAATTATAACCCTCTGACATTGCTGATGAGATTCTGAAATGCTAAAGCCACTTTCAAAAGCAATCTGGTAGTTCTTCAAAAAATTCAAAATAAAGCTACCATATGAACCAGCAACTTTCCTTCTCTGGTCTATACCCAAGAGAGATAAAAACATATGTTCACATAAAACTCTGTATGTAAGTGATCATAACAGCATTATTCATAATAGCCAGAGAGTAAAAAACAACCTAAGTCTACATTAACTGGTAAATAGATTAACAAAATGTGGCGTATACATACAACGGAATGAAGTACTAATGCATGTCACAACGTGGATGCATTTTGAAAATATGCTAAGTGAATGAAGCCAGTCACAAAAAGCTATATGTTGTAGGATTCCCTTTATATGAAACGTCCAGAATAGGCAAATCCATGGAGATGAAAAAGAGATTAGTGGCTGCCAGCAGCTAGGGAAAGGAGACAGCGAGTAACTTCTAAGGTGCACAGGGTTCCTCTTGGGATTAATGAAAATATTCTAAAATTAGAGAGTGCAGATAGTTGCCCAACTCTGTAAATATATTTAAAACTATGGAATTGCAAACTTTTAAAAAATAAATTTTATGGATTGTGAGTTGTATCTTAAATTTTATTTTTACTTATTTGTTGTGAAATCAAATATATTATTTGCATTTCAATGACTTAAGGCAGCACAAACATCTCTTAATATTTATTGATCAGTTTTCCTCTTCTGTGAATTTTTATTTGTATTCTTTGCCCATCTTCTGTTGGGCTGGTGGTCTGCAAAACTACCTTTGAGCGCTGGTAATGTATGAACGAGAAGCTTCCCTCTTCAGCAGTGACAGGTGAGCGAGCATTAGAGGTCACTTGGACATGTCAGTACTTCCTAGCAGAAACCACGTTCATTCCAGAATGGAATCTCTGAAACACACGGTTGCCATGACAAATGACAACATCTCAAAGGATTCCTTTAATTGATAGAGTATTTTACTTGTGGCTAAAAGGTAAAGTACTTGAGTTTCTTTTCCCTACTGTGCCTCATCAGCAATTACAGAGAAGTTATACACAAGTAAGTAATTTTTCTCCTATTAATCCTTCAGTCAGTTAAAAGCCTGTCTTCTTTCTAATGTGACTACTTTTTTTTAGTTTTTGTTGTTAAAAGATAGAAGTATGGTGAGGCTGTACCTCACCATAGACCCTCTTCTAAAGTTCTTACCAAATTTGCTGATTGGAAGAGTCCATCTTTGTTCATTGATCTCCTGACTTCATGTCTATTATCTTTTCCACCGTCTGCCCACATCCCCTCTGCCTTGCAGGCATTTGAGCTTCTATGTTAACTGATGGCTGTCTAAACCACCTACTTGTTGGCACCCACCAAAGTGGGCTATTGCTATAAGGGAGAAAATCTTAGATCTGTCCCAAAATTATTCATGTATGTATTTAATCCTCTGAGAATTTTAAAGAGCAAATTTTTCCTAAAGCAAAGTCATTGGTAAGATAGACTAGGAATATCCATTTAGTGAGATACCAAATGTTTGGAAATAACAATGAAAACACTCAATAAATCAAAAGAGAGCTAAATTGTGAGTGCATAAAACATCTCTGGAATGAGGCTTTTGTTCACATGTTTGTATCCAGGCATACCTCCCTGGGAATGGGTAATCTTTGGTTCTGGTTTTGAACCAAGGATAAGCTGGTGAAGCTGGACTAATCAAGGAGTCACAAAGATAAGTCACTGTTCAGATGGGTCAGAATGGATAAGATAAATTCTGTAGTAGCTTTGAAGCCAAAAGGATCAAATAGCTGGGGAAGAATAAGAATGAAAAAGTAAATTTACACACACAATTTTGGGTCAGAAAGAGAATTCCTCCACATGAAAGTCCAGCAAACATTTAATCCGAGGATAGTTCATCTCATTCAATACTGAATAAAGATTAAGAAAGAATCAATAGAGGGTGCAAACAAAGAAAAAAAAATACAAGAAAAAAGCAGGAAAGTAATATAAAATAAATAACGAATAATTTTAGAAAAAATATTTTCAAAAAGCAAGTGAAAAAAGACTTTATAATTTAATGAAACAGTTGTATCTATATAATATTATCATAAAATAGAGATATAAGAATTCAGGGAAGAATAGTGCGGCTCAGAAAAGAAGCGGAGAAGAAAAGTATTCTGCAAAAAAAAGGGCATGTTGGAAACAGTACAAAGAAAACAAACATTGCTGTGAACATGATAAGGAGCATTAAGGACAAGACTGAGGTCAGCTAGAAAGACTTTTTAAAAGACATCATGAGGCGCCTGGGTGGCTCAGTCGGTTACGCATCCAACTTCAGCTCAGGTCATGATCTCACGGTTGGTGGGTTTGAATCCCACATCGGGCTCTGTGCTGACAACTAGCGCAGAGCCTGGAGCCTGTTTTGGATTCTTTGTCTCCCCCTCTCTCTGACCTTCCCTGCCCACGCTGTCTCTCTCTCTCTCTCAGAAATAAATAAAACATTTAAAAATTTTTTTAAACAATGAAAGACATCATATATAAGCACAATTGGTATCACCAAAGTAGAGAACGAAAATAACAAGAAAATATTTAAATACAAATTTTAGTAAAACTTTCCATGAATGTGTAGATTGAAAACCAGGCTACATCCTCAGAAAAATTAACTCAAGACAATCAATGGTGAGTTGTATCCTGGTGAAGTTACTGATTTTCAAAAGTAAATAAGGAATGCTTTGGAAATCCAGGAAAAGGAAAAACGTTCAATTGATCTATTTAAGGCTAGAGGGCAGTGGAGCTGTGCCTCTAAAATCCTTGAGGAAGATGCTGTGGCTTTAATTCAGGGTGAATGTAACAAACATGATGTTTTTAACATGATACAACTCATGTGATTCCATCTTCAATAGACTAACAGAAAATGAACTTTAGCCCAACCAGAGATGAACGGACAAGCCATGGAAGGAGTCAGTCAATCTAGCTCAACGTAAGGCTAAGACATGAAGGAAAATGAAGACTATTATTTCAGAACTGAATATAAATATTATAAACTTTGAAAATACAGAAATGATATAACAAATAATACATAAAAATTATAAAATAAAAGGGAAGGTGGTGTCAGTACACTGATTTCGTCATTATTAAAACTTAGGGGTTAGTAAGCTATCAAGTACAGTCAACCCTTGAACAACACAGTTTAGAAGCATCAACCTCTGTGCCAGTCAAAACCCCATATAATGTTTGATTTCCCAAAAATCTAACTACTAATACCCTACTGTTGACCAGAAGCCTTACTGATAATACTCTATGGTATACACTGAAAAAAAAATCCACATATGAATGGACCAATACAGTTTAAATCCATGTTGTTCAAGGGTCCACTGTAATATAAACAGGAAGGCATAAAAGTTTCACTAAATAATCAATTAAAATTATATGGAGAATGAGGGAAGGGAGGAAATAAAAATTCATCTTTGATTTCAAAGATTTCATCTTGGCTCACAGTTGGGAATCAACAGATTCACTCTAAAGTTCTGAAGAATAAATACATTACAAAAAGTTATATTATCATAATCACAAGAGGAATATAACCCTAGCATATTAAAGAGACACACAAACACATCACATTACACACACGCACACACACATGAAGGGAGAAAGTACCAAATAATAAAGGATTTAAAGGTAGCAACAACAAAAGCAGAACATAAAAATAGGACAAAAGTAAAAACCCAAATAAATTATGTAAATTCGTCAAAAGTCACTTATAATAAGAAAAGAATCTGGCTTAATTACAAATAAAACCCAGAAATATGCTACATACTAGAGACATTTATAAAATAAAATATCTCAAAATGGTTGTACATAAAAAGATGGGAAAAAAGCATTCCAGGAAAATGTAAACAAACCATTGTGAGAGCAAATTAAGAGTTGAGATCTTAATCCAGACAACTTTGAATCCCATACTTCGAAATAAATGCCTGGGTCGCTCAGTCCAGGAAGCCTCCAACTCTCGATTTTGGCTCCGGTCTTGATCTCACTTTCTTGAGATCAAGCCCCGCGTCAGACTCCACACTGGGCCTGGAGCTTGCTTGGTATTTTCGTTCTCTCTCCCTCTCTCTGCCCCTCCCCTGCTTGAGCTCTCTCTTTGTCTCTCTCAAAAAAAGAGAGAGAGAGAGAGAGACTTTAAAACATTAAATGTATTTTTAAGCAGCATTTAATGAGAAAATTTATAATCATAATGAAGATGAAATAATTATAAAAATCTACCCAAGAAGAATCTTAAGATGTCCCCCAATATTCCTGTCTCTCAATATCTGTGCCTTGAACATATCCCTCACCCTTGAAACTGGAAAAGTAAGGCAGGATGTAGGTTGCCCTCTGCCTGTGATGAGATGTGACCATGTTCTGTAAAATGGCAAAAGGGATTTTACAGATGTAATAAAGTTACTACGCAGTGGACTCTGAGTTCATCAAAACAGGTATTGCCCAAGTGGGCCTAGCGCTAGTCTGGGTCTAAAGGTGGGAGACAGAAGTCAGATGTTGGAGCGAGAGAAGGTGTTGCCCACGTGGCAAGGGACAGCCTCTAGGAGCTGAAAAATGTGCTCTGACACAGCCACAGAGTGGCCTCCCATCTTAACAGTCTCAAGGGACTGATTTCTGCCAAACATCCAAATGACCTTGGAATGGATCCTGAGCCTCGAATGAGATCACTGTCCCTGCCCACACCTCAATTCCAGGCATATGAGACCCTAAGCAGAGCCTAAATCTTCTGTCCCACAGAAACTGTCAAACAATAAATGGATGATTTTTTAAGCCATCAGTCTTGTAGTAATTTGTTATACAGCCGTAGAAAATTAATACAATGTACATTCTATATAACATAATAGCATGAAAAAAGATAAAGCAAAACAAAACTACTAAGAAAGCTACAAGTTCATGTACTAATTTAAAGCACTCTTTTGTAGTACTAGTCATAGAAGACTTTAATTCACCTTTGTCAGCATGACATCAAAGATTCAGAAAACAAGTAGGAATTTAGGATACAGTAGAGACAAAGGTAAGTATGTGTATGTATGTGTATGTTGTGTGAGACAGTGTACAGAGAATTAAAAACCGAGAATGTGTCTTGTTTTTTCTAATGCTCGCCAAAAAAGTCTATTCACAAAAGATAACCTTGTTAGGTTAGAAATCTCTGTGCAAATCCCAAAAGGTGGAAATAGCAAAATACTTTCTGATCACAAGGCAAAACTTTAGAATGTAATAATACAGTTATGAGACAGAAACAAAAAAACTACAATTTTGCCATCTAAACTACTCTATTTTAAACAATTCTTGAGTCAAAGAGGAAATTAATACAGAAATTGCAGAATGTTGATAATGACATCACAAGACCTAGAGCATGCAGCCAAAACTGTAAACAGAAAAAGATCCATAACCTTAAATATTTAGACTACACAGAAAGAATGAAAATAATTGAATCAAATAGCCAAAGCAGGAAGTTAGAAAATAAATAAATAAATAAATAAATAAATAAATAAATAAATAAATCCAAAAAACGCTGTTGGAAAGAAGGTATACATAAAGACAAGGCTGAATTTTTTAATTTGATGAGAGAAATAATAAGATGAGTAAGTTCAAATTTTGATACTTTCTCATGATGAAGAGGACACTTCACTTCAGTGACATTCTTTCCTAAAACACCCAATAAATGCAAATCAAGGGACAGTCTACAAAATACCTGACTAGTCCTTTTCAGAATTGTCAAGGTCATGAACAAGGGAAGTTTGCAAAAATAGTTACAGATCAGAGGAAACTAAGGAGACAGAATGACTGAATGCAGTGGGATCCTGGAACAGGAAAAATGGGTGAAATCCACCTAAGCTCTATAGTTAGTTAATAAAACTATACTAATATTAATTTCTTAGCTTTAACAAATGTACCGTAGTGATGTAAAATGCTAACATTAGGGGAAGCTGTGTCAGGGATATAGGAGATCTCTTACTAGCTTTGCAAGTTTTCTGAAAATCTAAACTTATTCCAAAAAAAAATTTTTTTTTAATGTTTTATTCATTTCTAGGAGAGAGAGAGACAGTGTGAGCAGGGAAGGGTCAGAGAGAGTGGGAGTCACAGACTGAAACAGGCTCCAGGCTCTGAGCTGGCAGTCAGCACACAGCCCGACGCAGGGCTCAAACCCACGAACCGCGAGATCATGACCTAAGCGAAAGTCGGACGCTCAACCGACTAAGCCACCCAGGCACCAAAAACATAGAGAAATTTAAGAAGAATTCATTATTGCCCATGAAGTAAATAATTCAAAACTAATATATTTTTCCTTTGTAATTTTACTATATTATTTCTATTTTTTAAGAATACTGGATGATGGGGGGGCGCCTGGGTGGCTTAGTCGGTTAACCATCCGACTTTCGCTTAGGTCATGATCTCGCGGTTCGTGGGTTCGAGCCCCGCGTCGGGCTCTGTGCTGACTGCCAGCTCAGAGCCTGGAGCCTGTTTCAGTCTGTGACTCCCTCTCTCTCTGACCCTCCCCTGCTCACGCTGTCTCTCTCTCTCTCTCTCTCCTAGAAATAAATAAATAAATAAAAAACCATTAAAAATAAATAATTGTGTAATGAGCTCTCACTTATTGAACCATCCCCACATGTTTAGAATAAATACTACTTGTGTATAGTTTATTATTCTTTTTTTTTTAACTTTTTTAATGTTTTATTTATTTCTAGGAGAGAGAGAGAGAGACAGCGTGAGCAGGGGAGGGTCAGAGAGAGAGGGAGTCACAGACTGAAACAGGCTCCAGGCTCTGAGCTGGCAGTCAGCACAGAGCCCGACGCGGGGCTCGAACCGAACCGTGAGATCATGACCTAAGCGAAAGTCGGACGCTTAACCGACTAAGCCACCCAGGCGCCCCTAGTTTATTATTCTTTTAATGTGGTTCTGTATTCTTTCTGCTAACCCTTTTGTTAAGTGTTGTTCAATAACATTCAGAGTGAATTTACCTGAAGTTGCAGTGTGCATGCATGTGGGTGTGTATGCACATCCTACCCTTGTTGAGCTTTTCTATCAAGATCATACTAGCCTCAAATTTGAGGATACGTCCTATTAAGGTAATAAGAGATTATGTTGACTCCCTTTTAACTAGTCTCCTTCTTCTTGACTAGTAACCGGTCTTCAGATCCTACAATCCAGTGTGAAATGGCATCGCCTGGTAAGTGATATTCTGTAAGACATTAATGTGACTGAAATCTCCCAGGTAAAAAATATAATAAAGTAAAATAACTTGTTCACTGTCTCTATTACAAGGAAGTCATAATTTGTGTTTAAAATACATGTGTTTGGGGCAAGGAAAGAGACAATTTGGTTGAAAACTGGCTTTAGGTTTTTCTTCCCTGCAGAATCATATTCTTACTTACCCTCATGTGCTTCAACACTAATTCAAAAGGATGAAAGTTTTGGCCCACCATCCCACTGTTTTACCCATTTTAACTGATCTGCTCCAACAGCCTTGTATCCTTTCTTTCATCATCACTGTGAAACTCCTTCCCATAAAACTGGGTCAGAAGTAATGCCATGAGCAGGCAGAAAAAGAAAATATTTTTCCCAATTTACAGCCACAACCTGGAGAAGTAAAGACAAGGTGAGGATAGCCATGAGAGAGCGAACCCTTTCCCTGCTCCAGACATAGTGAGATTAGCTAACACATCCGTAGCATTTGTTATATGGTAGGCATGCTCCAAAGGCTTTAAATAACTAACTCATTGAATGCATGCAACAACCCTCCATGGTAAGTACTAATGCTATCCCTCTTGGCAGTTGAAGAGACAAAGCAGCAAGTGACCTGCCCATGGTTATTTAGCTGCCAAGAGGCAGAGCCAGGAAACAAATTCATAGAGTTGAGCTCCAGGGTCTGTGGAGTCACAGTAGGAATTAGTGAGACAGCTTCAAGAACACGGTCCTATGAAAGTTAAAACCACACTACAATTTCAGATCTTAATTCGTTTTTCAGAAGCAGGGTCTATATTTCTCTCAGCTGTGGAAACAATCAAGTCCAGAAATCAAATTATGACATAGACTTAGGTTGAAAATAGTCAAATACAGAAAACAAAAGAAAAAAAAAAGATAGGATATAAAACATAAACTTGTTTGACCTAGGTGTCAGGTTTGGGCCTAAATTGAGTTCCTGCTAGGCTTCAAGCTCATCTGGACCACTCACATTGAGGCAGAATTAGGGAACAAAAAAGCCTTCAAGAAAAGAGCACATCTCAAGTGAAGAGATTATCAAGGTGCAGTTCAAGGGCAAGGGGCTGGTAGAAGAGGGGAGGTGAGGCTCTCACCAAGGCAGCTACTGAGTCCTAGGACGATGGGGCTACTATTAGAGAGAAAAGCAACAAGCAGCTAGAAATGATGAGAGTAAATGAGGTTGCCTGTGGCTGTTGCTATAAAGCGAGAGCCTCTTTTGTGTAACCCCAGTTCTCTTGATAATGGCTACCAGCAGCCATTGGGACCCTATCAGCATGGGCTAGCAGGAGCATTAATGCCTTTGACCAGATGGCAAGAACAGCATCAGCAGAATCTTTTGGCTTTCATAGGGATAGGCAATGTCATCCTAGCAAATCAGCAATAAAAGAGTTATCACACTTTAACAACTACTGAAGATAGCTCAAATATATAAAACAAAATATTTCTGTATCTAAGTAGACAAATCTGTCCAATTATTTCTCTTTTTCAAAAATATGTCAGCTAATTTTACTCATTTACACTTCTACATGAACTGTGGAATATACTTGTCAAATTTCTCCCAGAATTTCTTTGCCATTTTGACTCGAATTGCACTAAGTTTATAGATTAATTTATAGAGAATTTACTTCTTTAAATTATTGTTTTGTCATCTGGAACATGTATTTTTCTTTCCACCTATTTGAATCTTCAGTAAAGTTTTTTTCTTCAAGTAGACTTGTACATTTCTTGACCATTTATTTAGGGGTATTTTATAGACTGTATGCTTATTGAGTATAAATGATATGATTTGCAAATATTTTCTCCCAGTCTATTGATTGTCTTATCTTTTCTTTAATGGTATCTTTTGAAGAGCAAAAGGTTTTAGCATTAATCAAGTCTAATTTATCATTTTTTTTCTTGTGTTGACTGTGCTCTATAGCTGTATCAAAGAAAACTGCCTGAACCAAAAATGACAAAAATGTTTTCCTATCTTTTCTCCTAAAGGCTTTACAGTTTTGGCTTTTACATTTAGATCTATCATCCATTTTGAGACATTTTTGTGCAGGCATGAGGTAAAAATATAAATTTTTATTTTTACATATGAATCTCTATTGTCCCACTCTTATTTTTAACATACTACATGTTGCAAAACAATGTGACCTGCGTAATTTCTATTTCTGGGAACTTAAAGAGATTTTCTTTGTGAAGTGGATATATGATAAATGTTAACTGTTTTATGGTTTTATGAAAGTAGAATGCTCTTAATTTTAAAAAATGAGAATAATCAGAGATCCTCACCCTCTTGAACTGCTGGAGTTGATAATGAACATGATGGTTTTCATGATCTGTTTTACTCAGTTTCTTTTTTTTTTTATATTGCATACTAAATAATATCCTTTATCCTTTTAAACCTGAGGGTTTAAAAGATGATATTAAAGAAATGAGAAGGAAAGACAGCAGTAAGTTACATCAGCAGAATTCCATCGGATATTGAGACAGATATCTGTGAATGTAGAGCTTCACATTGGCCACCACCAGCAAGTTTGAGAATTGCATGAATGAAGTCTCATTGAGATTTGGACCTAAAACAACACTTTGACTCACCAGTACCAAGTAGATATTACTAGACAGTGATACTGGACACACTAACTGGTTACGATAGCTATGTATACTTAAGCTTAAAATTAAAGTTCCTCTTTTTGCAGACCCCAATCAATAAAATGGAAATCCTTCCCATTTGGGAAGTCAGGGATATTTGGGTCTCTCGGTTTATAGATATCCTCTGCTTTTACAACCATGCTGTAACTTTTGAGTTACCTCAAGAGAGTATACTCTAGTGGCTATCAATAATGCAGTTCAGCAGAAATGCTCACTGCTCTGTTTGGGGGAGAAGAATCAGAGAGAACACAAGGGGCAGAAGTCCACCTGAGAAAGATGATAAAGGTCTGAGATCTCTAGGCATACAGTGTCAGTTTCTTCAATGAGTATTCACCTTTTAAAAAAAATTTTTTTTTAATTTTTGAAAGAGATAGTGCAAGTGGGGGAGAGGCAGATAGAGAGGGAGACACAGAATCCAAAGCAGGCTCCAGGCTCTGAGCTGTCAGCACAGGGCTCAAACTCATGAACTGTAAGATCATGACCTGGGCTGAAGTTAGAGCTTAACCCACTGAACCACCCAAGCACCTCAGTAAGTATTAATCTTTTATAGCAGCAGCAGTCAAAAGGCAGGTACTGTACCAAGTACACATGATTTTGATTTTGCCACAATAAAATAGACTTGCTTTTTTGAGAGTCTCATGTGTTGACTTTGGTCTTGGAGAAAGGAAAAGTAACCTTTGGCTACTAGTGTCTTTTTCTTTGTTTGTTTGTGTCTGAAGATAACTGAGGACCTCAGATCCAAATGTGAGACCCACGCTGAATGCTCAGCATAGGGAACTTGCCAGTGTGAGAATCAACAGCAACTCTGCACTCAACTCTTCCACCCAAGTCTCCAGTGGCCTTTGTGGCTCCAAATCCTAAAGATATTTTTCTGTCTTTTTCTTTTGTGACCTTTAAGCACTGCCGCCAGTCACTATGTATCTCTTAAATCTCTCCTATTTCCACTGCCAACGCCAGAACCAACCCTCTTCTATTACAGTCTCTCTCCTGGGTAACATTAGCTTTAACTGTTCTCCTTGCAATCAGTTTATCTTGTTCAATTGAGCCTACAAAGAAGCCCAGTGATCTTGTCCCTCTTTTGATTAAATGACTCCTCATGCCCCACCTGCTTGTTCTTAGAGATGAGTAGCAAATCTTTAGGGTTTACAAAAGGACTTGCTGTGATCTGGCCTTTCTGGGCCCATGACTTGCCACTCTCCTTACTCTCTTTGCTCTGGCCAGGAGGACTTCTTTCATATCCTATAATGCAATGGGTCTCAATTCTGGCTTCATATTAGAATTATGTGTGGAGCTTTGAAAACAAAAACAAAAACCTATTACTAGGACCATACCTCTGGATCTGGATTCACTGGTGTGGGGTGAGTTCTAAGCATCTGGATTTTTAGAAGGTATCCAAAGATGATGTTAAGGCTCAGCCAAAGTTGAGAGCTACTTCTCTAAAGCATTAAACCCTTTCTCAACTCATGGGTATTCATTCCCTCAATTCAGATTTCTCATCTAGGGAGCTAGAGATGAAGGAAAAGGTGCAGAGGATCATCACATTATATTCTAGAGAACCAAGTCCTCTTGGTCTCTTTGACCACTGGTTAATGGTTGGAATGGAACCAAATGGTCCCCTTTGAAAATTCCCAGGATTGCTTGAGAATTACTAGAAGGGAGTTCAAATTCTCTCAGAATAATGATTATTATGATAATGCCATTTGCCCTCAGGCTAAGGTGGCATCGGAAACACATAATGTCTGTGATTTGAAACATCTGAGGTTAAGGAACTAGTCAAATTGACATGAGTCCAGTTTTTCTGGCCAAGAATGACAACAGACCTTGAATAAAAATGTCAATGATATAAGATATATATAAGAAGCAGACGGTCAGCTTAAAGAAGAAAGCCAAAATAATAAATATGGAAGCATAAGGACCACCAGGCTGGTCCTAGAAGCTATTATTATGAAATAGATTACCAAGTACAGATTTCCAGGACTGTGACCATCTTATCATTTACTGTGGGTTTCCAGTGAAGAGCTTTGGTGATGGTCATTGAAAATGAGATGAAAGAGAACTTATCCGTGTAATAGAAGTTAAAGCCAGCATGATAATCATCACTCCCCAGAGGTGGCACTGAAAAATTTCTGGAAACAGCAGTGAGCATGTTATGTAGTCTGAATAATAACAAAGAGGCTAATTGGGGAAAGCAAGTAAAATTCCTGGCCAATTCCTATATTGTCCTAGATTGACACCACTTCAGAACCCATTTATAGATGTTAGATAATCCTATTGCTTACCGATATGCACACTGGCTTTTAGTATTACATTAATCTTAGTGGTACCTATAGCACAGGCAAAAGCATGTCCACAAGAAGGAAGGGATGTGCTGTAAATCAGTTAATCAACAAAAATGTGATACCAAGGTACTAAGAGCAGAACAATAACCTGGTTGTAGTAACAGATTTGGCCATGAAAAAAAGAGAAACTGGCTAACAGATGGGAAGCAGAAGTCCATGTTATTATAGATCAACTAACTGACAGTTTACTACTGTGGAGCAAGCTCCAGGGTTGAGTGGAAATAGTGGAAACATGTTCATTGAGAAACATGTTTCTCAATCCTCTATGTACCTCAGAATCACCTGGAACCCTTGTGTGTGTGTGGAAGAGAGAGAGAGAGAAAGAGAGAGAGAGAGAGAGAGAGAGAGAGATCTTGAATACAGACCTCTTAAATCTCTGCAGGTGTGGTCCAGGAATCAAAATCAATTGTTTTGGGGCGCCTGGGTGGCTCAGTCGGTTAAGCGTCCAGCTTCGGCTCAGGTCATGATCACACGGTTCATGGGTTCAAGCCCCGCGTCGGACTCTGTGCTGACAGCTAGCTCAGAGCCTGAAGTCTGTTTCAGATTCTGTGTCTCCCTCTCTCTCTGACCCTCCCCTGCTCACACACTCTCTCTCTCAGAAACAAATAAAACATTAAAAAATCTTTTTAAACAAAAAACCCCCCAAAACCCCAAAATCAATTGTTTTTCAGGCCCTCATTGTATAGCCAGAGTTGAGAATCGCTGATTTCAATTTGAGGTGTTTACAAATTGATTTCCAAGGACTAACACCCAGTTAGAACTTTGTCTATGAGGAAAGTTCCCATTGAGGCAATAGTCCCAAAAGACCATGGCTTATATTGTGACAGAACATGTTGTTAGTCACTGCCCAGAGAAATTCTAGTGTATTTCTTGCCAAATTGAAAGAAAATGGTGCCAAGGACAAAAATGTCTAACTTCAAACTAGACAAATCACCATTTATAGTTCTATGCCACAACGGGAGTTTTCTGCCATGTAGGTTTTATGTTCTCTAAGTAATGGTAACATGCAACATGCTAATAAACAACATAGCAAAGAATTATTCTCTTGAGATTGAATAAAATGGTGTTTGTATTGTTAGGAATCAATGATAGATAAATATGTTAGAGAAAGTGGTTTTTTACACCACTCAGTCTGAGCATAGCCCAGAGAGGGGGGTGTTAGAAAGTGTTGCACGTGTTGTTACCCAGGGAGGTCATGGCAGGATTCTTGTGCCTAGTGGGGAAATGTCAGTTTTTAGTTCAGATCCCAAACAGGAAGTTTCTTAAATAGATTCAATGTCTGAGTGAGGTTGGTCCCTGTGGTTTTCAGATGACCATCTCCTTGCATCCTCATGTGGCATAGAGAGAAAGCAAGCTCTTTTGCATCTCTCTTAGAAAGGTATGAATCCCATCTTGGGGTCCTACCCTCATGATTCATCTGAACCGCATTATCTCCCAAAGGCCCATTTTCAAATGCTATCACATAGGGGATTAGAGTTTCAACATATGGTTTTGGAGGGGACATAAATTTGCAGTCCATAACATGTACTTAACATTGGGTTAACTCTCCCATCCCACAAAGGTAGAACACAATCCCCACAGGGCACTCAATACTGAGTCAGAGGAGCGGCACTGAGCAGACAGGAAAGGGCTTTTGTCAGGGTGATCAGAAATCAGTGGCAAGTGTTTGCAAATGCTTTAGAGGACAAATACCCTTAGAAACAGCATTATTTTACAGCAGTACCTAAAAAAGAACTTTGAGTTATTTTAGAAGTACAGGCTGAGAATTTCCAGAAATAGTACTATTGGTTCTGATGCAAGAAATGACATTTCAGGGCGCCTGGGTGGCTTAGTCGGTTAACCATCCGACTTTCGCTTAGGTCATGATCTCACGGTTCGTGGGTTCGAGCCCCGCGTCGGGCTCTGTGCTGACTGCCAGCTCAGAGCCTGGAGCCTGTTTCAGTCTGTGACTCCCTCTCTCTGACCCTCCCCTGCTCACGCTGTCTCTCTCTCTCTCTCCTAGAAATAAAAAAAAAAAAAAACATTTAAAAAAAAAAAGAAGTGACATTGCAACAGAGGCTTGTGTAAACAAGACAGGATGCACACAAGAAAAGAGATGCTTTTCCACTAGGCTTTCCTCAGGTCTCGTTTCTTCAGTAAAGATCTGGAAAGTCTTCATCGATCTCACTGATTATCCTTGATACATTTAAAGCACTATACCTTGACCTGTACATGATTCTCACTCTACAGCATAAGACATTCTTCAATAAGTCCTGATTTAAATCATCCCACTGGTATAATTATCAAGAGACTCCACAGTGAGTAGATTGTACTTAACAGTTACAGTGTTGTAAAGAACATCCTTGACAAAATTTTGTCTGGAAATACTACTTATAGAAGCACAATGGTGTAAAACGCCACCATTTAGGCCAAGCTGCTATCATGAGTTTAAATTAATTTGGTCTCAACACTATGAACTCTTGGACTTCTATTCCAATCCAGTTTGATCCCATTGGTCTCTGTGAAGGAGAGAACTACATGTCATGCCTCAAGGACTACCATCATGGATTCTTTTCTTTTTCCTGATACTTCCAGGAGCACAGAGCCACCAGACTATGGGACACATTCTCAGGCCTGTTATGTGATCAAGCCATGATCCTCGCCATGAACTCCAGGTACAACAAGCTATAATGCTCTCCGATTTTACTGACTGAATATCTTTAAAACACAATAGAGAAAACTCACACTTGTGAAAAACAAAAAATTACTCCAAATCCTACCATCCTAATTCAGCAGCTATTATTTCTCTCTTTCTCGTGTTCTTCCTTAATTCTTCTGTATTGCAAGGGGAAGCAGATAATCTAATTATTGTGGAAAAATAAGTAAATTTGTACAATTCAAATTTCTGTAATATTTTTCCTTTTGGCACTACGTCTTAAGTTTTTATTTTTCTGCCCAATCATATTTTCATTTTAATGGCAGAATATTCCCAAATTTTTTTCTAAATTATATTTTATTTTACTAATATTGTGATAATCATCTTTGTATATAAAAGATCGTGTCTTCTCTATTTTTTTGAAATAGCCTTCTGTGGGTGAGGTTACTGATTTAGATCATTGGTAACCATAAAAATGCCCTGTTCCTGGGGCGCCTGGGTGGCTTAGTCGTTGAGCGTCCGACTTTCGCTTAGGTCATGATCTCGCGGTTCGTGGGTTCGAGCCCCGCATCGGGCTCTGTGCTGACTGCCAGCTCAGAGCCTGGAGCCTATTTCGGAGTCTGTATCTCCCTCTCTCTCTGACCCTCCCCTGCTCACACTGTCTCTCTCTCTCTCTCCTAGAAATCAATAAAAATATTTAAAAAAAAAAAAAGCCCTGTTCCTGGGGATCCTAACTGGTTGACAATCCCAGCTGCGGCCTATGTGGGTCATCAGCATGACTACCCAGGCAACATGGCAGGCCAGTCATTGCGGTGGGTGACTTTGAATTGAGGAAATCCATTAACCTTGCTGAGCCCTTTTTGGAACTTGCTGTAGTCTCAGTTACTTTCTAGGCAAGCCTGCCTGCCTACCTGCCTGCCTGCCTGCCTGCCTGCCTTCCTTCTCTTAGAAATCTCATGGATCTCTAATTCTGTTTCGGCATTTGCTTCCCCTGGACCCAAACTAATGCAGATAGGATGAAAATTTTCTTAGAGCTTTAAATAAGCTTTTAATAAGGAGATTTTGCTATCCAGAAAAACCTCACTAATAATAAATGTCTCTTCAAAGCCTAGCCACAAGAAGATACAGGTACATACATACATTTTTCTACTTTACTGATTTAATAGGTTCAAAATTATACCTCATTATTATTTTGACATATTCCTTTCAAAAAAGCAAGACTCAATTTTTTTCTGTATGTTTATATATTTATGAATTTTCTTAGTGGGAATTTTCTCATTATCTTTGTCACTTCATTGAGATTTTAGTGGTGGTATATATTTAGTAAGCTTCTCATGGTATTTTTATGGTTTTAAATTTTTTTCTTCTTTTTTATAGTGTTAGAATTGATTCCATAGTCATAGCTGTATTTTTTCTTCATTTTTTTGTGTGACATCTAGTATAAAATTAATTCTCCATTGCACTTTAATATTATATTCACTTTCTCCTAGTTTTCTGTTATTTGATGTTTGTTGCCCTCTAGTCTATAATACGTATTTTTATGTATGCACTATTTTAAAATATCTTTCCAATTCCACTACACAGATCAGAAGTCAACAAACTATGGTCCATGAGCTAAATCCTCCTGCTTTTTGCAGCCTTCTGGTGTTGTACATTCTGAGAGAAAAGAATGTTTTTTACATTTTCAAATAGTTGGAGGGGGGTTAAAAGAAGAAGTCTATCTATTTCATAACACGTAAATGCTATATGAAATTCAAATTTCAGGGTCCATAAAGAAAGTTTTGTTGAACACAGCCATGTTTATATATTCGCGTATTGTCTATGACTGCTTTCACATCACAATGGCAGAACCAAGTAGAGAGAGACCATTTTGCCTAACATACTTCTTATTTGGGCAGTCAGAAAATGTTGGCTGATTCCAACACAGATAATACTTATTTAAAATGCCTTATTTCCAAAGGCTTATTTAACTGTGTTATTTTTTTAAAAAATTGATCTGTGTAATGGAATAGCTATGGGTTTAAGGGTCCCAAGCTGTTCTTGAGTATCTTGATGGCAGTGGTGACATATGAGCCGCCACGTGTGAGAAAATTGTATAAAACTAAATACACACACACATACGCACATAAGCACAAATAAAATTGGGGACGTCTGAACAGACTGGTGGATTGAATCAATATCAATATTCTGATGGTAATATATTATAGTCTTTGGAGAATGTTACCATTTGGGAAAACTGGAGTGTATTAGATGTTTTTCTGTATTATTTCTTACAACCATATGTGAATCTACAAATATTTCAATAAAATTTTTAATTAAAAAAAGAGTTCTAAAAGTGCATTCTGACCCAACATGAAATAGTATCACAGTAATTTCATCCCACATTTGGCCTGGTAAGGGAGACGGAGTGTTTATCTAGGTATTTTCTGTTCCCATATTAAGGTATTCTCTAGAATATACATTCTCTTCCATTGTTCAGAATTTTTTGGTAGTCCCACCACTAGACTGTTTTGATTTAGTGCTATTTTGTAATAGATTTTATTATCTGATTGTGTTGGATCCTCCTCATTTTCTTGATCATTTCCAGCATTGTAACTTATGATAAACCTTTTAATTTTTTTTTCCAAATGAAACGTAAATGTATTTTATCAACTTTTTGTGACAATGTCCTGAAATTGTAATTGCACTTCCAGAGTTTGTAAAATGATATGAGATTAATTGACATTTATAAATGATTTTCCTATTTATAAGTCTATCTTCCTAATTATTCAAGTTCTGTTTTATGTTATTACTTAAAAGTGTGTTTTTATTTTGTTTTTTGGGGTGCCTTGTTGGCTCAGTCAGTTAAGCATCTGGCCTTGGCTCAGGTCATGATTTCATGGTTTGTAGGTTTAAGTCCCATATCAAGTTCTGTGCTGACAGCTAGGAGTCTGGAGTCTGCTTTGGATTCTGTGTCACCCTCTCTCTCTTTCCCTCCCCCACTCACACTCGGTCTGTCTGTCTTTCTCTCAAAAATAAATTAACAAATTTTTAAGTTTGAGGCATTTTTGACATAGATTCTGCACATTACTAGACTAGCTTCTTAGTTATACTGTATTTCAGGGTTCCCCCCACCTCAATTTGCTTGAACAGCAATTTCTGATATACTGGGATGCATATGGGATTTTTAGGGAGAGGGTATATTTATCCTGTGTTTGATTGAGCTCACTGAACTATTTTTATTAGACCATGTCTTAATTTGAAATACAGCCCTAGCACAACATTTTAAAATAGGAAATTGAACTCTTATGTTGTTCTGTTTTTACTAAAAACTTTTACACTATTTCTCAATTAGCAAAATGGTGGATCTTGGTTGAAATAAAACCTTTCAAGAAATTATTTTACAGATTTTTTTCCTTAGAATATGATGCTGATTATTACTTTCCCAAGATTGATTCAAGCATGATTTTTAACTTAATCTATTAATAGGTATGTATTAATCAATAGTTTTTAAGATATTGGACCATCCTTACATTCCAATGATAAACGATGATTGGTGGCATTTTAATATTATTTTTTTGTTTTAAAAATTATTATTCTAAAAATTAATATTTATTCTCATAAATGAAATTAGTTAATTTTTTATTTTTTTAATTCCAGTGTAGTTGACATTCAGTGTTTATTAGTTTTAGGTATACAATATAGTAAGTGATTCACCAATTCCATTATATTACTCAGTGTTCATTGAGATAAGTGTACTATTAATCTCCTTCACCTATTTCATCCATTCCCCTGGCCTACCTCCCCTCTGGTAACCATCTGCTACCAGAGTCTAGCTAACAATCTGTGTTTTGGTTTGCCTCTTTTTTCCCCCTTTGTACATTTGTTTGGTTTATTAAACTCCACATATGAGTGAAATCATATGACAGTTTTCTTTCTCTGATTAGCTTATTTTGCTCAGCATTATAATCCGTAGATCAATTTGTGTTGTTGAGAATGATAAGATTTCATTCTTTTCATGACTGACTAATATTGCATGGTGTATATATGGGTGTATATATATATTTATACTTCTTTATCCATTCATCTATGGATGGATATTTAGGCTGCTTCCATAATTTGGCTACTGTAAACAGTGCTGCAATAAACATAAGGGTGCATATATCCTTTTAAATTAGTGTTTTTGTATTTTTTGGGTGAATGCCCAGTAGCACAATTACTGGATTGTTAGGGGAGTTCTATTGTTAATGTTCTGAGAGACCCCATACTTTCATCCACAGTGGCTATGCCATTTTACGTTCCCATCAACAGTGCAAGAAGATACCTTTTTCTCCATATCCTTGCCAACACCTGTTGTTTCTTGTGTTGTTGATTGTAGCCATTCTGACAGGTGGGAGGTAATATATCATTGCGGTTTTGATTTGAATTTCTCTGATGATGAGTGATGAGGAACATCTTTTCATGTGTCTGTTGACCATCTAGGTGGCCTCTGTAGAGAAATGTCTACTTATGTCTTCTGCCCATTTTTAAATTAGATTATTTGTTTTTTGGGTGTTGCGTCTCATAAATTCATTATATATCTTGGATACTAACCCTTTATTGAACATGTCATTTGCAAGTATCTTCTCTCAGTCAGTAGATTGTCTTTGTTTTGTTGGTTGTTTCATTTTCTATGCAGAAGTTCTTATTTTGAAGTAGTCCCAGTAGTCTATTTTTGCTTTTGTTTCCTTGCCTCATGAGACCTATGTACAGATAGGTTACGGCCAAAGTCAGAAATTAGTGCCTGTGTTCTCTCGTAGGATTTCTTATGGTTTCAGATCTCACACTTATATCCTTAATCCATTTTTACTTTATTATGTATTATGTATGAAAGTGATCAGTTTCATTCTTTTTTATGTAGCTGTCCAGTTTTCCAATACCATTTGTTGGAAAGACTGCCTTTTTCCCACTCAATATTCTTTCCTGCTTTGTCAAAGATTAATTGACCATGTAATTGTGGGTTCATTTCTGGGGTTTCTATTCTCTTCTATTGATCTATGTGTCTATTTTTGTGCCAGTAGCATAATATTTTGATTACTACAGCCTTGTAATATAAATTTAAGTCCAAAATTGCGATCCCTCCAGTTTTGTTTTTCTCTTTCAAAATTGATTTGGTCATTTGGGGTCTTTTGTGCTTCCATACAAATTTTAGGATTCTTTGTTCCAGTTCTGTAAAAAATGTGGGTGGTACTTTGATAGGAATTGCATTAAATGTGTACATTGCTTTGAGTAGAGACATTGTAACAGTATTTGTTCTTCTAATCCATGAGCATGGAATACCTTTCCATTTCTCTATGTCGTCTTCAGTTTCTTTCATTAATGTTCTATAGTTTTCAGAATACAGGTCTTTCACCTTTTGGGATAGGTTTATTCCTAGGTATCTTATAATTTTTGATGCAGTTATAAAGGGGATTGTTAATTTCTTTTTCTGATGCTTCACTATAGGTGTATAGAAATGTAAATATACTTCTGTGTATTGATTTTGTATCTTGTAACTTTACTGAATTTGTGGATCAGTTGTAGCAGTTTTTTTGGTGGGGTTTTTAGGTTTTCTCTATATCATGTCATCTGCAAATAGTGAAAAGTTCACTGCTTCCTCATCATTTTGGATACCTTTTATTTCTTTCTGTTGTCTGACTGCTGTGGCTAAGACTTCCAGTACTATGTTGAATAAAAGTGGGGAAAATGGACATCCTTGTCTTCTTCCTGACCTTAAGGGAGAAGTTCTCAGTTTTTTCTCCATTAAAGATAATGTTAGGTGTGGAGTTTTTATCTATGGCCTTTATTATTTTGAGATATGTTCCCTCTAGGCCTACTTCGTTGAGGGATTTTGCATGAATGGATGTTATACTTTGTCAGATGCTTTTTCTGCATCTATTGAAACAATTATATAGTTTTCCTCCTGTCTCTTATTGATGTGATGTATCATGTTAATTGATTTGCAAATATTGAACAACACTTTGCATTTAGAGAATAAATCCTGAAGATGGCAGAAAAGTAGGGAATACCATACATTTCGCCCGCACTCATCTCTCAAACAGAGAAGGCCTGAAGTCATAGGACACTGAGCCATAGGAGTTTGGGAAGAGAAAGAGACAGAGTACACTGGGAAGGAAACCTTATAAGTGCGTAAGTGCGAACTAGGGAAGATAAAAGCAGGACGGGACCCAGAGATACGAAGGAAGGGGACGGAACACGGCTTGCATGCAGCTGCAGTGAGTGATAAACCGGCTAGTGGTGGCGAGCTGCCGTGAGTCCAGGGGAAAGGAAAGAAAAGCTGAGATTGGTCGTAGAACTGTCCCTGGAGAACAGAAATAACCTCGGCTTGGAAAGACAGTGTTTTTTAGCTCTGGCTGGGGTGCTGACTTTAAACTAGGTGCCCTGGTCCCAGAAGGCACCAGGAAAAACTGAACTGTTGTGCGCCCGGCACCATCCATGGCGGCGGTGGCCCGCTGAATTGGCACCAACGCCTGTGGAGGTGATCCCAGCGACGGATAAAGTGGCAGTGACGTGCACGACATTGGCCCGCTGAAGCGATGGTGGCGGTGGCCCGGTGAAGCGGCAACCGCATGAGCAAAAAGCTGCCTGCTGAAGCAGCAGTGGCCAGTAAAGCAGTTGCGGAGGGGTGAGGCAACGCGGACTCTGCAGACCTGAAATTGCTACAAAGCACTGGCATTGTATTGCTGCTTGACCCCTGTGGATCTGAGGCTGCGACACTTCCCCCATCCTCCGCTCAACCCCCAGCAACAGGAAGCAGCGACCAGCTGAACTGTTAAGGGTGGTATAACAAGGCCTCTCAGGGGAAATCAGACTAGATAGTTTCTCTGGATAACACCACCGCCTTTCTCTCACCTCTCCAACCATATTCCACCCTTTAGCTCTTTGAAAAAAGCTTCTTATCCCTTTTGCCTATTCATTCTATTTCCAATTGTGTCTCATCTCTGCCCTATGATCTCTCTTTCTCTATGCTCTTCAACCAGCACTGCATACACCTGGCTATTTAATTGTAGCTGGGAAATCTGGTTATATGCGTTAAACCGATCTTTGTCTATCAGTTTTCTTCTTTCTTCCTTTTCTTTTCTTCTTCTTCACTTTTTTATGTTTTTTTATTTTCTATCATTCTCCTTCCCTCCTCCATCTTTTCTCATTACTTCTTAGATTTTCCTCTCAATTAGCATGATTGTTGGATTTGTGTGTGCGTTTGTGTCCCTCTGTTCCCTGTGTGTTGTCTGTATGTTTTCTTCTCCAGGGCTACTTCAACAAACAAGCAAAAGTACACATGGTGGAGAGAGTCCCAAATACCACTATGAGTAGGAAAATAAAATAACCAAGTTCTCAACAAGTGAGACCAAGAGATGCCATTCAAAGAACACTTTCTGAAAGGATAGGCCCTGGACAGTCAAAAAGTCTTCTTGGGTACAGCAGCACTCACAGGTGCAGAGGCATAACAAGTCTTTAAAACTAGCAAGAGACAGAAAGCTAACCAAAATGACGAAACGAAAGAGTTCTCCTCGAAAGAAATTACAAGAAGAATTGACAGCTAATGAACTGCTCAAAACAGATATAAGCAGTATAACTGAACAAGATTTTAGAACAATATTCCTAAATTAATCGCTGGGTTTCCAAAAATCATAGAGGACATCAAAGAAACTATGGCTACAAACAACATGGAGAAGAAAAATAGGCATGATGAATTAAAAAAAAGCGATAAATGAAATACATAATAAACTGGAGGTGTCCAATACATGGATTGATAAGGCAGAAAAGAGAATAAATGATTTAGAAGACACCATTATAGAAAAACAAGAAGCTGACAAAAAAAAGAGACAAACTGATCCAGGAACAGGAAAGAAGGGTTCGAGAGCTCAGTGATGCATTCAAACGCAACAATATCTGTAACATAGGACTCCCAGAAGAGGAAGAGAGATGGAAAGGTCCTAAAGGAGTCTTGGAACAAATTATAGCAGAGAACTTCCCCAACCTGGGGAAGGAAGTAAGTGTTGAAATACAGGAGGCTCAGAGGACTCCCCTCAGACGTAACTTGAATTGATCTTCTGCACAACATATCATGTGAAAATGGCAAAATATAAGGACAAAGAGAGAATTTTAAAAGCAGCAGGGGAGAAAAGGGCCCTAACATAGAAAGGGAAACCTACAGAGTGATGACGGACCTATCTACTGAAACTTGGCAAGCCAGAAATGAATGGCAGGAGATCTTCAATGTGATGAACAGTGAAAATATGCAGCCAAGAATCCTCTATCCAGCAAGCCTGTCATTCAAAATAGAAGGAGAGATAAAAATCTTTCCAAGTAAACAGAAATTGAAAGAATTTGTCACCACTAACCCAGCCCTACAAGAAATCCTGAGGGGGACTCTCTGAGGGAAGTATTGTAAGGAATGAAGACACCAGAGACACCACCACAAGCATGAACCGCACAAAGGACACAATGACTCTAAACCCACATATTTCAATAATAACACTGAATGTAAATGGGCTGAATGCTCCAATCAAAAGACACAGGGTAGCAGAATGGATAAAAAAACAAAATCCATCTATTTGCTGTCTACAAGAAACTCATTTTAGATAGGAAGATACCTTCAGATTAAAAGTAAGGGGATGGAGAAATATATATCATGTTACAGGAAGTCAAAAGAAAGCTGGAGTAGCTATACTTATATCGGACAAACTGGACTTTAAATTAAAGACAATAACAAGGGATGAAGAAGGGCATTATATAATAATTAAAGGGTCCATCCATCAGTAAAAACTAACAATTATAAATGTCTACGCACCGAAATGGGATCACCTAAATATTTAAAACAATTAATCACAAACAGAAACAAGCTTATAGATAAGAATGTGCTAATAGCAGGGGACTTTAATACTCCGCTTACAGCAATGGATAGATCAACCAGACAGAGGATCACTAAAGAATCAATGGACTGAATGACACAAAGACCAGATGGATCTGACGGATATATTTAGAACTCTGCATCCTGAGGCCAAGAAATTCACTTTCTTCTCAAGTGCGCATGGCACATTCTCCAAGACAGATCACATACTGGGACATAAAGCAGCCCTCAATAAATATAAAAGAATAGAGATGATACCATGCACACTTTCATATCATAATGCTTTGAAACTTGAATCAATCACAAGAAGAAGTCTGGAAAACCTCCAAAAACGTGGAGGTTAAAGAACACCCTACTAAAGAATGAATGGGCCAATCAGGCAATTAGAGAAGAAATTTAAAAATATATGGAAACAAAAGAAAATGAAAATAAAACAATCCAAAATCTATGGGATACGGCTAGGCAGTCCTAAGAGGAAAGTACATTGCTCTCCAGGCCTATTTCAAGAAATTAGAGAAAGCACAAGTGCAAAATCTAACAACTCACCTAAAGGAAGTAGAAGCAGAGCAACAAGAGAACCCTAAACCCAGTAGAAGAAGAGAAATAGTAAAACTCAGAGCAGATATAAACAACATAGAGACCAAAGAAACAATTGAACAGATCAATGAAACCTAGAGTTGGTTCTTTGAAAAAATATACAAAATTGACAAACCTCTAGCCAGGCTTCTCCAAAAGAAAAGAGAGAGCACCCAAATAGACAAAATCGTGAATGAAAATGGACTAATTACAACCAACCCCTCAGAAAAACAAGCAATTATCAGGGAATACTATGAAAAATTATATGCCAACAAATTGGACAACTTAGAAGAAATGCACAAATTCCTAAACACACACTCACTTCCAAATTTCACACAGGAAGAAATAGAAAATCTGAACAGACCCATCACTAGTGAAGAAATCGAATCAGTGATCAAAAATCTCCCAACAAATAAAAGCCCTGGACCTGATGGCTTCCCAGGAGAGTTCTACCAGACATTTAAAATGGAATTAATACCCATTCTTCTCAAGCTATTCCAAAAAATAGAAATTGAAGGAAAACTCCCCGACTCATTTTATGAAGTCGGCATCACTCTGAGTCCCAAGCCAGACAGAGATCCAGCCAAAAAAGAGAACTACAGGCCAATATCCTTGATGAATATGGATGCAAAAATCCTCAACAAAATACTTGCAAATCAAATCCAACAGCACATAAAAAGAATTATCCACCAAGATCAAGTGGGATTCATTCCTGGGTTACAGGGCTGGTTCAGCATTTGCAAATCAATCAATGTGATCCATCACATCAACAAAAGAAAAGATAAAAACCATATGATCCTATCAATAGATGCAGGAAAAGCATTTGACAAAATACAGCATCCCTTCTTAATAAAGGCCCTCGAGAAAGTCGGGATAGAAGGAACTTACATAAACATCATCAAAGCCATCTATGAGAAGCCCTTAGCTAACATCATCCTCAACAGGGAAAAACTAAGAGCTTTCCCCTGAGATCAGGAACACGACAGGGATGTCCACTCTCACCACTGTTGTTTCACATAGTGCTGGAAGTCCTAGCATCAGCCATCAGACAACAAAAGGAAATCAAAGGCATCATAATTGACAAAGAGGAAGTCAAACTTTCACTGTTTGCAGATGACATGATACTCTACATAGAAAACCCGACAGACTCCATCAGAAGCCTACTAGAACTGATCCAAGAATTCAGCCAAGTTGCAGGGTACAAAATCAACGTACAGAAATCGGTTACATTTTTATACACCCACAATGAAGCAACAGAAAGAGAAATCAAGAAACTGATCCCATTCACTATTGCACAAATAAACCGTTGGGACCTCAAGATTAAAAGCTTCTGCACAGCAAAGGAAACAATCCATAAAACGAATAGGCAACCAACAGAATGGAAAAGATAGTTGCAAATGACATATCAGACAAAGGGTTAATGTCCAAAATCTATAAGGAACTCACCGAACTCCACACCTGAAAAACAAACAATCCATTGAAGAAATGGGTAGAAGATATGAACAGACACTTCTTCAAAGAGGACATCCAGATGGCCAACAGACACATGAAATGATGCTCAGCATCCCTTCTCATCAGGGAAACACACAACAAAACCACACTGAGATACCACCTCATGCCAGTCAGAATGGCTAAAATGAGCAAATCAGAGAACTCTAGATGCTGGTGAGGATGTGGAGAAACGGGCACCCTCCTACAGGGTTGGTGGGAATGTAAACTGGTGCAGCCCCTCTGGAAAACAGTGTGGAGGTTCCTCAAAAAGTTAACAGAACTCCCCCATGACCCAGCTATAGCACTGCTAGGAATTTACCCAAGGGATACAGGAGTGCTGATGCATAGGAGCACATGTACCACAATTTCATAGCAGCACTCTCAACAATAGCCAAAACATGGAAAGAGCCTAGGTGTCCATCAACGGACGAATGGATCAAGAAGATGTGGTTTATGTATACCATGGAATACTACATGGCAATGAGAAACAATGAAATCTGGCCATGTGTAGCGACGTGGATGGACCTTGAGGGTGTTATGCTGAGCGAAATAAGTCAGGCAGAGAAGGACAAATACATGTTTGCACGTATAGGAGGATTAGGAGGAACTTAACAGAGGACCAAGGGGGAGAAGAAGGGGGGAAATAGTGGGGGAGAGGGAGAGAGGCAAACCATGATAGATTCTTGAATACTGAGAACAAATTGATGACTGATGGGTGTGGGGGACAGGGGGGAGATAGGCATGGAGGAGGGCACTTGTGGGGATGAGCACTGGGTGTTATATGGAAACCAACTTGACAATAAAGCATTTGTAAAAAAAAAATAGTAATAAAAATAAATAACTAAAAGAATAAATCCTACTTGATTGTGATAAATGATAGTTTTAACGTACTGCTGAATTCCATTTGCTAGTATTTTGTTGAGGATTTTTGGATATGCTCATCAGAGATACTGGCCAGTAGATCTCTCTTTCTCTCTCTGGTGTCTTTATCTGTTTTTGTATCAGGATGATGCTGGCTTCATATAATGAACTTTTTCATTTTCATAGAATGAAATTTTTCACTTCATAGAATGAAATTTTCCTTCCTCTTCTATTTTTTTTTATATGTTTGAGAAGAATAGTTATTAACTCTTCTTTAAATGTTTGTTAGAATACACCTGTGAACCTATGTGGTCCTGAGCTTTTGTTCTTTGGGAGGTTTTATTTCTCTTCCTTCCTGTATTGCTTTAAACGTCCCTCTTAGAACCGCTTTTGCTCCATCTAACAAATTTTAGACCATAATGTTTTCACTTTCATTTCTCTTGATGCGATTTTTTATTTTTTCTTTGACTTCTTGGCTGACCCATTCATTGTTTAGTAGCGTGTGTTTAAACCTCCAGTTACTGATGCTCTTTCCAGATATTTTCTTGTGGTTGATTTCTAGTTTCGTGTGTGATGGTCAGAAAAAACTGCATGGTAAGACTTCAATTTTTTTGAATTTGTTGAGATTTGTTTTGTGGCCTATTATGCTATCTATTCTGGAAAATGTTCCATGTGCACTTAAAAAGGTGTATTCTGTTTTAGGATGGAGTGTTCTGAATGTATCAGTTAAATTTATCTGACCCAGCGTGTCATTCAAAGCCACTGCTTCCTTGTCTATTTTATGTTTGGATATCTGTCCATTAATGTAAGTTGGGTGTTGAAGTCCTTTACTGTTATTGTATTAGTATCAACTAATTCCTTTATGTTTACTATTATTTTATGTGTTTGAGTGCTTTCATATTGGGTGCATAAATATTTATAATTGTTATATCTTCTTGTTGGATTGTCCCTTTTCTTATTATATAATGCCCTCATTTGTCTCTTGTTACAGTCTATTTTAGAGTTCAGTTTGTCTACGGATGGCTCGGTGGCTCAGTCAGTTAACTGCCTGACTTCAGCTCAGGTTATGATCTCATGGTCTGTGAGTTCAAGCCCTGCATGGGGCTCTGTGCTGACAGCTCAGAGTCTGCTTTGGATTCTGTGTCCTTCCTCTCTCTCTCTGACCCTCCCCGCTTGTGCGCTGTCTTACTCTGTCTCTCAAAAATAAATAACGGATGGAACTTGAGGGTGTTATGCTGGGCAAAATAAGTCAGGCAGAGAAGGAAAGATACCATATGTTTGCACATATAGGTGGATTAGGAGGAATTTAATGGAGGACCATGGGGGAGAAGAAGAGGAAAAATAGTTGGGGAGAGGAAGGGAGGGAAACCACGAGAGACTCTTGAATGCTGACAACAAACTGAGGGCTGATGGGTGTGGGGGAAAGGGGAAGGGAGCTGATGGGCATGGAGGAGGGCATTTGTGGGGACGAGCACTGGGTGTTATATGGAAACCAACTTGACAACAAACTTTTATTTTATTTTTTTAAAATTTTTATTTATTTCTAAGATAGAGAGAGACAGCATGAGCAGGGGAGGGTCAGAGAGAGGGAGATACAGACTCCGAAATAAGCTCCAGGCTCTGAGCTGGCAGTCAGCACAGAGCCCGACGCGGGGCTCGAACCCACGAACCGTGAGATCATGACCTAAGCGAAAGTCAGACCCTTAACTGACTAAGCCAGCCAGGCGCCCCGACAACAAACTTTTAAAAAAATAAATGTTAAAAAAAGTTAAAGGCTAGTTTATCTAATATGAGTTTTTCTACTTTCTTTTGACATCCATTTGCATGATATTTTTTCCATTCCTCGCTTTCAATCTGCAGGTGTCTTGACATGAATCTCTTATAAGCAACATATATATATAGTCTTGTTTTTTAATCTATTATTTCACCTTACATCTTTTATTTGGTCCATTTACATTCAAAGTAGCAGGTATATATTTTTGCCATTTTATTACTTGTTTTGTGGTTGATTTTGTAGTTCTTCTCTGATTCTCTATCCTCATGTTCTTTTCTCTGACAGTTTGTTGGCTTTTTTTAGTGATGTGTTTGGATTCTTCACTCTTTATTTTTTGCATATCTATTATTGGTTTTTGATTTGTGGTAACCATCAACTTTGTATAGAACATCTTCTGCATGTAGAAGTCTATACTAAGTTAATGGTTGCTTAAATTTGAACCCATTCTTTACTCCTCTCCCTGCCACATTTTTGGTATGTGGTATCATACACTACACCCTTTTATTTTGTGAGTCCCTGATTGATTTTTACAGATATACTTATTTTTACTGATTTGAACTTTCTACGTTTCTTAATCTTACTTATGGTCTTTCTTTACACTCAAAGAGTCCCCTTTAACATTTCCTGTAGGTAACATATCCTGTTCGCCAAGTATTACTTGGTACATAAAGATTCATATATGTTATATCTTCATATAATCCTCTATAATTTAACAATATGAATAAATTTTATTTGTTTCTGTTATACCCATGTAATAGCTTACCTTTTTTTTTTTGACTAGTGTAGCCTTTCTTAATATTTAGTTCCTGCTTCCTCTTTTTTTCTTTTTTAAAATCTTTAAATTTGCCAGGAAGAATCATTATACTTATTATTTCCTCCTTTCCTCATTTTATAATTAGTTATTTTGCTTATATCCTTTATTTCTTTGATTACATTTTAATCGTTTTTAAAATCTTGTTACATACTTAGTTTGTAATTTTCCTCTAATTTTAATGAGAAAATTCCAAAAGGTTTCAGGTATTTTTAAGTATTTTGAATTTTCTCATTTCAAAAATAGATTTCTGATTGTGATTTGAGAATAAAACATTTATCCTTTTATATTTTGAAATAGTTTACTGTTTGTAAAAACATTTTTACAAATATCATAATTATTTGTCAGCACTCCATGATTTTCTAAAAAGATAATCCTTGTTGGGGCTCCTGGGTGGCTTACTGGGATAAGTGTCTGACTCTTGGTTTCATCTCAGGTCATGCTCTCAAGTTCATAAGTTTGAACCTGCATTGTGCTCTGCAATGACAGTGCAGAGCCTGCTTGGGATTCTCGCTCTCTTCGTCTCTCTCTGCCTCTCCCCAACTTGCACTCACTCTCTCTATCAAAATAATAATAATAATAATAATAATAATAATAAAAGATAATCTTTGTTAGCCCATTTAATATCATTTATTTATGCCTCCTTATTAATTTTAGTAAAGATATCCTCTTTTGCAGAATTTTTATTTTTACCAACCATATGCTGATAATTGAATGCTTCATTTTCTCCTATAACAATGTTTCTCCTTTAATAATTTTCTTTGGGGCACCTGATTGGCTCAGTCAAATGTCAGCTTAGGTCATGATCTCTCAGTTTGTGAGTTCTAGCCCCATGTTGGGCTCTGTGCTGATAGCTCAGAGTCTGGAGCCTGCTTCAGATTCTGTGTCTCCCTCCCTCTCTACCCTCTCTTGCTTACATTCTCTCTCTCTCTCTCTCTCTCAAAAATAAACCCTAAAATAATAATAATATTATTTTATTTAATAACTTCTGTTGTATTTTAATAATTTAATAACATACCTTTTAATGATAATTATTAATGGTTTAAATTTTTTCTATGTAGTTATTAACTATTGCTTTTATTATTTTAAATGATTATATATATCCCTCTTTATATTCTTTCATTTTAACTAAACATTTTGTAGTATGACAATGTCCCTCTTGATTTATTTGTGATCATGTTTAATATAATTTCCCCATGCTTTTATTAGGAGGAATCTATTTTGTTTTATCCAATTGTGATTCTTCAAATTATACTTGCAAAAATTTGTATTGTCTTTTCCTTACTGATCTTATATAAGACTTACTGCTTCATAATAGAACAAAATAAAACATTTCCAAGTAATATTATTAGTACATTTGGACTACATCTACTTCTCACTGCACTACAACTTTTGAAACAAATATTTCGCTCAAAAATTTACCAAAAGCAAACTCATACAATAATTCAGTTAAAAATTCTTACTCTTTCTTCTCAAGTTCCTTTTTAAATCACCTGGTTGTGCACCCTGGAATATAATAAAAGCATTTGCATTTCAATTATTAATTCTAAAATGTTACTTATTATAAAATGCATTAGTAATTTACAAACTACTCTTTTGAAAATAAATTGTATGTGGACAAAAAAAAATGTATCCTTGCTGGCAATTTTCCTTATTGACCCATAGATTTGCTGCCTGTGTCTTTCTTCCTTAGTATCACCAATGTCTGACGTCAGCCTTCCTCACATTTAAAATCTGCAGCTCCTTTGCCCATCAACAGCTGTGCCTTGCACTTTTCTAGTCCTTATTCATGACCTGGAGCATTTTAGCATTTGTTAGAACTAACAGTATGCTTTCAAAATACATTGAAAGGACTATTTCCTATTTCATCAAAATCTTCATTTTGCATTTTCCTAAACCAAGTTATTTTTTTTCTTAAATAGTTTACTGTCAAGTCGCTAAACCAAGTTATTTATCCCTAAATGTTAGATACCTTGCCCTGAAAATTCTACTGGAGGCTTTTGACAGATAGCTGTTCTGAGTCTGATAATTCATAAACCATAAAAAAGTCAAGTTAATCTTCCCAAGATTTGAAAACTATCTAATATATTCTAAAAGTTTCAATTTCAAGCAGTGGGCATTAGATATTTCCATTTTCTTGTCCAGTAGAGAAAAGATATTCTGAGTCCAGCATAAAATTTCCTACCTTACCATTTTTTCAAAAAATAAGAAACCATTTTCCCCTTAAAAAAAATCACACATAATCAAAGGAATAACAAGTAGGTCATAATTGATCTTTTCAACTACTGAAGGGCAAGTTGCCAGCAATTGGAGGGATGCATCCCAATAGTATCAGAAATATTAAATGTGAGAAACATCGTACGGTGGTTGAGAGAAAAAGTGACAGTAATATATTTCAACTAAAGCTCAGCATGGCTTTGCGGGCTTTCCTGGAAATGTAACCACTCTTTACAGTATTATGTCTATGCAGAAATATATTCTGGTTTCTAAATAACTGATTACAGATGATTTTTACAAAGAAATTCATTCCTTTATATTTAAAGCGACATTGTTATTTTTATGGGACTGTTTAAAAGCCCACATGTTATAGAAAGCCAAGAGCTAGGTCTCATTTTCTAGTACATTCCTTCTGACACAAGAAAGAGCACCAAAGTTAGGTTGCATTTGTTCTCTTCTCTATTTAATAATCGTACCTTTTTCTCATCAGCTTTGTAGATCCCTCGCTGCAATTTGAATCCCAACTGAAGATAATAGAGTCATCTTTTAAAAATGTATTTTCTATACCAAGTCTTGAGAAAGTGAGGGAACTGGGGAACAGCGAACATGAAAAAGAAGACCTAGAGGTAAATCTCTGCCTCAATTATGAAGAAGAACTGTTATACACCACAGCAATCCTGCTCAATGCCCTTCCACCTTGTGATTTCCTTCACCCTTTTTAGATATAATAGATTAATAGTCTATTCCAGTGCCTCTGGACTCCTGAATTCTACAATCCTTGGGATTTAATTGATTATAAAGGAGTTTTAGGAACAAATGAATGAAGAGATTTTAGGTTAATAGTTTTAGCAAGGACAAGAGTTTATGGGCAAAGTCCTTTCTGACTTTCAGTGTATGGGGAGAACTCAGGACCCCAGGACACAAAACTATAGACACGGAGTACAATTCTGTCTACTTTTATCTGGCTGACTGGTTGTGCAATATTTTTGTTTTTCAGAGTTTATATCAAAATATTTTAAACATATATGAAGACACTCTTCTGATATTAGTATCTAAAGATCTCTACAAATTGCAAATCTTAAAGGTAAAGTTAAGAGAAAGTAAGCACTTTTGTTTTTCTGGCCTTAAATCTAAAAAGTTCACTGTATTTCACTTATCATTTCCCTTTCGTCATACTTACATCTTCTTCAAGTATTTAGTGGCTGAATTTTTTTTCCTAGAAGGTGTACAATATCCCCCAAATGAAATCACTTCCCTTTATTTGGATTACAGAGACATACTGTTAAGAATTCAATTTTGCGGGGTGCCTGGGTGGCTCAATCATGATCTCATGGTCCGTGAGTTTGAGCTCCGTGTCAGGGTCTGTACTGACAGCTCAGAGCTGGGAGCCTGCTTTAAATCTCTCTCTCTCTCTCTCTCTCTCTCTGCCCCTCCCCTGCTCACACTATATCTCTCTCTCTCTCAAAAATAAATAAAATTTTTTTTAAAATTCAATTTGGAGACAATGACATCAACAGACGCTTAAGAAGACAAATTTTATGTGAGAATATGGGTTAGCAGAGAAGAGGTGGTTGATTGGCTTAAACCACATTCAGGCCTGTGCAACAGTAAATCATACTTTGATAGTGTCTATATGCTTAGAATCCCATGAACACCCTATCCTCATGAGGACCCTGATATCAGAAGAAGACTTAACAGCTGTGCAAAACCCCACTTACATCAAGACTTCACTGTTTTTAAGGTCTCAGTCAGAGATAGGAGACTGCTCAAGATATCTGGTGACCTTCAGTTGTGCGTTTCTAGCATGATGGCATTGGGGACACCTGTCTGAAAATATTGGGGAACGAGAGTGACTTATTCTACCAAGAGCATTATGAGTTTGTGCAAATTATAAAATACGTTCAAGTAAAGAAGCAGAATTGGTTCATGACAGCACTTTCAACAATAGCCAAATCATGGAAAGAGACTAAATATCCATCAACTGATGAATGGATCAAGAAAATGTGATTTATATATACAGTGGAATACTACATGACAATGAGAAAGAATAATATCTGGCCATTTGTAGCAACATGAATGGAATTCAAGGGTATTACGTTAAGTGAAATAAGTCAGGCAGAGAAAGACAGATATCATATGTTTTCATTCATATGTGGAACAGGAGAAACTTAAGAGAGGACCATAGGGGAGGGGAAGGGGAAAAAATAGTTAAGGAGAGGGAGGGAGACAAACCATAAGAGACTCTCAAATACTGAGAACAAACTGAGGGTTGATGGGGATTAAGGGAGAGGGAACAATGGGTGATGGGCATGGAGGAACTCTTATTGGGATGAGCACTGGGTGTTATATGGAAACTAGCTTGACAATAAACTATATTTAAAAAGAAAAAGAATTGGTATCTATGAAGACAAGAAGGAATGTGAGGAGAAATAAAATATACTAAGTAAATTTGTGCCTAATTTGAGCTAAATATTTTCCATGCATTTAATTTTATACAATGGGAGCAAATGAAAGGGGATTATTTAGCATAAATACTGTGGACTCCAGCAAAGTGCCTTAAGAAATCTGTTAATGGCCACTGGCATGTGAGACATATGCAGTCTTCCTCCCTTCCCAAGCTTGTAAATATGTCCCTGCCTCTGAAGACTTAGAACAAATAGAAGTTACATACAGCAAGATGGAGTTGAATCCAAATTAACAAGCCTTCTAACTGAGCTGCCTCCAGGAATATTTTCTGCAACCATGAGCCAGAAAATATCTGAGTATTGAATCTGCAGAGGAAATTATGGAGTAAAATGACATTTCAGGTTCAGATGACATTTCAATTGTTTTTTAAAATAGAAAGTCAGGGGGCGCGTGGGTGGCTTAGTCAGTTAAGCGTCCAACTTTCGCTTAGGTCATGATCTCGCGGTTCGTGGGTTCGAGCCCCGCGTCGGGCTCTGTGCTGACTGCCAGCTCAGAGCCTGGAGCCTGTTTCAGTCTGTGACTCCCTCTCTCTCTGACCCTCCCCTGCTCACGCTGTCTCTCTCTCTCTCTCTCTCCTAGAAATAAATAAAACATTTAAAAAAAATAAAATAAAATAAAATAGAAAGTCAGATCCTGTGATTAAAGAGAGAGGATATGTACTTAGAAAGAAAAAAAGCAGCAGCTAATAATCCAGTCACAGCCTCGTGTTAAGCTCTTTGGGATGACTGACAAAGTGACTGTTAGATTGCACATTAGTCAATACTCGTTGGATATAATTAAATAACATACAACCCATGCTGGAGGAGGGAGGATGGGGGGATGGGCTAAAAGGGTGATGGACATTAAGGAAGGCACTTATTGGGATGAACACATGGTGTTATATGTAAATGGTGAATTACTAAATTCTACTCCTGAAACCAGTACTTCACCATATTTTCAGTTGTACAATTTTTAATAGTTGTGTTTGGTTAAGTCCTCCTCAGCCCCCAGTTAGGACTGATATAATGGCTATTGGTAGTAGCAGGTTGGGGTTGATGGTGGGTGAGATTTGATAGAGGATGGATAGTGGTGTGATTTTTTTGTCTTGTTAGTAGGATTAGGCCTGAGGATATAGGGATACCTTGCATGACTTCTGGAACTCAGAAGTGGAATGGGGCTAGGCCTAGTTTTATTGCTATGGCAGTGGTATTATGGTAGATGCTATAGGTTGAGGGTTTTTGATATTGTTCATTATCCTGAGTATAGAAGATTGAAAATGATTCCTATTATTAGGAGTATAGATGCAGTTGCCTGTGTCAGGAAATATTTTGTGGATGGTTCTGTGGCCCATGGTTTGTATTTTTCAATGAGAATAGGGATGAGGGCTAGTATGTTTATTTCAAAGCCGATTCAGATTATTAGTCACCCTATAGCATCTACCATAATAACTACTGCCTTAGCAATAAAACTAGTACTAACTAGAATTTAAATTTAAAAATATAATAATAAATAGAAAACAAAACAAATAAATAACATCCTACCCAGCTGTAGATAGTACAGCAGATGAAGTAGTGTAACTAGATAGCTTGTAGTATACAACTAGCTTGTTGGCATCTTTTTGAGAGAAATGTAAGTTAGATGTGAAATAATCAGGATCCCCCTTCACCCCCATGGTGAAGTTGGAGACAAAAAAGAAGGGACTTGTAGAAATGCAAACGCCATGCTCTAGAAGGATTCTCGTGTTTCCCACAGGAGATGGCCATGTGGATGAATGATGACAGCTCATACCTGCAGGAGAGAGTCATAGTGATCATCAGCAGGGTGCTGAGCTTTGCATCCAGGAAAGTTCGGGGACATGTAAGTCATGGAGGGCAATCTTGCCACATGTTCCTGAATGCTGAGTCTCTACAGTGCTTCTTTCCAAGTCTCGAGCTTGAGAGTTCTAAATGCCTGCTTGGTATGAGCAGACACACAGGTTGGGATATTGAGAAAAGAGTCAATATCCTACTCGATTTTATGTCAACCAGAGCAGAGTCTCTCAACCAGCTGATTAAGACTGTTTATGCTTTCCGCAAACAGTATGAAGGTGTCAAAACCAGGGGTTTGCTGGCTCTCTGGATTCTCACAATGAATATTTGCAACCTTACAAATCCTTCCATCCCTACTTTCCTTCTTATTTCTCCTTTTCCTAAAATATTTTTAAACCATTATTTATTCACTTTAAATTGATACAAGTAATTCTTGAGTCCTTTCATTGTGAAACATGATAAAGATAGAGCAGAAGTCTTCTTTACTAGCCTCTCCACCCTAACTCCCTCCCTTGCGTGCTGCTGTGATACATGTCCTGCAGGACAGCCTTCTGTGCATACATCCACATATACACGCACAAACTGAGATACGGCTTGCTACTTAGTGCTCCTCTATTAAAATTACATTATAGTTACACACATGGTTCTGCAATTTTATTTTTGCACAGAACAATATGTCCCTAAAATATTTTCATGGCAATGTACGTAAATTTATCTCATTCTTTTAGCCAAAGCATATATACCATAGTTTTAATGTATTGTAATTTACTTACAGATGGACGTTCAGGTATACTTTGGGTTTTCTTCTACTTCAAACAATACACAAATGGATATCTTTTTTCAAGTACTTGTTTACTTAGAAATGCTATGACATTAGGAAGATAATAGATCAAAGGGTTTGGAGAGGGTACAGTTTTAGCATTACAAAATTAGCCTCAGGTTTGTATTCCTGTGGATATTAGAGTCATCATTTGCCCACACCTCCACCACCACAGGGATGTTATGGGACTTTCTAATGGTTACCTTTCAGATGGAAAGAAAATAGGCATCTCATAATTGCCAGTCTTTACTGAGGTTTTCTATATTTTTAATAACATCATTGCTTACCTTCTAAAAATCCTTGCTGTCTATGAACATTTCTCTCCTTTTTGATACTGCATATCCAGCCACTGTTTTGCAACTCATCCTTAACTGTGATTTTTAAACATACTCTTCTAATTGCCCTTGATTGTTTGAATCATTTCAGGGGTTCAGAATAAAGGGGATTGGAAACATACATTCATGATGACATTTTCCTGTACTCATTCCTACTACTTATACAGAGAGCTTCCAGACATATTGAGACAAAAAGCCTAGATAAACCTTACAATATATCTTTTTATTGTTTTGTTTAAAATCAGCTTTGGAAGGTAATATAATTTACTTATATGAGGAAATGTGGTGCATCGCATTCGTTGCATCAGCTGATTCTTTATTTCAAAAGAGATGGCATGATTTGTTTCAATCTTCTGATTCCCTGGCCCGGGAAAGCAGCCTTTTATTTCTAAAATGGCCCGACTGTCCATTCATATGTCTGAAAGGCTAATCATACAAAATTTTGTAGCAAGGCTTGAGATTAAGTGTGGTTTGCAACTGCAGCCTGTTTTCTGAACAGTTCCTAAATGTTTCATGCACTCAGCAAGTATTTGGTGGCAACTATCTGACCAAGTTTATATATGGCTTTGCATTTGTATTCAATATACATATATTTGTTCATTTATATTCTAGTGAGTTCCACTCAGGTAGCAGGTATGGCATTTTGGAGTTTTGTCATATTCTATCACCTCTTCTCAATTTTGATTATGTTCATGAAGTTCATTCTCCCCTACACACATACCACCCCTCAGCCGTGAGAAAGTAAGTGTGTAAATTCACACGTGTGCAGAAGGCTGTCATAAATTGGGTGTCCCTACCTGCAACTGAGATTTGTTTGAGAAATCAGATAGGATACCTATCATTTTGTTTTGCAATGTTCACTAAGTACCACCAGGTGGCAGCACACCAGCACTTTCCAGAACATAGAGGCTAAACTAACAACCAGTTCATCATAATCAAGCAGGCATAAAACTTTATTAAGTTAACTTTCTCTTTACGATAATGTCTTCTAAACATGGCTGAGTCAATGAAATTAATGGGGAAGTGAGGACAAATATATGAAATGAAACAGGTGAATATTTTATTAAATTTATTAAGCTTCCTATAGGCTTGGTCTGTGTATCTGTATGTCTGACACATTGTAGATAATCAGTGAAGATCTGTTTTGTCCTTCTCTAATAATATATAACTATGTATTCTGTGCTCACATGTTTTCCATTCACTGGAATTTTTTTTTCATAAATTACTGTATCCTGGGGCGCCTGGGTGGCTCAGTTGGTTAAGCGTCCGACTTTAGCTCAGGTCATGATCTCATGGTTCATGAGTTCAAGTCCCTCTTAGGGGTCTGTGCTGATAGTGCAGAGCCTGGAGCCTGCTTCATATTCTCTCTCTCTCTCTCTCTCTCTCTCTCTCTTTCTGTCTCTCTCTCTCTCTCCCTCTTCTCTCTCTCTCTCCCTCCCTCCCCTACTTGTGGTCTCTCTCTGTCTGCCCCTCCCCTACTTGTGGGTTCTCTCTCTCTCTCTCTCTCTCTCTCTCTCCCTCTCTCTCTCTTTCTCTCTCAGAAATAAATAAATAAACATAAAAAAATAAATTACCCTATCCTGCATCTTCCACAATCTCAGTGGCCCTTGTATTATTAAATAATCTTAACTACCATTTATAATCTATCAAAACTACTCTTTCATGTAGTAATTCTCCTTATATGACCTATGTGCCTATCAGGGTGAAGAACTCCTACACTCAAAGAATATTTGTCCCTTCAATTAAACTATTCAATTTTTAAACAGGCAAAGAAATGTGAGCTAATCATGTCATCTTATATCACTAACAGAAAGACTTTTCCTGGGTTTGTTCTTTTGGCACAATCTTTCAGCATTTGAGAGATGAGTGGGGGCAGTGCACGGGTGGTCCTGCCAATCCTTCTCTTGCTTCAACAATGTTTGGATGGGACAGACTCAGAGGTGCCCCTTCTACCAGTCTCTGATAACTCCCCAACTTTTTATCCAGTTGCAACATTTGGAGCCATCTTCTTGACCACTCTCTGTCTCCGGGTCCAGCCAATACCCCGATTTTGAGCTTTGCTCCTTATTACAAATCAACCATGAACACCCGGATTTGTCAGAGCTATTCCACTCAGGTGGAGGCCTCTGTCAACTGCCTGGTCAACATACAGCTGTGGGCCTCTTACACCTACCTCTCTCTTGGCTTCCATTTTGGCCATGAAGATGTGGCTCTGGAGGGCATGGGCCACTTCTTCCATGAATTGGCTGAGGAGAAGCAGGAGGGCACTGAGCGACTCTTGAGGATGCAAAATTAGTGTGGCAGCCATGAGCTCTTCCAGGACATACAGAAGCCATCCCAAGATGAGTGGGGGTAACACCCTGGATGCCATGGAAGTTGTGCCCTGGGTCCGGAGAAGAGCCTGAACAAGCCCCCTTTGGATCTACATACCCTGGGTTCTACCCGTGCAGACCCCCATTTCTGTGATTTGCTAGAGACAATTTCCTAGATTAGGTGAAAGGCTGGCTGACTCCCAGGCTGGGCTGGATGAGTATCTCTTGGAAAGGCTCACCCTCAAGCATGACTCAGAGATTCTGGAACCCAGAAGCCTTTTTGAAGGGCCCTTCTGGCATTCCCCCTGGTGCCATGGCTTGTGCCTGAGCCTCTCCCCATGGACACTAGGCAGCTTTTTAACTATGCTGCAGCCCTCTCTCAAGCTATGGACCAAATGTAAATAATAAAGCTTTTTGCAGCAATTAATAATAATAATAATAATAATAATAATAATTAGATGGGTGGGGATCCCCCCCACCAAAAAGATGGGTGGGATTTAGAGAAGAAGAAAGCAATGGAGTAGGAGGACCCTAGGCTTCCCTTATCCAACACATACAAGTAGGTGACTATCAAGTCATCCTAAGTACCCTAGAATTCAACCCTAAGACTGGCAGAACAAACTCCACTTCTAATGGTAGAGAAGAGTCCAGAAGAGCCTAAATCAAAGATGGTATAGAAGTGTGGCCACACAATTTGGGAAAGAAACAAATCATGAATTCTGTGGTAAGGAGGAAGATGTGGTCGAGGAGAAGGGCAAAACACAGACTAGCACAGTGGGTCGCACACGGGGAAGACAATTCCACATGGCGGTTGGGTTGGAAAGTGAGAGGGGCCGAATTTCATGAGTTCTTGCAACCACTGGGACTTAAAGCCTGGAATTTTAAAGGTCAACAGACTTGGTTCTAGAAGAGCTTATTGGACATTGTGCTACTCTTAGAGAGAACATTGTGCTGCTCTATGAAACTCATGGCACACAGTGAGGAAGATTTCACAAAACTAGAACAAAGAATCCTAAAATTTGTATGGAAGCACAAAAGACTCCAAATGGCCAAAGCAATCTTGAAAAAGAAAAAAACAAAGCTGGAGAGATCACAATTTCAGACTTCAATTTATATTAAAAGACTGTAGAAATCAAAACATTATGGTACTGGCACAAAAATAGACACATAGATCAATAGAACAGAATAGGAATCCCAGAAATAAACTCACATTTACGTAGTCAATTAATCTTCGACAAAGCAGGAAAGAATATCGAGTAGGAAAACAACAGTATATTTAACAAATGGTATTGGAAAAACTGGACATGCAAAAAATGAAACTGACCACTTCTTACACCACACACAATAACAATCTACTGAATGGCATATCTGATAAAGAGTTAGAATCCAAAATATACAAATTACTTATAAAACTCAACACTCAAAAGACAAATAATCCAATCAAAAGATGAGCAGAAGATATAAATAGACATTTCTCCAAAGGAGACATCCAGATGGCCAACAGACACATGAAAATATGCTCATCATCACTTACCATCAGTGAAATGTAAATTCATACTACTATGAGATATGGCCTCTGACACGTCAGAATGGCTAAATCAAAAACACAACAAACAATACATGTTGGCAAGGATGTGGGGAAAAAGGAACCCTCTGGCACTGTTGGTGGGAATGTGAGCTGGTGAAACCACTGTGGAAAACTTACTGGAAATTCCTCAAAAAGTTAAAAATCAACTACCCTGTGATCCAGGAATTGCGCTACTATGCATTTATCCAAAGAATACAAAAACACTAATTAAAAGAGATACAAGCACCCTTATGTTTATAGCAGTATTATTTACAATACTCAAGATATGGAAGCAGTCTAAATGTCCACCAATTGATGAATGGATAAAGTGGTATGTACACACACACACACACACACATATACAATGAAATATTATTCATCCATAAAAAAGAATGAAATCTCACCATTTGCAATAACATAGATGGAGCTAGAGAGTATAAGACTAAGTAGAATAAGTCAGAGAAGGACAAATATCATATGACTTCAATCATATGTGGAATTTAAGAAATAAAACAAATGGACAAAGGAAAAAGAGAGAGAGAGAGAGAAAGTAAGAAACTGATTCTTAACTGTAGAGAATGAACTGATGGTTACCAGAGGGGAAGTGGGGAGGCATGGGTTAAATAGGTGATGGAGATTAAGAAGTGCACTTGTGATGATGAACTCCAGGTAATGTATGGAAGTGTCGAATCACTACACTGTACACCTGAAACAAATGTAACGCTGTATATTAACTAACTAGAATTAAAATTTACAAAATAAATAAATAAATAAATAAAAGATGAGTGGAGGATTTCCAGTCAAAGCTAACAGATAGTCTACATGTCTTTCTCTTCTCTCCCTCTAAAGTCCTCACTAAATAGAAGTAATGACATTTGTCAAATTAGTAAAAAGTTTTCAGTGGGCTAGATGTCAACAAACTTCTAGATAATAGAAAAGATAGAAAATGATAACCGGCAAAGCCCACTAAAGGATGAGAATGTGAACTGGTGAAACCACTGTGGAAAACAGAATGGAGATTCTTCAAAAAGTTAAAAATCGAACTAGCAGGTGCACATGAACATCAGGATGGGGCACAACTTTCCAGGAATAAGTTTGCCCAGTGCAACCCTGGAGAAGCTGGAGCTTGGAGGTCCAAGTAATGATGAAGGGTGAAAAGCAAAGCAGGGCTGAAAATATAAGCATTAACTGAAAGGATTCATTGAAAGTTTATACAGAAGACTCCATATTGCTTTCCATCCCCCTTTCAACATGTACTATATTCCACAAGGGCATGAGCCCACTGGAAGATAAAATTTAAGGATTTTTTTCTCAAAATAGCTAGAAACTCCCTGAGAAAATTATCCTCATTATGTTTGTTCAGAAATATATCAGCATAACCCCAGCATCCTCACCTAACCACTCTTAAGCAAAGCTCACCTGTTGATGAGCCTTGCTCGCATATGTAAACTCTGCCAAGAAGCATTTCATTCATAAATATGACTAGATAATCGAGGTTTGCCAGACATTTGGATTAAACCCTCCCAATACTAGAGTCAGCTCAAGATAAATAAAGAGAGAAACATGATTATCAAAATTAAAGAGTCAATTCAGGGCAAAGGTGGGAATTTAGCATTGAAAGAGTAGAAAAAGCATATTTGTATGCCAAAAGAAAATATAATTAAAGTAAGTATGGTCTATGCATTGAACAGTTTTATTTAATCACAATAATAAGACCACATTATTGATTTTCAACTTTTAGGATCACTCACAAAAAACTCAAATAAGTTACTGAATCCCATCAAATGCTATAAACATAACAATGCCAAAACAAAAGTGCAGGGAATGGTTTAGTGGTTTTTCAACAAGTTAAATATACAATTACCATATGACCCAGCAATCCTAGGTATATACTCAAAAGAATCTAAAACAACTGGTCAAACAAAAACATATACATAAATGTTCATTGCAGCACAATTCACAATAGCCAAGGCACGGAAACAACCTACATGTCCATCAGCAAAGTGAATGGACAAATAAAATGTGGTATACTCATACAATGGAATATTACCCAGCCATAAAGAGAAATGAAGTTGGATATATACTGTAACATTAATAAAACTGGAAAACATTACACTAAGTGAAAGAAACTAGACATGAAAGGCTACATGTTATATGAGATTTATTTAGCAGAAGAGGCAAATCTACAGAGACAGAAATCAGCTTTGTAGTTGCTAGGGACTGTGGTTAGCAAAGAAAAAGGACTGACTGGTTAGTACTTTTCACTTGAGGTGATGAAAAAGATTTAGAGCTAGAGACAGGTGATGTTGCTCAGAGGTAGAAAAGTAGAAGACAGAGTAGACGAAAGTTGAAGGTAAATACAAGTGCTCCCAAACACCTACTTTATAAAGCAGAAGATCAACAAGATGTCTGTATACCATGAAACAAAAAATAACAGTGTTACCATATTATGAAAATAGAAAAGGGAAGGACTAAAAATAGTAATATGCTATAAGGAGTCATATGCTATATTTAGAGGCTGGTGGCAAAGTAGAAAGATGTGATGGAGTTAACTCTTAATTTATCACAGCAGGAATAGATAGGCAGTGTTCCAAACCGATGTTAGAATGGAAATGGGAATCCATCATTTAGAGATAAAAAGGTGGCTTCCAGAAGAAGCAGCTCAAAACACTTAGGAGTGGTCACTTCTGGAATTTATCCCCTGAACTACCATTACTGTTAAGATAAGAAACTGGAGAGCCAGATCTACAAAGAAGGAATCCAGTTACGAAAGGGTCAGAAAACCAAGAAGAAATACTCAGCCTTAGGGATGGATACTGAGAAGTTTCTTTTCTCCAGATATTAATGCATTTTTCCCCTTTTAGTACTTGGATAGATTTTATATAAAAGAAGGGCCATATTGTATTGGAAGTTCCCGGAAGTTCTTGTGTTGGAGATAGGGTAGCTGTGGTTGGTACACTTCTGAAGGGCATAATCAATTGTGCTTCACAGTGCACAGAGCCTTTCTCCTGTCTTGTCCTATCCTAGGCAGGTTCCCCATCCTCCTCAAACATGCCATGCAATTTAGACACAGCCACACCTACAGGAGAGACAACTAGGCAGACCCAATCTGGCAAATGGAATAGACAGACCACTGATAGCTTCATTTACAAAAACACCTAGTAAGAATTGCACATCCACAAGTACTTGAGGAGGGATAATCAGAAAATCCATTTGAGGCAAATAAGACTTTCAGGGCAATCCATTGTAAATGGTTCCCAATTTCTGTGAACTAAGCTGAGAGAACTACTCCTCCCAAGAGAGAAGCACAACTCAGTCCCACAATGCAATGCTGGTTCTTAGGATCTTACCATTAGATGGAAAAAGAAACTTGGGCTGCAATTAAAAAAAAAAAAAAAAGAGCACCCAGGGAAGGAAAACATGTCTCCCTAGAGCCCAGAGTACTGTCTGTACTGTCTGCTTCTAGATTTTCCTAAGTAATAAGACTCCTAGAATAGAGGGATCCCAAGGCTGGCCTTACAAAGAAGTATGGACAGAAATAATCAAAGAACAACCACAGAAGCAAAGGATTATCTCTCCTCCTCCTACTGAGACCATCACTCCCAGTATCCTTGTTCAGTTATGCCCTTGGCCCATGACCCAATTAGCTTCACATTCTTCTTGAGGAATGTGTGTGTGTGTGTGTGTGTGTGTGTGTGTGTAAGACTGAGAAAGAAAGAGGTGTCCCACTTCCAGGAGGTTCGTAGCACAGGTGCCCGCAGGAAGTGGTCTACTCACCACATCCATTTGATGCTCAATCCCGATGTCTTTCAAACGAATGGATCTTCAAATTAATTTAATACATCTTCACCAGCATTAAAAAAAAGAAGAAATAGAATAGAAAATCTCAGGTACATGAAATGAGTAATGAAATCGGAAAATAGGGAGATTTTGGCAAGATGGCAGAGAAGTAAGGAGCTCCATACTTGCACTCGCACCCATACCTCACAAGGAAAAGATCTGAACCCATTGGAAACCTTACAAATCCCAAGAGATTGGGAGAAAAAGGACGCAGAATCCACTGAGAAAGCCTTCTAACGTGAGTGCGAACTGGGGAAGATAAAATCGGGCCGGGATCGGAGACTCCAGGGTGGGAGGCGATCCCCCTTTGCGGGGAATAAGAGGGGAAAAAGAGAGAATCTGAAACAGAAAAACCTCCGTTCAGGGAAAACATCCGATAAGGGCATAGAAAGACCGTGCTTGCCAAATACCTGCACGCCAGGTCCCCTCGTGCCAATTGCTCCCAGGAGGGCTGAGCGCACAGACTGTTTCCTTGTGCGGGCTCCTGGCGGCTGGACTTCAGAGCAGCGGTGCGCCTGCCGCCACTGTCCTCCCGGGCGGCTGGGGCCCCTGGAAGAGCCACGCGGACACCGGGGGTCCGCGCTCCTGGCAGGCTGGAACTCGAGAGGGAAGGCAAAGAGATAAAATCTGGGAGATTTGTCCGCAAGTTCGTGATTCGGGTGACGAACCACAGGGGGACCCGGTTTTCCTCACTCCAGCGGGCTCCGCACACACGGCAGGCAAGCCCCCGCCCCTGCGCGCCAGCCCGACCCAGGGAAGGAAGCAGCAATTCTGACTCAACTCCCAGAGCTCGGCAGGGGGCCTGGAATTGCCCTGAAGGGGATGCCTGGGAAGCTGTGTCTAAAGCACTTTCAGCAGGGTGCTCAGACTGAGATTTGGAGACTGGAACTGGCCTGGATTGAAGAGTGCAACCAACTTCGGCTGCGCCCCCAGTACGGGGAGTTTACACGCACAAGAAAGCGAGGTGCAGCACTTGGTTCAAGAAGGGAGTGGAGCACCGTCACTCTCCTCCCCACAACCGCCAAGGCAGAGCTCCCGCCTGAGGCATCGGATCACGCCACGCCCATCCCTGCTTGAGAGGTGCCCTCCTCCCTTTTTTTTCTTTTTTTTTTTTTTGTTTCTTCTTTTTTCTTTTTCTTTCTTTTCTTTCTTTTTTCCCCAGAACACTGACCTGATTAACTCTGGTCACTGGCTTGCTTCAACAATCATATCTAGTCCATTCTGTTGATGTAAATTCTACACCTACCGACATTTTCAGCTCTTTCTCTCAGGAGTGATTAGACTATATAGTTTCTCTGGATAATTCCAGCATCCTTCTCTCACCTATCCAACCATATTCTACCCTTTACCTCTTTGAAAAAAGCTTCTTATCCCTTCTGCCTGTTCATTCTATTTCCAATTCTGCCTCGTCTTGCCCTGCCTTCTCTCTTTTCTCTATGCTCTTCAACCAGCACTGCATACACACGGCTATTTAACTGTAGCTGGGAAATCCAGTTATATGCTTTAAATCGTTCTTTGTCCATCGGTTTTCTTCTTTTTTTCCTTTTCTTTTCTCCTTTTTGACCCTTTTATGTATTTTTTCTCTATTCTTTGCCCTCCCGCCTCCATCTTTTCTCTTAACTTTTTCGCTTTCCCTCTAGGTTTGCATGTTAGATGAATTAGCCTGTGCATTTGTGTGCTCCTGCTCCCTGTGTGTTTGTCTGTCTGTTTTCTTCTCCAGGGCTACCTCAAGAAACAAGCCAGAGTACACAAGGTGGAGAGTTCCAAATATCACTACGAGTAGGAAAATAAAATAACCAAGACCCCAACAAGACAGACCAAGAGATACCATTCAAAAAACACTCTCTGAAAGTATAGGCCCTAGACACTCTTCTTGGATACAGCAGCGCTCATAGGTGCAGAGAGCATAACAAGTCTTTAAAACTAACAAGAGCCAGAAAGGTAACTAAAATGATGAAACGAAAGAGCTCTCCTCCAAACAAACTCCAAGAAGAAATGACAGCTAATGAACTGCTCAAAACAGATATAACTAGCATAACTGAACAAGATTTTAGAATAATAATGGTAACATTAATAGCTGGGCTTGAAAAAACCATAGGGATATCAAAGAAACTATGGCTACAGACAGAATGGAAAATAAAAATAGGCATGAAGAATTAAAAATGCGATAAATGAAATACATAATAAATTAGAGGCCTCCAATGCACGGATTGAAGAGGCAGAAAGGAGAATAAGTGATTTAGAAGACACCATGATAGAAAAACAAGAAGCTGACAAAAAAAGACACAAACTCACCAAGAAACATGAAAGAAGAGTTCGAGAGCTCAGCGATACGGTCAAACGCAACAATGTCCATATCATAGGAATCCCAGAAGAGAAAGAGAGAGGGAAAGGTGCTGAAGGAGTCCTGGAACAAATTATCGCAGAGAACTTCCCCAACCTGGGGAAGGAAGTAAATGTTGAAATAAAAGAGGCTCAGAGGACTCCCCTCAGATGTAACTTGAATAGATCTTCTGCAGAGCATACCATAGGAAAAATGGCAAAATACAATGACAAAGAGAGAATTTTGAAAGCAGCTAGGGAGAAAAGAGCCCTAACATACAAAGAGAAACCTACAGACTGATGACGGACCTATCTACTGAAACTTGGCAAGCCAAAAATGAATGGCAGGAGATCTTCAATGTGATGAACAGTAAAAATATGCAGCCAAAAATTCTCTATCCAGCAAGCCTGTCATTCAAAATAGAAGGAGAGATAAAAGTCTTTCCAAATAAACAGCAATTGAAAGAATTTGTCACCTCTAAGCCAGCTCTACAAGCAATCCTGAGGAGGAAGCTTTGAAGGAAATGTTGCAAGGAACAAAGATACCAGAGACACCACCACAAACATGAACCCTACAAAAGAAACAAAGACTCTAAACACATATTTCAATAATAACACTGAATGTAAATGGGCTGAATGCTCCAATCAAAAGACAGAGGGCAGCAGAATGGATACCAAAAAAAATCCATCTATATGCTGTCTACAAGAAATTCATTTTAGACTGGAAAATACTTTCAGATTAAAAGTAAGGGGATGGAGAAATATATATCATGCTACAGGAAATCAAATGAAAGCCGGAGTAGCTATACTTATATCAGACAAACTGGACTTTAAATTAAAGACAATAAGAAGAGATGAAGATGAGCACTACATATAATTACAGGGTCCATCCATCAGGAAGAACTAATTATCATAAATGTCTACGCACCAAATATGGAAGCACCTAAATATCTAAAACAATTAATCACAAACAGAAACAAACTTATATATAAGAATGTGCTAATAGCAGGGGACTTTAATACTCCGCTTACAGCAATGGATAGGTCAACCAGACAGAAAATCATTAAAGAAATAATGGACTTGAAAGACACATTGGACCAGATGGATCTTACGGATATATTTAGAACTTTACATCCTGAGGCAGGGAATTTACTTTCTTCTCAAGTACACATGGCATATTCTCCAAGATAGATCACATACTGGGACATAAAGCAGCCCTCAATAAATATGAAAGAATTGAGATCATACCATGAACACTTTCAGATCATAATGCTTTGAAACTTGAATTCGATCACAAGAAGAAGTCTGGAAAACCTCCAAAAACATGGAGGTTAAAGAACACATTATTAAAGAATGAATGGGCCAGTCAGGCAATTAGAGATGAAATTTAAAAATATATGGAAACAGATGAATATGAAAACACAACGATCCAAAATCTATGGGATGCAGCAAAGGCAGTCCTCAGAGGAAAGTACATTGCTCTCCAGGCCTATTTCGAGAGATTCGAAAAAGCGCAAGTCCAAAGCCCACCTAAAAGAACTAGAGGCAGAGCAACAATAATGCCCTAATCCCAGTAGAAGAAGAGAAATATTAAAATTAGATCATAAATAAACAGCACAGAGACCAAAGAAACAATTGAACAGATCAATGAAATCAAGAGTCGGATTTTTGAAAAAATATACAAAATTGACAAACCTCCAGCCAGACTTACCAAAAAGAAAAGAAAGAGCACCCAAATAGACAAAATTATGAATGAAAATGGACTTATTACAACCAACACCTCAGAAATACAAGCAATTATCAGGGAATACTATGAAAAACTATATGCCAACAAATTGAACAACTTAGAAGAAATGCACAAATTCCTAAACACACACTCACCACCAAAAATCACTGGAATAAATAGAAAATTTGGACAGACCCATAACGAGTGAAGAAATCGAATCAGTCATCAAAAATCTCGCAACAAATAAGAGCCCTGGACCTGATGGCTTCCCTGGGGAATTCTACCAGACATTTAAAACAGAATTACTACCAATTCTCCTCCACACTCCGCGCCGTCACTCTCCTCCCCACAACCGCCAAGGCAGAACTCCCGCCTACGCAGGAGGTTAAAGAACACCCTTCTAAAGAATGAATGGGCCAATCAGGCAATTAGAGATGGAATTAAAAAATATATGGAAACAAATGAAAATTAAAACACAACAATTCAAAATCTATGGGATGTGGCAAAGGCAGTCCTAAGAAGAAAGTACATTGCTCTCCAGGTTTATTTCAAGAGATTAGAAAAAGCGCAAGTACAAAATCTAACAGCTCACCTAAAGGAACTAGAGGCAGAGCAACAAGAACGCCGTAAACCCAGCAGAAGAAGAGAAATAGTAAAAATTAGAGCAGAAATAAACTACATAAAGATCAAAGAAACAATTAAACAGATCAATGAAACCAAGAGTTGGTTTTTTGAAAAAATAAACAAAATTAACAAACCTCTAGCCAGACTTACCAAAAAGAAAAGAGAGAGCACCCTATTTGGTCTATTTGACAAAATTATGAATGAAAATGGACTTATTACAACCAACCCCTCAGATACAAACAATAATCAGGGAATACTATGAAAAATTATATGCCAACAAATTGGACAACTTAGAAAAAATGGACAAATTCCTAAACACACACTCACTACCAAAATTCACACGGGAAGATATAGAAAACTTGAATAGACCCGTAACAAGTGAAGAAATCAGTCATCAAAAATCTCCCAACAAATAAGAGCCCTGGACTTGAAGGCTTCCCTAGGGAATTCTATCAGACATTTAAAACAGAATTACTACCAATTCTTCTCAAGATATTCCAAAAAATAGAAATCGAAGGAAAACTTCCGGTCTCATTTTATGAAGCCAGCATCACTCTGTTTCCCAAGCCAGGCAGAGATCCAGCCAAAAAAGAGAACTACAGGCCAACATCCTTGATGAATACAGATGCAAAAATCCTCAACAAGATCCTTGCAAATCGAATCCAGCAGCACATAAAAAGAATCATCTACCAAGTTCAAGTGGGATTCATTCCTGGGTTACAGGGCTGGTTCAACATTCGCAAATCAATCAATGTGATCCATCACATCAACAAAAGAAAAGATAAAAACCATATGATCCTGTCAATAGATGCAGAAAAAGCATTTGACAAAATACAGCATCCCTTCTTAATAAAGACCCTAGAGACAGTCGGGATAGAAGGAACCTACTTAAACATCATCAAAGCCATCTATGAGAAGCCTTCAGCTAACATCACCCTCTATGGGGAAAACCTGAGAGCTTTCCCCCTGAGATCAGGAACACGACAGGGATGCCCACTCTCACCACTATTGTTTAACATAGTGCTGGAAGTCCTAGCATCAGCCATCAGACAACAAAAGGAAATCAAAGGCATCAGAATTGGCAAAGAGGAAGTCAAACTTTCACTCTTCGCAGATGACATGATACTCTACATCGAAAACCCGACAGACTCCACCAGAAGCCTACTAGAACTGATTCAAGAATTCAGCCAATTTGCAGGGTACAAAATCAACGTCCAGAAATCGGTTGCATTTTTATACACCCACAATGAAGCAACAGAAAGAGAAATCAAGAAGCTGATCTCATTCACAATTGCACAAAAAAACACAAAATACCTCGGAATAAACCTAACCAAGGATACAAGAGATCTGTATGATGAAAACTATAGAAAACTTATGAAGGAAATTGAAGAAGACACAAAGAAATGGAAAAACATTCCATGTTCATGAAGAGGAAGAAGAAATATAGTCAAGATGTCATTACTACCCAAAGCACTCTACACATTCAATGCAATTCCAATCAAAATTGCACCAGCATACTTCTCAAAACTAGAACAAACGATCCTAAAATTTGTATGGAACCACAAAAGACCCCAAATAGCCAAAGTAATCCTGAAAAATAAAACCAAAATGGGAGGGATCACCATCCCAGACTTTAGCCTCTACTACAAAGCTGTCATCATCAAGACAGTATGGTATTGGCACAAAAACAGACACATAGACCAATGGAATCAAATTGAAACCTCAGAGCTGGACCCAAAGGTATACAGCCAACTAATCTTTGACAAAGCAGAAACGAATATCCAATGGAAAAAAGACAGCCTTTTTAACAGATGGTGTTGGGAGAACTGGACAGCAACATGCAGAAGAATGAAACTAGATCATTTTCTCACACCATGCACAAAAATAAACTCAAAATGGATAAAGGACCTGAATGTGAGACAGGAAACTATCAACACCCTAGAGGAGAAAGCAGGAAATAACCTCCTTGACCTCCACCACAGCAATTTCTTACTTGACACATCCCCAAAAGGTAAGGAAATCAAGAGCAAAAATAAATGATTGGGACCTCATCAAGTTTAAAAACTTCTTCATAGCAAAGGAAACAACCCACAAAACTAATAGGCAACCAACGGAATGGGGAAGGATAGTTGCAAATCAGATAAAGACATATCAGATAAAGGGTTAATATCCAGAATCTATAAGGAACTCACCAAACTCCACACCCGAAAAACAAACAACCCAGTGAAGAAATGGGCAGAAGATATGAACAGACACTTCTCCAAAGAGGACATCCAGATGGCCAATAGACAAATGGAACCATGCTCAGAATCCCTCCTCAACAGGGAAATACAAATCAAAACCACACTGAGATACCACCTCATGCCAGTCAGAGTGGCTAAAATGAACAAATCAGAGAACTCTAGATGCTGGCGAGGATGTGGAGAAACGGGCACCCTCCTACACTGTTGGTGGGAATGCAAACTGGTGCAGTCCTTCTGGAAAACAACGTGGAAGTTCCTCAGGAAAATAAAATAGAACTCCCCTATGACCCAGCAATAGCACTGCTAGGAATTTACCCAAGGGATACAGAAATGCTGATGCATAGGACCACATGTACTTCAATGTTCATAGCAGCACTCTCCACAATAGCTAAAACATGGAAAGAGCCTAAGTGTCCATCAACAGACGAATGGATCAAGAAGATGTGATTTATCTATACCATGGAATATTACATGGCAACGGAAAACAATGAAATCTGGCCATGTGTAGCAACATGGATGGACCTTGAGGGAGTTATGCTGAGTGAAATAAGTCAGGCAGAGAAGGACAAATATCATATGTTTTCACATAAAGGAGGATTAGGAGGAACTTAACTGAGAAACAAGGGGGAGAAGGGGGGAAATGGTGGGGGAAAGGGAGAGAGGCAAGCCATGAGAGACTCTTGAATTCTGAGAACGAACTGTGGACTGATGGGTTTGGGGGGAAGGGGGGAGATGGGCATGGAGGAGGGCACTTGTGGGGAGGAGCACTGGGTGTTATATGGAAACCAACTTGACAATAAATTATTTGTAAGAAAAAAAAAAAAAGGAAAGAACGTGAGTCATGCCAGAAATAAAATGTGTAAATATTCTAAAAAGACTGAGAAAGAGGTGTGGATCATGCAACATGAGAGGCAGGGATAAGCAGACATATGAGGCAAGTAGAAAGGAGAAACAGCCCCTGGGATCCTCTCAGAGGATTGACTTGGATTCTAACTTTTATCACCAACATTTGTTCTAATCCTCAAAGCATCTATTTAAGAAAAGTAATCACCTATCTTAGAAACAAGAAGACCTACTCGTTTACCAAACCTACATGTGAACAGAGCCCCTTTTGTTTAAAAAAAAAAAAAAGGTAATGTTTTTCACAAAAGCAGAATGTTTCACGAAAGCTTTCACAAAAGCAGAATATTTCTTCCACCTCTCCCTTCTTCTCAACTAGTCAATCAAGATGAAAATCTAACTATTTGAGCAGCCTGTGTGACAAAGACACTGTAAGAAGAAATACATAAATGTTGTGACAGTAGCTTTGACATCAAAAGTAAAGGCCCTGAATTTTTAAAAATGAATATCCTTGGGAAGAACCAGAACAACTCCAGGAGGAAAAGTTATATGTCTCCATAGCTTACAGAGTCATCTGAAGTGTGTCAGACATAGACAAGAACATATAAAAGTTTTCGGATATCCACCCTCTGCCCCAATATCCTGGAATTTGCTACCTGAAAACTGCTACCTGATTTATAGAATAGAAAGTAACATTAGTTGAGTTTCTATAATTTCCAAGCATTTTGCTAAGAATTTTCTTTTTTGTCATAAATAGTCCCCACAATAACTATTACAGGGTAGCAGTTTTTACCAACATTTCACAGATGAGGAAATTGAGGTTCAGTAACAGTTCTGAGCATAGATTTTGTAAATTCTGAAGCTCATCCTCAAACCCTAGTCTGATATAGATATTAGAGAATCGGATACAGACATTCAATGTTGACTATGCATAGAAATTGCATTTTTCTCCTTTGTTTTTTTTTTTTTTCCATTAGGCAAGTGTTGATGCGCCATGTTTGGGGGTCCTGGCAGCAGAACTGTCACTTCTGTGTTGCCATAATGATCTCTCAATCACACAACAAGCATCCTTGGGGTTGTATCACCTTCTCTGCATTGCAAAGCATCAGAATGGTAAGAATGATTTACCATCTCTCTAGGGAATAATTGTCCCTTATTCTACTTGTGGGTCCCAAGAAGGCTCTACATCTGTAGATTTCCAAATCCTGCTCCAACATCTATAGCTCCACTTCCTAAAATGCCTTTTATAATCTTTTTAGAATTATCAAAATATGCTAATAATGATATAGTTGGTTCTTCAAGGTCTATAAAGTACTCTACTTAGATTAGTGTTGGGTATTAATGGTTGGGACAGGAATGTTGTGAAGAGGAAGAGAGGAAATAGAAGAAATGTTACCAATGGGACTTTTAAAGAGGAGGCATATTTTCGCCCTCTAATGGGGCATCAGATGGATCCTCAGATTCTCACTTCAGTGGTGGGAAAAAATTAGCCACCAGCAGTAAATGTTGCTGTGGTCTGCCTAACAGAGCATAAAAGCAAGTCCTGAAAGTATCATACTATTTCCAAATAACTTAAACAGAGAAGATACCCTCCCTTAATACATGACTAAATATATAAATATAAATAATTATTTTCAAGGCACTGAACATAAGATAGCAAAGGACAATGATTCCTGAGAGATGGGAACAAATGAACAAATGAGGTGGGGTCTACAGTTGTCTGAACTTATCACCTAAAGTAAGTTTTTAGACTACAACCCAATGGTGTCACCAAGAAAAGACAGAATTAGGCTTCCAGAGAGGTCATGATAGTTAGAGCTCACAGGTCTGAATGCCACAGAGCAGTGCACAAAAAAAGAACTCCAGACATCTGCACAGGGTTCCCTTTATTCAGATATGTAGTGATCAGAACATTCATGTAAAAGGCACCTGGGTGGCTTAGTCAGTTGATCACCTAATTCTTTTTTTTTTTTTTTTTTTTTACAAATAGTTTATTGTCAAATTAGTTTCCACATAACACCCAGTGCTCATCCCCACAAGTGCCCTCCTCCATGCCCACCCCTCCTCCCCCCACATCCACCAGTCCTCAGTTTTTGTCAGCATTCAAGAGTCTCTCATGGTTTGCCTCTCTCCCTTTCCCCCACCATTTCCGCCCTTCTTCTCCCCCTTGGTCCTCTGTTAAGTTCCTCCTAATCCTCCTATACGTGCACACATATGATATTTGTCCTTCTCTGCCTGACTTATTTCGCTCAGCATAACACCCTCAAGGTCCATCCATGTTGCTACACATGGCCAGATTTCATTGTTTCTCATTGCCATGTAGTATTCCATGGTATAGATAAACCACATCTTCTTGATCCATTCATCTGTTGATGGACACTTAGGCTCTTTCCATGTTTTAGCTATTGTGGAGAGTGCTGCTATGAACATTGGGGTACATGTGGTCCTATGCATCAGCATTTCTGTATCCCTTGGGTAAATTCCTAGCAGTGCTATTGCTGGGTCATAGGGGAGTTCTATTGTTAGTTTCCTGAGGAACCTCCACACTGTTTTCCAGAGGGGCTGTACCAGTTTACATTCCCACCAACAGTGTAGGAGGGTGCACCTTTCTCGACATCCTCGCCAGCATCTAGAGTTCTCTGGCTCATTTTTGCCACTCTGACTGGCGTGAGGTGGTATCTCAGTGCGGTTTTGATTTGTATTTCCCTGAAGAGGAGGGATGCTGAGCATCGTTTCATGTGTCTGTTGGCCATCTGGATGTCCTCTTTGGAGAAGTGTCTGTTCATATCTTCTGCCCATTTCTTCACTGGGTTGTTTGTTTTTGGGTGTGTAGTTTGGTGAGTTCCTTATAGATTCTGGATATCAACCCTTTATCTGATATGTCATTTTCAACTATCTTTTCCCATTCCGTTGGTTGCCTATTAATTTTCTGGGTTGTTTCCTTGGCTGTGTAGAAGCTTTTAATCTTGAGGAGGTCCCAACAGTTTATTTTTGCTCTTGATTCCCTTGCTTTTGGGGATGTGTCAAGTAAGAAGTTGCTGCGGTGGAGGTCAAGGAGGTTGTTTCCTGCTTTCTCCTCTAGGGTGTTGATAGTTTCCTGTCTCACGTTCAGGTCCTTTATCCATTTTGAGTTTATTTTTGTGCATGGTGTGAGAAAATGATCTAGTTTCATTCTTCTGCATGTTGCTGTCCAGTTCTCCCAACACCATCTGTTAAAAAGGCTGTCTTTTTTCCATCGGATATTCTTTCCTGCTTTGTCAAAGATTAGTTGGCTGTATACTTTTGGGTCCACTTCTGAGTTCTCAATTCTGTTCCATTGGTCTATGTGTCTGTTTTTGTGCCAATACCATACTGTCTTGATGATGACAGCTTTGTAGTAGAGGCTAAAGTCTGGGATGGTGATCCCTCCCGTTTTGGTTTTATTTTTCAGGATTACTTTGGCTATTCGGGGTCTTTTGTGGTTCCATACAAATTTTTGGATAGTTTGTTCTAGTTTTGAGAAGTATGCTGGTGCAATTTTGATTGGAATTGCATTGAATGTGTAGAGTGCCTTAGGTAGTAATGACATCTTAACTATATTTATTCTTCCTATCCATGAGCATGGAATGTTTTTCCATTTCTTTGTGTCTTCTTCAATTTCCTTCATAAGTTTTCTATAGTTTTCATCATACAGATCTCTTGTATCCTTGGTTAGGTTTATTCCGAGGTATTTTATGGTTTTTTGTGCAACTGTGAATGGGATCAGTTTCTTGATTTCTCTTTCTGTTGCTTCATTGTTGGTGTATAAAAATGCAACCGATTTCTGGACGTTGATTTTGTACCCTGCAACTTGGCTGAATTCTTGGATCAGTTCTAGTAGGCTTCTGGTGGAGTCTGTCGGGTTTTCTATGTAGAGTATCATGTCATCTGCGAAGAGTGAAAGTTTGACTTCCTCTTTGCCAATTCTGATGCCTTTGATTTCCTTTTGGTGTCTGATGGCTGATGCTAGGACTTCCAGCACTATGTTAAACAACAGTGGTGAGAGTGGACATCCCTGTCGTGTTCCTGATCTCAGGGGGAAAGCTCTGAGTTTTTCCCCGTTGAGGATGATGTTAGCTGAAGGCTTCTCATAGATGGCTTTGATGATGTTTAAGTAGGTTCCTTCTATCCCAACTTTCTCGAGAGTCTTTATTAAGAAGGGATGCTGTATTTTGTCAAATGCTTTTTCTGCATCTATTGACAGGATCATATGGTTTTTATCTTTTCTTTTATTGATATGATGTATCACATTGATTGATTTGCGAATGTTGAACCAGCCCTGTAACCCAGGAATGAATCCCACTTGATCTTGGTGGATGATTCTTTTTATATGCTGCTGGATTCGATTTGCAAGGATCTTGTTGAGAATTTTTGCATCCGTATTCATCAAGGATATTGGCCTGTAGTTCTCTTTTTTTGCTGGATCTCTGTCTGGCTTGGGAATCAGAGTGATGCTGGCTTCATAAAATGAATCCGGGAGTTTTCCTTCGCTTTCTATTTTTTGGAATAACTTGAGAAGAATTGGGATTAATTCTGTTTTAAATGTCTGGTAGAATTCCCCAGGGAAGCCATCAGGTCCAGGGCTCTTATTTGTTGGGAGATTTTTGATCACTGATTCAATTTCTTCACTCGTTATGGGTCTGTTCAGGTTTTCTATTTCTTCCCGTGTGAATTTTGGTAGTGAGTGTGTGTTTAGGAATTTGTCCATTTCTTCTAAGTTGTCCAATTTGTTGGCATATAATTTTTCATAGTATTCCCTGATAATTGCTTGTATTTCTGAGGGGTTGGTTGTAATAAGTCCATTTTCATTCATAATTTTGTCTATTTGTGTGCTCTCTCTTTTCTTTTGGATAAGTCTGGCTAGAGGTTTGTCAATTTTGTTTACTTTTTCAAAAAACCAACTCTTGGTTTCATTGATCTGTTCAATTGTTTCTTTGGTCTCTATGTTGTTTATTTCTGCTCTAATTTTTACTATTTCTCTTCTTCTACTGGGTTTAGGGCGTTCTTGTTGCTCTGCCTCTAGTTCCTTTAGGTGAGCTGTCAGATTTTGGACTTGCGCTTTTTCTAATCTCTTGAAATAGGCCTGGAGAGCAATGTACTTTCCTCTTAGGACTGCCTTTGCCGCATCCCATAGATTTTGAATTGTTGTGTTTTCATTTTCATTTGTTTCCATATATTTTTTAATTTCATCTCTAATTGCCTGATTGGCCCATTCATTCTTTAGAAGGCTGTTCTTTAACCTCCATGTTTTTGGAAGTTTTCCAGACTTCTTCCTGTAATTGATTTCAAGTTTCAAAGCATTGTGATCTGACAGTGTGCATGCTATGATCTCTATTCTTTTATATTTATTGAGGGCTGCTTTATGTCCCAGTATGTGATCTATCTTGGAGAATGTGCCATGCGCACTTGAGAAGAAAGTAAATTCCCTGGCCTCAGGATGTAAAGTTCTAAATATATCCGTCAGGTCCATCTGGTCCAATGTATCTTTCAAGTCCATTGTTTCTTTAGTGATTTTCTGTCTGGTTGACCTATCCATTGCTGTAAGCGGAGTATTAAAGTCCCCTGCTATTAGCACATTCTTATCTATAAGCTTGTTTCTGTTTGTGATTAATTGTTTTAGATATTTAGGTGCTCCCATATTCGGTGCGTAGACATTTATGATTGTTAGTTCTTCCTGATGGATGGACCCTGTAATTATTATGTAGTGCCCTTCTTCATCTCTTGTGATTGTCTTTAATTTAAAGTCCAGTTTGTCTGATATAAGTATCGCTACTCCGGCTTTCTTTTGATTTCCTGTAGCATGATATATATTTCTCCATCCCCTTACTTTTAATCTGAAGGTATCTTCCCGTCTAAAATGAGTTTCTTGTAGACAGCATATAGATGGATTTTGTTTTTTAATCCATTCTGCTACCCTATGTCTTTTGATTGGAGCATTCAGCCCATTTACATTCAGTGTTATTATTGAAATATGTGGGTTTAGAGTCTTTGTATCTTTTGTAGGGTTCATGTTTGTGGTGGTGTCTCTGGAATCTTTGTTCCTTGCAACCTTTCCTTCAGAGCACCCCCCTCAGAATTTCTTGTAGGGCTGGCTTCGTGGTGACAAATTCTTTCAATTTCTGTTTGTTTGGAAAGGTTTTTATCTCTCCTTCTATTTTGAATGACAGGCTTGCTGGATAGAGGATTCTTGGCTGCATATTTTTACTGTTCATCACATTGAAGATCTCTTGCCATTCCTTTCTGGCCTGCCACGTTTCAGTAGATAGGTCTGTCACCACTCTGATAGGTTTCCCTTTGTATGTGAGGGCCCTTTTCTCCCTAGCTGCTTTCAAAATTCTCTTTGTCCTTGTATTTTGCCATTTTTACGATGATATGTCGTGCAGAAGATCGATTCAAGTTACGTCTGAGGGGAGTCCTCTGAGCCTCTTGTATTTCCACATTGACTTCCTTCCCCAGGTCGGGGAAGTTCTCTGCTATAATTTGTTCCAGGACTCCTTCAGCACCTTTCCCTCTCTCTTCCTCTTCTGGGATTCCTATGATACGGATATTGTTGCTTTTGACTGTGTCGCTGAGCTCTCGAATTCTTCTTTCCTGTTCCTGGATCAGTTTGTCTCTTTTTTGTCAGCTTCTTGTTTTTCTAGAATGGTGTCTTCTAAATCACTTATTCTCCTTTCTGCCTCTTCAATCCGTGCATTGGAGGCCTCTAATTTATTATGATCTCATTTATCGCATTTTTTAATTCTTCATGCCTATTTTTATTTTCCATTCTGTCTGTAGCCATAGTTTCTTTGATGTCCCCTATGTTTTTTTCAAGCCCTGCTATTAATTTCACCATTATTATTCTAAAATCTTGTTCACTTATGCTGCTGATATCTGTTTTGAGCAGTTCATTAGCTGTCATTTCTTCTTGGAGTTTCTTTGGAGGAGAGTTCTTTCGTTTCGTCATTTTAGTTAGCTTTCCGGCTCTTGTTGGTTTTAAAGACCTGTTATGCTCTCTGTTTCTATGAGCACTGCTATATCCAAGAAGACTCTTTGACTTTCCAGGGCCTATCCTTTCAGAGATTGTTTTTTGAATGGTATCCCTCGGTCACTCTTGTTGGGACCTTAGTTATTTTATTTTCCTATTCGTAGTGATATTTGGGACTCTTCACCTTGTGTACTCTAGCTTGTTTCTTGAGGTAGCCCTGGAAAAGAAAACAGACAGACAAACACACAGGGAGCAGGAGCACACAAACGCACAGGCTAATTCAACTAACATGCAAAGTGAGAGGGAAAACGAAAAAGTTAATAGAAAAGACGGAAGAGGGAGGGCGAATAGGGAGCATAAAATACATAAAAGGGTCAAAAAGGGGAAAAGAAAAGGAAAAAAGAAGAAAACCGATGGACAAAGAATGGTTTAAAGCATATACCTGGATTTCCCAGCTACAGTTAAATAGCCGTGTGTATGCAGTGCTGGTTGAAGAGCATAGAGAAAAAGAGAGAAGGCAGGGTGAGACAAGGCAGATTTGGAAATAGAATGAACAGGCAGAAGGGATAAGAAGCTTTTTTCAAAGAGGTAAAGGGTAGAATATGGTTGGATAGGTGAGAGAAGGATGCTGGAATTATCCAGAGAAACTATATAGTCTAATTACTCCTGAGAGAAATAGCTGAAAAAGTCGGTAGGTGTAGAATTTACATTTACAGAATGGACTTGTGATTGTTTAAGCAAGCTGGCGACCAGAGTTAATCAGGTCAGTGTTTTGGGGAAAAAAGCGAGAAAAGAGAAAAAAGAAGAAAAAAAGAGAAAAGAAAGGGGAAAAAAAAAGAAAGAAGAAAAAAAAAAGGGAAAAAGAAAAAAAAAAGGGAGGAGGGCACCTCTCAGGCAGGGATGGGCGTGGCGTGATCCGATGCCTCAGGCGGGGGTTCTGCCTTGGCGATTGTGGGGAGGAGAGTGACGGTGCTCCAGTCCCTTCTTGAACCCTGCGCTGCAGCTCGCTTTTTTTTTTTTTTTTTGGCGTGTCAACTCCCCGTTCCGGGGACGCAGCCGAAGTTGGTTGCACTCTTCAACCCAGGCCAGTTCCAATCTCCAAATCCCAGTCCGCGCCCCGCTGAAGTTGCCTTAGACACAGCTTCCCAGACAATCCCCTCGGGCTATTCCAGGCTCCCTGCTGAGCTCTGGGGGCGGAGTCAGGATCGCTGCTTCCTTCTCTGGGTCGGGCTGGTGCGCATGCGCTGGGGCTTGCCTGCCGGGTCCGTGTAGCCTGAGCCCGCTGGAGTGAGGAAAACCGGGTCTCTCTATGGCTTGTCACCTGAAACACGAACTCACAGGCAAATTTCCCAGTTTTTAGCTCTTTGCCTTCCCTCTCGAGTTCCAGCCAGCCAGGAGCGCGGACGCCCGGTGTCTGCGCGTCTCCTTCAGGGGTCCCAGCCGCCTGGAGCTACAATGGCGGCAGGCGCGCCGCCGCTGGAGTGAGGAAAACCGGGTCTCTCTATGGCTCGTCACCCGAAACACGAACTCACAGGCAAATTTCCAGTTTTTAGCTTTTTGCCTTCCCTCTCGAGTTCCAGCCAGCCAGGAGCGCGGATGCCCGGTGTCTGCGCGTCTCCTTCAGGGGTCCCAGCCGCGCTGGAGCTACAATGGCGGCAGGCGCGCCGCCGCTGGAGTGAGGAAAACCGGGTCTCTCTATGGCTCGTCACCCAAAGTACGAACTCACAGGCAAATTTCCCAGTTTTCAGCTCTTTGCCTTCCCTCTCGAGTTCCAGCCAGCCAGGAGCGCAGACGCCTGGTGTCCGCGCGTCTCTTTCAGGGATCCCAGCCGCCCTGGAGCTACAATGGCGGCAGGCGCGCCCGCGCCGCTTTAAAAACCAACCTCCAGGAGCGGCACAAAGAAGCAGTTTGTGTGCTCAGCTTCCCCCAGGACCAGTTGTCGCGAGGGGACCTGGTGTGCAGGTATTTGGCAAGTACGGTCTTTCTATGCACCGAGCGGAGATTTTTCTGTCTCGGACTTTCTCCTTTTCTCCTCTCACTCCCCGTAGAGGGTAGAGGGGGATCGCCTCCCACCCTGGAGGCTCCGATCCCGGCCCGATTTTACCTTCCCCAGTTCGCACTCACGTTACAAGACTTTCTCAGTGGATTCTGCGTCCTTTTTCTCCGAGTCTCTCAGGTTTTGTATGGTTTCCAATGGCTTCAGATCTTTTCTGTGTGATGTATGGGCGCGAGTGCAAGTACGGAGCTCCTTACTTCTCCGCCATCTTGCCTCCGGGCCCCCTAAAATCACCAGTTGATCACCTAATTCTTGATTTCTGTTCAGGTCATGATCTCATAATGGCTTTGCACCCTGTGTCGGGCTCCACACTGACAACAGATAACGTGCTTGGGATTCTTTCTCTCCCTCGTCTGTCTGCCCCTCTCCCACTCATGCTCACTCTCTCTCTCAAAATAAGTAAATAAACTTAAAAAAAAAAAAAGAAAAACACAAATGTGAGGAAACTGGGGCACCTGGGTGGCTCAGTTGGTTAAGTGTACGACTTCGGCTCAGGTCATGATCTCACGGTTCGTGGGTTCGAGCCCCGCATCGGGCTCTGTGCTGACTGCTAGCTCAGAGCCTGGAGCCCGCTTCAGATTCTGTATCTCCCTCTCTCTATGACCCTCCCCTGCTCATCCTGTATCTCTCTCTCTCTCTCTCTCTCTCTCTCTGTCTCTCAGAAATAAATAAAACATTAAAAAAAAAAAAAGCAAAAACAAATGTGAGGAAAACTACCTGAGGCCAGGGGTGAATGTTTAGAGAGAAAAATCCAATGAATTCACAAAGGCTGTAAATAGTGCCTATGACTCTAAGCCAACATTTAGAACTCATAATGTACAAGTAAAGATGTATAGTACTCAAAGGGTTTTGTCTCATTAGAAGGAAAAAAACTATTTCTAGACTAAATTGTTTTAGTACCACTTAACAAAGCTTAAAAACAAGATCTAAAATGATCAGGTGATCTCCAAATACTTTAAATGTCAATCAGAATGAAACCCAAGTCTACTTCTAGGAATACCAATATTCCAGCAGTCAACAAGTTAAAATTCACAGTGTCTGACACCTAATAAAAATTATTACACATGTAGGGAATCAGATTACAACACATAATGAGGAGAAAAAGGAACTGACCCAGAAATAATTCAGATGATAGAATTAGTAGAAAGGGACATTGAAACAATTATTATAATACATTCTAATTATTTAAGTGCCAGAATCCAGCTCCAGCTGGTCCAGGGGTCCCTGAAGGATGGACGGTGTTGGTGAGAGAGAGAGTGAGAGAGCCCCAAGATTCTTTCTGATCACCAGGCAAACATCTCTGTCCTGTCAGTTGTGGTGTCTTTATTTATAGGTCAAACAATAACATGGCATCAGAAAATGGAACTTTTACAATGGATAATTCTATGTGATAAGATGCTTTGGAAAGTTGTACAAAAACAGGTTTTACAGAAGTATTCTTGCAGAACTACCCCAATTATAGTGAGGTTGAGTAACTAAGAAAATAACAGGGTGTTCTTAGTGAAAAACAGAATAACATACACATTTTCACAACACTAAGATTAAGTCATAGGTTAGGTTGTAAATACTCTTATCCATCCTCATCACAGCTGTCAGTGTTAAGGAAGGTGTTTGTGGAATGTAGGCCTTAGAGAAGGGACTGCTATACATCACCAGTTAGCAAAGGTATATGTAGTAACTTACGTTCTGCCCTTATCTTTTCCTTCTCTCTAAGTTAGGCTCTTTGTCTCCAGGCAAGACTTAATTGTCCAATTATATTCCTTATGGCACTGGAGAGCCAACCATACCTTTCAAGAGTTTAGCTCATTTCCAATATATAGAATAGCCTCTTTGAGTGCATTTACCTTTCTGTCTAGTTTTTTTGTCTATAATTTCTTGAATAGCTAGGGCATGAGAAAAATTTTTGGTTAGTTGATTTATATGTTGAGCTGTATGAACCTCTTGGACTAACTCAACAGTAGAAACAGAATTGTATATGTAAAAGTCAATCTTTTATGAGTAAGGGTCATTAGCCTGTTTATAGCTCATGGGAAAGTATGGGGTAAAACAGGACCTGCCAGAGACTCAATGTCTGCTCCCATAATCACAGAAGAAGTTCCTACAATAAGTTCCTCCACAAGGTGCAGTCATCATACCAGGGCCAAAATAAGGGGACAAGTCACTCCCGATACCAATCAACAAGGTGCCTTGGGGGCTAGTGCTCAAGCAGAAATAATTGAGTGAGGTGTGAGTTTTGGTCATCATCTGACAGCAAGAGACTGTGCAAACTTGCATTAACCTCACAAGGAGTTTTCTCAACTAGTGACTTCAGAATGGCTCCCAACATTTAAGTAGCCCAAGAAAAAGATAAGCATGTTAACTAAAGACATAGAAAAATTTCTAAAAGACCTCAACTGAACGTCTGGAGATGAAAAATACAATATCTGAGATGAAGAACACTTTGACAGAAATTAACAGTGTAATTCTCCAGAGGACCAGAAGAAATAAGACATATTTTATTCACAGGAACAAAGACAAAGATGACAATAAATCTCTTTATCAATAAAAGCCATAAACAATGGAGCAGCCTCCCAATGTACAGAAATAAAAGGCAATCTAGAATTCTTTAGCAGCCAAAAATTCTTTTAAAAACAAAAGCAAAATAGAGACATGTTTAGATATATAAGATCTGCTAGAATTCATTACCAGCAGATCTGCACTAAAAGAAATATTAAAAGGAAATCCTTCAAGGAAAAAAATCCAGGTTAAAATATAGATCTACATAAAGGAATGAAGAATAATGGATTGCAACTGTGTAGGTAAATATTCTTTCCTCATTATTTTATTTTTAATATTTTAATGTTTATTTAGCTGAGAGAGAAAGAGAGAGTGTGAGCAGGGGAGAGGCAGAGAGAGAGGGAGACACAGAATCCAAAGCAGTCTCTAGACTCTGAGCTAACAACACAGAGCCCAACGCAGGGATCGAATTCATGAACCACAAGATCATGACCTGAGCCGAAATCGGATGATTAACCAACGGAGCCACCCAGGCACCCTCCTCAGTATTTAATCTTTTAAAATTATTGTCGACTGCTTAAGGCAAAAAATAATAATGTAAAAGCCTCAATAGTGCTGAGGCTTGAAAGAGGAAGTAGGACTACTTTTTAAAGTTCTTGCAAACAGAGTATGAAATGTCACAAGGAAACTGTGATAAGTTAAAGATGTGTGATATAAACCTTAAAGCAGCCTCCTAAATAAAATAGCAAAGAGTCACATATAATAAGCCAAATAGAGATGTAATGTTTTAAAAACTAGTTTAAAAGAAGATGAAAAAGGGGAAAAGTAGAAAACAAATAGTGAAGGCTTAAAAGCCACTTAGAGGGACACCTGGGTAGCTCAGTCGATTAAGCATTTGACTTCAGCTCAGGTCATAATCTCATGGATTGCGGGTTCAAGTCCCTCGTCAGGCTCTGTGCTGACAGCTAGCTCAGAGCCTGGACGCTGTCTTTGGATTCTGTGACTCCCTCTCTCTCTGACCCTCCCCTGCTCACGCTGTCTCTATCTCTCTCTCAGAAATAAAGCATTTAAAAAAATTTTTTTTAATAAAATAGGGGGGCCTGGGTGGCTTAGTCGGTTAAGCGTCCGACTTTCGCTTAGGTCATGATCTCGCTGTTCGTGGGTTCGAGCCCCGCTTCGGGGTCTGTGCTGACTGCCAGCTCAGAGCCTGGAGCCTGTTTCAGATCTGTGACTCCCTCTCTCTCTGACCCTCCCCTGCTCACGCTGTCTCTCTCTCTCTCTCTCTCTCTCTCTCCTAGAAATAAAAAAATTAAAAAATATTTTTTAAATAAAAAAATATTTTTCAATAAAATAAAAGCCATATAGAGTAAATGTAAATATTCTGAATACCTACAATGAAAAGGCAGAGATTATCAGACTGGATAAAAAGCAAGACTCAACTATATGCTGCCCTATGAAAAATCCACTTTAAATGCAAAACCACAAATAGAATAAAAGTTAAAAGTTGGAACATGATAAGGAGGAGAAGTAAGGAGCTTCGTACTTGCACTTGCGCACATACATCACACAGAAAAGATCTGAAGCCACTGGAAACCTTACAAAACCTGAGAGATTGGGAGAAAAGGACGCAGAATCCACTGAGAGAGCCTTCTAATGTGAGTGCAAACCGGGGAAGATAAAATCGGGCCGGGATCGGAGACTCCAGGATGGGAGGCGATCCCCTTCTACACTCTACGGGGAGTGAGAGGGGGAAAAAGAGAGAGTCCAAAACAGAAAAAACACTGCTCAGAGGGAAAAACCTCCGCTCAGGGCTTAGAAAGACCGTATTTGCAAAATACCTGCACGCCAGGTCCCCTCACGCCAACTGGTCCCGGGGGTGCTGAACACACAGACTGTTTTTTTCTGCTGGCTCCTGGTGGCTGGACTTCAGAGGAGTGGCGCGCCTGCCTCCATTGCCTTCCGGGGCGGCTTGGGCCCCAGAGGGAGCCGCGCGCACACCGGGCCGCCACGCTCCTGGCTGGCTGGGGCTCTAGAGGGAAGGCAAAGAGCTAAAAACTGGGAGGGGTGCCTGGGTGGCTTAGTCGGTTAAGCGTCCGACTTGCACTTAGGTCATGATCTCCCGGTTTGTGGGTTCGGGCCCCGCGTCGGGCTCTGTGCTGACTGCCAGCTCAGAGCCTGGAGCCTGTTTCAGTCTGTGACTCCCTCTCTCTCTGACCTCCCCTGCTCGCACTGTCTCTCTCTCTCTTTCTCCCAGAAATAAATAAAACATTAGAAAAAAAAAGAGCTAAAAACTGGGAAATTTGCCTGTGACTTCGTGTTTCCAGTGACGAATTTTCCTCACTCCAGCGGGCTCAGCGCAACCGGCAGGCAAGTCCCCGCGCATGCGTGCCAGCCTGACCCAGAGAAGGAAGCAGCGATTCTGACTCCGCCCCCAGAGTTCAGCAGGGGGCCTGGAATTGCCCCGAGGGGGTTGCTTGGGAAGTTGCGTCTAAGACAATTTCAGCAGGGCGCACGGACTGGGTTTTGGAGACTGGGACTGGCCTGGGTTGAAGAGTGCAACCACCTTTGGCTGCGCCCCCAGTACGGGGAGTTTACATGCCCAAAAAAGCGAGGTGCAGCGCTTGGTTCAAGAAGGGACTGAGGCGCCGTCACTCTCCTCCCCACAACCGCCAAGGCAGAACTCCCGCCTACGCAGGAGGTTAAAGAACACCCTTCTAAAGAATGAATGGGCCAATCAGGCAATTAGAGATGGAATTAAAAAATATATGGAAACAAATGAAAATTAAAACACAACAATTCAAAATCTATGGGATGTGGCAAAGGCAGTCCTAAGAAGAAAGTACATTGCTCTCCAGGTTTATTTCAAGAGATTAGAAAAAGCGCAAGTACAAAATCTAACAGCTCACCTAAAGGAACTAGAGGCAGAGCAACAAGAACGCCGTAAACCCAGCAGAAGAAGAGAAATAGTAAAAATTAGAGCAGAAATAAACTACATAAAGATCAAAGAAACAATTAAACAGATCAATGAAACCAAGAGTTGGTTTTTTGAAAAAATAAACAAAATTAACAAACCTCTAGCCAGACTTACCAAAAAGAAAAGAGAGAGCACCCTATTTGGTCTATTTGACAAAATTATGAATGAAAATGGACTTATTACAACCAACCCCTCAGATACAAACAATAATCAGGGAATACTATGAAAAATTATATGCCAACAAATTGGACAACTTAGAAAAAATGGACAAATTCCTAAACACACACTCACTACCAAAATTCACACGGGAAGATATAGAAAACTTGAATAGACCCGTAACAAGTGAAGAAATCAGTCATCAAAAATCTCCCAACAAATAAGAGCCCTGGACTTGAAGGCTTCCCTGGGGAATTCTATCAGACATTTAAAACAGAATTACTACCAATTCTTCTCAAGATATTCCAAAAAATAGAAATCGAAGGAAAACTTCCGGTCTCATTTTATGAAGCCAGCATCACTCTGTTTCCCAAGCCAGGCAGAGATCCAGCCAAAAAAGAGAACTACAGGCCAACATCCTTGATGAATACAGATGCAAAAATCCTCAACAAGATCCTTGCAAATCGAATCCAGCAGCACATAAAAAGAATCATCTACCAAGTTCAAGTGGGATTCATTCCTGGGTTACAGGGCTGGTTCAACATTCGCAAATCAATCAATGTGATCCATCACATCAACAAAAGAAAAGATAAAAACCATATGATCCTGTCAATAGATGCAGAAAAAGCATTTGACAAAATACAGCATCCCTTCTTAATAAAGACCCTAGAGACAGTCGGGATAGAAGGAACCTACTTAAACATCATCAAAGCCATCTATGAGAAGCCTTCAGCTAACATCATCCTCAACGGAGAAAAACCGAGAGCTTTCCCCCTGAGATCAGGAACACGACAGGGATGTCCACTCTCACCACTGTTGTTTCACATAGTGCTGGAAGTCCTAGCATCAGCCATCAGACACCAAAAGGAAATCAAAGGCATCAGAATTGGCAAAGAGGAAGTCAAACTTTCACTCTTTGCCGACGACATGATACTATACATCGAAAACCCGGCAGACTCCACCAGAAGCCTACTAGAACTGATCCAAGAATTCAGCCAATTTGCAGGGTACAAAATCAACGTCCAGAAATCGGTTGCATTTTTATACACCAACAATGAAGCAACAGAAAGAGAAATCAAGAAACTGATCCCATTCACAATTGCACAAAAAAACACAAAATACCTCGGAATAAACCTAACCAAGGATACAAGAGATCTGTATGATGAAAACTATAGAAAACTTATGAAGGAAATTGAAGAAGACACAAAAAAATGGAAAAACATTCCATGCTCATGGAGAGGAAGAAGAAATATTGTTAAGATATCATTACTACCCAAAGCACTCTACACATTCAATGCAATTCCAATCAAAATTGCACCAGCATACTTCTCAAAACTAGAACAAACGATCCTAAAATTTGTATGGAACCACAAAGACCCCAAATAGCCAAAGTAATCCTGAAAAATAAAACCAAAACGGGAGGGATCACCATCCCAGACTTTAGCCTCTACTACAAAGCTGTCATCATCAAGACAGTATGGTATTGGCACAAAAACAGACACATAGACCAATGGAATCAAATTGAAACCTCAGAGCTGGACCCAAAGGTATACAGCCAACTAATCTTTGACAAAGCAGAAACGAATATCCAATGGAAAAAAGACAGCCTTTTTAACAGATGGTGTTGGGAGAACTGGACAGCAACATGCAGAAGAATGAAACTAGATCATTTTCTCACACCATGCACAAAAATAAACTCAAAATGGATAAAGGACCTGAACGTGAGATAGGAAACTATCAACACCCTAGAGGGGAAAGCAGGAAACAACCTCCTTGACCTCCACCGCAGCAACTTCTTACTTGACACATCCCCAAAAGCAAGGGAATCAAGAGCAAAAATAAACGATTGGGACCTCATCAAGTTTAAAAGCTTCTGCACAGCCAAGGAAACAACCCACAAAACTAATGGCAACCAACGGAATGGGAAAAGATAGTTGCAAATCAGATAAAGACATATCAGATAAAGGGTTAATATCCAGAATCTATAATGAACTCACCAAACTCCACGCCCGAAAAATAAACAACCCAGTGAAGAAATGGGCAGAAGATATGAACAGACACTTCTCCAAAGAGGACATCCAGATGGCCAACAGACACATGAAACGATGCTCGGCATCGCTCCTCATCAGGGAAATACAAATCAAAACCACACTGAGATACCACCTCACGCCAGTCAGAGTGGCTAAAATGAACAAATCAGAGAACTCTAGATGCTGGTGAGGATGTGGAGAAACAGGCACCCTCCTGCACTGTTGATGGGAATATAAACTGGTACAGCCCCTCTGGAAAACAGTGTGGAGGTTCCTCAGGAAAATAACAATAGAACTCCCCTAGGACCCAGCAATAGCACTGCTAGGAACTTACCCAAGGGATACAGAAATGCTGATGCATAGGACCACATGTACTTCAATGTTCATAGCAGCACTCTCCACAATAGCTAAAACATGGAAAGAGCCTAGATGTCCATCAACGGACGAATGGATCAAGAAGATGTGGTTTATCTATACCATGGAATACTACATGGCAATGAGAAAGAATGAAATCTTGCCATGTGTAGCAACATGGATGGACCTTGAGGGAGTTATGCTGAGTGAAATAAGTCAGGCAGAGAAGGACAAATATCATGTTTGCACGTATAGGAGGATTAGGAGGAACTTAACTGAGAAACAAGGGGAAGAAGAAGGGGGGAAATGGTGGGGGAAGGAGAGAGGCAAACCCTGAAAGACTCTTGAATGCTGACAAAAACTGAGGACTGATGGATGTGGGGGGGGAGGAGGGGGTCGGCATGGAGGAGGACACTTGTGGGGATGAGCACTGAGTGTTATGTGGAAACTAATTTGACAATAAACTATTTGTAAAAAAAAAAAAGTTGGAACATGGTATAACATGGTAACACTAGTCAAAAGGCAATTTGAGTCACTGAATCAATATCAAAAACATATATATTTAAGAGCAAAAAATGCTTACAGGGAAAAAGAGGATCATTTCATATTATAAAGGGGTCTGTTAATTAATAAGACAACAATTCTAAACATGTATATCCCTAAAATTATAAAAATTAAAAATTAAAATACATTAAACAAAAATGGAAAGAACTAGGGGTGTCTGGGTGGATCAGTTGGTTAAGCATCTGACTCTTGATTTCAGCTCAGGTCACCACCTCAGAGTCATGAGACTGAGCCCCACGACACTCTCTGTGTAGAGTGTGGAGCCTGCTCTAGATTCTCTCCCTCCTCTCCCTCTGCCCTACTCGCTTGTACACTTTCTCTCACTGTCAAGAAAATTTTTTTTAAAAGGATAGAAGGTGGGGCGCCTGGGTGGCTTAGTCGGTTAAGCGTCCGACTTTCGCTTAGGTCATGATCTTGCGGTTTGTGGGTTCGAGCCCCGCATCGGGCTCTGTGCCAACTGCCAGCTCAGAGCCTGGAGCCTGTTTCAGTCTGTAACTCCCTCTCTCTCTGACCCTCCCCTGCTCACACTGTCTCTCTCTCTCTCTTAGAAATAAATAAAAACATTAAAAATTTTTTTAAAAAAAAAGGATAAAAGGATCAGATGTATGATTATAGTCAGAGAATTCAGTACCCTTCTCTCAATCATTCATAATCACACAGAAAATACTTAAGGATATAGACTGAAACAACTTGACCTATAATATATATAGGACACTCCACCGAAAATGGAAAAGTGAACATTCTCAAGGAAAAAAAAAACCAGAAAACTTACCAAAACAGACCAAATTCAAACCATAAACCAAATCTTGAGGAAGTATAGTCTTTCATTTACCTAAAATATGTTCTCCGACCAAAATTGAATTAAACTAGGAATAAAAGTAGAAAGATATCTGGAAAATTCAAAATATTCAGAAACCAGATCATCCATTTTTAAATGGCCCATGAGTCAATAAAAGAAATAAAAGTAGAAATTGAAAGTATTTTGAACTAAATGAAAAAGATAATACTCACAAAGAAAATGCCAGACTGTAGTGATCTAGCAAACACTTTAACGTAGAAACTATACAAATCCTATCCAAATTCTTCCAGAAATGTGAGAATGAGGAAACACTTGACAACCCGTTCAAGGAGGCCAGCAATATTCTGATACCAAAACCACATAAAGACATGACAAGAAAAACAAAAACATAAAACCACAGACCAATGTTCCTCAAGAATGTAGGTGCAAATATTTTTAAATAGACCTGCACACATATGGCCAGATAATTTTTTATAAAAGGTCAAAGGCAATTCAATGGGGAAAGAGTAAACTTCAACAAATGGTGTTGGAAAAATTGGTTATATATATATCTATGCAAAAGAGAAGAACTTTGATCTATATCTTGTACATAACACAAAAGTTAATTCGAAATGGACCCTTAAAACTAAAACTATGAAACAAGAAGTCCTTGCACCTTGGCTAGACAAAGATGTCTTAAATACAGCACAAAAGCATGACTTATACATTTTAATGTTTTTTAATGTTTTATTTTATTTTTGAAAGAGAGAGTATGAATGGGGGGGGGGAGCAGAAAGAGAGAGAGAGAGAGGATCCAGAGCAGGCTCCAGGCTCCAAGCAGTGAGCACAGAGCCTGATGCGGGGCTCAAATTCGTGAACCACGAGATCATGACCTGAGGCAAAGTCAGGCACTTAACTGACTGAGCCACCGGGTGCCCCATGACCTATATATTTTAAAAGTGAAAATTTAAATATCTCTGCTCTTCGAAAGACACTGCTAAGAGAATAGATAAGCCACACACTGGGAGAAAATATTTGTTACATATCTGTTACATCTCTGACAAAAGGCTCATATCCAGAATTTAAAAATGAACACTCAAAACTCAGTAAGAAAACAGACAACCAAATTAAAAAACAGTAAATTTGAAGTTGAATTACTGAGTCATTTCACCGAAGAGACACATATGGCAAAGACACACATCAAAAGATATTCAATATTTGGTCATAAAAGACATGTAACTTAAAAACTGCCATGAGGTCCCAATACATACACATTAGAATGTCTAAAATGGAAACATTGGCCATACCATATCTTATTAAAGACCTGAAGCAACTTGGACTCTCACATTGCCAGAGGGAGTGTGACAATGGTACAACGACTTTGGCAAATAATTTGGCTGTTCATCCTAAAAAGATACACACGCATCTACCAAATGACCCAGTCATTCCATAACTTAGCATTTACCTAAGAGAAATGAAATCAGAGACCTGTACCAAAACATGTACACAAATGTTCATAGCACTCTTATTTGGAAAAGCCAAAACCCTGGAAAAAACCCAAATGTCCATTGACAGGCAAATGGATAAGCTGATAATGGAATGGAATTCATCCATGAAACAGGAATGAACTATTGATACATATGACCACTTGGGTGAATCACAAAATAATTTTGCTGAGTGAAAAATGCCACGCAACAGAAGAGTACATCCTATATGAATCCAGTTATGTAAGATTAGAAAATACAAACTTGACAAAAAGCCAGCGAAAAAAGGGTAGAACTGTGGTTGCCTTTGGGTCAGGGGTGGTGGGTACAGGGGAGCAGGTATGGTGGAGGGAAAGAATATGGTTGGAGTTTTTTTCATTTATTAATTTTTTTATAGCAGTAATATTTTTGTAGGGATATACAGACATATAAAAACTTACTGAATTACACATTTTAAGTAAATTGTATGTCAATTATATCTCCATGGAGCTGTTAACAAACAAACAAAATCATTAAAAGTCACCTTCTCTGGAAATAAAAACATCAGGGCCTGAAGTTTTCACTAAGAGCTCCTGGCTTTCCTGCTGTATGACCTCCCCAGCTCTTTGCAAAATGCCTCCAAGTGTGATCCCCTATCAATATACACTGTACCTTAGCAACAGCTTTTCCAGTGGGCTTAATGATGCATTTGATGGCCTAAATATATTCAATATCTGCTGAATCTATTAACATTATCTAAGTCTTTCATTCATATTTCACAGAGGCCTCACTTAAACACTTTATAGACTCTAGGTCAGTGCTATCAAAATATTGCATGTGATTAAACTACCTGCAGAGAGTTAAATGTTGAGAACACTTTAGAACTCCAGAATTGGGTAGGAAGGGAGAATTGGAAACAGCGACGTCATAGAAGGAACTGATGATCAAACCAAAACCATAAACTCTTTTCCTTAATACAGGGGATACTGAAAAAAATACATCAACGAAGTATGAGAAGCATGGAAATTACTGCCTCCTGTCTCCGTCCTCTGATACAGAATTCCTACCCAAGTTCTTGCAACGAGACAGAACTAAAATTGCGCAGGTGACTTACCACCTGCTTTATCTCATGGCTTTTCTTACATGTGTGTGTATTACTTTTAGAGGCAAATTCTTTTTTTCTTTTTTTAATGTTTATTTATTTTGAGAGAGAGACAGAGAGCAAGCAGGGGAGGGACAGAGAGAGAGAGGGAGACACAGAATCTGAAGCAGGATCCAGACTCTGAGCTGTCAGCACAGAACCAGGAGCCCTGAGATCATGACCTGAGTCTAAGTCAGATGCTTAACCGACTGAGCCACACAGGCGCCCCTAGTGGCAACTTACATCAACATTTTATATTTTTATTAAATTTTTCCATGTTTTTAAAGTTCAGTGAAGCATGGAGTAAATAACGTGTAGAGTATTTGGCTTCACGATTTTCATCTTTATCAGTAAGAATGATGCCCATTATTCCTGAATATAGCAATTTGTATTATTTTATGTAATCCTTATAGCATGCAAATGAGGTAAGTGTTTTCTAGTTTTATACTTCTTTTTGTTTAATTAATAAATATGTCACTAAAGATGGGGGAACTTCTGGTTATTTAGCAAAGTTAATAGAGTCATCATATAATAGGCTTTGCAATAGTATTATAATTTACTCAGCAAACATCAAAATAATCTGCGTTAGATTTTAAAAAACCTATTATGGGTGGTTTGGTTGGTTAGGCATCCAACTCTTGATTTGGGCTCAGGTCATGATCTCACAGTCATGAGATCAAGCCCCACGCTGGGCTCTGCACTGAGCATGGAGCCTTCTTCATATTCTCTGTCTCTGTCTCTCACTCTCTTTTTCCCCCTTAGCTCCTCTCCCCTGCTTGCACTCTCTCTTTGGTGGCTTAGTCGGTTAAGCGTCCGACTTTCGCTTAGGTCATGATCTCGCGGTTCGTGGGTTCGAGCCCCGCATCAGGCTCTGTGCTGACTGCCAGCTCAGAGTCTGGAGCCTATTTCAGAATCTGTATCTCCCTCTCTCTCTGACCCTCCCCTGCTCACGCTGTCTCTCTCTCTCTCCTAGAAATAAATAAAAATATTTAATAAATAAATAAATAAATAATAAAATAAAAAATAAAACCCTATTGAAACAAATTTTAAATTGAAGTGACAAACCTCAGTACCGAGTAAATAATTTTGACATAGACCCAACCCCTGGGGAAAACCATGAGGCCCTGTATATTCCTTCACTTTCTTCAAAGTACATAGGCTTATACACATGCTTGAAAGGTCACCCAGCTCTGCAGCCTAAATTGGGCTGTCCAATAGATGGCCTTCTAGCCACATACAGGGAGCCAACAGTTCCTGGGGAAGCACTTCAGCCTAGCGCATCTCTTGGAGTGGGAGAGTCTTTGGGTTCCTCCTAATAATACATAAACGAAGCAGTGTCTTCTCCCATGGCTGAAGTGGATAGAATTGTGTGAGGCTGAGGATACGTGGAAGGGATACATTTTACATAACATAGTCAAAACTACTGCATAGATGTCTTAAATATGCACCTTAAATTTGAATTTGAATTACTGAGTCATTTCACCAAAGAGCCACAAATGATAGTGTATTTTTCCAAAATCAAGCATTTATTCCTACGCACCCCACATCTCAAAAATCACGAGCCTGACTGACTATGAAGTTATCCATTTACATGAAGAAACCAAGCATGTAGAGTTTACTAGAAAATTCTTCTACATACTTCCGTCTTCCACTCCAGTGCCCTGGACTCAGGATCCTGAGTGCCACAATAGGGCTAGTGAGTGGAGGACCGACAGTTTCCTCTGAGCCTTTTCCAAGCGGTTCAGGAGGCTAGCTACTACCAACTCCAGGTTGGTCTCCTCTCTCTTCTGAGTGGAATGTCCATTGGACTTGGAAATACTGCAGGTTGGAGGAGGATGTTCTGGGTCCTTGCATTCATGGCCTGTTATTTGGTTACCCATTGTGATACCAAAGCAGGCCAGTGCTGGTCCTGTGTGCAAGACAGTAGCTAGAAAGCCCCGAGGATGAGACTTTCAGAGGGACACTGGAACCAGTGAGTCGAGAGAATCTAAGGTTGTGAAGACTACAAAGATAAAGTCCAAAAGATGCAAATAGGAGGATAAACACCAGGGTTTTTAGGCAAGAGAGTTAGAAACAAAACACTGTGAAACTGCAGAATTGAATTTTTTTTTTAAAAAAAGCAGTTTACAGACTAAAGGGTTGTTCCTTTATATAGCAACCAGTTCCAAGAGAGGACACCGTCTTCTAAAGAAGCCATAAAAGTGTCACAGACTAAACAAAAAATAAATCGTTTATACCAAATAAACTATCGGAGCCCGAGCCAGCTCCGACAGGTTCTGGGGTCCCTGAAGGATGGACGGTGTCGGCGAAAGAGAGTGAGAGAGCCCCGAGATCCTTTCTGATCACCAGGCAGGCATCTCTGTCCTGTTGGTTTTGGTGTCTTTATTTAAAAGTTCAGCAACAACATGAGGTCAGAGAAAAGAATTTCTTACAATGGGAGGCCTTTTATGATATCAATTGCAGAATTATTCTGACCAAGGAAATAACAGGATGTTCTTAGTGAAAAACAGGATAACATACAAGTTAAATTGTATATAGATAAGCTAGGAGTTATTCTGTCTGTCTCTCAAGAGGATAAATGTTTCTGAATTGGTTTATTTGTGGAAACTAACATGAGGCCCTAAATGTGTCAGTCTTTGCACCTGGGTTTATGTCTTAGCTACTCTTATCTATCTCATCCCAGCTGCCAGTGTAAGGGAGAGTGTTTGTGGAGTGTAGGCCTTGAGGAAGGGACTGCCATGCTTCACCAATTAGCAAAGATATATGTAGTAACTGTGTTCTTTCCTTAACCCCAAAATAGGCTCTTTGTCTCGGGGACAGGCTCAATTGTAACTCTTGTGCTTTTAACCCCCTTTATTATCTAAGCTTTGGGTCTGCAAGGCCCACAGGAAGAGCCTTTTGACAATCATCCACAGAACTTTCATCTAAAATCTCTCTTGTAAAAGCAGGAATATGCTTTTCTTTATGAGGTATCTGTATTCAGAATATGGGTCTGATATGGAATATTGTGAGGCCTGGTCAATACCAGGAGGCTTATACCCAACATGAGCCTGTAGTAGCAGAAGGAGATACCAGTTTTCATTTCTCATGGCAGGAAGCTGCAAACAATGACATTTCCTTGCTGTGACTGCCATCCAGAGAGGCCAGTGCGGCTCCCGGCAATAAACTAGTAATCTCACTCAAGGGAATTCATAGAAAGGAAAAACTCAAAATAATAGATCTATTTATGAGAAGAAGTTCTTCACAGATGTATGATTAAAAAAAACTGTGTCAAACACAGAGAAATAAATGACAAATTGTGGGATATCAAGCTGATAGTGTACTGTGCAGTCATTACAGTGAGCAGCATCAAGAATATGTAGTAACATGGTATGCTAGTAAGAAACAAAAGTAGAGTTGATTTCTGAAGAATTCAACTGATCCTGTGTGATTTGTATGTTTCTGAAGGGTTACAGGTAGATCCCATTTTATAGGTGAGCCGTGTCATTTGATATAGTCCACTGTCATAACTGTACCTTCACAGAAACTTCTAACAGTCACTCTAACTTCATGAGAAAGTGCTTCTTCTACAACTTTCAAATAGACACTACAATAAGTTATTTGATTGAGTAAACAAAAAGTTAAAAGAGAATATTCCCCATTTCAATGATTTCTTTTCAATTTCAACATATCATTTAATTAAATCTGGCTTTCCTAATGGAGAGCAAAGTATTTGTGATAGTTACATGACTTCACCAAGTCTTGGTGACCCTCCTTAACTTTCTTCATAGCTTTCTGAGAATATCATCCCTCACACCTCTGCCCAGTAGGACGGAGACTGGTGGCCATTCATTCTCACTCAGACCTCAGGCCTTCCCTATTGGCTAAAAAGAGCTATGTTCCATCCTTTTAAAGAGGATGCAAACAAGCTTTTATTGGCAAGATGGGTACTTGGGAAAATGACACGTAGGAGTGTATGTGTGTGTATAATATGTAACATATATAAATATATATTTATGCATATAAAAGGAGAAAATGTGATTCATTCATCTTTCTGAACTGAGAGATCTATGATCATGTAATTTTGTTCATATCTTATGGTCCATATACATTCCTCTGACTTCAAAAAAAAAAGATTTTTTGAATTGTAGTTCTTATACCACAATCATGGCCATAGGAGCCTTCTTATAATCTCTTCCTGCTTCTTGGTCACTCCCTGGGAAAGAGAAGAGTCCACACCATTGAATCACCCCACCTTCTTCCTTCACCCCCTCCCACAGCTTCTACTAATCATGCTTATTTCTGATCTCAGCAAACGCATTTCCAAAGCTGAAGAAGCTCACAATAATTTCCAAAATCTGAACAGCTGAATGTGTGTGAAATCAATATTTTACAGTTCCTCTTAATTGTAATGTCATAGTTTTCCATTTCCTGGCCTTGCCCCACAGCTGACTTACTCAGATGAAAATGTTTGAACTGCTTTAAAAATCAGAAGGAAAAAAAAAAAACCCAAATATAATTCCCCTTGAGTTCTAGTCATCTCAATATCAACACAGGTTGAAATATGATTTTTAACATTTTTGAATGGAGGAAGAGGGCTAGAACTGCAAAAATGCCCAAGACTCCCCAAAATCATGTAGCGCTACCTGGTCCCTGGTCCTGAAGCTTCCTCCATGATAACTGAATTCACCTGTCTTTCTTAGGGTGTTGTAGGTCAGATCTGAGGTCATGGCTCTCCTTTTGGTTTCAGAACGTAGGAAAAACTTTGACGCCGTCCTTGCTGACTGATTTCACATGGAGTCTCCTAATGACCCTCTCTTCACCTAATTATGTAACTGCACTCAAGGCATCAACCATACTGAAATTGACTCTGGAGTATTATGCGCATAAGGTCACCATGGTAAGATACTTGACAATGAGTAGGGGACACGGATTTTATTCTCTAACTTTATTCTCTTCTTGCCTTTCTTATATGCTACTTCTTTTCCTATGTATTTCTTGCTGTTATTCAGTATGTCGCTTTGATCAAATGAGGGGTTTATTTTGTAAAATATTTCAAGTGTACAGAACTTTTAGAAAATAATGTCATGAACGTTTACCTACCAATCCTACCAAATCATAATATTTTGCCACATTTGCATCACTTTTTTTTAATGTTATTTTTGAGAGACAGAGTGGACAAGGGAGGCTCAGAGAGAAAGGGAGATACAGAATCTGAAACAGGCTCCAGGCTCTGAGCTGGCTGGAGCCCCAACACGGGGCTCAAACCCACGAACTGTGAGATCATGACCCGAGCTGAAGCCGGACGCTTAACCCACTGAACCACCCAGAGCCCCTTGCATCACTTTTTTTTTTAAAGAAATACATTAACAACAGTAAAATAATACAAACATAATTGAAATCTTCTGTGTAACCAGTAAGGAAAGTTTTCAGGGACCTTCAACGGTGCTATAGGGCTGGCTATGTAATTTGTCGGGATAAGTGCAAATATATGTGGGCTTCCTGTTCAAAACATAAGAAAAAAGTGGCATTAAATATGCAAACATATGTCATAAATTCTACTGTAACCAATATTACACTATATGTTAACTAACTAGAATTTAATGAAAACCTAAAATATATATACAAACGTCTGAAGTTTTTTTCCCTTTCCTCCACAGTCCCTCTCTTTCTCTCAATTTGTCATAACACTTTTATTTTCTGTTTAATGTTTTTAACTTTAAACAAAAACTAAATTTTTAAAGTAATGCAGATTTTACTAGCCATTTTTACATTGTGCCATACCAATTAGAGGTGAAAATATAGAAGTATTCAACTCAACAAAACAATGAAAGTCATAGCTCATACATAAAGATGTTTTCATTCTTACCAAAAGAGTGAAAATGATACACAAAACTAACTCATTTGTTTTTATTTCATTTCTTGACATTCACACATTATAATAACACCTTCTACCTTCAGCTTATTGACGAGTCATCATTTTCCACTTAAGTGGTTGAGGCTTCAATAAATGCTTATCTTATATTTGCTTTGATTTCCCGCTGACTCCTACACATCTTGGGTCCATTGGAATTCTGTACACTTAGTAGATTGTGAATGCTGCATATGAATGGGGCTGCATACATGAACCACAGCCACTATCGTCTTGGCTCACATGCATGCTCCATTGTCCCATGGGACTTCACTTAGAAAACACAAACTCAAAAGTAAAATTATTTAAATATTCAAGAGGGCGACAGCAAAGCTTTGAACCTTCTAAGTGCAGAACCCTGTGCAAATGCATATGTCACTTGCTCATGAAACCAGCCCTCATCTGATGGCAATATGAGGGTTGAGCTCTCAGTTCTTGGTGTAGACACATAGTGTGATGTGATTGAAAATAAACCAAGAGCTCATACTAAAATTCAGAGAGCAGAAAAGAGGAAGTAAAACTTCCTATAGAACTCCCAACATGGCTACATCAAGGAATATTCCAGAAGGCAAGCACAATCAAGGAGAAAGCTGAAGGGCAGCAGTCATTTCCTTTAAGCTCTCTCTCATACAATGAGAAAGACAGGTTAGATAAAGCCATACCAAGGCCCTGGAGAGGAAGAGAAGCCCAACAGAAAAGTAGATGTGTAAAACTAGCCTCTGCCACAGTAAAATCATTAAACAGAGAGAAAGCAACTGAACAAAAATGGGGTCCAGCAACTTACACAAGCTCCCACAAACAATTGAAGCCTTGAATACAGCAGATTCTTATCTTAAACAGAGTTAGGTTCTAAAATCAGTTATAATTGAAAATTGTTCATGTTTAAAATTATTCCTGAAAACCACTGAAATCACACATGTAGGATGTGGGCTTATAACCTCTAAATAACTCTAACACAGCAAGTCTTTTCTTGAGAATGAAAGCAGATGATTATTGCTATACTTGAGCATACAGTAACATAGCTGGCTCATTTTAGGGGCACGCTGCATGGAAAGGAAAAGAGGATGAGGAGTAAAGAGGATGAGAGTGTGCATGCTCTCTCACTCTCTCTCAAAAATAAGTAAATATTTTTAAAAATGTCTTTAGAGAGAAGCAATGTTTAATGTCTCCCACTTTGTGGTCACCTTGGAGCATATATGGAAGGAGAAATGTCCTGTACTCTTAACACTTCACTTATTTTATTTTCTTTTTGAGTAGAGGGTTGTGCACAGATAACTAACTGAATTGTACATGTGGCAATAGAAATAGTATGTAAACTTACATCAACCAACATCTCAGCTTATGATCTCTGAGGAATATTTCCAAATAAAAAATGCAGTCATCTGGGAGGATGAAGTTTGATGCGGAATCTACAACCATTAACTTGAGACAAATTTCACGTCTAACTAGAAATCTCCTTGTTCAGGAATGCATAAAGGGGAAAACATAAAACTAACATAGGACCTATGAATAAAATTTGCAAGATTATGACTTTGTGTTTACCATTCTTGGTCATTCTTCCAACACACAGTTTACCCATTCCATATGTAGATTCAAAACTTCTTTAACAGTCAGAAAGTTTTTTTGAAATAAAAAACTAGTTCCATTACTCTTCTGTTCCATTATTTTGACTTCCTTCTTAAAGGACTTGAATTATACATATGTTTTCTATACTAAGCCTATATGTCTTATATAATGAAGCCTACCTTCCCCAAATAACCTTTTTTTAAAAATGGGTATTTTGGGGCACCTGAGTAGTTCAGTTAGTTGAGTGTCCTACTCCAGCTCAGGTCATGATCTTGTGGTTCATGTGTTCAAGACTCATGTCAGGTGCTGTACTGATAGCTCAGAGCTTAGAGCCTGCCTTGGATTCTGTGTCTCCCCCTCTCTCTGTCCCTCTCCACTCATGCTCTATCTCTCTCTATCAAAAAATAAACTTAAAAATTTTTAATAAAAAAATAAAATAAAAAAGGTATTTTCCCATTATCAATAAATCAAAGACTTATTTCTCGTCCAAATAAACATTTTACATTGTGTATTAACACACGTGAATATGCTTTCTTCTAGTGCATATTTGTGTGTTAATTGCTGCAGGGGCCATTCTGGGAAGGACTGAATGCTTATATCCAAGAAACACCTTGGTTTAGAGGTTGCTATGGAACAAGAGGCTCTTGTTTGACCCATGACATTAATTTTTTAGGTGTCTAAGATTGTGGATGCCATTTATAAGAAACTGCGTGAAAATTCTTCTCATGTTATGAGGCACGCTATGCTGCGGGTCATCACCTTATTGACACGTACTTCCCCAAAGAAGGTCATCTTCCAGCTTATGGACTACCCAGTCCCAGCAGACAAGTAAGGCCCCTTCACCTCTTTCTACAATGGTTTGTCCACAGTCTCCAGAATTAGACAGAGCTGGACATAGGCTCCTTTTTTTTTCTTCTTTTTTTAAATGTTTTATTTATTTCTAGGAAAGAGAGAGAGAGAGAGAGAGAGACAGTGTGAGCAGGGGAGGGTCAGAGAGAGAGGGAGTCACTGAAACAGGCTCCAGGCTCTGAGCTGGCAGTCAGCACAGAGCCCGACGCGGGGCTCGAACCCACAAACCGTGAGATCATGATCTAATCGAAAGTCGGACGCTTAACTGACTAGGCCATCCAGGCGCCCCTGGCTCCTTTTTTTTTCATAAAGAGAATATCTATTTTTGTATCTCATAAGATGGTCATAAAGCTTAAAGAAGATCATACATGTTCTTCATATTCTTGTACAATATCTACACATACTATAGACCACTGACAAATAATCATTGTCACTATTTTGTATCTGAGGCTTTAAATTGTGTTCTGCTGTATATCCATCCCCTGGGAACAAATCATTCTTCAGAGTGATAATGGATTTTTTCCTATAAGTAATCAAATTTATAGTGCTTTTTTCCCCTTCATTTATGAAGAATGGATGTAAGGCATTTCCACTTGCCAATAAAATAATGAAACATTAAAAATTCTCAGCTATAATGGAGAGTCCCCTGTTACTTAGCTGTTTATCTGAAATTCATGATCCAGGATCAAAGAAAATATTAAGGAGAAGAGAATACCAATGTGAGCCTATGGGACACTATGAGCCTAACACACATTAGACTAACATAGTAAATGACATCATTCCATTTCTATCATTTGTACCTTGAGAAGGAAGGTAATACTTCTCTACTATTAACAGCTTAAAAGGTAGGAAGTTACTTTAAATTATTTTTTTAATGTTTTATTTATTTCTGAGAGAGAGAGGCAGCATGAGCAGGGGAGGGTCGGAGAGAAAGGGAGATACAGAATCTGAAGCAGGCTCCAGGCTCTGAGCTTGCTGTCAGCACAGAGCCCGATGCGGGGCTCAAACCCAGTAACCACGAGATCATGGCCTGAGCCGAAGTCAGATGCTTAACCGACTGAGACACCCAGGTGCCCCAAGGAAGTTACTTTCAAAAAAAAGATACAGGCTTTGGAAACAAATCTGAATTCCTTCCCAACCACACGAATTTCTAAACTCCTTGATCAAATTTCCCTGTTTGTGAAGTGAGGAAAATTCTTTTTTACCTGTAAATCAATTATTCCCCAATAATTGAAATTCCTCCAATATTGATTCCCCAATAATTAAATGAGTTAGCGTCTGTGAAAGGACATCAAAACTCACAAAATGATAAACCAATGATACAACTGACTTTCTTTTCCCAACTCAAAGCTTATGTTTATCTAGGATGTTTAAACTCACAAAGCTATTTTACTACTTAGAAAATTCCTGGAAATTAAAAATCTTTGTAAGACTCAGTGTTTTCTCATTCAGGAATTAAGCGCCCCATTGCATGTAAAATATTACCAACCTCCGAGCATTTTGTTGAAAGGGAATAGATCGACAGGGACACAAATTGCCAACTGAAGTCAGTACAAGTGCTTTGAAATGAGGTGGTACAGAAAGCAAGCATAATTAGAGTGAACTTCATTAAAATAGTCACCAGAAGGGACGCCTGGGTGGCTCAGTCAGTTAACAGTCTGACTTCGGCTCCAGTCATGATCTCACAGTTTGTGAGTTCAAGCCCTGCATTGGGTTCTGTGCTGACAGCTCAGAGCCTGGAGCCTCTTTCCAATTCTGTGTCTCTCCCCTCTCTCTCTGCCCCTTCCCAACTCGTGCTTTGTCTCTCTCTCAAAAATAAATATTTTAAAAAAAATTTTTAAACAGTCACGAGCAGATCTCATGCATTAGTAGGTGAGGGATGAGGTAGAAAAGACTGGGGTTTAGAGTTGAGCTAAATCAGACCAACAGCGGGAATGTCTGATTAGCTAGAAGTTATGAACGATAAGTAAAGAAATGAGACGGCATGTGAGACTTGATGTCCATGTGGATCTAAGCTTGGTTGTAAAGCTGAGCCCCAAAGGCAGAAACAGTTGAGTAATGGGTTCCAAAGAGCTGATGTGTCTCTGTTCCAGGAAATCAACCCCCGCGCCCCCTCCATTAGGAACCTAAATGCAGAGAAACTGAGTAATAGGATTCAGAACCCAGCATGGATTGACAGGGTATCAGGAATGTGTAGCAGTTTTTAAGATGATCAACAGTAAAAATAATCTTGAAGAGTGGCTAGGTATGCAGAAAAGAAGGGAGAGGACCTGAGGTGGAGAATCCAGGGCTCTAGTACATCTGTGTCACTAGAATGTGAGTGACCTTTTACAAAAGGGCCCACTCCCTCGAGCTCAATTTTTGTAACCTAACTTTCTAATCTTTAAATTTATATAGTTATTTACTTAGTATTTCTACCTCCTTGGGTTTTTTAAGTTGATATATTTATTTATATATTAATCTGAATTTCCATACCAATTTTTAAAATATTCTGTTTTTCCTGGACAAACAAGGTCACAAGATAGGAGGACCAGAGTATGGAATGGAGAAAGTTGATTAGTTCTTGCTACTGAGCTGGACCGATATTAAAAAAATTTTTTAATGTTTATTTATTTTTGAGACAGAGAGAAACAGAGCATGAATGGGGGAGGGGCAGAGACAGACAGACAAGAATTTGAAGCAGGCTCCAGGCTCTGAGCTGTCAGCATAGAGCTCAATGTGGGGCTCGAACCCACGAACTGTGAGATCATGACCTGAGCTGAACTCAGACGCTTAACCGACTGAGCCAGCCAGGTGCCCCTGTACTGATATTTTAATGTGGTAGGAAATCACGGCACCTGTGGCTCAGTCAGTTAAGCATCTGGCTTCGGCTCAGGTCATGATCTCACCGTTCATGAGTTTGAGCCCCGCATCTGGCTCTGTGCTGGCAGCTCAGAACTTGGAGATTGCTTGCGATTCTATCTCCCTCTCTCTGCCCCACTCATGCTCTGTCTCTCTCCATCTCTCAAAAAAGCATAAAAGTAAAAAAACTAAAATAAATAAAAATGTGGTAGGAAGTCAACTTGCAGACTTGCAGACTGTATTTTCCATAAGATCTCACTGAAACTCTTTCTCTGTTTTCAAGGACAAGAGACTTAATGAGATCATTTGGAAATGAGCCTATAAGTTTGGTTTAGACTTGTCTGTGATCTCTTTGCTATATAAACATATAAAAAAAAAGCCTTTCCATTCATGACACTGTATTAAGTAGGAAATGAACAACCTAATTCTCATTGTGATGGTTGGGTGGGGGGTCTGTGTTTGCAGCACTTTGATACTGATGTGGCACGCGGCAGGTTCCGAGTCAAGTGTGGCCCCTCATGTGCTGAAGACAATCTTACTGATACTGAAAGGAAAGCCTGGGAAAATGGATGATAGCCTACTAGAAAGAAGACGTTTCTCTCTCGATACTACTAATATGATGCCTGTAGCGGTAAATACTACTTAAGTATTAAGTGCTTCCTTGTCCTGGTGTTGTTTTCTGATCGTGAAAATCCCCATCTACCCACGGACTCGGTCATACTCTTGGACACTGTGCTGCTCTCACTCATTCATTCATCCAACACATATTTATTGAGTGCCTACCGTATGCCACACCTTGACCAGGAAGCATACATTCTGGTAAAAGACACGGACAATGAACAAAAAACTGTGCTATGTATCAGATGATATAGAGCTGAGAAAAGACATAAAGTGATGTGAGTAAAAGAAAGTGACAAGGGAGGATTTAGGAAAGTTCGTCAGGGGAGGCCTCTGCTGAGGTGGCATCCAGTCAGAGAATGAAGGGTTGATCCTTGCAAATATCTGGGCAAGTGAGTTCTATACAGAAAGAAAGACAAAACCCCTGAAGATGGGAGCTTGCATGGGATGTGAGTGACTCCAAGAAAACTGAAAGGAGAGGAATGAAGCAAGAGTGGAAGTTTGGAGATGGCGTCAGAGACTCGCCAGTAGCTAGACTGTATATACTTTGATATGCATGTGAGGCCTAATGTCATTTGTACCCACCATTTTGTATCTCCAAAGACTAAACTCACCACTCCTGGGAGTAAATTCTAGTCTTACAGAGACATAATAGGAAAAACAATGGGTAGTGTTCCACAAATGTGAGGTGGTGGGAGGTGTTTCTCTGATGTGGTAGAAGGGTATGGCAGTGGTTGGTGGGCCAAAAAATTGTTAGTGATTTGGCCTGTCTCCTTTTAAACATCTCACTGGCCTGGATTGCTTAAGCACAGGAAAGACCTGGGTTATTGATAGGACCATTCTTCATGGCCACATACAAAGGGGACACTGGAAAGTAGACTCTCCTTGGGAACCAGCTTGGTTCCCACTAATTTGGCAGCTGGGGGTGGTTGAGAGTGCTTTGGGAGTTCATTTCCATAGAATACTGGGCATAGTTCCTGATTCAAAATGGACATCGTAGCTATTAGGGAATGAACGAATATGCATGCACACTTCAGTCAAGGGGGTTGCAGGAGGGAATGCAGTGTTCCTCCCTTCTCCCTCACTAAGGCTGACTGGGTTTAGAGGCAGATGGCTACATTCTTGACTTCTTTTTCTTTCCCTTATAGGCATCCCAGGCCCTGTGCACATTGTTGCCTGTTTGTTCATACAAGAAAGCAGTGGCCCAGTTTTTCCCCCAGCTATTGATGGCCCTCATGGTCCAACTCTTTTACATCAGTGACCTGAGACAGGTGGCAGAGGACATGCCATTGTGAGATTGTAGTGGTTTATTTCAGAGTCTATAAGAAATAAGCTGTCAAGTCCCTCGGGTTCATGTGGAACTCTTTCTGTACAATGCATTCATTTATTACCATTTTCTTTGTGTAAATACCCCAAGTACCTAGAAGTTAGCCAGCACCCTCCCTGAGTGTATCTGGAGTGTATGAAGAAGCACTCCACTTTCTGCCACAGTCAGAGTGGGGTGGTGAGAGGGGGCTACCAAGGGGAGATAGAGCAGGTGAGAGCATTAGATCCAAAGTCAGGCCCATGCTAGCTCTGCCATTTACTCCCTGATAGTGATTTCAGGGGATAATTGTATGTGTGAGATTAAAATAATGTGCACAAATGTGCTTTATGAACTGTGAAGTTGTTTTGTGGTTGGTGATGTGATGTGTGGGCTTAAGATGGTACACATTCTGCCCACATGAAAGATTCAGCTCTTTCCTTTCACCCAAGGTGGTACAGTTAGCTTTGCTGCACTCTGGGGAAGTCTAAATGTGCCACCTGCTATTTGCCCTCACCGGGGTGGACTTCTAAGCCAGGCATAACTCCAAAGCACAATGCATCCCATTAAGATATTTAACCCGTTCTCTATCTTCCAAATAGATGTGCACCAAATCATCCCACACAGATGAGAATGTATCTATTTATTTAAAACATCTGAAGAAGAATACCAGCAGACACGTTTAGCAAATTATCGCGTTAACTTTTTTTTGCTAATAAACTGTTATTAATCCTAGATTTTACATGCTAACATTTCAGTTGAACCCTCAATCCCATGTCCTGTTGATCAAGAGAGATAAAGGGCACTGACAGTTAGTTTCCTTTGAAACATCCCCTTTCCCAAAACCAGCATCTTGCCCAAGATGGAATGAAAAGGCAGGTCACATGTACTTAATTATGGGAAGGACACTGTCAAGTGGTGACTCTGCTCTTCTTTGGGGCCTTAGCTATGCCCAGGATGCCCTGCGAGTTCTGCTGAATTGTTCTGGACTGCAGCAGGTGGATATTGCTCTAAAGAAAAAGAATTGCTGGAACGAGTTTTCTGAAGAGTTGCTTAAGCATCATGGGATCTACCTTATTGCCAAGTAAGAACAGGGGCACGGGGCTCTCTGTCTCTGTTCCATCTTCTCCATCTTTCTTCAGGGAAGCCACATATGAACGCAGTCAGTATCCACTCCAACTTCCCAATCTCTCCTGACCTGAATTTCCATTTGATTTCTAATTCTTCCCTTATTTTGAAGAGTTTATTACTTCTTGGGATAGTTTTCTCTTTCCTTGTCCTCCTACTTGATGATAAAGATACCCGATCATCCCCCTCCAAAGGGTAGGTTTCTCTTTCAGATATGGAGAATGAGGTAAATTTACTTTTTCTTTTCTCTGCTTGCTGTTAGCTGATTCCTGCTCTTCAGGCATCAGATGGTTATGGATGTGCTCCCACCTTAAAGAGGCTCAGTAGAAATCTGTTCTCAGTGAGACAAATAAATTTGGAAAAGCATGAAAAAGAACTTTTATTCTTCTGGTGCCAGAGTTGCTTTTTGTTTTCTAGCTAGCTCCTTAGTGAATAGCAAGTTTCTGATTATAGGGATCAGATTTTCTGACCAAACATCAAGATACATGTACTTGACCACAAAATAGACCATTCTGAGTTGAGACAACTCAGAAAATACAGGCTATATGGTCTTTGGGGTCTTGGTGCATTTCACGTGGCATCTCATTTGCACATAGGTTTCAGGAACACATCTTATTTTGTAAAAGTACAATATATCTGCACCCCACAGGTGGCCACAAGTTAAGAATCACAATATCCTCAGTACTTCTGGATCTTCTTACTCAAAGTGTGATAGACCATCAGCAATAGCATCACTTGAAACTTATAAATAGACAGCAGAATAGGATCCTATGGCCCACTCCAGACCCACTGAACCAGAATTTGCCTTTTAGCAAGATACGTGGGTAATGTGTATGCATAAGTTTGAGAAGCACTGGCTTAGAATGCCAACCGAGAGTCTTCAACTGAACCTGTCACATCAACTTTCCCTACCTGCCACCACTCATGTGATCCAGACCAGTGTCAGGACAACTGTGAGCCTGAGCACTGCCCAGAATGACTTAGTGAATCAGGACTCACCACCTCTTCTCCTGAGTAACACACGGTAATCCCAAACTCCCTTCTTCATTGTATCATTCAAAGGAAGGACTTGGGTCTAAAACCATGATGGTGATCTATGCGGCCATCTTAGATTCCTAAGATATTTATTTTGCACTATTTGTTTTCTCTTCTTTTGGTCAAGCAGGAAGGAGCTTGTGTTTAGAGGGCATTCTGTTATGTGACACAGGAGGGCAAAGTAGGAAAGGTGTGATGTTAGGGAGAGATATTGTCAGTGATCCAGGTATATATAATTCCTTGGGGTTTGCATGGAATTCAGAATGGGGCTGCAGTTTACCTTGGATTAGAGATTAGAAAAGATCTTTATTTTTTATTATTTTTTTAAATAAATAGTTTATTGTCAAGTTGGTTTCCATATAACACCCAATGCTCATCTCCACAAGTGCCCTCCTCCATGCCCATCTCCCCATTCCCCCCTAAACCCATCAGTCCTCAGTTTGTTCTCAGCATTCAAGAGTCTCTCATGGTTTGCCTCTCTCCCACTCCCCCACCATTTCCCCCCTTCTTCTCCCCCATGGTCCTCCGTTAAGTTCCTCCTAATCCTCCTATACGTGCAAACATATGATATTTGTCCTTCTCTGCCTGACTTATTTTGCTCAGCATAACACCCTCAAGGTCCATCCATGTTACTACACATGGCCAGATTTCATTGTTTCTCATTGCCATGGAGTATTCCATGGTATAGATAAACCACATCTTCTTGATCCATTCATCTGTTGATGGACACTTAGGCTCTTTCCATGTTTTAGCTAAGGTGGAGAGTGCTGCTATGAACATTGGGGTACATGTGCTCCTATGCCTCAGCACTCCTGTATTCCTTGGGTAAATTCCTAGCAGTGCTATTGCTGGGTCATAGGGGAGTTCTATTGTTAGTTTCCTTAGGAACCTCCACACTGTTTTCAGAGGGGCTGTACCAGTTTACATTCCCACCAACAGTGTAGGAGGGTGCCCGTTTCTCCACATCCTCGCCAGCATCTAGAGTTCTCTGATTTGCTCATTTTAGCCACTCTGACTGGCGTGAGGTGATATCTCAGTGTGGTTTTGATTTGTATTTCACTGATGAGGAGGGATGCTGAGCATCGTTTCATGTGTCTGTTGGCCATCTGGATGTCCTCTTTGAAGAAGTGTCTGTTCATATCTTCTGCTCATTTCTTCACTGGATTGCTTGTTTTTTGGGTGCGGAGTTTGGTGAGTTCCTTATAGATTTTGGATATTAACCCTTTGTCTGATATGTCATTTGCAACTATCTTTTCCCATCCGATTTCTTCACTAGTTATGGGTCTATTCAGATTTTCTACCTCTTCCTGTGTGAATTTTGGTGGTGAGTGTGTGTTTAGGAATTTGTCCATTTCTTCTAAGTTGTCCAATTTGTTGGCATATAGTTTTTCATAGTATCCCCTGAGAATTGTTTGTATTTCTGAGGGGTTGGTTGTAATAAGTCCATTTTCATTCATGATTTTGTCTATTTGGGTGCTCTCTCTTTTCTTTTGGAGAAGCCTGGCTAGAGGTTTGTCAATTTTGTTTATTTTTTCAAAAAACCAACTTTTGGTTTCGTTGATCTGTTCAATTGTTTCTTTGGTCTCTATGTTGTTTATTTCTGCTCTGAGTTTTACTATTTCTCTTCTACTGTGTTTGGGGCTGTCTTGTTTCTCTGCCTGTATATCTTTTAGATGAGCTGTTAGATTTTGCACTTGAGCTTTTTCTAATTTCTTGAAATAGGCCTGGAGTGTAATGTACTTTCCTCTTAGGACTGCCTTTGCTGCATCCCATAGAGTTTGGATTGTTGTATTTTCATTTTCATTTGTTTCCATATATTTTTAAATTTCTTCTGTAATTGCCTGATTGGCCCATTCATTCTTTAGTAGGGTGTTCTTTAACCTCTATGTTTTTGGAGGTTTTCCAGACCTCCAAAGCATTGAGGGCTGCTTTATGTCACAGTATGTGATCTAGAAAAGATCTTTATTTTACATGAGAGTACAAAATATGAGGGTAATACTTCTCTCTATTGTACCATTAGCAGTTGCTGATACAGGAAGAGTTTTCATCTTCTTTGCTAATTCAGTGCCTTGTTCTCTTTTACAGAACTCTCAGTGACTACAACTTTCCACAGTTTCCAGAGACCTTGCATTATCTCTACAAGCTCTCAGTGGAAGGTCCTAGACGGTCAGAAGAGAGTGTCATCACAGTAATTTTCCTCACTGAAGTGAGTTTTATTGGGAGATTGTGAACAACCAGGTTCCCTTTCCTTATGCAAACTTAAGTCAACACTCCAATCTTTTATCTCCCTCTCTGAATATTGATTCTTATCAAAGGTTAAGACAATGACAGATAACTTTTGTCATATCCTAGGAGATGTGGATTGGCAAAGACTCAATTATTTTTGTAGTTCATATATCTCTGCATGCTTGTTAAAGCATAACATAGGATAATTGAGTTTAATTAAAAATAGCAGGTAACATCTGGGAAATGAATGACACTTCAGACTGTCTAGAGGGAAAAAAATGGAATGGTCCAAATACCTGAGTAAAATGAAGAGATAGTACTGCATTAATTTGTATATAAATATTATACCATATATTGTAATGCTATACTAGAGTCAAATTGAGAAAGTCCTTTTTCTTACAAAAGTCAGGTAGAAAGTTCTATAAATTGAAATTATTCTAGTCTTTTCCATAGAGGTTATATATAATAAAGTATTGATCTAAGGCACCATGCCAAATATTCTCAAAAATTTGATGTAATCTCAAACATCATAGTCAGTGAAACAGTTAACAAACTCTAAAATACTGTATACTATACTACCTACTTCTAATGCTTTTAGAAAGGTACATAAATCAGTTATATGAAATCACCAATGGTTTCAAACTTGCTTACTCCATTTGAATTGAATGATGAATATGATTCATCATTTTCATTGTATTGTCCTTTAAAGATATACAAACATTAAATAGGCCTAAATATGACACATATAATTGCTCCCATAAAATGATACATTCAAAAGAAATGTACAAATGACATAAGATTTGTTTATATTTATGTATATAAGCATTATTACTGTGACAGATGATATTTAATGAACCCTGATTACCTCTTTAGTCATGAATATAGTGCTTATTGCTATTGGAGATTGGCATGCCTGTCCTTCCAAGAACTGAGTAATGACCACATTCTTCCACCACTTTAATTGAAGCTTCTGGGCAATCCTCAACTGTCCAGTTGACTGTGGGGTGACTTGGCCTTTAGTTGTTCTGAGCACACAATCTATGTATTCTATCTTATTTTAGTCTTGTCAGCCAGCAATACTTAACATAGTACCATCGATGCTTATGCTATTCGTTTATATATGTTATTTCTAATTTTCTACTGATCTAAGTAACAATCGAGTTTACATGGTTGTGCCTAAATCTTTCTTTTAGTATTTTAGTTTACCTCCTTCTAAGAGATTCCAAGAATATGAAATAATAACAAGAGTATAAACATTCTCAAGGCCAAGGATTTTTTATTGCCAAACTGATTTCTGGAAGGCACTGACAACCCGTGCACCCATGCAGTTTGTAGGTGTGCTCACTCCACCGCCCTCTTGCCATCATTGATTGATTAGCTTCCCAATTTCAGAGCTAGATATGATGTCTTGTGAGTGATTTGACTTGTCCTTAGTTTCTAAATTTTTAGAGAGTTTGAACATTTTAAAACTATAATTGTTCACAAATTAAATTTCTATAATCTGAACAATGCAATCTCTTCTTTACCCATTTGCCTATTAAAGTCTTAGTGTTTTTCTCGATGAATTATGTGATTCTCTGTCACTATCTCTCTCTTTCTCTTTCTCACAACACATACACACAGAAATTTGTGAAGGATATTAAGTATGTTATACATTTGGTTATAATGCCTGTTGAGAATAAGTGCCCAGTTTGTTGTTTGCTTTTTAATTTTGTTTATGGAATGTTATTTTTTTCATAAAAATTCAGCATTAAAAATCTACTGTGGTGAAATAGATAATAAATATTCATTTATAATTTATTCATCTTTATATAAATTTTTACATGTAATGTTGTTTCTCATGAAGTTTATATGGTATACCACAAAGTGGGATCTAACTTTAGTTTTCACTGAATAATTAACTTCCTATCCCAGCATCATTGAATGAATAAGCCTTAAATTCACTATTCACTGGTGATAATACCTTCATGAATTCTATTATTAGTTTCATATACATACACCCATAAGCACACCCATTGTAGGGTATGCCCTGAATTACACTGTTAGGCTCCATTTATATTTTCACTCTTGTGGAAGTATCACAATGAAATTATGGCAATTTGCAATAAACTTAAAAAATACTTTTATGTTTATTTATTTTTGAGAGAGAGAGACAGACGGACAGAGCACAAGCAAGGAAGAGGCAGAGCAAAAGGGGGACACAGAATCTGCACAGAGCCTGACACGGGGCTCAAATACCTGAACCATGAGATCATGACCTGAGCCAAAGCTGGGCGCTTAATCAACTGAGCCACCCAGGTGTCCCTGCAATAAACGTTAATATCTTCCAAAACAACTTTCTCTATAAACTCTCTTCAAAATGCCTTTAGCCCTTCCTATGCATTTGTCCTTCTGGTTACATTTTAAAATAATCTTGCCAGGTTTAAAGGAAAAACAATTTCACTGAAACTGTGATTACAGTTACATTAAAGCTATGAGCTTCTTAGGAATATTTGGAATTTTTATAATATTTTCACTTCTCTTGTTTTATTCAATATTGCATCATCTTCATATAAATATTACATATTAATTTTGGAACTCTTAATTAGTTTATATTATTTTAAATTGTTAGTGAAAATGTGTCTTCTTTGTTTTGCTTCTCAAGCTTATCCTTATTAAATATCACTTTGGGTATAGGTTTTTGTGTTTGTTTTGTATTTTGAGATAGCCACCACACAATATTATAGTAGGTTCAGGTGTACAGCATAGTGACTCAACAACTCTATATGTTATGCTGTGCTCACAACACGTGTAGCTACTGTCACCACGCAACACTATTGCAATACCACTGACTGTGTCACCAATGCCGTATCTATTATTCCCATGTTTTATTCATTCTGTAACTGGAAGCCTGTATCTCCCACTCTCTTCCACTCATTTTGCCTATCCCTCTCTTCCATCAGTTTGTTCTCTGTATTTATGAACCTTATTCTGCTTTTTATTTGTTTATTCATTTGTTCTGCTTTTTTTAGTTTCCACATATAAGTGAAATTATATGGTATTTTTCTTTCTCTGTCTGATTTACTCCAGTCAGCATTAATCCCTTTAGGTCCATCCATGTTGTTGCAAATGGCAACATCTCATCTTTTTATGGTTGAATAACATTCCACTGTGTATGTACCACATCTTCTTTACCTTTTCATCTATGGATGGACACTTGGACTGCTTCCATATCTTGACTAATGTAAATAAGACTGCAATAAACAGAGGGGTGCATGTATCTTCTTCAATGAGTATTTTTGTTTTCTTTGGGCAAATACCCAGTAGTGGAATTTTTGGATCATATGATATTTCTATTTTTAGTTTTTTGAGGAACTTCCATACTGTTTTCCCAAATGTGGCCTTTTTCTTTCAATTTTCAAGCTCATTACTGCTGGATGTTCAGGAAAATTAGAGTGTATTGTCTCAAATTCAGCTACTTTCTTATGCCCTAATAGTAATTCTAATAATATTTTTGTTAATTTTCTTGGATTTTCTCAGTATGTGATACTGATCCATGGAAAAATAAGGATACCATATTGTTACCTCGGTTCAAGTTACTTTCCTGAATCATGTATTATTGCATTGGCCTTTTTTATGAATAATCAGACCTCTCTTTTGCCTATTATGATCTTAGTGTTTTTCTCAGTGAGTTGGATAATTCTTTGTCTCTGTCTCTCTCCCTCAAATACACACATTTGTGAGGGATATAAGGTAACTTATGGACATGTGTTTTGACTATACATCCTTAGTGAAATATATTCTAAGGACAAAGAAAAGTATAAAAAATACTTTTACTCAAGATGTTTATCGATGTTGTATATTGATGATATAATTGTAAGACTATGGTATGCATTATATAGCAGAAAACAAATAGGAACATATATTAATACTATTGGCACCAAGTTTTTCCAGGTAAGAAAAGATAAGGCACACATAAAGCCATAAAAAGCTAACATAAACTCTGTTATATTAGATTTGAACTGAACAAATCAGCATTGTCAAAATGAACTCATAGCTAAAAAAAAGAATAGATCTTGGTTCAAAAAAAGGCCACAAAGGTGATAATCCAATAGCAATTAGTACTCTTTAGTATCCATTTCTAATGTTTGCTAAATATCATTACTTGTTAAAAGGAACCCTCTCTCCTTGAAGAAATGGCTGATTTCAGGGGGCAAGAAAAATATAAGACAAGCCAGAAACATCTAGCTTTTCCACAAGCCAAGAAGTGTACAAAGATAGATAAGGCAGGTCAAAAGGACACCAGAGTCAACTTGAAAGGGCTCTTACTGGCCAAAATTTATCATCAAAGGAGTAACTGCAAATAATTGTAATATATTGGGGGAAAATTTTTTAATGCTTGAGTCTTTGGTGGTACCCAAAATTGGAGATCTGGAAAAAAGAGAGGGAGAGAGAAAGAGGCCAACCAATAAATATAGAGGGAATGCTAGATGTGGGAAATTACCACTTTGCAAGTCCCAATGGGACAACTAAATATTCAAAGACAAAATTAGCAATGAATTTTAAAACCATTAGGTGAAAGGCTGTTGGAGAACAACATTCAAATAGTACCAAATTATCACCCACAAATGAGTTATTAATTATAAATGGAAAATATGCCTTTATGTTTTGATGTGTGGTGATCACTCAAAAAGAATTAACTTTGATCCTATTTGGGAATAACACATCAATAACTAGTAGTCTTCCATTGTTTCTAATTTATTTCAATTTCTCTGATTTTATTTGCCTCATGACTAGGATGAAGCCCCAGTATATGTAATATAGAAAAGTGGTCCCAGGGGCACCTGGGTGGCTCAGTCCATTCAGTGTCCAACTTCAGCTCAGGTCATGATTTCGCCACTCATCAGTCTGACCCTGCATCAGGTTCTCCAATCTTACCACAGAGCCCACTTCGAATTCTCTTTCTCCCCTCTCTTTATGTCCCTCCCCCTCTCATACTCGCTCTTTATCTCTCTCCTTCTCTTTCTCTCTCAAATAAATAAACATTACAAAAAAGGAAGAAAAAGGGAAAAGCTGTCACAGAGCATCCTAGTGCACATCATTGGTTAAGAACAAACGGAGAACAAATTGAGGACTGATGGGGGGAGGGGGAAGATAGGCATGGAGGAGGGCACTTGTGGGGATGAGCACTGGGTGTTATATGGAAACCACCTTGACAATAAACTATTTGTAAAAAAATAATAATAAATAAATAAATAAAATTTTTAAAAAAGAACCATTGACACAGAGATTATCCAATATTCTCTTTAAATTTTAATCTATTTCACACCCCTTTTCTCACTGCTCATTTTGTTTGTACTTTTTAATATGATATTGGTCAAGAATTTTCTATTATAATGCTTTATTTTTCCCCTAGCATAGCTGTTAGATGGTTTCAGTCTACTGTTTCATGTTTTCCGATTCTATAACCCCTGCTTCTCTCTTTATTCTTTTCTTACACCAATTTTCTTTAGCATGTCCTTATTTCTTGTGATATTTTGCTTCTCATACTTTCAGGAAATAAATAATTTATTCATTTTTAACCTTTCTTTTCAAGCAAAGTCAAGTTGTGAATTTCCTTCCAACCATCATGCACACATCTATTTTATTTTTATTGCTTTCATTGTCCCACAGTAATCTTTGTCGTATGTTAGAGTTCCTCTGTGGTTTACAATTTTGATCTACAAAAGGGAGAATTCTTTTAAATTTCCAAATGCTTATAGGCTTTTTTCTTCCATTTAAACTTTCTTCTTAGTTTCTTCTTCTCTTCTATACATCATGGTTTTTTAAAGGTGCTTTTTAAATCATTTGTTTTAGGAACGTTATTAATTTCTTTTGATTTGATAATTTCTGTGAAACTTGTTTGGAATGTTGAAAAGAATATATGGCCTCTCCTCCCCTCTCACTTTTGTTCTCTTGCTCTCTATTTTTCTATGTACTTGACCTGTCCCAGTCATATTTTAAATTCTTGAACTATTTTTTGTTAAACTGTCACTTCTGTTTTTAAGACATTTAAAAAATATGTATTTTTTGTCTGCTAATTACTAGATGTATAAAGGCTCATGGTAATCACATCTCCATTTTGGGTATTAGGTGTTAAAGATTAAAACTCCATAAACTGGCCTCCACATCCCTGCCTGCCCTCCCGCCTCACTACCTTCCAGTCTTCTCTTCCCTTCTCATCCTATCACTCTGGGCTTCCAGATGTTCACACACACCTTGCTTATTTACCACAGGACCTTTGCACATGGGTTCCGTTCCTTGGGGTTATCTTCTCCAAACACTTTATCTAGCTAATGCCAACTCTGCTTTCAAGTCCAAATCTAAATAACAATTTCCATTCTAATTTCAGCCTACAAATGCACAATCTAAATTCAGTTCCCCTTTAAATGTTTTTGTGACACCTTGTAGCTTTTCTTTCTAATACTGATCACAATTAGCAACTCTATTTTCATTGGCATAATATATTTCCTATAGTGTAGTATAGCATTGTTGTACAGCATCAGCCTCTCTTGCTAGTCTGTAAGCTCCACAAGGTCATAGATTGAGACTGTTTTGCTCACTACTGTATCCCCATTTACTAGCATAGTGCCTGGCCTATGGTATGCACAGCCTCTGAGTATATATAACCGTTCTCTGTAAAAGAACTCACCCACTGAACTACAATCTGGGGGGGAGGGGTAATTTAAATTGAGTCACTAAGTTCCTGAGAATAGAGAGAAATTTTTTTTCAATATATATATTTAACTCTTAACAACGTGGGAATTGGGACACAGATCCCCATGCCATCAGAAATCCACATATAACTTTGACTCCCCCACTGACACCATAACCACTGATAGCCTACTGTTGATCAGAAGCCTTTCCAATAACATAAACCATCAATTAACACATATTCTGTATGTTATATGTATTATATATTGTATTCTTACAATAAAGTAAGCTAGAAAAAAGAAAATGGTGTTTGTAAAAAATTGTAAGGAAAAGGAATTACATTTATAGTGCTGTGGTGTAAAAAAAATTGCATATAAATGGACCCATACAGTTGAAACCTGTGTTGATCAAAAGTCAACTGTAGAGGGGCGCCTGGGTGGCTTAGTCGGTTGAGCGTCCGACTTTCGCTTAGGTCATGATCTCGCGGTTCGTGGGTTCGGGCCCCGCGTCGGGCTCTGTGCTGACTGCCAGCTCAGAGCCTGGAGCCTGTTTCAGTCTGTGACTCCCTCTCTCTGGCCCTCCCCTGCTCACACTGTCTCTCTTTCTCTCCTAGAAATAAAAAGTAAAAAAAAAAATTAAAAAAAGTCAACTGTAGACATATACAGATATAGATATAGATACAGATATAGATGCATTTATTTTCTATTATGACTGCTACTTCTCCTTCCAGAGAACTCAAATCATGAACACAGAAATGTGTGTAGGGATACATATTAGCATTTGGAATGTTAGTGAGATTTATACTACAGATTTACTGAGAACGTCTTGATTTTTGTGACTGAAGCAGAAATCGTGCATTGGCCTTTACTAGTTTATGAAATTGTTGGCTGTTTTCTTTCAGCTTCTGAACAACTTCTTCAAGGACCCATTCCCAGAAGAATTTTTGGTTCTCTTCAGAAACTGGGTCAATGACTCCAATCCTACAGTTAGTAAACTGAGCCTCCAGAAAATTGCCAACATGGCGCCAGTTATCAATGAGGTAAACATGAGTGTGTGTGTGTGTGTGTGTGTGTTTGTGTTTGTGTGTGTGAGATTTGTGAATGCCATCATCATCAAAGTCAACCTGAGATTCAATATTGCTCAATATCCTTACTGATAAAACAATGATATTTTTCAGTTTCTAAACCTAAACCAGTATCAAAGCCTGATGTTTTATCAGCAAGAAAATTGGGTTGAATAGAAGTGGTGTGGTAAGTAAATTCAGTAGCATAATGGCCTTGTTTATACTTTTCCCACAAAATCATTCATAGCCCTCAGAATTGGTGAGCATTGTCCTCCACAAACTTTTCTTACAGTCAAAACCACGTACACATTAAGTTAATTTCCCTCCAACATATACATGTGCCACACATTAAGTCCTATCTTGGAGCACTTGCTCGAGGTATTTCTTACACACTTCACAGCATGTTCCTCTCCCACCCGTACATATCCACATTTGTCTCCTTTTTCATCTCAGGTTCTGCTGAATATTCTGACCTGGCAGCAGTCTCCTTCTCAGAGTCCCACCAACTATGAGCACTTGTTTACACAATATTTTATATCAATAATTCTCTACGGGGCACTTGGGTGGTTCGGTCAGTTAAGCATCTGACTGTTGATTTTGGCTTGGGTCGTAATCTCACTGTTGGTGAGTTCAAGGCCTCACTGTTGGTGAGTTCTGTGCTGACAGAGGAGAGCCTGCTTGGGATTCTCTCTCTCCCTCACTCTCTGCCCCTCTCCAACTCTCTTGCTGTCTCTCAAAATAAATAAACTTAAAAAAATAATTCTCTATGTATGACTTTTGAACCAGCAGCACCAGCATCTCCCAGAAACTTGTTAGAAATGCAAATTGTCAGGGGCGCCTGGGTGGCTCAGTCGGTTAACCGTCTGACTTCAGCTCAGGTCATGATCTCACAGTTCATGGGTTGGAGCCCCTCTTCAGGCTCTGTGCTGACAGCCAGCTCAGAGCCTGGAGCCTGTTTCAGATTCTGTGTCTCCCTCTCTGACCCTCCGCTGCTCACGCTGTCTGTCTCTCTCAGAAATAAATAAAAACATTACAAAATTAAAAAAAAAAAAGGAAATGCAAATTGTCAGGCCCCACCCCAGGCCTTTGGAATCAGGAATCCTGGAAGTGGGGCCCACCGACCTATGTTTTTGAAAGTTTTCCAAGTGATTCTAATACAGTTTAAACTTGAAAACCACCATCTTACACTGTTTCCTACAGAATCATGTGAATACTTATTGCTTTCCAGGAAGATGGAATCTAAACATACCATTATGTTTTGTAATTCTCTTATAAATTCTTTTTGTTAAAGTTTTTATTTAAATTCAAGTTAGTTAACATACAGTGTAATATTACTTTCATATGTACAATTTAGTGGCTCAGCACTCACATATAACACCCAGTGCTCATCACAAGTATCCTCCTTAATCTCTACCACCTATTTCACCCATCCCAAAGTCCCTTGCATAATGGAATTATGCTGATTCCATAAATCATGGTTGATTTAACAACAAATTTAATAATATATCCTTGTTCATCTATTAAGCATACTCTCTGAAAGCCCAAAGCCTGTCAGTGGACACCCATTTTTGCATTTAGAATGAAATGAGCCATGGTCTGTTTGCTTTAAATAAATAACACATGTCAGGATACATTCTATTAGTAATCAGAGTTATTTATTGCCTTGTCTAGCAATGTTATTAACAACTGAAAGGAAGATTCTGTGTCAAGGTTATCTAGGAGAGTAAGAAAGAAACAGTGGAGAGGGAGCTGGGTGGATATCACATACGATCTATTGGTTAAGACAACTTTCTACCCAGATGTAAGGCCTCTGGCTATTTTTTTGGTAAATGGTATCTGTTTATTTCTTTTACTTCTTTTCTTTCCAGCCTTTGTTCCCCTTTTTTGGTGTCTCCTTTTTGCCTTTCTCTTTGCTTTATAATATGCTGTCTCTGACTCCCATGCCTCGGCTCAGCAGCTCGGTGGCTCTCATGTCCACAAAACTCACCGGCACCTGGTTTAGAGGTCACACCGTTCGTGGTGTGCTGGTGAATGCTGTATGTACTCTCAATGTGCCTAATGTCAAGCTTTCAAAGGGGTGTCATTAAACAAAGAACTGGGAGAAACACACAGTAGCACATCATAATTTAATATTCCTACCATACAGATACGATAAGTGTACTTAACCTCAAGGGCATATAAGAGTAAAATGGAGCCAAAGAAATAGGAAGTGAGAAGTTTTAAGTATTTATTACCTTTGTTTTATTTCTTTATAAATTTATAAAACTTGCTTTTTAATCATGACTTTTTAAATTTGAATTCCAGTGTAGTTTATATGCAGTGTTATATTAGTTTCAGGTGCACAATATAGTGATACAACAATTCTATATGTCACCCAGGGCTCATCATGATAAGTGTGCTCTTTTCTTTTTTTAATTTTTAAACTTATTTTTGAGAGAGAGAGAGAGAGAACGAGCATGAGCGGGTGAGGGTCAGAGAGAGAGAGGGAGACACAGAATCTGAAGCAGGTTCCAGGCTCAGAGCTGTCAGCACAGAGCCCGATGTGAGGCTCAAGCTCGTGAACCACAAGATCATGACCTGAGCAGAAGTCAGACATTTAACCGACTGAGCCACCCAGGCACCCTGCTACATGTGCTTTTGAACCCCTTCACGCATTTCACCCATCTGCCCACACCCCTCTCCTCTGACAGCCATCAGGTTGTTCTCTAGAGCTAAGAGTCTGTTTTAACAATCAGCTCACAAAATTTTTCTCTTTTAATTTTTTTTAATGTTTTATTTATTTTGAGAGAGGGAGTCAGCATGAGCAGGGAGGATCAGAAAGAGAGAAAGATACAGAATCCAAAGAAAGGCTCCAGACTCTGAGCTAGCTGTCAGCACAAAGCCCGACATGTGGCTCAAACCCACAAATCATGAGATAGTGACCTGAGTCGAAGTCAGATGCTTAACTGACTGAGCCACCCAGCTGCCCCTACAATCAACTCACAAAACTGTTGACAATGTGACGATTGACCTTGTGGGGGCAACCCCACCACACCCCTGCACTCTGCCCAAAGTCTGCCCAAATGCTACCTCAAGTCTCCATCTCGCTCCAAAGTCCAACCATTTTCCTCTTGTATATATAGATAGAAAACGTCTGCAGCTTATTAATATGCATCTTGGATGCCTTCCTCTCAAAAGACAAGACTGTTATAATTCGGGCCTTATTCACCCTTCGAAAACTTTTAGGCAAACTGGACAAGGTGACTTACTCTTCTTTGTGTACTAGGATTGCTTCCAGCTACTGCCCTCTGATGGATCACGTGAGTTACAGCTACATATGTGACATCATTAGGTTTTATAGTTAAACTGAAGCTCCCAGAAGATAGTCATTTTGTGCAAAAGCACCATTTCTCTTTTCTAGAGATAACAATATGAGTCAAATAAGTACCATCTCTTTATATATAGTTACATACATATGTAACTAAACTATGAGAACCTGGAAAAGTCAGCCCATAAGAAAAGAAAAGCAAAAAATAGTCTCTGCCTTTGATGAAAGAGAAATTGTAGCTCAATAGCTGTATCTCGGCTAATCCTGGGTCTGGATCCCTCAGGTTCAAATTCCTGTTCTACCTCTTATGAGCTGTGAAATCTTGAGCAGGTGATTTAGTCTCTTAACGCTCCAGCCTCTCCACCTATAAAATAGAGAGAGTTGGCACGTGTATGGCTTTAGAGATGACATGTACAGTGCCCCAAAGTGTTAGTTATTATCAAAACTCTGAGTGAAACATCTTTCATCAAAAAGTTGTGCATTTTGAAAATTGTCATTTTGTATAGTAAATGTTTTCCAGAAAAGTTTGGATGAAAACAATATATTTTAATAAGCAACAACACTTTGGTTTGCCATGGAGAATCTATTTATTTTTACACTTCTATGAGTTGTTTCTGAACTAAAGAGTTATTTAATAGAAAATTATTTTGCCAAAATTGATAGGCTTTTAATTATTCAGATTTCATGAAGAAGGGGACATACTATTAAGTTATAGAAAAAGAAGAAATTTAGTGACAAAAATTATTTTCATAAGGACATTGTAATAATAATAGTAACAATAATGGTAACTGGATTTATTGAGCATTTACTAAGTACTAGTCACTATTCTAAGGGATTTACAGGGAATACCTCATATATTTCTCTAAACAACTCTATTACTATTATCCAATATCATATAAGAAAAATGAAGCAAAGAGAAATGAATATTTGGTCAAGTTCACACAACTAATAAGTAGTGGGAATGTCCATGTAAAAAAATTATTTTCAAAATGAAATCACTTGGGAAAAAAAAACCGTAAACTAACTAAAAAAATAATCAAACCAAACCAAATGAAAAGAAGCAAAATCAGAGAGAAGAGAAAAGCACCAAATATCGATTTACCCTAAGTTAGCCCTTGGACATAGAGTATTTGAAAAATACGGGGTATCGGGGTGCCTGGGTGGCTTAGTCGTTAAGCGTCGGACTTTCGCTTAGGTCATGATCTCACGGTTCGTGGGCTCGAGCCCCGCATCGGGCTCTGTGCTGACTGCCAGCTCAGAGCCTGGAGCCTGTTTCAGTCTGTGACTCCCTCTCTCTCCTGACCCTCCCCTGCTCACGCTGTCTCCCTCACTCTCTCCTAGAAATAAATAAAA